>CM069918.1:27102599-28436638 GCA_036172225.1 Cryptocoryne crispatula var. balansae
GACTTGTGGGCACTCCTCGCACTGATTTGAGATTGAATACACCCGACTTTTGATAAGCTTGTGGGCAATCAATCAACTCACTGATTTGAGATTGAGCGCACCCGGCTTTTGATAAGCATACGGGGACTCATCTCATACCTCATGAACCTCATTAGCTCATAGTTTAGCATATCGGCATGTTGATCATGCACAACCTTCCCTTGGCATAATGGTTAAGTAACTCCCTCTTGGGGCATGGTAAAACATTGGGGTCCTTTTAATAGACCTTTGTATGTCCACCTTAAAAAAATTAAGGGGAAGGTTTGAAACCGACCAACAAATTCTTTTAAGTTTAGCCAAGACCATGTGGCGGGTTTTTAGCCGGCCAGATGCTCGCCTCGGTTTGTTGAATTAATTAATGGATTTTTATTTAATTTCTTTTTGTTGTTTATTTTATTTGGTTTTTTGAATTATGAGTCAAGAAGCGTGCTTAAAAGCCGGCTTATTGCTTTCCCATTTATTTTGATTCTTTTAAGTTATGCCGAGACCATGTGGCGGGTTTTTAGCCGGCCAGATGCTCGCCTCGGTTTGTTTAATCAGTTAATGAATTTTATTTAGATTTTCATTGGATTGTATGTTTTAAGAAATTGCTGCTGCAGTCCGTAGACTTCAGGTTAATAGGCCCGGCCCATTCTCCTTCTCCTTGCGCACCCACTGGCTGGTCCAGCGGGCCTCTTTTTTTTTTAAACCCTTTTTTCTGGTGGGCCCCACGTCCAAGTTGACCGGGTCAACATTCTTCCACGGCGGCGAGCGCACGCACGCGCGGCTCACGCACAGAGCGGCCCCTGGCCGCAGCTTCTCCCCCCGACGGGTCCCACAACATGGCCACGCTGGACCAAAGTTGGGGCAAAAATCCCCCCGGGCCTCCACTGTTCACCCGACTTCGAAGGGTGCTTACGGCGGAGAAGGGAAGCTCGCGGCGGCGACGGCAGTGTCCAGAGAAGGCTCTGGCGGTGATGGCAGCGTCCGAAGGTGACTCCGGCGGCGCTAGCTTCTTCCGTAGGGTGCTCCGGCGGCGACGACGGCTTCCACAAGGACCTCCGACGACGACAGCGGCTTCTTCCGGCGATCACGGCGCTTGCTGGAGGTGTTTCCGGCAACGGGGGTAGCTCCCGGAGGAATTCCGGTCCGCTCTCTTTCTCTCTTCCTCCTTCCGGTCATCCCCTTGGCATGACGGGTCTCTGGGTATCTTATAGGCATCGGGCTCTCCTCCTTCCATCAGGAGACCTGCCGCGAAGGGGGTTCCGGGTCCGAGATGGACTCAAAACAATCCCGAGGCATACGGGATCGACCCGCCTTGCTTTCTTAATCTTATCGGCTTCTGTAACTGTCCGCTCCTCCATCCGCCATTGAAGACCTTCCCAAAAGACAACGTTCAGCTCCGGAAAGGACTCGGAGAGGATCCGCAGTGAGCGGGATTGACCTCCTTCCTTCTTTTAGGGGATTTTGCTCTTTCCTTACGGGGACTCCTTCCATCGGAAGAGTTGGCTCCGGAGCGGGATCCGATTGAAGTTGAACAGGACCTGCATATGGTCCGGACCCTTCCTGCGCACATCCTCAGACGTCCTAGTGCCACTCCGAGAACAAAAGTTTCTTTTTCCCCTTTTTTTTTCTCTTTTTTTTAAAGCAGCCTTATTCCCTTAAATTAGGATTCGGCTGTCATTTTTTTTTAGCTTCCGGGTCTCTGCTGTGAGCTGGGTACTGTCGCCAACACCTCTACTGTGAGCTGCATACTGTCGCCAACACAGGTACACCACCTCCAGCTGATAAATGGATCAAACTTGTGGGGTCTATCTTGCTAGGAGACTGTCTATCATGGGACTGAATATGCCAATGTGTATGCATGTCCCTTGCATTTTTTTTAATTTCACAATATGAACCACCATGTGTAATTAATTACTTTCATATTGTTCATTCAATATTTGTGACATTTTGAGGTGCCAACAGACTTGAATATTGTTTGTTTTGAGTTTGTTTGAATTGTTTGATTTTGATTGTTATTGATTGAAGTTTGTTTTATTTTGTTTGAATTTAGAATTTTAAATGTGTTAAAATAATTTGACTTCTTTAGGTTTAGTTGACATAAGTCATTTTTATGTTGTTTTATTATATCGGTTAGTGTTTTAATATCGATTCAGGTGTGTTTGGTATGTGTTAAATATTTCAAACTTTGGTTCCACTTGGATAAGTTCAACTTTAGATTACTATATGATCTAAATTTGTATGTTTTAAGAAGGATTTAAGATGCTTTAATGTCTTCTTAATATCTTATTTTCAATTGGCTTTGAATTATTTTATTTTCATTTTCTTAAGCAATTGAATTTCGTTGATTTAAGATTGTTGAATTTGAATATCAAGATTGAGTTAAATCTAATTTTTGTTGAATGTTAAGGTTTTAATGACATGTTCTTAATGTGTTTTAAGGTTGATTTAAGTTTACTTTTATATATGCTTAAGTTATATTCAAATTTGATTAACTCTTGTTCGGGTTACATTACATCTGGTCCGTCGGGTTAGTGTTGATACCCGGTCATATATAATTAACCAGGCACTTGAAATGTTCATGTTCAATATTTTCCCATCTTCATGTACGTTAGATTTGGTAGCTATTGTGCCATGTTCCTTGCTTTTCAAGCTAAATGTGTGCATGTCTATGTCATTCCTATGGTGTAAAGTTCCACAAGATCGGGAAAATTTTGATAGCATGTCACTATATTTTCTGATCGGTGTGGAGTTTATCGGTCCTTCATGACTAAGTTTTTTGACTTCCACAGTGGGAAGGGTCTACCTACAATGGGAATCGTGTCCCATGCCTATGCCCATATCAATATACTGAAAATGTATCCGAACTAGCTGCCCAATGGAGCGTCTAATTGTATACTAACTCCTTATTTAATATTACATTTCGTATTAAGATTTTGGTAAAGTGTGATTTTTATTGTCCAAAGTCCAATGGTCAGCTTCATGTGTCATAAGCTCAGCAGGTTGGTCTTCATGTCATGTTGGCCCGATTGACCCAATTCAAGTTTCTTGGGCCTTGGTGACCTGGTTTGATCTTCAAGGGTCAACAAGACCTGTTTTGAGCTTCCATGGCCAGCAAGGCCTAACTTGCACCATGTTTAAACTGAAATTACAAGCCACCCTCTTAGCCCTTGACCCATCATGTGAGCAAAAAGAATCAGGCTGTCACCCTTAACTCGGTCCTCACAAGGATCCGTCTTGTAGCACCTATTTTAAGAATCTGTTTATAGCACCTCTTTGCTTGCTGTAGTAGTGGGCTAAAGGGACCTTGAAGGGGTTGAAAGGGGCTAGTTTAGGTGCTGTTTAAATGAGATTTTGATGGGATTGCACAAGGATAGATTCAAGACAAATTTAGAAAGATTGGGGCTGCACAAAGAGCAGGGAGATTGAAGGCCCACCCAAGTAGTCTCGGCCCGTCTGGCAGATTTCGAGAATCTCCATGCGTCAACCCTCACCTTAAGCACTTAAGGGAAGGGATAAGGAGACATTTGAGGTCTGATTTGAAAGTAGCACGGAGGGCTGAATAAGCTCACAGCAGGGCTGGTTGAGGGATTTGGTTAGGGGCAGGTCTAATGGCACATAGGGGGCCTGATTGTGGATAGGGTTTAAAGGTACTCATACGGCCTAATTGTGGATGGGTTTAAAGGCACTCAAGAGACCTAATTGAGGTGCTCATAAGGTCTCAACATGGGGCACGCAGGGGATCTGATTGTGGATAGGTTTAGGGGGCACTCGGGGGGTTTGATTGAGGGGTGCACAGAGGGCTGTTTAGGGGATCAACAGGGCTGATTGTTCTGAGCATGTTCAAGTGGCCAAATGGAGACCAAAAGGAAGTGCACAAGGTGCTATTTTAAGGGACAGTAGAGGGGCTGTCTTTGAAGGCCAAATGAGAAGGCTAAAGGGATTGTTTGCAGGTCACCTAGGGTCTGTGCACAAGGGGCAGCAAGGGGGCCTGATTTGCTACGTCTAAGGGCCTGATCAGGTTGGCCAAACGGGGGTGCCCAAAGGGCTGATGCTGATGGCTAATGGGACCAGCAAAGGGAAGGGTCAAACATGGACTGGTTGATGGCTAAAATGGGATGCACATGGTGCTATATAGATGGCCATATGGAAAGCTCATGGGGCTATGTCTTCTGGCATTGTGAATGGCCAAGGAGGAGGCCAAGGGGAATATAAAAAAATGGAGGAGAGATAATTGAAAGGCTACGTGGTAACACTTTTACTTACTTTCTCTTTTCTCCTTTTTTTTCTTTTTTCTCCGTTGCTGCTGGAAATGGAAGGACTATGTGCTCTCTTCTCCTTCTTCTCCTTATGCAGGTGCCGCTGGAAATGGAAGGAGAATAAGCCACCAAGTCCCCTTTCTTTTGTTGTTGGATGAGAAAGGGGTCTTATTCTTGCTACTGTTGATGGAGGAAACAGTAGGAAGAAGAGAACTTAGCCCAAAGAAGAAGCCTGCTGCTGTTCGGTGCACACCAGAAGGAGATAGCCTGTCCATCCTCTTCTTCTCCTTCTGTTGCAGGTGCTGTGGGAAGAAGATGGCTGCTACGCCTTCTTCTTCTCCTTCTTCTTGTTCTCCTTGTGCAAATGTTATGGGAAGAAGAAGATGGTTGCTGGAGTTGGCTCACTAGAGAGAGGAGAGCTACGGGTGTTGTCACACTAGCAGAGGAAGAGAGGATGAGAGAGTTTCTGGTCGTTCTACTGCTTGGGCAGAGAGAAGGCTAGCGTCCCAACCTTTTTGTTGGCCCAATCTCCTTTCCAAATAGGACTCTCTTGGATTAGATCAGATGGAATAAGGATAAGAGTTAGGTGAGGAGAGTCCTAGTGCAAGAAGAACTCTCACCCATCTGATGTACATGTGGCTGAAGGTGTTGGCGCAACTGGACCTGATTTATTGGTGCTTGTGCGTACAAATCAGTTGGAAGGGAGCTAATCTGGCCGCACCTAATCATCTTACCCAATATCATATTGACCGGGGAGTCCAGAGGATAAACTGGATAAGAGATAAGATGGTTAGGAGATAAGGATAAACTGAAGATAAGATGAGAAAGTAAGAATCATATCTTATGAAGAAGTCTTCATCCGACGGAATTCCAACCGGGTTAGGAGTGTAAACAAGGTTGATGTGCGCCAAACCATGTGAGGGTGAGGGATGGTTCAACTAAATAATGTGTTGTACGCACAAGGATGAAGAGATCCAATCCAGTCCATCAATCTAAATGCTCTCTGATGACCATTGATCTTGTGCACCATCAAGATGTGTGGCCAAGATATCTTGAATTGTATCATATCTTATGAAGAAGTCTTCACCCGAAGGAATTCCAGCCGGGTTAGGAGTGTGAACAAGGTTGATGTGCGCCAAACCATGTGAGGGTGAGGGATGGTTCAACTAAATAATGTGTTGTACGCACAAGGATGAAGAGATCCAATCCAATCCATCAATCTAAATGCTCTCTGATGACCATTGATCTTGTGCACCATCAAGATGTGTGGCCAAGATGTCTTGAATTGTATCAGATCTTCTCATTTCACCAATTTCTTTGATCGGTGCAATCTTGACTGTCAATAATATCAAAAATTGTAATAGGGTGCAATTAAATTCTCTTGTTAGCTGAATTTCAACTCCAATATATTATATTTTCGATACTAAAGTTATGGATCAGAAATTTTAACTTTTTAGCCTGTACACTGATCTAAAAATTATCAGGACTATTATACCCCTGATGTGATTTAACACGAACTTTTCCTAGATTTGATATTTCTTGAATAACTTTACAACGGTGGTCGAATTTTCAATTTGTTTCGAGCATTGTCCAACTCTACCTGGTACTAACAATATGGTGAAGTTGAATCTCTCTGATAGAGTCCCAACTTGTCCTGAAGTGTCAGGGGCAAAACAGTCATTTCGACCTTCTAATACCCATTTTCTATGTTTTGGGTCACTTTGCGAAACTCTCGACCGGGACTATGCAATGATCTTACTATTTTGGCCATTTAGAGTCTATCAAACAATGTTGAGACATTTTCAGAGTTTGTTTGCATCATCTGGTTCTTGTTTTATCGAATTTGGGTCGAATTTCCGGATCGACTTTGACATTGCTCAAATACGTATCAAGCGAATTGAACGAAAAAATTTTGGCACCAACACCACAAACGAATAGAAGCCCTGCAAGGACTCTTTCCTGTCGTCACAACGCATAGGAGACCTTTGCAGTCTCCTCTTCCGACGACAGTGCTCATCGTAGTGGCTCCTCTTTCCGATGATGGTGGCAACGATTTGTGGAGAAGGCAGCAACAGCTTATGGTGAAGAAAGAGGCAGTGAGAGTGGCCTCCTTGCGCTTACAAGGGTTTGTGGACCTTCCCTCCTTTGGCAGTTTCTTCTCCCCTGCCCGACCACACGACATCAAGAACCCTTTAGGGTCCCTTATTTTTCGATAGTGGCGCCCTGTGGTGGCGACGTTGAGCGCAGCGATGCCTTCGTTTCTTCTACCCCGACAGCCATTGTGCACAAGGAGGCTTGCGTAAGTAATGGTTTTCGTGGTAGAAGTCTTCCAACGTCTTCTTCCTCCTTCGGAGGAGGCATTTATGATGATGACAACTTCTTCTATTGGTTATGGACCCCCCCGGTTTATCCCAACAGCAGTGGAGGCGATGTTGGGTGCTTCTGGCTACCTCCCCCCCGCCTCAACGACAACAATGCCCTCGGGGTCTACTTCTCACAATGACGATGGCAAGGCTTTAACCATTGGTGGCAGCATCAGCGACTAAAGATGGTGGAGATCCAGTTTTTGGAAGGGGGTGATAGTAGCATCAGGGTCTTTCGACTCTTCTCCCTCTTTCAACAGCATCAAGACCTCTTAAGGTCTTCTTCTCCTTCCTCCATTCTTTGTCGACTACGACAAAGGGCCCGATGGTGACAACAAGAGTCCTCGGCGATGGTGACAACCATTCCTATTGGTGCCCAGGGCAATGGTTACAGCTCCGGGCAATAACAATGGTAGTGACCTTTGATGGAGGCAATGGTGTAAGCATATATGTATGTATGTAGCTCAATCGGGATGGTGTTAACATCCGCATTTAAGAACAAGTTAATTGATGTCAGTGGAGCCAAATGCATGTACATATGCTTGTATATACATCCCCCTCATTGTTTTCATTATGAACATTTGTATTTATGTTGAATGAAATAAACTGGTTTCACAATAATATGAAAACTTAAGATCTTAATAGGGCTTCATTCAATCAATTTGAAATAAGAAACACTCACATTGCACCATGTAGAAACTACAGCTGCTTCATCACATATGTTCATTCAACCAATAAACATAAATTTGCAACACATGTTTCATAACATTTGCATGCACCAAAGTATCACATCATGCTTTAACACACTAAAAATTATATCATGAGACTTACATTTTTTATAAATCGATAAAAACAATAAATAGATATTTATCTATCCATTACCCTCTTAACGACTAAAAACTTCAATGCTTGACGGATCAAGCAAAAAGCCAGACTGATACAACAAGTGATGTCTCATAAAACTCTCTAAATATATCGCTTTATATATATGTAAGTATAAAAGTTTGGTTGAGTCTGGATCTTTAGAAAATGCATTTATCACAAGTCCACTGTTTACCGTGAACTCTGGTCCACCATTGTAATTGTCTTCTGCTTATTAACCTGCTAAGAGTAGGTTTGTGCAGAGAAACTACCATTTGCTCATGACAAAAAAAAAGTAAGTCTGCCAAAAAAGAGTTCAGTAACAATTGTAAAAATTGTTTTGATATAAAAACGCATCTAAAATACACATTAAATATCTAATTTATTATGTTGCAAATAGTGAGTAATTTTGCATTTCATTGTAGGTAAAAAGATCCTTTGATTATGCACCAAACTGGTGACAAGATAGCTAGGGACAACATGTATATTTGTATAGCACAAGAAGGCTGCAAAAGAACAATTTAGTAGCCTACGCACTTGGACGCGCTTGGGGCTGCGCACGTCGAACTTGGCTTTGGTGATGACGGAGGTAGTGGCGAGGGGTCCCACGAATCGCACAGAGTTCTGTACTGTGAACGCTTCCGAGTCTATAGTCTGGGAGATCTCATCCACCTTTACAAGCTGAGGCACCCTTTCCGACGCCAACAACGGGAACAGCCCCACAAACGACGTGTAACTTCACCACCAACGCCAATAAAGATAAATGAGTCCGGAGCGGAGGAAAAAAACTTAAGACGATTCGAATGAAGGGCGATGAGGGCCTACGCGAGGATCCACTTGCCGTTGAGAAGGAAGAGAGCCTCGGTAGGCGCCGGAGTGGGATTGAGGGCCTCCAGCTGCGTGATCAGCTCAACGATCTCCGCCCGCGTCTCGCTCGACGCTTTCAACCCCCTGTTGGTCCCAATTAGCCGCTCCTTCAGCTTCTTCTTCAGCTCCGCCACCTCACTCTCTCCCGTCCCAGGCATCTCCTCTTCCGTCACCGCAGTCCCCACCGGCGCCGATTCCGGCCCCTCCGGCGCGTCCTTGCCCCACTCGTCATCGTCCGTCACGGCGCGGACCCGGAAGGAAGGGACTCGCCGGACAGATCCGAAAGGTGGGAGGACGACACCGGAGAGGCGGCCGGCGCGGGACTTCCGGGACGGCACGAGGGCCGAGGACGCGATGGCGGCTGGTGCCGCCATGAAGAAGCGGCGATGCGGGGAGATGGCCACAGAGACTGGGCTAAAGGAGGCCGACAAGCCCGCCATTCGACTGCAGAGTCACCCGCTGGCTGCACAAGAGAGGTGAGCACTGCTGCAATTGAGGAGGGAGGAGAAGAGCGAGCACCTATAATAAGAGGTTCCCGATGGCAGGAGCGTACGACAAATTGACACGTAATACTGATGAAAATAAAAAATTATTAAAAGAGACATTTTTGTGAAGTAAGTTAAGTAGTGCAGGACGATATTTTCTTCTGCACCGCCGAACTGGAGATTGGCGGCGGCAGCAGGAAATGCTTTCGTCTCACACCGTCGCATAATCAAATTAGGTCAATTTAATTTTATTTTGATTTAGGAAAACACTATTAATTTATTAACTTATTATGTATATTTATTTTAAATTAAAAATAAAAATATTTTATCATAAAACTATATAATTATTTTTCATTAATAATATAATAATATTTTTATTATATTTCAGTTTAATGACAATTTATCTATTTTGATTACATTTTTGAAGACCTCCAAATCAAAAAAAAATCGAATTAATGTTCAGTCCTAACCAGAATAAATTAAATTAACCTATTTAGTTCGGTTTGGCCGTTTCAACTGTTGAGGTTGAATTGGCTGATTTGAATCAATTCTATTTACGCCAAAATAGACATCAAAATGCGTTAAATCTCGTGTTGTGGAGTTCTTGAACAATAACGGCGAGCTTAATTTGTTTTATGATTGAGTTTATCTTTTATGTATATGAATTTAGTTCATGGAAGTTAGTTTGTTTTTATGGATATGAAATGAGATTTCTTGTGTGCTTCCACATGGTTGTTTTTTTTCTATAATTATCTTCATGAATATATATATATATATATATATCACCTTTACATAAAAGCACAGCTATCACTATTGATTGTGAAATTCATCTTATATAAATCATCATAAAATATTTGATATTTAATATCAAATTTGAAAATAGTAATCTATAAAAAATAGATTTGTAATATAAACGTTATGTATGAATTGATATTGATACATTAATCACTATTGATTGTAAAATTCATATTATATAAATCATCACAAAATATTTGATATTTAATATCAAATTTAGAAATCATATAAAAATATATAGATTTGTGATATAAACGTTCTATATGAATTGATATTGATAAAATATCAAAATTAATATAGTATCGACTAAAATCCTCTAGTCAGAGAAAGGGCATAAAGTATCAAAGTTAATCATTCAGAGAAAGAAGTGTGCAAAATATAATTAAAATTGACTTATGCCCTATTTGGTAATACTATTAGGTATTTCTGTCACTATCAATTTTAAATTTGATATTGATAAGAACCATTAAGAGGTGTTTGGTTAATTGTATCAATTTTAAAATTTATAGTGCAAACAAAACATATTATGTAATGCAAGTGTCAACTTGTATTAGTTTTGATATTGATACCCCAATATTTGAAAATATTAATATCAATATTGATATTGTGCCAAAAATGAAACTCAACCAAATAGGACATTAGGTGATGACATTCATAAAGCGACTCAAATGGAAACTAAATGATACCAAACTAAACTAGTTTGGTTTGGCTTAATTGGCTCCCTGGTTTCGATTAATAAAATAAAATATATATCAAATCAAACCTAACATGACCCCCTGCAGTTTTCTTCATCTAGCCTTATAAGGTTTAAAAAGTGTTAAACTATAATATCTTAAACTTTTAAATATTTATTTAAAGTCTTTTTATTAGATTTTTAGAATAAAATTTATTTAGGAAGTTTCAATGGTATTTAAGTTTTATATCAAGGGTTTTAATTATTTTTATGTGTTTTAATTAATAAATTAATTTAATGAAGAATATTAAATATTTTTATTATTAATTATCTCTTTCTTCTCCTACTTATACTCCCTCCATTGAAACCCTCCACTCCTCCTTACCATAGTCTCTCTTTCTTTTCACTTTATCGGTGAAGCCGCTGCCCTCTCTTTTTCTTCCTGTCGCAACAAGCCATGTAGTCGATGTAAGGAATCATCCTGTAAAATTTGATACAGCGAAAGCAACGATTCTTATAGGTTCATTTAGAAATTGTCTCAATAGGAATCGAAAAGTGAAATCGAAAACCAATCAAAACAGGTTTAAATATACCTGATAGGGATTTATATAATCATAGAGAGAGGAAGAAGATGGGCTTCTGAAGCTTTACAATCCGTTCAAGTGTCAGATCTCTAGTGATATCCACACGAACTTCATCTACAGCAAGTTCTCCCTTCATATCAGCCTAGAAAACTATTCTTGAATAGAATTCCATTGACCATGAACATCTTCTAGAGAAAGAAGGAGGTAGAGAGGTGACTAAGGATGTGATTTTCAACCTTGTGTTGATAAGGTTTATAGAGAGTTTAGAAACTTTCATAAAAATTCAAAATCTCTATAAATTACACCATTGTCCTTGTACTTATAGATAAGTCCTTATGTGTGTGAACCACTAGACCCAAGTTGAGACCTAAATAAAATAAAACAATTCTATTTAACTTAATTAAATTTGTTATCTGATAATAGATTACTCAGTCTATTGATCATGAAGTGTACAAGTCACATCTCATGGTCCCAAATAGCTATAAGAATAATCTTATACTTATTGAGCTTTTTCATCATCTACTGCTGCATAGATATAAACCCTCATCTATCCAATGTCTCAGTTGGAAAGAAATACAGTATTGACTACCAACTCCTTAGTATACTGACTCTATAGGATATTGTGCTCAAAATTGGATGAATTAGAAAGCTCCTTTTCCAATTATCATCTCCACCTTGGCTAAGGATTTAGAGTACTATCCCATAAGACATTTACTCTTACTTATCAAAAGTTGACGATCCCATGTTATTTGCTCAATTGCCTCCATCAGATTTTCCCTTTACCCGATCCATCACTATACTAGACCATCTAAACGGTGATCCATAAGTCAATGGTCAAAGCATAAGTTTTGCCCAACAAGGCATCTTTGACGATTCAAATTAAAGATTCAACCATGCAACTGTGATGATAAAAAACCCTGATTGATAATTCGGTAAGATACCATTTAGGGTTTCTAATTCAGTTAGTTTAGTGAACTAATTCAACTAATGAGCACCTGTATGCATATCTGAGTGTCTCCACACTAATAGCCAATGAGATCGGTCATTCTCATCATATAAGAAGACATCACATACACTAGTCTATCTGGATCTTTGATGTCTCGTCTCCAGTATCTTATAATTAGGAACATTTATATCATGTACCTCTAGATGATTAATACCATTATCATGATCTTATCATGATTCAATCATCATTGCATGTAATCAAGGACTTCATTATGATATTTGTAGCTAATAAGAACTAGTAATAAAGATTTGTTTAATTATTTTGAACGAGATATTTCTACAAATGTTGAATCATATTATATATGATTCACTTGTAGGACATGCATTTTCTATCATTCTCTCACTTGTACTAAAGCCAATCACCCATCTCACTAATCTCTATTAGCTCGAGGTGAAGCTCAAACACTATTTGAGTTAACTACTTTAAATAGTGGATTTGTAATTTTATTATCTCAAACACTATTTGAGATACTCTATATTTAACTATATCTCTATAAGCTATAATTTCTCTAATTCTATGATATTGCTAGAGAAGTTTTAACTTCTGATGAGACGTTGGCTCTACCCCCATTTTTTTTCTCAAAATAATGGTACCCTTTTAGAGTAAGTTGGGACTATCTCATATCTTAGATAAATTTATCTAAGATATTTCTCAAGTAGTGTGTTGCTATTATGTAATCTTCTCTACATTAGTAGTAGAATTTGTAGTGTTCTATCTCATAGAAGTCTTCCAGCTTAGTGCATCACCATTATTGTGATTTATTATCAAACTTACTTAACTAGAAGCTTATGTTTGTAAAACTACAAGGCTTAAAGTCTTATCCTCCATTAGATCAAGATATATATCCTAGTTCTTTTAAATCTTTTAAATCTATCTCCATAGATGTTAAAACCCAAATTAGGTTTAGAGGATTAATTTGATTAGCTAGGCTCATTAATGACAACATAACTACTTTATTCTTAATGAGTAGTATGCCATCCACATAAAATGTCAAGAAAGTAATAGCACTCTCACTTATCTTCTTGAATACACAAGGCTCCTCTTTATTCTTAAGCCATAATATTTAATCTCATTAAACCTTTTTTTAATACCATCTATGAAATGTTTTATTTCAGTCCATAAATGGACCTTATACACACTCTGTTTGAATGTTATTGGGACCTGATTCCCTGAGGTTGTATCATATACACTAGTTCTTCAAAAATACCTTAGAGGAACACTATCTTAACATCCAATTGACATATCTTACAGTCATAGTGCATAACATTCAAAATCTGAATTAATTAATCCATGGCATAGGTAAAAGGTCTCATCATAGTCAACCATTTGACTTAGATGATAACCTTTGTCAAGTGTATAACTCCAATATATTCTTTAGTGATTCATTTATATCTTATGGATATTATATCATCGGGTGGATCTTTTAAGTTTTAAACTTAATTAGAATAGAAAGAATTTATATCATATTTTATTGTCTCTTCCCATTTTTTTAAATATTATCTCATATTGTTTTTATAAAGATCCTAGGATCAATATCCTTTCTATCTGATGCTTCATTTCTTTCATCAAAGATATGTCTCACATATCTCTTAGGTTGAATGGACATAAGTAAAGACCTAGAATTGCTAATGTGTAATTATTAATTAGTACCTTAATAGAAGTGGCCTTGGGTCGTGGGACTAGAATATCTTCCATATATACCTTGCTCCTGTCGACTCCAAAAATGGATTTGTCATATCCGGATCGGCACCTCAAGGGGGAATGAGAGAGAAGTAGAAGTAAAGCAAAAAAGTTCTCAACTCAGTCTCACACACATTGATCCCTGAACTTTCACCTCTCGACATCGCTCAAGCACTGGAGAGATGGTTCAAGTCATGTGGGAGGAGAGTGAGGATGGAATGAAGAGAAACTCAATGCATAAAGGAATTTAAATATGTGGTCTTATGCAATGGAAATAAAAGGAAAGTGACTATGTACCTTAGCGTGGGAGATAGATGTTTGGGTTCAACCTTCTTCCTTGTCAGCCGGCCGATGAAGAAGAGTCCTCAACCACCGCTTGCTTGATGTACCTGTGCAACTAAATGACAAAAAAACAAGAAAACAAGTGAAAGAAGGATTAGAACTAAGTGAAGTGTAGTAACTATAAAGAATGAGGCATGAAAAATAGCAATTGGAAAGAAACTCATTGGTTTTGAGGTCATCCCTAACCCCCTTTTGTTTGGTTTTTTATGATATATGAGATGATGCAAAAACTAAATAAAAAAGATGTATAAATGATGTTGGATGAATGAGAAAGAAGTAGAAACTTGAATGGCTCAAATCGGAGCTAAAATGTGGAAGATATCACCGATTTAGCTATACATCACATAGCTGTAGACACACCCTTGACTTGAGGGCGCGGTGGGCGCGCCTTGGGTTTGAGGGTGCGGTGGGTGTACCCTTGGTCCAGGGGCGCACTGAACACTATGTACCACGGCTTCGATGCATAGCTCACCATGGGCAGTCCCGATGTCAGAATTGAGTTCCGTTTGTTGAAATAGACAGAGAACTTAGAGAGGAAGAGTTTCTATGTTGATAACTTCTCCAAAATATATTTGTAAAGACCTATAGAAATTATGGATGGAAAATGAAGGCAATACCAAATTGTGCGACTTTGTTGAAATGATCACCATGGACAATCTGAAAGTCATAATGGACTCTTATTTGTTTTAAAATAAAAAAAAACTTACAAAGAGTTATTGAATATGAAGACAATTTGGATTGAATCCTATGAGAGGTGATCTGAATTTACCTGATAAGTTAGATCTTGGACAGTGAAGTTCTGGAAACCACCGGTGCAACATCGATGTAGGACATGCTATGGGCACCACGGATATCAAAATTGAATGATTCTTGTTTGAAATGAAAGATGACTCACTGGGGAACAATTTCTATGAAAGATGTATACGCTGAATCCATTGGTAATTGTATTGAAATTGACTAAGAAGATGATAATCGAGAAGAGAAGACTCCATATTTGTCTGCACAACACCAGTGTAGAAGTCATCATGAGCTGTAGAGATGTTGGAATTGATCACCATTTGTTGGAGACGAGAGGTAGCACAGTAGCACGTTGGGGCATAGATCGACTTCTCTCTTACTTCAAGTTGATCTCCAAGCACTAGGATGAAGAGAGGACAAATTGAATATATTAGGATGAGCCTAGGGTGGCTGGAGGACAAGGAGAGTAACCCTAGATCGTATCCCAATGGCTAGAATTTATAGAGGAAGCAGACTGGTGCAAAACTGAGAAATAAACTGGACGTGTCCCCGGGTGAGGGCGCGCTCACCATGTCCCTACCTAGGGATGTGCATACCATGTCCCCAGGCAGGGGTGCGGCCACCATGTCCCTGGCTAAGGGCGGCGCCCAGTTGAGACCTGCCAAATATCGCCTAAGTCAATTCAGAAAGTTTCCAAAATGAAAGTTTATAAAACGGAGTCAGGGGTGCAGTCAAAATACACATTTTTTCAAAAGGGAAGTTTCCAAAATCTCTTTGGAAAGTCAGAAAATGGGGTAGGGGATCGGATCTCCAGAACTGGATGCACCCTCGATGGAGGGCGTGCTCATCATGTCCCTGCCCGGGGGCATGCATACCATGTCCCCAGGTGAGGGCGTGTTCAAGTCTCTCTCTTGCGCACACATGTTTCACGAGTCGTAACTTGCAAATAGGACATCTGTTTTAACTCCCGTTTGTTGCATATTAAAGAGAACTCCCAAATGTAGCTCCCCAAATTGATAAACTAGTTGGTACACATCCCAAGACTTATGTATGGGATTGTAACTTCTAGTTTATCCTCCTGGCGGCATTGAAGGCCCAAATGGTGACCCAAAACTCAAAAAAAGCCGATGATAACGTATAAAACTCTAGAATGACTTAGAAAGTCAGTGGCAACCCGTACAATTCAGGTTGATGACTATAAATGATGGGAAGGACTTGAAAAACTCAGAAAGATGCTCAGAAAAGCCGAGGATGACCTGGAATACTCAGGATGACCAGAAAACCCAATGGCAACAGGTACAACTTGGGTTGATGACTAGAAATGATGGGAGGAACCTGGAAAATAAGAGAGATGCTCGGAAGAGTTGTGGATGACCTGAAGAACTTAGAATGACCGAAAATGGCTAGTGGCAACTCGTACGCTCATGTTGATGACCAGAAATAATGGAACAAATCCGGTATGCTCTATGTCACCCTAGTATTGATCGGAATGACCTGATGGCAACCAGGAAACTCTAACAATAAGCAAAAAAAACATACAATGATTTGACGAAAGGACATGACATAATGGTTCTCACTCAACAAACATGGATTCGACCAGGGATCAATAACTCGTCCTTAGATTTCTAGTAAGCTCCTCGACTCGTCCGAAAAGGTGGTTGAACTTGATTTTAATGGTCCTAAAGGGATGTTGCCAATGGAATAAGAGTTTTATGCTCCAAATAAGGCCAAATTGACATGTCTACAGCTCCCACTATCTTTCTTAAGTAGGAACTCTTCTTATAGAAACATAGTGAGCTAAGCAACATATACCCTTATCCATAAGAGTTGTATATTTAACATCTATAAGTGTTTTTAGGATTCCCCACAAGCCAACACTTCATAGTCTTATATTTCATTTAGATAGGGTTATATATCTTCACCAAGTCATACACTCTAAAACCTTAATTTCCTTAAGGTCAAGCTTTAGCCCCTTTCCATATCCTATATAGAAGAGTTAAAATAGACTTAGAAGATACCAATTTAAAATAAAGTGGTTATATCAGGTACTTAGCCAAAAATAGATAAAGAGAAATTTTGCAAATGTTGTCATTTTCCGTATTACGTCCTACACAATATGCATCTCATTTTAGCTACTCAATTAAGCTAAAATGTGTAAAGAGATATCCTTTAAAATTATATTATATTATTTTTTAATTATGTGTGAATTATGTATTAAAGTATTACGCTCCTAGATCTTATCAAAAAATTTTAATACTCTTTCCAATAGTATCACTACTTCATTCTTATTCTCAAATAATTCTCAAATGTCTCAAATTTGTACTTCATTAAATACACATATCTATACCTAGAGACATCATCTTTGAAATAATGAAGTAGAAATATTTTTATTTAGCTTTAGAGGATATGGGCTAACATACACCTAAATGTATAAGTTTTAACAACTCATTAACCCATTTTGCATATCTACATTAAGCTAAAGAGTAGATTGATCTAAATCAACTCATTTCCTCTTAAGAGGATTTTTCACACATAACATGAGAGCTAACATATCTAATATGATTAAATAATTCAATAAGCTCCCACTAACAAACACTTTACCATCCAATGTTTCAAAACATCTATCATTTCCATAACTTAGAATAAATCAACATTTATTCAAGCAGGAAATATAGATAATGTTCTTGTAGAAAAATATGATAGCAATCTTAATTATCAGGACATCTCAATTAGGTTATTAAAGAATTGTATCTCTCACTAATAATAAAGCAACTTTTGCACCATTTCATATGTAGGTCCACATCTTCTTCATTATGCCTTCATTTACTTGTCATCATCTTCAACTCTTTGTAAATATAAGATGCATATCCAGTATCTCATACCATTAAAAGCATCTCTAGTATCTAATACTATGATATACATAGTATCTAATACTATTAAGTGTGTATATAAGACAAGTAAATTTCAATTACTTAAAAAGCATGAAGCTTCTCAAGTTCTACCTTTGCATTATGTGCAATACACTTTGCACTTCCTCTTCCACTTATTATCATCATGATAGTTAAATAATTTTCTTATGTCTTGTTTAGGTTGTTATTATTATCTTAACCTTCTTCTTTAACTTAAAACTATTTTCTTTTATTTCTATCTAACGATCTTACTTCTTTCTATTGGTCTCACTAATAAGAAGTATTTAAAATGTATTGTTGTTCTAACACACTTTTAAATAGCTCATCACCCTGAGCCATGATGGATCTTATATCTCTCTATCCATGTTACCTCTACAAGTTATATCTCATAGAGACTAACATCTACTATAAGACAAATAATGCATCTTTTCTATACTATATTATGAGTTAAGATCTTATCTTCTCTCACATCATTAGATAGTTTAGAAGACACCTACTTCTCAAGTATGATAGTTCCAAATCGGTTTAATAAGTGTGAGCCATTAAAACTACTTGACATCTAGTATGTCATATAATGGTGGTTTATCATCATATTTTGCAACTAAGATATAATTTTATTAATATAACATCACAAACATTCACTAAAATTAAAATATGATCTTTCCTAAATTATGCTCCCATATTTTTTTCTGAAATTACATAATCCTCATTATGCAATGACGGGATATCACGATGAAATCCTAGTGGGGACTAAGACCCTATTAACTTTATGATGATGACCTTGTGGTAGCACAACAAATCACCTCATACTTAATAGGTAGGTAACTATTGCCAGTTGCAACTCTTAGTCATTCAGCCTCTAAAGTTATGACCTTATGGTAGCACAACTAGCCATATACTCTAGTTAGGTCAAACCTGCTTGTTACATTATGAGAATAGATTCTTCACATAGCCTTTATGGTAGCACAACAAAGCCAAGCAAATGGTCCACCCCAAAGTTCAGCTAATGCCTTAATCATGATCACCAATCCCTTGCTGAATAGGCCTTATAGTAGCATAACAAACCCATCCAATCTAAGATTGGCTCATCAAGACTATAACAACAGAAGGCTATGTTAGTCATTCTTAATATCTCATATTTATCAATCTAATTAGAACAAGGAGGGATTTCTTTTAGTTTCATCAAATATATGCTAAATATATATATATAATACCTTTAAAATATCATATATATAAGGTATAGCCAGTAGCATACATTCACATATCAAATATGCATAAAACCAGGTGATCATGGACTTAACCCTAAGCATGCACCTAAGGCACCCCTATAGGTGCAAATCCTTGCTTCAAAAGCTTGAGTTGGAATGCTCCCACTTCAGAAGAGTGCTTCTCCAAGTGGTCCCACTCTCCAACCTTCCACAAATTGGCTTCTAATGTACATAATTTTACAAGAAACCTTAGTATTAACCAAGGGGAGTACATTAATGGGGGAGATAGAATGTACAATCATATTGTATAAAGAGAGAGGAGACACACGTAGGCCCCATTTAATAACATAACCAATATCGTTAAATAAGCAATCACTGTAGACACGTAATTTTGGTCTAGTTGGAGAGCCTAAATTCTTATTTTCATGAAGTATATTTGAGTATTCTTTCAAGGAAACCAAGTTTTTCAGAAAATCAGAACTTCCCTGCGTGTTTCGGCCAAATTGGGCCTAGTGCCCCCTTAACGGGATGCTTTTACCAAGTCAAAGTGCCCTATAAACAAGGTATTGGGCGCCCTGTTAGTAGGGCGCCAGGCGCTCCACTAGTGGGGCACTTGCACTTGTTCTGACTGACTGGACAGATTGATAAGATAGTTTTGTAGATAAAGTTGCCCTCTTCTTGGCTATAAAAGGACCCCCATTTGGAGGGTTTAGGACACACCAAGGGCATCCCCCAAACCCTCTCATCCACCACAACACTCCCAAGGTCTTACAACCCCTCTCCAAGCTCTCAAACCATCCTAAAACCCTCTCCCAAAACTCCAAAAAACCATAGTTGCTTCTTGAAGGGATAGTCCAGCATAATGAAGGTACCATCTTTTGGGCTGTAGAAAGACCCCCATCTAGAGGTTTAGGAGGTTCCAAGTTTGTCCCTCACTCATTCTTATCCACCACTACATTTACAAAGCCTCAACCTCTCCCCAACCTCTTAAACCATCCTGAAATCCTCCCCCAAAAACCTGAAAACCCAGAGTTTTCTTCTTCAGAAATATGGTTTTTCTCCAACTTTGAGGGCCTTTACATTTCATTTCTTTTACATCTAGTGACAAACTACTCTCTCATTAGCTTCACTTGAGTATTGGCTACTTGGGGAAGTCCTTCTTTCATCTTAGAGGTCATCCTACACTCCGAGGAGATGCCGCGAATAAGGAAAGAAAATCTGCCGGAACCAGTCCCTAGTGCCCCTCAGGGGGGTGCTTTGACTTTAGTCAACGCACCCTACTAATAGGGCACCTATAGCTAGTGCCCCGTTAGAGGGGCACTAGTAGAGGCAGACCCCTTTTTAGATTTTTTTGAGTTTGTTTACCTTTCCGATCGCTCCCTTACTCTCTCCTTTCACTCTAACTTTCATTAACATGTCATCTTGCATACTTTAAACCACTCATTTGCATTTTCATACATCTTTAAACCTTCTAAATAGGGGTTGGGATTTAGTCCCAATCCGGTCAGTTCTCACCCTTTTGCATATTTAAATTCACATTTGAGCACAATGCTATGCTTCCACTAGAACTAATAATCTTTTTACTTGTTTCTATGTTTCCTTCTGGACATTTCTAGGTATATCCGGCCAAGGCAAAGCTTCAACTGGATCAAAGATGAAGGACTCAGTAAGCTCTCTTCTTTCGGTCAGCTGAGAGAGGAGAAGTTGGAACCTAGAAATCTCCCTACTTCCAAAGGTACGATGGTCATCCTCTTTTCTCTATTCCATTTTCTATTTCATTCTACTATACTTTGGAGCCTTCGGCTCTTGGCGACCACAACCATTAACCATCCATCGAGTCCCTACGAGATTGTAGGGTCTCCCACAAACGAACAGAGGGGAGATCTCCAGATCTGTTTCAGGTGCTTACACCTTTTGGCGACCACGGTGGGACCGACTTTGCTTTAGTGGGATCCTATTTTCTTTCCTAAGAATGTCCATTTGAAAGCATATTTATTTTCATTTTCATATGAGTCATTTCCAATTCCTTGCATTGTTACTTGTTTATGTTGCTTACTAGTTTCTTTGAAGTATCTCCTACTTTTCTTCAAGTTTACTTGCTCTCCATTTATCTTTTTAAAAGCATGGCAATCTGATTTTTAGCTTTGTTTATCATCTTATTTCAACTTAGTGTCTTGGAGATCATCCTATTTCATGCCTTGACAAATATGCTTGTATATTTCCTTCTAAGTCTAGTTTTGTTCTAGTAAACTTGCTAAGCATCTTTAGTTGAGGTTAAGTGCTCTTTTCCATTTTAGTTTAATTTCATATCATCTCATTGTCTTAATTACTTGATTTCTACACCATCCCATTGATCATTGTATGCTTTTTCTTCATGCTTGCTTCTTGATTTTTTGACATTTCACTCGCATTTAGCTTGCATTGGAGTTTCAGCTCCTTAAGTCATCCGAGAAAGGGGGCTCTCTCCTTCCAAAGTCATACACATCCATACACCCCTCTTGGTGGTTGCCAACTCCTCCTCTAAGAATTCCCTCTCGGAATGATTGAGTAGCTTCCATCAAGGCCTCTGTAAGTCTCCAGACGTGAAGGATTCCCTCTTCACTGATCGGGCAGGTTGTACCATTTCACCCCAAAAACCCGGAGTACCTATTACCTATCATTGTGAGAAGAGTGACAACCTTGGATTTCTCGGCATTGTGAGAGCATATGGTCCTACCCATTTATTTAAGTGGACAATATTTCTCTTTACAAGCCATTAATTTGAGGTTGAAACAAAAAATTTTGCATTAATCATTCCAAAGTCTTTGCTATTACTTGTTTGCAAACAAAAATTGAAAATCAAACAAAAATTCCAAAATCACCTAAAAACCAAAATAAAAATTTGCTTGAGGTTAATTTGCTTGATGACTTGCTTGTTCAACAAAAAAATCAAAACAAAAAGGGAGTTAAAAATCAAAACAAAAAAAATAAATCCATGAGCTTTTATTTGTCAACCTTCTTTTCTTATTGTGTTTATGAATTTAAGGTCTGGACAAGTTATCGGAATGGCTGATCAAAGATATTAGGAGCTGTAGTTGGAGTATGACCAGTCTTATTTCTACCTCGATGCCGTATGTGCCATCATTGAACCCGAAATTCTCCCCGAACCTAGTTAAATTTCTCCTCAACCCAATCCAAATTCACTTTGGGAGGCATTCTCTCATGCCAACCCCACCTAATTGCATGCTATTGAAGCCATTCTCAAGGGCAAATCACCCAATGAACACATCCCTATCGAAAGTGGTCTTTACATCTCTACCCTTCTGTCGGTAGCACATCAACCCAATGTGCCCACTCATGGTCATTCTTATACCAAGCTCGTAGCCCCAATTTCTCCTCATCTAGTGGCTAATCTAGATCATCCTGATCCGAATGTTGTTGTTCCTTGTAGGCCACTAGTTTATTCTTCTAATCATCTCAACCCTACTCACTCTTTGGTGCATCTCCCAATGTACCCTCTTATCCGGCCACTTCAGCCCATCCAATTCCGGTTCCAGTGCACCAAGCACCCACTCCTCCACCTCCTCTTCGGGAACCTTTTGTCGATCAAGCCATGATTAACAAAATCAATCAGATGGATGAACAATATAGAGAACTTAGACATCTAATTGACACAAAGGTAGCCCTTGAAATTTCTCTTCTTTCCCTGCCTACTTCTTTTCATCTACCTCCCTCGGAGATATCGGTATACCGCCGTTACAACGGGACCGATAATCCCTTCATTTATATTAAGGAATTTCTTTATGAGTCGGTAATGTGGCAAAGTGACCCAAGGGCCCTTGCCTTTCTTTTCAGAAGATCATTAGAGGGTTTAGCTTTAGAGTGGTTCTACTTGCTTGACTCTTTGGAGGTGAGTAACTTTGAAACTGTCAAAGCTAAATTCTTGCAAAGATATCAAGACAGAGTCAGACCAACGTATTCCATAACCGACCTCATGGATGAGAGGATGAGAAATGATGAGAATTTTATTAAATACACTGATAGATGGAGATCAATGGCAGAAAGGCTTACAGATTTTATTTTAGAATCAGAGCAAGTAAAGATGATCATCACCAATGCCATTCTGGCCTTAAAGAACATGCTGCTTTCCATCACCCCACCACCATGATTGAGCTATATGAGAAGGCACAGTACATTCAAACATAGCTTAGGGACTCACCTATCATGAACTTGTTTGACCCCAGACCTCAAGCTATCAAGAAAACCACTTTTACGACAACCGGCCCAGTGACTGAGGGCGTAGTGACAAACAAAGATCCTAATGTTGTAGGGAACCCACCTAGCAATTATCAACACCAGTTCAGGAACCCTAAATAAAATCAACCATTTAGAAACCCATGTCAACCTTAGCCTCAACCTCAGTTCCAGCACCGTTAGCAACAAGCTCCAATCCCTCAGTGACCGCAAGCCCCAGTTCCCCAACCACCGCGACAACAACTAGCCAACTACAACCAAGCACCCCCTCCCATGGCCTACGAACCCTGAAAGATAGGACCTAAAAGGAACCATTACCCGCCTTTGCCATACTCTCTCATGGACATCTTTAATGCACTCATGGCGGCAGGGCAAATTGCATTGCCAAGGGAGAAGTTGGAGTGGCCTCAAAATGCCAACACAGAACGATACCATCTATTTCACAGATATCCTGGGCATACCGTAAAGACTACATTTATGACCTTAGTGAGCAAGGCAGTATTGACTAGGACCAGATGGGGGAATACATCAGAACAGTGAAAAATTAATGACAACATGCACCAACTCAACAACAACAACAGAACCTTAGCCTGGGGATCATTCAAAATTCTTTACCTCCACATGCACCCGCACCTGGGAATCAACACGTTAATCCCATATTGATCTCTTCTGAGGAGTATCATGATCGGTGCTAGAATTGGCAAGTCGAGGGAGCCACCTCCGCCATGCAAGTCAATCGAACCGTCCACTCTATACCCCGAATGACAATGTCACCTAATCCCATCATATTAAATAGGTCACCCATCATCCGAGCACCATCACGACCCATCATAACACCACAAGCCATACAACTCCAATTAGGACGGACCCTAATCCACTCGGTTGATCCACCACAAACATCACCACCCCTAAGACCCATCATCATCTCGCCCTAAAGAATTGTACCTTTACAACCTACCTACTCCACCATGCCTCAAATCACCGTCATTACACCCGTCCCAAGAGCTCCCATCATTTTACCTAGCCCACCACCCGCTACTACCACCCCGACTATAGCTCCTCAACTTGCAACGATACTTAGGAGTGGATGTATGTTCTAAAGGGTCTTTCCCTAAGCTGGTCAATCAGGGTTGGCACCAAAAGTAGAAGAAGAACACATTGAAGAGTTGTTGCCTGGGACATCTTATGACTTGTTGAAACATCTTGATAAAACCCTAGCACGGATCTCTATCTTAGAGTTGATCAAAAGATCCAAAGTTTATCAAGATGTTCTTCAACAGTACTTACAACGAGTAATGGTGAACGAGAGCCTCCTCCCGGAAAGGATCTCATCAGTTCTGGTCCCGAGAAGTGGGGTACCTGGCCCTTACATTCATAAAAGAAGAGTTAGCAGATCCAGAAATGAAAAAGTGTGCCTTATGCATTACAATTCACATCAATGGAATAGACATCAAATCATGTTTGGTTGATACCAGAGCATCCATTAATGTTCTACCACTAGAAATATTACATCTTTGTGGAATCTCTGAGGAGGACGTCCGGCCATCTCAGATAACAGTGACCGCATACGATAATTCAAAGAAGCCCGCTGATGGCATGATTACATTGGATGTCAAGCTCGGGCCTCGGACAGTCATTGCTAACTTTCACATACTAGAGATGAATCCAACTTACAAAGCTATTCTGGGATGGCCCTATTTGGAAGCACTAGAGGTAGTCGCCTCCATCAATCACCAGTGCCTCAAATTCCCTTACAAGGGAAAAGTACTTAAGGTGACAGGCATGCCCTTAGACCATCTATCTTTTTCACCACCACCCTTTGGATTGCCAAATGAGCCAATTTTGACAATCTTGGATCTTCCTTAAATAAGTAGGCAGCAAGGCAAGTGTGGAGAAGGAAAAGAGAGAAAAAGAAAACCATTAGTTGTCACATAATGAAAAGTTTGGGATACCAAGAGGGCCGAGGACTAGGCAAAGAACTGTAAGGCATAGCTGAGCCAATCAATCTAGAGAGGTTACAACCAAAAAGTGGGGTTAGGTATGATGAAACGACAACCAATGGCCAAAATATGAAAAGCAAATACTTCTTTGGATGCTTACAAAAGTTTTTCATCAAGAAATAGACCATTCAACTAGCTGAGAACAAGGAAGAGAAAGAGCTAGAGCAAGAGAAGAAAAGAAGAACTGACAACCCTGAAGATGACTTGTATATATCTTTTTTGTTTTCCACCGATGAAAAAGGGTCAAGCAAAGAACTGCTCCAAGCTGAACCACCTGTTGACCAACCTGAGGGTCATATTACCAAATTGACTCAAGAAAAGTCCACCAACTCCACAAGCATCTTTCCTCATTATCTCATCTTTTGGGGCTGATGCCCCAACTCACTGTGATGCTCTCCCCTGGTTTGTTAGCCCGATCCCTGTTTCTGAGCCCCCATGCTCAACTTATGTGTCTACGTACCCACTTGTTGCTCTTGGGCCATTGAGCCCCTCTAGTAAATCTGGGCCTCTATGCCCATTTTCTCCAATTCTTGGGCCTCAAGCCCACTTGTATGGCTTACAAGCCCATCTCCTCCTACTAAACCCAGGCCCTCGAGCCCACATCCTCCTTTTGGGCCCACGAGCCCACTTTTTCCATGATCATCTGGCCTACTGGCCCATCACCGTTTTCTGTCAACATTGGACCCGAGAGCCCCCTCTATCAAACATTGCTTGAAGTCTTCCCCTCTTTATCAATATCTTCACCTACTTTGGCTCCAGCAGTTGAACTCACCCCAAATCAGGCATCTGAAGCCCATTCTATCTTTATGTTTAGCACTTCCCAAAAAAAAGTTCTCCTTGAAACTCAAATTTCGATTGAGGAAACATCTCAAGTTGTCTCTTAAGGGCATTCGCCCCTAGGAGCCACCAGATCCTTGACTGATCTCTTTTGCTCTCCATTCTCTCCAATAAATCCCACTCCTTCCACCTCCTCTTCCTCCCCTTATTTATCATCTTCTTCTTTAGGTCTACTTTCCAATAAAAGTAGGACAAAAATTAGAGGTAGAAGGGTTCCAGAAAGATACATGCATTAGTTAGCTCAGAAAAGCTTAGAATGTGCCAGACAACCAGAATATTTAGAAAATGTGATTTAGCTAGATGAAATCTGATATAAGGAGAAGGATAACATTAATCATACTCTGGGGGTTTATGAGGTTGTGTCAAAAAAAGATCTTGATATTGAGGATGAAGAAGAGGATTTGGTTGATACTTATGCATCCAGTATAAAAAGATTCTAAGAGCCATCAACCACGGTGAATGAACCAACTAAGGAACTAAATCTTGAAACACCGGAAGATCCTAGGAATATCCTCATAAGTGCCAACCTCACCCCTTTGGAAGAACAAAATCTAATGGGGGTATTGCAGGAATACAAGGACCCATTTGCTTGGACGTATGAATATATGTTGGGGTTAGATAACTCATTGGTAGAGCATCGATTGACCTTAAAACTCGAAGCCACCCCGATTAAACAAAAGTTAAGGAGATTCCACCCAGATATAGCACTGAAAATGAAAGAAGAGGTCGATAAGTTGCACTAGGCAAAATTCATTAGAGTTGTCCTCTATCCACAATAGGTGGCAAATATAGTCTCAGTCATGTAAAAGGATGAAAAGGTCTGAATCTACATTGATTTTAGAGACTTAAATTGAGTGTGTCCAAAAGATGATTTCTTTCTTCCTCATATTGATGTTCTTGTTGATAATACAGCTGGATATGAAACTCTATCATTCATGGATGGTTATTCAGGGTACAATCAAATCTGGTTAGCAGAAGAAGACCAAGAGAAAACCTCATTCACTACACCTTGGGGAACTTATTGCTACGTTGTGATGCCCTTTGGACTAAAGAATGCTGGAGCAACTTATCAAAGGGCCATGGTCGCAATATTTCATGATATGATGCATAAATTTGTGGAGGTGTATGTGGATGATCTAGTGGTTAAATCTTGGACCCGAGATGAACATTTTGAGGTGCTGAAAGAGGTTTCCTAATGAGCCAGGGAACACAAGCTTAAAATGAACCCCAAGAAATGTGTGTTTGGAGTATCAACAGGAAAGCTACTTGGGTTCATCGTCAGCAAAAGAGGCATTGAAATTGACCCCAATAAGGCCAAAGCAATCATTGATATGCCTCCACCAAGGAACATAAAGGAGTTAAGAGGGCTGATTAGTAGGCTACAATTTGTTCGCCGATTTATTTCGCAACACTCCCAAAGGTGTAAGCCTTTCTATGAGTTAACCAAGGTGAAGTCTGAATTTAGATGGGATTAGAGATGTTAGGAGGCATTTGATGGCCTAAAGAAATATTTATCAAGCCCACCTGTGCTCAAACCTCCAGTCTCAGGCAAACCTTTAATCTTATACATTTCGATTTTAGAACGTTATCTTGGAGCAGTACTGGCACAACTGGACGAAGAAGGGAAAGAGCAAGCTACCTACTATCTATCAAAAATCTTTGATCCTTGTAAGTAGAAGTATACTACCATGGAAAAAACATGTGTCGCCCTAGTTTGGGTGGTCCAGATGCTTAAGCACAACTTCCTAGCACACAAGGTTAATCTCATCGCTCGCTTGAACCCCATTAAGTTTCTTCTTGAAAAATCTATCCTAACCAACCAATTAGCACATTGGCATAGTTTTCTCTCTCATTTCTACATCACTTACATTCAATAGAAGGCGATCAAGGGTTATGCAGTTGCTGAACATCTAGTCCATCACCCCATCCAAATCTTAGACCCTGTCCAATTAGAATTTTCTGATGAGGAATTGATATCCATTCGATCCTCCAATCTGTGGACTTTATACTTTGATGAGGTGTTGAACTCCCAGGGTAGAGGGATAGGGATCGTTCTTTTGTCACCCGAAGGTGTCACCATTCCATAGGCTTTTCAACTTCATGTTCCAGCAACAAACAATATAGCTGAGTATAAAGCCTTGCTGGCTAGACTAGAGGCCGCTCACTTCTATGGTGCCACCGAATTAAGGGTAATTGGTGATAGTCAATTGATTCTCCGCCAAGTGCTTGCCAAATACTACATATCTCTTCATGGGCTCAGACCATATCAAGAACTCACTGCCTGCTACATCAAGTTGTTCTCCAAACTTGAATTTATTCATGTTCCTCGTGCTCAAAACATCATTGCTGATGCTCTCTCTTCTCTAGCATCTTCACTATCTGTCCCGCTAGGTAGGCAGGTTAAGACAATCTATGTCCGCCGACATACCATCCCGGTAGTATAAGATGCACAATTCTTGAAGGTTAAAGGGAAGTTTGAAAGGAAGGAATCTATTAAGCAAAAGGAAGAAGTGTCTTTGGTCGAGTTGGAGGAATTAGAAGAAGGTGAGAAACCATGGTATCATGAGATTGTGAAATACTACCAGGATCAGACATATCCATCAGGAGCAACTACTGAAGAGAAGAAAGCTATCAGAAGGGTCTATCAGAGATACACTATCCTAGGAGGAGTGCTCTACAAGAGGAGTTTAGCTAGAGTTTTATTGAGATGCGTAGATGAAGATGAGGTTGAATTGGTGCTTAAATAAGCACATTCCGGAGTGTGTGGAGGCCACATAAATGCTCAAGCCCTTGTCAAGAAGATCATCAGGCAAGGGTACTATTGGCCTACTCTGGAAGAGGATTGCTCAATTTTTGTCCGGCATTGCCATCAATGTCAACTTCACACCGAGAAGATTCACTCTCCTGCATCTTCCCTTCACCCAATTCATGCCCCATGGCCTTTCGCTAGCCCCATGGCCTTTCGCTATGTAGGCTTTTAATGTCATTGGACCTCTTGGTGACCCAAACTCTTCAAATAAAACCAAATCTTTCATTTTAGCAACAACGGAGTATTTCACCAAGTGGGCAGAAGCAGAAGCATACATGAAAATCAAGGCATCAACAGTTTTCACCTTCATCAAACGTAACATTATTGCCAGGTTTGGGATCTTAGGCGACATCATCACCGACAACGGACCACAATTCATCTCTCAGGAGCTGTGCGCCTTTGCAACATGTATTGTATTAAAATGCATCATTCATCTCCATATTACCCTCAAGGCAATAGTCAAGCAGAAGCCACTAATAAAACTTTGATAAAAATCATTAAGAAAATGTGTAAGTCTAGCAAGTTCGCGGACTAGCCAGATAAGTTAGTTGATTCTCTATGGGCCTACCGCACTTCGGTTCGAACACCAACATGTCAAACCCCCTATGCCTTGGCATTTGGGATGAAGGTTGTAGTCCCATATGAAGTACTCATCCCTTCCCTCTGAGTCCAAATAGATCAAGACATCCGAATGGATGAATGCCGAGATTCCCTTCTTGCGTAACTTGAACACTTGGATGAAAGAAGGTTGGCCACTGCTGAACATGCTAGATCTTACCAGAGTAGACTTCAAAGATTTTATCAGAAGAGGGTGGTAGAGAGAAAATTTGAAGTCAGTGAAGTTATGCTTAAAAGAATATTTGTTAAGTCGGGTGATCCCCACTTCAAACTTCAACCTACAACCTAACTAGGAGGGTCCATGCCTAATCTCTGCTGTTTATCCTGGTAATTCATACAAGCTAACTAATGAAGAAGGTGAAGAATTGGCTCATCCCTAGAATGGTGTAGACCTCAGAGAATATTTCCCTTAAAAGAAAAGAAAAAATTATAAAAAATATGTAAAACCCAATGGAATGAAGAATGGTAGTAACATCTAATGCTTGCTTGTTCAGTGTCCTAACTTGTCACTTAGGGAAATAAGGATGGTCACCATTTTACACACACTACACGCCTAAATTTTGAGATTCGATGATTGGAAATCAGAGAGAAAGCTAGGCAACACTTGGCAAAAGAAGGTCGACCCTATCCTATTCTCTTCTTATTTCAGTCCTAAATGGATGAAACGGATTATAATGAGAAGTATCAAAAGTGCTCATCGCCTTAGTAGGAAGGATACTTCTGAAGGTCTGACTTCGTAAAAGAAAAGGTGCCAAAAGATGGGCAATTACCCCTCAGGTCAGCAAAAGAATAGACCTGTCTGGATGTGTACCAATAAAAGCCCAAAAAGAAATAGGCTTTGAAAGAGGGGCAATGAACCCTCAGTTTAAAATCAATAAAAGAAAAAAACATGTCTGAGTGTGGGCCACCAAAGAAAATGGGTTAGAAGGAAGGACCCGAGGAAGCCAAATCCCAACAGGTAATGTGGGCATTAGTAGAGAAACAAGTTCGACATCCCTGAATTCTACTAAGGACTTACCACCAATCCTCTTCCTTCTTTAACCTTATGGGCAGGGTCGACCGACTAAGTCTAAGAAGAGCCATGGCCTATCAAAGGTGGAAGATTAGAAGATTCTGAATAAAGGCAGTTTCCCACACATGGTGCATACTCTTAGCTCCTGGGTAACAATGAGGGGCACCTATAACAAGCAAGACAATGGATGAGATGGTCATTTCATCCACACCACAAAAAAATAAAATATTTCAAAAATACCAAACAAATTTATAAAATTGAAAATCCTTAAAAATTAAATATCTAATACACAAAAAGTCATAAAACCATCAAAACACAAACAAATCAAAAAGTTCTAAAACACTTAAAAAATTGTTTTCTAATTGATTAGTTGCCTTTGCATTCATGTTTAATTTTAGTCTTGCATGTTTCCTTTTGTGCATACTAATGTTTTTCTGTTATCTCTACCTTGGTAAGGCCTATGTCCCTTGCCAAAAGATCAAGGCAACTTCGCTCTCTCCTCGTAAGGGACTAAGCCAAAATTAAGTTCTAATCTCTTTTCTCAAGTGGATGCAAGAACAAGAGAAGGCATGCCAACTTCATATCCCCAGACATTTGGAAGAAGCAAAAACAACAACAAAAATTAGAAATTGAAAAACTAAAAGTGGGCTACCTCGACCCCTATTAAGACTTGCATTTAGTATTGCATCTATCAAAATAAATAATATTTAAGATGTTGAAGACCTCAAGACTAGAGGGGGCTGAGCTTGAGAACCCCTTTAACAAAATCAGTGAAGGCTCAGTCATTCCCTAGGTTTGAGGATAGGCCAAAGTTGAATATGGGGGGATGATAGTTTCTTCACGGATGTCCTGACCCATTATGTTCAACCTATATCTTCAACTATTTTTTATACTTAATTGTATTTCTTTAAATTTAGCATGCATCATTTCATACACCATCATGCATCATCCCACCACAATCATTCCCTGCTTCCTAATCCTGCCATAACCTCCTTCCAGTCACATCATGAACCCTTTTAAAGATGATCTTTTATAGCCTCTAGAGGAGGTCTTGATTTTCTAGAGAATCGGTTTCCACCATGTTTTAACTATGATTTCATCAAAATAAGATGTTATTTCATTTCAAACTGAACCGATATTTCTAAGTAAACCTTATAAATTTGAAGAACCCAACCTTGGTTGATTGATTAACTTTCATAGTTTCTTTTTCAATGCATCTCTACTGAGTCCAGCACACCATGCAATTCAGGTCCTGGCCGGTAACAATTCTCCCCATGTGAGATTTTAGTTATTTGCTTTTAGTACTATTCTTCTCCTTAGCCAATCAACTAGAGGGAAGGTTTCGATAAAACAAAGGATAATCTTAGAGTCTGGCAAAGTTTTGTTCTACTCAACTAGGACAATGAGGGTGCGTATAAATCTAAACCTTGGCGTCACCTTTTAAGTCCGTTACCACTTCATTCCATTGCGCCTCACTATGGTTCACTACATTCGTCTACACTTCATTCATGTCACTCCCTTGCAAAGCTGACGTCAAGGCGAGGCAAGCTGTAGACACACAATTTTGATCTAGTTGGAGAGCCTAAATTCTTATTTTCATAAAGTATATGAGTATTCTTTTAAGGAAATCAAGATTTTCAGAAAATCAGAACTTCCCTACGCGTTTCAGCCAAACTGGGCCTAGTGCCCTCTTAACGAGATGCTTTGACTTAGTCAAAGTGCCCTATAAATAGGGCATTGGGTGCCCTATTAATAAGGCACCTGCATCTGGTCTGACTGACTGGATAGATTGATGGGACAGTTCTGCAGATAAAGTTGCCCTCTTCTTGGCTATAAAATGACCATCATTTGGAGAGTTTATGACACACCAAGGGTGTACCCCAAACACTCTTATCCACCATAACACTCCTAAGGCCTTACAATCCCTCTCCAAGCTCTCAAACCATCCCAAAACCCTTTCCCAAAACCCCAAAAAACCATAGTTGCTTCTTGAAGGGATAGTCTAGCAGAATGAAATTATCATCTTTTGGGCTGTAGAAAGACCCCCACTGGTGGTTTAGGAGGTTCCAAGTCCGTCCCTCACTTCTTTTTATTCACCACTACATTCTTAAAGACTCAAAACCTCTCCCTAAGCCCTTAAACCACCTTGAATCCTCCCCCCAAAACCTGAAAACCCACAGTTTTCTTTTTTATAAATATGGTTTTTCTCTAACTTTGAGGGCCTCTACACTTCATTTCCCTTACATCTAGTGCCAAACCACTCCCTCATTAGCTTCACTTGAGTATTGGCTACTTGGAGAAGTCCTTCTTTTATCTTAGGGGTCATCCTACATTTTGGGGCAACACTACGAAGAAGGGAAGAAAATCGGCAGGAACCAGTCCCTAGTGCCCCTTAGGGGGCACTTTGACTTTGGTCAACGCACCCCACTAACAGGGCACCTGCAGCTAGTGCCCCGTTAGGGGGCACTAGCAGAGGCAGACCCTGTTTTGCATTTTTTCGAGTTTGTTTACCTTTTCAATCGCTCCTTTACTCTCTCCTTTCACTCTAGCTTTCATTAACATGTCATCTTGCATACATTAAGCCACTCATTTGCATTTTCATACATTTTTAAACCTTCTAAATAGGGGTTGGGATTTAGTCTCAATTCGGTTAGTTCTTACCCTTTTGCATGTTTAAATTCACATTTGAGCATAATGCTATGCTTCCACTAGAACTAATATTCTTTCTACTTGTTTTTATGTTTTCTTCTGGACATTTCTAGGTAAATCTGGCCAAGGCACAGCTTGAACCTGATCAAAGACGAAAGACTCACTAAGCTCTCTTCTTTCGGCTGGCCGAGAGAGGAGAAGTCAGAATCTAACAATCTCCCTACTTCCAAAGGTACGATGGTCATCCTTTTTTCTCTATTCCATTTTATTTTTTATTCTACTATACTTTGGAGCCTTCGGCTCTTGGTGACCACAATCATTAACTATCCATCGAGTCCCTGCGAGAGTGTAGGGTCTCCCACAAATGAACAAAGGGGAGATCTCTGGATCCGTTTCGGGTGCTTACAATCACAAGCCATGCACATTTAAGTCTGTGATCCCTTCCATACGCGCACTAACATTCATCACATGAACAAAGAGCGCGTAAGTGATAGCTAAATGAAATATATCATATATATCAGCATAAAATTATACAATGTAATTTTGAAACTCCCAATTTCATACATGTTGAATTTTCATGAAATAAATAACATAAATGTAACATGAAAACAACATATAAACAACTTATATGAATCATACATTATATGAATCATACAAGCTTATTTAGATTATCTAGAACATTTATGCATTATCAATACTGTGTAAAGTTATAAATTAATGTTTTAATTCCTATTATATAAAATCTCATTTTACAAAAATTGACACTAATTTGTAAAGTTAAACCTTAAAAACATTTTTAGAACTTAACTATAAATAAATCTATGTAATTCAAGTTTAACATCATCTAATAGGTCATTAAACACTTTAAAACTTGTCAAATAATTTTCTAGAATCTTTTAAAAATTTTCTAGATGTTTTTGTCAATTTTCAAAATTTTCTAGATATTTAAACTATTTAAATATATGTTCAAACAAATCTGGCACCTTGCACCATCTTGAGGGTTGCACTTCATGTGCCACCATATTGGCGTAGTGCATCGGTGTGCCCTGGCACGCGGTTGCCCCCCGATGGCACTATTCATCAAGACAAAGTAGTTTCTCTTAAATAGGACTTATCTCCTTATCTCGAGCTTTGAAAAGTTGCAAAAATATGCATTAGAATATTCATGAAATTAGGATTCTGAAACAGTAAAATTTATATCCATAAAAATGGAAATCAACCGTAAAAAGTGAATGAAGAGGAGGTGGTTATCCAAATTCCATATCAGAAATCACCAACTTGCAATGAGAATAACTACTTTCTAGGTGGCCGAAAATTCTCCAAAAATATAATATGGAATCCTCATTATAGAAAAATTCTAAATTGATGGGAAATTAGGAAGAATCAGGATGGTGTTACCAAACCCAGTAGAACCCTAGCTCAGTGGAAAATTTTCAAAGTCTCTTTCTCCACTGTCGTTCAAAGAAAAATATGATAGGGAAACATTAGGTAATCTCATTACCCATCTTCTAAAGCCTTCTAAAGCTTCAATTTTCTCTATGGATGGAGATTTCACTAAATCCCCAAACCTAGGTGATAGTTCAGGCATGAAAAAATATCAAATTTGGGGTTTCTCTCGGATTCTATAGAGCTCCAAACAATTTATGGCATTGGAAAGGCCTATACCACAATATTCTACAGGTGTCAACCAATGTCTTAGCTGTATCACATGCAGATTATGGTTGCCTCGACAAGACAAATGTTTAAACAGATTTGGTAACATATAAAATACATTAAATAACATTGACTCGATGTCGAATTCGACCAAGACATGAGCTTGGCTCTGATACCACTATAGGGAATCATTCTAAAAATTTGGTGTAGCGAAAATGATAATTCTTTTGGGTTCATTTAGAATTTGTCTCAATCGAAATTGAATGATGAAAACTAAAAAAATGATCAAAATATGCTCGAATATACTTGATAAGAATCCATATAATCACATGGAGATGAAGAACATGAGCTTCTAAAGCACTTCAAGGCATTCAAGTGTTTGGTCTCCAATGGTATCCACACAAACTTCATTTATAGTAGGCTCTCCTTTTGGCCGACCTTGAGAAATGTTTTCGAACGGAGCTCCATCGACCATGGGCACCATCCAAAGAGAGGAGGTAAGTAAAAAGCTGAGGACATGTTTTTCGACCTTGGCTTGATAGGGTTTGGCTGAAACCATTAATATTTATAAATAATTTAAATTTTTTTATAAAAATCTAAAATCTCTATATATTACGCCCCTGCCCCTGTACTTATGGATAAGTCCGTATGTGTGTGACCCACTAGGTCCAAAGGTCTATATGGTTGAGATGTAAATAAAATGGAACAATTTTATTTAGCTTAATTAAATTTGTTATCTGATAATAGTTTAATTGACCTACCGATCATGAAGGGTACAAGTCATATCTCATGATCCCAAATGGTTATGAGAAATAATCATATTTCCATTGAGCCTTTTAATCAACAATTACCACATGGATATAAACCTTCATCCATCCAATGTCCCAATCAGAAAGGAATACAATATTGACTATCAACTTCTTAATATACCAACTCTATAACATCCTTTACTCAAAATTAGATTAATCAAAAAACTGATAGAAATTTATGCCCTACAAGCCAATCATATGTGATATGATTCGACATTTCTAGAAATATCTCATTCAATTAACTAGACAAATCTTTATTATTAACATTTATTAGATATGAATATCGTAATCAAGTCCTTGATCATATGAAATGATGATTAAATCATGATGAGATCATGGTATTGAGATTGATCATCTAGAGGTATGTGAACTAAATGTTCATAGTCATAGGATTTTTGAGATGGGTCATCAAGGATCCAGATAAATTAGTGTATGTGATGTCTTCTCATATGATGAAGATGATCGATCTCATTGGTCATTAGTGTGGAGAAACTGAGACACATTTAGGTACTCATTAGTAGAATGAATTCACTGAACTGACTGAAATAGAAATCTTGAATGGTAGGTTACCGAACTGTTGATCAGAATTTTTTATCATCATAGTTGCATGGTTGAACTTTTGACCAGAGTCACCAAAGATGGCTTGTTGGGTGGAACTTGTGCTTTGATCCTTGACTTATGGATCACCGTTTAGATGGTCCAGTATAGGGATGGATCAGGTATAAGAAAAACTTGATGAAGGCAATTGAGTAGACAATAAGGGATCATCTACTCTCAGTAAGTGAGAGTGAATATCTTATGATATAGTACTTTAAATCCTTGGACAGTGTAGAGAGAATAACTGAAAAAAGAAGTTTTTCAATTGATCTGATTTTGAGTACATGATCCTTTAGAGTCGGTATACTAAGGAGTTGATAGACGATGCTATATTTCTTTTCGACTGGGACATTGGATAAACAAGGGTTTATATCCATGTAGTAACTAATGATGAAAAGGCTCAATAGAAATAAGATTATTTTCATAGCCATTTGAGATCATAGGATATGGGTTGTACCCTTCATGAACGGTAGGTCGATTAATCTATTATCGGATAACAATAATTAAATTAAATAGAATTGTTCTATTTTAATTAGGCCTCAACCAAATAGGCTATTGGGCTTAGTGGGTCACACACAAAAATTCTTATCCATGAGTATCGGGGCAAGGGTGTAATTTATGAAGATTTTGAGTTTTTATGAAAAATTCTAAAATTCTCTATAAATACTATTGGTTTTTGCCAAACCCTATCAAGATAAGGGTAAAAACCACATCCTCAGCCTCCTCCCCACCTCCTATTTTCTCTAGAAGGTGTCCATGGTCGATGGAGCTTCATTCGGGAAGAGTTCTTAAGGTTGGCGCGAAATAAGAACCTGATGTGGTTAAAGTTTGTGTGGATACCGCTAAAGATTGGATACTTGAATGGTTTTTAAAGCTTCATAAGCTCATCTTATTCCTCTCTACAAGATTATATGAATCCTTATTAGTTATATTCAAACCCATTTCGATCAGTTTCTAGTTTTTCATCATTTGGTTCCAATTGAGGCATCTTATAAATGAACTCATAGGAATCATAGCTTCCAATGCACCAAAGTTTGTATAGCAATTCATTACAAAAATACTTTTTTGATTATCCTCTCTACACTAACTAGGGATTTAGAGTACTATCTCATAGGACATTCACTCGCACTTAGCAAGAGGCAAGAGTGAACGATCTTATGTTGTCCGTTCAATTGCCTTCATCAAGTTTTCCTTATACCCAATCTTTCACTATATTGGACTATCTTACTAGTGTTTTATAATTTAATGGTCAAAGCATAAGTTCTGCCCAACAAGGCACCTTTGGCGACTCAGGTTAAAGGTCTAACTATGTAACTGTGATGATAGAAAACCTTGATTGATAGTTTGGTAAGATACCATTTATAGTTTCTAATTTGGTTAGTTTAGTAAACTCATTCAACTAATATGCACCTGTATATGTATATTAGTGTCTCCACACTAATGGCCAATGGGATCGGTCATCTTCATCATATGAGAAAACATCACACACTAATCTATTTGGATCCTTGATGTCCCATCTCAAGGATCTTACGACAAGGAATATTTAGATCACATACCTCTAAATGATTAATATCATTACCATGATTTTATTATGATTTAATCATTACATGTAATCAAGGACTTCATTACGATATTTGCACTTAATAAGAGTTAGTAATAAAGATTTGTCTAATTATTTTGAATGAGATATTTCTAGAAATGTCAAATCAATCATATATCATTGTCTTGTAGGGCATACATTTCAAATAGTCATGCCATGTCATAGCCATGTGGATGCTGTCAGCATCACCTTTCTACGCACACTTGCTTGGATTTTGTGCAACCCATCGACTATCCACCTCCTCCTGTTCATGCATGCAGCCATGTGCAGCCACATGCACACGTGATTGCCTGCTATCTCACACATAGTCAGCCTCACCACATCAAGTCATCACTTCTCGCTGTAGACACGCCAAATTGGCCTGATTCAGAGCTCCAGACTCCTATTCCATTAGCGATTCCCATTATTTGACCGATTATCTAATCCAGATTATCTAGTGCAGATGAGCTAAGGACATTGGTGGAGCCCCTCGTGAGTTTGGAATGGACCGATGATTTCCATAATAATGTCGTAACCTTCAAGCGAGAGCCATGTGTGAACCGTGAAAACACGAATCCTGCTCAATGACCGACCTTGAATGGGCCTTAATTGAAGGTCTCGGGAGTGTCAACTCCAAAAATTCGACGGGGCTTCTCTTTTTCAGGGAAGTCCATGAATCCAGATCGTCACCTCAAGAGGGGATGAGAAAGAAAGGAAGAAAACACAGAAAGCAACTCTCACCTCAGTCACACACTCACATTGATCCCTGAACTTTCATCCCTTGGCGTCGCTCGATCACCAAAGAGACAGCTTGGGTCATGTGGGAAGAGGATGAGAAGAATGAAATTAAGACATGTGATCGCCAGGAACCGCGGGTTCCAATTTATGAAATTAAAGATGACCGTGTGTACCTTAGCGTGAAGAGTGTGAGTCAAAGCTTCTCCTTCTTCGGCCGGCCGATGAAGAAGAGTCCTCAACATGTGGGTGCTTGATTTTGTATGCAACTAGACAAACAAACAAGTGAAAAAGATAATTATAAATAAACAAAGTGAAGTATATGTAAATAAAATGACATGAAACACACAATTGACTAGAAACTGACCGGATTCGGGTCATCTCTAATCCCACTTTTCTATTTTCGGATTAACAGACTAAAAATATTTTAAAAAAGATGTAAAAAAATAAGAGGAGGATGGAGAATTACGAAACAAAGAGATAAGAAGAAGAACAAAAAGATTATGAAAAGAATAGAGAGAGATATGGCCAAATCTGGGTTGTCGAAAAAGCCGAGCAGCAGTCCAAGATCTGCCAGTACGACCTTGCTTCTACACTCGTCAAGACCAGCCCCAACATTGGAATCACATTCCGTTGATTGCAAACTAAAGAAGACTTGGAGAGGAAGAACCTTGATGTTGAGAGCTTGAGCAGAAGACGTCCACACGCTGATGTAGAGGCCAAAGAAGACAGACCTGGCAGATCACTTGCAAACCAGCCTTTCTTTCTTGAACAGACTTTTCTCTCTCTAAAAACTCAAAATTCTCTCTCTAAAAATTACAAAATTGATGCAGGAGGGAGCTTGGACATTTTGAGATGCCTGGGGGGTCATACACATGCCTTTGGAATGACCGGAATCGGCCTCAATATAAAGGAGAAAGACCGTCGCGATCAATACTAGAAAATAGGGGACCTTGCGCCCTACCCCAGGGCGCATGCACCCTGGTGCAGGGCGCATGTGCCTCCTAGTGGGGGCACATCCAATCCATTCGAAATTTTATGTCTTATCCGGTCCAATCTGTTCATAGGTAGAGTCTCGGTGAAAAACTGGTTCCCTCGTGCCCTCGATCGAGGGCACAAGGCCACGTGCCTCAGGGGTTGGGCACATGGCCACGTGCCTTGGGTACTGGGCGCATGTGACCAGGGACCTGGGCGCATGGGACTATTTCTGCGCGTCCTTCTTCCGGAAGCAATTGCGGACACTCCCAAACTCGGAATTCGACGCCGTTTGTTGCATTGGAAAAATAACAGGCTGAAGAAGCTCTCTATAGCATTGGATAATCCATCATACCATACAAAATTTCAGAAATTTATCCCAAAGTTAGGACAGTGAATAGAAGATTCGATACTGGTCGGAATGACTCCGACAACCAACCAGAAAGACACGGCATGAAACAAAACTTGTCCGGAGTGTGAATATGACCGTAACCTTCAATGCATGATCATTAGGTGTTGGTCATTCAGCCAATTTCTGTGTTTAAACAATTTACGTGTGGCTTTCGCTTGGAAATTACGGCTTTGTGCGGAAAACTTCGAAAAACATCTGATTTCGTTCGTCGAAGCACCAAATGAACTTTAAAAGAGCCGGCATCATTATAAGGTCAATCACACATATTACCCTATAAAAAATGAGTTTTATGCTCTGAATTAGGCGAATTTGAGTGTATACAGGGAGTCTCGCATGTGTTCCGTAACATTCAAGGTTTCCGAGAAGTCATTTCAGTAGTCGTCGGTCAATAACGGCTTTCGTTATGGCTTTTTCAATTTGTATTAACATGGCAATCCTAGACCGCGTGTTAGGCCTTTCCGGTCATCACTAGGTCTTTTCGAGTCATGCAGGTCGATCCAAGCCGTATATTTTCATCAACTGGGGCTATACAACCGTTTTGGTCAATTTTACGTTTTCTTGGTTTTTCTAAGCTTCGGTTCACGTTTACCGGGTTAATCTCAGATTTTTCGATGATTTCAGGTTTTCCGATCATACTAGACTTGTTCGGTCATCATTTTAAATCATCCCAAGTTGACCTGAGATTCCTCGACCGGAACCGTGCCCTTTCGGATTTTCACCACAGTTTTTGGCTTTCTGCGAGAGGGTAAACTGGTAGAAAGCCCCGTGCGAACATCTTGGGAGTCATGCTGGCTGGTTTACTGACTTGAGGAGGTGTGGTTGAAGACCCTCTTTCCAACGTAACAAATGGGAGCTGAATCGGACATCCCGTTTGCAAGTTACGGCATGCAGAACACGCGCGTAGGAGAGAGAGTGTAACGCACCCCCACTCCCCTTGAAAGGGTAGGGCGCGCCCTGCGCGCCCCCGCCTCCTTTGAAATGCGGGGGTGCAGGCTATTTTTAGAAACTGGAAATTACCCCTGTTAAACACCTTCTAAACCATATTTTTGGAAATGGTTCCCCATTTAAGATTGATTATTTTGACTGTGCCCCCGAGTTGGGGGCGCGTTCATCTTATCAAGTCAATTTTTAGCAATTTTCGGAAGGTTCCGATGATTTTTAGCAGTGAAACGCATAACGTGCCCCCGCCTCTTTTGAAATAGGAGGGCACGCAGACTGCTCCCCCGGGGTAAGGGCATGCCCTACGCTCCCCCAGGTTGAGGGGTGCCCGCCCTCGCTTCCTTTGAAACGCAGGGGCGCGGTCGGTCCAGTTTCCATATTTTGCACCGGTTTCATTCTCTATAAATTGAGAGTCATTCTCAACGACCCATAGTTGAACCCCAAGCTCTCTCCCAAGGCTATCTCGACGTCCATAGGTGATCCTACGTCGAGAGATCGATCCCGAAGTTAAGGAGAAGTCCGATCCGTGCGTTCTGTAGCAACCAAACTTCATCGGCCTCTGTAAAAAATTTGGGACTTCTTCTGCCAAAGTATTCAATAGAAAAGTTGTTTTCTCCTCGTCCTCTTTCATTTTCAACCAGCGGCACTCTATTCCGACTTTCCATCTGCCCGTGGCGATTGTTGCACTGAGGGCGTGTATCCAGGTTCTGTTTCTTCACATATGTCCACTTTCATATTTTTTAAAGACTTCTAAAGAAGGATTTTGAAGAAGTCGTCAATTGAGTATATCTTCCTATCTGAGTTCTCCATCCATAGAAACAAATAGCACTTGATTCTGACATCGGGGTCATCCGTAGAGTTCTCTACACTGAAGTCGCGCTAGGAGGGTGCAAGGCTACCCGAACCGGCTTGTTTCAACCAACTCGGCTTTAACTCAAGCCGATTCATTTCATAAGTTCTTCTTAACTAATTTCATTTAGTTAATTTAATTTTTAGAACATATTTTATTTTAGTTTGCATCATTCTTGCATAATCAAAAATACAAAAAAGGGGTTAGGGCTCGCCCCAATCCGGTGAGTTTAACTCCAATTGCTTCTCTTTCATCTCCTCTCTTACAGTTTTTACACTTCCCATAGTTTTAATTAGTTTCTTTCACTTGATTTGTTATTCTAGTTGCATAGGTCTATCAATTTAGCACCAGTTGGACTCTTCTTCATCGGCCGGCCGAAGAAGAAGAAGGTTTAACCCACATATCATCTCCTGCGCTAAGGTACATGGTCACTTCAACTTAATCTTGTCTTTTAAAGTGGAGCCCGCGGCTCCTGGCGACCACCTTTTTATTCATGTTTTAAGTTCATCTTCTCCTCACTCTCCTCCCACACGACCCGAACCGTCTCCGGTGCTCGAGCGACGCTGTGAGATGAAAGTTTGGAGATCAATGTGAGTGTGGGACCGAGGTGAGGACTTTTTACCGCTTTCTGAGTGCTTTCCAATTCACTCCCTTTTTCCCATGTCCCCTATTCCATCTTTCACCTTCTCTTTAGGTGCTGATACAAAACCCATTTTCGGAGTCGACAGCTTTTTGGTGACCACGGTTGGACAACCAATGTCTTCAACTGTGCTAGCTTGATTAATCCGTGCAACTAGTTGTTTTCCAATTTGGTTCCCACACGAACCGACTTGTCCTTTACCTTTCCATGTCAATTTACCTTTAAACTTGTTGTTTACTCTTTCTTTAAGATTATCCCTCATGTGGACTTGACTTGCTTGTCTTATTTTCAACCCGGTTCCCGCGTGAACCACTCTTTTCTTCTTATAAACTGGTTCCTGCGTGAACCACATTTCTTTTCAACTCGGTTCCCACGTGAACCAACTTATTTTCAGATCGGTCCCCATGTGGACCACCTGTTTATAGAACCTTCAGATTGGCCCCACGTGGCCCTCTTTTCATTTTGTCATCTCTTACACCGGTTCCCGCGTGAACCACCCTTTTCTTCATAAAAATCGCTTCCCACATGAACTATCTCCTTTTCTAAACCGGTTCCCGCGTGAACCAACACACTTTCAGATCGGTCCCTACGTGGACCACCCCTTTACACCACTTTAGATTGGCCCCACGTGGCCCTCCTTTTCTTTTTCTGAACAAACAAACTAGTTCTTGCGTGAACCACCCCTTTTCTTTCAAAACCGGTTCCCGCTGTAGACACGCCAAATTTGCCTAATTCAGAGCATAAAAGTCATATTTTATAGGTTAACATGTATGATTGACCTTATAATGATGCCGGGTCTTTAAAAGTTTATTTGGAGCTTCGCCGAACGAAATCGGATGTTTTCCAAAGTTTTCTGCAAAAAGCCGTAATTTCCGAGCGAAAGCCACACGTAAATCGTGTAAACACGGAAGTTAGCTGAATGACCAATGCCTAATGATCAAGCATTTAAGGTTATGGTCATATTCACACCCCGGACAAGTTTTTGTTGCATGCCATGCCTTCCCGGTTTGCCGTCGGAGTCATTTTGACCTGTATCAGATCTTCTATTCACTGCCCTAACTTACGGACAAAATTATAAAGCTTTGGAGAGTGTGATGGCTGATACGATGCTATAGAAAGCTTCTTCGGCCTGTTATCTTTCCAACGCAACAATCGGCGTCGAATTCCGAGTTCGGGAGTGTTCGCAATGGCTTCCGGAAGAAGGATGCGCAAAAATAGTCCCATGCGCCCGGGTTCCTGGTCACATGCGCCCGGGATCCAGGGCACGTGCCCATGTGCCCTACCAGTGAGGCACGTGACCTCGTTCCCTCACTTGAGGACACATGCGCCCTACCCTTGAGGCATGAGGGAACAAGTTTTTCACCGGGACTCTACCACTGAACCGATCGACCGGATAAGGTCGAATTTTTCGGGAATAGTGCCATGCGCCCCCACTGGGAGGCAGATGCGCCCCACTGAGGGGAGGCACATGCCCTGCACCAGGGTGCATGCGCCCAGGGGTAGGGCGCAAGGAGCCCTATTTTTTAGTCTTGATCACGCTGTTCGTTCTCCTATAAATTAACTCTGATTCTGGTCGTTCCAAAGGAATGAGCACTACCCCCCAGGCATCTCAAGACGTCCAAGCACCCTCCTGCATTGATTTTGTGATTTTTAGAGAGAGAATTTCGAGTTTTTAGAGAGAGAAAAGTTGGTTCAAGAGAGAGGAAGGCTGTTCTACAGGTGATCAGCCAGGTCTCTCTTCTTAGGCCTCTACAGCAGCGTGTGGACGTCTTCTGCCCGTGCTCTCTTCACCAAAGTTCTTACTCTCCAAGTCTTCTTCAGTTTGAAATTGACGGAACTCAATTCAGAGGTGAGGGCTGGTTGTGACGAGCGCATAAGAAAAGTCGCGCCTGGCAGATCCTGGACTACTGCTCGGCTATTTCGACAACACAGATTTGGCCATGTCTTTCTCTATTCAACTCATAATATTTCTGTTCTTTTTTCCTATCTCTTTGTTTAGTGATTCTCCATATTCCTATCATTTTTTAATTTTTTTTCATTATTTTTAGTCTATTAATCAGAAAATAAAAAAAAGAGAGGTTAGAGATAACCCGAATCCGGTCAGTTTCTAGTCAGTTGTGTGTTTCATGTTATTCTCTTTACATATACTCCACTTTGTCTAGTTATAATAGTCTCTTTCACTTGTTTATTTGTCTAGTTGCACAGAATATCAAGCACCCACACATTGAGGACTCTTCTTCATCGGCCGGCCGAAGAAGGAGAAGCTTTAACCCACACTCTTCACGCTAAGGTACACACGGTCATTTTAATTCTATAAATTGGAACCCACGGTAACTGGCGACCACATGTATTAATTTTCTACTTCTCACCCTCCTCCCACATGACCCGAACCGTCTCTTTGGTGATCGAGCGACGCCAAGGGATGAAAGTTCGGGGATCAATGTGAGTGTGGGACTGAGGTGAGATTTGCTTTCCGAGTTTTATTCATTTCTTTTATCATCCTCTCTTGAGGTGACGATATGGGTTCATGGACTTCCCTGAAAAGGAGAGGACCCCGTCGAATTTTCAGAGTCGATAGCTTTTGTAGCGACCATGGTGGGACAAGCAATGTCTTCAACCGTGGGTGCTTAGTGTTTTGTTTACAACTAGTTCTAGTTCTAGACCGGTTCCCACGTGAGCCTTTCCTTCTTTCCATCTCTCTTAAACTTCATGCCATCTCAAAATTTCTGATTTCACCCATATTTCATCAGATTTGAAGTGCCAAGTATGCCATTTAATTTCTGTCATTTTATTTAAACCGGTTCGCACGTGAACCACCCTTTTCCTTTTCAAATCGGTTCCCGCGTGAACCAATCTCTTTCTTTACTTCGGTTCCCACGTGAACCAAACCACTTTTTTTAAGATCTATCCCCAACTTGGATCAGATCTTTGTTCACCTTTAATTGGCCCCACGTGGCCCTCTTTTGACCATTCAAACCGGTTCCCACGTGAACCACCCTTTTTTACCCAAAACCGGTTCCCACGTGAACCACCTTTACTTTTTACCCCGGTTCCCACGTGAACCTGCTTATTCTTACATCGGTCACCACGTGGACCACCATTTTGGCTTGGCTATCAGATCTGAACCCTCTTCTTTCCATCACCTTTTCACTATCTCCATTTGGCTCACATAAGAAACAAGGTCTAGATTCTAGTTTCTAGTTGTCTATCTAGTTTCTAATTGCTTGTCTTGTGTCATTGCTTGTTTATTTAAGTTCATGTTTTGCTTATTACTTGCTTTATTACTTGATTGCATTCTCTGCTCCTTCTCTTTACCTCCTTCTTTTACACTTTTTTGAGGTGGGAGCTCACTCTCCCATTTACCCCTCCCATCCAAAACACCCTCTTGGTGGATTCTGACCTCTCTTCTGGGATATTCCTTCCTAGTTGACTTGGTTGGCTTTCATCAAGGCCTCTGTAATTCCTCATACGTGGAGTATTCCTCTTCACAATCGGGTTGGTTGTACCACTCCCCAAAACCCGAAGCATCCAATGTTACCTACGCGTGGTGAGATTGTGTGAAACCTAGGTCATTGGAGATTGGAGTTAGGATCCTAACCCATTTGTTGAGAGAACAATTCTTAACAAATCCATAAACCTAAGGTTTAATCAAAATCATTACGTAATCTTGCTTTCAAGTCTTTGCATCACTTGCTTGTCAAACAAAAATTCAAACCTCTAACTTTTTGCAAAATACTAAAAAACTAAAAAAGTTCTTTGTTTGCTTTGTCGACTTGTTTGTTTTACTTTCTCCTTTAAGTTCAATGCAACTAAGGTCTGGAAGGCACGTTGGAATGGCGGAACAAGCTGAACATCGAGAGCACGAGATAGGTCACCAACCAATTCCGTCAGATGGTCATCCATTGTTTGAGTCAGAAGTGCAAGAGGTCCCTCAACCATCTGCTCCTCGTGATGTTGAACAACTCTTTAGGGAGTTGTCTCTCTATACTGACCTATAAACCTATGCCCGCATACAATCCATGGTGAAGGGCAAAATGGCCTCAGATCAGGCTGAAGTTAACCAAGTTGCCTCATCTCCTTGTCCTATGGTTCGACCACCACTCGTCCAGTCACCTTTTGTTCAACCACCTGTGATTCAACCATCATTAGCACAACCATCTATAGTCCAACCATCTGTAGTTCAACCATCTATAGTTCAACCATCTGTGGTTCAACCCTCATTTGTTCAGCCATCTTATTTCAACCATGTTGCTCCCTTTGCCCATCAAGTCATGGGACAATCTTCAGTAAATTTTCCAGGTCATGCTCCTCAATTCCAGAATCATGTCTCTAACCATATACCCCCACCTGTAAACCAAGAACCTTCTCTCACCCAGGTAATCATGGATCAGCTCACCCAGATGAATGAACGTTATGAAGAGCTGAGATGTCGCCTGGACTCCAAGCCGGTTCCTAAGATTTCTATTCCTTCTTTGCCAGTTCTCCACTTGCCACCTTCTGAGCTACCAGTTTATCGCCGCTACAATGGTACTGGCAATCCTATTCTCCACTTAAAAGATTTTCTCTACGAGTCCTCATTCTAGAAAAAGAACGTTCTTGCCTTCTTATTCCGCCGATCACTAGAAGGGTTTGCATTGGAATGGTTCTACTCGCTCGACTCCTTTGAGGCAGGAGACTTCGATATTGTCAAGACCAAATTTTTGCAAAGATACAGAGACCGGGTGGCACCAGCATGCTCCATTACAGACTTGATTGCTGAGAAGATGAAGCCCGAAGAGGACTTCATAAAGTTTGCTGATCGCTGGAGGGGAATGACAGAGAAATTGACAGATGTGATTTCTGAAGGGGAACAAGTGAAGATGCTTATTGGCAACACTACACCTGCCTTGAAGAATGTCTTGATCATGCACCATCCTACCACCATGAATGAACTCTATGACAGTGCCCGATACTTGAAAGCCCACTTTAAAGATGCCACCATGATAAACCCTTTTGATCCTAAACCTAGAAACTTCAGGAAAACCCCCTCTGCACCAGTTGGGCCTACAACCGAGAGAGTGGTCAACAACGAAGCAATAAATATTGTGGGGAACCAGGGAGGGAACCGTCAAAACCAGTTCAGAAACCCACCAAAAAACCATTCCTATTACCCCCCCTCAACAACAAGTTAGGCCACAACAACCACGACAACCACAACAACCCCCTCAACCAGTAGCACAACCCCAGCAACCTCGTCAACCTACCTACAATAGGGCACCGCCACCACCTAATCAGGCACCACAAAGGGGAGGTCCTAGGAGAGAGAACTACCAACAACTCCCTTACTCCTTGATCGACATCTTCAATTTACTCATGGAGGAGAAACAGTTGGAATTTCCCAAGGAAAGAGAGGTTTGGCCAACAAATGTAGATATGTCCCGATACTGTGCTTACCACCGGTGTCCTGGTCACACTGTAGAACTATGTTTTCAATTCAAGGATTACATCCACGATCTGAATGACCAAGGCAGCATTGATTGGGCTCAAATGGGGGAATTCATACAAGCTATGAAGGCTAGGCAGCAGCAACGGCAACGTCCACCGGCTCAACCTCAACAACAACCTGGCTTGGGGATTGTTCAGAATCCGCTCCCATTACATGCTCCCGCTCTAGCACCGGCACTAGCACATCCAAACCCAAGAATTGGTCTAGTACACTCCATTGTTCAGGGAGATGCCAGCCGTGCTCAAGGTTGGCAACTAGAAAACCAAAATGCAACCATGCCTATCAACCAAGCTGTAGACACGCCAAATTTGCCTAATTCAGAGCATAAAACTCATGTTTTATAGGGTAACATGTGTGATTGACCTTATAATAATGCCGGGTCTTTTAAAAAGTTTATTTGGAGCTTTGCCGAACGAAATCGGATGCTTTCCGAAGTGTTCCACAAAAAGCAGTAATTTCTGAGCAAAAGCCACACGTAAATCATGTAAACACGGAAATTGGCTGAATGACCAATGCCTAATGATCATGCATTGAAGGATATGGTCATATTCACACCCCGAACAAGTTTTGTTGCATACCGTGCCTTTTCGGTTTGCCGGCGGAGTCATTTTGACCTGTATCAGATCTTCTGTTCACTACACTAACTTCCGGACTAAATTCTGAAATTTTGGAGAGTGTTATGTCTGATATGATGCTATATAAAGCTTTTTTGTCCTGTTATCTTTCAAACGCAACAAACGGCGTCGTATTCCGAGTTCGGGAGTGTTCGCAATGGCTTCCGGAAGAAGGACGCGCAAAAACAGTCCCATGCGCCCGGGTTCCTGGTGACATGCGCCCAAGACCTAGGGCACGTGCCCATGCGCCCTACCAGTGAGGCACGTGACCTCGTGCCCTCACTTGAGGGCACATGCGCCCTACCCTTGAGGCACAAGGGAACAAGTTTTTCACCGGGACTCTACCACTGAACCGATCGACCGGATAAGGTCAAATTTTTCGGGAACAGTGCCATGCGCCCCCACTGGGAGGCACATGCGCCCCCACTGAGGGGCGCATGCGCCCAGGGGTTGGGCGCAAGGACCCCTATTTTTTAGTCTTGATGAGACTGTTCGTTCTCCTATAAATTAACTCTGATTCTGGTCGTTCCAAAGGCATGAGCACGACCCCCCCAGGCATCTCAAGACATCCAACTTCCTTCCTGGAAGAGGTTTAGGCGAGGATCTTCAAGGAATCACTAAGATGATTCAAACTGTGAAAAGGCTATGCAAGCATGGGTTGGGATACGAAGAGGATTCCATCCCAAGGAGGATCTTCCAGCCAGGATATGCCATGGGACTCCACAACTTCTTTATCAAAGGGGAGACCATGATGATGGCTGAAGATGACAAGAGTTTCATTACAGTTGTCAAGAGAAGGAAGGCTCCAGATAAATAAGAAGACTTGGAAGACTTATGCTTATCTTTGACTCGTCTGTTCTCAAGTGGGGAAGAGCACCAGGAACCACTCAAGGGTAGACCAATCTTGGATCATATGGTTAAGCATGTTACCCAAGTCAAAACCATTCCACGAGGCCCAAATACAACAATCCCATGTTTGAACCTCGTACCATTGTTTCTAGATCTTTTGGATGGGCTTCAGGGCCCACTTACCCACTTTGGGCCCATGTGCCCTCTTCAACCTTCTACTCTTACTGGGCCAGCTTGCCCATTTGCTTTCCTCATCAACTTCAGAACTGAGGGCTTTTCCCAACATGGGCTCACATGCTCATTTATTTCTATGATCAGGTCCACGTACCCATTTACTTTTTTCATCAGTTTTGGACCCATGTGTCCACTTTCTGTTACCATTGAGCCCACGAGCCCCTTTTTCTCCTTTATTCTTAAGTTTTTATCTCTATTAATTCAGTCATCTTCTATCAAGCCTCGAGTTACTCAGGCTCATTCTATCTTTTTACTTGAAATTTCCAAAAAAAAAATGTCTTCTCTGAAACTCACATTTCCATTGAGGAGACATCTCTACTAATCCCAGAGGGCGATCCCAATCATGGATCCCTCTTTTCAGAATCATTGATCAATTTACTCGATCCTCCCTCCACTGTAAATACCACCTTTCCAGCTTTATCTTCAGTAGGTCAGGTTAGGTTAGGAAATAGGAAAGTCAGAGGTAAACGAGTTCCAAATAGGTATCTGCAACAATTGGCACAGAAATGCGTAGAGTGTGCAAGGCTGCCAAACTTTCTAGAGAATACCATCCAGCTAGATGAAATCCGGTATGAGGATGAGCATAACATTGATCGTACTTTGGGAGCATATGAGGTAGTATCAAAGAAGGATCCCGAATTTGAGGATGAAATCGAGGATTTGGCTGATGCATATGCATCTGAACTTAGAAGATTTGAAGAACCATTAGCCACAGGGAATGAACCGACCAAGGAACTGAATTTAGGAACCCTGGAAGATCCTAAGACTATCCTCATTAGTGCAAACCTCACTCCCTCAGAAGAACAACGTTTGATCAAAGTTTTGAAAGAATATAAGGACACGTTCGCATGGACGTATGAAGACATGCCGGGATTAGATAATGCATTGGTTGAACATAGATTAACCTTGAAACCTAGAACTACCTCGGTCAAACAAAAGATCAGGAGGTTCCACCCTGATATTGCACTCAAAATGAAAGAAGAAGTCGACAAATTACACCAAGCAAAATTTATTAAGGTCGTCCTATATCCGCAATGGGTGGCTAACATAGTCCCTATTATGAAGAAGGATGGACGAATTCGGATTTGTATAGACTTCAGGGACTTGAACCGAGCGTGTCCTAAGGATGATTTTCCTTTACCTCATATCGATGTTTTGGTTGATAACATAGCTGGATTTGAAATGCTTTCATTCATGGATGGCTATTCTGGATACAATCAGATCCGGTTAGCTGAGGAGGACCAAGAGAAGACCTCGTTCACTACACCTTGGGGAACATATTGCTATGTTGTCATGCCCTTTGGGTTAAAGAATGCTGGTGCTACATATCAGAGGGCTATGATGGCTATCTTTCACGACATGATGCACACCCTTGTAGAGGTGTATGTGGATGATTTGGTTATCAAGTTCAAGAGTCGGAAAGATCATTCTGAAGTGCTAAGGAAAGTTTTGCAACGAGCTAGAGAATACAAGCTGAAAATGAACCCTAAGAAGTGTACATTTGGAGTTTCATCAGGAAAGCTACTAGGGTTCATAGTAAGCAAAAAGAGCATAGAGATCGACCCAAACAAGGCCAAAGCAATTATTGGTATGCCTCCTCCGAAGAATATGAAAGAGCTTCGAGGATTGATTGGGAGGCTAAAATTTGTCCGCCGGTTTATCTCACAACATTCCCAAAGGTGTAAACCTTTCTATGAGTTAACCAAGGCGGGGGCCGAGTTTAAATGTGATTCAAAGTGCCAGGAGGCGTTTGATGGGTTGAAAACATACCTGGCAAGTCCCCATGTACTTAGACCGCCAATTCCCGACAAGCCCTTGGTCCTCTACATCTCGATTCTTGAGAACTCTCTTGGGGCAGTCCTTGCACAAGTTGATGAAGAGGGGAAAGAATGAGCTACTTATTACTTGTCTAAGATGTTTGATGTTTGTGAGCTGAAGTACACTGTGGTAGAAAAGACCTGTGCTGCTCTTGTTTGGGTGGTTCAGAAACTCAAACATTATTTCCTTGCTCACCAAGTCAAGCTCATTGCTTGTATCAATCCCATTAAGTTTCTATTAGAGAAGACAGTTTTGACTGATCGGTTAGGGCGATGGGAGAGTTTCTTATCCCAATTTGATATCACTTATGTCCCACAGAAGGCAATTAAGGGCTATGCTATTGCTGAACACCTTGCCCATTATCCCATACCTGTCTTTGACCCAATCCGGTCGGAGTTCCCGGATGACGAACTAATGTCAGTCCGATCTTCCAATCTTTGAACATTATATTTTGATGGGGCTCTGAACTCTCATGGTAGAGGGATAGGTATTGTCCTTATGTCACCTGAAGGTGTTACCATTCCACAGGCTTTTCGGCTTAACTTTCCAGCAACCAACAACATAGCTAAGTATGAAGCCTTGCTGGCCGGGCTGGAGGCTGCTCATTTCCATGGTGCTACCGAACTGAGGGTGATAGGTGATAGTCAATTGATCCTACGCCAAGTCTTATCCAAGTACCGAACTTCTCATCCAAACCTCAAACCCTACCATGAGCTCACCACCTGCTACATCAAGCTATTCTTCAAACTCACCTTTGTCCATGTCCCCCGCTCTCAGAATATCCTCGCCGATGCCTTAGCTTCACTAGCTTCATCTCTATCTATCCCGCTAGGCAGGCAAGTGCGGACTATCCACATCTATAAGAGGACAATTCCGGCAATTGAGGATGGACGTTTTCTGAAGGTTAAGGAGAGGTTTAACAGAAAGGAATACTTAGAACATAAAGAAGAAATCTCCTTGATTGAGTTGGAAGAATTAGAAGAAGGTGAGAGACCTTGGTATGACGAGATTGCGAGGTATTGCCAAGATCAGTCATACCCTCCTGGATCACCCACCAAGGACAAGAAGGCAATTAGAAGAGTATCCCAGAGGTATAAAATCCTAGGGGGAGTGCTCTATAAGAGAAGCCTAAGTGGAATCTTACTCAGATGTCTTGATGAAGAAGAAGCCGAGTTGGTGCTGAAAGAAGCACATTCTGGAGTTTGTGGTGGTCATGTGAATGCCCAAGCCCTTGCTAAGAAAATAATCCAACAAGGGTATTATTGGCCAACTCTAGAAGAAGACTGCTCCATCTTTGTCCGGCATTGTCATTCATGTCAACTCCATGCCGACAAGATTCACTCTCCCGCATCTTCCCTTCATCCAATTCATGCCCCATGGCCTTTCGCCATGTGGGCTTTTGATATCATTGGCCCCTTGAGTGACCTCAACTCCGAAATGCGCTCAAAATCATTCATTCTGACGGCAATGGAGTACTTCACAAAGTGGACTGAAGCGAAAGCATTCGTGGAGATTAAAGCGTCAATAGTCTGCTCCTTCATCAAGCGCAACATCATTGCAAGGTTCGGGATCCCCAGCGACATCGTCACTGATAATGGGCCACAATTTCTTTCTCAAGATCTGCGTGATATTTGCAATAGGTATTGCATTTCATTGCATCATTCACCACCATACTATCCTCAAGGCAATGGTCAAGCAGAAGCCACCAACAAAACCTTAATCAAAATCATCAAGAAATCTTGTAAATCTAGTAAATTTGCCGACTGGCTTGATAAGCTTGTAGATGCTCTATGGGCTTATCTTACTTTTGTAAGGACTCCCACTGGACAAACCCCGTATGCTTTGGCACATGAAATGGAAGCAGTGGTCTCTTACGAAGTATTACTTCCATCTCTCCGAGTTCAGCTCAACAAGGATATTCATGTTGATGAGAGACGAGAATCTCTCCTTGCACAACTTGAACTCTTAGATGAAAGAAGGCTAGCCGCCGCCGAGCATGCCCGGACTTACCAGAACAGACTTAAAAGGTTTTATCAAAAGAGGGTGGTTGAGAGAAAATTCGAGATCGGTGAGATGGTAGTCAAACACATATTCGTTAAGCCAGGGGGTCCCCGCTCCAAGTTGCAACCTAACTGGGAATGGCCTTTTGTAATCACTGAAAAGTATCCAGGTAATGCATATGAACTGACTAATGCAGATGGAGAAAATTTGAATCATCCTTGGAATGGAGTTTACCTCAAAAAGTACTTTCCATAAAAATGGAGAAACCACTGGTATAATCTCAAGTCATCGATCCTAGGTTGTTCGTGAGAAGTCAAGGGTAGGTACCATCCTACACACACAACACTTCCCGATCCTAGAATCCAGACAACCTGACACTTGCGAAAGGCAAGGCAGAAATCTAGAAATGGAAGGAGTAACCTTACCCTATTCTCTTCTACTCGGTCCAAGAAAGGGAGAGAAGATTAGAGATGGGTGGTATCGAAAACACTCCCACCCTAGTAGGAGGCCGTCTTAGAGGGTACAAAAGGGTGCCAAAAGATAGGCAATGAACCCCTCAGGTTAGAAAAATAAAAATGATCAACTTGTCTGAATGAGTACCCAAAATGATAGTCAAGGCAAAAGGTACTAAAAGATGGGCAATGTCCCCACGGGTCAAAAACCTGTCCAAATATGTGCCACAGAAAAGAGCAAAAAAAAAAGAGAGACCCAAAGAGGCCGAACCCCAATGGGTAATTTGAGTGAGAGTAGAGAAATCCCTCTCAACATCTTCAAACCCTATCAAGGACTTCCTCTATACTCTTCCTCCTTAAAACCCCTTGGGTAGGGTAAATCGACCAAATCTAGGTGGAATCCAAGCCGATCAAAGGAAAAAGGTTAGAAGGATTCTAGGTAGGGAACTTGATTTTTACACGTGGCATCTACCACTTGAGTCTTGACAAACCCCAAAGACCGATGACTTGTCTCAAATACTAGCATTTTCTCCACAAAAAAAGTTGAATATTTCAAAAAAAACCAAAAAAAATGAATATTTCAAAAACCCAAAAAAGTGAATATTTTAAAAATCCAAAAAATGAATATTTCAAAAATCCAAAAAAAAATCATATTTCAAAAAAAACTAAATAAAAAATCAATCAAATAATTTTGAAAATAAAAAAAATTTGAATATTTAAAAAAAATATAAAAAAATTTTGCTTAGTCATGATCATTGCCTTAGTTGCATCCATGCTTATTTGATTGTCATGCATATTTTCATTTCTGCATTGCATATCCATTTTTGCTTTAATTACCTTGTTAAGAAGGCTCTTCCCTCTGACCTAAGTCAAAGTTGACCATAATAGGCAAAGGGATGAGTCATGGTGAAGATCTAATCCCCTTTCTATCAAGTGTTTCAGGCATTTCAATGCAGGAGATGAGAGGATTCACACCACGGCAGGTAAGTTCTCTTAACCCTTACCTCCATTTCATTTTAGTCATTTGCTTTATTCTACCTGGTTAAGAAGGCTCCTCCCTTTGACTCAAAATCAAGGCAAATGATATACAGGTAAAGGGATGAGTCATGATGAAAATTTAATCATATTTGCTAAGTGTTTTCAGGAGCTGAAGAAGCAAAAGAGAAGGGCCATCAGGCAACCTCTTAAGTCCTAACAGGTGAATTGGTGAGATCAGTGTTCCCCAAGGAACGTCATGCCAACCTTGTGGTGAAAAGAGAGGAAGCGCTACCTATCGTGGTTCTGTATTCCGTCAGAAGGCAAGACAAGGATGGACCAGAGATACTGATGAATCAGGCGGATGATGCAAGTTGATAAATCACACCTGAAGACTTCAGTCAAATCCACATTCTCATAAATCTCACATCATCACCATCACTTCATTTTTGCACTTCACATCACTCCTACTATCTGTCGCCTAGTTATGTTAGGTCCATTCGATACATATTATATGCATTAATGTTGAAGACCTTGAGAGTGAAAATGACTGGGCCCGAGGTCCCATTCAACAAAATCTACAACGGCATGGTCATTTCTTCACACTCACGGATAAGCCAAAATTGAACATTGGAGGGACGATGGTTCCTAATCGGGTATCTTGACCTCCAATAGACAATCTATATCTTCAACTATTTTCTACATAATTTTCTATGTTTTATTAATTTTATCCCACCATGTTTTATTCTTTCCTTTCTTTTATCCCACCATGTTTTATTCTTTCCTTTCTTTTATCCTACCGTGTCTTTTATTTTATTCCACCATGGAAATTGTCATGCCATTGTTTCTTCTTTCCCATCATTCTAAGTTGGTCGCACCATTATCTTTCTATCCCACTATGGCTTAAATATGTTTTGTCGTTTTCTGAATATCGATTTTCTGTCAGAGCATGATTCATGGTTTTCATGATACCCGAGCAATTTTGTTATGCTTAAACGAACCCTTTAAGAACTTGAGGTTCTTCCACTCAGAATTAAACTGAGTATTTTGGTGAAACTTGAATGAACTTGAGATTCCAAATATGATGGATTGGTATTCTTTTCATTTTAAAATCAACTTCTCTTTTAAAACTTTAGCCCATCACAGTACAAGAACACCGCAAAGTTTGGGTTGCTGGCTGATGATGAACCTACGAATTTGAGGACTCCTCACCACACTGAGGGTTGGCTACATCCTTTTATCCTTTATCCTTTATTTTCATCTCTCGTGCCAAGGGCATGTCTTTTACCAGTCAATTATATGAGGTTTTGATAGAACATGAAAGCAATCTAGAATACTCAGAGAGATTCATTTTGCTGGATCGGGTAGATAAGCGTGTCTATATCTACACCTTGATGCCACCCTTTCAGTCCATCACCATTCCATTCCGCTACATTCATCTACGTTCGCTTGCATTTCATTACAGTTCACTCCGAATCACTCCACTTCATTACATGCCATTCCCTTACAAAGTCGACATCAAGGCGAGGCAAGCAGTAGACACACCAAATTCACCTAATTTATAGCATAAAACTCATATTTTATAGGGTAACATGTATGATTGACCTTATAATGATGTCGGGTCTTTAAAAGTTGATTTGGAGTTTCACCGAACGAAATCGGATGTTTTCTGAAGTTTTCTGCAAAAAGCCATAATTTCCGAGCGAAAGCCACACGTAAATCATGTAAACACGGAAGTTGGCTGAATTACCAATGCCTAATGATCATGCATTGAAGGTTATGGTCATATTCACACCCCGGACAAGTTTTTGTTGCATGCCGTGCCTTCCCGGTTTGCCGTCGGAGTCATTTTGACATGTATCGGATCTTCTATTCACTGCCCTAACTTCCGGACAAATTTCTAAAGTTTTGAAGGGAGTGATGGCTGATACTATACTATAGAAAGCTTCTTTAGCCTGTTATCTTTCCAACGCAACAAACGACGTTGAATTCCGAGTTCGGGAGTGTTGGCAATGGCTTCCGGAAGAAGGACGCGCAAAAATAGTCCCATGCGCCCGGGTTCCTGGTCACATGCGCCCGGGACCCAGGGCACGTGCCCATGCGCCCTACCAGTGAGGCACATGACCTCGTGCCCTCACTTGAGGGCACATGCGCCCTACCTTTTAGGCACGAGGGAATAAGTTTTTCACCGGGACTCTACCACTGAACCGATCGACCGGATAAGGTCAAATTTTTCAGGAACAGTGCCATGCGCCCCCACTGGGAGGCACATGCACCCCTCAGTGGGGCGCATGCGCCCTGCACCACGGTGCATGCGCCTAGGGGTAGGGCGCAAGAAGCCCTATTTTTTAGTCTTGATCGCGCCGTTCGTTCTCCTATAAATTGACTCTGATTTTGGTCATTCCAAAGGCATGAGCACGACCCCCCAGGCATATCAAGACATCCATGCACACTCATGCATTGATTTTGTGATTTTTAGAGAGAGAATTTCGAGTTTTTAGAGAGATAAAAGTCGGTTCAAGAGAGAGGAAGGCTGTTCTACAGGTGATCAGCCAGGTCTCTCTTCTTCGGCCTCTACAGCAGCGTGTGGACGTCTTCTGCCCGAGCTATCTTCATAAAAGTTCTTCCTCTCCAAGTCTTCTTCAGTTTTAAATCAACGACACTCGATTCTGAGGTGAGGGCTGGTTGTGACGAGCGCATAATTAAAGTCGCGCCTGGCAGATCTTAGACTGCTGCTCGGCTATTTCGACAACACAGATTTAGCCATATCTTTCTCTATTCATCTCAGAATCTTTCTGTTCTTTTTCCTATCTCTTTTTTTAGTGATTATACATCCTCCTATCATTTTTTATATTTTTTTGCATTATTTTTATCTATTAATCCGAAAATAAATAAAAGAGGGGTTAGAGATAACCCGAATCCGGTCAGTTTCTAGTCAGTTGTGTGTTTCATGTTATTCTCTTTACATATACTCCACTTTGTCTAGTTCTAATAGTCTCTTTCACTTGTTTATTTGTCTAGTTGCACAGAAGATCAAGCATCCACACGTTGAGGACTCTTCTTCATCGGCCGGCCGAAGAAGGAGAAGCTTTTACCCACACTCTTCATGCTAAGGTACACACGGTCATTTTAATTCTATAAATCGGAACCCACTGTTCCTGGCGACCACATGTATTAATTTTCTACTTCTCACCCTCCTCCCACATGACCCGAACCGTCTCTTTGGTGATCGAGCGACGCCAAGGGATGAAAGTTCGGGGATCAATGTGAGTGTGGGACCGAGGTGAGATTTGCTTTCCGAGTTTTATTCATTTCTTTTATCATCCCCTCTTGAGGTGACGATCTGGGTTCACGGACTTCCCTGAAAAGGAGAGGACTCCGTCGAATTTTCAGAGTCGACACCCGCGTGAACCACCTACCTTTCCAAAACTGGGCTCCTATGTGAGCCACCTTATTTTCAAATCGGTCCCCACGTGGACCATCCCTTTTACCTTTATTTCATATTTGTCTACATTTGGACACTCCATCACAAGCCGGTTCCCGCGCGAACCACCTTTTTAGTTGCTAGTTGCTAGTTACTTGTTTTACTTTATCATTGCTTGTCTTGATTGCATTCACTTGCTCGATTTATTAGCTTCCATTTATTTCATGTTTGCATATTGATTGCTTCTTCTCCTCCTACCCTCTATTTTTATTTTTGCATTAGCTTTTGCATCGGGTACCGAACTTTCTCCGATCCATAGGGCATTCGAGGCGGGGGCTCTCTCTCCCAACACACCCTCACCCTCCAAACACCTTCTTGGTGGATTCTAACCTCTCTTATGGGATATTTCTTCCTAGTTGATTTGGTGGTTTCTATCAAGACCTTCGTAAGTCCCCATCCATGGAGTATTCCTCTCCGCACGATTGGGCCGGTTGTACCTTTTCCCAAAATCCGAAGAACCCAAGTACCTACTCGTGGTGATTGAGTGACAACCTTAGGTCTTGAAAATTGAAGCAATAGGAACCATACCCGTTTCAGTGAACAATTGCTAACAATCAATCTAATCTAAGGTTTCAACCCAAAAAATTGTTGAGTAGTCATTTTAAGAACTTTTTTGCATAACTTGCTTGCTCACAACAATTGAAAAACAACCAAAAAATTCTTCTTTCAAAACACCTAAAACAAAACAAAAAAAAACTCTTTAATTTTTGTGTTCAACTTTTTTTTCAAACAACCAAATGAAGCAAAAACAAAAATCAAACAAAAAAAAACAAAGCATAACCAAACAAAATTCTTTTTTCATTTACACTTTTCATTTGCTTTCTTTCAACCATTTTGTAAGAAAATTTGACAGGATTCCCATGACATTAAGGTCCGGAAGACACATCGGGATGTCGGACTACTACAGGCAAGAAGAGAAGTATGTGACGGGACACTACGAGCTGCAACAACCCATGGTCCAACCAGAGGGCCATGTCAACGCCGTCAGAGAGCCTGAAGTTCAAAATTCTACTCATCAACCTGCTTCACTTAGCGTGGAGCAACTCCTCCAGGGTCTATCTCTCCATCTAGACCCTGAATCCTTTTCACTTGTGCAATCTTTGACAAGGGGCAAGATGCCCGCCAATCAAGATCCAGTCGAGGGAAATCAAGCCCCCTCACCACCTCAATCGATAATCAGGCCCCTGATCATTGCTTCTCCTGGGCAACCCTATCGTGTCTCCACTCACCCCATTGTGGGGCATTCACATAATGCTATTCCAGCTCCTATTTCCAACCCACCTCTTCCAACCCATTCACCTAAATACTTTGCTCCGACAGCTCAAGAGTCCAACCTCACCCAGGCATTTATGAACAAACTTAACTAGACAGATGAGTGCTTTGAAGAGCTGAAGCACTGCCTCGATTCTAAAGCCACCCCTGAAATCTCTATCCCATCCTTCCCAGTTCTACACCTTCCTTCTTCAGAGATATCAGTTTTTCAACATTACAATGGGACTAGTAATCCTTTCATCCATCTGAAGGATTTCTTATACAACTCCGCGTTCTGGAAGAATGACAGCAAAGCACTTGCCTTCTTATTTCGTCGGTCATTGGAAGGATCCGCCCTTGACTGGTTTTATTCTCTTAATTCTATTGAAGCAACGGATTTTGATATTGTCAAGGCGAAGTTTCTACAGAGGTACAAGGATCGGGTGGGGTCAGCCTACTCGATAACAGATTTAATTGCTGAGAAAATGAAGCTGGATGAGGATTTTACCAGATTTGCTAATCGGTGGAGGGGAATGGCTGAGAAGCTAGTGGATACCATCTCAGAGGGGGAGCAGGTGAGGATGCTTATTGGGAATACCACACCTAACCTTCGCAACCTCCTGATCATGCACTGCCCATCAACCATGAGTGAGCTTTGCGATAGCGCCCGCTACCTCCAAGACCATTTTAGAGACGCTTCCATGATCAACCCATTCAACCCCAAACCCCGTAACACTATAAAGCCTACACCTGTAGGGCCAACCACCGAAGAGGTAGTAAACAATGAGAGCGTCAATGCCATTGGTAATCAGGGTGGGTATCGCCAAAGCCAATATCATAACCCACCACCAAACCAACAATACCGGCCAGCTCCTCAGCCAACTCGTCAACCCCAACAGCAACTTGCATACAACTGAGCACCACCACAGCAACCCACCTACAACCGAGTGCTCCAGCAGCAAAATGCCTATAAACGAGCGCCTCAGCAACAACCTATCTACAACCGACCACAACCACAACAACAAGCCTACAACCAAGTGCCACCTCCAGCCAATCGACCTAGGGGGGACCCAAGAGAGAATACTATCCTCAAATGTCATTCCCCCTCACCAATATTTTCAATGCATTGATGGCTGAACAGCAGTTGGAGCTCCCAAAGGAGAGAGAAGGATGGCCGATGAATGCTGATATGACTAAGTACTATGCCTACCATTGGTATCCTGGGCACACGGTGGACGTCTGCTTCCAATTTAAAGACTACATTCATGACCTCAATGATCAGGGGAACATTGACTGGGCGCAAATGGAAGAATCCATACAAGCTATGAAGGCACGGTAGAATCAACCACGGCGACAACAAGCGCAACAACAACCTGGCTTGGGCATAGTTCAAGATCCACTATCGGTACATGCACCCCGTTCAAGCACCGGCACCAGCACCGCCAAACCAACGACTTGGCCTCGTCCACTCCGCCATCGAGGAGTCAACCTACCACTCCCAGGGTTGGCAGGTTGAGTATTAAACTGCCTCCATGCCTGCCAGACCAACCCCACCTAAAAATCGCACCATACTGTCCATACCGAGAGCTGCCCAAACACCACTGCCCTCACTAGCTATTAACCCCCCACAGCGCCTAATCATTAGATTGCCACTAGCATCCCAGCCAGCACCCCAACCATCACCCCAGCCTAACCTACCAACCACCATTAATCCTCCCCGGCGTCTAATCATTAGACCGGCACCAACACCCCAAACATCACCTAACCTACTGGCCTCCACCACCCCTCGGCCTCTCATTATCCGACCGTCACCCAACCTACCAGCCCCCACCACTCCGTGACCCATAATCATCCGACCATCACTACCAACGCCCCAACCATGACCCAGTATACCAGCCTCCACCACTCCACAACCTCATCATTCGATCCTCACCATCCCTACCTACCACGGGCCCATCAAAATCCCAACCAACCCTATCATCACCACCATCACCACTCCTCGCTAAAATGCTGGCGCCGATACTTCGTAGTGGGAGGATGTTCTAAAGGGTCTTCCCCCAGGCAGGGACGCAACCACAAAAGCAAGCAGAAGAGGAGGTGGTAGAAGAACTGTTGCTCGGCATGGCATATGACCTATTCAAGCATCTGGACAAAATGCTGGCACGGATTTCAATCCTAGAGCTGATAAAGAGGTTAAAGAACCATCAGGACATCCTACAACAATACTTGCAGCGGGTCATGGTCAATGAGGACCTCCCGCCCGAGAAGATCATTACTGTCCTGGCCCCGAGGAGTGGACACCCGGCACTCACGTTCACATAGGAGGAGTTGGCATGGCCGGAGATCAGGAAGTATGCCTCGCGCATTGCAGTAGTCATCAGAGGCGTGGAGATTAAATCCGGCTTGATTGACACTAAAGCATCTATAAATGTCATGCCGCCAGAAGCCTTGCAACTTTGAGGCATCTTCGATGAGAAAATCAAGCCTTCTGCCGTCATGGTGACAGCTTATGACAAGTCCCGAAAGTCAGCATAAGGGGTGGTTACATTGAAAGTAGGGCTCGGGCCATGTGCTATTACCACCAAGTTTCATGTTTTAGAACTGGACCCTACATTTAAAGCTATTTTCGGTGTACAAAATATGGGTAAGAAGACTGAGAAAAGGCCTGTGGGGCACCCTTTATGAAAAGGTAGGCGAAATGGAGTGAGAAAAACCCACACTCCAATCCATCCCTTTGTTGTGGAACCTACATGAAGCAAATACTCAAACAATGCAAGTAATTAAAATTCTATAAATAAAACAGAATACTCATAAAACATTAAATGCATACTGAAGGTATATAGTATGGAATGGATGCCAAACTCTTCTTGCTGACCAATTTACCATCACTCTCGTATAACTCTTTCAAAAACTTAAAGAAAAAACATACTCTTCTATGAATGTAGATGTGCGAATAATGAAATTGAAAGTGGAACTCATACATTACCTTCTAACTGTTGGCTCTTGCCTTTGTGGCTCAGTCATGTGAAGTGAGTTCAACATGATTGTACACGGTCCAAACTCAGAGTTAAAGAAATTCACCAAGTTACATAATATTAACAGTCTCCAGTGTCCCCTATAATAAATTGTTAGTAACTTAGAAAGAAAATAGCCCATCTTAGAGTGAAATGCCCTATTAATCATGACTTACCCATCAACTATGGGGACAATGACATATGTCTTGGAGAACACTTCTCGATCCCTAAGTACTTCTATAATCCTATTCCTACCATTAAGATACATAGAAAACAGCAAACAATGTACTACTGTGGCATTTATTTTGTGGGTCATCTGAAGTTGATCCCACATGTGGCTGCAAAATTTCAACAATAAATGGTTAGATGAATATGTAAAGCCAAAGGATTCTAATTCACACATAACACATCCCCATAGACCATGAGTTCTGTCACTTGCTGATAAGTGCCATCTGTCCAAACATAATACAACTTTCTCATGCATCAAAAATGTGAGGAACATGTGAATAAGTAAAGTCAACGATTGCATAAAACACATAAAATTAATACAAAGTTGTAAGTCACCAGCGATCCATATATCCATAACAATCTGATTCTAGACAAGAAGCACCTCTGCACCAAAAGAAAAAAAACAAATATGTAAGATTCTATAGTAGATAAATAATAACAACCTCCAATGCAACTAACTATGCTTGTTTAATACTACTCTACATCCGGTAGTTTTCTTTTTATTTCAAGTATCTGTATTATTGCTCTTCAAATTTACAATCTACATAAAAATAACAATCAAAACAGATATGCAATATTCACACTATAAGCCATTGGTAACTGTTGTATGACAGGTTACGAGCGATGTTGTTGATAGCTGTTACCATATTCAAATTTTATCCAGAACCTTGAAGAAAAAAGGCTAAGAACTAGATTGGGTGAAGGGGATGCCAGGTGTATCCCAAATTTGGCCAGTACCAAATACGTCCTAATTGAAGAAGTTCTGTAAGTAGGATACAGGGGACAATTAATCTAGAGCAAGTCTGGTGCATCCTAATTAATCTAGAGCAATTGTGGACAAACATGAGAAAAAAATTTCAAACTTACCCCTCTCTTTGATGCGTCCACCAACAACTTTACCCTATATAAAATGAATAAATTATTTCATTTTAAGATGCATAATGAGATGTTCATGACAAAAACAAAAAAGGGGTTCAAATTGATGAGCTTGATTTTATATATCTAAATACACAACTTAATTAGATCCACAGTAAATGAATCATCTGCACTTGCAAGCTAGATTTGACAAGTTTATGTGGATGACAATTAAGTTGTGTTGATGTACTTATTTACAATAATTTTTAAACAAATGATATAGATGTCAAATTTATCCATCCACTTGATGCTTCTACCATCAATTTTAGCTGGTAACTGAATTTAGTTAGATTTACATCACAATTTTTATAATTTGTAGAGTTTGGGTTCTAACACATCATAATTGAAAGACTTCAAAAAGGCACATATTTAATAATAAAATATTTCAAAAAGAGGGGTAAGTTTGAAATTTGGAGCAAGTCTGGACAATTAATCTAGAGCAAGTCTGGTGCATCCTAATTAATCTAGGATTTTACCCTCGTAACCCTCCTCCAAGCAACTAACTGTGATTGTTTAATACTAATCTACAACCGGTAGTTTCCTTTTTTTATGGGCTCTAACAGGATATCAGATTTGACTGAACGTGACAGGTCCTTCATGTTGGAGTCAGATACATTTAATTAACACATAAAAATAGAGTGTAGTCCTATGAACTCATACATCAGATACATTGAACAAACACATTCCAAAATAGGGTGCAGGCCTATGAATTCTGCCAAATAAAATGTTTTCTAGAAAACTTACTTCATGAACTGCTGAAACAAGTTAGAATCCAACTTCTGCAGTGCCTTTGGCATATCGTAGATGTCATCAATGTGCTTTATCTTCTTCAATTGTGATAGGTTGGATGAGTTACCTGGACCCCACAAACCTTTTTCCTTTGAATCTTTAAAGCTTCCACCGTATGATTTAAAAGACAAAGCCTCCATAACCTTCTTTCCCCTGTTTGCATAAAACACATCAATCAAATTTCAGTAATTGATAAAGGGAAATTTATATATGACATGAGATCATATAAATAAGATAGTATAAATGAAATGATCATATAAAGGCAACTTACATCACACTTCGATGGCATCTATATCTAACCTACGAACAAGCATTTCATTCAAATCATTGTCATTGAGATTTATTGTTGTTTTCTCATTAGGTGTGGCTTGTATGTCTAGGAATTCAGCACATTCCATGGAATTATTATTTGTTAAGCTGTAAAAATCACATGGGATCATCTTACGAACAACAAACCAACCAGTATTCTTTGGGTCCTCTACATACCAAACTTGTTCTGCCTGTGATGCCAAGATAAAGGGCTCATTTGTTCTTAACTTACATGTTAGATTCACCTGAACAAGAGGTTCATCATGTTTCACCCCTCGGTGCACATCTACCCAATCACACTTAAGCAACACTATCCTTATATGACCATAGTAGTCAACTTCGAAAATTTCATCAACCACACCATATTAGGTAACATTTTCCTCCATATTCCATGACTTTAAAGGTCCACTTGCAGTCAATACAACGTCAGAGTTTTGAGTAACTCGTTGTTGTTCAACCTTCCTTGTGTGAAATCTAAATCCATTAACTATATAAGATTCATACTTCTTAACCACATCAAGCGGTAGATCTTTAACCCAAATAAGATAAGATGACATGTCTCCCCTAGTCAACTCTTGTAGCTTAAGCACCTAATGAAAACAAAGAAATTGTATGCATGTTACAAAAATATCGTCACATCCTACCACAAACATAATAACATACAAACATAATAATTACCTTAGCTTTTAGCCATTGTCTGAATTTAGATATATGAATATGCTCAACCTCGCTTTCATTCAACTCAAGGTACATCTCTCTAAGTTCATTGACATGATCCCTAAATTGAAGATGATTAGTTTGCATTTTCATATATGTTTGTTATAATCTAAAATTAAAAAATAAAATTTAAACTTACTTGGCGTACTGGTTCAAAGCTGTACCATTGAATATGATATAGTTATGTACTTGCAACAAATCATTTCTTTGTAGTCTTTTGTTCTTAGATGCTCCACATGGACGACAAGTCTCCATGAAAATTTCACATCCTTCCTCTACCACCTTTGGACGATATTCCACTTGTCATCGTGGTCTATTTAACCATGTCTCCACATCATCGTTTAAATATCGGGATGCAAACATCATTGTTTCAGACATAACATATCCTTCGGCAATTGACCCTTCAGGGTATGTATGATTCCTCACATAAGATTTTAATTTGGCCAGGTACCTGAAGAGTTAGTAGCAATAAACATTGATTTCAATCAATCGACAAAATTAAATATATAAGTGAAAGTAATACCTCTCAAATGGGTACATCCATCTATACTGAACTGGTCCAGCAATCCTAGCCTCATCTGCTAAATGAATGATCAAATGAACCATTTTATCAAAGAAACCTGGAGGAAATATCATCTCCAGATGACATAATGTCCTTGCAACATCTAAGCCTTGTTGGTAGAAGTCTTCAGCAGAAGCAACTTTTGAACAAATGTTTAAGAAAAATTGACAAATGTCACTTAGTGATGAAGAAACATTTTTGTTTGGGATTGCTCTTACAGCAATTGGAAGTAATTGTTGCATAATGACATGGTAGTCATGAGTCTTCAACCCCCATAACTTCTTATCTTTGTTGACAAATCGCTTTGAAATATTTGAGGAGTAGCCATCAGGAACCTTAACAGATCAAAATAACTTGAAGATAGTTTCCTTTTCTTTCTTACTACATGTGAATTGGGAAGGTGGTAGCACTATCCTACCTGGCCCAACTTCTTGTGGGTGAAGAGATTATCGAATGCACATCTTTTGTAAGTCTTGACGAGCTTTCAGCCCATCTTTATTCTTCCTTTCAATCGAGTGAAGGGTCCTACTATACTCTCGCATACATTCTTCTCAATATGCATCAAATCTAAATTGTGGTGAAGCAATAAAGATTTCCAAAATGGTAACCTGAAGAAAATACTCATCTTCCTCCACCCTAGATATTTATCATCATCCTCCTTACTTTTTATTTTCCTCTTGCCTTTCTTCTTTTCAAGACATTTTGCAACGTGTGAATTAAAATCATCTAGTTGTTGTATTATTTCAAGTCCAGATAACGTCAATGGCTTGTCACCCCATTCTTCATGACCATCAAATTGTTTACTCAATTTTCAAAACTTATCTTTGTTTGCTAGCCATCTGCGATGACCCATGTAACAAAACTTTCCACTACATTCTAGCCAACTTGAAGAGGTGTCCTTATTACAATTAGGACAAGCCAATCGACCTTTTGTACTCCAACCTGACATGTATGCATATGCTGGAAAATCATTAATAGTCCATAATAACACTGCACATAGATGGAATTGCTCACATTTAGCTGCATCATATGTATCTACACCGTGCCAAAGAATCTCAAGTTCCTCTATGAGCGGTTGCAAAAAGACATCAATTTTGTTATTAGGACCTTTCGGGCTAGAAATTAGAAGGCAAATCAAAATATTTGTACTCTTCATACACTCCCAAGGTGGTAAGTTATAAGGAACAACTAACACCGGCCATGTACTATGAGTGACATTCATGTTTCCATAATGGTTGAACCCGTCACTCGCCAGTCCAAGTAGTACATTCCGACATTCTATCCCAAAATCATCAATGGCATCTAGCTGTTTCCAACAAGCCAAATCAATTGGATGTCTTAGGATACCATCTTCTTCACGTTCCTCTTCATGCCATCTCATACTCACAGATGTTTTAGAGCATGTGAAGAGTCTCTTCAAATGTGGAATGAGTGGAAAATGACGAAGAACCTTTTGAGGTACCCTTTTCGTTTTTACTACACTACTTGACTTGTATGACTTCCATCGGGATTCTCCACATTTTGGACAATATTCAGACGTATCATGCTCTTTCTAAAATAAGATACAATTGTTCAGACATACATGTATCTTTTTATAACCATACCCTAGCTGGTCCAGTATTTTCCTGATCTCATAAAAGGATGGTGGTAATGATGACCCATCTGGGAGCACCTCAATCAACAATTTCAACAGAATATCAAAATTTTTATTACTCATACCACTCATACATTTAATATTAATCAACCTAATAAGAAATAAAAGTTTGCTATAATTTTTGCATCTAGGATAAACAGGTTGGTTAACATCGTTCAGCATGTCAAAAAAGCTCTTAGAATCTTTATCATGTGCTCTTTCATCAGTAAGTACAAGAAAGACATCATCTAACATCTGATACATGTTTGAATCGACCCAACTCTCTTGGAGGTTTTCATGTCTTGATCCTTCGCCATAAAATTTTAAAAATTTTTGTCCTTTATAACACCATCAATATAAAGGTGTTGTCTAACAACATCCTTCTCACATTTATTCATACATGTGCAATTCACACATGGACATCTAATCTTATGACTCGATGGCATATTTGCATATGCAAATTTTATAAAATTGGCAAATCCATCCAACTTCATTCCATATCACTACAAAGCAAGAGATAAAAAATAGTAATCAGTTTGGGAACAAAGCAATTATAACTAAAGGCTGACTTCGGTCCTGTGGCAACTAAAAATGAAGAGAGAATGATAGCAAGAACTTAGATGAATAATTGCTGCACATAAAAAGATCTAAAATTGAAAATCATGAGTAAGACGTCTAAAGAATAACAAAGGAATCACCTAACAAAATAGGAAACTAAGTACACATTACTTGACAGCAAATTGTTGAAAAGAGACTTCTTAATCCCACCTATCACCTGATACATCAGAATAAATTCTGATGTATAAATGTGTTACCTCATTTTATTCAATCTTCAAACAATGATTCCTAATCCCACCTATCACTTGATACATCAGAATGCAAATATGTTAGTAATATAGTTAAACAACAAGGTAATAAAAGAATACTTATTTTGACAATATCATACGATGGGCTTACCTCTTCCAAGAACCCGTGGAAAATACCAACTCCTCTGCCGTCACTGACGGCTTCCTCTTCCTCCGTCCATAGAATAACCAACTGCGGTGCGGCCTAGGCCACAGAGGAGGCAATGTCGATGGTTGAAGATGCAACCGAGAAGGGAGGAGGCAATGTCGAGGGTTCGTAGTCGTTTGTGCGGAGGAGAAGCATAGAGGAGGGTTTGAAGGGCGGTGTTGTGTAGAGGGTGATGCTGTCGGGAGGGAGTGCTGAAGGCGGGCGCCGGTCGGTGAGGGAGAGCTGAAGGCGGGCTTGGGGCTAAAGGCGGGTGCCAGTCAGGAGGGAGAGCTGAAGGCGGGCGCCGGTCGGTGAGGGAGAGCTGAAGGCGGGCTTGGGGCTGAAGGTGGGCGCCGGTCGGGAGGGAGAGCTGAAGGCGGGTGCCGGTCGGGAGGGATAGCTGAAGGCGGGCGTCGAGCTGACGGGCTGAAGGCGGGTGTCGGTCGGGAGGGAGATACAGTCGAAGGCGGGCGCCGGCGGTATTGGGGAAAATTGAAGGCGAGGCGCGCCAGTCGGGAGGGAAGTTACATTATTTTTATTTAAAATATTTTAGATTATATTTTTTAAGTTAAAATATTTATGTAATATAGATCTTATAAATATTAAAATATTGAGTATATAAGAAATATATATACATAAATTTGTAAAATATTATTTGTACTTATATATAGTTATTTAAGATATTAAACTATAATTAATATTAATACATTATTTTAATTATGAAAAAATATTAAATTATATATTATTACATTTTTAAAAATTAATATAATTATTAGATTACATATTATAAAGTAATGTTAAATTATCACTAAATAAATTTTGTTATTATATTATTTTATTTATATATATTTAATATTATACTTAATTATTATTTAAATAATTTTATTTTTTTAATAACTTATTTTATATTCATATAAATATTAAAATATTTGTATTATTATATTACTCTTTTTATTATATTAATTAATATTTATTTATTTATTTATTATTTTATAGTTTTTAAATATTAATAAATAGTAGATTATTAATATTATTAACATCCATCTTTTAATTTTATTGAATGAGATTACACATTTCTGTAACAATGTAATTTCTTACGGGGGTGAATTCGTAGGCACTTCGTAGGTATTGATAGTTTTACCTACGAATGATCACATTAGTAGGTATAGAGAGTAGGTGAATGTAACATTTACCTACTAATTCTTACCTACAGGCAATGTTTTCGTAGGTAAAGCGATGATTTCTTGTAGTGGGTGCATATATTGCATGGTATTGTGAATGTGGTCTTTCATTATAGGATAGAGTATTTATTGCTTAATGTTATGCATGTGGTCTGGTGATGTGAATTGGTTTGTCTTAATTAGATTGTGTTGCATAGTATGCATGGTTTCACTACGCCAAAACTCAGCTTCACCTACGTGAACCCCTCGCATAGGTGAGAATTTAGTAGGTATATGTATCATTTACCGACATACTATACGTACTGATTAGTTGCCCGTAGGTAAATGTGTCAACACTTACTGATTACCTACGCACGACATCATGTAGGTAAATGTTATAAGTGATCAATGAATCTAATCCGTCCATTTTACATATGCAGACGGCTGAGATCGATCCTACCATTTTACCTAATACCGTAACCTGCTTGATCGACCATCTACCCGCACAACCCCTGACACTCACATCCACTCTCCATCCTCGGCGATTCCCGCTCTCCATCGTCGGCGCTTCCAGGCGGTCCATCTTCGGCCCTTCCCGCTCTCCATCCTCAGCGATTCCTACTCTCCATCCTCAGTGCTTCCAGGCGGTCCATCCTCGGTGCTTTCAAGCGGTCCATCGTCAGCAATTCTAGGCTCTCCATCATCAACATTTCCAAGCTCTCCATCGTGGGTGAGTAGGTACCGATGAGGCGATTACCTGCACAGCGAGGCGGGGTGGTCGACTAGTGAACCCTAGAGGGAGCTCTCGTTGATTGGAGCAGTCGTCTGAGCGACCTACTAGTAAGTGTTTCACGCCTTTCCTTTTTAGGGTTCCATATATTTTAGATCGTTTGATACGTACAATATGATTTTGGGCTTTATACGATGTTATTCGAACTATGTTCTGCCCATCTTTTCCCTATGATAGGGAGTATTAAAATGGGCGAGCAAGTAGAACAATTAGGGCCGAGGGGCATTCGTTTTAGGGTTCAAAAAGTTTATTGTCTTGATTATTTTCTCTTCTGCAATATCATGAACAATTGCCTAAGCTTATCGGTCTTGATACCATAATCAGTTCTTCATCTCGAGAAACATGGCTAGCTAGGACAAAGGGTAGACAAAGTAGTTATGTGATAGTTAACTATCGAAATTAATTAGTATTATCATGAAATTAAAGTATGATAAAGTAGAACATTTGCTTAAATGTTTTAGGGTAAACATTTCTGAATGAATTGAATTTAACTATGATACGTACGTGTTTACTTTTAGGTGCTAATATCTGGAGTTAATTGATTGGATTACCCTCTTGTCACTTTGAAAATGAGGTAACACTTATGCCATAAATTTCTGACTATATTTTGTCAATCGTTCATCCTCTTGTTAGAATCTTATATTTTTTATTAATGATTTTGTTTGTATTTGCATTGTTCACTATATCTTTAGCAATAATATGTTATAATTTTCTTTGTATCCCACTTATTACATATATAACATATAAAGTTACCAAATGTCCCCTTGTGTTCCAACTAACAAGATAATCTACCTTGCATCCCTTTATTTTTATTATACTTACTCTATTTATAAGGCAACTGACCCTATTCCTCGTTTGATTGACCAACTTATTAATGACGTTTGACTCTCACTTTAACTTTTAAGGATTAGTCGTTGTCTATTTGAAGATTCGACTAGTCATTTCCATCATTCCATATTAAGTTTCAAAATATTAATGGATGCAATGCTATCCATTTTTCAAAATTGTAGAATGCATTTTTAATTCTTATCCATGTTTTACTCTATAGTTATATGGATTGGAGCTGGATGGATTTGCCAAGAAATGTGGACAGCTACTATGATGGTGTTGAGAACTTTTTAAAGTTTGCATATAAAAGTATACCTTCGAGTCATAAGATAAGTTATCCATGTGTGAAATGCGCATGCTTGAAAAAATGTGAAATGTATATTATTAGAGAACACCTCTACATACATGGTGTTATAAAGGACAAACAGTTTTGGAAGTTCTATGGTGAAGAATCAAGTCGGAAGATTTGAAGAAAGTGTAGATGAATCAAACATGTATGAAATGTTAGCCGATGTCTTTCCGACGTGTAATGACGAAGTATATGATAACGACTCAAATTCTTTTTTGGACTTGTTAAAAGAAGTCAACAAACCCGTTTATCCTGGATGCAAGAATTTTTGCAAACTTTCATCCATCATTAGATTGCTTAACCTTAAATGCATGGGTGGAATGAGCAATAAAATTTTTGATGTTTTATTGAAGTTATTGAATGAGTTGCTCCTAGATGGGTCATCATTACCACAATCATTTTATGAGATAAAGTAGATACTTGATAAGCTAGGATATGGCTATAAAAAGATTGATTCATGTTCGAACAACTGTATATTGTATCAGAAAGAATATGAGAAGTGTAAATGTTGTCCCAAATGTAGGGAATCCCGGTGGAAGTCATTTAAATCGAGTAGCTCGATAAAAAAGAAAAGAGTACCTCAAAAGGTTCTCTGTCATTTTCCACTAATTCCACGACTAAAGAGACTCTTCACATGTTCAAAAACATCACTCAACATGAGATGGCATCATGACAAACGTGAGGAGGACGGTATGTTAAGACATCCCGTTGATTCGGCTTGCTGGAAAACATTAGGTGGCATTGTTGATTTTAGGTTAGAATGTCAGAATGTCCGTCTTGGATTAGCCACTGATGGGTTCAACCCGTATGGGAACATGAACGTCACTCATAGTACATGGCCAGTGTTGGTAGTACCTTATTATCTACCATCTTGGGAATGCATGAAAAGTACCAATATTTTGTTGTCCCTTCACATCTCTGGTCCGAAAGGTCTTGGTAACAACATTGATGTTCTGTTGCAACCATTGATTGAGGAGCTTCAAATCCTATGAAATGGTATTGATACCTTCGATGTAGCTAAAGGTGAGATTTTTCGGTTGCGTGCAGCCTTATTATGGACCATTAATGACTTTTCAACATACGCTTACATGTCTGGTTGGAGTACTAAAAGTAAATTAGCTTGTCCTAACTGTAACAAAGACACATGTTCTACTTGGTTAGAGTGTAGTACGAAATTTTGTTACACAGGTCATCGTAGATGGTTTGGAAACAATCATAAATTCCAAAAGATGAGAACATAATTTAATGGTCATGAAGAATGGGGGTGACAAGCAATTGATGCTATCTGGAGATCAAATCTTACAACAACTAGAGTATTTTAACTCTCATGTTGCAAAAGAAGACAGCATGAAGAAAGGTAAGAAGAGGAAGAGAAGTAAAAAAGATGATAGAAAGTACCTTGGGTGGATAAAAATGAGTATTTTCTTCTCTCTACCTTATTGGAAATCATTGTTGCTTTGCCAAAATTTAGATGTTATGCACATTGAGAGGAATGTGTGCGAGAGTATCATAGGCACCCTTCTATCCATTGAGGGGAAGAACAAAGATGGCTTGAAGGCTCGTCAAGACTTACAAAAGTTGGGTATAAGAGAATGTCTTCATCCACAAGAACTTGGATCAAGCAAAATAATGTTACCACCAGCTCATTTCACTTGCAACAGAAAAGAGAAAGAAATCATCTTCAAACTATTTCAATCTAGTAGGGTTCCTAATGGATACTCTTCAAACATTGCAAAGTGATTTCTCAACAAAGATAAGAAGTTGTGGGGGTTGAAGAGTCATGACTACAATGTGATCATGCAACAATTACTTCCAATTGCCGTTAGGGCACTCCCAAATATTAATCTATCTTCGTCACTAAGCGACATTTATCACTTCTTCCTCAATATATGTTCTAAAGTTGCTTATGCTGAAGACTTTTACCAACAAGGCCTACATATTGCAAAGGTATTATGTGAACTAGAGATGCTATTTCCTCCCAGTTTCTTTGATATCATAGTACACTTGATCATTCATTTAGCAGAGGAGGCGAGGATTGCTGGGCCGGTCCAATATAGATGGATGTACCCATTTGAGAGGTATTATCAATAGTAGAAGGTTTTTAATTGCCATTTAAAATGAAAGTAGTATTCATTGTTTCATATCTTTTTAGGTATTTGGATAAACTAAAGTCTTATGCGACAAACAAGACTTATCCTGAAGGTTCAATTGTTGTAGAGACGATCACTTTTGCCTCTCGATATCTAAATGATGATGTAGAGACATGGTTCAATAAGCCACGTCGACAAGTAGAATATAGTCCAAAAGATGTGGAGGAATGATGGGAAATTTTCATGGAGATATGTCGCCCACTTGAAGCAGCTACAACATATTGACTAAACTAATGAGTTGGAAGAGATTCATAAATATACCCTATTCAACTGTACCGCTATGAACAATTTACTTCAGTCAGTGTACTTTTATAAAAAAACTATTCTATATGTACATCTCCATCAGGCATCCAAAGTAATATTATTTTTTTGTTGATTTCAATGCAGAGTCCACATTAATGTGGTTAGAGAAACTTGTCCTGAGCTGCCTGAGAGTGATGTGGAAAAAATTCATACACGTACCTTTGGAGAATGGTTGAAATTTAAGGTAACTAGCATTAGCTCCTGTCATAGATGTTATGATTGTATATGTGAATTAAGATTAAATGATAATTTTAATTTGCTTAGGTGCACAAGGAACAAGAGATGACCAAAGGAGACATGTCATCTTATCTTCATTGGATTAAAGATTTGCCAATTGACGTGGTTAAGAAATATGAATCATGTATAGTCAATGGTTTTAGGTTTCACACCAAAAGTCTTGAAGAACGTCGAGTGACCCAAAACTCGGGTGTTGTGCTGAGTGCTGAAGATAATGTTATTTACTATGGTGTTCTTCATGAAATTCTTGAAGTTGATTACTATGGACACATGAGGGTAATATTGAAGTGTGATTGGGTAGATGTGCATAGAGGTGTCAAACAGGATGGACCTCTTACCCTTGTAAATCTTTCATTTAAGCTAAGAACAAGTGAATGCTATATCTTAGCATCACAAGCAGAGCAAGTTTGGTATGTGGAGGATCCTAGGAATCTTGGTTGGTGTGTTGTTCGCAAGACAACTCCCCAAGATTTTTACAACTTATCAAGACATAGTTCTGAAGACAAGGCCGATTTTCTGGACATACAACCCACACAAGTAGAGCAAAGACAAAGTTACCAAGATGATAATAATATTCAGGACATACTTGGTCATAGATCCGATATAGATGGGATTGAAGTTTAATGTAACTCATTCTGCCTGAATTTTGATATTCTACTTCATGTTACCTCGCTTCATCTTCACTAAATCAAGTATGTATGCATGCTTATGTAAGAATCTTATGTATGCATGCTTATGTTACATATTATTGATAAAGACAGTGCAATTCGATTTAGTGACAGTTGATGGTGACATGTACAACTCTGTGTGGATAAGAACATACTTCACTACCAGTGGAGCATTTGATAGACAGGAAGAATTCACATCACTATGAAAAAGCACATATTTCACTTATGGCATCTAGAATAGACTTTCTTTTCTTATTCAGGGTTTTGTTTACTTTAGGCCTTCATCTTTTATTATCATGTAAATTCTACAATCATATCTTTTTTTTCTTTGCAAAATTTCTTTGTATACGTGAGATATTAAAAGATGTTGTTTCAAGAAAGGTTTGTAGCTTCTTTATTTTAGGTTACTAATGATGATAAAATTACTGAAAAATGTCAATTACAGGGGGAAGAAGATTATGGAATCACTATCATACAAATCTGATGGTGTGAAGTCCAAGGAGAAGGGGCTGTGGGGGCCTGATACATTATCCAATCCACTCCCACCGAATAAAATCAAACATATTGCAGACGTCTATGACCTCTCATCCATAGTAAAGAACAAGTTGGACTCGGAACCTTTCCAGATGTACATAGAGTATGTTATCTATAACCATGTTTTGTTTTGGCCTTTTCATAGATTACTGAAAGTTCTTACAGTGTACAACTTAAAGAAAGCCACTACATAACATGGTTGTAGATAATATATTTTTGTGGAAGCATGAAACTATTGATTGTTTTTATACTCAGAATCTTATGTACTTATTGTGTATTTTGATGCAGAGGCCCTTATTAACACATGTTTCAAAGTGATGTATGCGTACAATTTATATTCGACTATTTCATATTGCTTGCAACATGTAGATTGTCTTTGTTAATTTGTGATTGATTTAGAGTATAAACTTCATTAGGATTGCTAGGTGACCGTCAGCTTCTCTTTAATTTGTGACTGATGCATGTTACTTTTTGATTGTCTGGACAGATTTTGTGCAATTTGGCTGGTCTCACAACATTTGACCCTTCAAACATATAATTTATTTTTTATCTTTGGTTTTTTGAATGTTTCTACATAATAGCTAATTCTAACTTCTTTGAATTGTGCAGCCATATGTGGAGCCAACTTCAAATTAGCCAAAATATAAGTGCTGCAATTATAGATTATTTATTGTTTTCTATGTATATTAACGGTTGTCGTAGGATTTTAGAGTATATTTAGAAAGAAGATATTTTCTCCAAGTCTTAAATCCTTGTTCCAATAGTCGATGGGTAAGTGGAAAATAATTTTTTTAACTCAACATATGAATGTTATTTGTGACCTCTCTAACCAAAGATGATGTAGGGGACATTGGAGGCTATTGATTTTGTGCAATTTGGCTGTCTCTTTCGAGTCCAAATTTGGACCATCTATGATTGTTCTAGACTCACTTCTGATGGCCGAGCCACAGAGACAGGAACCTATCATTAGGAGGTAAATTAATCACCTACACAAATTGTGGTGTATGCTTTTTCTACTTTTATGTACACTATTCCAGGATCTTAATCTATGATTGTTGTCTTCTCAGGTTGGTCAAGGATCTATACAATGCAGAAGGGAAGATGGTTAGTAAGAAGACCTTAAAATCCATTCCATTCTTCATTCTCAAGGTATTAAAATACTATACTTTCACAAGATTACGTGAGATATTTGTAGAGTTTACATTGCCTTCTTCTAGGTGCCACAACAAAGAGATGATGTTGAATGTGGGTTTTTCACACTATACTTTGCATATCTTTTCCTAAAGACTCCACCAACCTTTTCTCGATTGTCATCTCCTGCTTTTGTAAATCTCGTATCTCAACTTTTTCTTATTTTTTTCCCCATCTGTCAGTCTAAGTAAATAATTACTTTTATTTGCTCAATAATGTAGATGTCGGAAGATTGGTTTAGCACGAGGGATATTGATGGTTTCATTATGAAAGTAATAACATACGCTTAATAGGGAGACTTGTGGGTCTCATCAGCTTCCTCATCCATACCCTCTACCACAAACTGTGGGAAGGAAAATGAAGTTCCTCCCAAGAGGGAAGACACTGAAATTGAAAGTCCTGTAGTTGACAAAAAGAAAACGTGAGGCCGCACATATTGTCGAGATGTGCATGTGCTAGAGGATGGGAAACTCATTTCTGTTGAGTGGAATGAGTTAGGACAACTAGTTGGGAAGGGTGGAAAGTCACTTAGGACCTTCTTGGGTACAATTGCCAGGAACGCTGAGAAATGCCCAATCAATATTACATCTTGGGATAAGATGCCACAAGAAAATATTGATGACATCTGGGCATTTATTAAGGTAAAGTTTTTAAAATAGATCTTCTTTATTTGTATAAACGTTCAGTGTCTTTTACCATCATTAAGTTGTCAAACTTCTGTAGAGAAAATATGAAATTGATGAGGGAGATGTATTCCAAAAAATGTTTATAATGAAAGACCTTGGGCATAAATGGAGATATCACAAGTATTGCCTAAGGAAAAAAAATTAGATCAAAAAGATCCACCTGCTGGTCTGTTATTTCTAGTGAGATGTGAGAGTCCACGAAGGCATCTTTGTCTTCTCCTGATTTCCAAGTAAGATTCAATTCAGTTTTATATAAAAGTAGTCTTTTCCTTTGTTATGTGGGTCGATGTGAGTAATAAAGGTATAGACAAGTTAATATAATTTTTTCCTTTTTGATAGAAGAAAAGCGAAGTGAATCAAAAGAACAAAAGTCTGCATAAATTTTTTCATTGTGCTGGAACTCAGTCTTTTGCACATATAAGGAAACTAGAGGTAAATACTTATTGATTGAACATATGATTGTGACTTTTTATTATGTTAGGAGTCATTGATGCTAACTGCTAACTTTTCAGGTCGCTAAAACTGGCAAGGATGTGGATAGGGCAAACATATTCATCATCACGCACACAAAGAAAGATGGAAAGACAGTAAACGATAATTGTGCCCTTGCAATTGTAAGTACTTATCATTTTTTATATCATTACAAGATTTGATGTCATGTAAATATGTGTAACTAATATCTTTGCCACTACAGGAAAGACTCAAAGCTATAAAATTAGTTGTACCATCGACCAGCATGCATTCCATGGCAGCTAAATCTGATGTGTTCTTAAAAGTCATAGGAAAAGACAAGAATGGAAGAGTCAGGGGAATTGGCACAGATCCATCCCCTACTTACATTAGGGAGAGAAGGGTGAATCCTCCAACATTCTAAAGAAATAGTTATATGAACGTGTCTAACTTCTAGGATCGAAAGTTACCAAATTGGAGAACAAACCCCAAGAAGAGGTATACAATTTTGATTATATACAAAATATATTGGAACTTTCATAAGCGAGACAGTTTTGCACCCTTAAAATTTTCTGCTTGGAATTTCCTTTTAGTCTGGAATCCGATCATCAACTGCAAGCAAAATGTCACCATCGGATGCAAAAAATGTAAGTTAAAACAAGAACTTATGTTTTTTTAACTTATGCAAAAAATGTAAGTTAAACAGGATATCTGTATATTTGTTTTGTTCCCCTTAAAGTCATGTGGTCATTTAGTATGCTAATCTGTAGATATTTGTTGGTAATATAACAATAGATAGGGAGAAAGGTGAAGCTCATGGAATTAGAGGGTCACTGTGTTGCTGAAGGTTTTTTTATCAGTGACAACCCTTCAAAAATGGTGATGGACAGATGCCTTGGGGAAGTTTTTTTATGAGGTCTCAGTTCTTCTTGTCAAGAACCCAAATGCCCCTTTGTTTGTGAAAGACAATCATAGGAATAAGATGCAAGATGCCATTGGAAGTCATATAATCTAGTGGAGAGATTACGTAAGTCATGTTACGATTGAAGATACATCACACAAATTATCATGTTGCATACTTATGTTTTTTTTGTACTTTTATCGCCATTGTAGGTTATCATCAACCAAGATTGATTACACTCGCATCCACGAGGGGCATTTTGAAGAAATGTATGCCCTACAAGCCAATCATATATGATATGATTTGACATTTCTAGAAATATCTCATTCAATTAATCAGGCAAATCTTCATTATAAGATCTTATTAGATTCGAATATCATAATTAAGTCCTTGATTAAATACAATGATGATTAAATCATGATGAGATCATGATAATGAGATTGATCATCTAGAGGTATTTGATCCAAATGTTCCTAGTCATAGGATACTTGAGACGGGACATCAAGGATCCGGATAGACTAGTGTATGTGATGTCTTCTCATGTGATGAGGACGACCGATCTCATTGGTCATTAGTGTGGAGACACTGAGATACACATACGAGGTGCTCATTAGTTGAATGAGTTCACCGAATCGACCGAATTAGAAACCCTGAATGGTATCTTACCGAACTGTCAATCAGGGTTTTCTATCATCACGGTTGCATGGTTGGACCTTTGACCTGAGTCGCCAAAGATGCCTTGTTGGGTGGAACTTGTGCTTTGACCATTGACTTATGGATCACAATTTAGATGGTCCTATAGCGATGGATCGGGTACAAGGAAAATCCGATGGAGGCAATTGAGCGGACAACAAGGGATCGTCCACTCTCGGTAAGTGAGAGTGAATGTCCTATGGGATAGTACTCTAAATCCCTGGCTAGGGTAGATAGGATAATTGGAAAAGGAGTTTTCCAATTGATCCAATTCCTAGTACATGATCCTATAGAGTCGGTACACAAAGGAGTTGACAGTTGATGCCATACTCCTTTCTGACCAGGACATTGGAGGAATGAGGGTTTATATCCATGCGGTAACTGTTGATGGAAAGGCTCAATGGAGATGAGATTATCCCGATAGCCATTTGGGATCATGGGATGTGGATTGTACCCTTCATGATCAGTAGGCCGATTAATCTGTTATCGGATAATGGATTTAATTAAATTAAATAGAATTGTTCTATTTTATTTAAGCCTCAACCAAATAGACTATTGGGCCTAGTGGGTCACACACAAAAGGACTTATCCACAAGTACAGGGGCAAGGGCGTAATTTATAAAGATTTTGGGTTTTTATAAAAAATTCCATAATTCTCTATAAATACTAATGGTTTCAGCCAAACCCCATAAAGCCAAGGGTGAAAATCACGTCCCAAGCCTCCTATCTACCTCCTTCTCTCTCTAGAAGGTGTCCATGGTCGATGGAGCTCCGTTCGGGAAAAGTTCTCGAGGATGGCGCGAAGGGAGAACCTGCTGTGGATGAAGTTCGTGTGGATACTGTTGGAGACCGGACACTTGAATGGTTTGTAGAGATTAATAAGCTCATATCCTTACTATCCATGGGATTATATGAATCCCTATCAGGTACATTCGAACCCGATTTGATCGATTTTCGTTTTTCGTCGTTCGATTCTTATTGAGACAGATTCTAAAGTAACCCATAGGAATCGTCGCTTCCGCTGCACCAAACTTTAATGGACGATTCCTTATAGTGGTATCAGAGCCCGGTTCAAGTCTCAGTCGAAACCGACGTCGAATCGACATTATTTTATGTTATTTATGTGTTCCCGAATCTGTGCAAGCGTCTATTTTGACAAGGCCACCATATTCTGTGTATGATTCATATAAAATATTGGTTGGCTCCGGTAGAATCTCATGATATAGGGCTTTCCAACTTCACAAACCGTTTGAAGTTTGGATCTCTGTAGTGTTTGGGAGAAGCCTCAAAAGTTGGTGTTTCTGTCATGCCCGAACCGACACCCGGATTTGGAGATTTTGTAAAATTTCCGTCCACAGAAAAAATTGAGGCGTGTAAAAGGTTTATAATATGGCTAAAATGATTACCTAGCCTTTACCTTTGATATCCATCTTTGAACGACGGCGGAGGGAGAGAAATTTTGAGTTTTCCGACGAACTAGGCTTCTCCGGAATCTGGCGGCGCCGACTTGTTTCTTCCTGATTTCCCGTTGATAGAGAATTTTTATATGAAAGTATATATACATATTTGGAAACTTCATTTTATGAGTATTCTAAATTGTATTTTTAGAGAATATTTTGCTTCCGGGATAAGGAGTTATCCTCGTTGCAAAATAGAGATTTCTACTACGAAATCTGGGTGACCGCCACCTCTTCCTCCTCCTTTTTCGGTCTATTGGGATTTTTCATGGATATTAGGCTGACTTTTTTAGATTCCTTATTCGATAAGTATTCCAACGCATATTTTTTCATATTTTTTGGAGTCCAGGATAGGGAGATAGAGACCTGGTTTTATGGAAACACCCCTCCCGGATGAACAGTGCACCGGCCGCCATCTTATCGGGCGGAGAAGAAGGGTCCGAATCGGACCCGAAACCGGATCCGGATCCGAGTCAAACCCCGGTTTGACCGGGGTTCTCGCGCGCGCACTGCGCTGGCGCACCGGCGGTGCAGACGCCATGTAGGCGGCGGCAGCGCAACGCGCTAGCGCCCGCGGCGCAATGGCGGCACACGCCGGACGGGCGCACGCGGCGCAATGCGCCAGATCCTTTATTTAATGATTTTAAATTGTTTAAAATCATATAAAATCCTAAAAATTTCCATAAAAAATCATAAAAAATTTGAAAAAATCTATAATATTATTTAACATGTTTTAAAGTGTTTAATGACATGTTAGATGATGTTTAGCCCTATTTACATAGATTCACTCATGGTTAAACTTTAAAATTGTTTTAAAGGTTTAACTTAAATTATTAGTGTCTTAATTAATTCTGTAAAATGAGATTTTATAGAATATAAATTGGGACATTAATTTCTGACCTTGCACAGTATTGGGAATGCATGAATGTTCTAAATAGTTTAGTTTTGTATGTTCATTTCATATAAATTATTTATATGTTGTTGTCATGTTATTTTCATGTTATTTATTTCATAAAAAAAATCAACATGCATGAAATTGAGGATTTCAAAATAAATTATATAATTGTATGCTGATATATATGATATATCTCATATAATTATCACGTATGCGCTCTATGTTCATGTGATGAATGTTAGTGCGTATGGAGGTGATCATGGACTTAATTGTGCTTGGCTTGTGATTGCTTTTAATTGTGTTGGTTATGTTATTAAATGGGCCCTGTGTGTGCCTCCTCTCTCTCTATACAATCTGATTGTATATTCTACCTCCTTCCATTAATGTACTCCCCTTGGTTAAAACCAAGGTTTCTTATTGAGTTATGTACATTTGTGGGTCTGCATACCCTTAAGCTGCTTGTAAGAGTTAGAAGCCGGTTCTGGAAGGTTGGAGAGCGGGACCACTTGGGAAAGCACCCTTCTAAAGTGGGAGCATGCCAACTGAAGCATTTGAAGCAAGGATTTGCACCGATAGGGGTGCCTTAGGTGCATGCTTAGGGTTAAGTCCATGATCACCTGGATTTATGCATATTTGATATGTGGTTGTGTGCTATCTTTTATACCTTAGATATATGATATTCCAAAGGTATTATATATACTTAGCACATATTCTTGATGAGACTAAAATAAAATCCCTCCTTGTCATAATTAGGTTGATAAACGTGTGACATTAAGAATGACTCACGTAGCCTTCCGTTGTTATGGTCTTGATGAGCCAATCTTAGATTGGATGGGTTTGTTGTGCTACCACAAGACTCATTCAGCAAGGGATTGGTGATCATGGCTAAGGCATTTGTCGAACCTTGGGGTGGACCATTTGCATGGCTTTGTTGTGCTACCACAAGGGCTGTGTGAAGAATCCATTCTCATAACGTAACAAGCGGGTTTGACCTAACTAGAGTATATGGCTTGTTGTGCTACCACAAGGTCATAACTGTAGAGGCTAAATGACTAAGAGTTGCAAGAGTTGCAACTGGCAATAGTTGCCTACCTATTAAGTATGGGGTGATTTGTTGTGCTACCACAAGGTCATCACCATAAGGTTAATAGGGTCTTAGTCCCCACTAGGATTTCATCATGATATCCCGTCTTTGCATAATGAGGGTTATGCAAATTCGTCGAAAATTAGTGGGAGCATAAATTAGGATCAAAGACCATATCTTAATTTTAATGAATGTTTGCAATCTTATATTGATAAAATTATATCTCAGTTGTAGAATACGATAATAAACCACCATTAGTATGGCATATTAGATGCCATATAGCTTAATGGCTCACACTTCTTAGACTGGTTTAAAACTAAGAGAATTATTCTCATAGTTGAACAATTAACTATTCTACTTGAGAAGTAGGTGTCTTCTAAATTATCTAGTGATATGAAAGAAAGATAAGATCTTATCTCATAGACAAGATGCATTGTTTGCCTTAAACTAAATGTTAGTCTCTATGAGACATAATTATAGAGACAACATGGATAGATGGATATGAGATCCATCATGGCTCATATTGATGAGCTAACTAAAGGGCAAGTTAGAACAACAATACATCTTAATTACTTCTTGTTGGTGAGACCAATAGTAAGAAGTAAAATCATTAGATAGAAATAGGAGAGTTAATAGTAAAAGAAGGTGGTCAAGATAATAAAGCCAGAATAAGACAAGATTCTTACACAATCGTGATGATGATAAGTGGAAGAGGAAATACAAAGTTTTTTTATATAATGCAAAGGTGGAGCTTGAGAAGCTTCATGTATCCAAGTTATTGACACTTACTTGTTTTAAATATACACTTAATAGTATTAGATACTATATGTGTATATCATAATATTAGATACTATGGATGCATCTAATGGTATGAGATACCAGATATGCATCTTATATCTACAAGGAGTTGTAGATGATGACAAGTAAATGAAGGCTTAATAAAGAAGATATTGACCTACATGTGAAATGGTGCAAAAGTTGCATCATTATTAATGGGAGGTGCAATTCTTTAATAGCCTTATCGAGATGTCTTAATAATTAATATTGCTATTATATCCTTCTACAAGAACTTTATATGATTTCCTACTTGAATAAATGTTGATTTATTCTAAGTTATGGAATTGATAGATGTTCTAATAGATTGAATGGCAAAGTGTTTGTCAGTGGGAGCTTAATGAATTGTTTAATCATATTTGATATGTTAGCTCTCATGTTTTGTGTGAATATTCCTTTTAAGAGGAAATGGGTTGATTTAGATCAATCTACACTTTAGCTTTATATAGACATGTAGAATGAGTTAATGAGTTATTAGAACTCGTACATCTAGATGTATGTTAGCCCATATCTAGTGAGGCCAAAGAAGAATATTTCTACTTCATTATTTCAAAGATGATGTCTCTGGGTTTCGAAACATGTACTTTATGAAGTACAAAACCAAGACCTTTGAGAAATTATTTGAGATTAAGAATGAAGTAGAGATACTAATGGAAAGAGTATAAGAACTCTATGATGAGATCAAAGAGAGGAATACTTAAGTACATAATTCACATATATTTGAAGGATAATAGAATCTAATGGACACCTCTTTACACATTTTAGCTTAATTGAGTAGCTAAAATGAGAAGTCATATTATGTAAGACATAATATGAATAATGACAAGCTTTGCAAATTTTCTCTTTGTCTATTTTTTGTTAAGTACTCGTTATAACCACTTGATTTTAAAAGGTACCTTCTAAATCTGTTCTGACTATTCCATATAGGATATGGAAAAGGGGTTAAAGCTTGACCTTAAGCAAGTTAAGGTTTCGGAATGTCTGACCTGGTGAAGAAGTATAACTCTAACAAGTTAGAATATATGACTATGAAGTGTTTGCTTGTGGAATATCCTAAGGAAACTTTTGGATATTAAATATACGACTTTTATGTCAAGGGTATGTGTTACTCAGCTCACTATATTTCTAAAGGAAAAGTTCCTTCTTATGAAAGATAGTGGGAGAAAGATATATATGGAAGATGTTCTAGTCCCACAACCCAATAACACTTCTATTAAGGTGCTAATTAATAATTACACATTGGCAACTAATAGATCTATTCTTGTGTCCATTCAACCTAAGAGAAATGTGAGACATATCTCTGATAGATGAAATGAGGCATAAGATAATAAGGATATTGATCATAATATCTATATAGAACCAATATGAGATATTGATTCTAAAATGGGAAGAGACAATAAAATCCGATATAAACTTTATCTATTCTAATCAAGTTTAGAACTTGATAGATCCACCTAAGAATATAGTATCCATAAGGAATAAATGGATCATTAAAGAATAGATTGGAGTGGATTAGAAGGTAGCTACCTTCAAAGGTGAGAATAGATGAAAAGGATATCATCTAAGTCAAATGGTTGACTATGATGAGATATTTTACCTATTCCACAGATTAATCCGTTTGGATTTTAATTGTTACACTCTATGATTATGAGATAAGCTAATTGGATGTTAAGATAGTGTCCCTCTAAGGTATTTTGAGGAACAGGTGTATGTGATACAACTATAGGGTATCAAGTCCCAATAACATCCAAGAAGAGTGTGTATTAAGTTCATTTATGGACTGAAGTAAAACTTCCCATAAATCATATATAAGGTTTAATGAGATTAAATCTTATAATTTCGTTAAGAACGAAGAGGAGCCTTGTGTATTCAACAAGATAAGTGGGAGTGCTGTTACTTTCTTGACATTTTATGTTGATGACATATTACTCACTGAGAATGAAGTAGGTGTGTTATCATAAGTGAACCTTGCTATTGTAAGCACCCGAAACGGGATATCCGTAGATCTCCCCTCCTCTGGCCCCTACGCTTGCTTTGGGGACTTGGTGGATGGGATGTTAGTGGGTGTGGTCGCCAGGTGCCAAAGGCTCCAAAATATAGTAGAACGAAAGGAAATGAAATGGAGAAAAGACCATCGTACCTTTGGAAGCGGGGAGATTGTTGGGTTCCGACTTCTCCTCTCTCGGCCGACCGAGAGAAGAGAGCTTAGTGAGTCCTTCATCTTTGATCTGGTTGAAGCTCCGCCTCGGCCGGATTTACCTACAAATGTCCATATGAAAACATAGAAACAAGTGAAAAGATCATTAGTTCTGGCGAAAGTGTAGTATCATGCTCAAATTCAAATGTAAACATGAAAGAGGGAAGGAACTGACCGGATTGGGACTAAATCCCAACCCCTATTTGGAAGGTTTAAATATGCATGAAAATGCAAATGAGTGGCTTAATGCATGCTAAATAACATGTTAATGAAAGTTAAAATGAAAGGGGGGAGTAAAAGATCGACCGGAAAGGTAAATAAACTCAAAAAATGCAAAACCGGGTCTGCCCCTGCTAGTGCCCCACATATGGGGCGCCTGCTGCAGGTGTCCCCTTGATAGGGCGCATTGACCAAAGTCAAAGCGCACTATATACGGGGCACCAGGATCTGGATTCAACAGATTTTCTTCCCTTCTTCGCGGCGTCGCCCCGGAGTGTAGGGAGACCTTCAAGACGGAAAAAGGACTTCTTCAAGCAGCCAATACTCAAGTGAAGCTAATGGAAGAGTATTTTGGCACTAGATGTAAGGGAAATGGAGGGTAGAGGCTCTCAAAGTCGGAGAAAATCATATTTCTGAAGAAGGAAACTGCAGGTTTTTGGGGTGTTTGGGAGAGGGTTTTGGATCGGTGTGAAGACTCATGTGGGGTGAAAAATGGCTTAGAAACGTGGTGTTGGATGGGCTCTAGGGTGGCACGAAGTTGGAACCTTTTTTTAGTCTCAAATGGGGGTCTATTTATGGCCCAAAAGAGGGCACTTTGGCCATTTTCGAAAAACAGAGCCACGCGGCATAGCGCCCTGTATATGGGGCGCCAGCATCATGAGGTCTGTCAGGTCGACAAGACGAGTCACTGCGGGGGGGTCAAATCAGCCGTCGAATCGATTTGATTTGGTTCCAGGCGCCCTGTTTATAGGGCGCCTGGTGCCCTATATACAGGGCGCCAGGTGCCCTGTTTATAGGGCGCCTGGTGCCCTATAAACAGGGCGTCTGGTGCCCTATTTATATGGCGCCTGGTGCCCTATAAGTAGGGCGCCAGGTGCCCTATATACAGGGTGTTCGGCCCGGCCGATTGCTCTATCGATCCCCTTCGAAATGCGCCGAAAAACTTGATTTTTCTGGAAAACTCGATTCTCTTGAAAGGTTACTCAAATATTATTCATGAAAACAAGAATTTAAGCTCTTCAACTTGGCCAAAATTGCATGTCTACAGCTTGCCTCGCCTTGGCGTCGGCTTTGTAGGGGAGTGACACGAATGAAACGTAGGCGAATGTAGCGAAGCGTAATGAGGCGTAGCGGAATGAAGTGGTAATGGACTGAAAAGGTGACGCCAAGGTGTAGATTTAGACATGCTCTCATTGGCCTAGTTGTGTGGAATAAAACTTTACCGGACTCCGAGATTACCCTTTGTCTTATCGAAACCTTCCCTCTGGTTGATTGGTTAAAGAAACAGTACTGAAAGAAAATAACTAAAATCCCACGTGGGGGAGAATTGTTACCGGCCAGGACCCGAACTGCATGGTGAGCTGGACTCGGTAGAAATGTAGTAAATTACGAAAAGTAAAGAGGAGACAGCCAATCAACCAAGATTGGGTTCTTCAAATTCATAAGGTTTTACTCAACAATACCGGTTCAGTTCGATATGGAAAAACTTCTTGTTTCGATGAAATCGTTGTTAAAACCCGTTGGAAACCGATCCTCTGAAAAAACAAGACCTTCTCTGGAGCTATAAAAGACCATTTTTAAAATGTTCATAATGGGACTGGAAGGAGGTTATGGTAGGATTAGGAAGCGGGGAATGGTCATGGTGGGATGATGAATGTTGGTGTATGAAATGATGCATGCTGGGTTTAAAGAAATACAAATAAGTATAAGAAAATAGTTGAAGATATAGGTTGAACATAACGGGTCCGGACATCCGCAAAGAAACCGTCGTCCCCGCATATTCAACTTTGGCCTATCCGCAAGGCTAGGGAATGACTGAGCCCTCACTGATTTTGTTGAAGGGGTTCTCAGGCTCAGTCCCCCTCTAGACTTGAGGTCTTCAACATCTTAAATATTATTTGTTTTGATCGATGCAATACTAAATGCAAGTCCTAATAGGGGTCGGGGTAGTCCACTTTTAGTTTTTCAATTTTTCAATTTTTTTTGTTGTTTTTGCCTCCTTTAAGTTTCTGGGGATATGAAGCTGGCATGCCTTCTCCTATTCCTGCATCCACTTGAGAGAAGATATTAGATATTTATTTTGGCTTAGTCCCTTACGAGGAGAGGGCAAAGTTGCCTTGATCTTTTGTCAAGGGACATCGGCCTTATCAAGGTAAAGATAACAGCAAAACATAAGTATGCACAAAATAAAATATGCAAGACTAAAATTAAACATGAATGCAAAGGCAGCTAGTCAATCTAGAAAGCAATTTTTAGGTGTTTTGAAATTTTTGATTTGTTTGGGTTTTGATGGTTTTATACTGTTTTTGGTGTTTTGAGAACTTTTATGATTTTTTTGGTGTTTTGAATATTTAATTTTAAAGAGTTTTGACTTTATAGATTTTTTTTGTTTTTGAAGTTTTTAAATTTTTTTGGTTTGGTGTGAAAGAAACGACCATCTCATCCTTTGCCTTGCTTGCCATAGGTGCCTCTCATTGTTACCTAAGGGTTAAGAGTAGGCATCACGTGTAAGAAAGTGCCTAGTCTGAGATCTTCTGACCTTCCGTCTTTGATAGGCTATGGCTCTTCTTGGATCCAGTCGGTCAACCTTACCCGCAAGGTTAAAGAGGGAAGAGGATTGGTGGTAAGTCCTTAATAGGATTCAGGGGTGTCGAATTTATTTCTCTACTAGCGCCCGCATTGCCTGTTTGGGATTTGACATCCTCGGGTCTTTCCTTCTAGCCCTTTTTCTTCTGATGGCCCTCATTCGGACATGTCTTTTCTTTTTTTTCTTTTATTCTTTTCGATTTTGACCTGAGGGGTTCATTGCCCATCTTTTGGAGCCTTTTTCTTTTGGGCTTTTGTTGGTACGCATTCAGACAGATCTATTCTTTTGCCGACCTGAGGGATCATTGCCCATCTTTTGGCACCTTTTTCTTTTTTTTAAGAAGTCAGACCTTTAGAGGCATTTTCCAACTAAGGCAATGGGCACTTTCGATACTCCTCATTCTAACCCCTTTCATCTATTCTGGACCGAAATGAGAAGAGAACGGAATTAGGTTGACCTTCTTTTGCCAAGCGTTGCCTAGCTTTCTCTCTGACTTCCGATCATCGGATCTCAAAACTAGGCGTGTAGTGTGTGCAGTATGATGCCTATCCTTATTTCCTTAAGTGACAAGTTGGTGCACAGAGCAAGCAAGCGTTAGATGTTATCATTATTCTTCACACCTTTGGATTTTATAGATTTTTGTGTGACTTTTGTTTTAAGAGAAATATTTTTTGAGGTATACACCATTCCAGGGATGAGCTAGTTCTTCTCCTTCTGCATTAGTCAGCTTATATGAATTGCGGTCCATTGTCGGTGATGATGTCGCCCGGGATCCCGAACCTGGTAATGATGTTGCGTTTGATGAAGGTGCAGACTGTTGATGCCTTGATAACATATGGACCCTCCCAAAAAGGTTGAAGTTTGGAGTGGGGACCGCCCGACTTAACGAATATTCTTTTAAGCACAACCTCACCGATTTCAAATTTTCTCTCCACCACCCTCTTCTGATAAAATCTTTTAAGTCTATTTTGGTAAGATCTAGCATGTTCGGCAGCGGCTAGTCTCCTTTCGTCCAAGAGTTCGAGTTGTGTGAGAAGAGAATCTCGGCGTTCATCCATCGGGATATCTCGATCGATCTGGACTCGGAGGGAAGGAGTGATTACTTCGTATGGAACTACCGCCTCCATCCCAAATGCCAAGGCATAAGGGGTCTGACCCATTGGGGTTCGAATAGAAGTGCGGTAGGCCCATAGAGCATCAACTAACTTATCTGGCCAATCAGCGAACTTGCTAGACTCACAAGTCTTCTTAATGATTTTTATCAGAGTTTTATTGGTGGCTTCTGCTTGACCGTTGCCTTGAAGATAATATGGAGATGAATGATGCAATCTGATGCAATACCTGTTGCAAAGGTCACGCAGCTCCTGGGAGATGAATTGCGTTCCATTGTCGGTGATGATGTCGCCCGGGATCCCGAACCTGGTAATGATGTTGCGTTTGATGAAGGTGCAGACTGTTGATGCCTTGATTTCCATGTATGCTTTCGCTTCCGCCCACTTGGTGAAGTACTCCGTTGCCGTTAGGATGAAAGATTTGGTTTTGTTTGTGGAGTTTGGGTCACCAAGGGGGCCGATGACATCAAAAGCCCACATAGCGAAGGGCCATGGGGCGTGAATCGGGTGAAGGGAAGATGTGGGAGAGTGAATCTTGTCGTCGTGAAGTTGACATCGATGACAGTGCCGGACAAAGATCGAGCAATCTTCTAATAGAGTAGGCCAATAATACCCTTGCCTGATGATCTTCTTGGTGAGGGCTTGAGCATTTACATGGCCTCCACATACTCCAGAGTGCGCTTCTTTAAGCACCAATTCAGCCTCTTCTTCATCTACGCATCTTAATAGAACACCAGCCAAGCTCCTTTTGTAAAGTACTCCACCTAAGATGGTGTATCTTTAGGAGACCCTCCTTATGGCTCTTTTTTCTTCGGCAGTTGATCCCGGTGGATATGTATGATCCTGACAGTAATTTGCAATCTCATGATACCATGGTTTCTCACCCTCTTCTAATTCCTCCAACTCAATCAGAGATACTTCCTCCTTCTGCTCAATGTATTCTTTCCTTTCAAATTTTTCTTTAACCCTCAAGAATCGTGCATCCTCCACTGCCGGAATGGTACGTCGGCGGACATAGATCGTCCTAACTTGTCTGCCTAGCGGGACAGATAGTGAAGATGCCAGAGAAGCGAGAGCATCGGCAAGAATATTTTGAGCACGAGGAACGTGAATGAATTCGAGTTTGGAGAATAGCTTGATGTAACAGGTGGTGAGTTCTTGGTATGGTCTGAGCCCGGGATGAGATGTGCGGTATTTGGCCAGTACTTGGCAGAGAATGAACTGACTATCACCGATCACCCTTAGTTTAGTGACACCATAGAAGTGAGCGGCCTCCAGTCCGGCCAATAAGGCTTCATATTCAGCTATATTGTTTGTTACTGGAAAATGGAGCTGAAAAGAGTGTGGAATGGTGACACCTTCGGGTGATAGAAGAACAATCCCTATCCCTCTACCCTGGGAGTTTAATGCCCCGTCGAAATACAAAGTCCATAGATTGGAAGATCGAATGGACATCAATTCTTCATCGGGAAATTCTGATTGGATAGGGTCAAAGATTGGGATAGGATGATGGGCAAGGTGTTCAACATTTGCATAGCCCTTGATTGCCTTCTGTTGGATGTAGGTGATGTCGAACTGAGAGAGGAAGAAACCCCCAAAGTTTGATCAATGTTATCCTTCTCCTGATTTCATCCAGCTGGACTGCGTCTCCTAGATACTCCAGTAGCTTGGCACATTCTAATCTTTTTTAAGCTAACTGATGCAGGTATCTTTCTGAAACTCTCCTACCTCTGATTTTTGTCTTATTTTTATTGGAAACTAAACCTAAAGAAGAAGAAGGTAAATAAGAGGAGGAAGAGGAGGTGGATGGAGTAGAATTTATTGGAGAGGATGGAGGGCAAAGAAGGTCAATCAAGGATCTGGTGGCTTCTTGGGTTGAATGCCCTTCCGAGGCAAGTTGAGATGTTTCCTTGATTGAAATTTGAGTTTCGAGGAAGACGTTGCTTTATGGGAAGCAAACATAAAGATAGAATGGGCTTCAGGTTCCCGATTTGGGTTGAGATCAACTACGGGAGCCATAGTAGGTGAAGATATTGATAAAGAGGGGAAGACTTCGAGCAATGTTTGATAGAGGGGGCTTTCGGGCCCAATGTTGATAGAAAGAAATGATGGTCCAGTACGCCGGATGATCATGGAAGAAGGTGGGTTCATGGACCCAATAAGAGGAGGATGTGGGCTCGAGGGCCTGGGTTTAAGAGATAGGCTTGAGGGCCCAAGAGTTGGATAAAATGGGCACAAAGACCCGGATTCAATAGAGGGGCTCGATGGCCCAAGAGTTGGAGGAAATGGGCACAAAGACCCAGATTCAATAGAGGGGCTCGGTGGCCCAAAAGCAACAAGTGAGTTCGTGGACCCATAAGTTGGGCCTGAGGGCCTAGAAATAGGGATCGGGCCAAGAAGCCCGGGGAGAGCATCACGGTGAATTGGGGCATCGGCCCCAAAAGATGACATAATGAGGGAAGGCCCTCGTGGAGTTGGTTGGACTTTTTCTCGAGTCGGTTTGGCAATATGACCCTCAGGTGGGTCAACAGGTGGTTCATCCTGGAGTGGTTCATTGCTTGACCCTTCTTCATCGGTGGAAAACAAAAGAGATATTTCAGGATACATGTCATCTTCAGGGTCATCAGTTTTTCTTCTCTTGTCTTGTCCTAGTTCTTGCTCCTCTTTGTTCTCAGCCAATTGAATGGTCTCTTTCTTGATGAAAAACTTTTGTAAACATCCAAAAAAATATCTGCTTCTGAGATTCTGACCATTCGCTGTCGTTCCATCATACCCAACCCCGCTTTTTGGTTGTAACTTCACTGGATTGATTGGCTCAGCTATGCCTTGCAGTTCTTTGCCTAGTCCTCGGTCTTCCTGGTATCCCAAAATCTTCATTATATGCCACCCAATGGTTTCATTTTTCTCTCTTTTCCTTCTCCACACTTGCTTGGGTTGCCTACTCATTTCTGGAAGATCCAAGATTGTCAAAATTGGCTCGTTTGGCAACCCAAGGGGTGGTGGTGGAGAAGATGGATGGTCTAAGGGCATGCTCGTCACCTTAATCACTTGTCCCTTGTGAGGGAATTTAAGACACTGATGATTGGTGGAGGCGACTGCCTCTAGTGCTTCCAAATAGGGCCGTCCCAGAATAACTTTGTAGGTTGGATCCATCTCAAGTATGTGGAAGTCAACAGTGACTGTTCGAGGTCCAAGCTTCACATTTAATGTAATCATGCCATCGGCAGGCTTTTTCGAATTGTCATATGCAGTCACTGTTATTTGAGATGGCCGGATGTCTTCCTCGGAGAATCCACAAAGATGTAATGTTTCTGGTGGCGGAACATTAATGGATGCTCCAGTATCGACTAAACATGACTTAATGCCTACACCATTGATGTGGACTGTGATGCACAAGGCACATTTCCATATTTCTGGGTTGGCTAACTCTTCCTTTGTGAATGTGAGGGCCGGGTACTCACTTCTCGGGACTAGAACTGATGAGATTTTTTCTAGGGGGAGGCTCTCATTCACCATCACTCGCTGTAAGTATTGTTGGAGAACATCTTGATGGACTTTGGATCTTTTGATCAACTCTAAGATAGAGATTCGTGCCGGGGTTTTATCAAGATGCTTCAATAAGTCATAGGATGTCCCAGGCAACGGTTCTTCGATGTGTTCTTCTTCTGTTTCTGGTACCAACCCTGACTGACCGGCCTGGGCGAAGACCCTTTGGAACATGCACCCACTCCTGAGTATTGTGGCAAGTTGAGGAGTTATAGTTGGGGTGGTAGTGGTGGGTGGTGGGTTAGGCCGAATGATGGGATCTCTTGCGACGGGTGTAATGATGGTGGTTTGAGGCATAGTAGGGTAGGTAGGTCGTGAAGGTTCAGTTGCTCGGGGCGGGATGATGATGGGTCCTAGTGATGGTGATGTTTGTGGTGGATTAACCGGGCGGATTAGGGTTCATCCCGATTGGAGTTGAATGGCTGGTGGTGTGATGATGGGTTGTGATGGTGCACGGATGATGGGTGGTATGTTTAATATGATGGGATTAGGTGACATAGTTATTCGGGGTATTGAGTGGACGGTTCGGTGAGGTAAGTTGATGTGCATGGCAGAGGTGGCTCCCTCGACTTGCCAATTCTGGCTCCGATCATGATACTCCTCGGAAGAGATCAAGATGGGATTAACATGTTGATTCCTGTGCGGGTGCATGTGGAGGTAAAGGGTTTTGGATAATCCCCAGGCCGGGGTTCTGTTGTTGTTGCTGCTGAGCTGGTGCATGCTGCCGTTGAGGTTGATTTTTCACTGTTCTGATGTATTCCCCCATCTGGTCCCAATCAATACTGCCTTTCTCATTAAGGTCGTGGATGTAGTCTTTGAATTGAAAGCAATTTTCCACGGTGTGCCCAGGATATCTATGAAACAAGCAGTATCGCTCTGTGTTGGCATTTTGAGGCCACACCAATTTCTCCCTTGACAATGCAATTTGCCCTGCCACCATGAGTGCATTAAAGATGTCCACGAGAGAGTACGACAAAGGCGGGTAATGGTTCCTCTTGGGTCCAACTCTTCGGGGTTCGTAGGCCATGGGAGGGGGTGCTGGGTTGTAGTTGGCCAGTTGTTGCCGCGCTGGTTGGGGAACTGGGGCTTGCGGTCGCTGAGGAATTGGAGCTTGTTGTTGACGAGGTTGGAACTGAGGTTGATGTTGAGGTTGACGAGGGTTTCTAAATGGTTGATTTTGTTGAGGGTTCCTGAACTGGTATTGATAATTTATAGGTGGGTTCCCTACAACATTGAGGTTTTCATTTGTCACTACGCCCTCAGTCACTGGGCCGGTTGTGGTAAAAGTGGTTTTCCTGATAGCTCGGGGTCTAGGATCAAACAAGTTCATGATAGGTGAGTCCCTAAGCTGTGTCTGAATGTACCGTGCCCTCTCATAGAGTTCACTCATGGAGGTGGGGTGATGCAAAGCTAGCATGTTCTTTAAGGCCGGAGTGGCGTTGGTGATGATCATCTTCACTTGCTCCGGTTCTGAAATGGAATCAGTAAGCCTTTCTGCCATTGACCTCCATCTATCAGCATATTTGGTAAAGTCTTCATCATTTCTCATTCTTTCAGCCATGAGGTCAGTGATGGAATATGCTGGTCCGACTCTATCTTGATATCTCTACAAAAATTTAGCTTTGACAATTTCATGATAGGCGAGTAGAACAAGTTCATGATAGGCGAGTAGAACCACTCTAAAGCTGAACCCTCTAATGATCTTCTGAAAAGAAAAGCAAGGGCCCTTGAATCATTTTGCCACATTACCGACTCATAAAGAAAGTCCTTGATGTGAATGAATGGATTACCGGTTCCATTGTAGCGACGGTATACCGGCATCTCAGAGGGAGGTAGATGAAAAGTAGGGAGGGAAGGAAGAGAAATTTCAGGGGCTGCCTTTGTGTCGATCAAACGTCTAAGCTCTCTATACTGCTCATCCATGCGATTGATCTTGTTAATCATGGCCTGATCGACAGAAGGTTCCCTAAGAGGAGGAGGAGAAGTGGGTGCTTGGTGCACCGGAATTGGGATTTGATGGGCCGAAGTGGCCGGATAAGAAGGGTACATTGGGGGATGCACCAAAGGGTGAGTAGGGTTGAGTTGATTAGAAGAATAAACTGGTGGTCTAGAAGGAACAACAACATTTGGATTTGGATGATCTAGATTAGCCACCGGATGAGGAGAAATTGGGGCCATGAGCCCGGTATGAGAATGGCCATGAGTGGGCACATTGGATTGATGTGCCACTGACCGAGGGGTAGAGATGTGAAGACCACCTTCGGGAGGAATGTGGTTGGCGGGCGACTTGCCCTTGAGGATGGCTTTGATAGCCTGAAGTTGGGTAGGGTCGGCATGAGAGAATGCCTCCCAAAGTGAATTTGGACTGGGTTGAGGAGAAGTTTGACTAGGTTCGGGGAGAACTTCGGGCTCATTGACGGCACACACGACATCAGGATAGAAATAAGATTGGTCATATTCCAACTGTAGTTGCTCGTATCCTTGATCTGCCATTCCGATAACTCGACCTGATCTTAAATTCATAAACACAATAGAAAAAGAAGGTTGACAAATTAAAGCTCAAGGATTTTTTTTTGTTTTGATTTTTGACCCCTTTTTTGTTTTGATTTTCTTTTGTTGGACAAGCAAGTTATCAAGCAAATTAACCTCAAGCAAATTTTTTTGTTCTTTTTAGGTGATTTTGGGATTTTTGTTTAATTTTCAATTTTTGTTTGCAAACAAGTAATAGCAAAGACTTGGAATGATTAACGCAAAATTTTTTTTGTTGTTTCAACCTCAAATTAATAGCTTGTTAAGAGAAATATTGTCCACTCAAATAAATGGGTAGGACCCTATGCTCTCACAACGCCGAGCAATTTAAGGTTGTCACTCTTTTCACAACGATAGGTAATAGGTACTCCGGGTTTTGGGATAAAATGGTACAACCAGCCCGATCAGTGAAGAGGGAATCCTTCACGTTTGGGGACTTATGGAGGCCTTGATGGAAGCTACCCAGTCCTTCCGAGAGGGAATCCCCGGAGGAGGAGTTGGCAACCACCAAGAAGGGTGTTTGGATGTGTGGGGCTTTGGGAGGAGAGAGCCTCCCTTCTCAGATGTCCTAAGGAGCCGAAACCCCAATGCAAACTAAATGCAAGTGAAATGTCAAGGAATAAGAAGCAAGCAAGAAGAAAATAAAAGAATACAATGATTAATGAGATGTTGTAGGAAGCAAGTGAACAAGACAATGATATGAAATTAAGCTAGGATGGAAGAAAGCACTAATTTAACTAAGCATGCTTTGAAAGATTTGCTAAAGGAGAACTAGACTTAGAAAGAAATAGGCAAGTATACTTAACAAGGGATGAAAGAAGATGATATCTAAAATACTAAGGTGAAATAAGTTGATTAACAAAGTTGGAAATCAGATCGGTATGCATTTAAAAAGATAAACAGAGAGCAAGTAAACTTGGAAGAAACGAGATGATGCTTCAAGGAAACAAACAAGCATGTAAGCAAGTAAATAGCAATGCAAGGAAATGGAAATGGCTTAAATGAGAACTAAAGTGAAAATAAGCATGTTTTCAAGTGGACATTCTTAGGAAAGAAGAGAAGAACTCACTAAAGCAAAGTTGGTCCCACCGTGGTCGCCAAAAGGTGTAAGCACCCGAAACGGGATATCCGTAGATCTCCCCTCTTCCGGCCCCTACGCTTGCTTTGGGGACTTGGTGGATGGGATGTTAGTGGGTGTGGTCGCTAGGAGCCAAAGGCTCCAAAATATAGTAGAATGAAAAGAAATGAAATGGAGAAAAGACCGTCGTATCTTTGGAAGCGGGGAGATTGTTGGGTTCCGACTTCTCCTCTCTCGGCCGGCCGAGAGAAGAGAGCTTAGTGAGTCCTTCGTCTTTGATCCGGTTGAAGCTCCGCCTCGGCCGGATTTACCTACAAATGTCCATATGAAAACATAGAAACAAGTGAAAAGATCATTAGTTCTAGCAAAAGTGTAGTATCATGCTCAAATTCAAATGTAAACATGAAAGAGGGAAGGAACTGACCGGATTGGGACTAAATCCCAACCCCTATTTGTAAGGTTTAAATATGCATGAAAATGCAAATGAGTGGCTTAATGCATGCTAAATAACATGTTAATGAAAGTTAAAATGAAAGGGGGAGTAAAAGATCGACCGGAAAGGTAAATAAACTCAAAAAATGCAAAACGGGGTCCGCTCTCGCTAGTGCCCCATATATGGGGCGCTCGCGTGTGTCCCCTTGATGGGGCGCGTTGACCAAAGTCAAAGCGCCCTATATACGGGGCACCAGGAACTGGCTTCAGCAGATTTTCTTCCCTTCTTTGCGACGTCGCCCCGGAGTGTAGGGAGACCTCCAAGACAGAAAAAGGACTTTTTCAAGCAGCCAATACTCAAGTGAAGCTAATGGAAGAGTGTTTTGGCACTAGATGTAAGGGAAATGGAGGGTATAGGCTCTCAAAGTCGGATAAAAATCATATTTCTGAAGAAGGAAACTGCAGGTTTTTGGGGTTTTTGGGAGAGGGTTTTGGATCGGTTTGAAGGATCATGTGGGGTGAAAAATGGTTTAGAAACGTGGTGTTGGATGGGCTCTAGGGTGGCACGAAGTTGGAACCTCCTTTTAGTCTCAAATGGGGGTCTATTTATGGCCCAAAAGAGGGCACTTTGGCCATTTTCGAAAAACAGTGCCACGCGGCATAGCGCCCTGTATATGGGGCGCCAGCATCATGAGGTCTGTCAGGTTGACAAGACGAGTCACTGCAGGGGGGTCAAATCAGCCGTCGAATCGATTTGATTTGGTTCCAGGCACCCTGTTTATAAGGTGCCTGGTGCCCTGTATACAGGGCGCCTGGTGCCCTGTTTATAGGGCGCCTGGTGCCCTATAAGTAGGGCGCCAGGTGCCCTATATACAGGGTGTTCGGCCCAGCAGATTGCTCTATCGATCCCCTTCGAAATGCGCCGAAAAACTTGATTTTTTCGGAAAACTCGATTCTCTTGAAAGGTTACTCAAATATTATTCATGAAAACAAGAATTTAAGCTCTTCAACTAGGCCAAAATTGCGTGTCTACAGATATCAAATTGATCCTTCAAACACAATTTGGGTTTTGAGATCTATGGAGATAGATATAAAATCAATGCCTAGTTAATGTACATAGTCACCATAGTCAAAGGGTTTGACATGATAAACTCCAAGATAGGTTTCTTACCTATGTAGTATGGAGTTGATCTCTTTAAAGTGTTGTCTTTATAGACTTCTTGAGAGATAAAGGGATCGCATGAGTAGAGCCCTTATGCTTTTGTCATAGGGTCTATCACATTTATGATACTACGTACATGAAATGATTAATGCCCTAAGTGTTATGAGCATTCATCAGGAAGATCAAGGTGAGAGTCACTGGATAGTTTAGAGATATATCATTTGGTACTTGAGAATCACTGAGAATGTATCTCTATACACTGAAGGATAAGACTTGAAGTCTTGTAGCTTTACAAACACAAGCTTCTAATCAAATAAGTTTGATATTAAGTCAGAATAATGGTGGTGCAGTGAGCTGAAAGAGTTCTATGTGATAGAACACTGCAAATTCTACAACATATGTAAACAAGTTTACATAGTGGTTGCACACTACTTGAGAAGTAGTCTAGATGAAGATTCTCATCTAAGGTATGGGATTGTCCCAATTTTTCTCTGAAAGTGTATCATTGTTTTGAGAAAACAATGGAGTAGAGTCGATGTCTCATCAGAAGTTTAGAACTTCTCTGGCGATACCATACAATCAGAGAGATTGCAGCTTATAGAGATATAATTAAAGATAAAGTATTTACCATTAATAACATTGCAGATCCACTAACTGAAGGAGTTACTCAAAGAGTGTTTGAGCTTCACCTCGAGCTGATACAGATCAGCCAGATGGGTGATTGGCTTTAGTGCAAGTGGGAGATTGATAGAAATGTATGCCCTACAAGCCAATCATATATGATATGATTTGACATTTCTAGAAATATCTCATTCAATTAATCACGCAAATCTTCATTATAAGATCTTATTAGATTCGAATATCATAATTAAGTCCTTGATCAAATACAATGATGATTAAATCATGATGAGATCATGATAATGAGATTGATCATCTAGAGGTATTTGATCCAAATGTTCCTAGTCATAGGATACTTGAGACGGGACATCAAGGATCCGGATAGACTAGTGTATGTGATGTCTTATCATGTGATGAGGATGACCGATCTCATTGGTCATTAGTGTGGAGACACTGAGATACACATACAGGTGCTCATTAGTTGAATGAGTTCACTGAACTGACCGAATTAGAAACCCTGAATGGTATCTTACCGAACTGTCTATCAAGGTTTTCTATCATCACGGTTGCATGGTTGGACCTTTGACCTGAGTCGCCAAAGATGCCTTGTTGGGTGGAACTTGTGCTTTGACCATTGACTTATGGATCACAAATTAGATGGTCCTATATAGCGATGGATCGGGTACAAGAAAAATCCGATGGAGGCAATTGAGCGGACAACAAGGGATCGTCCACTCTCGGTAAGTGAGAGTGAATGTCCTATGGGATAGTACTCTAAATCCCTGGCCAGGGTAGATAGGATAATTGGAAAAGGATTTTTCCAATTGATCCAATTCTGAGTACATGATTCTATAGAGTCGGTACACTAAGGAGTTGACAGTCGATGCCGTACTCCTTTCTGACCAGGACATTGGATGGATGAGTGTTTATATCCATGTGGTAACTGATGATGGAAAGGCTCAATGGAGATGAGATTATCCCCATAGACATTTAGGATCATGGGATGTGGCTTGTACCCTTCATGATCAGTAGGCCGATTAATCTGTTATCGGATAATGGATTTAATTAAATTAAATAGAATTGTTCTATTTTATTTAAGTCTCAACCAAATAGACTATTGGGCCTAGTGGGTCACACACAAAAGGACTTATCCACAAGTACAGGGGCAAGGGCGTAATTTATAGAGATTTTGGGTTTTTATGAAAAATTCCATAATTCTCTATAAATACTAATGGTTTCAGCCAAACCCCATAAAGCCAAGGGTGAAAATCACGTCCCAAGCCTCCTATCTACCTCCTTCTCTCTCTAGAAGGTGTCCATGGTCGATGGAGCTCCGTTCGGGAAGAGTTCTCGAGGCTGGCGCGAAGGGAGAACCTACTGTGGATGAAGTTCGTGTGGATACTGCTGGAGACCGGACACTTGAATGGTTTGTAGAGCTTAAGAAGATCATCTCCTTCCTATCCATGGGATTATATGAATCCCTATCAGGTACATTCGAACCCGATTTGATCGGTTTTCATTTTTCGTCGTTCGGTTCTTATTGAGACGGATTCTAAAGTAACCCATAGGAATCATCGCTTCCGTGGCACCAAACTTTAATGGACGATTCCTTACAGTGGTATCCGATCCCGGTTCAAGTCTCAGTCGAAACCGACGTCGAATCGACATTATTTTATGTTATTTATGTGTTCCCGAATCTGTGCAAACGTCTGTTTTGACGAAGCCACCATATTCGGTGTATGACTCAGATAAAATATTGGTTGGCTTCGGTAGAATATCGTGATATAGGGCTTTCCAACGTCACAAACTGTTTGAAGTTTGGATCTCTGTAGTGTTCGGGAGAAGCCTCAAAAGTTGGTGTTTCTGTCATGCCCGAACCGACACCCGGATTTGGGGATTTTGTAAAATTTCCGTCCACAGAAAAAATTGAGGCGTGGAAAAGGTTTATAAGATGGCTAAAATGATTACCTAGCTTTTACCTTTGATATCCAGCTTTGAACGACGGCGGAGGGAGAGAAATTTTGAGTTTTCTGACGAACTAGGCTTCTGCGGAATCTGGCGGCGCCGACTTGTTTCTTCCTGATTTCCCGTTGATAGAGAATTTTTATATGAAGGTATATATACATATTTGGAAACTTCGTTTTATGAGGATTCTAAATTGTATTTTTAGAGAATATTTGGCTTCCGGGATAAGGAGTTATCCTCGTTGCAAAATAGAGATTTCTACTACGAAATCTGGGTGACCGCCACCTCTTCCTCCTCCTTTTTCGATCGATTGGGATTTTTCCTGGATATGAGGCCGACTTTTTTGGATTCCTTATTCGATAAGTATTCCAACGCATATTTTCCGTATTTTTTGGAGTCCGGGATAGGGAGATAGAGACCTGATTTTATGGAAACACTCCTCCCGGATGAACAGTGCACCGGCCGCCATCTTATCGAGCGGAGAAGAAGGGTCTGAATCGGACCCGGAACCGGATCCGGATCCGGGTCAAACCCCAGTTTGACCGGGGCTCTCGCGCGCGCACCGCGCTGGCGCACCGGCGGTGCAGACGCCATGTAGGCGGCGGCAGCGCAACGCGCTAGCGCCCGCAGCGCAATGGCGGCGCACGCCGGACGGGCACACGCGGCGCAATGCGCCAGATCCTTTATTTAATGATTTTAAATTGTTTAAAATCATAGAAAATCCGAAAAATTTCCATAAAAATCCATAAAAATTTTTAAAAAATCTATAATATTATTTAACATGTTTTAAAGTGTTTAATGACATGTTAGATGGTGTTCAGCCCTATTTACATAGATTCACTCTTGGTTAAACTTTAAAATTGTTTTAAAGGTTTAACTTAAATTATTAGTGTCTTAATTAATTCTGTAAAATGAGATTTTACAGAATATAAATTGGGACATTAATTTCTGACCTTGCATAGTATTGGGAATGCATGAATGTTAGTTTTGTAAGTTCATTTCATATAAATTGTTTATATGTTGTTGTCATGTTATTTTCATGGTATTTATTTCATAAAAAAAATTCGACATGCATGAAATTGAGAATTTAAAATAAATTATATAATTTTATGCTGATATATATGATATATCTCATATAATTATCATGTATGCGCTCTATGTTCATGTGATGAATGTTAGTGTGTATGGAGGTGATCATGGACTTAATTGTGCTTGGCCTGTGATTGCTTTTAATTGTGTTGGTTATGTTATTAAATGGGCCCTGTGTGTGCCTCCTCTCTCTCTATACAATCTGATTGTACATTCTACCTCCCTCCATTAATGTACTCCCCTTGGATAAAACCAAGGTTTCTTATTGAGTTATGTACATTTGTGGGTCTGCATACCCTTAAGCTGCTTGTAAGAGTTAGAAGCCGGTTCTGGAAGGTTGGAGAGCGGGACCACTTTGGAAAGCACCCTTCTAAAGTGGGAGCATGCCAACTGAAGCATTTGAAGCAAGGATTTGCACCGATAGGGGTGCCTTAGGTGCATGCTTAGGGTTAAGTCCATGATCACCTAGATTTATGTATATTTGATATGTGGTTGTGTGCTATCTTTTATACCTTAGATATATGATATTTTAAAGGTATTATATATACTTAGCACATATTCTTGATGAGACTAAAATAAAATCCCTCATTGTCATAATTAGGTTGATAAACGTGTGACATTAAGAATGACTCACGAAGCCTTCTATTGTTATGGTCTTGATGAGCCAATCTTAGATTGGATGGGTTTGTTGTGCTACCACAAGACTCATTCAGCAAGGTATTGGTGATCATGGCTAAGGCATTTGTCGAACCTTGGGGTGGACCATTTGCATGACTTTGTTGTGCAACCACAAGGGCTGTGTGAAGAATCCATTCTCATAACGTAACAAGCGGGTTTGACCTAACTAGAGTATATGGCTTGTTGTGCTACCACAAGGTCAAAACTCTAGAGGCTAAATGACTAAGAGTTGCAAGAGTTGCAACTGGCAATAGTTGCCTACCTATTAAGTATGGGGTGATTTGTTGTGCTACCACAAGGTCATCACCATAAGGTTAATAGGGTCTTAGTCCCCACTAGGATTTCATCATGATATCCCGTCTTTGCATAATGAGGGTTATGCAAATTCGTCGAAAAATAGTGGGAGCATAAATTAGGATCAAAGACCATATCTTAATTTTAATGAATGTTTGCAATCTTATATTGATAAAATTATATCTCAGTTGTAGAATACGATAATAAACCTCCATTAGTATGGCATATTAGATGCCATATAGCTTAATGGCTCACACTTCTTAGACTGGTTTAAAGCTAAGAGAATTATTCTCATAGTTGATCAATTAACTATTCTACTTGAGAAGTAGGTGTCTTCTAAATTATCTAGTGATATGAAAGAAAGATAAGATCTTATCTCATAGACAAGATGCATTGTTTGCCTTAAACTAAATGTTAGTCTCTATGAGACATAATTATAGAGACAACATGGATAGATGGATATGAGATCCATCATGGCTCATATTGATGAGCTAACTAAAGGGCAAGTTAGAACAACAATATATCTTAATTACTTCTTGTTGGTGAGACCAATAGTAAGAAGTAAAATCATTAGATAGAAATAGGAGAGAGTTAATAGTAAAAGAAGGTGGTCAAGATAATAAAGCCAGAATAAGACAAGATTCTTACACAATCATGATGATGATAAGTGGAAGAGGAAATACAAAGTTTTTTTTATATAATGCAAAGGTGAAGCTTGAGAAGCTTCATGTATCCAAGTTATTGACACTTACTTGTTTTAAATATACACTTAATAGTATTAGATACTATATGTGTATATCGTAATATTAGATACTATGGATGCATCTAATGATATGAGATAACAGATATGCATCTTATTTCTACAAGGAGTTGTAGATGATGACAAGTAAATGAAGGCTTAATAAAGAAGATATTGACCTACATATGAAATGGTGCAAAAGTTGCATCATTATTAATGGGAGGTGCAATTCTTTAATAGCCTTATCAAGATGTCTTAATAATTAATATTGCTATTATATCCTTCTACAAGAACTTTATATGATTTCCTACTTGAATAAATGTTGATTTATTCTAACTTATAGAATTGATAGATGTTCTAATAGATTGAATGGCAAAGTGTTTGTCAGTGGGAGCTTAATGAATTGTTTAATCATATTTGATATGTTAGCTCTCATATTATGTGTGAATATTCCTTTTAAGAGGAAATGGGTTGATTTAGATCAATCTACACTTTAGCTTTATATAGACATGGAGAATGAGTTAATGAGTTATTAGAACTTGTACATCTAGATGTATGTTAGCCCATATCTAGTAAGGCTAAAGAAGAATATTTCTACTTCATTATTTCAAAGATGATGTCTCTGGGTTTGGAAACATGTACTTTATGAAGTACAAAACTAAGACCTTTGAGAAATTATTTGAGATTAAGAATGAAGTAGAGATACTAATGGAAAGAGTATAAGAACTCTGTGATGAGATCAAAGAGAGGAATACTTAAGTGCATAATTCACATATATTTGAAGGATAATAGAATCTAATGGACACCTCTTAACACATTTTAGCTTAATTGAGTAGCTAAAATGAGAAGTCATATTATGTAAGACAAAATATGAACAGTGACAAGCTTTGCATATTTTCTCTTTGTCTATTTTTGGTTAAGTACTCGTTATAACCACTTGATTTTAAAAGGTACCTTCTAAATCTGTTCTGACTATTCCATATAGGATATGGAAAAGGGGTTAAAGCTTGACCTTAAGCAAGTTAAGGTTTCGGAATGTCTGACCTGGTGAAGAAGTATAACTCTAACAAGTTAGAATATATGACTATGAAGTGTTAGCTTGTGAAATATCCTAAGGAAACTTTTGGATATTAAATATACGACTTTTATGTCAAGGGTATGTGTTACTCAGCTCACTATATTTCTAAAGGAAAAGTTCTTTCTTATGAAAGATAGTGGGTGAAAGATATATATGGAAGATGTTCTAGTCCCACAACCAAATAACACTTCTATTAAGGTGCTAATTAATAATTACACATTGGCAACTAATAGTTCTATTCTTGTGTCCATTCAACCTAAGAGAAATGTGAGACATATCTCTGATAGATGAAATGAGGCATAAGATAATAAGGATATTGATCCTAAGATCTATATAGAACCAATATGAGATATTGATTCTAAAATGGGAAGAGACAATAAAATCCGATATAAACTTTATCTATTCTAATCAAGTTTAGAACTTGATAGATCCACCTAAGAATATAGTATCCATAAGGAATAAATGGATCATTAAAGAATAGATTGAAGTGAATTAGATGGTAGATACCTTCAAATGTGAGAATAGAAGAAAAGGATATCATCTAAGTCAAATGGTTGACTAGGATGAGATATTTTACCTATTCCACAGATTAATCCATTTGGATTTTAATTGTTACACTCTATGATTATGAGATAAGCTAATTGGATGTTAAGATAGTGTCCCTCTAAGGTATTTTGAGGAACAGGTGTATGTGACACAACTATAGGGTATCAAGTCCAAATAACATCCAAGAAGAGTGTGTATTAAGTTCATTTATGGACTGAAGTAAAACTTCCCATAAATCATATATAAGGTTTAATGAGATTAAATCTTATAACTTCGTTAAGAACGAAGAGGAGCCTTGTGTATTCAACAAGATAAGTGGGAGTGTTGTTACTTTCTTGACATTTTATGTTGATGACATATTACCCACTGAGAATGAAGTAGGTGTGTTATCATAAGTGAAACTAGCTATTGTAAGCACCCGAAACGGGATATCCGTAGATCTCCCCTCTTCCGGCCCCTACTCTTGCTTTGGGGACTTGGTGGATGGGATGTTAGTGGGTGTGGTCGCCAGGAGCCAAAGGCTCCAAAATATAGTAGAATGAAAAGAAATGAAATGGAGAAAAGACAGTCGTACCTTTGGAAGCGGGGAGATTGTTGGGTTCCGACTTCTCCTCACTCGGCCGGCCGAGAGAAGAGAGCTTAGTGAGTCCTTCGTCTTTGATCCGGTTGATGCTCCTTCTCGGCCGGATTTACCTATAAATGTCCATATGAAAACATAGAAACAAGTGAAAAGATCATTAGTTCTAGCGAAAGTGTAGTATCATGCTCAAATTCAAATGTAAACATGAAAGAGGGAAGGAACTGACCAGATTGGGACTAAATCCCAACCCCTATTTGGAAGGTTTAAATATGCATGAAAATGCAAATGAGTAGCTTAATGCATGCTAAATAACATGTTAATGAAAGTTAAAATGAAAGGGGGAGTAAAAGATCGACCGGAAAGGTAAATAAACTCAAAAAATGCAAAACGGGGTCTGCCCCTGCTAGTGACCCATATATGGGGCACCTGCTGCAGGTGTCCCCTTGATGGGGTGCGTTGACCAAAGTCAAAGCGCCCTATATACGGGGCACCAGGAACTGGCTTCAGCAGATTTTCTTCCCTTCTTCGCGGCATCGCCACGGAGTGTAGGGAGATCTCCAAGACTGAAAAAGGACTTCTTCAAGCAGCCAATACTCAAGTGAAGCTAATGGAAGAGTGTTTTGGCACTAGATGTAAGGGAAATGGAGGGTAGAGGCTCTCAAAGTCGGATAAAAATCATATTTCTTAAGAAGGAAACTGCAGGTTTTTGGGGTTTTTGGGAGAGGGTTTTGGATCGGTTTGAAGGCTCATGAGGGGTGAAAAATGGCTTAGAAACGTGGTGTTGGATGGGCTCTAGGGTGGCACGAAGTTGGAACCTCCTTTTAGTCTCAAATGGGGGTCTATTTATAGCCCAAAATAGGGCACTTTGACCATTTTCGAAAAACAGCGCCACGCGGCATAGCGCCCTGTATATGGGGCACCAGCATCATGAGGTCTGTCAGGTCGACAAGACGAGTCACTGCGGGGGGATCAAATCAGCCGTCGAATCGATTTGATTTATTTCCAGGCGCCCTGTATACAGGGCGCCTGGTGCCCTGTATACAGGGCGCCTGGTGCCCTATAAACAGGGAGCCTGGTGCCCTATTTATAGGGTGCCTGGTGCCCTATAAGTAGGGCGCCAGGTGCCCTATATACAGGGTGTTCGGCCCGGCCGATTGCTCTATCGATCCCCTTCGAAATGCGCCGAAAAACTTGATTTTTCCGGAAAACTCGGTTCTCTTGAAAGGTTACTCAAATATTATTCATGAAAACAAGAATTTAAGCTCTTCAACTAGGCCAAAATTGCGTGTCTACAACTTGCCTCGCCTTGGCGTCGGCTTTGTAGGGGAGTGACACGAATGAAACGTAGACGAATGTAGCGAAGCGTAATGAGGCGTTGCGAAATGAAGTGGTAATGGACTGAAAAGGTGACGCCAAGGTGTAGATATAGACACGCTCTCATTGGCCTAGTTGAGTGGAATAAAACTTTACCGGACTCCGAGATTACCCTTTGTCTTATCGAAACCTTCCCTCTGGTTGATTGGTTAAATAAACAGTACTAAAAGTAAATAACTAAAATCCCACGTGGGGGAGAATTGTTACCGGCCAGGACCCGAACTGCATGGTGTGCTGGACTCGGTAGAAATGCAGTAAATTACGAAAAGTAAAGAGGAGACAGCCAATCAACCAAGGTTGGGTTCTTCAAATTCATAAGGTTTTACTCAACAATACCGGTTCAGTTCGATATGGAAAAACTTCTTGTTTCGATGAAATCGTTGTTAAAACCCGTTGGAAACCGATCCTCTGAAAAAACAAGACCTTCTCTGGAGCTATAAAAGACCATTTTTAAAATGTTCATAATGGGACTGGAAGGAGGTTATGGTAGGATTAGGAAGCGGGGAATGGTCATGGTGGGATGATGAATGTTGGTGTATGAAATGATGCATGCTGGGTTTAAAGAAATACAAATAAGTATAAGAAAATAGTTGAAGATATAGGTTGAACATAACGGGTCCGGACATCCGCAAAGAAACCGTCGTCCCCGCATATTCAACTTTGGCCTATCCGCAAGGCTAGGGAATGACTGAGCCCTCACTGATTTTGTTGAAGGGGTTCTCAGGCTCAGTCCCCCTCTAGACTTGAGGTCTTCAACATCTTAAATATTATTTGTTTTGATCGATGCAATACTAAATGCAAGTCCTAATAGGGGTCGGGGTAGTCCACTTTTAGTTTTTCAATTTTTCAATTTTTTTTGTTGTTTTTGCCTCCTTTAAGTTTATGGGGATATGAAGCTGGCATGCCTTCTCCTATTCCTGCATCCACTTGAGAGAAGATATTAGAAATTTATTTTGGCTTAGTCCCTTACGAGGAGAGGGCAAAGTTGCCTTGATCTTTTGTCAAGGGACATCGGCCTTATCAAGGTAAAGATAACAGAAAAACATAAGTATGCACAAAAGAAAATATGCAAGACTGAAATTAAACATGAATGCAAAGGCAACTAGTCAATCTAGAAAGCAATTTTTAGGTGTTTTGAAATTTTTGATTTGTTTGGGTTTTGATGGTTTTATACTGTTTTTGGTGTTTTGAGAACTTTTATGATTTTTTAAGTGTTTTAAATATTTAATTTTAAAGAGTTTTGACTTTATAGATTTTTTTTGTTTTTGAAGTTTTTAAATTTTTTTGGTTTGGTGTGAAAGAAACGACCATCTCATCCTTTGCCTTACTTGCCATAGGTGCCTCTCATTGTTACCTAAGGGTTAAGAGTAGGCATCACGTGTAAGAAAGTGCCTAGTCTGAGATCTTCTGACCTTCCGCCTTTGATAGGCTATGGCTCTTCTTGGATCCAGTTGGTCAACCTTACCCGCAAGGTTAAAGAGGGAAGAGGATTGGTGGTAAGTCCTTAATAGGATTCAGGGGTGTCGAATTTATTTCTCTACTAGCGCCCGCATTGCCTGTTTGGGATTTGACATCCTCGGGTCTTTCCTTCTAGCCCTTTTTCTTCTGATGGCCCTTATTCGGACATGTCTTTTCTTTTTTTTCTTTTTTTCTTTTTGATTTTGACCTGAGGGGTTCATTGCCCATCTTTTGGAGCCTTTTTCTTTTGGGCTTTTGTTGGTACGCATTTAGACAGGTCTATTCTTTTGCCGACCTGAGGGATCATTGCCCATCTTTTGGCACCTTTTTCTTTTTCTTAAGAAGTCAGACCTTCAGAGGCATTTTCCAACTAAGGCAATGAGCACTTTCGATACTCCTCATTCTAACCTCTTTCATCTATTCTGGACCGAAACGAGAAGAGAACGGGATTAGGTTGACCTTCTTTTGCCAAGCGTTGCCTAGCTTTCTCTCTGACTTCCGATCATCGGATCTCAAAACTAGGCGTGTAGTGTGTGCAGTATGATGCATATCCTTATTTCCCTAAGTGACAAGTTGGTGCACCGAGCAAGCTAGCGTTAGATGTTATCATTATTCTTCACACCTTTGGATTTTATAGATTTTTTGTGACTTTTGTCTTAGGGGAAATATTTTTTGAGGTATACACCATTCCAGGGATGAGCTAGTTCTTCTCCTTCTGCATTAGTCAGCTTATATGAATTACCGGGATAAACAGCCGAAATAACATATGGACCCTCCCAATTAGGTTGAAGTTTGGAGCGGGGACCGCCCGGCTTAACGAATATTGTTTTAAGCACAACCTCACCGATTTCAAATTTTCTCTCCACCACCCTCTTCTGATAAAATCTTTTAAGTCTATTTTGGTAAGATCTAGCATGTTCGGCAGCGGCTAGTCTCCTTTCGTCCAAGAGTTCGAGTTGCGCGAGAAGAGAATCTCGGCGTTCATCCATCGGGATATCTCGATCGATCTGGACTCGGAGGGAAGGAATGATTACTTCGTATGGAACTACCGCCTCCATCCCAAATGCCAAGGCATAAGGGGTCTGACCCGTTGGGGTTCGAATAGAAGTGCGGTAGGCCCATAGAGCATCAACTAACTTATCTGGCCAATCAGCGAACTTGCTAGACTCACAAGTCTTCATAATGATTTTTATCAGAGTTTTATTGGTGGCTTCTGCTTGACCGTTGCCTTGAGAATAATATGGAGATGAATGATGCAATCTGATGCAATACCTGTTGCAAAGGTCACGCAGCTCCTGGGAGATGAATTGCGGTCCATTGTCGATGATGATGTCGCCCGGGATCCCGAACCTGGTAATGATGTTGCGTTTGATGAAGGTGCAGACTGTTGATGCCTTGATTTCCATGTATGCTTTCGCTTCCGCCCACTTGGTGAAGTACTCCGTTGCCGTTAGGATGAAAGATTTGGTTTTGTTTGTGGACTTTGGGTCACCAAGGGGGCCGATGACATCAAAAGCTTACATAGAGAAGGGCCATGGGGCGTGAATCGGGTGAAGGGAAGATGAGGGAGAGTGAATCTTGTCGGCGTGAAGTTGACATTGATGACAGTGCCGGACAAAGATCGAGCAATCTTCTTCTAGAGTAGGCCAATAATACCCTTGCCTGATGATCTTCTTGGCGAGGGCTTGAGCATTTACATGGCCTCCACATACTCCAGAGTGCGCTTCTTTAAGCACCAATTCAGCCTCTTCTTCATCTACGCATCTTAATAGAACACCAGCCAAGCTCCTTTTGTAAAGTACTCCACCTAAGATGGTGTATCTCTGGGAGACCCTCCTTATGGCTCTTTTTTCTTCGGCAGTTGATCCCGGTGGATATGTCTGATCCTGACAGTAATTTGCAATCTCATGATACCATGGTTTCTCACCCTCTTCTAATTCCTCCAACTCAATCAGAGATACTTCCTCCTTCTGCTCATTGTATTCTTTCCTTTCGAATTTTTCTTTAACCCTCAGGAATCGTGCATCCTCCACTACCGGAATGGTACGTCGGCGGACATAGATCGTCCTAACTTGTCTGCCTAGCGAGACAGATAGTGAAGATGCCAGGGAAGCGAGAGCATCGGCAAGAATATTTTAAGCACGAGGAACGTGAATGAATTCGAGTTTGGAGAATAGCTTGATGTAACAGGTGGTGATTTCTTGGTATGGTCTGAGCCCGGGATGAGATGTGCGGTATTTGGCCAGTACTTGGCGGAGAATCAACTGACTATCACCGATCACCCTTAGTTTAGTGACACCATAGAAGTGAGCGGCCTCCAGTCCGGCCAATAAGGCTTCATATTCAACTATATTGTTTGTTGCTGGAAAATGGAGCTGAAAAGCGTGTGGAATGGTGACACCTTCGGGTGATAGAAGAACAATCCCTATCCTTCTACCCTGGGAGTTTAATGCCCCGTCGAAATACAAAGTCCATAGATTGGAAGATCTAATGGACATCAATTCTTCATCGGGAAATTCTGATTGGATAGGGTCAAGGATTGGGATAGGATGATGGGCAAGGTGTTCAACAATTGCATAGCCCTTGATTGCCTTCTGTTGGATGTAGGTGATGTCGAACTGAGAGAGGAAGAAACCCCCAAAGTTTGATCAATGTTATCCTTCTCCTGATTTCATCCAGCTGGACTGCGTCTCCTAGATACTCCAGTAGCTTGGCACATTCTAATCTTTTTTAAGCTAACTGATGCAGGTATCTTTCTGGAACTCTCCTACCTCTGATTTTTGTCCTATTTTTATTGGAAACTAAACCTAAGGAAGAAGAAGGTAAATAAGAGGAGGAAGAGGAGGTGGATGGAGTAGAATTTATTGGAGAGGATGGAGGGCAAAGAAGGTCAATCAAGGATCTGGTGGCTTCTTGGGTCGAATGCCCTTCCGAGGCAAGTTGAGATGTTTCCTTGATTGAAATTTGAGTTTCAAGGAGGACGTTGCTTTATGGGAAGCAAACATAAATATAGAATGGGCTTCAGGTGCCCGATTTGGGTTGAGATCAACTAACTACGGGAGCCATAGTAGGTGAAGATATTGATAAAGAGGGGAAGACTTCGAGCAATGTTTGATAGAGGGGGCTTTCGGGCCCAATGTTGACAGAAAGAGATGATGGTCCAGTAGGCCGGATGATCATGGAAGAAGGTGGGTTCATGGACCCAATAAGAGGAGGATGTGGGCTCGAGGGCCTGGGTTTAAGAGATAGGCTTGAGGGCCCAAGTGTTGGATAAAATGGGCACAAAGACCCGGATTCAATAGAGGGGCTCGATGGCCCAAGAGTTGGAGGAAATGGACACAAAGGCCGAGATTCAATAGAGGGGCTCGGTGGCCCAAAAGCAACAAGTGGGTTCGTGGACCCATAAGTTGGTCCTGAGGGCCTAGAAATAGGGATCGGGCCAAGAAGCCCGGGGAGAGCATCACGGTGAATTGGGGCATCGGCCCCAAAAGATGACATAATGAGGGAAGGCCCTCGTGGAGTTGGTTGGACTTTTTCTCGAGTCGGTTTGGCAATATGACCCTCAGGTGGGTCAACAGGTGGTTCATCCTAGAGTGGTTCATTGCTTGACCCTTCTTCATCGGTGGAAAACAAAAGAGATATTTCAGGATACACGTCATCTTCAGGGTCATCAGTTTTTCTTCTCTTGTCTTGTCCTAGTTCTTGCTCCTCTTTGTTCTCAGCCAATTGAATGGTCTCTTTTTTGATGAAAAACTTTTGTAAGCATCCAGAAAAGTATCTGCTTCTGAGATTCTGACCATTCACTGTCGTTCCATCATACCCAACCCCGCTTTTTGGTTGTAACTTCACTGGATTGATTGGCTCAGCTATGCCTTGCAGTTCTTTGCCTAGTCCTCGGCCCTCCTGGTATCCCAAAATCTTCATTATATGCCACCCAATGGTTTCATTTTCCTCTCTTTTCCTTCTCCACACTTGCTTGGGTTGCCTACTCATTTATGGAAGATCCTAGATTGTCAAAATTGGCTCGTTTGGCAACCCAAGGGGTGGTGGTGGAGAAGATGGATGGTCTAAGGGCATGCTCGTCACCTTAATCACTTGTCCCTTGTGAGGGAATTTAAGACACTGGTGATTGGTGGAGGCAACTGCCTCTAGTGCTTCCAAATAGGGCCGTCCCAGAATAGCTTTGTAGGTTGGATCCATCTCAAGTATGTGGAAGTCAACAGTGACTGTTCGAGGTCCAAGCTTCACATTTAATGTAATCATGCCATCGGCAGGCTTTTTCGAATTGTCATATGCAGTCACTGTTATTTGAGATGGCCGGATGTCTTCCTCGGAGAATCCACAAAGATGTAATGTTTCTGGTGGCAGAACATTAATGGATGCTCCAGTATCGACTAAACATGACTTAATGCCTACACCATTGATGTGGACTATGATGCACAAGGCACATTTCCTTATTTTTGGGTTGGCTAACTCTTCCTTTGTGATTGTGAGGGCCGGGTACTCACTTCTCGGGACTAGAACTGATGAGATTTTTTCTGGGGGGAGGCTCTCATTCACCATCACTCGCTGTAAGTATTGTTGGAGAACATCTTGATGGACTTTGGATCTTTTGATCAACTCTAAGATAGAGATTTGTGCCGGGGTTTTATCAAGATGCTTCAATAAGTCATAGGATGTCCCGGGAAACGGTTCTTCGACGTGTTCTTCTTCTGTTTCTGGTACCAACCCTGACTGACCGGCCTGGGGGAAGACCCTTTGGAACATGCACCCACTCCTGAGTACTGTGGCAAGTTGAGGAGTTATAGTTGGGGTGGTAGTGGTGGGTGGTGGGTTAGGCCGAATGATGGGAGCTCTTGCGACGGGTGTAATGATGGTGGTTTGAGGCATAGTAGGGTAGGTAGGTCGTGAAGGTTCAGTTGCTCGGGGCAGGATGATGATGGGTCCTAGTGATGGTGATGTTTGTGGTGGATTAACCGGGCGGATTAGGGTTTGTCCCGATTGGAGTTGAATGGCTGGTGGTGTGATGATGGGTTGTGATGGTGCACGGATGATGGGTGGTCTGTTTAATATGATGGGATTAGGTGACATAGTTATTCGGGGTATTGAGTGGACGGTTCGGTGAGGTAAGTTGATGTGCATGGCGAGAGGTGACTCCCTCGACTTGCCAATTCGGCCCCGATCATGATACTCCTCGGAAGAGATCAAGATGGGATTAACATGTTGATTCCCGAGTGCGGGTGCATGTGGAGGTAAAGGGTTTTGGATAATCCCCGTGCCGGGGTTCTGTTGTTGGTGCTGCTGAGCTGGTGCATGCTGCCGTTGAGGTAGATTTTTCACTGTTCTGATGTATTCCCCCATCTGGTCCCAGTCAATACTGTCTTGCTCATTAAGGTCGTGGATGTAGTCTTTGAATTGAAAGCAATTTTCCACGGTGTGCCCAGGATATCTATGAAACAAGCAGTATCGCTCTGTGTTGGCATTTTGAGGCCACTCCAATTTCTCCCTTGGCAATGCAATTTGCCCTGCCGCCATGAGTGCATTAAAGACGTCCACGAGAGAGTACGGCAAAGGAGGGTAATGGTTCCTCTTGGGTCCAACTTTATGGGGTTCGTAGGCCATGGGAGGGGTTGCTTGGTTGTATTTGGCCAGTTGTTGCCGCGCTGGTTGGGGAACTGGGGCTTGCGGTCGCTGAGAGATTGGAGCTTGTTGTTGACGAGGTTGGAACTGAGGTTGATGTTGAGGTTGACGAGGGTTTATAAATGGTTGATTTTATTGAGGGTTCCTGAACTGGTGTTGATAATTTATAGGTGGGTTCCTTACAACATTGATGTTTTCATTTGTCACTACGCCCTCAGTCACTGGGCCGGTTGTGGTAAAAGTGGTTTTCCTGATAGCTCGGGGTCTAGGATCAAACAAGTTCATGATAGGTGAGTCCCTAAGCTGTGTCTGAATGTACCGTGCCCTCTCATAGAGTTCACTCATGGAGGTGGGGTGATGCAAAGCTAGCATGTTCTTTAAGGCCGGAGTGGCATTGGTGATGATCATCTTCACTTGCTCCGGTTCTGAAATGGAATCAGTAAGCCTTTCTGCCATTGACCTCCATCTATCAGCATATTTGGTAAAGTCTTCATCATTTCTCATTCTTTCAGCCATGAGGCCAGTGATGGAATATGCTGGTCCGACTCTATCTTGATATCTCTGCAAAAATTTAGCTTTGACAATTTCAAAGTTACTCGCCTCCAAAGAGTCAAGCGAGTAGAACCACTCTAAAGCTGAACCCTCTAATGATCTTCTGAAAAGAAAAGCAAGGGCCCTTGAATCATTTTGCCACATTACCGACTCATAAAGAAAGTCCTTGATGTGAATGAATGGATTACCGGTTCCATTGTAGCGACGGTATACCGGCATCTCAGAGGGAGGTAGATGAAAAGTAGGGAGGGAAGGAAGAGAAATTTCAAGGGCTGCCTTTGTGTCGATCAAACGTCTAAGCTCTCTATACTGCTCATCCATGCGATTGATCTTGTTAATCATGGCCTGATCGCAGAAGGTTCCCTAAGAGGAGGAGGAGAAGTGGGTGCTTGGTGCACCGGAATTGGGATTTGATGGGCCGAAGTGGCCGGATAAGAAGGGTACATTGGGGGATGCACCAAAGGGTGAGTAGGGTTGAGATGATTAGAAGAATAAACTGGTGGTCTAGAAGGAACAACAACATTTGGATTTGGATGATCTAGATTAGCCACCGGATGAGGAGAAATTGGGGCCATGAGCCCGGTATGAGAATGGCCATGAGTGGGCACATTGGATTGATGTGCCACTGACCGAGGGGTAGAGATGTGAAGACCACCTTCGGGAGGAATGTGGTTGGCGGGCGACTTGCCCTTGAGGATGGCTTTGATAGCCTGAAGTTGGGTAGGGTCGGCATGAGAGAATGCCTCCCAAAGTGAATTTGGACTGGGTTGAGGAGAAGTTTGACTAGGTTCGGGGAGAACTTCGGGCTCATTGACGGCACACACGGCATCAGGATAGAAATAAGATTGGCCATATTCCAACTGTAGTTGCTCGTATCCTTGATCCGCCATTCCGATAACTCGACCTGATCTTAAATTCATAAACACAATAGAAAAAGAAGGTTGACAAATTAAAGCTCAAGGATTTTTTTTTGTTTTGATTTTTGACCCCTTTTTTGTTTTGATTTTCTTTTGTTGGACAAGCAAGTTATCAAGCAAATTAACCTCAAGCAAATTTTTTTGTTCTTTTTAGATGATTTTGGGATTTTTGTTTAATTTTCAGTTTTTGTTTGCAAACAAGTAATAGCAAAGACTTGGAATGATTAACGCAAAATTTTTTTGTTGTTTCAACCTCAAATTAATAGCTTGTTAAGAGAAATATTGTCCACTCAAATAAATGGGTAGGACCCTATGCTCTCACAACGCCGAGCAATTTAAGGTTGTCACTCTTTTCACAACGATAGGTAATAGGTACTCCGGGTTTTGGGATAAAATGGTACAACCAGCCCGATCAGTGAAGAGGGAATCCTTCACGTCTGGGGACTTACGGAGGCCTTGATGGAAGCTACCCAGTCCTTCCGAGAGGGAATCCCCGGAGGAGGAGTTGGCAACCACCAAGAAGGGTGTTTGGATGTGTGGGGCTTTGGGAGGAGAGAGCCTCCCTTCTCAGATGTCCTAAGGAGCCGAAACCCCAATGCAAACTAAATGCAAGTGAAATGTCAAGGAATAAGAAGCAAGCAAGAAGAAAATAAAAGAATACAATGATTAATGAGATGTTGTAGGAAGCAAGTGAACAAGACAATGATATGAAATTAAGCTAGGATGGAAGAAAGCACTAATTTAACTAAGCATGCTTTGAAAGATTTGCTAAAGGAGAACTAGACTTAGAAAGAAATAGGAAAGTATACTTAACAAGGGATGAAAGAAGATGATATCTAAAATACTAAGGTGAAATAAGTTGATTAACAAAGTTGGAAATCAGATCGGTATGCATTTAAAAAGATAAACAGAGAGCAAGTAAACTTGGAAGAAACAAGATGATGCTTCAAGGAAACAAACAAGCATGTAAGCAAGTAAATAGCAATGCAAGGAAATGGAAATGGCTTAAATGAGAACTAAAGTGAAAATAAGCATGTTTTCAAGTGGACATTCTTAGGAAAGAATAGAAGAACTCACTAAAGCAAAGTTTGTCCCACCGTGGTCGCCAAAAGGTGTAAGCACCCGAAACGGGATATCCGTAGATCTCCCCTCTTCCGGCCCCTACGCTTGCTTTGGGGACTTGGTGGATGGGATGTTAGTGGGTGTGGTCGCCAGGAGCCAAAGGCTCCAAAATATAGTAGAATGAAAAGAAATGAAATGGAGAAAAGACCGTCGTATCTTTGGAAGCGGGAAGATTGTTGGGTTCCGACTTCTCCTCTCTCGGCCGGCCGAGAGAAGAGAGCTTAGTGAGTCCTTCGTCTTTGATCCGGCTGAAGCTCCGCCTCGGTCGGATTTACCTACAAATGTCCATATGAAAACATAGAAACAAGTGAAAAGATCATTAGTTCTAGCGAAAGTGTAGTATCATGCTCAAATTCAAATGTAAACATGAAAGAGGGAAGGAACTGACCGGATTGGGACTAAATCCCAACCCCTATTTGTAAGGTTTAAATATGCATGAAAATGCAAATGAGTGGCTTAATGCATGCTAAATAACATGTTAACGAAAGTTAAAATGAAAGGGGGAGTAAAAGATCGACCGGAAAGGTAAATAAACTCAAAAAATGCAAAACGGGGTCTCCCCCTGCTAGTGCCCCATATACGGGTCCGGGTCAAACCCCGGTTTGACCGGCGGTGCAGATGCCATGTAGGCGGCGGCAGCACAACGCGCTAGCGCCCGCGGCGCAATGGCGGCGCACGCCGGACGGGCGCACGCTGCGCAATGTGCCAGATCCTTTATTTAATGATTTTAAATTGTTTAAAATCCTAGAAAATCCGAAAAATTGCCAGAAAAATCCATAAAAATTTTGAAAAAATCTATAATATTATTTAACATGTTTTAAAGTGTTTAATGACATGTTAGATGGTGTTTAGCCCTATTTACATAGATTCACTCATGGTTAAACTTTAAAATTGTTTTAAAGGTTTAACTTAAATTATTAGTGTCTTAATTAATTCTGTAAAATGAGATTTTACAAAATATAAATTGGGACATTAATTTCTGACCTTGCACAGTATTGGGAATGTATGAATGTTCTAAATAGTTTAGTTTTGTATGTTCATTTCATATAAATTGTTTATATGTTGTTGTCATGTTATTTTCATGTTATTTATTTCATAAAAAAAATCGACATGCATGAAATTGAGAATTTAAAAATAAATTATATAATTTTATGCTAATATATATGATATATCTCATATAATTATCACGTATGCGCTCTATGTTCATGTGATGAATGTTATTGTGTATGGAGGTGATCATGGACTTAATTGTGCTTGGCTTGTGATTGCTTTTAATTGTGTTGGTTATGTTATTAAATGGGCCCTGTGTGTGCCTCCTCTCTCTCTATACAATCTGATTGTACATTCTACCTCCCTCCATTAATGTACTCCCCTTGGTTAAAACCAAGGTTTCTTATTGAGTTATGTACATTTGTGGGTCTGCATACCCTTAAGCTTGTAAGAGTTAGAAGCCGGTTCTGGAAGGTTGGAGAGCGGGACCACTTGGGAAAGCACCCTTCTAAAGTGGGAGCATGCCAACTGAAGCATTTGAAGCAAGGATTTGCACCGATAGGGGTGCCTTAGGTGCATGCTTAGGGTTAAGTCCATGATCACCTGGATTTATGCATATTTGATATGTGGTTGTGTGCTATCTTTTATACCTTAGATATATGATATTCTAAAGGTATTATATATACTTAGCACATATTCTTGATGAGATTAAAATAAAATCCCTCCTTGTCATAATTAGGTTGATAAACGTGTGACATTAAGAATGACTCACGAAGCCTTCTATTGTTATGGTCTTGATGAGCCAATCTTAGATTGGATGGGTTTGTTGTGCTACCACAAGACTCATTCAGCAAGGTATTGGTGATCATGGCTAAGGCATTTGTCGAACCTTGGGGTGGACCATTTGCATGGCTTTGTTGTGCTACCACAAGGGCTGTGTGAAGAATCCATTCTCATAACGTAACAAGCGGGTTTGACCTAACTAGAGTATATGGCTTGTTGTGCTACCACAAGGTCAAAACTCTAGAGGCTAAATGACTAAGAGTTGCAAGAGTTGCCGGCAATAGTTGCCTACCTATTAAGTATGGGGTGATTTGTTGTGCTACCACAAGGTCATCACCATAAGGTTAATAGGGTCTTAGTCCCCACTAGGATTTCATCATGACATCCCGTCTTTGCATAATGAGGGTTATGCAAATTCGTCGAAAATTAGTGGGAGCATAAATTAGGATCAAAGACCATATCTTAATTTTAATGAATGTTTGCAATCTTATATTGATAAAATTATATCTCAGTTGTAGAATACGATAATAAACCTCCATTAGTATGGCATATTAGATGCCATATAGCTTAATGGCTCACACTTCTTAGACTGGTTTAAAACTAAGAGAATTATTCTCATAGTTGATCAATTAACTATTCTACTTGAGAAGTAGGTGTCTTCTAAATTATCTAGTGATATGAAAGAAAGATAAGATCTTATCTCATAGACAAGATGCATTGTTTGCCTTAAACTAAATGTTAGTCTCTATGAGACATAATTATAGAGACAACATGGATAGATGGATATGAGATCCATCATGGCTCATATTGATGAGCTAACTAAAGGGCAAGTTAGAACAACAATACATCTTAATTACTTCTTGTTGGTGAGACCAATAGTAAGAAGTAAAATCATTAGAGAGAAATAGGAGAGAGTTAATAGTAAAAGAAGGTGGTCAAGATAATAAAGCCAGAATAAGACAAGATTCTTACACAATCATGATGATGATAAGAGGAAATACAAAGTTTTTTTATATAATGCAAAGGTGGAGCTTGAGAAGCTTCATGTATCCAAGTTATTGACACTTACTTGTTTTAAATATACACTTAATAGTATTAGATACTATATGTGTATATCTTAATATTAGATACTATGGATGCATCTAATGGTATGAGATACCAGATATGCATCTTATATCTACAAGGAGTTGTAGATGATGACAAGTAAATGAAGGCTTAATAAAGAAGATATTGACCTACATATGAAATGGTGCAAAAGTTGCATCATTATTAATGAGAGGTGCAATTCTTTAATAGCCTTATCGAGATGTCTTAATAATTAATATTGCTATTATATCCTTCTACAAGAACTTTATATGATTTCCTACTTGAATAAATGTTGATTTATTCTAACTTATAGAATTGATAGATGTTCTAATAGATTGAATGGCAAAGTGTTTGTCAGTGGGAGCTTAATGAATTGTTTAATCATATTTGATATGTTAGCTCTCATGTTATGTGTGAATATTCCTTTTAAGAGGAAATGGGTTGATTTAGATCAATCTACACTTTAGCTTTATATAGACATGGAGAATGAGTTAATGAGTTATTAGAACTCGTACATCTAGATGTATGTTAGCCCATATCTAGTAAGGCTAAAGAAGAATATTTCTACTTCATTATTTCAAAGATGATGTCTCTGGGTTTGGAAACATGTACTTTATGGAGTACAAAACTAAGACCTTTGAGAAATTATTTGAGATTAAGAATGAAGTAGAGATACTAATGGAAAGAGTATAAGAACTTTGTGATGAGATCAAAGAGAGGAATACTTAAGTACATAATTCACATATATTTGAAGGATAATAGAATCTAATGGACACCTCTTTACACATTTTAGCTTAATTGAGTAGCTAAAATGAGAAGTCATATTATGTAAGACATAATATGAACAGTGACAAGCTTTGCAAATTTTTTCTTTGTCTATTTTTGGTTAAGTACTCGTTATAACCACTTGATTTTAAAAGGTACCTTCTAAATCTGTTCTGACTATTCCATATAGGATATGGAAAAGGGGTTAAAGCTTGACCTTAAGCAAGTTAAGGTTTCGGAATGTCTGACCTGGTGAAGAAGTATAACTCTAACAAGTTAAAATATATGACTATGAAGTGTTGGCTTGTGGAATATCCTAAGGAAACTTTTGGATATTAAATATACGACTTTTATGTCAAGGGTATGTGTTACTCAGCTCACTATATTTCTAAAGGAAAAGTTCCTTCTTATGAAAGATAGTGAGAGAAAGATATATATGGAAGATGTTCTAGTCCCACAACCCAATAACACTTCTATTAAGGTGCTAATTAATAATTACACATTGGCAACTAATAGTTCTATTCTTGTGTCCATTCAACCTAAGAGAAATGTGAGACATATCTCTGATAGATGAAATGAGACATAAGATAATAAGGATATTGATCCTAAGATCTATATAGAACCAATATGAGATATTGATTCTAAAATGGGAAGAGACAATAAAATCCAATATAAACTTTATCTATTCTAATCAAGTTTAGAACTTGATAGATCCACCTAAGAATATAGTATCAATAAGGAATAAATGGATCATTAAAGAATAGATTGGAGTGAATTAGAAGGTAAATACCTTCAAAGGTGAGAATAGATGAAAAGGATATTATCTAAGTCAAATGGTTGACTAGGATGAGATATTTTACCTATTCCACAGATTAATCCATTTGGATTTTAATTGTTACACTCTATGATTATGAGATAAGCTAATTGGATGTTAAGATAGTGTCCCTCTAAGGTATTTTGAGGAACAGGTGTATGTGATACAACTATAGGGTATCAAGTCCCAATAACATCCAAGAAGAGTGTGTATTAAGTTCATTTATGGACTGAAGTAAAACTTCCCATAAATCATATATAAGGTTTAATGAGATTAAATCTTATCACTTCATCGGGAAATTCTGATTGGATAGGGTCAAAGATTGGGATAGGATGATGGGCAAGGTGTTCAACAATTGCATAGCCCTTGATTGCCTTCTGTTGGATGTAGGTGATGTCGAACTGAGAGAGGAAGAAACCCCCAAAGTTTGATCAATGTTATCCTTCTCCTGATTTCATCCAGCTGGACTGCGTCTCCTAGATACTCCAATAGCTTGGCACATTCTAATCTTTTTTAAGCTAACTGATGCAGGTATCTTTCTGGAACTCTCCTACCTCTGATTTTTGTCTTATTTTTATTGGAAACTAAACCTAAAGAAGAAGAAGGTAAATAAGAGGAGGAAGAGGAGGTGGATGGAGTAGAATTTATTGGAGAGGATGGAGGGCAAAGAAGGTCAATCAAGGATCTGGTGGCTTCTTGGGTCGAATGCCCTTCCGAGGCAAGTTGAGATGTTTCCTTGATTGAAATTTGAGTTTCGAGGAGGACGTTGCTTTATGGGAAGCAAACATAAAGATAGAATGGGCTTCAGGTTCTCGATTTGGGTTGAGATCAACTACGGGAGCCATAGTAGATGAAGATATTGATAAAGAGGGGAAGACTTCGAGCAATGTTTGATAGAGGGGGCTTTCGGGCCCAATGTTGACAGAAAGAGATGATGGTCCAGTAGGCCGGATGATCATGGAAGAAGGTGGGTTCATGTACCCAATAAGAGGAGGATGTGGGCTCGAGGGCCTGGGTTTAAGAGATAGGCTTGAGGGCCCAAGTGTTGGATAAAATGGGCACAAAGACCCGGATTCAATAGAGGGGCTCGATGGCCCAAGAGTTGGAGGAAATGGGCACAAAGACCCAGATTCAATAGAGGGGCTTGGTGGCCCAAAAGCAACAAGTGAGTTCGTGGACCCATAAGTTGGGCCTGAGGGCCTAGAAATAGGGATCGGGCCAAGAAGCCCGGGGAGAGCATCACGGTGAATTGGGGCATCGGCCCCAAAAGATGACATAATGAGGGAAGGCCCTCGTGGAGTTGGTTGGACTTTTTCTCGAGTCGGTTTGGCAATATGACCCTCAGGTGGGTCAACAGGTGGTTCAGCCCGGAGTGGTTCATTGCTTGACCCTTCTTCATCGGTGGAAAACAAAAGAGATATTTCAGGATACATGTCATCTTCAGGGTCATCAGTTTTTCTTCTCTTGTCTTGTCCTAGTTCTTGCTCCTCTTTGTTCTCAGCCAATTGAATGGTCTCTTTCTTGATGAAAAACTTTTGTAAGCATCCAGAAAAGTATCTGCTTCTGAGATTCTGACCATTCGCTGTCGTTCCATCATACCCAACCCCGCTTTTTGGTTGTAACTTCACTGGATTGATTGGCTCAGCTATGCCTTGCAGTTCTTTGCCTAGTCCTCGGTCCTCCTGGTATCCCAAAATCTTCATTATATGCCACCCAATGGTTTCATTTTTCTCTCTTTTCCTTCTCCACACTTGCTTGGGTTGCCTACTCATTTCTGGAAGATCCAAGATTGTCAAAATTGGATCGTTTGGCAAAACCAAGGAGTGGTGGTGGAGAAGATGGATGGTCTAAGGGCATGCTCGTCACCTTAATCACTTGTCCCTTGTGAGGGAATTTAAGACACTGGTGATTGGTGGAGGCGACTGCCTCTAGTGCTTCCAAATAAGGCCGTCCCAGAATAGCTTTGTAGGTTGGATCCATCTCAAGTATGTGGAAGTCAACAGTGACCGTTCGAGGTCCAAGCTTCACATTTAATGTAATCATGCCATCGGCAAGCTTTTTCGAATTGTCATATGCAGTCACTGTTATTTGAGATGGCCGGATGTCTTCCTCGGAGAATCCACAAAGATGTAATGTTTCGGTGGCGTAACATTAATGGATGCTCCAGTATCGACTAAACATGACTTAATGCCTACACCATTGATGTGGACTGTGATGCACAAGGCACATTTCCTTATTTCTGGGTTGGCTAACTCTTCCTTTGTGAATGTGAGGGCCGGGTACTCACTTCTCGGGACTAGAACTGATAAGATTTTTTCTGGGGGGAGGATCTCATTCACCATCACTCGCTGTAAGTATTGTTGGAGAACATCTTGATGGACTTTGGATCTTTTGATCAACTCTAAGATAGAGATTCGTGCCGGGGTTTTATCAAGATGCTTCAATAAGTCATAGGATGTCCCAGGCAACGGTTCTTCGATGTGTTCTTCTTCTGTTTCTGGTACCAACCCTGACTGACCGGCCTGGGGGAAGACCCTTTGGAACATGCGCCCACTCCTCAGTACTGTGGCAAGTTGAGGAGTTATAGTTGGGGTGGTAGTGGTGGGTGGTGGGTTAGGCCGAATGATGGGAGCTCTTGCGACGGGGGTAATGATGGTGGTTTGAGGCATAGTAGGGTAGGTAGGTCGTGAAGGTTCAGTTGCTCGGGGCGGGATGATGATGGGTCCTAGTGATGGTGATGTTTGTGGTGGATTAACCGGGCGGATTAGGGTTCGTCCCGATTGGAGTTGAATGGCTGGTGGTGTGATGATGGGTTGTGATGGTGCACGGATGATGGGTGGTCTCGTTTAATATGATGGGATTAGGTGACATAGTTATGCGGGGTATTGAGTGGACGGTTCGGAGAGGAAAAATGTTGAACAAGGCAGAGGTGGCTCCCTCGACTTGCCAAATCTGACCCCAATCATGATACTACTCGAAAGAGATCAAGATGGGATTAACATGTTGATTCCTGTGTGCGGGTGCATGTGGAGGTAAAGGGTTTTGGATAATCCCCAGGCCAGGGTTCTGTTGTTGTTGCTGCTGAGCTGGTGCATGCTGCCGTTGAGGTAGATTTTTCACTGTTCTGATGTATTCCCCCATCTGGTCCCAGTCAATACTGCCTTGCTCATTAAGGTCGTGGATGTAGTCTTTGAATTGAAAGCAATTTTCCACGGTGTTCCCAGGATATCTATGAAACAAGCAGTATCGCTCTGTGTTGGTATTTTGAGGCCACTCCAATTTCTCCCTTGGCAATGCAATTTGCCCTGCCGCCATGAGTGCATTAAAGATGTCCACGAGAGAGTACGACAAAGGAGGGTAATGGTTCCTCTTGGGTCCAACTTTTCGGGGTTCGTAGGCCATGGGAGGGGTTGCTTGGTTGTAGTTGGTCAGTTGTTGCCGCGCTGGTTGGGGAACTGGGGCTTGCGGTCGCTGAGGGATTTGAGCTTGTTGTTGACGAGTTTGGAACTGAGGTTGATGTTGAGGTTGACGAGGGTTTCTAAATGGTTGATTTTGTTGAGGGTTCCTGAACTGGTGTTGATAATTTATAGGTGGGTTCCCTACAACATTGAGGTTTTCATTTGTCACTACGCCCTCAGTCACTGGGCCGGTTGTGGTAAAAGTGGTTTTCCTGATAGCTCGGGGTCTAGGATCAAACAAGTTCATAATAGGTGAGTCCCTAAGCTGTGTCTGAATGTACCGTGCCCTCTCATAGAGTTCACTCATGGAGGTGGGGTGATGCAAAGCTAGCATGTTCTTTGAGGCCGGAGTGGCATTGGTGATGATCATCTTCACTTGCTCCGGTTCTGAAATGGAATAAGTAAGCCTTTCTGCCATTGACCTCCATCTATCAGCATATCTGGTAAAGTCTTCATCATTTCTCATTCTTTCAGCCATGAGGTCAGTGATGGAATATGTTGGTCCGACTCTATCTTGATATCTCTGCAAAAATTTAGCTTTGACAATTTCAAAGTTACTCGCCTCCAAAGAGTCAAGCGAGTAGAACCACTCTAAAGTTGAACCCTCTAATGATCTTCTGAAAAGAAAAGAAAGGGCCCTTGGATCATTTTTCCACATTACCGACTCATAAAGAAAGTCCTTGATGTGAATGAATGGATTACCGGTTCCATTGTAGCGACGGTATACCGGCATCTCAGAGGGAGGTAGATGAAAAGTAGGGAGGGAAGGAAGAGAAATTTCAGGGGCTGCCTTTGTGTCGATTAAACATCTAAGCTCTCTATACTGCTCATCCATGCGATTGATCTTGTTAATCATGGCCTCGATCGACGAAGGTTCCCTAAGAGGAGGAGGAGAAGTGGGTGCTTGGTGCACCGGAATTGGGATTTGATGGGCCGAAGTGGCCGGATAAGAAGGGTACATTGGGGGATGCACCAAAGGGTGAGTAGGGTTGAGATGATTAGAAGAATAAACTGGTGGTCTAGAAGGAACAACAACATTTGGATTGGGATGATCTAGATTAGCCACCGGATCAGGAGAAATTGGGGCCATGAGCCCGGTATGAGAATGTCCATGAGTGGGCACATTGGGTTGATGTGCCACTGACCGAGGGGTAGAGATGTGAAGACCACCTTCGGGAGGAATGTGGTTGGCGGGCGACTTGCCCTTGAGGATGGCTTTGATAGCCTGAAGTTGGGTAGGGACGGCATGAGAGAATGCCTCCCAAAGTGAATTTGGACTGGGTTGAGGAGAAGTTTGACTAGGTTCGGGGAGAACTTCGGGTTCATTGACGGCACACACGGCATCAGGATAGAAATAAGATTAGTCATATTCCAACTGTAGTTGCTCGTATCCTTGATCCACCATTCCGATAACTCGACCTGACCTTAAATTTATAAACACAATAGAAAAGGAAGGTTGACAAATAAAAGCTCAAGGATTTTTTTGGTTTTGATTTTTGACCCCTTTTTTGTTTTGATTTTCTTTTGTTAGACAAGCAAGTTATCAAGGAAATTAACCTTAAGCAATTTTTTTTGTTCTTTTTAGGTGATTTTGGAATTTTTGTTTAATTTTCAGTTTTTGTTTGCAAACAAGTAATAGCAAAGACTTGGAATGATTAACGTAAAAAATTTTTTGTTGTTTCAACCTCAAATTAATAGCTTGTTAAGAGAACTATTGTCCACTCAAATAAATGGGTAGGACCCTATGCTCTCACAACGCCGAGCAATCTAAGGTTGTCACTCTTTTCACAACGATAGGTAATAGGTACTCCGGGTTTTGGGATAAAATGGTACAACCAGCCCGATCAGTGAAGAGGGAATCCTTCACGTCTGGGGACTTACGGTGGCTTTGATGGAAGCTACCCAGTCCTTCCGAGAGGGAATCCCCGGAGGAGGAGTTGGCAACCACCAAGAAGGGTGTTTGGATGTGTGGGGCTTTGGGAGGAGAGAGCCTCCCTTCTCTGATGTCCTAAGGAGCCGAAACCCCAATGCAAACTAAATGCAAGTGAAATGTCAAGGAATAAGAAGCAAGCAAGAAGAAAATAAAAGCATACAATGATTAATGAGATGTTGTAGGAAGCAAGTGAACAAGACAATGATATGAAATTAAGCTAGGATGGAAGAAAGTACTAATTTAACTAAGCATGCTTTGAAAGATTTGCTAAAGGAGAACTAGACTTAGAAAGAAATAGGCAAGTATACTTAACAAGGGATGAAAGAAGATGATATCTAAAATACTAAGGTGAAATAAATAGATTAAAAAAGTTGGAAATCATATCGGTATGCATTTAAAAAGATAAACAGAGAGCAAGTAAACTTGGAAGAAACAAGATGATGCTTCAAGGAAACAAACAAGCATGTAAGCAAGTGAATAGCAATGCAAGGAAATGGAAATGGCTTAAATGAGAACTAAAGTTAAAATAAGCATGTTTTCAAGTGGACATTCTTAGGAAAGAAGAGAAGAACTCACTAAAGCAAAGTCGGACCCACCGTGGTCGCCAAAAGGTGTAAGCACCCGAAACGGGATATCCGTAGATCTCCCCTCTTCCGGCCCCTACGCTTGCTTTGGGGACTTGGCGGATGGGATGTTAGTGGGTGTGGTCGCCAGGAGCCAAAGGCTCCAAAATGTAGTAGAATGAAAAGAAATGAAATGGAGAAAAGACCGTCATACCTGTGGAAGCGGGGAGATTGTTGGGTTCCGACTTCTCCTCTCTCGGCCGGCCGAGAGAAGAGAGCTTAGTGAGTCCTTCGTCTTTCATCCGGTTGAAGCTCCTTCTCGGCCGGATTTACCTACAAATGTCCATATGAAAACATAGAAACAAGTGAAAAGATCATTAGTTCTAGCGAAAGTGTAGTATCCTGCTCAAATTCAAATGTAAACATGAAAGAGGGAAGGAACTGACCGGATTGGGACTAAATCTTAACCCCTATTTGGAAGGTTTAAATATGCATGAAAATGCAAATGAGTGGCTTAATGCATGCTAAATAACATGTTAATGAAAGTTAAAATGAAAGGGGAGTAAAAGATCGACCGGAAAGGTAAATAAAATCAAAAAATGAAAAACGGGGTCTGCCCCTGCTAGTGACCCATATACGGGGCACCTGCTGCAGGTGTCCCCTTGATCGGGCGCGTTGACCAAAGTCAAAGCGCCCTATATACGGGGCACCAGGAACTGGCTTCAGCAGATTTTCTTCCCTTCTTCGCGGCGTCGCCCCGGAGTGTAGGGAGACCTCCAAGACGGAAAAAGGACTTCTTCAAGCAGCCAATACTCAAGTGAAGCTAATGGAAGAGTGTTTTGGCACTAGATGTAAGGGAAATGGAGGGTAGAGGCTCTCAAAGTCGGAGAAAAATCATATTTCTGAAGAAGAAAACTGCAGGTTTTTGGGGTTTTTGGGAGAGGGTTTTGGATCGGTTTGAAGGCTCATGAGGGGTGAAAAATGGCTTAGAAACGTGGTGTTGGATGGGCTCTATGCTGGCACGAAGTTGGAACCTCCTTTTAGTCTCAAATGGAGGTCTATTTATGGCCCAAAAGAGGGCACTTTGGCCATTTTCGAAAAATAGTGCCACACGGCATAGCGCCCTGTATATGGGGCGCCAGCATTATGAGGTCTGTCAGGTCGACAAGACGAGTCAGTGCGGGGGGGTCAAATCAGCCGTCGAATCGATTTGATTTGGTTCCAGGCGCCCTGTTTACAGGGCGCCAGGTGCCCTGTTTATAGGGCGCCTGGTGCCCTATAAACAGGGCGCCTGGTGCCCTATTTATACGGCGCCTGGTGCCCTATAAGTAGGGCACCAGGTGCCCTATATACAGGGTGTTCGGCCCGGCCGATTGCTCTATCGATCCCCTTCGAAATGCGTCGAAAAACTTGATTTTTACGGAAAACTCGGTTCTCTTGAAAGGTTACTCAAATATTATTCATGAAAACAAGAATTTAAGCTCTTCAACTAGGCCAAAATTGTGTGTCTACAGCTATCAAATTGATCCTCCAAACACAATTTGGGTTTTGAGATCTATGGAGATAGATCTAAAATCAATGCCTAGTTAATGTACGTAGTCACCATAGTCAAAGGGTTTGACATGATAAACTCCAAGATAGGTTTCTTACCTATGTAGTATGGAGTTGATCTCTTTAAAGTGTTGTCTTTATAGACTTCTTGAGAGATAAAGGGATCGCATGAGTAGAGCCCTTATGCTTTTGTCATAGGGTCTATCACATTTATGATACTACGTACATGAAATGATTAATGCTCTAAGTGTTATGAGCATTCATCAGGAAGATCCAGGTGAGAGTCACTGGATAGTTTAGAGATATATCATTTGGTACTTGAGAAGCACAAAGAATGTATCTCTATACACTGGAGGATAAGACTTGAAGTCTTGTAGCTTTACAAACACAAGCTTCTAATCAAATAAGTTTGATATTAAGTCAGAATAATGGTGGTGCAGTGAGCTGAAAGAGTTCTATGTGATAGAACACTGCAAATTCTACAACATAAGTAAACAAGTTTACATAGTGGTTGCACACTACTTGAGAAGTAGTCTAGATAAAGATTCTCATCTAAGGTATGGGATTGTCCCAATTTTTCTCTGAAAGTGTATCATTGTTTTGAGAAAACAATGGAGTAGAGTCGATGTCTCATCAGAAGTTTAGAACTTCTGTGGCGATACCATACAATCAGAGAGATTGCAGCTTATAGAAATATAATTAAAGATAAAGTATTTACCATTAATAACATTGTAGATCCACTAACTGAAGGAGTTACTCAAAGAGTGTTTGAGCTTCACCTCGAGTTGATACAGATCAGCTAGATGGGTGATTGGCTTTAGTGCAAGTGGGAGATTGATAGAAATGTATGCCCTACAAGCCAATCATATATGATATGATTTGACATTTCTAGAAATATCTCATTCAATTAATCAGGCAAATCTTCATTATAAGATCTTATTAGATTCGAATATCATAATGAAGTCCTTGATCAAATACAATGATGATTAAATCATGATGAGATCATGATAATGAGATTGATCATCTAGAGGTATTTGATCTAAATGTTCCTAGTCATAGGATACTTGAGACGGGACATCAAGGATCCGGATAGACTAGTGTATGTGATGTCTTCTCATGTGATGAGGACGACCGATCTCATTGGTCATTAGTGTGGAGACACTGAGATACACATACAGGTGCTCATTAGTTGAATGAGTTCACTGAACTGACCGAATTAGAAACCCTGAATGGTATCTTACCGAACTGTCTATAAGGGTTTTCTATCATCACGGTTGCATGGTTGGACCTTTGACCTGAGTCGCCAAAGATGCCTTGTTGGGTGGAACTTGTGCTTTGACCATTGACTTATGGATCACAATTTAGATGGTCCTATATAGCGATGGATCGGGTACAAGGAAAATCCGATGGAGGCAATTGAGCGGACAACAAGGGATCGTCCACTCTCGATAAGTTAGAGTGAATGTCCTATGGGATAGTACTCTAAATCCCTGGCCATGGTAGATAGGATAATTGGAAAAGGAGTTTTCCAATTGATCCAATTCCGAGTATATGATCCTATAGAGTCGGTACACTAAGGAGTTGACAGTCGATGCCGTACTCCTTTCTGACCAGGACATTGGATGGACGAGGGTTTATATCCATGCGGTAACTGATGATGGAAAGGCTCAATGGAGATGAGATTATCCCCATAGCCATTTGGGATCATGGGATGTGGCTTGTACCCTTCATGATCAGTAGGCCGATTAATCTGTTATCGGATAATGGATTTAATTAAATTAAATAGAATTGTTCTATTTTATTTAAGCCTCAACCAAATAGGCTATTGGGCCTAGTGGGTCACACACAAAAGGACTTATCCACAAGTACAGGGGTAAGAGCGTAATTTATAGATATTTTGGGTTTTTATGAAAATTTCCATAATTCTCTTTAAATACTAATGGTTTCAACCAAACCCCATAAATCCAAGGGTGAAAACCACATCCCAAGCCTCCTCCCTACCTCCTTCTCTCTCTAGAAGGTGTCCATGGTCGATGGAGCTCCGTTCGGGAAGAGTTCTCGAGGCCGGCGCGAAGGGAGAACCTGCTGTGGATGAAGTTCGTGTGGATACTGCTGGAGATCGGACACTTGAACGGTTTGTAGAGCTTAAGAAGCTCATCTCCTTCCTCTCCATGGGATTATATGAATCCCTATCAGGTATATTCAAACCCGATTTGATCGGTTTTCGTTTTTCGTCGTTCTGTTCTGATTGAGACGGATTCTAAAGGAACCCATAGGAATCGTCGCTTCCGCTGCACCAAACTTTAATGAACGATTCCTTAAACATTTGACCTTTGATTAATTCTAATGTATGTTAGTTGTGGCGGAAAATGAAAACACTTAAGTCTCTTCTCACTTCGGTGTATATTACAGGTGTAACTACATTACTCTAACAGTTTGTTAAACTTCTTTATTTTTATTTTAGCAACTCAATGATGTGTGCAAAATCGTTTACATTTTCTTAAAGTAAATGTGTTGTAGTTATCACGGTTGGTGCTTGTTTTATTCACGTTGGTATTTTTTCTTCCACTTCCACTCTTTCTTGTTGGGATGGATTATGAACCATCATCTAGCAACCACCGGGGCCAAGCCTGTTGAGTCTTTTTCTTTTTCTTTCTTTTGTTAAAGGGACTCTCTGGTAACCATGATTTGTTGGCTCAGAACCAGCTTGATTAGAATATTTCAATTAGTCAGAATTAGCAAGGTGTTATTTTTGACATTGTCATCATGAACATCAGCATTAATGGTGATACCATCAAATCATAACCACACAGCGCCCTAACTTATATATATACACATACACACACATAGATCACCGTTCAACCAATAAGGTGATGACCGATGCATGATGAGAATTGATGATAGATCTGAAATCAGGTAAAATATAACATAGAACAATGACTTCCAAGGCCCATGAGATGGCCTGGCAAAAGAGAAACAAAGATGGGCTTGATGGTCCACAGGTGGGCCCAACCACAAGTGGGACCATTAGGCCCATTAATGACCTAGTTGCCTCTGCCACTGCTTGCTACAAATTGACAAACAGGAACCTGCCAGTATAGAGTATTATAAAAATGTCATATACTTTTTTATATAGTAGGTAACATAGAATCTAGGTCTAATGTATCTAGTAGAACTGTCAAACTAATACTACATCAGGTGAAGTACTCTAATCAAACAGATCATATAAATTTCACTTCTGCAAGCTAGCCTGCAAGAGGAAAAGCAAACAGAGCTCAGCTAAAAGAGATGGAGTCTCTTTGAGTTTAAATAAAAACCTGACTGAACGAACCTGGACAAACTATTTGCTTTTTGTTTTTTTGGGTGCAGAGACCTCTTAATTTTTAAAATTAATGATATTTGGAGCATTAAAGTTTTAGAAGTTAAAACACAGAGGATAAGACAAATAAGACATGTGGCCTTGATAGTATTTGATAATTTATTGTTGACACATAAGTGTTTGACATCTGATTGCCTCTTCCTTCTTGTTTTTTTTTTTCAGTATCATCTTGTGCTACCCATCCTTTTATTCTCTTGCTCTTAGTAGAAAATGCAATGAAACCAATATCATTTGAAGATTGGTCTTGCCAGAACTCTGTCCTTTGATTCAGTCTGAGATTTTGCTGTTTAAGACTGTCGATGATGTGTCTTCCTGAATAAGAACTCTTATTTGCTTACCTTTTGAAATAAGTCTAGCTTCCTGCTCTATTTTGGGCATACACAAATCTTTGTTAGTTTTGTTACAAAATCAATCTTTCTTAAGTTATCATGCAACTGAACACCCTCATGAGATCTATGAAAAACAATGTTCTTTATGCATATTTTCTATCAAAGGACAACCTTTGACTAAGCCATCGTTTGATTTCACTTCAATGGCTCCTTTTGACCGATTCGGTCATATTTTGACCCAGGTTATATTTGGTGTTTAATACATGTTTAAATGTGTTACTTTAACCGGTTGTAGAACTTCTTTGTTTTCATTTTAGCAACTTGGTTCATATGTGTAAAACTATTTAAGTTCTCTTAAACTGAATTTGAAATATGAGCATGAATGGAACAATGTATAATGGAACAGGTTGTATGGAACATGTGTATAGAACAATGTGTGTGAAGAGGTGGAACAAGAATGGGTGTATGGAACAATGTGTAGATGAAATAGTGTATGAAATAGGATGTATGGAAAAGTGTGAAGAGGTGGACCAATGTATAAAACAGGTTGTATGGAACATGGAACATGTTGTATGAAACAATGTGATTGAATGGAACATGAATGAGTGTATGTAATGATGTGTATGAGTGGTTGTATGGAACAATGTGGTTGTGGAACAATGTGTAGACGAGTGGTTGAACAACTTGTATGAATACCTACGGTTTTTGGCCGTAAGTAAATGTAAAACGCTGCCAAAGATCTAATCATGTTTTACAACTACTTTTACCTATGGGAGAAACCGTAGGTATGCCCGTTTGTTTCAGTTTTATTTACCTACGCTTGCTAAATAGGTAAGCAGGTTTTACCAATGGGTATATGAATCGTAGGTATACATAGGGACTATACCTACGGGTGTTGTTGATCCGTAGGTATAGTATATGTACTATATCTACGGGAACAACCATAGGTAAAACATTTATCGACATGTCCTAGCCCGACGCGACTTCCTACAGGAGGTCTCGTAGGTAAATTGAAATACCTACGAGAAAATAGGTTTTACCTACATTTTTCTCGCATAGGTAAAGGACGAATTTGACGTAGTGTTTGTCTAATTTGTAGTGTTTTACATCATATAGAGTAAGTAGTATGTGATCACACATATGTTTATTTCATCATTCCAGGTCATTTTGTGGTGCATATAGGTGCTGATCAGTGTGATTATAGGTGCTGGTTGGTGGTGTAAAACATGTGGATTAAGTCAGATATTTAATTTATTGACTAGTTCTATACTTATAGATAATGGGTGTAGGTCTAGGTATCTATTTAATTAACAGCCAGGGCTATTTGGCTATATGATCTGGCAGATGATGGGGTGTCTATTGAGTTGTTGTACTCATTTCAATCCTCTTATCAACTTTTCAGGTAATCAGGTTTAGCACAACAGAAGCATGATGATTCGATTTTCGAGAAGACAATTGGTTGATCCTTGTGTTTTAGACTTGTGTAAGGCTTGTTTAGATTGTATCATAGCAATGTATTCATTTATAATGTGTAGATTTATGAACTGGAACCTAATTTGTCTTTATTCTTCCCAAATTGATGTAATTGAGGGGTTAATTTTCCCGATCACGTCGTCAGATTCTTCTGCTGTGTATATGTTTGAATGTGCATTGTTGTGACTTCAACAAGTTGTGTAAATAGAATATATTGTAAATTGGTTGCTAGAAAATATGTGGATTGTTGTGACTCCAACAGGTTGTGTAAATTGAATGTATTATGAATCGGGTGTACGAAAAGATATTTATTGTTGTGGCTCCCACAAGTTGTGTAAATTGAATGCATATAGACATTAAATTGGTAGGTAAATGTAATACCTACAATTTATACTAATTTTTATTTTTATATTCATAATTTACCTATAAGAGGGTCCATGGATACATGTCACTTAAATACTATATTACCTTCATTGATCATTTTAGCCATTTTTATTGGTTGTATCAAATGAGTATGAAAAGTGATGCATTCTAAATATTTTTATCTTTCAAAAAGCAAGTGGAGAACATTTTTCCAAATAATTAAAAATTTTAAAAGTGACTGGGGTGGTGAATTTAGAAAACTGTCTAAAATTTTCAATGCAAATGGCATAGTTCATTAGATAGAGTGTCCATACACATCATCAAAATGGTATTCCTAAACGAAAGCAAAGACATATTGTTGAGACTTGTCTAGCATTGCTGCACAAGGCTAGTTTACCATATAGTTTTTAGGATGATTCTATTACTTATGTAGCCTACTTAATAAATCAGTTACCTACAAAGGTTCCTAATAACATATCACCATTTGAAAATTTCTATGGGAAATTACCGCATTACAAGTTCTTACACACTTTTGGGTGTGCATGTTATCCACACTTAAGATCTTATAATTCTCATAATTTTACAAATAGGTCTGAGTGTTATGTTTTCTTGGCTATAGCTTTGATTATAAGACATACAAATGTTTCTTGCCAAGAACACAACGTACATATATTGCTATAAATGTTACTTTTGATGAAAACACATTTTCATATATTGTCTTATAGAAGTCTAGAGAGGCACACAATTATCTAGTTGGTTTTACTATGCCACTGCCACATATTAGTTATCAACATCATTGTAGCCCTATAAAAATTATGGTCTATGATAGTCACCTGAATTTTCACTTCCAACAGATGTTGTTTAGACACAAGATCACAATAACAATACAATATTGCCATCCTTCCCTAGTCAAACTACAAACAACATGCTAAATTCTTCTGCTTAGTCACTTGACAGTTCTAGCCGGGAAACTCCTTATTAAGAACAAAATTGTGATCCATCTTCTATGTCCTCAACACACAATGTTCTATCTTGTACTCTAGTAAAAGCTCAGATCTATAAATGATATTATGAAAGAAATTGTCTCCATGACTATGAAGTCAAGTAGAAAGTATGCTCTGATAGCTATCCGAAATACTAAAATTGAACCTTTTAGTTTTTTATAGCTAACAAAAGCTCCTCTTGGCTAAAAGTAATGTTTGATGAATTTTTTGCACTTCAAGCTAAAGGTACATGGTCCTTGGTCCCTTTACCAGCTCATGCTACTTTAGTGGGATGCAAATGGGTATTAGGACTAAAAAGAAATTGGGATGGGACCATTGCTCGGTATAAAGCCAGGCTAGTAGCAAAAGGTTTTACTCAAATTTATGATTTCGATTATCATGAAACTTTTTCTCCTATGGTAAAGCCTAATACCATTCATTTAATTCTTTCTATAGTTATGAGTCGACATTGAGAAATTAAGCATTTAGATGTTAACAATTCATTTTTTTCATAGTAATCTTGAAGAAGACATTTATATGACTCAACCTCAATGCTTTGTGGATAAAACTAACCCAGACTTTGTTTGTAAACATCATAAAGCTTTATATGGTCTAAAGCAGGCACTTAGAGCTTGGCTTTATAAATTATATATTCATATTTTCTCTTGTGAGTTCAAAACATCTGCCTGTGATCCTTCATTTTTTCTATTGTATAAGGGCAACATTATTATTTACCTTTTGGTGTATGTGGATGACATTATAATAATAAGAAAGCATGCAAATACTTTATAAGATTTGATTCATGCTCTGTCTACTAATTTTCTTTTAAAGGAGCTTGGGGACTTAAATTTTTTCTTGGGGATTGAGGTTCAACGAACAAAAGATGGTCATCACTTAAATCAACAGTAGTATGTATTAGACATTCTTAGGAAAGCACAATTTCCTGATTCTATACCTATCAACACTCCTTTGGCTACTCGGACAATTCTCTCCCAACATGATGGAGATATACTTAATGATCTTACATTATATAGGAGCATTGTTGGCTCATTATAGTATGTGACTTTAACTCGGCTAGTTGTTGCCTATATAGTAAATAAATCTTGTCAATTTCTACCAACTCCTAAAAATACTCATATAATGATTGTTAAGAGAATTTTTTTGGTACCTAAAGGCTACATACCAACAAGGTCTTATAATTGTTCCAAGCAATTTTAAGTTACATATGTTTTTATATGCTGACTGGGCTGGATGTCTTGACAATCAACAATCTACAAGTGGGTATGGTATCTACCTAGGATCAAATCTCATCAACTGGACTGCAAGGAAACAAAAATGTGTAGCTCATTCTAGTACAAAGGCTGAAATAAGGGCTTGGGCATTAGCTGTTCCCGAACTATTGTGGACAATTAAAATTGGTTAAATAATTACATATTATGGTGAGCACAGTTCCTAAAATATGGTGTGACAATATATCAACAATTATCCGTTAGTGAATCCTATTATTAAGGCTATGACACACTGTGTTGAAGTTTATTTTCATTTTACCGGGCAACTTGTACCAACAAGACTATTGCTATAAAGCACGCAACAATAGATCATGTTGCTAATATCTTCACAAAGCCATTAATATCTCACCCATCTGGGACTAAGAAGCAAATTGAGCGGCCTCGTTTAGTTTGAGGGGGTATAATAGACAAGAAGATCATACATTCAAACATGGATAACATTTATTGCCAGTGTATGCCCATGTGTATAATTGATGTGGAAAATGCCACATGCATAATCACATGTAACTGTAATAGAGTATATATATGTGATAGAGAGGTGGGAGACTCACTTTGAAGAGCTCTCATATTTTCCCCAAATCTGTCTTTTCTCCTTTGTGTCTTCTGCTTCAATTTTCGTATCATCGCTTCTGCATTCTCACCCTCTCATCCCCACTAAGAGATAAAGAGACAAGAGACACGGTGAAATAGCGAGGTTATTTTAGTAATTTAATATAATTATGTCAAAGTTAACAATAAAATTTAATGTAGTTAAACCATGTAGACTGCAAGAGAAATAAATTAAGTTTTCATGGATTAAAAAAAGATTGTCAAAAAGCTTAGAAATAAATGTGGAAATATAATTGATTTCAGAAACCTAAATATAAAAACTCCATATTTAAAAAAATTTAATGATATAAAAATGGGTATGTTCACGCGGATTTTCTCACTTGACTTCTAATTGTTTGTTGTTACTAATTTTACATAATGACAAACGAGATATCTTGTAAGAAGAATCTATATTACAATCTGCGCAACAAGGATCCTCACTACTTTTTCTACCACCATTCATCGCAAACATTGAAAAAAATCTAACTGACATAGATATCAAAAGAAAAACACTAAAATTTAGATGGTTTTGTAACTTAGGGTTTACTCTCTATTGGATGATTAAATCTCCCTAGATAAAAGATGAAAACATTTATTAAAACCTCTTGTATGCATATTTCTACATGGACATTTAATCATCTTAAATATCTTGCTAACATATGACATATCAAAAGATGTATCAAGAGTCTAAACCTAGCTTAGCAATTAATTAGAAAAATAATATTTTGGTAGCTTGCCTAAGTTTCTTGATAAATCAATACACAACAACAAAAACATTTTCTTATAAGAAGAAATCAATTTGCAAGATGGGCATAGCTAACAATAAGACTAGTTTAACATAATTCTTAAAATTGTTACAAAGAACATAGTCCAAATACGTAAAACTTAATGTTTGGTTTGGTTAGAGTATTAAATATTTTATCACCTTTGATATTGATATTTATAAATATCAAAATATCAAAACAAAATTGTTATAACACTTGTATCACAACTTGTTTATGCTATTTGTACTATCAATTTCAAAATCATTTTAAAATAAATATTAATAATTAAACACCTTATTATAACCTATATCAATATCAATTTCCAAATAATAGTTATAATCACTCCTTGTGTATGATGTATAATAAAAAAATGAAATGTCTTAATTGCAATGCTTCTTCAGACTCTTATGTTTATAATATATCTTTTAGCAGTATTTGCAACAAGCAGATGTGCCAATATTCAAAATCCAACTTATAATATCATTACTTGATACAAAAATCTGCATCTTAGATATATTTTTAAACATAAAATTCTGGTAAAGTAATAAAAATACTAGGTCTACCACCTAAATTCATCCTAATCGTATCTAGTCCTTATACTGATAAAACTAGAAACCTTCCAAGAAACACATTACTTCTATTAGAAAGAAGATCTACATCTGGATAAGTTATTCTGGTGATAGGATTACTTTCTATTTTAGCAATGGCATGCAACCAAATAGAGAAGTGAAAAACATTCATGATATGATACCTCTTGAAATCATACCGTCGCTTCATATAAATCCTTTTAGTTCTAGTGTGCTTATCGTAATAGACATAGTTATTTTCATACCACATTCTCCAAGATTTCTGAAACTTCCACTCACAAATACATAAGATAAACAATTTAAAGGTTTGGATAGTCATCGTAAGCTAGAAAATACTCCATCACATGAGTGAGGAGTGCATGTGTATAAGTGCATATCCAAAGATTTAGATGAAGTCTTCTAATGTTAGGATATTGTATGATTATAATTGAAGAGAAATGCAACCATGACTAGGCCACCACTTTTAGAGTATGAAATGTTTTTTTTCACACATACCCTTATATCCTTACCGCAATAGACCAGGTGCCTCAAGATTCAAAACAAAAATTGATATTATAAACAACAGGAATATCCACATCTAAAATATTTATAGATGATATTTTGTTAAAGGAATGAAAAATATTAGTTTCACTCAAACTTCCCTCTCATATTTTCTCATAAGGATTAGGCATAATGTTAAAATAGATACCTTACCAAGAAGAAACATATTACATGGTGTGATACTGTCACTATAAAATATTATGAAGAAATGAATCCCTATATGACATAGAAGAATCAAATTACACCTCTTATTTTGTCCTAGAAAAAAGTTCTCAATAAAATATATTTGTATGATGATTGCGTCGAACACTCATTTTAATAGGTTTTCTACTAAAAACATGCTTTTGTTTTCTCATTTTATCATACAACCAAACACCCTGTAGTCTTCATGATTTCACTTCTACAAAGGGTCTTGACATTTCAAAACGCGCTGTTACACAAAGAGCCACTCAATTTCTACTATTTGGATTATATATCTTAGTTTTGACAAGATCTTAACGATGGCATTACAAATTTTGTTGAATATATATATAGTTATATAAGCAATCATAATAAATGATTACTTCAATTACATAAATATCTTTTTTTTTATGTTTGAAACATAATATCAAGATCCACAAAGGCAAAGCACTACTTGAATCTCTAAGTATATCAACCATTATGAACTCTCCTAGTTTCTTACTTTATAATCCAAGTGCCATGAAGTAGAACCTCCTGCACATTTTTCTTCTCTTCTACCAATTGGGTGCCCTATTTCTGATCAATGGTGAAAATGGAAGGGAGCAGCAGCCAGCCAAAGGCGGAGCTATCCGCTTATGAAGGTAGCATCAATGTGTAGAATTATGCAAGAAAGAAGAGCAAGGCAAGGATCCGACCCAACATTGAGATGTGGAATGCTATGTTGGAGTGCAAGTACATCTTTGACAAGTATGACTTGTACGAGGAGGCACTCAAGATCTTCGAGGAGGTTGTCAAGAATGCTAAGCTTGAATGTGATGCTTTCTTTCAGAAGAATCAAAATGAATTCCTAGTAGAGTTGAGTGTGATCAAGAGATCTTCAACTTAAAACTCTAGCATGATTGGGGGCAATAAAAATTTATATATACTACTACATTTATGTTTGTCTTATTATTTGTGTAGGTTATGAAGGTGCTAAATGTAACGTGGTTTGTGATTTAGAAAGCATATCATACGAAGCATAACATAATGAGTGAATGATTTGAAGATGGGTAGGTTTACATGTTAAGGGAGTATTGAAGGAATTACATATTCACTTTCTTCTTCATTTTTGGACATCAAGAGTCTCCACCTTTTAGCCCTTGGGATGTAAAGAAATTTTAGCATGTTTTATAATAACATTAGCCATCAATATTGTATCACTTTTGATATTTGGTACTATCATATTTAAAACTCATGCATGCTAACATTGCTTAAATATTCTAAATAATCAGGTCCTACATACCTAAATGCTCATTCAAACAATTCTCTTGCAAATGTTAGGGATGTCGCGTGCAAAAGAGGGATGTCATTTGTCATTCTCAATTAGCCATACTATGGTATATGTAATAGTCACGTGCAAAAGAAAAATGCTTGCTATATATACTACTGGTATTTTCGTTGGTATGATTTACTTAGAGGTTTATACATTATGTTGGTCCATTATATTATGACATGTTCTGTAAAGTATTAAGTAGCTATATCAAAGGCTAGCCCTCGCAACCTTGTCAAAGGATCCCCCATTGCTGTATCATTTTGCTCATTTGTGGTAGTTTTAATTTAGGGAGAGAGGAAGAAAGATCTATCATAATCTTCCTCGCTTCTTAAAATTTCAGTTTCATAGTTTTGTCAATATTTCAATGCTTTGCCTAAATTATGTTTAATGGGGTGTTTGGTTGCATGATAATTCTTTGTACACTTTCATGATAAAAAATTGTATTAAAATAAAAAGTGAACCAACTCATGACATAAAATTATCATGTTTGGAGGGATGTGATTACAAAAAAGAGTAACTACCACACAAGACCAAACAAAGTGGGGGACCACAAGAAAAAAGAAAGAGGTGAGATCCTCTTTTTTTGTTTAAGAAGAACAACACTTTTAAAACATAAAATTGTCATGGTTACCAAACACCTCTTTTAACAAGTTTTCTTACAATTTTTAAAAATTAAAGCAAAAACCTTCATTATCATACAACCAAACACCCCATAAGTGTTTCTCCTTTTTTATATGTGCTTGAGTGGTGGTGCTCAGCTTATCTATGTTGGTTTTTATTTAGTTTTTGTTTGTTGTCTTCTATTATCATGTGGTCCAATTCTCTTTCATCAACTTCCTCAATCTTATTCATAGTCATGATCTTCCTAGTGAGACCACCGGTCTAAGTGATATTCACACCCTCTTTGTGTGATTGTTTGGTCTCACGACAATTGTCAAACTTTTCCAAAAGAGTTTTTATCTCTTTTGTTCGACCTCTTAAACATCTCATGGTGTAGGTCACTATATGGTTATATTCAAGTGTGTTTGTCACAACTCGGAAAAAACGCAGAAGAAATTTTTTTCCGAAATATGACAGTGGGATAAAACCTAGATTATAAGAAGGTTTGGCAACAAAAACACAATTTACTTATCACAACCACTAAACAACATAAACTTTTTCATCGTCAATTAACAAGCTAGACTGATCACAACTTCGTAATTAAAGAAAGTAACATAACTAAATGTGCACAACTATAAGATCTAAAAATATCACCAAATTAGACACCATAGAGTACTAGAAATGAACATCATAAAATGCTAAATAGTCATCTCTAACATGAAAAATAAAGATATCAAGCGTCTCCAAAATTGGGATTTTCATTTTCCTCAAAACCTATTGAAATATATAAACCACGGGGTTAGTCATAATAAATTAGTAGACACCCCATCATCTATCAAATCGAATAACTATAAAGGTCCTAAATGTTAATTAAATACATACCCATACCTACACCCATTGTATATATAAGTATAAAACTAGTTTATATATAAAATATTTGACTTAATTCACATGTTTTACACCGCTTACCAGCACCTATACACTCACCAACAAAAACTTATACTATACCTACCAGCACCTGTATGTACCATAACATGACCTAAGATGAATGAAATAACATATGCATGGTCACCTACCACATACTCCATATGATTACCCACTACAATTAAGACACAACATACCTATACCATGCAACACAATCTAAGGAATGACTGTCGACTCCAAAAATGGGTTTGTCGTCTTACGGATCGGCACCTCAATAAAAGACGATGATAGAAAAGGAAGGAAAAACACTCTCACAACTCAGTCACACACTCACATTGATCCCCGAACTTTCATCTCTTGGTGTCGCTTGAGCACCAGAGAGACGGTTCAGGTCATGTGGGAGGAGAGTGAGGATTGAATGAAAGGACTTAATGCATAAAGAATGAAAGTAGGTGGTTGCCAGGAACCACAGCTTCCGCTTTATGTAATGAAAATAAAAGATGACTGTGTGTACCTTAGCGCGGGAAATAGTGTGTGTGGGTTCAACCTTCCCCTTCTTCAATCGACCGATGAAGAAGAGTCCACAACCGATGCTAACTTGATGTATCTGTGCAACTAGAAGACAATATGACAAGAAAATAAGTGAAGAAAGATTAGAACTGAGTGAAGTGTAGTAACTTGTAAAAATAATAACATAAAACGGCGATTAGAAACAAACTCACCAGATTCAGGGTTAGCCCAAACCCATTTTTTTGTTTTTTTATGATGTATGAAATGATACAAAACTAAATAAAAATGATGCTTAAATATGAACTAAATTATATGAATTAAGATTTAGCAAAGAGAATATGAATGATTAAAGGCAACACAACCCAGGCAAAGTGGCATTCGGGTTGGACAGATTAAATGTAAATTGCGCGGCTCTGACGTAGAGACCGCAGCAGACAATACCAATGTCAGAATCAAGTGATGTTTGTTTCAAAATAAAGAGGACTCACCGAAGGTGGTTTTATATTCAGACAAGTTTTCTTGAATCCTTTCATAAGTGGTATGAATTTATCTGAAATCTCTGTTGTTGGAAGTGAAGTTCTGAAAACCACTGGCACAATTCGATTTAGGAAGTACCACAAGCACCACAGATATTAAAATTGAAATATTCTTGTTGTAAATAAAATAGAACTCACCAGGGAACAATTTTTGTGAAGGATGTATAGGCTTAATCTGCAAGTAAGTTCAGTGAAATTGACTAAGAAGATGGTGACCAAAAGAGGAGACTTTGGATCTGTCTACGTAGTTCTGGTGTAGAAGCCGTCACGAGCCAAGGCAATGTTGGAATCAATCCTCGTTTGTTGGAGATGAAAGATAGATTGATGAAGCACACTTCTTATGAAGGAATCCTAGATGGAAAATGATCATAAATATTTGTAGAATCTGATGATCAGAAAAGTAGCACGTCAAAGCATAGACCGGCTTCTCCTTCACTTCGAGATGATCTTCGGGCACTGGGATGAAGAGAGAACGATTTGGGGAGGTTGGGACGAGCCAAAGGTGGCTGGAGGACGAGGATAAGAGTGCTGTAGGATGGGGATGCCCTCTTTTGTCGTTCAAATGGGTCTCCCTTTATAAGGGATGAGAAACATGTCAAAAAAGTAGTAGGTTTTGATACATCCGACCTTTGGTTGGATTTCCTCCATTTAATGATGCTAATTTTCATCATGAGACTTCTAAAAAATTACCCAACTGTTTTAAAGAGATTTAAATCCATGGATCACTTTTCTTATGGTCAAAATTGGTCTCCACTCAAAAGAGGAAACAAATCTAGTCTAAAAATAGCAAGTTTTGATGTATAAGACAACAAGTTTGATTGCCATCATTTGATGATACTAATTTTGACCATGAAGCTTCCAGATACTTTACCAAGTTATATATAAAAATAAAAATGAAGGTAAGGTCATGAATTGGTCAGAGATATGCCCAATGGGCTGGGCTTGCATGCAATTGGGCTTGATCAGAGGGCATGAGGATAGAATTGCGCATCTGATTTCCGAAGAGCGTTGTAGACAAATGGAATATCAAAATTGAATACCAATTATTACACTAAAAAGAGGACTCAGAGGAAAAGATTATTCATGTTGAAGATTTCTTCAGTAGACGTCCACAAAATTCTGTGGAAAATTTTCAAATATAGGAGATACTGAGAAAAGGACAATCTGGCACACAAACAAGCAGCACGAGCTTAGTGCAAAGCCCACCAAGAGCAACATGAAAGGTAGAATGGGCTCTTGTTTGAAAAACACGGATTTGATTAGAAATTAGCAACTCATCCTCAGATTTCTAACAAGCTCCTCAGCTCGTCCAAAAGGGTAGTTCATCATGATTTTAATGTTCTAAATGTGATGTTGCCAATGGAATAAGAGTTTAAGCTACACACAATGACATAATAAAATACATCACTAGACCACCAATACCATACTATGAAATAAATGCATATATCCTCTAATAAGAACCACATAATTTTTATTAGCAAGGAATGCGACGTCTTGCCATCTCAACTAGCTAACACTAGATCTACCATATATAACAGTATCATATAGCTAAACGAAATCCCATAGTGCACCTAGGCAATGGTGGCTTAGGGACAAACTGCGGTATTTAGGATCGAAAGAAGCATTGGACTGTTCTAACCATATATAGCAGTTCCATTTAAATTTTTAATGCATCATGCATTCACATAATTATGCCATGCCATCACCAAAAAGATATGGCATAAACCATACCATGCTATGGCAAACATGCCACCAACGCGATTATTACGAGCAACCACATCTAAATAACATGTTTATGATACTAGAACTATAAAATGATAAGAATAAATGAAGACTAACATGATACCACGTCTATCACTCAACCAAACATAATATAAACAACCCAATCAGACCCTATCTTTTGGTTAAATGATAAAAAGTGGCTGAAAAACAAGTTAATTAGGCTAGTCAATCATTATCTAGTTTAATTAGCCTATCTACATACATATGTAACAATATTAACTCCAAAGGATAACAATAGACTAGCTAGATATAGGTTATCTAAAGAGACTATAATCAGCCAAGAAACCATTAATTAACATGCAATAGACAACATAAAATTATCTTAACAAGATCTCCAATATATATGCAAGAGAGAACAACACCACTAATCATGCTAGTTAACCCCAATCTACAAAGTTAACCTAGCTAATTAACTCATTTAAATTTATAAAGTTCATGGAAAATTTATAAATATAAATTTAATGATAGTATACACATCAAAGGTACCTACTAGATCGATGCTAAAGAAATCGAGAATCGATGACCGAAAGTGATGTTAGATGTCGGGGATGCGGTGCCTAAATTGAACTAATCAAATGGCCAACTCACACCACCAAAGCTGCTAGAAAACGAGTCCAGAACATGGGGAGGATGCCATCAGATTAAAGGAGAAATAATAGAAAATTTAGAGAGAATATATATCATCAATAATAGGAGAGAGAAATAGATAGCGATGGGAGAGAGAAAGAAGTTTACGGTGGATTGGGAGCCGGGGTGCACCGGCAGTCCAAGCGGAGGCAGCACATGGCGAGAAGGGGAGGGCGCAAGGCGGCATTCGCGCGACTAGCAGCGTGGCATGGCGGGGTAGAAGGCGAGGCGGCGGTCGGCCATGGCAGTGACTCCACGAGGTGGGATGGCAGTGGCTTCGGCCGCGGTGGCGGGCCGTGTGCGGTGATGCGCACTCGTGGGCGGGCAACCAATGGGTCAACGTTGCCACGGGGCTGATTCGCAGGAAGGTGAATGACGACGAGGGACGTGGGCGGCGGCCGCACGGCGTAGGGCGCATTGATGTGTTCTCGTGCGGGCAACAGTGGCAGGCGTTGACGCGAATTCATCGACGGGGCGACCAGCGACAAGGCATGCATGGGCGACACTGGTGTCAGATGGTGACGTCGGCGGGGTGGCGCTGCAAGCAAGCGAGGCAGGAAAGAAAAAAGCGCAAATGCACAATAAGTCCGTTTTAAGGGAACCACTTTACCACTAGGTCCGTTTTCAAAAACACCTTTCCATTAGGTCCGTTTTTTCAAAATATCGTTGCTCCCACTCCAATTTAGATTTGAAATGTCATTTTTGCCCTTGTGGCAGTGCCCCCCGCCAGCCCCCCTCCCCCGCAGCGACGCTCTCCACCCGGCGGTGCTCCCCCCGCCCGCGGAACCCCCCCCCGGCAAGGCTCCCCTCCCCGCAGCGCTCCCCCCGGGCCGGCGAGGCTTCCCCCGCCCGCGGAGCCCCTGCGGCATCCCCCCGCCCGCGGAACCCTCCCCCCCCCCCGGCGAGGCTCCCCTCCCCGCGCGCTCCCCCCGGGCCGGCGAGGCTTCCCCCGCGGCGCTCCCGCCCGCGGAGCCCCCGGCGGCGCTCCCCCGCCCGCGGAACCCCCCCCCCGGCGAGGCTCCCCTCCCCGCAGCGCTCCCCCAGGCCGGCGAGGCTTCCCCCGCGGCTCTCCCCCGCCCGCGGAGCCCCCCCGGCCGAGGCTTCCCCCTGCGGTGCTGCCCCCGCCCGCGGAGCCCCCGGCGGCGCTCCCCCGCCCGCGGAACCCCCCCCCCCTCGCGAGGCTCCTCCTCGTCGCCGACGCCACCATCGCTGCGGCAAGGGCAAAATGGGGATACGGGGACAGTCGCTGGGCAAAACGGACCAAATGGTAATATTATGTGTTGTCAACGGATTAAATGGGATGAAAAAATGGTCAACGGAGTTTTTGATAAACCGATTTTCTTAAATGGACCTGGTGATAATTTTCCCAAGAAAAAAAGGGAAGAAGAAATATGGGGGCGGTGCTCGAAAGGGGAAAAAGAAAGGAAAACAGAGAGACAGTGGACGAAGGTTGATAGGGTACAGGAGTGAAAAAATGGTAAGAATAGAGTATAAATAGGAAGTGAGTTTAAATAAAATAATAACACTTTAATATCTATTTAAAGCATCATCAACCTAAAAAGAAAAAAATTAATGCATTACCGTGTTGTAGAAGATGACTTCCAAAACAATTGATGTTATATTTGTCTACATTGTGTGTCTATTTCTTTATATGTTCTTATTTGAGAGTTTCAGTCTTACTCTGTTATATGTAATGTTGTACGTGTACTTTATTACTTTATTAGTATGAAAGAGACATATCAGTTATCTTCAAAAAATAGATCATGTGAGCCTCACACGTATATGTTCCAATCCCAATACATCTAATATAATCTATCACATTTCTATTACTTCTTTTAAATTTGACACTAACATATTAATGTTCACACAAGCACGAAATCTTTGTATTGAGTGAATCCTGTTACTTTTTTATTGATTCAAATAGTCAAACCTTGTGCCCTAAATATAAAGATTTATCATATACGAACCATGACATATATGAAGATGTTTACAAACACGCCAACCACACTGTGTATGAAGGGATTTGAAGATAGATAGATAGAGAGAGAGAGAGAGTATACATAGGAAAGATTATGGAATAACAAACAAACTTGATTAATTCTTTCTTCTCATTAAAAGGAATTGAATCCTATAAAAAATTTTCTAAACAATTCATTTTTTGTGTCATCTTTTTTTTTCTTTATAAAATCACACCGAAACCAAAAGTAGATTCTTTCTTCTTATAATCATCTTAGTAGCTCCTAAACAATCTATTTATGGTGATTTCTTTGTAAGACTAGCAACCAAAATGAGATGAACTAAATCTAGCTACTCCAACCTTCACCCTGTAAATTAATAAGGACCCTTGAGCAGGCTGATCTACACCAAACCAAGTTATCTTTTTCTCTTGCTTCCTCTTTACAGTTTAATTTGTAATATTCTGTATTTGTATAATATTAATTAGGCTTTTTTTTGGACAACATGGCCCGATGGCCAGATGTGCACAGCACAGCGCACCGACGAGGGTTCGAGCGCTGCCGGTGTGTGTTTTTATAGTCTATAAGTAAATAGTTATTATTATTGTGTCTTATTTAATTTAGTGAATCATAATATTTTATTTATATTAAATATTATTTAATTATTTCAATTTTATTTCAATTTTTCTTATCTCTCTTATTTATTTTCTCAATGTGCCCTAATTTCACCACCATCGCTCTTTATTTCTCTTAATTTTTTCCCTCGCGCAGTCGCTGCATTCTCCTCACTTTTTTTTTTTCGTTTTTTCTGCGAACGCCGCCGCGTTCTTCCTTCCCTCCCTCGATGCCATCAGATGCTACGTCGCCTCAGCCGTTGCATGGCCATCTCTATCCCGGGCACGCTCGCACACGCACACCGTTCCCGGTTTGACTGTCGCCACATTCCGTAGGCTAGGAGTGGCAAATGGGTGGGCTGGGCCCGCTGGCCCGTGAAAAAACCCGTTGTTGGCTGAGTTGGAGCTCCTCAAAAAAATTAAGAGGACTACATAAACAATCTGCCAGACCCGTTCCTCATTTTAGGTGAATCAGCGTAACTCGTCGATTTTGAGCCGTCGACCCTTCAAAAGCCCGTCTTCGTGCAAGTCACAAACCCGCGACCCCAGCATGGCAGTAGCAACCGTCTTCAACTTCTTCTGCTCGTGATGCTTAGGGTTTCGGCGACCTTGCTGCCGATGGTCGGAGCTCTCCGGCGACTTCTGGAGCCTGCGATGAGCTCGTCTTTCTCTCCCTCATCTCAGTCTTCTACTTCTTCTGCTGGTGATATCACGTAGGTTTCTGCGATCAGGTTGCTGTCAGCTGAGAGGCTCCAACAGGTCCGCAACTGTTCCTCGTCACGATTGGCGGTGATTCCTTGTTCTCGTGGTGACAATATTCTCCACTCTCTGATTTAATGGGCAGGGCGAAGTCACAATGGTCGACTCTGCCCCCTTCTAGCTGACGAAAATTTTCTGGCTTTAAAATAGCAACTGACAGTTGCCTGTGGAAACACCGAAGGCTTGACGGATGTAAGTGGAACCTGTTCCCGCGGAATGTCCCCAGTAATTTCAAGGCCTATGTTTGTTTATGCATCCATCTCCATTTTAGAGTACTTTTTAAGTGCAGTTCTCCTACCAAGTCTTTGATGGCTGATGTAAACAAGAAGTATGGCTGAGGGTAGACGAGTGATGGCTGATGGCCTAATCAGCCATGTGGTACTGTCGTGGCCTTCTGAAAGTGGTCTCTTGCGATTAATAATAGTATGGAAATTTGAAGGAGAAACTTAACGGACCAAAAGGGTCTATTTGATTGTATGTAAATCGAAAACAAGTGAAAATGGTTTACATGGATTTGAGTTTTCTATGGAAAAGAAAATGCAAACATGTTATTTGGTGCACATGAAAATAGTTGTTAAATTGTTTGACATTTAACATTTACTTTTTTTTAGTTGTTAAATTGTTCTCCACTCTCTGATTTGATGGGCAGGGCGACGTCACAATGGTCGACTCTGCCTCCTTCTAGCTGACCAGTCGAGTCATCTCTATTCTTCCGATAGTAGCATACCTCGGTCATTGCGGATTACGGTGGAAATCTGGTGAGTGAAGGTACGAGGGTTTGTCTTGGGGCTAAGTTGATGGGTGATAATTGATATTTTTCAACTGTTTTTTTTCTTCTAATTTGTCATTTTCCAAGGCCCAGAACAGGACCTGATCGGCCCCAATTCAGCCTGCTGTAAGGTCCCCTTTGCTGTCCATCAAACAGACCCTAAATCAGGCCATTTCCAGCCCATGTTAGGCCTATAAATAGTCCCAATTCAGGCTTCCAAATCCGGTCCCCACCGGTCTCCAAACCAGGCCCACTGCAAACCTTAGATCAGGCCCCTGTTCAGACCCAGAACCGGCCTATTTTCTGGCCTCTACCCAGGCCCATAACCGACCCATTCTCTGCCCCTGTGCAGACCCATGACCAGTCCTCTTGTGACCCGGTTCCAGCCCACCTGCAGGCACCTTAAACAGACCCCAAACAGGTCCATTTCCAGCCCATGTCCGGCACTCAATCCAGGCCCAAAATAGGACCCTGATCGGCCTCAATTTAACCTGTTGTAAAGCCCCTTTGTGGCCCATTAAACAAACCCCAAACAGGTCCATTTCCAGCCCACGTCCGGCACCCATCCAGGGCTTCAAAACAGGCCCATTCCCAGCACCCTTGCAGCAAGTTCTGGCCCCTTGGAGGCTCAACCAAGTGGCCCTTTCACTGGCCCAGCCAGCTTCCCAAGAAGTCCCATCAGCAGCACCCTTGTGACGTAGCAAAAAGAATGGAAAAGAGAAGGTCACAGCAGCCCCCTTTTGCTGACCTCCTCCTCCTTTGGATTGACAATCAAGTTTCGTATTTTCATATTCACAGTTTGTATTCCATGTTTCAAATACTGTGTTTAATTATGTTGTGCAGTTTGTTTTGTCCTAAAAATCCAGAATAAAAAGAAAAGTAAATGTCCATTTAACTCGACGGTACTTTGTGATAGTTGTAAAATGCCTTAACATTTTGGGCTTTAGAAGTTTTAGATGTAGTGATATACCTTGGCAATGGATCTTTTGGTGACCTATCAATGGCACCTATTTTTCTGTACCTTGAATCATCCATTTTACGCATCCCTTTAATCTGCTTAGGTGTGGTGTTTTATTTGTTATTATGTTGGACTGCTATTTCATATCGTTCTGCCCTTTTGACATGTTATATCCCTTTGATGTGCTTAAGCTGCGATAAAGGAATTTCTTGTTGTACTTTCTGAATTAGTTCCAAACAAGGTGCTAAGTCTGTTGTTGAAAGTGAACTCAATAAAGACTCATAGTACGCCAATTAGTATGTTGTTGAAATTTTTCATCAAACGTGACTTCTAAATATGGTTTACTTTTCCTCGTGATGGTTATAGGTTGAACATTTATGATTGAGTGTGTTAATTTTATTCCTTTTGGCTGGTTGGACACAAATTTCTGTGGGAGTAGGGGTGGTGAATGAGAGCAAGAGGGGGGATTTACATAGAGGCCCAAAGAGCCTTGGCCACCTCATCTCAGATGGCCCCCAGCAACTTTGAAAGTTTCTATGGTTAGTGATTGTTTGGCTAACTTTGAATCATTCAATTTCTTTAGTTGGTCTTATGGCTTTATTTTATTTTATTTTATTTTTTGAAAGTGGCCAATGTCACAATTATGAGTGTTATGACTTCATAAACATAGATTCTGGAATTTATAATTTAGCCATGCCCTATCACTAACCCGTCTATTGTTCATCATATTTATTAAGTTTTTTTATATTTCAGATGGAATTAAATGAGAGTTTGAATGTTGAATCTAGCATAAATCTGTCTACCACTGAACCCGAGACACATTCCTCCTCATCACATCCTCGAAAACGAATTTCAAAAGTTTGGTTGCATTTTAGTGAGAAAGTTTTAGAAGATGGGAATAAAAAAGCAATATGTAACTATTGCAATGCCACTTTTACATGTTCAAAATCTGTGGGGACAAGTCATTTGTCACGTCATACTACTCAGTGTTCTAAACGTCCTTCGCAGAGAAAGAGCCCACGGACTAGTCAAATTTTGAACTTCAAATTTGATCAAGCATTTTCACGACTTGAATTAGAGAAAATGGTTATTATGTTGGAACTACCTTTCACATTTGTAGAGCGTGTGGCATTTAAAAATTTTGCTAGAAGTCTTAATCCAGAATTTGACAATGTGTCTCGAAACACAATTAAGGCTAATTGTGAGAAGATATACGAGTATAAGAGAGAAAAATTGAGAAAAATATTGATTAATGAATGTGGAAGGTTAAGTCTTATTTCAGATTTATGGACATCAAATCAAACATTGGGATATATGAGTATCACAGTTCATTTTGTTGATATTGAGTGAAAATTACATAAGTGAGTTATTGAATTTCTGATGGTTGAATCACCACATACTGGTTCTTCACTTGCAAAAGTTCTTTTAAAATCTCTTATGGATTTGGGAATTGATAGAAAAATATTTGGTCTCACTTTGGATAATGTATCTAGTAATGATGTACTTTGTAAACTAGTGAGAAGAAATCTCGTAGAGAAACAATCTCTTATTCTGAATGGAAAATATTTTCATGTGAGATGTTGTGCACATATTTTGAACTTAATTGTGTAAGATGGTTTAAATGAAGCTCGTTCTTCAATTTCTAGTGTTCGTGAGTCTGTAAAGTATGTTAAATCATCACAAGCACGAAAACAAAAGTTTAATGAAATTGTGCAACAAGTTGGATTATCTGGGAAGAAAGGTCTTCCATGTGACACTCCCACCCGATGGAACTCAACTTACATGATGTTGGATGCTACACTTTCCTACAAAAAAGCTTTTATGGCATTAGAGACATGGGACACGGGTTTTAATTGTGCTCCCACTCTTGAAGAATGGTCAAAGGCAGAGTTTATGCGTAAATTCTTAAAAGTTTTTATAATGCTACAAATGTATTTTCAATGACCGATTAACCTACTTCAAACATAGCTTTGATAAAAATTTGTAATGTCAAGAAATTGTTGAGACAAGAAATGCAAAATTCACATGATTTTGTTCATGATATGATTGCCAAGTTGCAAGAGAAATTTGACAAATATTGGTCAGAAATAGAAGATTCTGCATTATTATTTGCTATTGCAATGGTGCTTGACCCTAGGTACAAGTTGATGTTTGTTACTTATGCATTAATGGATCTTTCTGGCTCCGAGGCTTCTTTGAATATAATTCGTATTAAACAAGGCATCTATGATCTTTTTGATGTATATTCACAACAATTTGCTTCCACAAGTATGAATGAATGCAATCTTCAAATGCAAGAAAATGAGGATCCATCATTAGGAGAAAATGAGGAAGTTGATATTTTGAGTGGGTTTGACCGATTTCTGCATTCACAAATTTTATTGCAAGACTCGAAATCTGAATTGGATCAATATCTAGAGAAGAGCGTTGTATCTCGAAGTCAAAAAGGTTTTACCATTTTAGCTTGGTGGAAAGATAATATGATCAAGTATCCAATACTTCCAAAAATGGCACGAGATATCTTGGGAATTCCAGCTTCTACGGTTGCTTCAGAATCTGCATTTAACACAAGTGGAAGAATTATTGATCAGTATAGAAGTTATTTATCACCAGAGACAGTAAAGACTTTAATATGTGCACAAGATTCGTTAAAAGATAGCATGGCAGGTATATTAGCTTCTTCGTACTATCTTTTCATATTTTATGCCAATTAACTTATTTTCTTTCTTCTAGAGCTCACATTGTCTTCAAGTAATTGAGCAGGAGTTCTGAATGAATGTCTGTTTATAATCTCATTATTTTCAGGTACATTTTGACTTTCTTTTATGTTACCTTATTTTCATTATTTTTATATTTTTATAATGATCATGTGAAACTTCTGTAACTTGGGCTTTTTGTCTAAATAAACAAGTTAAGCATAGTCTTTTATCATTCTCTTAAGTCCCTGGTCATTTTTTTATCAACCTGCATTTGAAAATTCTTTGTTTGTCTAAATAAACAAGAAAAGGGGTCATTGAAAATTCTTTGTGTTATGTTGTCAGGTTTGGATCTGCTAAAAACTGATATTCTTGTGCATGGGAACAACCAGGATAATGTAGAAAGAACAAGTGTTGTTCACGCTAATTTTGACGCTACAGCAACTATATATATATCAGAAATAAACAACCTTCTATTGGTAGTACGTGTAACACACTTCCATATGAGAATCTATTAAAAGGTCAAATTAATATGTTAACAGAAATTCTGATGAATCAAAAGTTTGAAGGAATATGTGTGCATCTACGACTGGTGTTGTCAGAGTTCAATCAAGGAGGAAAGCAGAAATGTACTTAGTTCGAACTGATGGATTTTCTTGCACTAGAGAGAAGGTAACAGAATCTTCCTTGGCTTTCACTCATCCGAGCACTCAGCAACAGATACTAATGTGTAAATCTACACAAAAAATAGTACTACTGTTGAAAAAATTTGGTCAGGAACTCATGGATGAAGAAAAAGAGGTATGTGTGCATATCTTGTCATTTTAATTTGTAAATTCTCTGCTGACAATCTTCTCTATCTACATACTAGAATTTACAATCCTACGGATGAAATTCTTATATTTATAAACATATTAAGTTTATATCTTAAACTCTAATGGAGGTGAGGATCATGAAGGTTCAAGGGATCTGGAAAACAAAATCATGCAAAAAAACTGTGATCTATCCATCCATCCTCCATGGGTAGAATTGACCCCAAGCCTTCAAGTGACAAGGCGTATTTTTTAGGCTTTTGTTATTCATTTATTGATCGTTGCATCTAGCACATATATATACCATAGCTTATCTCCAATCATGCCATATTTTTTTAATCCTCTACCTTGGTGTATCTTAAAGTTCAAGTAATATATGTCTCCGTCATTCATTTATTGACTTTTGCAACTAGCACTTCTACCATTTTATCTCCGATTATGTATTTTATTTCATCCTTGTTCCAGGTTTCTTAAAGTTTAGTAGTCACATACATGGGGTTTTGGCCTCTGAAATTTTTAATATCATTGTTCCAGGTTTCTTACAGGAGAGACCTACAAGATCTAAACTCTTCTCTGCTGCTGTTTGGATTCCTGCAAGAGATATCCACACATTTCCCATTCCAGTGTTGGCCGCCTGAAAACTTTAAGAAACATTTTGAAGTTTAGTAGTTAATATCGTTGTTCCAGGTTTCTATATATGTACGTTGGAATTTTTTTCTATTAGTACTTGGCTCATATTTGTATTTATTCATGTTCTATATATGTACATTGTATGTTGTCATGTACAGATTTCTAGATTTGTGGTCAGTCTATCTTCTCTGCTTACTACTGGACCTGCCTTCATGAATTTCTACTCTCTGATCCTCGGCATTCCCAATTGGTTTTCAATTTCACACAACTTTTTATTTCAAGTTTTTGCAGATTGCAGAGCTCTCAGTCCTTGAAAATTTCTCTGAATTATGGTCTTCAGTTTTGGAAACACAAGTGATTTTTGTTATCACCAGATTAACTGGTTATTCACATTGTTGATGCTTGCATTATTCAAGTTCATATGACTGACGTAGCTTCTTCACCTCTATTGTATTGTTTTTATTTCTTAGATTATGGCAATTCACAAATTGATAGGCATTCTATTTTTTATATTTTATATTTAGCTAAATTATGAAATTTACGCATGATTTTATAATATCTTTGTGATTCTTAAAAATTTCACGTTTTTATTAATTTTATGATTTTTGGAAAATTTTCTATTTATGACTGTTTTACAAAACTCAAGCTCATTGGGCTAACGGGCTTTGGCGGGCTAAAGCCCATTTACACCATTTAAGCCCGTTGGGCTTTCTAGATGGGCTTGGGCTCTATATATATGGGCTGAAGTGGGTCTGGGCTGGGCCAGCCCAAGCCCGGCCCATTGACACCCCTACCCTCGACAGTCTCTCTCCCTCCTCACTGCCGCCACATCACCCATCCATCGCCATGCAATCGGATGCCCCGATCGGCTGCACTGCACACGCATCCATGCCACGCGCTCACCGCCGCCAGCTGCTGGCTGCCCCGAGCTGCGTGGCTTTCAGTCCGCGTGGAGAGCGGATCATCTCAATTTTGGAGTGAAAGGAGTACACTCTAAGTCTCCAATAAAAAAATCATGATACTAATCATTTAAGTGATGGAGTGAATTAGTAAGGTGTCGATGACAGTTCTATCTCGACGGTAACGGGTTAATAAGTCAATGAATTATTACTAAACTACTACCGATGTTTTACAAATTCACTATCGAACTTGTTACAACTCACTACCGATAGTTAGTGAGTTACTAAGACGTCGATAGTAATTTAGTCTTTTTTAATAGTAGTTTATCAAATTTGTTATTTGAACTGTCATTTAAGTGACCTGGAGTCATAATCGAAGTCGTGGCTAATTTTCATTGGCCTGTGGTGATCCGAACTCGTCCACATGAAGCCACCGATGCTGTGCGCGTCAACGCCTGTACGCACGCGTCAACGCGCGCCACCACCCTCCCAACTGATGCCACTGCGCTCCACCGGCCATGACCTCAGCCCCCCTACGCACTCCCGTGCAGCCACTGTGCGCCACATCTGCACCTAGCCTCCCATGTCAAGATCGGCCGCCCGCCTTTTCTCTCATCACGACGCACCGCTGGTCGCTATCCCACCTCCTCGCCATTGTTGCTTCACTACCATCCACCGTCGCCAGCCTCGCCGTCCCTGCCATCGTGCGAGGCAGCCGGCGTCCACACGCGCCGCCCGCCACTCTACCAGTCTTCACCCACCGCCATGCCACGCAGCCATCGCCTTTTGCCCGCGTCAGCCCCCGCAGCCGCCATGCACCCTTGGCCTCCCCATCGCACATTGCCTTCCCCGCTTACCGCCGCTGTGCCACTCGGCCACTACCTCGCCAGCTGGCGTCAGCCACTCGCCAGCGACCGCCACTGGTCTTACCTTTGATGTCGTAAAAGTCCATCTGCATATTGAGCAACATTCAGTTTTTTTAACAACTCTTGTATATGTTGGTTTCTTTCTTGAGTCTTCTTAACTCTTTCAATCAATGAAGATTTGATGGTTAACTGATCCAAAAATGAGGCTAGTTGATCCACGACTATACTAGGTGCACATTCTATTATTTTTTTCCATTGCTTTCTATGCCAGATGCATCTGAATTGCCATGAGTTTCTTTCTATTAAGTGTATTTGCCACCACATTTGCCTTTCCAGGATGATAATTGATATTAAAATCATAATCCTTGAGAAATTCTAGCCATCTTCTTTGCCTTAGATTCAAGTCCTTCTAGGAAAAAAAAATATTTGAGGCTCTTATGATCAGTGAAGACTTCAAATGTCTCTCCATATAAATAATGACGTCATACCTTCAATGCATGTACCACTGCAACCAACTCTAGGTCATGTGTTGGATAATTTCTCTTATATATTATGAGTTGTTGAGAAGCATAAACTATCACTTTTCCATGTTGCATCAACACACAACCTAGCCCTATTTTGGATGCATCTGCATAGACTACTAACCCTCCTGATCCAAATGGCAATGTTAATACCGAAGTTGTAGTCAACCTTTTTTAACTCTAAGAAGCTTCTTTCACATCTCTCTGACCACTTGAAATTTCCTTTTCTTGTCAAAGCTGATAATAGTGTTGCTATAGTAGAAAAACCTTCAATGAATCGGCGATAAAATCCTGTAAGACCAAGAAAACTTCTTACCTCAGTGGCATTGGTTGGCCTCTCCCACTTCTCTATAACCTCAACCTTGGATGGATCCACTTTGATGCATCACCAGATATGATATGCTCCAGAAAACTAACACTAGTTAGCCAAAATGCACAATTACTAAATTTTGCATATAATTGGTTGTCCCTTAAAGTCTGCAGAGTTATCCTCAGGTGCTAACAATGACATTCTCTATTAGGTGAATATATCAAAATATCGTCAATGAAAACTACCACAAACTGATCCAGGTAACTTCTAAAAACTTCATTCATTAAACACATAAATGCTACTGGAGCATTTGTTAATCCAAAAGGCATAACCAAAAATTCATAATGGCCATAGCGTGTCCTAAATGCAGTCTTGGAGATATCTTCATCTTTCACTTTGAGTTGATGGTATCCCAATCTCAAATCTATTTTGGAGAACACTTTGACATTCTGCAATTGATCAAACAAATCATCAATTCTAGGAAGTGGATATTTATTCTTGATAGTGACTTTATTCAACTTCTTATAATCGATGCACAGCCTTAGTGAACCATCCTTCTTTCTCACAAAAAGCATAGGTGCACCCCAAGGGATACACTTGGTCTGATGAATCCCTTATCAAGAAGCTCTTGTAATTGTTGTTTAACTCTTTCAATTCTGTCGGGGCCATTCTGTAGGGTGCAATAGATATTGGTTCTGTTCCTAGAGTCACTTCAATTGAAAACTCAACCTCTCTCATAGGTGGTATGCCAGGTAAATCTTATGGAAAAATATTTTTATATTCATTGACTATCTCCACTGCCTCAATAGCCTTGGATGACTCATCTTCCTCAGTTTTGACCACACAATCTAAATAGGCTACACAATTGGCACTCATCAATTTTATTGCCTTCATAGTTGATATGATTACTTTATCCCTCTTATATTGAGGACATTTATAATAAAATTTCTCAACCCCTGGAATATGAAAAGTAACATTCTTCTTTCGACAATCCAGAATAGCATGATGTTGACTCAACCAATCCATTCCTAAAATCACATCAAAGTCATTCATGCTTAATACATATATCTTTGCCTATAGTAAGCGTTGAGCAATGGTGATATCACATTTTGGCATATAAAATAACACCTCTACTAATCCTCCCGATGGAGTACTCACTCCAAGTGAATTGCACTCTTCCACCATAAGTCCATGGTGCTTAAATAAATAGGTAGCAAGCAGTAGTGAAATGAAAGAATCTATAGCACTTGAATCGAAAAGAATTCTAGCATGTATTCCAACAACTAAAATGGCACCTTTGGCCACCTTCGTTGCTTGTGGAAGATCTTGGCGACCTATAGCAAAAATTTTGGCCTGAGCACCCCTCTGCTAGTGATGTGGTGCTGCTGATTGAACCTGAGTAGATTTTTCGTCTAAAGTCTTATGTTGTATTGTTGTTGGCTCCACTTTTCGATATCTTGGGTTGGGACATTGGCTGACCTGGTGCCCCATTTGACCACATCCGAAACATGTTCCAGCCTTCTTGAAACACTGTTGCCCTGGGTGTCTCTTTCCACAAAAGTTGCAAGATGTTGATATGTCTTCAGCTATGAAATGAGTGTTACCTTCTAGTTGTTTTCTCTTTATATCCATCCTCTGTTACCCCTTGGATAGTAATGCTTTGCTTTGTTTCACAAAAGGTTTGTAAGGCCCTAAATCCTTCTCAACTCTACAAGCTGCCTCATATGCCTTTGCCAAACTAGTCCAAACACTTGCAACCAATTTGCCTCTAATTGATGCCCTTAGCCCATCAATGAACTTCTTAGCTCTATCTTCTTCATCTTCACAAATATAAGAATCATAGGGCTCCAATTGCACAAACATCTCCTCATACTCCATAACACTCATTGCACCCTGCTCAAGTTGCAAAAATTCCTGCTTCTTAGCATACCTCACATGTGCTGGAATGTACTTATCCTTGAATGCCTTGACAAATAGCTCCCAAGTAACATTCTCTTCCTACAAATCAACAAAAGTAGTCCGCATAGTTTTCTCCCACCAAACTCCTGAGGAGCCCTATAACATATGGGTAGCTAGTCTCACTGTATCATCTTCTGGGCATTGAATAGCTTTGAATATCTTCTTGATCTCCCTAATCCAATGATCAACTAGTTCTGGGTCTCTTTCTCCCTTAAACATAGGTGCACCCATACACTTAAATTGCTCTAAGATGTTGCCATCAACCAAGACATTGGCTCGTTGTTGCTATTGTTGTTGCAATGCCACTCCTTGAGCCATGATATCTCGAAGCTCTTGATGTGCTTGTTGCTGTGCCTGTGATGTTCTGAGTAGTCCCTGAATAGCATCCATCACATTAAGTCTCCAGAACCTTGGCCTTCTTTCACTCTTACACGTTGATTGCCTTCCAGTAACGGCACATTCCGAAGATCATCTCCACTCCTACCACGACCAACAAGTCATTGAGCCATCCTGAAATAGACATGCAATCAATTTAAGATCTGATTGGGTAGGCAGTCAAATTCTATTGTAGTTTTATATATCCATTTTTCTATCCTTTTTCCAAGACCATTATCACCATTTCTTTTATGTATATCCATACATTCCGATATGCCCGAACAAAGCTCTGATACCAACTTCTGTCACACCTCGAGCCGAAGGCGGAAACACTTGGTAGTGTAACAGTGGAAAAACAACCCTCTTAACCAAATATTCGGGGACAGAATAAAAATAATAAAAGTTCATTTAAACTGTCCACAAACTATTAATTGTCTCCAACCAAAAAGTAAACATAATACCACAAGCTAAATCGTCTCACTGAACAAAACCAACATAGTAAAATACCACAATAGTATAGTGTCTAAAACTCTAAACAACTAGATAGATAGAAAAAGGTCCAAATTATAAAGTCTACTCCTCAGCTCAAACCTCCACATCTTGATCACCCAAATCTTGAAAATCTACCTCCGTAAAAATTTTCAACCAAAGTAGTAAGAGCCACCATGAAGGTGCACTCAGTAGGTCTCACATCACTTACCACCGAAATAAACATATAATAAGGCATGCATAACTCATATATCCAAACATAAAACATGATATATAAATTATCATACAAAATAGGATTTAACTTGTTCAAAAGCATATCACAATGACTAATAGCGAAGTAAGATAAACAATCAACTAATGACAACTAAAAGAACTAATGCATTCCAATGTAGTTAATGACCAATATGAAAGAACGGAAGAAATTTAATACAAATAATGACAAATATGAAAGAACTAATACATTCTAATGCATATAATTTCTCTTTTACATTTCACTTGCTTATTTTGCTTGATTACCAATTTAATTTTGTTTTTATGAACTAAATTTAAATGCTCAATGCAAATATTCTTATCATTTTCACAAAAAGCTCCTTGTCCCAACTCTAATATATTGTATTCGATAAGCATTTAGCTAAGCTAATTCCCGTGTGTCTAGGCAATGGTGCACAAAGACAAAACCGCAGTATCGGGGACCATCGGATACTCCGGACAAGCTAAGAAACCCATTGCCCTCGGGCAAACTAAGTCTAGGTTGGGGAGGCTCAAATTAGCACATTTTCAAATGATACACATGCAAATGTGACATATACATGTCTAAATACCAATCAAAGTTCAAAATGCCCACATACAAATTGCCATAGTCACAATTGACATATCAAATTTCAAATTTAAATGATGCATGGCATCCTAAAATAAATGAGGTTTCTAATTAAATGCATACACAAAAGATTTGGACAAATTCTAAATTTGCATGAGATACAACATACGAATACATCTTTAGATGTGTTGTTTACACTCAATGGAGTTAAAAATGATAATAAGATGTCATAAGGAAATGATAAAAGACAAATTTACACTTTTTTAAAACTATCACAAATATATGTAGCATATTGTATTATGTACGTAATTGGGTTAAGGCATATTAAAATAACATCAAAACAAGATAGCGTAAATGACATTCAATGTATTCTTTTTTTTTGTTTTCTAAGATATTTTTTTCTAGAAACCTGTTGGGTCAAATTCCTTGTCCACGCTGAGTAAAGGGAGTATACGTATAACGTGATATGCCATTTCCTCCTTACGCTGTATACATTATCCTACGTTGCAGTAGTGCCGCCGCTACATCCCAAATACCCCAATCTCTCAATTGGAAAGAAGCTAATGGGGGTGTTTGGTTGCATGATAACGAAGATTTTTGTTTTAATTTTTAAAAATTGTAAGAAAATTTGTTAAAAGAGGTGTTTGGTAACCATGACAATTTTATGTTTTAAAAGTGATTTTCTTCTTAAACAAAAAAAGAGGGTCTCACCTCTTTCTTTTTTCTTGTGGTCCCCCACTTTGTTTGGTCTAAGTGTGGTAGTTACTCTTTTTTGTAATCACAACCCTCCAAACATGATAATTTTATATCATGAGTTAGTTCACTTTTTATTTTAATACAATTTTATATCATGAAAGTGTACAAAAATTATCATACAACCAAACACCCCGTAAACTCTCATTCCACAGAACAGAAAATAGCGCGGTCACGGTTGTTAAATAGATCATGAAAACAGAAATTAATTCTAACAAAACATCTCAGATTTTAACAAAAATCGGGACTAATCAGAAATCGGACATATCTGACTGCATAAATTATGACCAAAGTATGAAATTAAGCAAACATCGGTACAAGCACCTATACATAGAGATTAAAACAACGAGACTTAAAAAATTAAACAAATAAAAACTAAAATGATACACTTTCGGTAATGCAAAAGGGTTTCACCTATACGTACATCTGTAACCGTAACAAGGATGCAGGTGATTTTTTTTTAAACTAAAAGATCAAATACACGGTGGTGACGAACTGACTATTGCAACGGAACGATAGCACACCCATTTGTGAACACCATTCAGTTTCTCAAATGTCACCATAAATCAAAATCTAAGCATCTAAAAACATATGTAACATATTTACACGGATCTCTTTTAAAATATAATTTTTTTATATCAGAGATACGATCCTTAAGAATCTACCTCAAACAAAAATCCCTAAATCAATTTCAAATGAACGTAAAACTCCAAATCACGTTTTAGCAAGTCTTCAGACGTCCCTTCCAACATGATCAACTCTTTTCTTATCTCAATCAAACACGAAATTGTCCGCTCCAACGAAGAATATGACGTCTCCAAAGGTTCCCAAAAATTATCCTAATTCCTCTCCCTTCTCTCTTTCTCTCTCTGGTGGGTTGGGTGGGTATTTATGATAAGGGCGTGAGTTAGGGCAAAGACAACCCGGGGTTAAAGGGTAAACATAAATATTATATTAAATAATTAGTATCTATTATAATTTTCTATTTTTTTACGTTGCGGCTGTTACATAAACTATATACAACAAAAAAGATTGAAACAAGTTATACACTGCAGATATTTTGAATGATTGAGATGATCTAACTTATAAATTTCGATGTGGTCAAGCTGCTCACGATGTCTATTCCGGTTTCTTCTGCCAATAAGATCTATCATGCACCAAACGTTATAAGTTGGCAACAAGAACTCTGCGTAATGGTGCTGGAAAGCGAGAGGACGGACGCAAAAATCACAAGATGCAAGTTTAAAATAGGGCAAAATATATTGCTCCTGACACTCGAAGCATAGTGATCTTTACCCGACCAGTACGTGCACATCGAACAGTTTGGCACAACTGGGTTTTAAGCGTTGCATGGATCAACGCGATCATCTTCACATGACAACATACATTTTCGCCTTGTATCAGTAATTATACGATCCTGCCCTATCTTAGATCTAACGGCGTGCACTACTCTCAATTAGGTTCGATTGTAAATTTTTTTAAAAAGAAAAAAAAACTGACCCAACGTGAATGAGATTTTCGGACTGGATCAAAACAAAACAGCTAAAATTATATATAAATATATTTTTTTCTTAAACATATATTTATACTTTAATAACATTTTACTTTAATTGATTTATCGGTTCGATTATATTTGGAAAATCTTCCTAACTATTTAAACTTACAAGTAGTTCAAATCCATTCGAATCTTTCGGGTGGACGGTTTGAACAGCTTTTAATGTGCACATTTTCCATGGAGAAAACTGATGGCGGCAAGATGAAGAAACAAGAGGCACGAGAAAAACGAAAAGTAGATATGAGGAACGCTGAGATCTCGTCGAACAGTGTTATAATTTATGGGTGAAAAGGGAGGAGCAGACATCGTGGAAGGCCTCGAGGATGACAGCCCGGTGCTGTCCATGGTTCAGGGCCATGTAGCACTTGAGCAGGTTGCGCAGCTGGCGGGGCTCCTCCATCCCGGTGGAGTCTATCACTTCCAGCATCGACTCCCTGAAGTCCCCCCGCGGATCGTGCGAGTCCATGCCCACCGCTACGACCACCACGCACCGCCCCCCGCGCTCCCATGCCGACCCCGCGCTCTCCTTCCCCTTGGCGATCATCTGCTCAGGCCTCGCTCGCACCATGGCGTGTTCAAGCCTCGACGTCGAATTCCCAGCGTCGTAGCCGGCGGAGGAGATGCTGAGATGGCCGGTCGAGCCACAGCAAAGGCCGCCGCACCTGGTAAGTCGTCCAGCTGCCGCGGGGCTTCGGGGGATCAGCGCGGTGGCAGGGCGCGGCGCCGGCAGGTATTTGTGGTTCTTGTGCTTCCGGATGCCCATGGATCTTACTTGAGTTCGTGTTCCCTCACAAGTTCAATAAAAGAAATATCTTACGTTCTCTCAGAAAAAAAAAAAAAGTTTACATGTTTAAATAATAATTTGACTTATGAGATTTATCACCGTCAAGTGAATTTTATTTCTTTTTTTTTGAGATAGTAGAAGATGCTCTCTTCACTTGATTCCTAAAGATATTCGAACTCATCTTCCTCGAACTTCTCTTTTCACCTGTTGCTTATTTTTTAAAAACAACAAAAAAAATTTAAAAATTAGTCGAATAAAACTAGATAAAAAAATTTATCGATAAATAACATTTTCCTTTAACGTTAGACTCTGACGCTAAGATGTCAAGAAAAAGTCAGACTTGATAAATCTGATTTGGTAAATCGTATTTAGCGTATGCTTGTTAAAATTTGTTTTAATGTTCTTTAATAGGTTAGGTAATCATATTACCCATCTCCTAAACCTTTTCCAAGTCTCAATTTCTACTGTGGACGGAGATTTCACAAAATCCCCAAATCCGGGTGTCGGTTCGGGCATTACAGAAACACCAAATTTTGAGGCTTCACCCGAACACTACAGAGATCCAAACTTCAAACGGTTTGCGGCGTTGGAAAGCCCTATATCACGAGATTCTACCAAGGCTAACCAATCTATTATCTGAGTCATACACAGAATATGGTGGCCTCGTCAAAACAGACGTTTGCACAGATTTAGAAACACATAAATTACACGAAATAATGTCGATTTCGACCGAGACTTGAACCTGGCTCTGATACCACCGTAAGGAGTCGTCCATTAAAATTTGGTGCAGCGGAAGAGACGATTCCTATGGGCACCTTTAGAATCCGTCTCAATCAGAACCGAACGACGAAAATCGAAAACCGATCAAATCGGGTTCGAATATACCTGATAGGGATTCATATAATCCCATGGAGAGGAAGGAGATGAGCTTATAAAGCTCTCCAAACCGTTCAAGTGTCCGGTCTCCAGCAGTATCCACACGAACTTCATCCACAGCAGGTTCTCCCTTCGCGCCGGCCTCGAGAACTCTTCCCGAACGGAGCTCCATCGACCATGGACACCTTCTAGAGAGAGGAGGAGGTAGGGAGGAGGCTTGGGACGTGGTTTTCACCCTTGGCTTGATTGGGTTTGGCTGAAACCATTGGTATTTATAGAGAATTATGGAATTTTTCATAAAAACCCAAAATCTCTATAAATTACGTCCTTGCCCCTGTACTTGTGGATAAGTCCTTTTGTGTGTGACCCACTAAGCCCAATAACCTATTTGGTTGAGGCCTAAATAAAATAGAACAATTCTATTTAATTTAATTAAATCCGTTATCCGATAACAGATTAATCGGCCTACCGATCATGAAGGGTACAAGCCACATCCCATGATCCCAAATGGCTATGGGGATAATCTCATCTCCATTGAGCCTTTCCATCATCAGTTACCACATGGATATAAACCCTCATCCATCCAATGTCCCGGTCGGAAAGGAGTACGGCATCGATCGTCAACTCCTTAGTGTACCGACTCTATAGGATCCGTACTCGGAATTGGATCAATTGGAAAACTCCTTTTCCAATTATCCTATCTACCCTGGCCAGGGATTTAGAGTACTATCCCATAGGACATTCACTCTCACTTACCGAGAGTGGACGATCCCTTGTTGTCCGCTCAATTGTCTCCATCGGATTTTCCTTGTACCCGATCCATCGCTATATAGGACCATCTAAATTGTGATCCATAAGTCAATGGTCAAAGCACAAGTTCCACCCAACAAGGCATCTTTGGCGACTCAGGTCAAAGGTCCAACCATGCAACCGTGATGATAGAAAACCCTGATAGACAGTTCGGTAAGATACCATTCAGGATTTCTAATTCGGTCAGTTCAGTGAACTCATTCAACTAATGAGCACCTGTATGTGTATCTCAGTGTCTCCACACTAATGACCAATGAGATCGGTCATCCTCATCACATGAGAAGACATCACATACACTAGTCTATCCGGATCCTTGATGTCCCGTCTCAAGTATCCTATGACTAGGAACATTTAGATCAAATACATCTAGATGATCAATCTCATTATCATGATCTCATCATGATTTAATCATCATTGCATTTGATCAAGGACTTCATTATTATATTCGCATCTAATAAGAGCTTATAATGAAGATTTGCCTAATTAATTGAATGAGATATTTCTAGAAATGTCGAATCATATCATATATGATTGGCTTGTAGGGCATACATTTCTATCAATCTCCCACTTGCACTAAAGCCAATCACCCTTTGACTGATCTGTATCAGCTCAAGGTGAAGCTCAAACACTCTTTGAGTAACTGCTTCAGTTAGTGGATCTGCAATGTTATTAACGGTAGATACTTTATCTTTAATTATATCTCTATAAGTTGCAATCTCTCCGATTGTATGGTATCGCCACGTAAGTTCTAAACTTCTGATGAGACATCGGCTCTACTCCATTGTTTTCTCAAAACAATGATACACTTCAAGAGAAAATTGGGACAATCCCATACCTTAGATGAGAATCTTCATCTAGACTACTTCTCAAGTAGTGTGCAACCTCCATGTAAACTTGTTTACATATGTTGTAGAACTTACAATGTTCTATCACATAGGACTCTTTCAATTCACCGCACCACCATTTCGACTTAATATCAAACTTATTTGATTAGAAGCTTGTGTTTGTAAAACTACAAGACTTCAAGTCTTATCCTCCAGTGTATAGAGATACAATCTCAGTGCTTCTCAAGTACCAAATGATATATCTCTAAACTATCCAGTGACTCTCACTTGGATCTTTTTGATGAATGCTCATAACACTTAGAGCATTAATCACATCATGTACGTAGAATCATATAAATGATAGACCCTATGACAAAGGCATAGGGGCTCCATTTATGTGATCTCTTTATCTTTCAAGAAGTCTACAAAGACAACACTTTACAGAGATCAACTCCACACCACATAGGTAAGAAACCTATCTTGGAGTTCATTATGTCAAACCCTTTGACTATAGTAACTACGTACATTAATCGGGCATTGATTTTAGATCTATCTCCATAGATCTCAAAACCCAAATTGTGTTTGGAGGATCAATATGATAGCTAGGTTCACTTATGATAACACACCTACTTCATTCTCAATGAGTAGTATGTCATCAACATAAAATGTCAAGAAAGTAATAGCACTCTCACTTATCTTGTTGAATACACAAGGCTCCTCTTCGTTCTTAACGAAGTCATAAGATTTAATCTCATTAAACCTTATAAAAGATCTATGGGAAATTTTACTTTAGTCCATAAATGAACTTAATACACACTCTTCTTGGATGTTATTGGGATTTGATTCCCCATAGTTGTATCATATACACCTATTCCTCAAAATACTTTAGAGGAACACTATCTTAACATCCAATTAGCTTATCTCATAATCATAGAGTGTTACAATCAAAATCCGAATGGATTAATCCATGGAATAGGTAAAAGATCTCATCATAGTCAACCATTTGACTTCAATGATATCCTTTTCAACTATTCTCACCTTTGAAGGTATCTACCTTCTAATCCATTCCAATCTATTCTTTAGTGATCCATTTATTCCTTATGGATACTATATCCTTAGGTGGATCTATCAAGTTCTAAAGTTGATTAGAATAGATAAAGTTTATATCGGATTTTATTGTCTCTTCCCATTAATGAATCAATATCTCATATTGGTTCTATATAGATCGTAGGATCAATATCCTTATTATCTTATGCCTCATTTCATCTATCAGAGATATGTCTCACGTATCTCTTAGGTAGAATGGACACAAGTAAAGACCTATGATTTGTCCTTGTGTAATTATTAATTAGCACCTTAATAGAAGTGTTATTGGGTTGTGGGACCGGAACAACTTCCATATATACCTTGCTCCCACTATCTTTCTTAAGAAGGAACTTTTCCTTTAGAAATATAGTGAGTGAGCAACACATACCCTTATACATAAGGGTCGTATATTTAATATCCAAAAGTTTCCTTTGGATATCCCACAAGCAACACTTCATAGTCTTATATTCCAACTTGTTAGAGTTATATTTCTTCACCAGGTCGGACATTCCGAAACCTTAACTTGCTTAAGGTCAAGTTTTAACCCCTTTTCCATATCCTATATGGAATAATCGTAATGTACTTAGAAGGTACCTATTAAGATCAAGTGGTTACAATGAGTACTTAACCAAAATAGACAAAGAAGAAATTTGCAAAGCTTGTCATTGTTCATATTATGTCTTACATAATATGACTTCTCATTTTAGCTACTCAATTAAGCTAAAATGTGTAAAGAGGTGTCCATTAGATTCTATTATCCTTCAATTATATGTGAATTATGTACTTAAGTATTCCCCTCCTTGATCTCATCAAAGAGTTCTAATACTCTTTCCATTAGTATCTCTACTTCATTCTTAATCTCAGATAATTTCTCAAAGGTCTTAGTTTTGTACTTCATAAAGTACATGTTTCCAAACCCAGAGACATAATCTTTGAAATAATGAAGTAGAAATATTCTTCTTTAGCCTTACTAGATATGGGCTAACATACATTTAAATGTACGAGTTCTAATAACTCATTAACCCATTCTCCATGTCTATATAAAGCTAAAGTGTAGATTGATCTAAATCAACCCATTTCCTCTTAGAAGGAATATTCACACATAACATGAGAGCTAACATATCAAATATGATTAAACAATTTATTAAGCTCCCACCGGCAAACACTTTGCCATTCAATCTATTAGAACATCTATCAATTCCATAGCTTAGAATAAATCAACATTTATTCAAGTAGGAAATCATATAAAGTTCTTGTAGAAGGATATAATAGTAATATTAATTATTAAGACATCTCCATAAGGCTATTAAAGAATTGCACCTCCCACTAATAATGATGCAACTTTTGCACCATTTCATATGTAGGTCAATATCTTCTTTATTAAGCCTTCATTTACTTGTCATTATCTACAACTCCTTGTAGATATAAGATGCATATCTGGTATCTCATACCATCAGATGCATCCATAGTATCTAATAATATGATATACACACATATAGTATCTAATACTATTAAGTGTATATTTATAACAAGTAAGTGTCAATAACTTGGATACATGAAGCTTCTCAAGCTCCACCTTTGCATTATATACAAAACACTTTGTACTTCCTCTTCCACTTATCATCATCATGACAGTGTAAGAATCCTGTCTTATCCTGGCTTTATTATCTTGACCACCTTCTTTTACTATTAACTCTCTCCTAATGATTTTACTTCTTACTATTGGTCTTACCAACAAGAAGTAATTAAGATGTATTGTTGATCTAAGTTGCCCTTTAGTTAGCTCATCACTATGAGCCATGATGGATCTCATATCCATCTATCCATGTTGTCTCTATAATTATGTCTCATAGAGACTAACATCTAATTTAAGGCAAACAATGCATCTTGTCTATGAGATAAGATCTTATCTTTCTTTCATATCACTAGATAATTTAGGAGACACCTACTTCTCAAGTAGAATAGTTAATTGGTCAACTATGAGAACAATTCTCTTAGTTCTAAACCAGTCTAAGAAGTGTGAGCCATTAAGCTATATGGCATCTAATATGCCATACGAATGGTGGTTTATTATCGTATTCTACAACAGAGATATAATTTTATCAGTATAACATTGCAAACATTCATGAAATTAAGATATGGTCTTTGATCCTAATTTATGCTCCCACTAATTATCGACGAATTCGCATAACCCTCATTATGCAAAGACGGGATATCACGATGAAATCCTAGTGGGGACTAAGACCCTATTAACTTTATGGTGATGACCTTGTGGTAGCACAACAAATCACCCCATACTTAATAGGTAGTCAACTATTGCCAGTTGCAACTCTTGCAACTCTTAGTCATTTAGCCTCTAGAGTTATGACCTTGTGGTAGCACAACAAGCCATATACTCTAGTTAGGTCAATCCCGCTTGTTACGTTATGAGAATGGATTCTTCACACAGCCCTTGTGGTAGCACAACAAAGCCATGCAAATGGTCCACCCCAAGGTTCGGCAAATGCCTTAGCCATGATCACCAATCCCTTGCCGAATGAGTCTTGTGGTAGCACAACAAACCCATCCAATCTAAGATTGGCTCATCAAGACCATAACAACGGAAGGCTACGTGAGTCATTCTTAATGTCACACGTTTATCAACCTAATTATGACAAGGAGGGATTTTATTTTAGTCTCATCAATAATATGTGCTAAGTATATATAATACCTTTGGAATATCATATATCTAAGGTATAACCAGTAGCACACATCCACATATCAAATATGCACAAAATCGTGTGATCATGGACTTAACCCTAAGCATGCACCTAAGGCACCCCTATAGGTGAAAGTCCTTGCTTCAAATGCTTTAGTTGGTATGCTCCCACTTCAGAAGGGTGCTTCTCCAAGTGGTCCCGCTCTCCAACCTTCCACGAACCGGCTTCTAACTCTTACAAGCGGCTTAAGGGTATGCAGACCCCACAAATGTACATAACTCAATAAGAAACCTTGGTTTTAACCAAGGGGAGTACATTAATGGAGGGAGGTAGAATGTACAATCAGATTGTATAGAGAGAGAGGAGACACACGCAGGCCTCATTTAATAACATAACCAACATAATTAAAAGCAATCACAAGCCAAGCACAATTAAGTCCATGATCACCTCCAAACACACACTAACATTCATCACATGAACATAGAGCGCATACGTGATAATTATATGAGATATATCATATATATCAACATAAAATTATATAATTTATTTTGAAATTCTCAATTTCATGCATGTCGAATTTTTCATGAAATAAATAACATGAAAAAAAAAACATGACAATAACATATAAACAATTTATATGAAATGAACATATAAAACTAAACTATTTAGAACATTCATGCATTCCCAATACTGTGCAAGGTCAGAAATTAATGTCCCAATTTATATTCTGTAAAATCTCATTTTACAGAATTAATTAAGACACTAATAATTTAAGTTAAACCTTTAAAACAATTTTAAAGTTTAACCATGAGTGAATCTATGTAAATAGGGCTAAACATCATTTAACATGTCATTAAACACTTTAAAAACATGTTAAATAATATTATAGAATTTTTCAGAATTTTTCAGGATTTTTCTGGCATTTTTTCGGATTTTTCTATGCTTTTAAACAATTTAAAAACATTTAAAAATAAAACTGGCGCATTGCGCCGCGTACGGTGTGCGCCGCGCTGCGCCGCGTGTGCTGGCGCATTGCGCCCCGCGGCGTCTGCGCCGCCGGTGCGCCGCGGGCCCGGTCAAACCGGGTTTGACCCGGATCCGGATCCGGTTCGGATCCTTCTTCTCCGCCCGATAAGAAGGGGCGGTGCACTGTTCATCCGGAGGAGAGTTAATCTCATTAACTCGGGCATATCTCCTTATACCGGACTCCGAAAAATCTGGAAAAATATTCGTTGGAATCCTTATCAAATAAGGAATCCAAAACAGTCGGCCTCATATCCAGGAAAAATCGCATTCGTCCGGAAAATGAGGAAGAAGAGGCGGCGGTCACCCAAATTCCGTAGCAGAAATCTCTATTTTGCAACGAGGATAACTCCTTATCCAGGAAGAAAAATATTCTCCAAATATACACTTTAGAATCCTCATCATATGACGTTTCCAAATATGTATATATCCCTTCAGAGAAAAATTCTCTATCAACGGGAAATCAGGAAGAAACAAGTCGGCGCCGCCAGATTCCGCAGAACCCTAGTTCGTCGGAAAACTCAAAAATTCTCATCCTCCGCCGTCGTTCAAAGCTGGAGATCAAAGGGAAAGGTTAGGTAATCATATTACCCATCTCCTAAACCTTTTCCAAGTCTCAATTTCTACTGTGGACGGAGATTTCACAAAATCCCCAAATCCGGGTGTCGGTTCGGGCATTACAGAAACACCAAATTTTGAGGCTTCACCCGAACACTACAGAGATCCAAACTTCAAACGGTTTGCGGCGTTGGAAAGCCCTATATCACGAGATTCTACCAAGGCTAACCAATCTATTATCTGAGTCATACACAGAATATGGTGGCCTCGTCAAAACAGACGTTTGCACAGATTCGGGAACACATAAATAACATGAAATAATGTCGATTCGACGTCGGTTTCGACCGAGACATGAACCTGGCTCTGATACCACTGTAAGGAGTCGTCCATTAAAATTTGGTGCAGCGGAAGAGACGATTCCTATGGGTTCCTTTAGAATCCGTCTCAATCAGAACCGAACGACGAAAATCGAAAACCGATCAAATCGGGTTCGAATATACCTGATAGGGATTCATATAATCCCATGGAGAGGAAGGAGATGAGCTTATAAAGCTCTCCAAACCGTTCAAGTGTCCGGTCTCCAGCAGTATCCACACGAACTTCATCCACAGCGTTCTCCCTTCGCGCCGACCTCGAGAACTCTTCCCGAACGGAGCTCCATCGACCATGGACACCTTCTAGAGAGAGGAGGAGGTAGGGAGGAGGCTTGGGACGTGGTTTTCACCCTTGGCTTGATTGGGTTTGGCTGAAACCATTGGTATTTATAGAGAATTATGGAATTTTTCATAAAAACCCAAAATCTCTATAAATTACGTCCTTGCCCCTGTACTTGTGGATAAGTCCTTTTGTGTGTGACCCACTAGGCCCAATAACCTATTTGGTTGAGGCCTAAATAAAATAGAACAATTCTATTTAATTTAATTAAATCCGTTATCCGATAACAGATTAATCGGCCTACCGATCATGAAGGGTACAAGCCACATCCCATGATCCCAAATGGCTATGGGGATAATCTCATCTCCATTGAGCCTTTCCATCATCAGTTACCACATGGATATAAACCCTCATCCATCCAATGTCCCGGTCGGAAAGGAGTACGGCATCGACTGTCAACTCCTTAGTGTACCGACTCTATAGGATCACCGTACTCGGAATTGGATCAATTGGAAAACTCCTTTTCCAATTATCCTATCTACCCTGGCCAGGGATTTAGAGTACTATCCCATAGGACATTCACTCTCACTTACCGAGAGTGGACGATCCCTTGTTGTCCGCTCAATTGCCTCCATCGGATTTTCCTTGTACCCGATCCATCGCTATATAGGACCATCTAAATTGTGATCCATAAGTCAATGGTCAAAGCACAAGTTCCACCCAACAAGGCATCTTTGGCGACTCAGGTCAAAGGTCCAACCATGCAACCGTGATGATAGAAAACCCTGATAGACAGTTCGGTAAGATACCATTCAGGATTTCTAATTCGGTCAGTTCAGTGAACTCATTCAACTAATGAGCACCTGTATGTGTATCTCAGTGTCTCCACACTAATGACCAATGAGATCGGTCATCCTCATCACATGAGAAGACATCACATACACTAGTCTATCCGGATCCTTGATGTCCCGTCTCAAGTATCCTATGACTAGGAACATTTAGATCAAATACATCTAGATGATCAATCTCATTATCATGATCTCATCATGATTTAATCATCATTGCATTTGATCAAGGACTTCATTATTATATTCGCATCTAATAAGAGCTTATAATGAAGATTTGCCTCATTAATTGAATAAGATATATCTAGAAATGTCAAATCATATCATATATGATTGGCTTGTAGGGCATACATTTCTATCAACACCTACTTCTCAAGTAGGATAGTTAATTGGTCAACTGCGAGAACAATTCTCTTAGTTTTAAACCGGTCTAAGAAGTATGAGCCATTAAGCTATTTGGCATCTAGTGTGTCATACTAATGGTGGTTTATCAACGTATTCTACAACTGATATATAACTTTATTAATCTAGCATTGCAGACATTCATGAAATTAAGATATGGTTTTTCATCCTAATTTATGATTTCACTAATTTTTGTTGAATTTGCATAACCCTCATTATGCAAAGACGGGATATCACGATGAAATCCTAATGGGGACTAAGACCCTATTAACTTTATGGTGATGACCTTGTGGTAGCACAACAAATCACCTCATACTAAATAGGTAGGCAACTATTACCAGTTGCAACTCTTAGTCATTTAGCCTTTAGAGTTATGACCTTGTGGTAGCACAACAAGCCATATACTCTAGTTTGGCTAAACCCGCTTGTTACGTTATGAGAATGTATTCTTCACACAGCCCTTGTGGTAGCACAACAAAGCCATGCAAATGGTCCACCCCAAGGTTCGGCAAATGTCTTAGTCATGATCACCAATCCCTTGTTGAATGGGCCTTGTGGTAACACAACAAACTCATCCAATCTAAGATTGGCTTATCAAGACCATAACAACGGATGGCTATGTAAGTCATTCTTAATGTCGCACGTTTATCAACCTAATTATAACAAGGAATGATTTTATTTTAGTCTCATCAATAATATGTGCTAAGTATATATAATACCTTTGAAATATTATATATCTAAAGTATAACCTGTAGCACACATCCACATATCAAATATGCATAAAAATAGGTGATTATGGACTTAACCCTAAGCATGCACCTAACGCACCCCTATAGGTGAAAATCCTTGCATCAGATGCTTGAGTTGGCATGCTCCCACTTCAGAAGGGTGGTTCTCCAAGTGGTCCCACTCTCCAAGCTTTCACGAATCGGCTTCTAACTCTTACAAACGGCAAAAGGGTACACAGACCCACAAATATACATAACTTAATAAGAACCCTTGGTTTTAACCAAGTGGAGTACATTAATGAAGAGAGGTAGAATATACAATCAGATTATATAAAGAGAGAGAGGAGGCACACGCAGGCCCCATTTAATAACATAACCAACACAATTAAAAGCAATCACAAGCCAAGCGTAATTAAGTCCATGATCACCTCCATACACACACTAACATTCATCACATGAACATAGAGCACATACGTGATAATTAAATGATATATATCATATATATCAACATAAAATTACAAACTATATTTTTGAAATTCTCAATTTCATGCATATCGAATTTTCATGAAATAAATAACATGAAAATAACATGACAACAACATATAAACAATTTATATGAAATAAACATACACATCTAAACTATTTAGAACATTTATGCATTCCAAAAACTATGCAAAGTCAGAAATTAATGTTCCAATTTATATTCTATAAAATCTTATTTTACAAAATTAATTAAGACACTAAATATTTAAGTTAAACCTTTAAAAAAATTTAAAATTCAACCATGAGTAAATCTATGTAAATAGAGCTTAACATCATCTAACATGTCATTAAACACTTTAAAACATTTTAAATAATATTATAAATTTTTTCATAAATTTTTTGGCCATTTTTCAAATTTTCTATGATTTTAAACACTTTAAAATCAATAAAATAAAGTGTCTGGCGCATTGTGCCGCCACCGCCGCCGCGGTGTCTACGTCGCCTGTGCACCCGCCTGGTGCGCCGGCATCAATCAGCGCATGCGCCGAACGCCGTGTGTCGCTCACGCGGTTGCGGCTCCGCTCGATGACATTGTTCATCAAGAGGGATATGTCTCCCTTAACTCGGACATATCTCCATATCCCATGCTCAGAAAATTTCGAAAAAATATGCATTGGAATCCTTTTAGAATAAGGAATCTAAAAAATTTGGCCAAATATCAAGTAAAAATTTCAACCGACCATAAAATGAGAAAGAAGAGGCGGCGGTCACCAAGATTCCGTAGCAGAAATCATCATTTTGCAACAAGGATAACTCCTGATCCCGGAAGCCAAAAATTCTACAAAAATACAATTTAAAAATCTCATCAAATGACATTTATATATATATTATAGAAATATTATCTAACAATGAGAAAACAGGGAGAAACAGGTCGGCACCGCCAGACTCCGCAGAACCCTAGAACGCCAGAAAATTCTCAAATTCTCTTCTTTCGATGCCGATCAAAGCTGTATATCATGATTAAAGGTTAGGACCCATCTCCTAAAACCTTTTACATGCCTCAATTTTATCTTTGTACGAAGATTTCACAAAATCCCCAAACCCGGGTGATGGTTTAGGCATGACAAAAACACCAACTTTGGGGCTTCTCCCAAACTCTACAAAGATCGAAACTTATAATGGTTAGTGGTGTTGGAAATCCCTATATCACGAGATTCTACAGGAGACAACAAATCTTTCATCTAAGTCATACACAGATTATGGTGGCCTCATCAAAATAGACGTTTGCATAGTTTCGGGAATACAAAAATTACATAAAATAATGTCGATTTGATGTTGGTTTCTGTAAGGAATCAATACATGACCGCGAAAAAATTTTGATTCCATAAAACCATGATCTTTGCCTTGATCGATGCCGAACGAGTAAAACCGGGAACCGAATATGAAGTAGAACGAGAGTACCTCATGGGATTTCTCAAATCCCTCACCATGGATGAAGAGATGACATTCCTCCTTGCTGAAAACCGTTCAAGTGTCCGGTCTCTAGCGGTATCCACACGATCTGCTTCAATAGACGAGTTCTCTCTTCCTTCGGGCCTCCAAAAACCTCTCAGATCCAAGCTTGACCATGTGAGATCACCTTATAGAGGAGAGAGGAGAGAGAGAGGAGGCTTGGGACGTGCTCCAGCCCTATGGCTTGTTAGGGTTTGGCTTCATAAGCCATTTATATATAGAAGATGGAATTTTTCACAAAAACCCAAAACTTCTATAAAATTGCGTCCATGCCCTCATCTTATTGACCAGATCTATTGTGTGTGACCCACTGGGCCCTATAGTCAATTTGGTTGAAGCCTTAATTAATTTAAAAGAACAATTCCTTTAAATTAAATCAAAACCGTTATCCGATAACAGTTTTTATGGCTTTCTGATCATAAGGGGTACAAGCCACATCCTATGATCCCAAATGACTTTGGGGAGTTAAATAACATCCATTGAGCCTTTCCATCATCAATTACCACACGGATTTAAATCCTCATTCATACAATGTCCCGGTCGGTCAGGGGTTCGGCACTGACTGTCAACCCCTAAATATTCCAACTCTATGAAATCTTGTACTCAGGAATAGATCAACTGGAAAACTCCTTTTCCAATTATCCTATCTACCTTGGCCAAGGATTTAGAGTACTATCCATAGGACATTCTCTCTCTCCTACCGAGAGTGAACGATCCCCTATTGTCCGCTCAATTGCCTCCACCAGGTTTCCCATATACCCAATCCATTAACTATATAGGACCACAATACTAAGTGATCCATCAGTCAATAGTCAAAGTACATAGTATGCCTGGCAAGACATCTTTGGCGACTCAGGTCAAAGATCCAACCGTGCTATTGAGATGTAAGAATAACCTAATAGACAGTTCGGTAAGATACTGATTAGGTTTTCCTAAATCGGTCAGTTCAGTGAACTCATTCCACCAATGAGCACCTGTGTGTGTATCTCAGTGTCCCCACACTGATGACCAATGAGATTGGTCATTCTCATCATATGAGAAGACATCACACACACTAGTCTATCCGGATTCTTGATGTCATGTCTCAAGGATCCTATGACTAGGAACATTTAGATCACATACCTCTAGATGATCGATCTCATTATCATGATCTCATCATGATTCAATCATCATTGCATGTGATTAAGGACTTCATTACGATATACGCTTCTAATAAAAGCTAGTAACGAAGTTTTTCCTATTTAATTGAATGAGATATTCCTAGAAATGTCGAATCATATCATATATGATTGGCTTGTAGGGCATACATTTCTATCAGTTTCGACCGAGACTTGAACCAAGCTCTGATATCACTATAAGGAATCGTCCATAAAAAATTGGTGCAGCGAAAGTGACGATTCCTATGGTTTCCTTTAGAAGCTGTCTCAATAAGAACCGAACGACGAAAACTAAAAATCGATCAAATCGGGTTCGAATATACCTGATAGGGATTCATATAATCCCATGGAGAGGAAGGATATGAGCTTCTCAAACTCTTCAAACCGTTCAAGTGTCCGGTCTCCAGCAGTATAAACACGAACTTCATCCACAGCAGGTTCTCCCTTCACACCGGCCTCAAGAACTCTTCCCAAACGAAGTTCCATCGATTATGGACACCATGTAGAGAGAGGAAGAGGTAGGGAGGAGGCTAGGGACGTGGTTTTCACCCTTGTCTTGATGGGGTTTGGCTGAAACCATTAGTATTTATAGAGAATTTTGAAATTTTTCATAAAAACTCAAATTCTCCATAAATTACGCCATTGCCTCTATACTTGTGGATAAGTCCTTTTGTGTGTGACCCACTAGGACCAATAGTTTATTTTGTTGAGGCTTAAATAAAATAGAATAATTTTATTTAATTTAATTAAATATGTTATCCGATAACAGATTAATCGGCCTACAAATCATGAAGGGTACAAGCCACATCCTATAATCCCAAATGACTATGGAGATAATCTCATTTCCATTGAGCCTTTCCATCATCAGTTATCGCATGAATATAAACCCTCATCTATCCAATGTCCTAGTCGGAAAGGAGTATGGCATCGACTATCAACTCCTTAGTATACTGACTCTATAAGATCTTGTACTTGGAATTGGATCAATTGGAAAGATCCTTTTCCAATTATCCTATCTACCCTGGCTAGGAATTTAGAGTATTATCTTATAAGACATTCACTTTCACTTACTGATGTAGACACACCAAATTGGCCTAATTCGGAACCCCAGACTCTTATTCCATAGGCAATATCTTTTATTTGACTGTTATCTGATCTAGATTACCTCATGGATGTCGACTCCAGAAACGGGTTCCGGATCGGCACCTCAAGATAAGAAGGTGAAAGATGGATGGAATTGGGGAAAAAAAAAGGAAGTGAATTGAAAACACTCGGAAAGCGGTAAAATGTCCTCACCTCGGTCCCACACTCACATTGATCCCCGAACTTTCATCTCACGGCGTCGCTCGAGCACCGGAGATGGTTCGGGTCATGTGGGAGGAGAGGGAGGAGGATATGAATTTAGAACATGAATAAAAAGAAAGTGTGGTCGCCAGGAGCCGCGGGCTCCGCTTTATGTAATGGAAATAAAAAGAAGTTGACCGTGTGTACCTTAGCGTGGGAGAAAGGGATGTGAGTTCAACCTTCTTCTTCTTCGGCCGGCCGATGAAGAAGAGTCTCCAATCCAATGCTAGCTTGATCAACCTGTGCAACTAGAACAATGAACCAAGTGAAGAGTTTGGTTAGACTTGTGAAGTGTAGTAACTGTAGAGAGAATATGAGAGAGAAGCAATTGGAATCGAACTCACCGGATTGGGGTGAGTCCTAACCCCTTTTTTTGTGTTTTTGATGATGTAAAAATGATGTAAATGAACTAAAATATGCTTTAAAACAGTAAATAAACAGAATTAATGGAGTTTAGAAAGCTTATGGAATGATTTGGCTTGAGTTGAAGCCGAGTTGGTTGAAAACAGCCGGTTCGGGTAGCTTGGTACCCTTCTGGCGCGACTTTGGTGCAGAGGATGTTACGGACGACCCCGATGTCGGAATTGAGTGCCGTTTGTTGGAGTAGACGTAGGATTCATAGAAGAAGAGTTCCTATGTTTATGACTTCTCCGAAATCCTCCTGTAGAAGTCAGTAAAAATTATGAAAGTGGGCGGATATCAAAAACAGAACCTGGATGCGCGCCCTCAGTGTAGCAACCGCCACGAACAAACGGCAAGTCGGAATGGAGTGCCGTCAGTTGGGGACGAAAGAGGACGAAGAGAGGAACAATTTGTATGTTGAAGACTTTTGCAGCAGAAGCCTCGGATTTTCTCCAGAAGTCGATGAAGATGGTTGATGAAGAACACCCGGATCGAGCCTTCTCCTTCACCTCGGGATCGGTTTCTTGACTTCGGATCGCCTTTGGACGTCGGGATGGCTTTGGAGAAGAGCTTGGACGACCTTGGGACGAGCTAGGCACCGGGGTTCAACCTTGGGTCGCTGAGAATGGCCCTCAATTTATAGGGGAAGGGAGACGGTGCAAAATTGGGAAACTGGTCCTACTGCGCCCCCCTGTTTCAAAGGAGACGAGGGCGCGCAGGGCGCGCCCTCAACCCAAGGGCGCGCAGGGCGCGCAGGGCGCGCCCCCAGTTCGGGGGCGCGGTCTGCGCGCCCCCCTGTTTAAAAGGGGGCGGGGGCGCGTTCGGCGTCTCACTGCTAAAAATCGACGGAAACTTCCGGAAATTGCTAAAAATCGACTTGACATACGTAACGCGCCCCCGAACCGGGGGCGCGGTACAAATAAGTGAAAATCCTCGCCCGGAAACCTTCCAAAAACCCGTTTTAGAAGGTGCTAATCGGGGTAATTTCCGATTTAAAGCAACTGACCGCGCCCCCGCCTTTCAAAGGAAGCGGGGGCGCGCAGGGGCGCGCCCCCGGTTTGAGGGCGCGCAGGCGCGCCCCGGGTTGAGGGCGCGCAGGCGCGCCCTCCCCTTTCAAGCGGAGCGGGGGCGCGGTACACTCTCTCTCCTGCGCGCGTGTTCCGCGAGCCGTATCTTGCAAACCGGATGTCCGATTTGGCTCCCGTTTGTCGCGTTGGAAAGAGGGCCTTCACCCGCACCTCCTCAAGTCGGTAAACCAGCCGCATGACTCCCGAGATGTTCGTACGGGGATTTCTACCGTTTTACCTTCTCGCGGAAAGCCGAAACCCGGAGCGAAGATCCGAAAGAGCACGGTTCCGGTCGAGAAATCTCGGGTCAACTCGGGATGACTTGAAATGATGACCGAACAAGTCCGGTACGATCGGACAATCCGAAGTCATCGAAAAATCTGAGATTAACCCGGTAAACGTGAATTGAAAGCCGTAAAAGCCGCGAAACCCTAAAATTGACCGAACCGGCCTTATAGCCCCGGTTGATAAAATATACGGCTAGAATCGACCCGGATGACCTGAAAAGACCCGGTGATGACCGGAAAGGCCTAACATGTGGTCCGGGATAGCCGTGTCAGCACAGATCGAAAAAGCCGTAACGAAAGCCGTCATTGACCGACGCCTACCGAAGTGACTTCTCGGAAACCCTGAATGTTACGGAACACATGCGGGACTCTCGAGGCCTTCAATTATGGACCATTCAAGGTCGGTCATCGAGCAGGCTTCGTGTTTTTACAGTTCACATGCGGCTCTCGCTTGAAGGTTACCGCAATATTCCGGAAAACATTGGTCCATTCTCAACTTGCAAGGGGCTCCACCCATGTCCTTAGCTCATCTCCACGAGGTAGTCCGGATCAGATAACGGTCAGATAAAAGATATCGCCTATGGAATAAGAGTCTAGGGCTCCGAATCTAGCCAATTTGGCGTGTCTACAGCTTGCCTCGCCTTGATGTCGGCTTTGCAAGGGAATGGCATGTAGCGGAACGGAGTGAAACGTAAGGAAAGCGTAGTGAAACGAGATGGATCGTAGTGGAATGTAGTGGAGTGAAATGGCGATGGACTGAAAAGGTGGCATCAAGGTGTAGATATAGACACGCTCAACGACCAGATTCGGCAAGACGAATCTCCCCAAGTCTCTTGGTTAACCGCCATGTTTCATCAAGTCCTCCTATGTTCGATTGGTAAAAGATGTGCCATTGGCACGAGAGAAGGATAGCCAACCCCCAACGCGGTGGGGAGTCCCCGAAACATGGGTTCGTAGGTTCATCATCAGCCGGTAACCCGATCTTTGCGGTGTTCCTGTACTGTGATGGGCTAAAATTTAAAGAGATTTGTTTTGAAAAAGTAAAAGAATACCAATCGAGCACATTCGGGCTCTCTGATTCATTTAAGTCTTTCAAGAGACAAGATTCAATTCGGAATGGAATGATCTCAGATTCCGAAAGGCAAATGTTTAAGCATAGACCGCGAAGATATGACGGTGCAAGTTCTTGATCAAAATTGAAGGCCCTTGGCGGGACGAAATGGCTGCCACGGTGGGATAAGTAGCAAAAGAAGTTGCAATGGCCTCTGCGGTGAAAAGAATTGAAAGATTTGAGGGCAAAAAGTGGTTACCGAACACGGTGGGATTAATAGACACGGTGGGATATTAGAGAGGTTGGTGGGACTAGAGAATATGGTGAATGACACGGTGGGATTTAGAATGATCGAGAGGGTGAGAAGGTGAAGATTAGGAAATGATGTATGCAATGACAAAACAAAATGTAATGCAATTAATACTACATGATGCATGTTGGGCTCAAAAAAAAAAAAACAAAAAAAACAAAACTTGTATAACAAATAGTTGAAGATATAGATTGTCTATGAGGTCAAGATACCCATTCGGGAACTATCGTCCCTCACAGCACAACTTTGGCTTATCCGTGAGCATTAGAGACGACCCGACCGTCGTAGATTTTGATGAAGGGGATCTCGGGTCAAGTCTTCTCTATACTCACGGTCTTCAACAACTAATGCATAAGATAATAATACACGACTAGCGACATATATGCTAGTCGGCAAGTTATGGGGGTTTCCCATGTCCATTCCTTCGGTTCCGCGAGCAATTCCTCGTCTTTCATCAAAATGTTAGTTCCGAATGAACAATAATGTTCACTCGTCCTTAATAAAGATCAAACATAAATGTATTTGATTTTACAAATTTTTCTGAATTTTTCTGAATTTTTCGAGAAATTTTCAAAAATTTGACCGAACGTGCCCCCGAACCGGGGCGCGGCCTGCGCGCCCTCGGTTTGGGGGCGCGGCCAGCGCGCCCTAGGTTGGGGGCGCGGCTCGCGCGCCCCCACCTTGGGGGCGCGTTCGATCCCAGTTTCCTGTTTTGATCGGATCCGAATCCGATTCAAATCGGGACCGATTTTCTCTATATAAACTCTTCTTAGGACGACCAAATCGTCCTAACAACACTCAGGATGGCTCCTCCTTTGAAAAAGCAGCGTGTTGGCTCGGTTCGAGGTATTTCAAGCATCCCGGGTCATCTGAAGGCCGTAATCGGCGCCGACTTGGTAAGTTCGCTGCCAATTTTAGCTTTCAACCATTTTCTTCTTCTTTTCCTTAAAAAAGATTTTCTCTTACCTCCCGTTTGGGTGTAGGATTACCCAAACTTCCCTGGGCCTCGCCGGTATTGCTCTCCTCCCCGGCTTTCCGGCTTGCTTGACGTCCTCGGCTTGTCGGTCAGAGCAATTCTTCGAGATTGGGGCTTAACCGGGCTCTTGATCCATGCCAAGCAATATTCAGGCTACTCCCTTGACTTCGGTTTGATGGGAGCTCTTGTTGAGTTGTGGCATCCCGACACTCATACGTTCGTGTTTGGCAGCTTTGAGTGTACAGTTCTTCTTGAAGAAGCAGAGCTCCTTCTCGGCCTCCCTCGGACTAAGAAGGAAAAAGCGAAGGTATGTTCATCCCTTCAGGACCTTTCTCTTGCTTGGAATTCTTGCAGGATTTTGTCGAGGCTCGGCAGATCAGCACCTTGTTGGCCGGCAAGCGAATCAGCGTTCCCAAGTTGGTGGCTTGGACGATCTCTCTTCTGACGGCTCCTGGTCTGGACGAGGACCGGATTCTGCGCGGTGCAAAGAGTTTCGCGGCTTGCCTTGCCGCGTTGTTCTTGTTTCTCGCGGAGGATGGTTTCCTGGAGGTTGATCAACTCTCGTGCATCCGCGGCATCTGGACCGGTGCGCGGTTGGGGCCTTCAGTTCTGGGCTACTTGTATTGCGGACTGTCCGCAGCTTGCGTGGGTCGTCCTCCCTTCGGCAGTGCGCTTTTACTTGCTTGCTGGGCCGATCTTCACTTTAAGTTCGATCCAGCCGGTGAGGTGGCCACCAGGTCGCAGCCTCTTCCGCCGCAGCCCCTTGTTTCCATATGCCGATGCGCTTGGCTTCGGCGAGAGAGTCGCCAATAGGTGTGCATCGGTGAAGAAAAGGCCGGATCGGCGTGCTCACTTTGCCTCCATGAACCGTTCTAGCTTCTTGCACTCTTCTGCTTCCTTGATGCAGAAGGACTTCCAGGTGTGCTTTGTGCCCGGCGTTGATCTCCGCCTGGTTACAGGTTCGGCCTTTGTGTTGTACAACGCTCACCGTTGCCACTCCCAGATCGGCTTGCCTCGGTACGAGTTGCCCAAGCTGTCCCACTTGCTCAGCCGTTGCCTTGTGGGAGACGAGTCGGGTGTGCCGCCCAGGCCTCCTGATTGAGGAGGACCCTGACCGGAAGCGCCGCTACATCTCCGCGTTGAAGCTTCTACTTGCCTGAGAGTCTTCTTTTCCTGCTTTAACTTGTCAGCCATGTTGTTTTTATTTTGAATAAACAATGAATTATTTATAGTAAGTTTGAGCGAAAATTCAAAATAAATTTACCTTGTTTCGGAAAAATGCAAGACAAATGTTGACAATTATGATGAATATGCCTTGTTATTTTTCAACACCTTGAATATTTTTTAACATGAAACAAGATATTTTTGAAAGGTTTTAACATGCCTTTTTTCTTTAGGTAATTTTTCAGAGCAAACCGTGAGTCTGATGAATTTTCTTTCGGTGACTCCTTGATCGGCTTGATTTTCTGAACAGCTTGGCGCTTTCTGAAATTTTCGCCATTTTTATCAATTTTGCTCCTGAAAAATACATTTTCAGCCATTTCTGACTAGTAAATGTATAAAATTTTCTCCTGACCCCTGAAAAATGTTAGCTGCTGATGATAAAAAATATGAATATGTTTAGCTAATTTAGGAATTGAGACATTCAAAGTTATGTGAAAAGAGGGATTTTTGATGAGAATTTAAAAAGAATTTTTCTTCACAAAATTATTTTGAGCAAACCGTGCATCGATCGAATTCTTTCGGTGGCGTTGCGATCAGCTCGATTTTGTGAATCTTGGGTGATATTTTCAAATTTCTCCCATTTTCACATTTTTACTCTCTATAAATACCTCGTGGAGGTAAGAATATCTCATTTCCACTCGCACACCATCTCTCCTCGCGCCGAAGCTCCGCAGTTCCAACTCAGATCCGGAGTCCGAGACGCCGTCAAAGGTTAGTGCCCCTGTTACAAAAAATGTATATCAGGTTATGCTCTTTGATTTGGTTCAAATTTTACGCGATTCCGAGTTGAATTGACGAAGTTATCATGGAAATAAGAATCGAAAGGTGTGAGAGGGTGCGGTCAACGCGAAACGTTGACCGCGCCCTCTGACCGGGGGCGCGCTGAGAGCGCCCCCGGTTCAGGGACGCGCAGACCGCGCCCCCAATAGGAGGGCGCGGTCTGCGCGCCCTCCCTTTACTCTCTGGGTAGGGGCGCGCAGAGCGCGCCCCTATAATGAGGGCGCGCTCAGCGCGCCCTCAAATGGAGGGCGCTCTGAGCGCGCCCTCCCTCTCCAAAGGAGAGGAGGGCGCGTTCGGCTGAGAAATTTTTTTTTTTTTCTTTAAAATAAAATAAAAAAGAAGTATGTAACAATGTTTAATGTCAACTTCCCCTTTGGCACAGATGCCGAGACATGTTCGCCGCCACGACTCCGATTCCGAGGAGCCCGAGCTTCCGGCAGTCCGAGAGGGACATTTTCTTTTCCTGCACTTAATGATTAGCTCCTTTGCATTTTGACAATAATAATTGAGTGAACTAATGAAATGATTTTATTGCAGGCCCGGATAAAATCTCGGATCTCGTGGGACCTGGTGCATGCTGCCTACCTAGGCCTACCGGACTTTCAGCAGGTTCGGTTAGAGGAGATGGGGTTTGGGCCCATCCTCCGGGTGACTCCTTTTTGGGAGGACCTACCACTGGTGCAGGTCCTCCGTGAGTCCTGGGACCCAGACTCCTTTGTGTTTCTGTTCCCATGGGGGCACATGGTGCCCTCATTAGAGGATGTTGCACACATCACCGGTCTTCGAGTTTACGGTAGGCCGGTGGTGTGTGCTACCTCTTCCGACTATTCGCGGGAGTTCCGGGCCCTCTTCGCATATGAGCCCGAGTTCGACCCAGAGGATGGCCTACGCACCATCGCCAGACTAGAGGCTTGGTGAGATGGTAGGCTTGGTTGATGCCGAGCGTGTCCGTGGCGAGAGCCAGGACAGCTTTTTCTGCCGCATGGTCGGCCGTGCTGCAGCCGGCATTTACCGGATTACCTCGGCTCCTTGGAGGCGGACGTAGACTTGCGCCGTTTCCTCCTCTTCTTCTTCGGGCGCCTTCTCGTTGGGCTCGAAGGCGGACCGCATTCATCCGCGGTTCCTCCCTTTGCTTGCCGACCCGGAGCAGGTTGGTACGTACGCGTGGGGGCAGCGATGCTCGCCCATTTGTTCTGTGGCCTCCAGCCCGAGGCGGGTTCTCGTTTCGGTTGCTGGCTTCTCTCCTTTTTTTCAGGTGACTTTTAGCAGCTTTCCTTTCTTGTACACTTGTATTGCTCTGCTTTGCTCTGACGAGTTGTGCCTTTTACAGGTTTGGAGCTACCTCTACTTCCCCCTCGGTCGGGCACAGCAGTCCTACCCTGACCTCTTCCCCTTGATGGCTCGTTGGGAGCCCCTCCGCCCCATCGGGGGCCATCGTAGCCACCGGCTTCGATTCGTTCACGTATTCTCCGTTTCCCACACACTGAGGTATGTCTTTAATTTGTGTATCAATATCCCCTGTTGAAATAATAATCATGATTTTTCTTCTCACAGGTGTGTTGGAGGCCATATCTCGTGACCGATGACCATCTCCAGCCTTGGATTGCCCATGCTGGTCGTGTCTTCGGCCGCGATCTTCATCTTCTCGTGCGTTAATGAGCCGGCGCCACCGTGGCTTCGGTTCTCGGCGCGCGCCCTCGGTCCGGAGCAGATCGGGTGGAGCCTCCTCCTCCTCTTCCCTTAGTTGGTGCTCGTCCTAGACGCCTTCTCCTCCCCGTGGACCGGGTGGAGAGGTACCACGCCTCGATCACTTTGTGGCATGAAGGCGGCAAGGTAATTTTGGGCCGGGCGAGAGGATAGCCGAGACTCCCTTCGCCGATACGCGGAGGCGTATGGCCACTTGTTTGTTCCAGAGGGTCAGGTAAATGCTTCTTTCTTTCTTTTGATTCTGTGTAATTGTTCTCTTCTGACCTTCATGTCATTTCAGGAGGCTCGGGCTCTATTGTTACGCCAACAGCTGGAGATTGTTGACCTTCGGCAGGAGGTGGCCACTCTTCGTGGCATGCTGGAGACTGAGGTAGACACTGCTTTTGTCCTTCATTTGTGCTCTCAACATATGATTGCTTTGATGTGTTTTTTCTTCTGTTCACAGCGGAAGGCTCGTGCTGAGGGTTCACCTCCTTCTCTGTCGAGGGAAGAGGTGGCTGAGCTCCGCCAGCGTCTTAGTGAGGCGAGAGAGGCCCTGACGACCAAGGAGGCAGAGGTATCTTTTATTGTTGTCTATTCTGGTCGTTGATTTTCTTGGTTCATATACTTCCTCTTCTTCCAGGTTGTCGAGCTTCAGAGTAGCTTGTCCTCCCGTATCCAGTCCTTGGAGTCTGAGGTGGAGACATTGCGGTCTGCCCCAGCTGACCTTCGTTCCCAGATGATCGTCTCTGATCTCCGCCTTCAGCACGAGAGAGCCATGCGGGAGGTGGAGCGCCAGCATAGCCAGGCCATGCGATCTCTGGAGCAGATGCACCTGCAGGCACAAGTTCGTTTGTCGGCAGCAGAGGCGACATTGCAGGTTTACCGCCAGGGCATCCCTCCACATCCGAGCCAGAGTTTCACCCATCAGAGCAGCTCCCATCGGAGTGGCACGCACCGGAGTGGCGGCGCTGCTCGTAGTCGGGGTCACCACGGGCGGAGCCAGCAGGGGCAGAGTGGCCAGAGCCAGAGCCACGAGCACGGTGCTTCTGCGTTCCTGGCCACTTCTTCAGAGCGTCGCCGCAATGAGGCGGCTGCAGCAGCTTTGGCGGACACGGCTACCATGCCTCCTCCACATGGTCATTCTCCTGGAGGGGGTAGCAGCAGGCACTGATTTCTGTAGCAGGCTTAGCTTTTCTGATGTTGTAGCTGCTTTTCTTCTTTGTTGTAGCACTTAGTGACATAATCAGATCTTCACTTGTTTGCTTCAGTGTTTATTTGATCTGCTTGACATCGCTCAAAAGGGTAGTTAATATCACATTTTGGCTTAGCCCCTTGCAAGTTTGTCAAGGGGCGAAGCCTTCTAAGGGATAGCAAATAAAAATAAGTAATAGATGTAGGGTTAAGAGACATACCGTTAGTGAGATTCTCACCCCTCCTTGACTTGTGTTTCTTTTCTGAAATGCTCAATAGAAGGGTTAAATCTGTTCTATGGCTTACCCCCTTGCCTATTGTCATCTTGCCTTGCTTATATGTCAAGGGGGGTAGCCTTATTAACCAGGTAAGATGAACAAAATGACAGAAAATGAATAAGATAAGGGTTAAGAAAGCTTACCTACTATGGTGAGAGTCACACCCTACTTAGCATCCTGTTGTTGAGAAAACCTTCTCCTCTTATTCTAAAGTCCCTGAAAACACTTGATAAAAGAGGATTAGATCTTCACAACGACTCATCCCTTTGCCTATTATGGCCAACTTTGACTTAGGTCAAAGGGAGGAGCCCTCTTAATGGGGTGATAATGAAGGTAAATATGCAATGCGGAAATGAAACATGCAAGACATAAAGGTAAACATGAATGCTAGCAAAGGCAAAAAGCAAGGTTATGCCAAGTTAGATGATGCATATTTTTTTAGATTTTTTTGAAAAGTATTTATTAATTTTTTTTTTTTTGAAGATATTGGATTTTTTATTTATTTTATTATTATTTTTTTTTTGAATTTTTGAAAATATTTGATTTTTTGTTTTTTGTTTTTGAAAATATTTGATGTTTTTTGGATTTTTGTGGAGAATGCCAGTATTGAGACCATTCATCGATCTTTGAGTGTTGATCAAGATTCAAGCAATAAGCACCACGTGTGAATAAGGTTCCTTACCCAGAATCTTTCTTGCCCTCTTCTCTTGATCGGTTTGGATTCCCCCTGAGTTTGGACAGTCTACCATACCCTAGGGGTTTTAAGATGGAAGAATAATAAAGGAAGTCTTTGATAGGATTTGGGGGTGTTGAGGAGGGTTTCTCTACTCATGCCCAAATTGCCCGTTGGGGTTCGGCCTCTTCGGGTCTTTTCTACATGTGGCACTTACTTAGACAAGTCTTTGACCTGCGGGGTCATTGCCCATCTTTTGGTGCCTTCTCTTCATTTTATATTCTTTCGGGTACTCATTCAGACAGGCCCATATTTGTTTAAACCTGTGGGGTTCATTGCCCATCTTTTTGGCACCCTTTTGCACCCTATGAGACGGCCTCCTACTAAGGCGGCGGGCATTTTCGATACTATCCTCCTCTAGTCCCCTTCACCTATCTTGGACCGAATAGAAGAGAATAGGGTAAGGTTTCCTTTCCGCCTTCAGGGTTCTGCCTTGCTTCTCTTGAGTGTTGGGCTATCTAGATTCTGGGATCGGGAGGTGTTGTGTGTGCAATGTGATGTCTACCCTTGACTTCTAGCTAACACCCTTGGATCGATGACTTAATATCATACTAGAAATTCTCCATTTTCTTTTCTAAGGAAAATATTTTTTGAGGTAAACGCCGTTCCATGGATGGTTCAATTTTTCTCCATCGGCATTGGTTAGCTCATATGCATTGCCTGGATATTTTTCAGTTATAACAAAAGGCCCTTCCCAGTTAGGTTGCAACTTGGAGCGGGGACCACCCGGCTTAACGAATATACGTTTAACTACCATCTCACCGATTTCGCACTTCCTCTCTACCACCCTCTTTTGCTAAAACCTTTTCAATCGGTTACGATAAGTCCGGGCATGCTCGGAAGCGGCCAACCTTCTTTCATCTAGGAGCTCAAGGTGTGCAAGGAGAGAGTCTCGCCTCTCATGGCCAGGGATGTCCCTATCGAGTTGAACTCGGAGTGATGGAAGGAGTACTTCGTACGGGACCACCGCTTCCATCCCATATGCGAGAGCATACGGGGTTTGACCAGTGGGGGTCCGTTCAGAAGTACGATAAGCCCATAGGGCATCTATAAGCTTATCTGGCGGTCAGCGAACTTGCTAGACTTACAGGTTTTCTTGATGATTTTAATCAAAGTTTTGTTGGTGGCTTCTGCTTGACCATTGCCTTGCGGGTAATAAGGAGATGAATGATGCAATGCGATGCGGTACCTGTTGCAAAGATCACGCAGATCTTGAGAGAGAAATTGCGGTCCGTTGTCGGTGACGATGTCGCTGGGTATCCCGAATCTGGCGATGATGTTGCGTTTGATGAAGGAGCACGTTGTTGATGCCTTGATCTCCACGAACGCTTCCGCTTCGCCCACTTGGTGAAGTACTGCGTTGCCGTCGGGATGAACGATTTGGAACGGATTTCGCAGTTAAGATCCCTTAGAGGGCCAATGATATCGAAAGCCCACATGGCGAAGGGCCATGGGGCATGAATCGGATGAAGGGAAGATGCGGGAGAATGGATCTTGTCGGCATGGAGTTGGCAAGAATGACAGTGCCGGACAAAGATGGAGCAACCCTCTTCTAGGGTTGGCCAATAATACCCTCGCTCGATGATTTTCTTGGCAAGAGCTTGAGCATTGATATGGCCCCCACAGACCCCGGGATGTGCTTCCTTAAGCACCAATTCTGCCTCTTCTTCATCAACGCATCTCAATAAAATTCCACTTAGGCTCCTCTTGTAGAGCACCCCTCCTAGGATGGTATACCTCTGGGATACTCTCCTGATGGCCTTCTTTTCTTTTGCATTTGATCCAGGTGGATATGTCTGATCTTGACAATACCTTGCGATCTCATCAAACCAAGGCCTCTCACCCTCATCTAACTCTTCCAACTCGACTAGAGAAACTTCCTCTTTCTGCTCTAGATACTCCTTCCTGCCAAATCTCTCCTTAACTTTCAGAAATCGCCCATCCTTAATCGCTGGCATCGACCTTCTACGGACATGAATAGTCCGCACCTGTCTACCTAGCGGGACTGATAGGGATGAAGCTAAGGAGGCTAGGGCATCAGCAAGGATGTTCTGAGATCGAGGAACATGGACAAAAGTAAGTTTGGAAAAGAGCTTGATGTAGCAAGAGGTGAGTTCTTGGTAAGGTTTGAGGTTTGGATGAGAAGTTCGGTATTTGGTTAGGACTTGGCGAAGGATTAGTTGGCTATCACCTATCACCCTTAATTCCGTGGCACCATAGAAATGAGCGGCCTCCAGCCCGGCCAGCAAGGCTTCATATTCAGCTATATTGTTGGTTGCTGGGAAGTCAAGCTGAAATGCTTGTGGAATGGTGACACCCTCGGGTGATAGAAGGACAATTCCTATTCCCTTACCGTGTGAATTCAGAGCCCCGTCAAAATATAATGTCCAAAGGTGGGAAGATCGGATCAACATTAGTTCGTCATCCGGGAGCTCCGATTGGACCGGGTCAAAGAGGGGTATAGGGTGATGGGCTAGATGTTCGGCAATGGCATAGCCCTTAATCGCCTTCTGGGGGACATAGGTGATATCAAACTGAGAAAGGAAGCTCTGCCAACGACCTAACCGATCAGTTAGAACAGTTTTCTCAAGAAGGAATTTGATGGGATTGATGCGGGCAATAAGATTGACCTCATGAGCTAAGAAATAGTGTTTAAGCTTCTGAACTACCCAGACTAGTGCAACATAGGTCTTCTCCACTACAGTATACTTCTGCTCACATGGATCAAAGATCTTTGACAAATAGTAAGTTGCCCTCTCTTTCCCTTCTTCATCAACTTGTGCAAGGACTGCCCCAAGAGAATTTTCCAAAACCGAGATATATAAAACTAAGGGCTTGCCAGGGACTGGTGGTCTAAGCACAGGGGGACTAGCCAGGTACCTTTTCAAACCATCGAATGCATCCTGGCACTTCGAATCCCATTTGAACTCGGCCCCCGCCTTGGTCAACTCATAGAAAGGTTTACACCTTTGGGAGTGTTGTGAGATGAACCGGCGGACAACCGTAGCCTCCCGATTAGTCCTCGAAGTTCTTTCATATTTCTCGGAGGAGGCATACCAATGATTGCCTTGGCCTTGTTTGGGTCGATCTCTATGCCCCTTTTACTCACTATGAACCCCAACAGTTTTCCTGAGGATACTCCAAATGTGCATTTCTTTGGGTTCATCTTCAATTTATATTCCCTAGCCCTTTGCAAGACCTTTCTTAACACTTCAGGATGATCTTTTCGGCTTTTGGACTTAACGACCAGGTCATCCACGTACACCTCTACAAGGGTATGCATCATGTCATGGAAGATAGCCATCATTGCCCTCTGATAGGTAGCACCAGCATTCTTCTATCCAAAGGGCATGACGACATAGCAAGAGGTTCCCCAAGGTGTGGTGAACGAGGTCTTCTCCTGGTCCTCTTCGGCCAATCGGATTTGATTATATCCAGAATAGCCATCCATGAATGACAACATTTCGAATCCAAGCAGTTGTTATCAACCAAGACGTCAATATGAGGTAGAGGAAAGTCATCTTTAGGACACGCTCGGTTCAAGTCCCTGAAGTCTATACAGATCCGAACTCGGCCATCCTTCTTCATGACAGGGACTATGTTTGCCACCCATTGCGGATAAAGGACGACCTTGATGAATCTTGCTTGATGTAACTTGTCGACCTCTTCTTTCATCTTAAGTGCAACATCGTGGTGGAATCTCCTTAATTTTTGTTTGACCGGGGTAGCTCCGCATTTCAAAGTTAGACGATGTTCAACTAACGAGTTGTCTAACCCCGGCATGTCCTCGTATGTCCATGCGAACGTGTCCTTATATTCTTCCGTAATTTTAATCAAACTCTGTTCCTCAGTGGGAGTGAGGTTTGCGCTTAGGAGGATTGTCTTGGGATCTTCCGGTGTTCCGAGATTCAATTCTTTTGTCGGTTCATCCACCGTGGCTAATGGTTCTTCAAATCTTTTAAGTCCAGATGTATACGCATCAGCCAAGTCCTCAATTCCATCCTCGAAATCAGTATCTTTTCGATAAGACCTCGTAAACTCCCGAGTGTATGATCTACATTGAATTCATCCTCATATTGGATCTCATTAAGTTGGATAGCATTTTCCAAAAACCTTGGCGGCCTTGCACATTCCTTGCATTTTTGAGCTATTTGTTGGAGATATCTTTCTGGCACACGTTTACCTCGAATTTTCTTCTTTCCTATCCTAACTACTCCTAAAGAAGACGGAATTGAAAAGGTGGTATTAACAGTGGGTGAAGGATCGAGCAGATCGATCAGTGAGTTGGAGAAGAGGGGTCCCTGGTTGGGAGCACCCTCCGAGACAAGTAGCGACGTCTCCTCGATGGAAAACTGAGTTTGCGAGAGGACGATATTGTTGGGTATTTTGGGTAATTTCAATACACAAAAGGGAATGAGCCGATGGGGCTCGAGCAGAAATCGAAAGCTTAAGTAAATGGGAGAAAAATGGGCTCGCGGGCCCGATGATAACAAGAAATGGGCAGATAGGCCCAAAGCTGGTGAAAAGATCTAAGGGGCACGTGGGCCCAAATGGTGGGCACGCGGGCCCAAAGCAAGAAAATAAATCTAAAGGGCACGTGGGCCCGACTGGTGGGCACGCGGGCCCAAGGTTGTTGGATTGGAATGGGCATAGAAGCCCAGTGGAGTAAGAAGATTTGAATGGGCTCTCAGGCCCAATGATCAGTTCAGGTGGCCATTTTGGCCCATAAGTGGGAATTGGGCTAGATAGCCCATCAAGCGAATCCAAGAGGGATAGAGTGAGGATTTTGAAATACGTGACCGTAGGATACGGTTCACGCGGGATGTTGTTTGGAGGTGGGTTCGAGTGGACAAGTTGTTTAGAGATGGACTTGCCCTTGATCGGTTCTTCCTCCTCTATGAACAACCGAGCTAAAGATGAACTCGGGTTGTCCACCTCCTCCTCTTGCTCTGGTGCCTTCTTCCTCTTGATCGGTTCTTCTTCTTTGTCCCCGGCCATCATCATGGTCTCCCCTTTAATAAAGAATTTTTGAAGTCCCATGGCATTTTTTGGCCGGTAGACCATCCGCGGAGTGAAACTGGGCTTATAGCCAAGCCCGTGTCTCTTTGGTCTTCGTACGGCTTCAATGGGGTGCACAACCCCCTGCAGCCTCCTTTCCCAGCCCCTTTCCCCGGCTGATAGCCCATCCCTTTCATCATCCGCAACGCAACCGAATCTGGAGGCGTCGTCAATACCATGACCTCGGGTAGCTCGTAGTTGAAACCAACGGCCGGACAGATTTTGATATTGGTAGTGCGAGAAGAGGGGTCATCCACGTCACTCGGAATGGGGATGTTGGTTACTTTGATCACACGGCCCTTGTATGGGAACTTCAGACACTGATGATTAGTGGAGGCAACAGCTCCTATTGCCTCAAGGTACGGGCGTCCCAAAATAGCTTTGAATGTAGGGTCCAATTCTAGAACGTGAAACTCGGCGGTGACAGCACACGGCCCGAGCCCTACTTTCAATGTAACCACCCCTCGTGCCGGCTTCCGGGAGTTGTCATATGCGGTCACCGTGACGGCAGAAGGCTCGATTTCTTCATCGGAGATGCCGCGAGTTGCAATGTTTCTGGCGGCATGACATTTATGGATGCTCCGGTGTCAATCAAGCAGGACTTGATCTCCACGCCTCGGATGACTACTGCAACGCGCAAGGCGTACTTTCTGATCTCTGGCCGTGCCAACTCCTCCTGTATAAAGGTGAGTGCCGGATGTTCACTCCTCGGGGTCAGGACAAGAATGATCTTCTCGGGCGGGAGGTCCTCATTGACCATGACCCGCTGCAAATATTGTTGTAGGCTGTCCTGATGGTTCTTTGACCTTTTTATCAGCTCTAGAATTGAAATCCGTGCCGGCATTTTGTCCAAATGTTTTAATAGATCATATGCCGTCCCGGGCAACGGTTCTTCTACCTCCTCCTCTTACGCCCGTTCCTGTGGTTGTATCCCGACCTGGGGGAAGACCCTTTGGAACATCCTCCCGCTACGAAGTACCGGCGCCAGCGTGGTAGGGGGGAGTGGTGATGATGGTGATGGTAGGGTTGGTTGGTAGGTTGAGGAGCCCATGGTACGTAGTGGTGGTGAGGATCGGATGATGAGGGGTCGTGGACTGGTGGAGGCCGGTATGTTGGGTGATGGTTGGGGTGTTGGTGGTGATGGTCTAATGATGAGGGGTCGTGGGGTGGCAGTGATTGGTAGATTAGGTGATGTACGGGGTGTTGGTGGCGGTCTAATGATTAGACGCCGTGGAGGATTAATGGTGGTTGGTGGGTTAGGTTGGGGTGATGGTTGGGGTGCTGGTTGGGAGACGGGTGGCGGTCTAATGATTAAGCGTCGTGGAGGGTTAATGGTTGGTGAGGGTAGTGGTGTTTGGATAGTTTGTGGGCTGGGGGCAACTCTCGGTATGGAGAGTATGGTGCGGCTTGTAGGTGGGGTCGGTATGGCGGGCATGGAGGTGATTTGATCCTCGACCTGCCAACCCTGGGAATGGTGGGTTGACTCCTCGATGGCGGAGTGGACAAGGCCGAGTCGTTGGTTTGGTGGTGCTGGTGCCGGTGCTTGTACGGGTGCATGTACCGGTAGTGGATCTTGAACTATGCCCAGGCCGGGCTGCTGTTGTGCTTGTTGTCGCCGTGGTTGATTCTGCCGTGCCTTCATGGCTTGTATAGACTCTCCCATCTGTGCCCACCAATGTTTCCCCGATCGTTGAGGTCATGAATGTAATCTTTAAATCGGAAACAGACATCCACCGTGTGCCCAGGATACCGATGGTAAGCGCAAGATTTTGTCATGTCAACATTTGCCGGCCACCCTTCTCTCTCCTTTGGAAGCTTTAACCGCCGTTCAGCCATCACTGCATTGAAAATGTCGCCGGGGGGGAATGGCAGTTGAGGGTAGTATTCTCTCTGGGGTCCCCCCTCCTAAGTCGGTTGGCTGGTGGTGGCACTTGGTTGTAGGCTGGTTGGGGTGGTGGTGGTCGGTTGTAGACATGTTGTTGTTGAGGCGCTCGGTTGTAGGCATTTGGTTGCGGGGGCGCCCGGTTGTAGGGGGGTTGCTGTGGTGGTGCTGGGTTGTATGCAAGTTGTTGTTGTGGCTGAGGAGCGGGTTGAGGGGCTGGGCGGTATTGTTGATTGGGTGGTGGGTTGCGGTATTGGCTTTGACGGTCCCCACCCTGGTTCCCCATGGCATTGATGCTCTCATTATTTACTACCCCTTCGGTGGTGGGTCCTACAGGTGTAGGCTTTCTAGTATTACGGGGCTTGGTGTCGAACGGGTTGATCATGGATGCATCCTTAAAGTGGGTTTGGAGGTAGCGGGCGCTATCACACGTTCACTCATGGTTGTTGGACGGTGCATGATCGAAGGTTGCGAAGGTTAGGCGTTGTGTTCCCAATGAGCATTCTCACCGCTCCCCTTCCGAGATGGTATCCACAAGCCTCTCAGCCATTCCCCTCCACCGATCAGCAAATCGGGCAAAGTCCTCATCCGGCCTCATCTTTTCAGCAATTAAGTCAGTTATCGAGCAGGCTGGCCCCACCCTATCCTTGTACCTCTGTAGAAACTTCGTCTTAACAATGTCGAAATCCGCCGCCTCAATGGAATCAAGAGAATAGACCCAGTCTAGGGCGGATCCATCCAATGACCGACGGAATAGGAAGGCAAGGGCTTTGCGGTCATTTTTCCGTAATGAGGAGTCATAGAGAAAGCTCTTTAGATGGTTAAAAGGATTACCGGTCCCGTTGTAACGTTGGAAGACCGGTATCTCTCGAAGGAGGAAGGTGTAGAACTCGGGAAAGAGGGGACGAGAGATTTCGGGGATGGCTTTAGAATCGAGGCGGTGCCTCATCTCTTCGAAGCGCTCATCCATCCGGTCGATTTTGTTCATTAACACTGGGTGAGGCTGGATTCTGAGCCGCGGGAGCAAAGTGTTTACTTGATTGGGTTGGAAGAGGTGGGTTGGAAACGAGAACCGGTGCGTAATTGTGTGAATGCCCCACAACGGGGTGAGTAGAGACACGGCAAGGTTGCCCAGAGAAGAGATGATCAAGGGCCCGATCGCCGGTTGGGGTGGTGAGGGGGCTTGATTTCCCTCGATCGGAGCTTGATTGGTGGGCATCTTGCCCTTAGTGGCATATTGGACAATTGCAAAGGCCTCGGGATCAAGGTGAAGAGATAGATCCTTGAGAGCTTGTTCTATAATATGTGAAGTGGATCGGTGAGCAGGATCTTGGACCTCAGGTTCCATCACGGCATTAACATGGCCATCTGGTTGGACTACGGGTTGCTGAAGCTCGTAGTGACCCATCTCGTACTCCTCTTCTTGGCCGCAGTAGTCCGACATCCCGATGTGTCTTCCGGACCTTAGAGTGGGCATCCTGTCAAATTTCCTTACAAAATGGTTGAAAGAAAGCAAATGAAGGATGTAAATGCAAAGAGAGTTTTTGTTTGGTTATGATTGTTTGTTTGATTTGATTTGGTTTCAATTTGGTTGTTTGGCAAGCAAGTTGAACATAAAAATTAAAGGGATTTTTTTTTTTTTTTAGGTGTTTTGAAAGAGATTTTTTTTTTTTCTTTTCAATTGTTGTGAGCAAGCAAGTTATGCAAACAAGGTTTTAAAATGACTACTCGACAATTATTGGGTTGAAACCTTAGATTAGATAGATTGTTAGCAATTGTTCACTCAAATTGGGTATGGTTCCTATTGCTTCAATCTTCAAGACCTAAGGTTATCACTCATTCACCACGAGTAGGTACTTGGGTTCTTCGGGTTTTGGGAAAGTGGTACAACCGGCCCAATCGTGCGGAGAGGAATACTCCACGGATGGGGACTTACGGAGGTCTTGATGGAAACCACCAAATCAACTAGGAAGGAATATCCCAGAAGAGAGGTAAGAGTCCACCAAGAAGGTGTTTGGAGGGTGAGGGTGTGTTGGGAGAGAGAGCCCCCGCCTCGAATGCCCTACGGATCGGAACGAGTCCGGTACCCGATGCAAAGCTAATGCAAAAATGAAAAATGGAGGGTAGAAGGAGAAGAAGCAATCAATATGCAAACATGAATGAAAGCTATTAAATAAGTCAAGCAAGTGAATGCAAACAAGATAAGCAATGAGAAAGTAAAACAAGTGACTAGAAACTAGCAACTAAAAATGTGGTTCGCGCGGGAACCGGCTTGTGTTGGAATGTCCAATTGGGGACAAATCTGAAGTAAAGGTAAAAGGATGGTCCACGCGGGGACCGAATTGAAAATAAAGTGGCTCACGCGGGAGCCGAGTTTTGGAAAAGTAGGTGGTTCACGCGGGAACCGTTTTTTTGAAGGAAAAGGGGTGGTTCACGCGGGAACCGGTTTGTTTGATTGGAAAAAGGAAAGGAGGGCCACGTGGGGCCAATCTAAAGGTGCTGCAAAGGGGTGGTCCACGCGGGGACCGATCTGAAAGTAAGTTGGTTCACGCGGGAACCGAGTTGGAAAAGAAAGGTGGTTCACGCGGGAACCGGTTTATAAGAAGAAAAGTGGTTCACGCGGGAACCGGGCTGAAATTAAAGACAAGAAATCAAGTCCACATGGGGGACAATCTTAAAGGAAAAGTAATCAGCAAGTTTTTAAAAGTAAATTGACATGGAAAAGGGTAAAGGACAAGCCGGTTCACGCGGGAACCAAGTCGGAAAACAACTAGTTGCACGGATCAATCAAGCTAGCACGGTTGAAGACATTGGTTGTCCCACCGTGGTCGCCAAAAAGCTGTCGACTCCGGAAACGGGTTCTGGATCGGCACCTCAAGATAAGAAGGTGAAAGATGGATGGAATTGGGGAAAAAAAAAGGAAGTGAATTGAAAACACTCGGAAAGCGGTAAAATGTCCTCACCTCGGTCCCACACTCACATTGATCCCCGAACTTTCATCTCACGGCGTCGCTCGAGCACCGGAGATGGTTCGGGTCATGTGGGAGGAGAGGGAGGAGGATATGAATTTAGAACATGAATAAAAAGAAAGTGTGGTCGCCAGGAGCCGCGGGCTCCGCTTTATGTAATGGAAATAAAAAGAAGTTGACCGTGTGTACCTTAGCGTGGGAGAAAGGGATGTGAGTTCAACCTTCTTCTTCTTCGGCCGGCCGATGAAGAAGAGTCTCCAATCCAATGCTAGCTTGATCAACTCCGTGCAACTAGAACAATGAACCAAGTGAAGAGTTTGGTTAGACTTGTGAAGTGTAGTAACTGAAGAGAGAATATGAGAGAGAAGCAATTGGAATCGAACTCACCGGATTGGGGTGAGTCCTAACCCCTTTTTTTGTGTTTTTGATGATGTAAAAATGATGTAAATGAACTAAAATATGCTTTAAAACAGTAAATAAACAGAATTAATGGAGTTTAGAAAGCTTATGGAATGATTTGGCTTGAGTTGAAGCCGAGTTGGTTGAAAACAGCCGGTTCGGGTAGCTTGGTACCCTTCTGGCGCGACTTTGGTGCAGAGGATGTTACGGACGACCCCGATGTCGGAATTGAGTGCCGTTTGTTGGAGTAGACGGAGGATTCATAGAAGAAGAGTTCCTATGTTTATGACTTCTCCGAAATCCTCCTGTAGAAGTCAGTAAAAATTATGAAAGTGGGAGGATATCAAAAAAAGAACCTGGATGCGCGCCCTCAGTGTAGCAACCGCCACAAACAAACGGCAAGTCGGAATGGAGTGCCGTCAGTTGGGGACGAAAGAGGACGAAGAGAGGAACAATTTGTATGTTGAAGACTTTTGCAGAAGAAGCCTCGGATTTTCTCCAGAAGTCGATGAAGATGGTTGATGAAGAACACCCGGATCGAGCCTTCTCCTTCACCTCGGGATCGGTTTCTTGACTTCGGATCGCCTTTGGACGTCGGGATGGCTTTGGAGAAGAGCTTGGACGACCTTGGGACGAGCTAGGCACCGGGGTTCAACCTTGGGTCGCTGAGAATGGCCCTCAATTTATAGGGGAAGGGAGACGGTGCAAAATTGGGAAACTGGTCCTACTGCGCCCCCCTGTTTCAAAGGGGGCGGGGGCGCGTTCGGCGTCTCACTGCTAAAAATCGACGGAAACTTCCGGAAATTGCTAAAAATCGACTTGACATACGTAACGCGCCCCCGAACCGGGGGCGCGGTACAAATAAGTGAAAATCCTCGCCGGAAACCTTCCAAAAACCCGGTTTAGAAGGTGCTAATCGGGGTAATTTCCGATTTAAAGCAACTGACCGCGCCCCCGCCTTTCAAAGGAACCAGGGGCGCGCAGGGCGCGCCCCCAGTTTGAGGGCGCGCAGGGCGCTCCCCCGGGTTGAGGGCGCGCAGGGCGCGCCCTCCCCTTTCAAGCGGAGCGGGGGCGCGGTACACTCTCTCTCCTGCGCGCGTGTTCCGCGAGCCGTATCTTGCAAACCGGATGTCCGATTTGGCTCCCGTTTGTCGCGTTGGAAAGAGGGCCTTCACCCGCACCTCCTCAAGTCGGTAAACCAGCCGCATGACTCCCGAGATGTTCGTACGGGGCTTTCTACCGTTTTACCTTCTCGCGGAAAGCCGAAACCCGGAGCGAAGATCCGAAAGAGCACGGTTCCGGTCGAGAAATCTCGGGTCAACTCGGGATGACTTGAAATGATGACCGAACAAGTCCGGTACGATCGGACAATCCGAAGTCATCGAAAAATCTGAGATTAACCCGGTAAACGTGAATTGAAAGCCGTAAAAGCCGCGAAACCCTAAAATTGACCGAACCGGCCTTATAGCCCCGGTTGATAAAATATACGGCTAGAATCGACCCGGATGACCTGAAAAGACCCGGTGATGACCGGAAAGGCCTAACATGTGGTCCGGGATAGCCGTGTCAGCACAGATCGAAAAAGCCGTAACGAAAGCCGTCATTGACTGACGCCTACCGAAGTGACTTCTCGGAAACCCTGAATGTTACGGAACACATGCGGGACTCTCGAGGCCTTCAATTATGGACCATTCAAGGTCGGTCATCGAGCAGGCTTCGTGTTTTTACAGTTCACATGCGGCTCTCGCTTGAAGGTTACGGCAATATTCCGGAAAACATTGGTCCATTCTCAACTTGCAAGGGGCTCCACCCATGTCCTTAGCTCATCTCCACGAGGTAGTCCGGATCAGATAACGGTCAGATAAAAGATATCGCCTATGGAATAAGAGTCTAGGGCTCCGAATCTAGCCAATTTGGCGTGTCTACAATGGACATGAGCTAAGGACATTGGTGGAGCCCCTTGTGAGTTGGGAATGGACCAATAATTTCTGTAATGATGTCGTAACCTTGAGTGGTCCATAATTAAAGGTCTCGGGAGTCCCGCATGTGTTCCGTAATATTTAGGGTTTCCGAGAAGTCATTTCGGTAGTCATCGGTCAATGACGGCTTTCGTTATGACTTTTTCGATCTGTACTGACACGGCTATCCTGGACCACGCATTAGGCCTTTCCAGTTATCACCAGGTCTCCAGGTCGATCCTAGCCGTATATTTCATCAACCGGGGCCATACGGCCATTTCGGTCAATTTTAGGGTTTCCCGGCTTTTTCGATGTTCGGTTCACGTTTACCGGGTTAATTTTAGATTTTTCGATGATTTCAGGTTTTTTGACCGTACCAGACTTTTTCAGTCATCATTTTAAGTCATCCCAAGTTGACCTGCGATTCCTCGACCAAAACTGTGCTCTTTCGGATCTTCGCCACGATTTTTGGCTTTTCGCGAGAGGGTAAACCGGTAGAAAGCCCCGTGCAAACATCTTGGGAGTCATGCCAGATAGTTTACTGACTTGAGAAAGTGCGGTTGAAGGCCCTCTTTTCAACGCAACAAACGGGAGCCGAATCGGACATCTCTTTTGCAAGTTACGGCTCGCGGAACACGCTCGCAGGAGAGAGAGTTTACTGCGCGCCTTGTGCGCCCCCGCTTCCTTTGAAACGCGGGGGCGCGGTCAGTTTCTGAAAATCGGAAATTACCCCGATTTACACCTTCTAAACCGTATTTTTGGAAGGCTTCCGCCGATGATTTTTGATTATTTGTACCGTGCCCCCGGTTCGGGGGCACGTTACGTTTGTCAAGTCGATTTTTTTAGCAATTTTCGAAAGATTCCGTCGATTTTTAGCAGAGAGACGCGTAACACGCCCCCGCTTCCTTTGAAATAGGGGGGTGCGCATACCATGCCCCCGGGTTGAGGGCTCACCCTGCGCGCCCCTGGTTTGAGGGCGCGCCCTGCGCGCCCTGCACGCCCTCGGTCCAGTTTCCATGTTTTGCACCGGTTTCAATTCCCTATAAATTGAGGGCCATTCTCAACGACCCAAGGTTAATCCCCCATGCCTAGCTCATCCTGAGGTTGTCCAAGCTCTCTCCCAAGGCCATCCCGACGTCCAAAGCCGATCCGACGTCGAGAGATCAATCCCGAAGTGAAGGAGAAGGCTCAATCCGTGCGTTCTACATCAACCGACTTCATCAACTTATGTAAAAAATCTTAAACACTTTCTTCAAAATTCTTCAACATAGGATTTTTTCCTCCCTTCGTTCTCTTTCATTTGAAACTGACTTCACTCGATTCCAACTTGCCGTTTGTTCATGGCGATTGCTGCACTGAGGGCGCGCATACAGGTTCTGTTTTCTACATCTGTCCACTTTCAAAATTTTTACATGCTTCTATGGATATATTCCGAAGAAATCATAAACATAATATATATTCCTCTCCAAGTTATCCATCCATAGAAACAAATGTCACTTGATTCTGACATCGGGGTCATTCGTAACATTTTCTTCACCAAAGTCGCGCCAGAAGGGTGCAAAGCTACCCTAACCGGCCTTCTTCAACCAACTTGGCTTCAACTTAAGCCACACACTTCATAAGTCTTTCTTAACTCATTTAATTAAGTTTATTTACTGTATTAAAATATATTTTACTTCATTTTCATCATTTTTACATAATTAAAAAAACACAAAAAGGGGTTAGGGCTCGCCCCAATCCGGTGAGTTCTATTCCAATTGCTTCTTTGTTTCATCTCCTCTCCTATAGTTTCTACACTTCCCATAGTTCTAATTAGTTTCTTTCACTTGGTTTATTGTTCTAGTTTCATAGGTTGATCAAGCTAGCATCGGTTGGACTCTCCCTCATCGGCCGGCCGACGAGGAAGAAGGTTTAACCCACATATAATCTCTCACGCTAAGGTACACTCGTTCAAATCAACTCAATCTTGTTTTTTATTCCATAAAGCGGAGCCCGCGGCTCCTGGCGACCACCTTTTTATTCATGTTCTAATTTCATCTCCTCCTCACTCTCCTCCCACATGACCCGAACAATCTCCGGTGCTCGAGCGACGCCTTGAGATGAAAGTTCAGGAATCAATGTGAGTGTGGGATCGAGGTGAGGAGTCTTTACCGCTTTCCGAGTGTCTTCCGATTCACTCTCCCTTTTCCCCTATTCCATCTTTCACCTTCTCTTGAGGTGCCGATCCGGAACCCATTTCTGGAGTCGACAACTGAGAGTGGATGATCCCTTGTTGTCCACTCAATTGCCTCCATTGGGCTTTCCTTGTACCCGATCCATCGCTATACTAGATCATTTAAACGGTGATCCATAAGTCAATGGTCAAAGCACAAGTTCCACCCAACAATGTATCTTTGGCGACTCAAGTCAAATGTCCAACCATGCAACCGTGATGATAGAAAATCCTAATTGACAATTCGGTAAGATACCATTCAGGGTTTCTAATTTGGTTAGTTCAGTGAACTCATTAAACTAATAAGCACCTATATGTGTATCTCAGTGTCTCCACACTAATGACCAATGAGATTAATCATCCTCATCGCATGAGAAGACATCACATACACTAGTCTATCTGGATCCTTGATGTCCTGTATCAAGTATCATATGACTAGGAACATTTAGATCAATTACCTCTAGATGATCAATCTCATTATCATGATCTCATCATAATTTAATCATCATTGCATTTGATCAAGGACTTCATTATGATATTCGCATCTAATAAGAGCTTATAATGAAGATTTGCCTAATTAATTGAATGAGATATATCTAGAAATGTCGAATCATATCATATATGATTGACTTGTAGGGCATACATTTCTATCACACGGGAGACTGAGAACATGGACCAAAAGCTACGTAGGTCAACCACTGCGGGGGAGGTGTCTACGGGGAGGCAGCCGAGGGCCGCGACTGCACGTGGGAAAGAGGGAGGAAGCCATTCCCAAAGGGGTAGTTGTGCGGTCAACGATGCGGATGCTAGAGTCGTACAGTCGCGCTCGCTGCTGCATGCTTCCGTACAGGTTGAGGCCGGGGGAGGGGGGCTTCACACGGGAGGCATGAGGAGGCATCTGGGAGTCGGCAGCTACACGGCGATGCGAGAGACCAAGGAGAAGCGGAGCCAGGCAGGGCGATGGCTGTGGGTGAGGGAGATGTCGCAAGGGAGAAACTGACGGAGGTGGAGAGACACTATAGCAGGTAAGAAAGGGGCGACTAGGGCACTTTAAAAGGGAGTTCCAATGAGGTAAAATTGGAGATAAGAAGAGGTATAATTTGAGGAAAAGAAAGGTGGAAAAGGTGAGGGTAGAAGAGGAAAGGGGAGATGATATATAATATAATATAATACCTATTTCTCTCTTTTCTTTTAGAAAACACTAGGTATGACAACAATAACATATTTAAGTGTGTAAAATAGCTTAAACATGAAGGGAGCACTACAAGTACATAGTGTAATGGCAATGGCTTATCCATGACGGTTTTAAAAAGTCACCTCCAATAAATTTATTGGTGATGGCTAAACATGAGACATCACTACTATACAAGAACTGGTGATAACTTTTTAAGTTGTTGCCACAATATGTATTAGCTAAGGCATCATGAAAGCATAAAGAAAAACCAAAATTGGACAACATAGTATATCAATGGATACTTTTAGGTGGATAACATAGTATAACGAGCCACATTCTTATCAATCAAGTGGTGAAAAGTGCCATCTTGACAATTTCTCTCTTGGAAAAGAATTGGTGACCTATATTTTGATTCATGTTGGAGAAACGAAACATTCAACTTGGGTTGGTAACAAATTTGACTTTAACCCTTTTAGTAATAGGTCTTCAAAGTACAATGTGTTGCCTATTGTTAAAGTGATTAATAATTTACCATCATGGGTGTCTATGAAAGCAACACACATAATGATTTCATGTTTAATACTAGGTCCAAGAGTTCCCAGAAATGATATTGTTATATTTTTACAGCCATTGGTTGATAAATTTAGGTACTTAAGAGAGATCAGATTGGAGACATGATAATTTTAAAAAAAAGATAATTTTTATTATGAGAGTCATATTGCCATGCACCATAAATGATTTTCCCATATATGCAATTCTACCTAAATTAAGCTCTAAATAAAAATTAGTATGTCCACTTTATAATGTGAAAACATATTTTTTCACTAGTTTAGTCTAAAATAAAGTTTCTTAGGGCGTTGTTGATTCCCACCACTAGAACGTCATTGAAGAAAAACTAATATAAGTATTTGCTTGATGGACAACAATGTGGGAAGAAAATACCAATGATGCTAGTAAGATATGTGATATGGAGACAACAATAGGAGATAGATGCAATAAAATTTGAAAATATATTTATAAAAATATAAACAATCTAAGAAAGAAATTATCAAAGAACAAAAGTTTAAGAAAAGAAGTATATTTTTGAAAAACTACCCTATTGGACATTTCTTATTATCCGTCATCATTTGAATGTTATACACATTGAGAAAAAAAGTGTGTAACAATATTCATGACGTGTTCAACATATCAGGAAACAATAAAGGCAATTTGAACTTAAGAAAAGATTTGGTAAATCAATAAATTCATCCATAATTACGTCCACATAAGGGTTAACCAAGGATTTCAAATGCAATTTATAGGCTTAGCAATGGCCAAAAATATAAGATACATGATTTTGTGAAGAATATTTGAGTGCCACATGATTATGCCTCAAATTTAAGTAGATGTGTAATTTAACAATTAGTGAGTTAAAAAGTCATGATTGCCATGTCATGATGCAAGTCATTGTTCCTTTGGCATTTCAAGACATTATATCAAATGATGTACTCAGTCCCATTGTAGAATTATGCTAATACTTTAGGAATAGAGAAAGTATAGAATAAAATCTTTTAGTATGGTTTAGATCACACATTCATGAGTAAAAAAAACATAGGGAAGTCTGTTCAGGCGTGAAGATATAGACCAGCACTTGCGCAAGAGATTCACGACAGTCTGTTCCAATATCGAAGTTCCTGCATGGACATTAGAGAAATGAAACGATAGAGAACGTGAGAGAAGCTTTCAGTTTTTCTTATCCACGCTCCGGAGTCCACTTTTTGTATAATAGATCAGATGATGATGCCCACGAGTGAGAATCAAAACGATACATTATAGCGATATAGAATCATGCACTTTGGTAGACCCAGCCGGCGGCACTCGAAACGTAGCATAAAAGCCTGTCACCTGGCTCAGATGACACTTGCTGATCAAGACTTGGATATAGGAAAGGATGGGGTGACAGATGTTACTCAGAAGCAAGTAATAACTACAACGTCTATCTAGTTCTTGCTGTCGAGATTGGTGACATACTTTTGTAGCAAATAAGGGGAGGATGAAGAATCTGGAATTGACAATAGTTCCCAGGGTGGAATTCAAGTGGAAACTGTTCTTCAAGGTCTCATGAGAGGCTTTCAACCCCTCTATCACTCGTGTAGATATTAGATTGTAATTCTACATCTCCAACCTTCAAAATAACGATCGGATTACTTTTCCTAGTTTACGGATAACATTCTACATTTGTTATTTCTTTGTTTATCACCAAAAACACGGTACAGTACCACTTCTTTTATCTTACATCTCAAATTTCTCAATGAACTAAAGTTACATTTGTTTCGGCTTAACTAACCTCTGACCACTGATTGGGTCAGAGTTTTGGTGATTTAGTTTATTTGATATTACCTCTTAAATTACCTCTAAAGCTACCTCTTCTACATTAATAAATCTCTTAAAAATATGTTATCTGGTTTGGCTTTTAATTTTTAAATCTTTAATAGAAGATAGAATAACAGATATAATACAACTTTAAGTAAATATTAAATTGACTAACATACAAACATACTAATCAAATTAAAGTCTTAATTTTACCACAAACTAAGAGATTAGTTAAGACTTTGGATTTTCACAATAAGAAAAATCATATGCCACCTAAGAATTTACTTTATTCAATATTTTGATGTAATATTTAGTGAACAATATATCATCCTAAGGATAAAATAACATATATTTATACATATATGGGCAGGAAGGAGGGGCACTCCCGGGTGAGGAAAGTGCACCCCCTAGGGAGCAAGGAGGAATGCCTCATGGCTTTCCATCTAGTGCTCCTTCAGGAAGGGAACATGTGTCCTCGCTTTCCTTCCCCCTTGCTCTTTGCCTCTCTCTTGACAAGCTGACTGGAGAGCAATCTCCATATTAGTTGATCGGATATCAACAAAGAAGAGTCCATTCATGGGGAGCACCTCCAAGAGCTATTTTAAAATCTCTGAATGTGGCAACACTCTGCTACAATGCCTATTTAGGTGTTTAGAAGCTTGCATGGGAAACCCAGTCTACGTCAGCTAGTCCATGGTCGTTGTTCTCTCCTATTGGTATTAGCATCTCCAGCATCCTTCAATGTCACCACATGGTATCCGCATCTCTAGCTCTTCACAAGAAGGCATGTCTTTTATTCATCACCTCTTCAAGTGCTCCTCCCCTTATCCCCAACCTGCCATTCCTCTCCGCTCCTCATCTACTCACCCCCTATGGCTCAGTCTTTCCTTGCAACACCCTCCATTAACTATGATAGAAATGTATATCCTACATGTCCACATGATTCAGCATTTCTTGAAAAATCTCATTCAATAAAAATAACATATCTTTGTTACTTGCACTATTAGGACCCGTCTATTATAATTAAGTCTTTAATCACATATAATGATGATTGAATCACAATGAGATCATGAAAATGAGAGCAATCTTTTAGACGTATGTGATCTAGATATTCTTACTCATAGATTCTTAAGACGAGACATTAAGGATCTAGATAGACTAGTGTATGTGATATCTTCTCAATGATGAGAATGATCGATATCATTGCTCATTAGTGTGAAGGCACTTTGATACACAAATAGGTGTTCATTAAAAAATTGAGTTTACTTAATTGACTTATTTAGAAATCCTGAATGATATCTTACTTATTTATATATTAGGATATTCCATCATCATAGTTACACAATTGGACATTTGACTTGAGTCATCAAAGATATCTTGCTAGACATACCTTGTGTTTTGACTATCGACTCATGGATCATCAATTTCAATGGCTCAATATAGTTAATGAATAAGGTATAAGGGAAACTCGATGGAGGCAATTGAGCGAACAATGAGAGATAATTTACTGTTGGTTAGTGAGAGAGTGTCCTATGTGATAGTACTCTAAAATTTAAAGAATAATTAGTAAATAAAATTTTCAATTGATTTGATTCTTAGTATAAGATTATATAATGTAGGTATACTAAGGAGTTGACATATCCCTATCTTACCAGGGCCTTGGATGGGTGAGAGCTTATATATATGTGATAATTGATGATGGAAAGGCACAATAGAGATGAGATCATCCCCAAAGTCATTTGAGATCAAAAGATGTGACTTAAAATATTTATGATCAAGAGTCATTAAATCTATTATCGGATAATGAATTAAAGTTTAAAGAAGTTGTCCTTTTAATTAGGCATCAACCAAATAAACTATTGGGCATAATAAGTCACACACATAAGAAATGATTCATTAGTACGAAAGCATGTGTAATTTATAAAAAATGAGAGATTTTTGTGAATAACTCTATTTTCCATTAATACTAGCGAAGTTGGTTCAAACCCTATCAAGCCAAGGGTGTCAATTGCATCCTCAACCATCTCCTTCATGTTTTCCAACCTTGGAGGATGTCAAGAGTTGATGGGGCTCCATTCGAGGTGAGTCAAATGGTCTAGCATGCAAGGAGATCCATCTACCGAGAAGGTTTGTGTGGCTACTAGTAGCAAGGTAGGAGGGGTCGGGGGTCAAGAGAAAGTCAGTTGGACCAAAACTGACTTGGGTTGGCTGGGGTTGTAATAAAAATTAATTCACAAATATCCACCAGGTTGGGGACCTGGGGTTGGTACTAGGTCAATTAGTCCGAAAACTGGCTGGGTTGAGCTTAGGTCGGGACTCAGGTCCCAACCTAGCAATCCATGATTGTTAGAGGTTTGCACTTGAATAGCTTAGAGAGCATGGAGTGTTCTATGCTCTTCTTCTCCAGCATTTTGGAATTGGTTGAATTTCACAAAGGTATGTTTGATTATATCGAGTCCAATTTTTTATTTTTGTCGTTCGATTCTAATTGAGACTATGACTATGAAATCCAAGGAATCAAATACTTTCGTTGATACGGTACAATTTCTAATAGTGATATCATAGTTAGGATGAAGTATCGGTTGAAACCGACGTCGATTTGATGTCAATTCATATGATTTTATGTGTTCCCAAAATTGTATAAGACTTTGTCTTAATGGGGAAACTATAATTTGTATGTGATGTGTTTATGAGACTAAGTGGCTATTAATGACTCCTGTGATATGGGGATTTCCAAAGATGTGAGCATGTAATTTTTCTCTCAGTGATAGAAGAATGAAAAGGACTATTTTGTGCTCAATTGGAAAAGTTGGTCCTTTTCTTCGCTCCACTATTCTTCCACACTCACTTTGGTCCCTGGATCATTGGCTCTTAGTATCACTTGGATACCAAAGAACCAATTCGGGTCATATAAAAGGTGAGAGTGGATGAGAAGAAAGAAAGATGATATGAAAGCAAAAAAATAAGAAATAAAATGGTGTAGAACCGTGATGTCATGTGATATGTGTATGGTCACCGAGAGCCATGGGCTTCGAATAAAAAAAGAAATAAAGATGTTTGAGTAACTTACCTTTGGGGAAGGGGGGAGATGTGCTTGTGGGTTTCAACTTTCTCCTTGGCCAGCCAAGATTAAAGAGCATGATATGTTTATTTTGTTTGATCCAGTCGATGAGGTGTGTAGTTTTACTCCAACTGGCTTCTCCTAAAAATATCGAAAAGAAAATAAGTGAAGGTAACATTAGAATTGAAAGGTGTGCAACAACATAATCAAAATGAACATAAAATGACAAAAAGTTAAAAAATAATCATATTAGGACTAGATCCCAACCCTTATTTTAGATGATTTAAAGATAAATGAAGATGTAAATGGATGCTCAAATTTATTCTAGACAATATTAATATGCAAGTTAGAACTAAAAAGGGTGGTGGAGGATAGGAAAACAGGATGAAAACCACCAAAAAATCACAAAGCAGAATTTGCCTGCAAGTGCCCCGTTGATGGGGCACCTGGTGCCCTATCGACAGGGCGCCAAGAGCTACATGGCAAGCCGTTGGGGCTTTTTCCTCGCTCCCCTCTAGACTTGTGGGTGATCTCTAGTTCACTAGTGCAATTCCCTAGGGTACGCTTGACACCAAAGAATATGTGAGAGGAGGAAATGGGCCTTAAAAGAATGGGAATTGGAATGGGGAGCCTTCAAAAGTTAGGAAAATTATGAAAAAAATATGAGAAAAGGTACTTTCTCTTGGCCTTTTAGAGGGGTTCTCTAAAGGGTGTGAGGGCTTGGGGACTTCTTGAGATGAGGATGGGTGTGCTGTGGTGGTAGGGATGAAGAGGGAATCCAAAAAATAACCTTGAAAATGTTGGAAGATGGTGTCTTTATATAACTACAAGGATTGGCAAATCAAAAATTAGCAAAAACTACCATCCATACATAAGCACCCCCTCTATAGGGTGCTTTGATAAGAGTGGGAAAATCAATACCCTAACCATGCGTCTAACCCACACCGACTGGGGGTCAAATCCCCTAAAATTTGGTTGCAAAAAGTAAGCACTTCATAGACAGAGTCCCCCATGCCCTGTCTACAGGGCACTTGGTGCCATGTAAATGGAGCACCTGGTGCCACATCAGGGGGGCACCAGGAGCCTATTTAAAGTCCCCCCACCCCCCACCCCCCCCAAATGGGGCACTAGGTCCCGGGCATGCCAAAAGAGCACAAGAAACTTGATTTTCTAGAAAAACTTGGTTCCCTCGATAGGATACTTGAATATACTTCATGAAACAAGAGTTGTTTAGCTCTTGAACTAAGTCAAATTTACATGTCTACAATGATGTCACATACTTACGTCAAAGTGCTGAGGGATTTCATATTACTATAACATTACCAAACATCTACAAGAAATTTGAAACTATCTGTCTTTCAATTTTCACAAATATAAAATTAAATTCTGATCATCAACTAATAGGGTTGCAAACTTGTAACGACTAAGGTTTTAAAAGAAGTACACTATCGTCCTGTTACTGCCACCCCTTTCTCCCTTCACCTCTCCCCTTATTTCTTTCTTTTTCCACCACTAAAGAACCCCCCCCCATCTATTATCTCTTTCCCTCTTGCTCACCCTCTCAACATGCCCCCCCTCTCTCCCTCACGATATGCACTCTCTCTCTCCCTCTCATTCTTCTGTCATCATCATCATTGGAGATCTCCGGTGTCACCTCATTTTGCCACTGTCGACCACCTCCTCCTCATTGCTCATCTCTGTCACAATCATCATCGTCATTGCTAGAGATTTCAACCATTGTCACATCCACCTACCTCAGCACACACGTTCGCCTCCATCAACTGTGTGTCTACCAATGTTAGCCACCTGATCTAGTTTAGCAAGATATTCAAGGCTTTCTTTAAAAGAAGAAAATCAGGAAAAGAACTAGAAAAAATTGAACAAATCACAAAAAATCAAGATAATTCAAGTAAAGTGTCTCAAGCTCGAGAAATTTTGAAATTTTGAGTATTCTAGCTATATACTAGTATTTTATAGAAATTATTTAGAAGAAAGACAAATTTGGAATCCATGATTATATGTTAGTTGGTTATGATTAGATCAAATGTTTATTATTATGGATGTGATTAGATGAATTGTTTAAAAGATTTTGTATCTAAAAACTATGCAATATTATATAAATGGCATGTTTAGCTTTAGTTATGAAGTTTCTATACTCTATATAATTGAATATAGTAAAATATGTTTAGAGATCCTCAATTTGGATAAATTTGCTATCTTTGAAGTATATTATAGTTTTCTTATATTCATGTTGATGTTTGGTATGATCATGATTGTAAGTTTATTTAGTTAAATGGCGATGATATGAAAGTGTTGGTATGTCCATAAAAATTAAGATAGGGTGTATGATAGGATAATGATCTGATACATAAAATGATGAAGAAATGATATTGTGTGTATGTATAAAATGATTCTATGCATATAGAATGATGAATTGCACACTCAATGACAGTATATATGTATGAAATGATAGTTTGCTCCTGAAGTGATCACATGAATGTGAAATAATGATTGGATGTATTGTATGATGAGAATGTGTACATGACATGATGTATTGATACATAGAATGATGATGACAAGTATATGACATGATGATGATATTATCATAAAATGATGATATGTACATGAAATGATGACATGCCAATGACTTGATGATATGAACAAGATATGGTGCATGAATAAGAAAAATGATATGACACGTGCTCATATTCAGTACCTGCTCAAGTAGGTCGATTTGTTCTACTACATGCTACGATATGTCGATCTGTTATGCTACATGTCACATCATGTCGATCTGTTTTGCAACATGCTATGGCATGCCGATCTATTCTGCTACATGTTACAACATTCGATCTTTTCTACTACTACTCGAGGCACATGAGAACCTACATGTTGTTCACATGTAACAACTAGCTTATTGTATCTAATAAACTATATAACTAAATTTACTTTGTTCAAGATCACATAAATGATTGTACGTGTAATATGAAATTTAATCAAATTATATTGATATTAAGTGAATTGTTAAGTATATTACATATTTAATTAGATTCAATACATGATATCTATGTTGATATATGATAGGTCTCTTAATCATGCTATTAGAATTTTAAATTTCATGCCATGATATGTATGTACAAAAATATTTGTATGTAATTTTTATGTACAAGAAGCTAACACGCAGTGCATGAATTCTATGACTTGAATGAAAATTAATTATATGTGAATGTTTTTAAAATATTTTTTTATTACTGCTAATTGTAAAGTGGAAGACTAACGCCTATTGAGTCAATATGATTCACCGTGTTCCTTTGTTAGCATACACTTCGTAGATTTGTTGGAACCTAACTTTGAGAAAGGGAGTGTGTTGGAAAATCAGATTGATGAGTTTGAGGATGAGAAATCAAACACTTTACTTTTGCTTGGTGTTTTCTTGGTGGAATAACTTGGTTTGTAGCTAAGAAAGTAGTTTGTTCTACACTATCAAATTTGTTTAACACTTCAATTGTAATTTGAACTTTATTTTTAGTTGTTTGAGACGTTTCCTATTAAGATGTACTTGTTAATCCAAACATTATTTATCGTGAATTTTTATCCTGCTGCCAAGTTATAGAAAAAAATTTATTTTCCACTCTTCATATTAGGTATTTTTTTGAATCATGTAAAAACTAATCAGATTCAATAATAAAATCACCCGTATTGAATTTCAATTGTTATGAGACATTGGTTACATGATAAGTAAATTTTTTATTATAATTTTATATTTTTGTAACAAAACTAGTTAAAACAGATATTTTACAATCATTCCAATGTTATGTTTTGAAAAAAAAAACTATCTTAGACAAAAGAGTCTTACCTGTTTAATCATATATGGCACATTTTTTAATGCATCTCTTCCAAACATTAAAATTTATATCATTCACTTGGTCACATTTTATTTTAGTGTAACTTTTTATTATAAAAATACATAAAGTTTTACACCCCCATCAAGGTGTCGAATTTTGATATGATCCAATTATCAAAATCAAAACAAAATCTGAAACTTTTCAAATTATATATTATACATTAATTTGTATCTAAAATTGACTTAGCAATTCAAGTATGCTTACTAAAATTTGATTTAATTTCTTTAAAACTTTATTTATTATTGTATAACTTCATATATTATATTTTATTTTTATAATTTATTTATTTTTAACATAATTAATTTTATCGAATAAATAAAACCTGAATCGTCTAATTCCAATACTTCCAATTCCAATAATTTATAAGAAAAAAAGCAAATTTCGAACCCACCCATGAAATTTTCACCAGAGCAGAAAAGAAGCCAAGATGCCCAAGGTCGCCCTTGGTTCGGATTCTGTCATTGCAGTTGCAGATTTATCTTCACAAACAATCTAAATACAAAAAAAAGTTACGCCCTATAACATCGTAACTAAAACAAATTTGAAATAGGTTAAGTTCCGGATGGTAGGGAGAGCGAGCTCCGAGGGGGGATCAGACGCTCTGAAACTCGGAGATTGTGTGCTCACACAGAAGGAAAGAACTTGTTGAGGTTGAAGGGCAAAGAATAAAATTCCTCGCTCCTGGTATCAGTCCTGAAGGATCTGAACTTGTCCCACCAATGATAACCTCTGTCCTTTCTCGTGGCGCTTTCATGTGGATGCAGGGTATTATCAAGGAAGAAGGCCACAATACCAGCAACAAATGCTTTCGAGGAGAATATGACATTAATGATGTCATTGAACTGCAATCACAAGTTCACTTTTAATATGAAAGAAAAGCAAGAGATTTAAGATGAAACACAGAAGCAAAGGGCAAATGTCTTTCTATACCCATCTAGCACGAGTATGGACTGGACCATAACCAGCAACTGATGTATATTCATTGAAGTATTGAGGGACAGACAAGCCCATGAAAATTGAGAATCCCAAGATGAACTTTGTTCTGAAACTGTTTAAGTTGCAAAACTGAAGGAAGCTCAAACCTGCCACACCTGTAAAAATAGATGCGCAGAATGTAAGGCGTACAAGAGTGAAGCATTTCCACAAACAAGTTGGAATGCCAGAATCTACATACCTACATACGCAAAGAACAGGCAATACAAGGCTGCAACTATGGGCGCAGGAATAGATGCAAAAACTGCTCCAAACTTTCCTGCATCAAATGAAAGTACTAAATTGACTATCCAAAAGCATTTGTAATTTTCTTCATTCTACACGACACTGAACGACCATCAGATTGCAAACATCAAAAATATTAATTATCCAATCTTGATGTTGAAAGAAGCTGTGAAACCTCGAAATCAGAAAATATTATATAAAAGTATATGTGACGTATGGTTTGAAAATTCATTTGACTGCCATTTATTTGAGAAAATAAACTTTTATTATCTTATCTTTAGCTACTATAAAAATATATGATATTTCATAAAAAATAGTAGTCAAAATATGTGGTATATGCATATAAAATATATATGTCAATGTTAGGGTTCATGAAATTTGTCTTTGGATCTCTCTCCGCCGGAAGATGCAAAACTTTGACGTTAATTATATCGAGATTCTCGAACACTCATGATTGACCGTCGTAGCAACTCATATAAAAAGAAACATTCATCCATAAAACACAATCACATGGGAGTTATAACCCTATAAACTCAATAAAATGCAAACTTAATATTTTAAGCTGATTTTTGAGTTTTGATGTATGTTTTTATGAGGTATATTTTAAGATTCCAATATCTTAAAGGTTTATGTTCCTTAGTGGATTCTTAAATGTATATTGGACATATTTTATATAGGGTCAACTCTTTTAATCCAAGATCTTTTATTAAGATAAAATTTGAATTATTAGAGTTAATTCGGATCCGAGCATATTCGGCTCAAATTTCATTATGAACTTCATTTAGATTTCATCCAAGTCCTAACACCATAGACTTGATCAAATATGCTTAAATCTGATTTTTTATGATACCAGATTGAGCATATTCAGAATTTTTTCATTTATATTGATTTTATTTCTAAGTCTTAACATTAAGCACTTAGAATCATTTTTCCTTCACTTTAAAGCCTAACGTTCATTATATTTTATACTGGGTCCTAACAGGTTAAACTTAAGACTTATTGAATTCATTATGCACCATGTTATTCCTTCATTTTTAAAATTGGCACTAGGCACCGTATCTAAAATTTTAATAACCCCGAAGTTGACATGCTATTACCTCCCCCCTGAACAGACCAAAACTAGTGAGGACACTAGACACTGGCCCCAGTTCAGGCAAGTTTATGGATGCCGTAGAAAGTCATTGGGTCTCATTTGGTTAGGAAATATAGTTACTTAATTTCTTTGATTAATTTAGAGGGTCATTCTCATTTTTTTTTATTTTCTAGAATGTCTTTAATATTTCTTTAGACATTCTAGGCTTTATAAAATATTTTTTGTCATTTCTCTTATTTTTTTGGAGTTACTTGTAGATATGGCCTCGGTCCTATAAATAGGACCCGAGACCCCCCCCCCTTTTGGTTCATGCTACAGTATTATATGGAAAAGCAACTTTACTTTCCCATTGGCTCTTTCTCTTCCCGATTTTACCCTCGGGCTCCCGAACCTTCCTAAAGCCCCTTTTTCCTCCCCCCGCTCGGCTTAGTCAGCGGGCGTCCTCTCTCTCCCCTCAGGCGACCAGCCCTCGACCGCGCGCTCTTCTCTTCTCCAACGACGAGGAAACCCTAGGCCGGCTGCTCCTCCCCGAGCTCCATCTCTGGTGCAATCTCCTCCTCCCAACAGCTGGTTCCACATGGGCCTTCTCCGAGTTCTTCCAGCGCTGGATCTCCCCTCCTCCCGATGGCTAGTTCCACGGTGGCCCTTCTCCAAGTTCTTCTTCCGGCGCTAGATCTCCCCTACTCCCGACGGTGAAGCCTAGCTCAGGCTCGCACCTCCTTCTCCGGCACTGATCTTCTCCTCCCAACTATACGAACCTCGCGATTTACTTCATCCATCATTTAAAAATATACATATGGAAATATGTATGGATGATTTTTGTTTGTTGTGGCGCGGACATCCCTTTTTGACGATAACAGCAACATTGCTTCCGGCCTGATTCTTCTCTCTTTTTTTTGATATACATATTTAGCGAGGTTGTAGTGAGTTCTTTGAATTTGATCGGACCTCTCTCCACCAATCCACGAATGGATTCGGTGTTAATTACACTGAGCGACGGCTCAGTAACCTTGATTAACTGCCATTACAACATATCTGCAAGACGAATTTGAATGTTGAAAAATGATCGTATGTTCAATCTTTCTTTTTCTTGATTGAATGAATATACATGCCAACTTTCTTGACTTTTGTTTCTTTTATACATGTATTTCCTTGAATGAGCTTTAGGGCCAGCTAACATTTGCCCGAAATAGGGCTTGGTTGACCTAACGGGTCTTCATCATCCGCTAAGTGGTATTTTCCCAAAGTGGGACTTGACCGACTTAACGGGGCTTCATGATTTGACTGATTTGATATCCATTAGGCAACATTTTCTCGGAATGAGGCTTGGTCGACCTAACGGGTCTTCATCATCCGTTAGCGGTATTTTCCCGAAGTGGGACTTGACCGACTTAACGAGGCTTGGAGATTTTTTCATCCATTATCCGGCATTTTTCCGATCAGGGATTAACCGGATTAATGGGCCTTGGACTTTGCTTCTCGGCATTGCCCGTTTGGGAGCAAGCCGAGTTGATGGAATTTGGGATTTTCATCCATTACCCGGTATTTCCCGATCGGGGATTAACCGGATTAATGGGGCTTAAAATTTGTTTGTCGGCATTGCTCGTTTTGGGGGTGAGCCGAGTTGATGAATTTGGGGTTTTTTCATCTATTACCCGGTATTTCCCGCTCGGGGATTAACCGGATCAATGGGGCTTGGACTTTGTTCGTTGGCATTGCTCGTTTGGGAGCGAGCCGAGTTGATGAATTTGGGATTTTTTACCCATTACCCGGTATTTTCCCGATCGGGGATTAACCGGATTAATGGGTCTTGGACTTTGTTCGTCGGCATTGCTCGTTTGGGAGCGAGCCGAGTTGATGAATTTGGGGTTTTTTATCCATTACCCGGTATTTTCCCGATCGGGGATTAACCGGATTAATGGGTCTTGGACTTTGTTCGTCGGCATTGCTCGTTTGGGAGCAAGCCGAGTTGATGAATTTGGGATTTTTTATCCATTCCCCGGTATTTTCCCGATCGGGGATTAACCGGATTAATGGGTCTTGGACTTTGTTCGTCGGCATTGCTCGTTTGAGAGCGAGCCGAGTTGATGAATTTGTGGTTTTTCATCCATTATCCGGTATTTTCCCGATCGGGGATTAACCGGATTAATGGGTCTTGGACTTTGTTCGTCGGCATTGCTCGTTTGGGAGCGAGCCGAGTTGATGAATTTGGGGTTTTTCATCCATTACCCGGTATTTTCCCGATCGGGGATTAACCGGATTAATGGGTCTTGGACTTTGTTCGTCGGCATTGCTCGTTTGGGAGCGAGCCGATTTGATGGTGTTTGGAATTTTCATCCATCATCCGGTATTTCCCGCTCGGGGATTAACCGGATCAATGGGGCTTGGACTTTGTTCGTCGGCATTGCTCGTTTGGGAGCGAGCCGAGTTGATGAATTTGGGGTTTTTTACCCATTACCCGGTATTTTCCCGATAGGGGATTAATCGGATTAATGGGTCTTGGACTTTGTTCGTCGGCATTGCTCGTTTGGGAGCGAGCCGAGTTGATGAATTTGGGGTTTTTTATCCATTACCCGGTATTTTCCCGATCGGGGATTAACCGGATTAATGGGTCTTGGACTTTGTTCGTCGGCATTGCTCGTTTGGGAGCAAGCCGAGTTGATGAATTTGGGATTTTTTATCCATTCCCCGGTATTTTCCCGATCGGGGATTAACCGGATTAATGGGTCTTGGACTTTGTTCGTCGGCATTGCTCGTTTGAGAGCGAGCCGAGTTGATGAATTTGTGGTTTTTCATCCATTACCCGGTATTTTCCCGATCGGGGATTAACCGGATTAATGGGTCTTGGACTTTGTTCGTCGGCATTGCTCGTTTGGGAGCGAGCCGAGTTGATGAATTTGGGGTTTTTCATCCATTACCCGGTATTTTCCCGATCGGGGATTAACCGGATTAATGGGTCTTGGACTTTGTTCGTCGGCATTGCTCGTTTGGGAGCGAGCCGATTTGATGGTGTTTGGAATTTTCATCCATCATCCGGTATTTCCCGATCGGGGATTAACCGGATCAATGGGGCTTGATATTTTCATCCACTACTCGGTATTTCCCGATCGGGGATTAACCAGGTTAATGGGCCATGAAATTTTGTTCATCGGCATTGCCCGTTTGGGAGCGAGCCGATTAATGAAATTTGGGATTTTTTGGGTGAACCGTTGGGAACTTTCTCTCTCATCCACTAACTGGTGCTTCTCGATCAGGGATTGACCGAATCAGTGGGTCTTCATGGTCCGTTGGGGTTTTCTCTCTCATCCGCCAGTCGGTACTTCCCGATCGGGGATTGACCGAGTTGGCGGGCCTTGATGGTCCGTTGGGAGTTTTCTCTTTCCTCCACCAACCGTTGGGGTTTTCTCTTTCCACTCCACCAACCGTTGGGGGTTTCTCTCTCATCCGCCAGTCGGTATCTCCCGATTGGGGATTGACCGAGTTGGCGGGCCTTGATGGTCCGTTGGGAGTTTTCTCTTTCCTCCATCAACCGTTGGGGGTTTTCTCTTTCCAACCGTTGGGGGTTTTCTCTTTCCTCCACCAACCGTTGGGGGTTTCTCTCTCTTCCGCCAGTCGGTATCTCCCGATTGGGGATTGACCGAGTTGGCGGGCCTTGATGGTCCGTTGGGAGTTTTCTCTTTCCTCCACCAACCGTTGGGGGTTTTCTCTTTCCAACCGTTGGGGGTTTCTCTTTCCTCCACCAATCGGTACTTCCCGATCGGGGATTGACCGAATTGACAGATCTTGATGTGATTTTTTCCTTGATGGTGATTGTTTGGACTTCAAAAAGGATGAGCCGGTTCAATGATTCTTGCTTAGTCCAAATGTTTCAATGTATGACTGGACCGAATGACTTGAATAAATTTAGTTGGGAGAGGTTGTTGTCAGCCATGTTTTTTTTTTGAGTTTTTCATTGAACCGAGCGACAACGATCCGCTTTGGGGAGAGGTTGCCAACGGCCATGTGTTTGAGACTTGAAATGGACGAAAGACAACGGTCCTCCTCGGGGAGGGGTTGCCAACGGCCATGTGTTGGAGGCTTGAAATGAACCGAACGACAACGGTCCTCCTCGAGGAGGGGTTGCCAACGGCCATATGTTTGAGACTTGAAATGGACGAACAACAACGGTCCTCCTCGAGGAGGGGTTGCCAACGGCCATGTGTTTGAGACTTGAAATGGACGAAAGACAACGGTCCTCCTCGAGGAGGGGTTGCCAACGGCCATGTGTTTAAATTTCTTTCCTCTTTTCTAGATTTTTTTATAGTTTATTGGGCCTGATTTCATTTAAATGGGCCTTGCTTGTTTGATGCTTCTTGGACCCTTTGTAACATTATGGGCCTTAGCTCTCCTAGTACGTTGATATGCTCCATGCCCATTTGGGCAAACTTGAAGAGTCCATTGTACGCTGAGATTGGGCTGTTGTTGAAGCAAGTTTGGACCCGATTTGATTTTTTTTCTTAATTGGCCTCAACTTGTCCTGATTGGGCTGAGTTCATTGGAAGCTTCATCCGAGAAGCGTTTGCTTCGACTTCGCCGAGCAGACTTGGGCTCGATTTGACTTATTTTTTAAACGGGCCTCGGCCCATCCGGAACTCTCTCTCGTGGTTCGAGCCCATTTGGGCAAAGTGGCAGCACCGATTATCCGTTGAGTTTGGCTTCGCCGAGTAGGCTTGGGCCGAAGCTTCATTAACGGGCCTCGGCCCTCGAGCGATCAACACGACATGCCTCCATTCCTTCCGAGCACAATCGAGCCCATTGCGACGACTCACAATATGTTCGCCGAAGGATTCAACTTCGCTGCGATGGCTTGACCCTGATTAGCGATCTGATGCGGCAAACGAATCTCAGGAGGCACCAAGCACCTAGCCAGTCAATCATCGAACTCGAGCACCCTCCGTGGAGTGTTCCTCTGGGAAGGACATAGCCGCACCCATCACAGACATGGCTAATGAAGGGAGAGGAGAGCAGGGTGAACGCTGAATATGGCACCACCCTCCAGATTAACCATAATAGGGCACTGCACTGTGCCATTTGATGTTGCCGTTGGCAGGGGGAGATCTTGAGAGGCGTCGGATATGAAGGAACTCTGCCTTGGGAATAGGCTACGACGAGGGGAAACCTGTGCCCCGTTGTGCCAAGACCTCCACGATCACTAGGGGATAAGCCTTCGCCGAGTTTCTCGCGAGCCGAACAGGGGATCTCTGCAAGGATGTCGTCTGGAAGAAGATCTCTTAATACCGCATGATGCGGGGGAGGCTCGCACCAGCAGGAGAGATGTCGGGGAGGGTTGGAAATAGAGGGGTCGACCCTCCATCTGTGCGGCCTTTCCTTCTTCCATGGTGTTGTCGGCGCTATCAGAGCATGGGTGCGTATGTCCTCTCCGCGCAGCCTTGCCATCGGGCTCCATGGGCGAAAGAGTCCCTTCGGGGGCGACACAGGGGGGGCTGCAGTTGAAGGCGCCGTGGAGGGAAGACAGAGAGATCGAGCCGGAGGAAAGGTGGGGAGGAGATGTCGCCGGGGAGAAGCCCCGCCATGAGCACATGCGGCGTCCACCCGAAGGAGATGGGGGGAGAAGAAGTAGCGGACAGAAAGACCGCGAGGGAGGAGTGGTCGCCGGGGAGGATGGAGGTCGCTGCTGCCGAAGGAGCAGCGGTCAGTGCTCTCGCCACGCCTGCGTGCGTGAAGGAGAGAGGTAGAGGAGGAGGCAGCGGGAGGCCGCCGTGGAGGCCGCTGCGGCGCCGGGAGTGAAAGAAAAAGGAGGTCCCCCCTTTGTCGACACCCCTCCTCGTCTGCTTTTTCTGCCCTTCAGCTCATTTTTTCTTTCTTGCTTTCTTTTCTTTCTTTTTTTTTTACTTTTCAGATGTGCCTGACCGGAATGGGAGACGCGTCGATCATTGTGTGGAGACTCTGGCAGGAGATGCTTCTGGAAGGGGGCAATTTTGCCCTTTTCCCTTCACGGCGTTGCTCCTCCCACCAGGGGAGACGACAGGGTGCGCTGGAGGCGCAGACCGTGCAGCGGACGTGCTTCTCCTTTTATATATAAAAAAAATTTTCTTTGATGTAGGCAATGAGGAGAAGCCACGTCAATTTTCTTTATTTATTGTGGTTCATTTTTGCCTGAAAAAATGTACAAACTGTAACACCGAGATCAGGATCACTACTGATCCTTTCGCATTGCGTATGTCTCCAAGAGAGGCCACGTTGTATTTTTTTTGGTTTATTTGTGTTATCTTTTCTTTATCTCACGTGGGGAGAGTCACGTTGGGCATAATTCTTTTATTATTTATGATATATATTTTTTTAACACGTGGACAAACCTATTTGTACCTAGTTGACTTAATGAACATATATTATATCCCACTTTCTCTCCCTCGTTCTTTAGTCTATTCTCTCATTTTTCTGAACATTTATTTTTTCTCTTCTTTTCTTCCCACATATTCTTTTTATATTTTTTCCTTCTTTCTTCTTTTCACTCTATTTCTTTTGCTTCTCTCTCTCTCTCTCTATTTTTTCAACTCTCCATTTTTTCTTCCCTTTCTTTTTTTTTAACCAGCTTTACCATTGGCTATAGCTCTTTTCATATTTCTATCAACTTTCATTCATCCTTTTTTTCTCAATCAATTCTTTTGAAATTCAACGACATCAAAAATAAATAAATAAATAAATAATTGAGATTAACACCAACCGAGTGGTTGCTCCTCCTCCGAGCTCCCTCTCTCGGTGCTGAATGAGTCCTCCAAGCTGCTCCTATGGACGTGAAATGTATGCTTTGTTGGTGTTCGGAAGGTGTCGACCTTGGTAGCCGAGATGAAGAATGCCCTCCCGCTCTTCCATCTCGCCGTTGCCGGGTTAGATGCCCCGCGGTCCATGCTTTATTCTCCCCTGCTAATATTTGAGAGACAACACTCATCCAAGGCAATGCCGATGACGAGGTACCTCAAGTTTTTCCTCGGTTAGTTGAAGTAACTTTCCGCGGATCCCTCTCTTCTTGGATGACCCGTAAGAGTGCTTCAAGGCTTGGTCCTTAGTCCGTTTGCCGGCGGGTTTCTTTCCTCCAGTTCTCCCTACCGCACGGATCCTTTCTTAGGCTGGGATTGGCCTGTTTCGGATTTTTCTCTTACACTGAAGGCTCTGTTGGATCGGGATGTTCCCTGTCAGCTCCTGTTTATATTCCGTATATAGTTGTTTACCTATGTTGTTCGTCTGGAGTTCTTGTTATGGACTGGTCCCTAATCCAGTCAAGTCAGTGGTGTTCCGTTCCCTCCTGGATTCTCTTATGCTGGTTCATACCGCAGTTATTTACTGTTGTTGAAGACTGGTCTCAATCCAGTCCTAGTTCGATTGCTACTCTGGTCATTATTTGCTTACGGATCTAAAGTCTGAATCACTGTTGTTCCTTATGAGGTCCGAGACTGGTCCTTCCTCCCTCCAGTCAGAGTTGGCCGTCGGTTTGGGTTCCTAGAAAGTGTTGTTTATCCGCTATTATATTGGTTGTTGCGTCCTGGTTTTCTCTACCATGAACAGTCGGAGCCTATAGAAAGAGGGCAGCCCCAGTTCGGTCTGCCTACATTCTCTATGGAGGGAAAGTGATGAGGACTTCAGTTTATAGCACCGTGGTAGCTTCTTAGTTTCCAGTGTCTGGTAATCATCCGAATCCTAGAGAGATGTTGAACTATTGAGTCCCTGATTCCCTTGCACTGGAAGGGTCAGTTCTTTTCCAAAGGTTGAGCACCTACTGGAGTGCGACACCAAGGAATGCTGTTGAATGTTATGTCAACCTGAAGATAGGCATCCCCTGTTTCTCAGTTGTAGACCTTTTACCACCCTGCGAGGTGTGGGTCACTTTTGGTATTGTACCTATCTGGTAAACTGTTTGTAATTAAAGGGGACACCTATCTCTCAGCCGAAGAATGTCTTCCCCACACCCAGTTGTGAAGGTACTCTCTAACTCACTCCTCCTTGCATGGTTATATTCATGTCTTTTCATTATCCTATCGTGATGCCATGCCAAGTGCGTATTAGGTCCTAGCTATCTCATTATTTGTTGTTGGTCTTGACGAGGATCCTAGAGAAAACCACCTCCAAATAATCTAAAATCCGACGCATTAGTTATAGAACCGATTTCAAAGTCTAAATCAAATTTTCAAAACAACGTTCTCCCTCATTCTCCTACCTCCATTCTGATTCACTAAAAAAGAAAGCAACTCTAATGAAAATTTATTGACTAGAAAACTCTAAAAATTGGTACCCTAGAGCCTGAATTTAGGAGTCAGATTTGGACTACATGTTTCAACCTCAAGTTGTTAGTTAAGTCTGAGTCGGTCCCCATCAAGAACCTATCTTTTTAGCTACCCAGAATAATCTGAAATTTTAATGGATTTTCAATAAGACCTACCTCATTCTACCTTTTAAACTATGAACATCTTATTTCCATATGATCTGATCCAAATATTCTTAAATCTGAAATTTTCATATGCATATGAGCCCGAGGGGTATTCAAATCTGGAACATGAACATTTTGGATCCATCTTGATTGAACTTTTCTTATTAAACTTGTCTTATTCCACCTGTGTCAGATTTGGAACTTAACATTTCAGATTTCGTAATTTAAATTCATCTCCTTATGTTTGCATTCCGTATGGTTCATAAGAGTTATATATATGCTACTTGGCCATTGATATATGGGCATCGACACATAAATGTCATTTATATCACATGAGGTACATCGCATCATCATATGGGGACATCTTTTTTTGGTCCCACCCATCATATCACATCATTTCATCCATCCCATTTGAGAATATCCTTCGCCTTATATAGACATGGATTTCCCCAAGAAAACTCTTCACTCAAAACATAGAGTTTTGGTCTATAATTGACCTCAATCTGTAAGAATTTTCCTTAGTGGGTTGAGTTTATGTACTCTCCCCATTATGGGATGGATCGAGAACATCGAGTGCGTGCTCAGAGCCCCCATCCGGATCAAGCATTTCGGGGCTTACCCGATAATACTCGTTCAAGTATCATGAAAATTGTTTAAGTATAGGCTCATGTTATGGATCTTAAATATTGTGTCAAAATATTTAAGATTTATGATTTTTATGTCATTTGGGTCTATTGGCACCTCAAAATTTCACGAATATTGGATGGACAATATGGTGGTTCAGATTGCGAAATTAAAAAAAAATGATAATGTAAGGGGACTGCGTACAGATTGGCATGTTCAGTCCCCTAATAGACAGTCTCCTAGCAAAATAGACCCCACAAAATTGATACATTTATCAGCTGGAGATGGCGTACCGGTGTTGGCGACAGTGCCCAGCTCACAGCAGAGATCCGGAAGCTAAAAAATTGACAGCCGGATCCTAATTTAAGGATATAAGGCTAGGGGTTCTCGGAGTGGTATTGGGACGTCTGAGAATGTGCGCAGGAAGGCTCCGAACCATATCCAGGACCTGTTCTGCTTCAATCGGATCCCCCTCCGGAGCCAACTCTTCCAATGGAAAGAGTTCCCGTGAGGAAGGAAAATCTCCCCTAGAAGAAAGCTGGGATGAGCCTGGAAGGAAGGAGGATCGATCCTGCTTATAGCGGATTGATTCCGAATCCGTTCGGTACGGAAGTAGAATCGTCCAGGAGAGTCGTAAGGGGAGAAGGAGAGCCGATTGGATAGGGATTGAGATCCTGAGTCCGTCTCCAAGATGGACTTTCCCTGCGGGAAGGTCTCCCGGCGCAAGAAGGAGACCACAGAGGTCTATAAAATCCCCTGCCAGGTCGCAGGACAGAAGGCACAGGAGGGAGCCCCGAGAGCCAGAGAAGAAGAGAGAAAGAGAGATAGAGAAGAAGAAAGAGAGAGAGAACCTGCCGTCGTCGGAGCTCCTTCCAGAGCTTGCCGCCGCCGGAATCTTCTCCGCAACCTGCCGACGTCGCCGGAACCCCCTCCGGAAGGAGCCAGCACCGCCGAAGTCCCCTTCGGGAGAGGCCAACGCCGCCGAAGTCTTCTTCGCAGCCTGCTATCGCCGCCGGAAGCCTCTGTGGAAGACGCCTTCACCGCGAGCCCTCCGGAAGCCAGAGCCTTGCCGTAAGACCCCCTTCTCCCGCAGCTACCTTTGCCAACGCCCCTGCCGACACCGGAGAAGCTCGGAGCAGCCAAGGCCTTCACCCGCTTCCGTCGGGTGCCGTCGAGGCCGTCGGGAGAGCTGCGGGAGCTGTCCGCTGCCGTCGACTAGTCGGGGGGAGGAAAGGGGCCGCCGGACTTATTTTTCTGCAACTTAGGTCCACCTGGCGCATATGAGGAGAAGGAGGCCGCGGTGATCCGATTTTGACCAGGAGTCAAAATTGTCGCGGGGGCCACAGGAGAAAAAGAAAAAAAGAAAAAAAAAACAACAGCGCACGCGCGCGCGCTCGCGGGGGGAAGAAAAGTTGACATTCGGGTCAACTAGCTGTGGGGCCCACCTATGAAAAAGGGTTTAAAAAAAATAGGGCCTGCTGGACCAGCCAGCAGGCGCAAGAGGAGGAGGATGGGCCGGGCCCCATTAAATGTGAAGTATGCGGACAGAAAATAAAAAAGAGAGGCACATTTCTTTTAAAATACACAATCAAAGGAAAATTTAAATAAAAATTCATTAACTAATTAAACAAACCGATGGCAAGCATCTGGCCAGCTAAAAACCCGCCACATGGTCTCGGCATAACTTAAAAGAATCAAAACAAATGGGAAAGCAATATGCCGGCTTTTTAGCATGCTTCTTGACGCATAATTCAAAAAACCAAATAAAATAAACAACAAACAGAAATTTAAATAAAAATCTACTAAGTTAATTTCACAAACCGATGGCAAGCATCTGGCCGGCTAAAAACCCGCCACATAGTCTCGGCATAACTTAAAAGAATTTGTGGGTCGGTTCTAAACCTCCCCTTTAATTTTTTAAGGTGGACATACAAAGGTCGAAAGACCCCAATGTCTTACCAGGTTCACCAAGCTATGCAAGGCTAGAGCATAATCAATATGCCGTCATGCCGGTCGTATGCTAGTGAAATCATCAAAAAGTAGTGGGGGATGCCCATAAGTCTATCAAGACCGGGTACATGCCGCCCATGAATCGATAAGTCCATCAAGGACTCAAGAGACTGATTTTCCAGTCAGGCTACAAATTATCTCATAGAAAGTGGAGGGAAACACCCATAAGTCTGTGTAAGACCGGGTGTATTCCATCCAAAAATTGACAAGGACTGTGCTCATCAAGAGTTGAACAGGAGTGTTCTCAAGACAAGTCAGAGTTGTAATATCACATTTTTCTGGACTGTGAACGTCCAAGACAGACAGCTGTACTGCTGATTTATATCACTGAAGGGAGTCAATGATCTCATTGATCCGATGGGATGCCAAGCACTTAAAAAAAAGAGAAAAAAGAAAATCTGTAATTGAGCCTGGAATCCGGTCTAAGTTCTGGCCAAATCCGGCTCTGTTTTGTAGACAGAAATTTAACTTCATAAATCACATCCATTTGAATAAATCATAAGAATCTGGAAAACCTAAATTAAATCTGAAATCTGTCAATCTGTAAAATCACAAACCGGAAAATCAGAACTGCATTTTTTTGAAATCTAAAATCACCTCTGAATCCAACTAAAATTCTGAAATCTGAACTTAACCCATTCAAAAATCTGAAATCCCCAGAGGATCCGAACACTAAAATCTGCAGTCTGAAAATTGAAGCTTCAACACAAATCTGGAACTCCACATTTCTGAAAAACTGAAACATACAAAAAACTGGAATCTGGGGTCTTAAAATCTGAACGTGTGTAGAAATCTGAAAGTCTGGAGCATAGAAGTTTTGAGAATCAGAGGACGGAGGCAAAGCAAAATATGTGAATCAGAGAATGTGAGGGTGTAAGAATTCTGCAAGTTAGTCGATTCTGGAATTCCAGATCTGGATATTTTGGAAATCAAATTTTGAATTTGTTGATCCGGAGCTTGTAAAATCTGCAGAAATACAAGATCAGAGGTTTGAGGCTTGAAACTGAGACGGGGTCTGAAAATCTCCATAAAATCTAAAATTCTGAACCTGTTAAAGTTGTCTCAGATTTAAATTAAAACCTAGAATCCAGGGCCTGGAAACTGAAATTTTGAAACAGAAAATCTGCAGTTAAGATCCAAGGGACTTAAAATCTGAAGGCTCCATGAAATCTGGAATTTGAAATCAGCAGCTTGAAGTCTGTAAGTAAAGGAAATCTGGAGGTTTGAGAGCATGCAGCCGAAAATCAGAAGTTTGTAAGAAGCCTAAAAATCTGAACTTCGTGGCTAATAGCCTGTTTGGATACATTTTTTTTCTCATTTTTGACATCAATTTTAAAAATAGAAGAGGAGTCATGTTTGGTTACTCTCTTTTTCTTCTTTCTTTTTTTCAAAATCGGTGCACTCCCCTTCGTAACTCTCTTTTGAAAACAAAACACCAAAACACATGTTTTGTTTTTGAGACAGACGCGGGCGGAGCGTGCGGTCGACCCGGGGGTGGGGGGGGAGGGCCTTCGTGGGCTGGGGGGAGCACCGCGCCGCGGGGGGGGGGGGCTTTGCGGGCGGGGCGAGCGCCGCGGGGGGTGGGGACTTCGCGGGCGGGGGGAGCATCGCCGGGGGGAGCACCGCGCCGGAGGGGGAGGGCCTTCGAGGGGGGGGCTGGGCGGGGGGGGGGGGGGGGGGGGGGGGGGGGGGGGGGGGGGGGGCGCCGGCGGGGGGGGGGCCTGCGCGGGCGGGGGGAGCATCGCCGGGGGGAGCACCGCGCCGGAGGCGGAGGGCCTTTGTGGGCTGGGGGAGCACCGCGCCGCCGGGGGTGGGGGCTTTGCGGGCGGGGCGAGCGCCGCCGGGGTGGGGACTTCGCGGGCGGGGGAGCATCGCCGGGGGGAGCACCGCGCCGGAGGGGAGGGCCTTTGTGGGCTGGGGGGAGCACCGCGCCGCCGGGGGTGGGGGCTTTGGGGGCGGGGCGAGCGCCGCCGGGGGTGGGGACTTCGCGGGCGGGGGGAGCATCGCCGGGGGGAGCACCGCGCCGGAGGGGGAAGGCCTTCGAGGGGGGGGCCTTCGTGGGCTGGGGGGGAGCACCGCGCCGCCGGGGGGTGGGGGCTTTGCGGGCGGGGCGAGCGCCGCCGGGGGTGGGGGCTTCGCGGGCGGGGGGAGCATCGCCGGGGGGAGCACCGCGCCGGAGGGGAGCACCGCACGAGGAGTCTTCTTCTTCTGCTGCTGCTGCTTGGCGGCCCGCAACGGCGGCCCCTCCTTGAGGTCGGGCCGGAGGTAGTCGGCGGGGACCCGTGTCGACCAGGTCGCAGGGATGAAGTCGGAGATGATTGCCCCGCCGCACATGTCGACCGATCTCAGACGGAATCAATCAAACCTTGCCGCAGAACAGCAAAAGATGGGCTCGATGACACCGGCGCTCGGAAAGGGTGGGGGGAAGGGTCGGCCTCGTGTGACTATTGCACGGTGTTGAAGGGATTGAAGCTCTCGTCGACAAAGAGGTGTGAGAGAATTGGGCGAAGGCAGCCGGGTCTCTTTATTGCCGGAAGGAGGAGCAGCTGAGCAGGAGGAAGGGGCGGTAAAAAGTATCGGCGGAGGCGGAGGCGGGATAAAGGACCGACCTTTGGATGGGGGTGGCGGGGCTGTGCGCCGGCGGCGAGGCTGTGGGGGAGGTGGTGGCGGACTCCAGCAGGGGGAGGCGGGGCTGTGCGGCGGGGGTGGGGAGGCGGCGGCGGACTCCTGCAGGTGGCACGGCTGTCCGTGGGGCGGGAGTGGACGGCCACTGTCGCGGAGGGGGCGGCGGACTCCAGCGGACGACGGCGGGGGGGGGTGGACGACGTCGGCAGTCGCGGAGGGGGCGGCGGACTCCGGCCGAAGGTGCCGGTGGAGCCAAACAGTACTATAAATTTTAAAAATTGTGACAGTTTTGCCAAACATAAAATGGTTAGACACTTTTGATTTTAAAATTAAAAATAAGAAGTCAAATAATCTTGATTTTAAAAACGAGATTGACTCGAAATTAAAAGAGTTACCAAACACCCTATAAGGTCCGAGATTCGAAATAAATCTGGAAACCCCAAATCCGAGGATGGGAGATGCAGGACCCGCAGAAAGGTATGCAATCTACAGGGAATCCGAAATAAAAAAATCTGCAATTGGAACTCTGAGAATTGAAGATCTAAGGAGCTGAAATTTGAATTTGTGCAGAAGCCTGCAAGCTAGAAAATGCAGAATTTACTGGAATTCCAAATCTGAAAATCTGAAATCAATAGACTGAAATCTGTAAGGTTTGTAAATCTGGAACCTAACTTGAATCTAAAAATCTGAAAACGCAATATGAAATCTACCAATTTGCAGAAGTAAAAAATCAAAAAAAAATCAAAGCATCCAAAACTGAAAATTAAATACATCATGCCTCAATCTCAATTTTAACCAAACCGGGCTTAATTCAAATGAATCTTAAGCCAACCTGCAGTAAACCCCAAACAGAAATCAAATCAAACTAAAACAACAAGTAAATTGAACTCAAATCAAACTCAATTTCAATTCAATTCAATCCAAACCAATCAAATTCAACTAAATCAAATCTGGAGCTGTAAAAAAATCTGAAAGTTGTGATCTGTACCAAGTCAGCCCAATTCAAAGCAATTCAATTTTCAATCTAAGCCAAACAAATTCAAATTTGATTTTAACCAACTCAAAACAAACTCAAATTCAAGCGAATTCAAATCAAACCCAAATTTCCCAAACAAACAAATTTGATTTAAAACAAACCGAATTCAAAAGTTGAGCCCAAATCTCATTTAAAATCAAGCAATAAATAAATTGTTTTCTAACTCAAACCAAATTCAAATAAATTCTAAACAAACAGACCAAATTCAAACTCATTCCAAACAAACTTAAATCAAGTGATCAAATCAAACTCCAATTCAAACCAAAAGTAATCAACGAACTAAATTCAATTAAAACAAATCAAATTTCAACCCAAACTAAAAGCAATTCAACCAATTAATTTCAACTCAAACTAAATCAAAATTCAAACCAACAAATTTAATTCAACCAATTCAAATCAAATTCAAACCAAAATTGAGTGCCTGCATTCCATCAAATTTCATGGGATCGTTTTCTCCTATTCCCATATGCGTGTGAATGCATGTTTATTGTGTGGATGCATGTTTTCTATTTCAATGGATTGCTATGACGCTTAATCAAGGGTATTCGAGTTATCACGATGTAATTAACGTCGGATCTTCGCACCATCCGACGGGGAGAGGTCAAAACAAATTTTCAAAGAACCTAACAACCTCAATAAATAAATTTTGACCCTAGTTAGTACTTTTATGGAATACCATCTATTTTCCTAAGAAGTCAATGCTAAGGTCTAATCAAAATCAAATTCAAATTCAAAAGGAAAATGAATTTCCAAAACAAAAGAAATAAATTCTTTTGAGATTTTGAGGTTACATCAGGGTCACATTTGGCCTCTGCAACATGTCATTGTCATATCTTGGTCCGAGTGACCAGGTCTTCATCATTTTCTAGACCTGATTCGTCTTTTATTCATATCTTCAACTTCATAGTACCCTTGGCTTTATTGAGGCTACCCAAGGTGACCCTTAGTCCATCGTATAGGTTCTAAAGGGACCGAATATCGCCTTATCTTTTGGCTGCAGCTCATCTTCCTTCTCCCTACATTGGGAGACATTTCATGACCAGCTGCGGATTTATAGAGGGTCTGAAGAGGACCTGTTACGGGGTTGATATGGATTCTGGATATATGACTGTCATGGGATCTGAAAAGGTCACCTATATGTGGGTCGATATGAACAAAATATGTGACTGGTTATGGGATGTGTTTAGCCATGACATGCATAGGCTAATGAGGATGAGTAGATATGTATGGAAAGGATTATGATTCTCCTCCTCCACTATGTTCGTCCTTCTGTTGCGGCAGGTTATATAGATCATAGGATTCATCCTTCTTGGTCAGCAACATAACCAGCAACTATGTTGTGAGCATTGGTGCAGCAGGATCAACATCGTGAGCCATATGTGGCGCTATGAGCAATAGCAGCAGCAATAGTGGGTGCTGGTTGCATGGGTATGGGAAGAGCATCATAGGATGGAGTATTATCTCCACCTCCTCTTTCCTGATATGCAGCAACCCAAACAACAACATTACATCATTAAGGACTTGATTATTATCAAGAATCTCCAGCTTCGGTCAAATGCAGCAAGCTGTTGACTCCCTAGTTCACAACAATGCAACCAGGCAACCCCATTGGAGACATGAATGGAGATCTTCCTGGTGGGCAACACCCTAACCAACAGCAGCAGCAACCTGAAGATGGCCTCCGCTGCAACCTCTAGCTATGATGATAGCGTAAGAAGTCTTCAAAAGGTGCCATTGGTTCCAGAACGTGCAGCAACTCCTGCAGTAGCATGATCCCTGCAGCACCCATGGCTACAACAACGGCATCCAGACCTGGCATCTTCAGCAACATTAGCATGCACAGTTTGATGAGCTGCAGCCATATAGGCTCCAGCTCCATCTGGTTTGCATCCACGTGACCGGCACCAACGTGGAGGTCTTCCTAATGCGTAGTCCCATAGACAACACCAACAGCATTAGCCTATGAGCACAGGCAGGAGGAGGGCAAGTTGATGAAAAGCAGCATGGGCATTAGCCTATGGGCATAGGCAGGAGGAGGGCAAGTATCTCCTTCTTTGTTTTCTCTACAGGTAGGCAACCACAACAGATGCTGCAGCAGTAGCAACATCTGAAAGAGGATCTTCAGGGCAGCATCAACATCTCCTTCACCTCCTATACATAGCAGCAGCGGCATCTCCCATGGACACAGGCAGTAAGAGGATAGAGGAGGAGAAAAATGGGGCGGCTGGAGAGTAACCTACCAAGTCCCACGTAGGCTTCTCCTCAACAGCATCCAAAAGAGAGATGGGCAGCGGTGGAAGAACAGCCCGACGGTCTCCAACCCCCTTTACCTGTGCACAGCATGTCCTCTTATAGAGGAGAGGAGCAACATCGTGGATATCATGAAGGAGGTGGGCTGTTTACATGTGAAGGCAGGAGGCAGAAGGGGATGTGGTGTACGTGGGTGGAAGTGAGGAGGTGGTGTACATGAAGAGAAAGTGGGAAGTAGCGTACAGCATTTTTTTTTTACTTCTTCGTGGCATCCGATGACAACCTTTGACCTGATCCATACAGCTGTGAGAGATTGGATCGTAGGTTTCTCCTTTGACATAATATCTCATCATCTTCCATATATCGAATGGCTCGTATTAATCTTTACTTAAGTAGGATCCATTGTCATTAAAGATCCAAATATGAGATGATGCATTACTTAATAAATATGCATCCAGACCTTTGGATTGATGTTTCATCTCCATCATCATCTTAATGGCTGATCCAATGGTCTATATTTGTTATTTCATTTTATATGCTTTCCACATCATATAAATATCCAAATAAATATGATATGTGACATAATCAAGCTCCAATTGAGCTTAATTTCATATATCTTTCCGATCTATCATCTTGAACTCATTAATTATATCATGATCATAAGAGAAACAACATAATATGTCCCAAATAATCTCAATTAATGAATTTTGCACTAATTCTCCATTTACATACGCGGGGAGAAGTACAAAATTATCCTTTTGGCTCGAAAATTTTTTGATCGATATATATGGTATCTGCTTCAATTCTAGCTCATCTAGGTCACTTTTTAATCACTTGGAACATTTTGCTCCTAGCCTGGTGGATTGACGAGAAGTACAAATTTTGATTTTATGTCCATAACTTTCTGAATATGAGTCAGATTTCCTATCCGGATCAATTTTTCTCATGTACTAACTTTACTGCATCATATGGACCCACAAGTTTGTTAATGTACCCATATCTAAATCTTCCGAACTCAATGTGACTGAAGAGGAGCATTTTGGTCATTTGTATCCTCCTTAGGTGTTTTGACTCATAACTTGTTAAATATGAGTCGGATTTCCGATCTAACTCTAGTGTTGCTCGAGATAGAGTTAGGCGGACCCAATGATATGCCAATATGTTATTGGGTCTGTCTCGAATTGTCTAGCCTCACCAAGGGCAACCGATGTCATTTTACTGTTCGAGATCCGTTTGAAACTAAATTCTGACATTCAGGATATTATTGCGAAGCCCTCGACAAATACAATCTAATGAACCCACTTGTTTTATCTTTCGGGCCTAATATGCTTCTGATAAGGCCATCTGAAAATCAACTTTTGGTGTTTCACCAAAACTTTCCAAATATAGATTGGACTTTTTATCCGACTATGGCAATGCTCAACATTGAGGTGGGCGGACCTTATAGTGGTGCCCGATCGTTGCTGGGCTGATGTTCGGTCGCTCAACCCCAATAAGGACAAAACGGTCATTTTGCCACCCGGAGGGATTTTAACATTCAAGGCACTATTGCAATTGTCTTGACCAATATAGTATCGTAGACCCACTTATTTTGTCATTTGGACCCATTAAGCTTAGCAAAGGCCAGTCGAAAGTCTATTTTCACTATTTCGCCCATAACTTGCCGAATAAAAGTCAGATTTCTAATCCAACTTCGGCATTACTCAAGTTTGAGCTAGGCAGACCAACTAGTGGTGTCTGATCATTACCGGACCATCGTCCAATCGACCGGGGCCAATAAGGTTTATTGGGTCCATTTCAGCCCATTGGTCCCAAATATGGTGTAGAGTGGGTCTCATCTATCTATTCATTTTTTTCTTTATACTTTTGCCCGAAATTTGACACAATTGGATATTTGAGAATTTTTTGGTGCCAACAAATACCCCCCAAAGATGATTTCCCAGAGATGAGAGGCGTCAAGGAATTGCCCGTTCCCCAACTAATCATTGACACAATTTCTTCATCAAACATAAGCCACTGATCAGCCAAATCATGTCTATTTCGTATATGCTATGGCCACATCCTTATCTTGTATGTGCCATTGATGGGCACTAGGATCATCTCTTCGTCATTCATCCGGCTCAGAATTTTTTTCTCTACCAAAGCACAAATCTCATCTTCATGATATTTATCTCTATAGGAAGCATTGGTGTGAATTCCTGATTGTCCCTTGTTTCACATATAAGCATGATGTTTGTCTTCAATCGGCTGGAGTTAAACTGTACCTCGAGTGCTCCAAATCAATGCTTTACCCGAACTAGACTGGATCTTCAAGGTTCTGGAGTCTTCTAGATCATCTATTTGAATGCAATATGTGAGATTCATATGCACATTGTTATCATGGGATCAGGAGCATCATCATTATTTATCATCATTCATTTTTTATTTTCATTCATTCTTACTAACCTAACTGCCTTTTGCAAGGTTTTCATCCAAACTATCCCCCTTCCATTTTTACCTATACGCCCCTTCGCATAGTTTTCACACAGCGAGGTTGCCTCATTTTGTCTAGAAAACCTTTTCAAATTTTCATCCCAACCAGGTATTTTGATATTTTTGCCCTCAACCAATCAATCATGATTGACCAGCCAAGGCCATCGGGCATCTCTATTTTCAGCCCATCATCCTTTTTTGCATGGGATCAAGGCCTCCCTCGAGCCACGAGATTGTTTGCGTGGGGAGAAATTCATGATTCCTCTAGGTCATAAAATCTTTGGGCGGTGAGGAAATTGAGCTTTCCCCTAAGCCATGGGCGTTCATGGGCGGTGAGGAATTCAAGACTTCCCCTGGGCTATAGGAATGATGACTTTATTCCGGTGAAACATTATGGGGTCTATGGTTTGCAGAGATCGCATCTTTACCCATCCCAAACATATTATGGGGAAGGCTCTAGCTAGCGATGCCCTTGGGGCATTGGAACATAAGGCTATGAAGTAGGTTAACAAGTTTCAGAGATATCTATGGGTTAGGGTATTCAAATTTGTGGTAGGACTATGAGATAAGGAACGTGAGGATTTTGTCTCGGTATTTCATGAAGACTATATCAGTTTTGAGGATCATGATGGTGTGGAGACATCGTGAAGATGACGTAGATCAAAAATAGCAACATTCATAAAACCAATGAGGCTAGTGAAGCCATGATGGTAATATCATAAAATTGATAAGGCCGAACAGGCCATGACAGGAAGACCATAAACCAAGGACTTCTCTCTGTGAGTTACTCATTTGTGAACTGTATGTTGGTGGTCTAGCAGACCATTTTGGTCGGAATAAGAGCATAAACCTAGTAGAACATCGTTTCTTTTGGCCTAGTCTAAAGAGGGATGTGGGTCGACTTATATCTCAGCGATGAACTTGTACCACAGCCAAGATGGGGAAAAAAAACACTGGTTTGTATTGTCCTTTACCTGTCCCAGATATTCCTTGGCAAGATATCAGTATAGACTTCATTCTAGGACTTCCTAGAACTTTTGGAAAGCATGATTTCATTCTGGTGGTAGTGGACAAATTTTCCAAAATGGCCCATTTCATTTCTTGTGCCAAGACTTTTGATGCTTCCAAGGTAGCTCAAATTTTTGGTTCAATTGCATGGACTTCCAAAGTCCATTATTTCCGATAGGGATGTCAAGTTTGTTAGCTATTTTTGAAAGACTCTTTGGCATTTACTAAGCACTAAACTAAAATTTGTAACATCCTACCACCCACAAACTAATGACCAAACCAAGGTGGTGAATCAAAGTTTAGGAAACCTTTTACGGTGCTTGGTCAGTGAGAATACCAGATCTGGGGATTCCCTACTCCTCATTGATGAATTTTCATATAATGATTCTATCAATAGGTCAACCGGTAAGAGTCCCTTTGAGATAGTCAAAGAATATAGACCTCGACATCCCATGGACATGGTTCTTATTCTTCAAGTCTTTAGATCATCTGCATCAGTTGAGTCTTTAGCTAAACATATTAGGTCATTGCATAGTCATGTCAAACAGCAAATAGAGGTTAGTATTGCTCAATAAAAAGTTTATGCTAATTTACATAAAAGAAAAAAGAAATTTCAAATTTGTGATCATGTTATGGTCAAAATCAGACCAGACCAGTTCCTTAATGGGACTGTTAAGAAATTGAAAGCTAGGAGAGCTGGGCCGTTCAAAGTAGTCAAAAGGGTTGGAGGTAATGGTTATGTTTAAGATCTTCCTCATGATTATGGGATTAACTCTACTTTTAACATTTCAGATTTAATTGAATACCTGGAACCAACAGCAATTCCCCGTAAGTTCTTAAAACCTGATCATCCTTCTTTGAGAGATGACACCACAGAGAGACCACATGTTTAGTCTAATGTACATGTACAGCATGAGCATATCGATATAATAATAGATGAGCAGGTAGTTACCACGCCGGGAGGGTTGGTGCAGAGGTATCTTATACACTGTAGGACATTGCCCCATTCTGAGGACACTTGGCTCACCCATGAGGAGTTGCAGCAGTTAGATCCAGATTCTTTAGAATACTTTTTGAGTGGCACCGGACCACATTCGACAGGGCCGAATGTTTCCCAACTGGGGAGTAATGGTGGGGACACCAGATTTCAAGATAAATTTGAATATTTTCAGAAATTTTACAAACGTTGACCATGACGTTTAGGGTCCATTTGATATGATGAATGAAATTTACAAGATTTTGAACATTATTTTTTTAGGAATATTTTTAAAACAATTGCTTGAAACAAACGAATTTTACAGCTTAAATAGGTCCTTGGCGTTTCCTGCTTGCTTATGAAATTGTCCCATTTTCTTTTTATGTGGCATTTTATTGTATTTTCTTTGTTTTTGGTGACATATGAGCTTGTTGTCAGCTGTGGGCTGCCCGTTACTATACTTGGATAGAATATTTTTTAAATGAAATTGAGTTGCTACCGTTCAGCTACTGTTCATTAATTACCTTTGAGATTCAGTGGAGTCCGGCGATTGAAAAGGCGATTGGTCATTTTCAAGGGTCATTTGATTCTGGCACTTCTCTCTCCTCAGCTATGACTAGGGATGTCAATGGTTACCGATTATCCGATTATCCGACCCGTTCGTTAGTTAACGAACAGTTAATGGATAGTTAAAATTTTTCGAATAAGCTATCCGCGTTCGTTTACCGATTAACCGTTATCTTAGCGGATGCGGTCATGGATACACCATAGACCGAACCCGCAAACCGTTATCTGTATTCGTTAATTAATATATAATGCAATAACTCACAATTTATAACATCTAAGCATATATATGTCCTATCTAGAAAATCTTATTATCCTTAACTCACCGGTTCACCCTCCTTCTTAAGACCTTAACATTGGACAAATCTTGTCATGACGTCCTCTTCCGCTTCTTGATGGTGCAATCCACGTACACACTTTTGCTACAAATCGACTATCTCATGTTTTATGTTAGACATGTATTATTTTGGATATGTAATTAAGAATTTTTTCTATCTCATATTTTATGTTGCACATCTAATTATTTACCAAAGATTAAAAAATTATTGTTACTATATACTTGTAAATTATTTTTTGTATCTCATGTTTTGTGTTAGATATATAATTAAGAATTTTCTTTTTGTTCATTACTAGAAATAGATGTTTTAATTGTAATATATATTTTTATGTGTGTTTTTATCGGTAAAATTACCTTTACTTCTTTATTTTGCTTGGTTGTGTCATACACATATTATCTCTTTATATATTCGATAACCGTCTATTATCCGACCGTACACCATTTTTAAGCGGATAGAACAATGCGGTTCGCGGATACACCCGATACCGATAGTTAACGAACAGCAAGTGGATACACCTATTTCTTATAGGATACGGATACGAAAAATACTATTATTCGACCCGTATCCGACCCATTGACATCCCTAGCTATGACGAAGGCGATGGCGATTCTCCTCCCGATTTTCTGATCCTCCGATCCACCTATTGCAAAGCTCGGTTAACTTAGCGCCTGAAGAGGAAAGTGTTCTCCGATGTCTTCTCTTCACTTTCTTCTTATTCAGCGTCTCCATCGGAATGTATTTCGGTGTGGCTCCTGGAAGTTGAGTCCCTATTTTGACATCATTCTTTCTCCAGTTGCTAGTTCCTCTACAGATCTTCCGTTTTCCTTCTTTGATCCGTTGTTTTCTCCTATGGATCTACCGTCTGGGACATGCTGACTTTATTTTCTGGGGAAATCGAGGGTTAATCCATCTGATTCACCGTTTTCCCTCCCCGATCTATTGTTTGTTTCAGTAGATCTTCTGTTTACAGCCTACTTGATGTTTCTCTAAGAGCGCAAAGGGGTGTCCTGTCTGAAATAACATGCTCCTTCAACCGATCTACTACTCCCTTCAGTAGATCTGCTGCTTATAACCTTCCTTGCTGATCTTCTTTGAAGAAACGATGACTGGTTCATCAGATTTAGTGTTTCTTAGTATGAATCCGTGGATTACTACTCATTTCTTCTGTCAGTGAGCTGAACTGATAGATTTTCCTTGAAGACAAATGGACTATGCCGATAGAAATGTTTCCCGACTATTTGTTTCTTATCAGTTTCTAAACTATTACCACTGTTAGACAATATTTGTCAGAGCAGTCAACTATCTGTTATCCGACGTGGAAGCTTTGACAGACCAATACCATCAGAGGAATTGAGATCAAACTGTTCCACTTTCAACAGATTCTGTAAGGCTTACAGGATGTGTTCCATCAATTGTAAGTGGTTCGGTCCTTGTTTGGTTGATGAGTTGCTATTAATGGGATGTTGATTGAAGTGATGCCATCAGTGAGTTCTTATTCTCATTGATTAGGTGACCTCAGTCTTGAATGTTCGACCATATTATGTTTTCCCACCATTTCAGTTTCAAATTTATTTGAAAACTCCAGGGCATAGCTCTGAGGAGTACTACTTATTTCATGTGGTTTAATTGAGCTGGTTAATACTGTTCCTCGATAAGGCTGATGATGTTGTCTATGAAGCCTTCTTGCTAATGTTCCATGTGTTGGAACCTGGCCTGTCCAGAATACTGTGATACTGGCTAACTTCTGATGCTTAGTATTTGTTCAATCTGAAATTCAATCCTCTACTGGAAATCAGGTTGTTCCCAACTAGATTAATTAATCTGTTCATACGGATAATCCCAATGAATGAGTGTTAGAGGATGATAATGAATGCTTTGCTTGAAATGACTGATGAGTGTTCGGCCATCAGGTTTTGAATTTCCAACAGATTAGTTTACTTGTCTGTTTCTGGTATTCTTATACCTTCTGTGAGCAATCTAACCTGGAGGTAGATCTCATTTTGGTCACATGTATGAGCTTATGCCTTGGATTAAAACAGCCAATGAAAACCAATTGTTATTGAATTACCCACAATCGGATTAAATAGCATCCACTGACTCATTGAGGCTATGATGTTTATCTGAGCTTCCCACTTCCAGTAAATGACCTGTTTCTTTTGTTTATACAGTTTATTGTGAATCTTTAAGTCAGATTAACCATTTGGACAGATTGCTCTTGTGGAGTTGGTTATCAACCACCGATAAGAACTATTTACTAATATGGGATAAATGTCATGTATTGGGTGTTGAGGTATATTCTGTCCATCTTACCTTGCAGGTTTACTTTTGCAAATTTATTATTCTCATTCGAATATGCCAAGCTTGAGAAAAAGGAACTAGCTAGTTTTCTAATAATTGCTATTGGTCAGTATATTGTGAGGACATTAGAGTGAACATGAATCTAGGCAATTTAAATTTGATTTATTACCATGTTAGAACAAACTCTCAATTTCTTAAGGTAGTTTCCAAGGCTGTTTTATCTTCTTTCTATCTATGTGACTTACTTAAATTACTGGTTTCTCTAGCTTTTAATTCTGAATAAGAAAACTTCTTTGACAGGCCTGTATCCGAATATCCTGTCAGTACTTATATTGAGCATTTCACTAACCTGCATTTAATTTAATTAATTTTTTTGTAATCCTATTCCGCATCACTGGGCTAACTGATGTGCGCAGAGAAAGGGAGGAGCTGATCCAGTTCATCGATCTAAATGCTCTCAATCAGACGACAAGCATTAATTCTAGCCAGAATCAGTTAAATAAACCCCGAATTTACCCGAAAAAATACGGAATGAACTCTAATAGCCGTTGTTCTTGTGCTCCATCAAAATGTGTGGCTAAGATGTCCTAAATTACATCAGATCTCTGATTTTGTCGATTCCCCCGATCAATGCGATCTCAAGCGTCGATAATACTAAAAATTGCAATTAAGTGCAATTAAATTGTTCCATTAGCGGAATTTTATTTTTGATGCTTCAATATTCCCAAGACAGTCATGGACTGGGAAATTGAAATTTTCAGCCCGTAGACTGATCTAAAAATTGTTTGGATTATCATGCCCCTGATGTGACAAGGTACGAACTTTTGTCTAAATTTGATCTTTTCTGAATATCTTTCCAACTAGTGGTCAGATTTTCGATCAGTTTCAAACGTTGTCCAACTCTATCTTATTCTAACAATGTGATAAAGTTGGATCTTTCCATTAGAGTCTCAACTTGTCCCGAAATGTCAAGAGCAAAACAATCATTTCGGCTATCTGGTGTCCATTTTCTATGTTTTGGGCACCATTACGAAACTCTCAACCAAGGCTATGCAATGAACTCATTGTGTTAGCCAATTAAAGCCTAATAAGTCATGTTGAGGCATTTTCAAAGCTTATTTATACTATCTAGTCATTGTTTTATCGAATATAGGTCAGATTTCCAGATCGTCTTCAGTATTGCTTGAATCTATATTGAGCGAGCAGAACGAAAAAATTTGGCACCAACAGAGTACCACTCGAAAGTCGCACCAGTGAGGATGGTAGCAAAGTACTTAATCAAGTATGATTTGCTATGCACCAATTCACCCATACGAGTAAAATATGGCACCAAGTGCTCTTTTAGGGATCCACACCTATCAAACTTGAGCACTTCGGCATCTTGGAGACATTTGGAGAGAGCCTCACAAACTGATGGTGTCGTGGGTACAAGACCTGGTACACCCACACCATATCATGCCCCTCATCATGTTGCGCCAACCATGTGGTGATCAATTTCTTAATCATAGCCCAATGAGCGGTTCCATGAAGTCTTGTGGCGGACGAGGTAGAGGTCGCTAATAATGAGGCACAACCAGGACCTCGTCATCAAATAGTGACCTCAAAGCCAACTACCGATGAGCAAAAGGGCGCGGCGGAGCAGCTAGTGGTGGCTCAACCTGGGTGACACGGGGCTTACCAGAAGCTTCAACAGCTCTCAAGTTCTGAGTCGACTGGGTTTGCAGCAGACCAACATTGATGATGAGAGCCCCGAGTTGCTGGTTCTCCCGCCAAAGGTCTTCCAACATCAAGGTAGGAGGCATGATCTTGCCCCCATTGTTTCACGCGGTCTCCACGATGTCATTGCACCCCGCAAAATCGACAGCCATAGCTGGCAGGTGGCCAGCTTGGCTGCGCATCACAAATCTAGACAGAGCATAATTTTATTGGCCTCTGGGATGTTGTCAGGGTGACTAGTTACCGATATAATGTAGCAGGTGTAAGCCCACATCTATCCTCCTGGCCCCTATGTCACTTGGCTGAGCTAGAGTGGCTTTAGGCTAAGGTGGAGTCTTTGGAATGGCTTTCGGCAGGGACCGAGGTTGGGACTTTAATCTAGAAGGCCCCTTGTTCGAGGGAACCTCGGCTTTTGGAAGCCAAATCTGCTTGAGTTTTGAGGCAGAGGATCTGAAACCTTACCCCGGTCAATGAGGGAGTCCCCTGGATCGTCAACTCAATGAAGTATGGCTTCAACGGGGAGCTTTCCCCCAATCAATAATGCAAAGTGCCGATAAGGTTGGTCGGCAGATCGACCAACTACAAGAGTTTTTTGGATGGCAAGTGCTGGCACCTGCTGGTTCTTCTTAGGTTGGACCGCTAGTCGGCCCAATAGCGGAGTGCGGGCCAAGGGCTAGTACCTAGCCCGAGCAACACCTTTTCCACGAGCCTCTTGCCGACTCGAGCTTTGAATCCTCACAGAAGAGTGCTGCCCCCTCTTCTTAGCTTCTTCGGCCATTGGTCAACTGACCTTCTTAAGGCATGCGTGTGTGCCTGTCCGAGATCAAACACTTAGGGTGTGCCCATATGTATGTCCCACTTATGAGATTTTTTTATTCTTTTGATAGTTTTAAGTTTGATTTAATGTCCAATGGCCTTGCTGGCCTGCTGAAATCCTCTTGAATGTGGTGGCCTATGCTTGACCTCGACACTACCTTGCTTCAATTTTTTTAGTTTCGAAATTACGTATTGCTGCCGATCTTCCAACATGATCTGGCATCTGTTTTTGTTGAAACCCTCACTGCCTGTTCCCTACACAAGCTCAGAACTTAGCCATGTCACGTGTGAGAATCCCGTTTTCAAATTTCAAGACTTTTTTGATCTCCTTTGGACTACATAGAAAAATAGATGATATCCTATTAAAAATACTAGTTAATCTGATAATACGTTTAAAAATATTATAACCGAGGTTTAGGTTCTTTGAAAATTATTTTTTGATCCCTCTCTGTCGAATGATACAAATATCCGTCGAATGATACAAATATCCGACGTTTATTTACATTGAGCAAACACTCGAATACTCTTGATTAACGGCCATAGGACATAATGAACTCAAAAGGACTGCACCCTTTCGGGCCCAATGGGATGCAAACAATTTGTTTAAATTAGTTTGAAATTGATTTTTAATAATTGATTTGGAGTCAGTTTTGTTTAGTTTGAAGCTAGTTTTATTTGATTTTGGAATACAATTTTCATATTTAAGTTTGATTTGAATTTTATGTCGACTTTGAATTATTTTATTTCGGTTTGGTTTGATTTCGATTTGGCTTAGATTTTTTATTTCGATTAGTTGAAGTTATTTTTGTTTGGGGAATTCAATGAATGAATTGAGTGTTTTAAGAAATCTGATTTCTTTTTGGTTCAGTTGACATGTTGATTAAAACACTTTTTGTTATATTTTATATCCGTTAGTGTTTACCGGTTTGAGTGTGTTCAATGTGTTTTAAGTGTTTTAAGAGTTTAATTTGACTTGATTAGTTTTGAATTCTAGATTGTTTAATAATCTGTTTTCTTTAAACTGATTTTTGATATTTTGGAGTATTTTAACGTTGTTTATTTAATTTGTTTTGAATTATTCAGTTCTCATCCCATTGGATTAGGTGAGTTTGACTTAAATTTCTAGATTGCATTAAGGGTGCGTTTGTTTGCCGGTAAAAGTGACCTCATGCATGTATTTTTTTGGGAAAATCATGTACACATGGTTACTTGGTTGCATGTAATCGTGCATCAGCGGATGAATATTTTCAATTAATAATTAAAATTAATGATTTTGGCATCCGCCAAAATGAAAGGTACACGGTTTTCCTGGTGCATGTTCCGAGGAAACACAAAAATGTATTATATATAATCATATAAAAATAGTAGACATGTGAGACATTGCCAATTCAAATAAAAGTTATTTTTGTACTCTATTTCCAGAATGAGTCTAATTGTTCAAATAAAAATAATGTATACAAATTATTAATCATAATAATAAAAATAAAGTTAATTTATTCAAGTTAACAATTTTTTTGTAGATTGTTATTCATGAAAAAAAATATCTGTTTTAAAAAATTAATGTCTTAGAAAAAACTCTTTTTTATAGATTTATTTGTAGTCTTGTAGATGATGCAGTAAAGAACAAAATCATACAAAATTAAAATAATACAATTTAAAATTTAAAAAATATTTTTATAAAACAATTTTTTTGAAAACCAAACGTTATTTTTATGCTCAATTTCTTGAAATATCCATTTCACAGTTTTTCTTTAATGTTGTTTTACATAGTTTTTTGTTAATACCTCTACCGAAAAAAAAAAGATTTGTATTTCCCTTTTCTAAATTTATGATCTTATATGTAAATAGAAGATGATGATATGTAGACTTTTCAATTTTAAATAAAATTTATTTTTTGTACACTACATGTGTAATTAGTGAAATAAAAAGAATAATTTTAAAAATTGTTCGTCATAATACAAAAATAAAATTTATTAAATAAATTAAATTTATTTAAAATAATTTTTTTAAGTTGAAGTGATAATGTCATAAACAAAATTATTGATTTAAAAATATTTAATATAATAGAAAAACTCACTTTGTTTGTAAAAATTTATTAAAAATTTAAACAGATTTTTAAAGTTTAATATTACTTAATAATATTTATTTGTGAATGATGCAGTAAATAACATCACATAAGATTAAAATAATAAATACAAAAATAAATATAAAATTATTTTTAACAATATTCAGAATAGGAACTAGATAACCAATTTTACTTTCAAACTTCCTGGAAAGTGCACCAAACACAAGATTTGTATTTCTATTTCCTTGAAAAGATGTTACACGTAAATTGTTTTCATCTATTTCTTGTTTACGTTCGACCAAATGGACCCTTAGTCTTATTTTCGGTATTTTTCCAGATTTAATGGAATGTCTTTTGAGTCGGTTTGAGTTTATTTATTTAATTCGGGTTCGCATTTCATCCGGTCTGTCAAACTAGCATCGATTGTCTGGTTGCATCTATTCGAGTCAGCATTTGAAGTTCCATTGAAAATGTCATGTCGGTATACATGTGAATTGGTATTTGATGTGCCATCAAGGATCGCAGGATTGTAATCGAAATCGAGATCGGTGGGTACCGATCTGATCCGAAACTAATCAGATCAAACCGATCCACTAGAACAAAACCGATCTTGAATTGGTAAGTAAAAAAAACCAATTTTGGACCAATTTGGATCAATCCTGGCTGATCCCGGCCAATCTGACTAGAATAGCAAAAAAAATGATCTAATTCCGATTCCGATCCTGTTCCAATCCTGACCAATCTAGCCCATGTTGCCAAATCTTTTTTCCAGATCGATCCTTAGGTCGAGAATCGGATCAACAATGCTGATCTGCTCCAAGTTCCAGAGGGATCGACCAATTCCGCAATCTTAGTGTCAAGAAGAATGATTGTTGTGCGGTACGTCGACATTCTTTCTTCAATGTAAATTTTCACAAGGTTAGGAAATTCGATATTACAACAACATGCCAACTCATTTTTTTACCGATATTGAATTTACCCATCCAATGTGATAAGTACTTGACTCGTTATATCGGGGGAAGAATCGTTGACAATGGGAACTAGTTCGCACCACCGTTCGGATCGACATACCGAGATAGACTCGGAGTAGCCGTCCAAGATGGAGTGCCCATGCGGTGATGCTAACTCCTTAATTTTACTTTCCTTTTTGGATTCTGAATTTTTTATTTAGGTTTATTTTTGTCGAATGGGCCCGATGGGCCTACTTATCTCATGGCCTAATAAGGACCAATATTAAGGACCAATGCACAACTAAAAATCAAAAACATTAAGAACTAACAAAAATTTCTGAAGAACGTTTTACAAAATTTACAAGTGGTCCTTCCAAGTAGAGACACGATACAGATGGTCCTTACAAGCATAGACACAATGCATGTGATCAAAGACTATCACAATGGGATGTTGACTTAGAATAACTACTCCAAGAAGAGCATTTACTATCAACATAGATGCAAGATAAAGATGTCAAGCTAACTCCTAAGTTTGGCTCTAATGATCGAACATGAGCCAACGGAGAGTTTGACAATATACTTGTGAGGATGATGATGAACAAATATAAGAATAAAAAAATAGTCAAGTTCCTTGTACAGCTCAAATCCAACAAGATCAACTTCACACAACAACTCCAAATCCTTTCACTGACCATAAGAGTATACACAAGAAAAAATGATTTGAAAGATTTAAACCATTGAAGAAGGTTTACTGACACAACATTGGACACAAAACACAAGAAGAGGAAGTGAGAAAGAAAAAGAAACTATTTGTTAGGCACAGACTTGTGAGTCCCACAGACAATACCCAGACACCGTCCTCAAATGATAGTAGAGAAAAGTTCATTCCACCTACACAATAGCAAAATCAATATGGATCGGGTGGAGGTGGAGGTGGAGACGAAAAATGTGGTTCCGAATCCAGCAGTACACATAAGAGTGGGGCAAAGCCTGATGATCTGGGTCACCGCCAACATTCAAGTGGAGATGTCAACACTAGAATCAGATGGATTTATTTGATAAGCACATGGTGGCACATCATACAGAACCGGCTACAAACTTCGAGCCAATAATATTCATCCTCCCCTCCACATTCATGATCCATCATTAGACACTATATATGATTTTAGTCAGATAAGTCATTATTTTCATATGGGTACGGGTCAATCATGACTGACCAATTTCAGTGGAGCATTCAAGAAAACCAAAATAATGAAGACCCCGGGGGCCAATATTGTAGATGGTGGAGATGAGAAGGTATCATTTTTTTTCATATGAATTGTATAATTTTTTATATTTATTAAAATGAATATTAATATTGTTTGTGTCCACATGTCATAATGTCTCATAGAGAGTGATAATCACATGAATGTGTTACATGTTATTTTAAAAAAAAATTAAGATTTTTCTGGGGGCTCTCATATATTTTTAGAATTTATCGTAATTTTTACAATTTTTTTGAAAAAAAATAAAAAAACTCGATCAAGACCAATTCTAGATCGAGAATCCTCCAAGAGGATCAATCTGATCCAAATCGGATCAGCACTGGCTGATCTTCGGACTGATTTCTATCCGGCGATCTTTGGTTGGAAGATTCCCTTGAGCATCAAATGTGCATCGAACATACTGTTTCATTGCTTAATTTGCATTGAAGCACGTGTAAATTATGGAAAGACATGAAAGCCATAATTTCTCTTTAGAAAAAATTGGGATAGAAGTTCATAAGCCTTGATGGGTATGGGACATACTTACAAATAATCCTCACTTAACTTAAATGTTATTGTAGAATGGTGACATAAATAACCTCCCCTTAAATTAGTGGGGTTTATCCCCTTGGTAAACAGTTTTATATTCCCTACTTCGGAGGAATGATCAGCATAAATGGAGATGTGCCTGCATATCCATCCAAGATCAATACACCGCGAAACATGCCCATGTGCCTGTCCGAGATCAACACCTAGGGTGTGCCCATGTGTCAATCACACTCAGTGAGATTTTTTTATTTTTTAATAGTTTTAAGTTTGGTTTGATGTCCAATGACCTTGCTGGCCTGCTTAAGTCCTCTCGACCTATGGTGGCCTATGCTTGACTCGGCACAACCTTGCTTCAGTTTTATTGGTTTCAAATTTCTGTTGTGCTACCAGTCTTACAGCATGATCTGGCATGCATTTTTTGTTGAACCCCTGACTGTCCGTTCCCTGCACAGCTAGCTCAAGAGTTGGACCAGGCTGGATGACAGGTTTACAGAGGGTGCAGATGGTTGATGGGGGGTTGCACAGGAGGCACAAACACGTGCGTTTTGACTTTACTCCGGGGATGCTATTTGGCTTGGCAACTTGGCTAGCACGGGCATGTGCGCACGGCAAGGTTGACTGATAATTGCTGAGTCTGGCAGACTTTGTATGGCCTGTCAATATAAGCATTTGTTCTACAACATTTGGTCGGGCAATGGAGGATGTGCAGGTAACTGGGCTTCAACTACAGATCACCTTATCGCTCATATCCAGGATCTGCCTATCAACAGATTCTATGAAATGGACTGAGGTAGGCTTGGGTGACAAGGGCTGTCAGGTTGAGAGGACTCCAGATCCAAAGTTGGCATGCCTAGGCTTAAGCCTAAGAGCAGACCAAAGGACAACTCCGTAAGGTCCTATGTTGAGCATAGATACAACCAGATGAAAAAGAAAGGGTCATGGTTAGGGGGCAGACTCATGGGTGGTTTGTTCCCACCTTGTCTTCTTTTCTCCTCCTATTTCCTCCTCCTTCAACTTGACCACAGTAGAAAACAGAGGCCTGCGGAGGTCTCTTATCTTTGTTCGTACTTCAATTCTTCTTCTTGCGGAGGTTGGCTCGACCTCAAGGTCCTTCAACTTTTTCTTTTTCAGACCAGCCACCAAGATCAGCAGGGCTTTTCTGGTAGGCGGCGGCTTTTGCTTCAGCAGATGACTTCCAGATCTGTTTCTTCAGTGTGGCTAGGGCTTCAGCGGAGCATCTTTGGACTTTTTTCTGATTGCCATGGCACTTGTTTTAGAGGAGGATAACCCAGCCTCCATCGGAGGAGACCCCCAGGTTTTGAGGACTCTCAAGTGGTAGTCCCGGTAAGTTCTTGGTGTCCCGATGGCTCCTCCCTCCTTTGTAGGATCCTATGGAGATAGGCTGACGATTTCGAGGACTTGCCAGCCTCCTGATCCTTCAGCAGGCAGTTCTGGCAAGTCTTCTATGATCCGATGACTCTGTCCTTCTTTCTAAGGGCTGGTATGTGAGCCAAAATTTAACAACTAATGGGCCTGTTTTGGGACTAAACAAACTCCATTAAGTGTATGAAAAGGAGCTGCGAAATTGACAATAAAATGAGCATAAATTAATACTTAATGGACCTGATTTGAGGTCAAATACAACCCACTAATTGTAAAGAAGGTGGGTTGCAAAAATGGACTTATCTTGGGTCATTCTTCTATGAATTGTAATTAAAGTGAACTTCAATTAATAGATCAAAAGAATTGAACATTATTTGACCAATTAAGAATTGAATTTGATTTAATCTTAATCCAATTAGGACAATACGGTAGTGCAAAAAAAAATTGATCAAAAGATGAAAGAATTGGGCTCAATTGGGATGTTTGCCACATTTCTTCTTAAAAATTTCAGGTGCCAACAACTTGTTAACAGAGAGATATCAGAAAATTGATTTATTTGTCTCGCATGTGACCTGGCAAAGCATATAAATTATAAAGTGAGTGCTATTTGTCCATATATGCATGATCCAAGAGTACAACATCTAGGAGAAGCTTATAAGGTCTTGAGTTATCTAAATAGATGTCCAGATCAATGTTAATTATTTAACAAACAAACAAAATTTTCAAATAAAGATTATTGATGCAAATTGGGGTGGACCCTATGTAAGTCATAGGCATGAGGTGCTTGAGGAGAGGAAGGGTTCACCTCGCCTTAGGTGCATCAGGTGTAGGGGTGCAAACAAACTAACACACTCGATGAGTACTTCGAAACTCGACTCGATAAAAACTCAACTCTGCTAATTTTTTCCATTAAATGAACAAGCTTAAACAAAAAATAAAGCTCGACTCATTAAACGAGCAAAACTTGAACAGACTCCTACGCGACTCAATAAGATCGCGAGTAGCTCGATTAAATAGTCAATTGAATATTTATTTAAAAAATTAAATTACGAGCATTAACATGGATATATTGTAAGTTAAAAATTTAGTTTAAATTTAAATCAAGCTTCATATATAACTTAAATTTAGAGTTTCACAAATAATTTTTGATTAACTTTGAGTTTTATAAACGAATTTGTGTCGAGTTTGAGCTTAAATATGGATTGAACTCGAGTCAAACTGCTACTCGAGCTCGAGCTCGAGATTGGCTTGATTTATTAACGAACCAAGCTTGAACAAAGGTAGGACATACTTGTAAGAGCTCAAGCTCAAACTCATGTAAAATTAACGAGCCAAGCTTGAAAAACATACTATTCAGCTCGACTAGGCTCGTTTGCACCCCTGACCAGGTGATTGCCTTAGGAGGCGAATCGAAGGAAGAGAAAGGTTTCCCAAAGGTGGAAACCGCACCGTATGCCAATTCCAACTATAGTCCCACAGAAGAACCAGTTGGGCAAAGTACCCTCTACCAGGTCTCGCCAAGGATTGCCGTCTCGGATCTCGGCTTCATCTCGGGGGAGAGGAGTGAAAAAAAGGAGATCTCAGAGAGATCTCGAAAAAATCTCGAGAGATCAGATCTTGGATTCTCGGATCAAAATGTATATATGTATAAAACATAACATAATATCTTATAAAGATGGGAGTACATCAATGAATTTATATGAAAATATATAACACATTTATACATCAATTGTGTGAATGAATAATTACAAAGCACTCTCAATAGCAAAAAGATGATATTTGTGTTTCTTAAAGATTAAAACTTGTATACAATCTTTTTTAAATATTAATATGGTATTAAACTTGTCGCACATTTTTTATGTGATAGTATAAGTGATAGTGAGATATATTAATATGTTTACATTATCATAGACGGGAGGCGCAGAGTAGTTGCGGATCAACCTGCGCGCTTAAGTCGTAGGGGTCAAGGGGGCAGTGCCCCTTGTGGGAGGTATCGGGGGGCAAAGCCCCCGAAAAAAAATAATTTCGGACCAGGCTACATGGGGTGAGATCTCAGTGATCTTGTTTCTCAACCCCCTTGGCGAGACCGAGATCTCGGTGTGATGGCATTCCATGGGTCTCGCAAACCCATTAAAGGTTGAATCTGAAACATAAACAAACCGGAGGTGACCCCCCAAAGTACTAAACCACCAAAGTCCAACTGGGCAGTTCAGCACTTCGGTATTTTTTTTAAAGTTGTCAGAGACAAGCCTATTGGGTCCACTTGACCCGTCTTCTCTACCCAAAATTCGGTGGAGAAAGGTCATGCGGCACAGGAGCTATTCATGGTGGAGATGGGCCTCGTCACCTAGGCAATCTTAGCCAAATTGCGGCGGAGAAAGACTACCTCACCTTCCCTCGTCTCGTCTCGTCGCCTAGATAACTTACGGGGATCATTGAATGATCAACAATATACCTCTAGATATTGTATGAAAGTGGAAAGCAACCTAGTTGATTGGCATGGCAAAGCTGCAAAAGTAGTCCAATCAATAGCAGAAGCAATTAGAGCCATTGCATTTAATGTGTGTGAATTTCTTAGAATACAAAAACTACTTCAAGAGTTGCATTTGTGCGATGAATCTCCACTTTGATTGTACTGTGATAGAAAGTAGCAATTGTGATCGTCAACGATCCAGTGCAATATGACTACCAAACAAATCAACATTGATCGTCACTTCATTAATCAGAAGATTGACCATGTTCAAATATGTATTCCATTTGTTAAATCCTCCAGTTGGGTAACAGAGATGTTGACTAAAGGTCTTAGCATTTTATTTATTCCATTTTGGTAGGCAAGATGGACTTTATGATATTTTTACCACATCTTGAGGGAAAATACTGTAATAATGTGTTAACAAGAGATTCTGGCTAACATTATCACTGATAAATTTTAGATCAAAGAATGGGAAAGGGGGATTTATGCCCTAACCCCATTGCTCAATTGGAACTCACCAAGTATTGAGAAGAAAATCATGAATCCTGCAGATATTTGAACAACTCTCCGGCTGCCAACACGTGTTAAAGCTAGCAAACCTGCATTCTCACTATGGAAAGCTCAAATTATAAGTGTGGAAAGCAAACGAAGAAAAACACCATGCCCTTGGATTTTCACATGCAGCAGTCGTCCAGAAACTTACATAGATACTGACGACCCATTTGCTGTCCCAAACAGTCCATCCAGCAAAATACCAATGCCCTAGAATGAAAGATCTTATGACTAACCAGGACAGATGTAGTTATAAAACATTTCGTATGTATATATATATATAAATGCCCATGCATACAAGCTAATTTTAGATGCACTCTCAAAACACCTATTAGCATGTATACAACTAAAAACTTTGAAGTTACAGATACACCTACCACAAATTTTCTACATTTTCTTCAACTCAACCATTCTCAAATAAAGTAAAATAACCAAATCCTCATTTTCCTTTTTGTTTCCCTCCTGCTCTGCTCTCCTCTTTTCTAACAACTAAAGAGTAATGTTAAATTCAACAAATAATAATAATAATGTTAACTGCGATAAAATCATGATCCATACAAACTTTAGAATCATGACCGATGTCATGATGTTAACTGTATTGATTAACAGTTTTTTATTATACGGGATATAACTTCTAACTTCAATTTCAATATTTAAGGAGGTACACATATCAATAGGTATCTTACTGAGGGTATATTGTGATTAGCCGTATCTACAGGGGTAAATACATAAAAAATTAATAGTAAATAAAATAAGTCAATATACCTGCCACCCAACACCACGGCTGAGAACAGAAGGGGGCAACGGAGTGGCGCTAGCATACCTTGATACAGCGATAAAGGCACCAGTGGACTGCATAAAAGATGAGGATGTCAGCTAGATACAACGTTACTAGTAAAAAACTGGAAACATGCATGGATATGCATGCCATGGGCCTTAACGCAATGAGAAAGAACAAACCTCAACAAGGGCAACAAAAGAAGCAGCCATCATGGCAAAAGCTTCGCCAGCATCAAATGTGGGAGCTCCCCATTGAAATGGATATGGAATTCTAATCCTGCACATATTTGGGAAATTTAGGAATGATTGACTATGGACTGTGGCAATAATACTACCACCTGCAAGAGAACATCCATACATATATATAAAGTCAATCAATGACATAAAGCAAGGTTAGAAAGCACACCTTAGAAATCTTAATCTTACATACGTTTGGACAATTTTGAAATGATTATGACTATAAAGTATGGTAATAATAATACTACCTGCGAGAAACCTTCAAATATACATATATATTGCCTGAATCAATGATATAAAGCAAGGCTGAAAAGTACAAGATCGAAACCTTCAAATGAGTTGGCCAGGTGACCACAGATCAGCATGGATGACCAAAAAAGTAAAACAAACAGACAACATTTGTAATCCTTGGCCATTTTTGACACCGTGGTTCAAAGTGGCAGAAGAAAAAAATATTTGCTGACTGGACAAAGCTAAAAATAAAGTATGGATGGTAGGGCTTACCAAGGAGCACCACTTACGAGGCCAGAACGATCTGTACGGCAATGAAACTGGGTCTTTGGAGGTGAATGCTTATATGCTCCACCGACAGTGAGCAAGAATGCATAAAGCCATACAATTGCAACTGTAAATATGACAGCAAAACGACCAAATACTTGCCCATGTAACAAGTGGGGCAAATACTGCAAGAAAAAAGTAAAAATATATATATGTGAATAAACAGTCTACAAGAAAAAAAACTATAATGTAAATGAGGTGCTCAAAATAGTTTACTGAACATATAAAAAAATAGAGGTACAAGAAAGTTAACAAGTAACTAATTAAGTACCTGTGAGAAAATAATCAACAGGATAAGCTGTGGAAGTCCAATTTCAACACATTTTGCAACCTATACAATCACCAAAAAGTAGATTAGTTTACATGCAAATACACTGAACAATTTTTAGCTAGGAAATCCTAAGTCAACAATTGAGAATAAAAGAAGGATCAATTAATTAAGTACCTTATCAATACTTCTAGGAAGATCAATTAAACAAACTGCAAACCATACTAATTTGCCTAGACATAGCCTACGGCACACTTACCCCAGGGAAGCCCAGTTCATAGAGTCCCATACCAACTAGAGTGATCAAAGGGACAGCTGCAAGAGGGCTTAGGAACCTAAAATAAAAGTGATGTATTAAGTACAAACAAAAAGGCATACTTATATGAAGAAAATAGAAAGGCAATGATATTTTAGCATATGTTCAGAACTGAACCTTGTAACATTACGCCAAAGGCCACTGAACCCAATAATGATTTGAAGGGTTGATGCAACAATCAGGGCACCTTGTGTTCCACGCATGATGCGCTCAAATTTCTGAGAAAAAGAAATATAATTGATGTTGAACAGTAACTAGATAACTGCAAGAAAAGTAGGCTGAATAACAGACCTCATGAGGGTCAACTATGTCACTGTATCTCCCAGCCAAAATTATTGAAATTGTGGGCATGACAAAGGTATATGATCCCCCAATCACAGCTGGCAGGCGAGAACCAAAGAAGGTCTGAAACAAAGTGTTCAACCCAGCTACAAAAAGTAGTGTTTGAATCACCCTCGCCTTCTCAGCCTAGTAAAAGATTGGGGTTGTGTGGTTATTAAATTGAAGTTTGAGCACCAATGTCAGAAACATAAAGACTAGCAAAGAAAGAAGGTGTATTTTAAGCCAGAATTACGTTTCCTCCTCCCATCTGTGGAACAAGAGCAGTAGGAATGATGACAGTAGTGCCCAGCATAACCAAATAGTGCTGGAAACCGAGAATAATTGCTTCCGCTGCATCACAAACAATTTTAAAATGAGAATATAAAGTCTAACAAAATACCACTCAGTATAAAGCTAGATGAAAAGATAATAATTTTAAAAAGGAACATACAAGAAAGTTCTTACCATATAATTCAAAGGATATACAGCACACTTAAAAGAAAAGAGTAAAACAATAGCAATATAGAAAAGGCAACAAGACGGGACGGTTCACCAAAAAGAGAATTGAAGGATTAAGTTGGCAGTTCACTTTCGTTCTTCGATGTGATTATTTACTAATTCAAATGAACAACGCATGGGATGGGGGGAGAGGGAGGGTTCAACCCATCAGGCAAAACTAAAGCAGTAGCCCGCTAACAACAATAATTACGGTTACGAGAATACGGATGCATGTAAGCCAGAGTCTCAGAATTCCGTGAGAAAAAAAATAGAGCAGAAGAACGGGCTATTATTGACAGAGAATCAGACCATCTAAAGTCAAAGAAGACACGACTTATTATGGCCTGTTAAGAGAGAACAAAAAGCTCAAGCTGAGATTATCATCATCTTGTCTGCCTTATTATCGTCATCCTCGGAAAAGGAACGATAACATTAACAGAGGCAGTTAGCAGTGCAAGGAGATCGAGCACGAGGCTGTGAGGCAAGTAAGAAATAGAACTGGAGAATAAAACCCTATCTTAGACAACTTTAATAGAGAAGAAACAAGAGAAAGAGAATACCAAACAAATGCCCTTTTAACTCGAAAATTCGAGAAAGAGAAGGGACGTGAACAATAAAAACCCCGGATGATGAAGTAAGTAGCCATCAATCAAACATGCAAATAAAAGCAGGACAAAGTTCTGAACTCACGCCATGGAGGTGGACTTGTTATGCAGTAGGAGACGTTGGGAAGCTGGTCCTTCACAGGGTGTGGCACCAGCTCGTCCGCCTTGGGCGCCGGCGCGGCTCCCCCTGCCATGCCTCAGCACAGAGCTATCTCTCTCCCCGTCGGCGCTACCCCAAGTTGCAGTCTTTCCTGCAACGAGCAGCAAGAAGAATGGTAACAGACTCCAGCCGGTCAAATACGGAAATGGCGCTGGTGTTCCTCAAGCTAAGGCGGATGCCCTCCCACGAATTCAACCCAACTTACCTCGAGCCTTTTTGCCGGTAAAATGAACCCAAAGTAGCTCAGAACCCTCACAAAACTAGTAATGAAGCCCAAATCAAGGAGTAGGCAGGAAAGGTGAAAAAAAAGAACAGCAACGAGAAGAAGCCGAAGAACGAGCAGGAATGAACCAGCCCAAAACCGAGAGGAGTCACCAAAACGGAAGGAAAGACGAGATCTTTGTAGTGTAAAAGAAAAAGAAAACCCCCCTCAAAGCCTCTTCTTCCTTCCGGGGGAATCCCTCCCAGATCTGCTTCTACGTAACTGTGCTTTCTTCTTCTCCTTTCCTTCGAGGTGACTTCTTGATAAAGGAAAGGAGGAAAATTGACCATGTCTGTACCGACACCAGTCTCCATACGGTGCAGAAGTAAAGACAAAGGAAAAGCGAAAAAAACAGGACCCTCTACGAAGATGAGTGAGAAACTGGTCTGTTAATGGACTCCTTTATTTATTGTTAAAGATTCTTTTACACCAGAGGCCTTTGCTGTGAGGCTGTGAGCTCCCGGGAGACGGCGAGGGACATAAGTGCTGCGGCAGTTTTGATTTTGGAAACATGAGCTCGGGCTGGGAGACCTGTGAAAATAACGGCGGGAGGCAAACAGTGGAATCCTCCTCCGTCTTCCACTGAATTCTGGGAGAAAAGGATCGCAGGAATGTTCTTTCTCCATAAACCGCGCGCAGTCAAGTTTGTTCCAATTGTTGCCTTCAACTATTATTCACCTTCGGATTTCTCTGAGGCGGGACTGAAGAAGCCATTTTGGCATAGGAGATGGGCACTGTTGTTCTTCAGCCGGATGTTATACAACGTGCTTCACGTAACGTTCCTCTCGTGTAGACATTTGCTCGTTAACCTTCTTCTATAAATTAGATTATCCAATTCTGTAGGTAAACTTTTTATTTACGTGATTAAGATCACTCCTTTGATTTCACAATGCTGGGGTAATAACATGGTTTTGCTCCAACCCGGATGGCATTCTAGTAGGTCGTCCTACGTCTTACGTCCCAGTCATAGGGCTGTAAAAATTGATTAGTTTACGTCTTATTTGGGAACACTATTAAATATTTCTATCACTATCAATTTTAAATTTAATATTAATAAAAATTATTAATAAAAGTATTTTGATTAATTATAACAATTTTAAAATTTATAGTGCAAACAAAATAATTTAAGTAATATAAGTGTCAACTTGTATTACTTTTGATATTAATAATTTACGTCATGTTTGGTAATACTATTAGGTACCTCTATCACTATCAATTTTAAAATTGATATTGATAGGAACCATTAAGAGGTGTTTGGCTAATTGTATCAATTTTAAAATTTGTAGTACAAACAAAGCATATTATGTAATACAGGTGTCCACTTATTAGGAACTTTTCGATTTTGATTTCAACAATGATCATGAGATTCTAAATTAAATATGAAATCATACTCTTATTTTCATTATCGAAATCAAAATATTTTGATAATTTTAAAATTCTATAATGTTTATAAATTTAATTTAACATTTAGTAAATAATTTTTATTTTGCTATTATTTTGTATATTATCTGTCGAAAAATTAGTTTTATTTTTAGAAAGTATATATCGTCATTTTATTAGTTTATTTATTTTTATTTATCAAAATATTATTTTTAACATATATATTATTTTTATTGAAATCGGATCAAAACGAAATTAACTATCTTCGATTTTGATATCGCAATGTGCGATTTCCATTCTGTTATCTTATAACATATAAAACACATGTTTCAATCATATCGATTTTTATCAAAACCGATTCAAATATTAATGCCCTGTTTGGTTAGAGTTTTATTTTTAATACTATATTAATATTGATATTAATATTTTCAAATGTTGGAGAATCAATATCAAAAGTAATATAAGTTGACACTTGTATTGCATAATATGCTTTGTTTGCACTACAAATTTTAAAATTGATACAATTAACCAAACACCTCTTAATAGTTCCTATCAATATCAATTTCAAAATTGATAGTGATAGAGGTACCTAACACCCTATTTGGTAACACTATTAAGTACCTCTATCATTATCAATTTTAAAATTAATATTGATAAGAACCATTAAGAGGTGTTTGGTTAATTGTATCAATTTTAAAATTTGTACTGCAAACAAAGCATATTATATAATACAAGTGTCCACTTGTATTACTTTTGATATTGATACTCCAACATTTGAAAATATTAATATCAATATTGATATAGTACCAAAAATGAAACTCTAACCAAACAGGGCATAATAGTGTTACCAAACAGGTCATAAAGTATGAAATTTCATTTGCACCCCTATGTGCATGACAATGGAGCATATTTCTTTTCAAATTTTAAAAAATATAGGCATCTTTCTATTTTCTTAACTTTCTAAAAAAATATTCAAAGTTTTAGAGTATGCTTCATTGCACAAAATTTTTTATGAACTTTAATAATTACATTTTAAAATAAAATAAAATTTAGTATAGTTAATGGCCCGTTTGGTTTGAGTTTCAAATTTGATACTATATCAATATTGATATTGATAATTTTAGAGGTTAGAGTATCAATATCAAAATTGATACAAGTTGACACTTATATTACATAATGTGCTTTGTTTACACTATCAATTTCAAAATTGATACTATTAACCAAACACTTCTCAGTGATTACTAGGAATATCAATTTTAAAATTAATAGTGATAGATGTGTCAAATAGTGTTACCAAACAGGGCCTAAGGATATAAGACTTATATTTGGTGAGAGATATTTTATCAAAAGGAGTGAAGATCATGTAAATAATAACTACAAAAAAAGTCATCAAAACAAAAAAATCATAAATTTTTTATAAAATATGTTTTTTTAACAAAAACTCAACTCTACACCAACCAAACACTTATGTTTGATGACATATGACAGTAAAAAGAGTGAAAATGTGTATATATGCGTAACTTTAAAAAGTAGAGGATCCCAAGAAGAAATAGAAAATTAAATTTTTAATCTAAGTAAATTTTTTATTAGAATTTAATTAATAATTTTAAAACACTTATAACTAAATTTATTATAAATATAGATTTAATAAATTTCAATTTATCAAACAACTAAACATTTTAAATTTACCTATTGTTAGAACACTCAAGAAGAAAAATCTAAAGAGTGGAGTAATTGTGCAATATCTAGTTTTAGAAGGGTATCGATGAAAGCCATTGGTGGATCCAGCTTCCCGGCAATGAGCAACAGAGAACTGCAAGTCTGCAAACAAACAAATACGGTTTGACAAATTCGAAACTTGACTAGACTCATTTATCATGTAAAATAAATAAATTTTAATAAAAAACAAATCAAAATTTATTAAATTAGTTGAGTTTAAATGTATTCTTACTCTACTTTATAAATTACGAGTAACTTGATTAAATATTTAATTAAATTTTATTTTAAATTTTAAATTTTAAATATTAATAATTATATATTGTCACTTAAATGTATAAAATAAGTTGGATTAAAATTTTATTTGAGTTAAATTAAAATCGAGTTTCATAAATAAGCTAAAGTTAATATTTCATAAAAAAACTTTTGATTGAATTTTATTTTACAAATAAGTTCTTGAATTTGAATCTGGAGTGAATTTAACTCAAACCAGTATTCGAGCTCGAGTTCGGACTCGTCTCAATTAATTAATAAACTAAAATTGAAGAAGAATTTTATATACTCAAAAACTCTAAGGGATGGGGTGCTTAGTTGCACAACAAAATTGTATACTTTTTAAAGAAAAATTGTATATTAAAATTAAGTGTAAGTTGACAAATGACATAAAATTATCATGTTTGGGGAGATAACGATAAAAAAGTTGGGGTCACGCAAGATCAAAAGAGGTGGAAGACTACTAGATAAAAAAGGAGAATCTCAATCTCTGTTTTTGTTCAAGAAGAAAACTTGTTTGAAAGCATAAATTTGTAATAGTTGAAAAAAATAATTTTAACAACTTTATTATAAAAACATAAAGTTATAACAAAAAAATTAATTTATCTTGAATAATATGTTTAGTTGCACAATAAATGTTAAAACAAGGTAGGGGACCACCAAATAGGGAATACCACATATGACCGTACAAGATAGGGGACCACGAGATAAGAAAAACAAGTAGCACTCACATTTCTAGCTCAAGAAAGAATTTTTTTAAATATAAAATTACAGTAGTTGCCTAGTATTCTCTTAACAAATTTTTTTACGAGAACATAAAATTTTAACGAAAACATAATTCACCGTATAAACAAACGTCTTGTTAAACTCGTTTTCTTTTTTTGGTCGATATGTTAAGCTCGTTTTCGTTTGCACCCCGGTGTCAATGCCCGTCGCCTTGGAGACGTGGCACTGGACGAGTCGTGCAGACCTGGCAGGAAACGCCAGCACAGCTGCAGCCTGCAGGAGCTTTCCCAGGATAATTCTTTATTTAGCATTTATACCACGAGTTGAAGAATATTGCACTCTGCCTTGCTTTCAAACCGAGTCGTCTCATGTAAATGTTTAACCACCACTTTAAGTGCGCTCTTGTGTTTACCTTTTACTTTTTTGTAACAAGGAGAATCGAATGTAGGTGGTAAATTAGTATACAAAATGAATACAAGTCAAAATTATTCCTTTTCCTTTCGGACCGAATATTCCTTTATTTTTTCTGACTCTCAAGCATAATCTGAAGATAAAAATGTAATATTTTTATATAATTTAAAATAAAAAATTAATTTGTGCAAAAAGTAGGTGTCAAAGAATATTTCTATTCTTATAAGAGCACATCTAAAGTTCCACCTCTTGTTTTGTCAGAGAAGATTTTTTTTTCGTTGTAATAATTGTCAAACATTCTTGACATGTTCTGTTACAATAATATGTAATTGTATCAAAAAAACCTTAATTTATCCTACAACCAAACATACCATAGCGCTGTCTTAGATTTTATTTTAAGTTATTTAAAAAAATATCTTATGACCTAACACTACATTAATTATTGGAGGATTTAACGGAAGACCCACTTTATAAATGTCGCTTTAACCAAAGGTTCAGTGCCAAAAGTATTTTAATAGGAAACCAGTTTATGTAATTGTCATAGTTTCCACCTCAAATTAGATGACAAGTGTTACATGAAGTAACAAAAAGTCTTTTATACCTTTTAGACAAAAATTTGAATTGGCTGCTATAAAATTTTAAAATTTTATAAGATGATGTTTGTAAGATGAAAATTTTAAAAAATAAAAATGCATAAAAAATTATACAACATGTTAACGTAGTAAAATTGTTATATATTATAAAAAAACTTATGTACCGTATTCGGTCAATGGGTTTTTCATTAAAATGATTTTAATAAATGGGCTCTTAATTAATTTTTCCTTAATTATTTGATAAACAATTCTAATCATGTTTAACTTAGCACATCAAACTTAATAATTAAGTCAAATTTGTTAGTATCGAGAGCGAGCATGACTTGTCCCTTCGTTAATATGTCTATTATATGATTTGATATGTCAAATCAAAATTTTACAAACATATAAAAATATTTAAACAAATAACCTCGGACGGTAAGCTCCAATATTATTTTTCTTAACTGATGATAACTTTAAAGAATACTTCTCAAAATTGAGGTACCATAAAAATAGATAATTGACATGAATGTATGACCAAACTGCAATAATTAATTAACATAAGTGGAGTTAACTTAGCTGGCTACATCAATTTCATCAATCAACAAAAGTTCTCATTATTTGCTGGACTGACATAAAATGATAGCCAAGATGTTCTCAATGATAAGCAGGTGAGTGCCGAAGAGAAAATTCTAATTAAGTATTTATCTGAGTACTTGAAGAAAAATCTTAGAATTTTTAGAAGAGTGCTTGAAATTAGAGTAGATATATTTAATGTTTAGAAATGTTGATAAGATTGAAATATTCTGTTTTTTGTGATATTTTAATCTAGCATCATTGTAACTGAAGACATATATAACAACTAAAATTATGATATTCATAGGTTGAGTCACACCACTAGTTAATTTCATGTTATATCATGAGGTGATCTAGATAATAAAAGACTAAAGGAAAAATATTTTTTGGGTTTACTAAAAAATTATAATTTTAATGCTCTATTGGAAATCAACAAAATCAAATTTCATGAAAATGCGACATAACCTTTATGTATTAGAGGTGTCAATTGATTAGACCCAATTTGGCCAGAAATCAACATTGCCAAGAATATACCTATAGAATTTGAAAATAGCATGAACCAACGGATACCATGTCTGTTGGTTTGGTCTGACCTCAAACTTTAACTTGGCCAAAGTCGTTGAGTGGACAACGATCTGGGTAGATTAGTTGAGTTGACATTCATTGTTGAGTTGACATTAAGGATGTGGATAGATTAGCATATATATTATCTTCTCATACAATGATAGAAATGTATAATCTACAAGTCAATTATATTTAATATGATTCAACATTTCTTAAAATATCTTCTTCAATTAATTGTCAATTTTTCATTATTATTATTTAATTAGATGTGTTTATCATAATGAAGTACTTGATCACTTATAATGATGACTGAATCATGAGAATGAGATCTATAATCTAAAGGTAAGTGGTCTAAATATTTTTAGTCATAAGATCCTTCGGACAAGACATTAAGGATCCAGATATATTGATGTATGTGATATATTTTCATTTGATGATGATGACCAATCACATTGCTTATTTGTGTGAAGACACTGAGATATGTATACAAGTGCTCATTAGAGGAATGAAGTCACTAAACTGACTAAATTAAAAATCATGAATGGTATCTTACCTAAGTATCTATCATAGTTTTTTATTATCATAATTGCACGGTTGGATTTCTGACCCGAGTCACCAAAGATACCATATTAGATGTACCTTGTGCTTTGACTATTGACTTATGAACCACCAATATGATGATCTAGTATAGTTAATAGAACGGGTATAAGGGAAACCTGATGGAGGCAATTGAGTGGACAATAAGGGATCATTCACTCTAGGCAAATGAGAGAAAATACATATGTGATAGTACCTTAAATCCCTATCTAGGATAGAGAGGATAACTAGAAACCGAGTTTTTCAATTTATTCGATTTTGAGTATATAAACCTAGTGTGTCGTTATTAAAGGATTGACAATTGATGTCATATCCCTATCCGATTAGGGCATTAGATGGACAATGGTTTGTATCTATGAAGTAATTGATGATGAAAATGTTTAATGAAGATAAGATCATCCCCAAAGTTATTTAGGATCATAGGATGTGACTTGTATCTTTTATTATCGACAAGTCGTTAAATCTATCATTAGATAATATATTTAATTTAAAAGAAGTTATTTTAATTAGTCTTCAACCAAATAGACTCTTAGTCATAGTGGGTCACACATATAAGGATCGATCCGCAAGTACAAGGGCATGGGCATAATTTATAAAAAATTTAGATTTTTATAAAAAATAAATTTTATATGAATATAAGTGAATTTAGTCAAACCTTATCAAGCCAAGGAATCCAATTTCATGGCCATCCTCCTCCTACTTTTTCTCTCTTCTTGGAGTATGCTCTTTTTTGGTGGAGCATCGTCTGAGATGAGTTAAAAGCTCTGACATGCAAGAGAACCCATCTACAAAGGAAGTTCATGTGTATACTACTAGAGGACATGCACTGAGATAGCTTGACAATGTAGAATCTTTAGTTCTTCATTTGGCATGAGGAATTGGTTGAATCCATTAAAGAATTTTTTGATTTGGTTAGATTCTGGTTCCCAATTTTTCGTCGTTTCATTCTGATCAAAACAAAAACCATGATATCCAAGGAATCAAAAGTTTTTGCTATCATAGAACAATTCTTTATAGTGGTATCAAAGCCAAATTGAAATCTTAATTGAATTCAACTTCGAGTCAATGATAGTTTATGTATTTTATGTGTTCCTAAAATTGTACAAACCTCTATTTGGCAGATCAACCTTAATTGTAGGTGATGTGATTTTGATAACCATTGGTCTAGATAAATCTCATGACATAGGGCTTTCTAAAGCACCTTTCCATTTAAATTTTGCATCACTAGAGTCCAGTGCAACATCAGAAAGATGGTGATTTGATCTGCCACATGTGGACCTACAAAGTTGGGACTTGCTATTTTTTCCTTCCTTGGAGTTGTAGTAAGCCTTTGGAAGGCTTAGAAAGATATAAAATTTGATTACTTATGGATTTCCTATTCTAGTGATGAAAGGTGGTGTAGGTGGAAAATTGAGGCATTTTCTGGCAGTAGCAGCCTTCATAGTGGTGGCATTTTTCTCTTTATATTTTTAGCAATTTTTGATATTTTAGGGACTAAATGTAACTTAAGAGGAATACTTGGACAAGGATTCTATTTTTTATTTTTATAATTTTTTGAGATCCTGGATGTTTGGATTTGGAAACTAAATTTATAATGCCTGACTTTAACCAAGCTACTATAAGGAATCAATACATGATAGCGGAAAATTTTTTGATTCCTTGAAACCATGATCTTTGCCTTAGTCGATGCCGAATGAGTAAAACCGAGAATCGAATATGAAGTAGAATGAGAGTACCTCATGGGATTTCCAAAAACCTCACCATGGAAGAAGAGATGACATTCTTCCCTGCTGAAAACCGTTCAAGTGTACAGTCTCTAGCGGTATCCACATGATCTACTTCAATAGGCGAGTTCTCCCTTCCTTTGGGCCTCCAGAAACCTTTTAAATCCAAGCTTGACCATGGAAGATCACCTTCTATAAAAGAGAGGAGAGAGAGAGGCTGATTGGGATGTGCTCTAGTCCTATGGCTTGTTAGTGTTTGACTTCATAAGCCATTTATATATAGAAGATGGAATTTTTTACAAAAACTCAAAACTTCTATAAAATTACGTCCAAACCCTCATCTTATTGACCAGATGTAATGTGTGTGACCCACTAGGCCCAATAGTCAATTTGGTTGAAGCCTTAATCAATTTAAAACAATAATTTCGTTAAATTAAATCAAAATTGTTATCCGATAATAGTTTTTACGGCTTTTTGATCATAAAGGGTACAAGTCACATCCTATGATCCTAAGTGACTTTGGGGAGTTAAATAACATCCATTGAGTCTTTCCATTATCAATTATCACACGGATTTAAATCTTTGTTCATACAATGTCCTGGTCGGTTAGGGGTTCGGCATCAACTGTCAACCCCTAAATATTCTAACTCTATGGGATCTTGTACTCGGGTTCGGATCAATTGGAAAACTCATTTTTCAATTATCTTAGGTACCTTGGCCAAGAATTTAGAGTACTATCCCATAGGACATTCTCTCTCTCTCCTACCGAGAGTGAACGATCTCTTGTTGTCCGTTCAATTGCCTCCACTGGATTTCTCTTGTACCCAATACATCAACTATACTGGACCATCAAGATGGTGATCCATAAGTCAATAATCAAAGTACAATATATATCTGGTAAGACATCTTTGACGACTCAGGTCAAAGATCCAACCGTACTATTGAGATGTAAGAATAACCTGATAGACAGTTCGGTAAGATATCAATCAGGTTTTTCTAAATTGGTCAGTTCAGTGAACTCATTCCATTAATGAGCACCTATGTGTGTATCTCAGTGTCTCCACACTGATGACCAATGAGATCGGTCATCCTCATCACATGAGAAGACATCACACATACTAGTCTATCCGGATCCTTGATGTCCCGTCTCAAGGATCCTATGACTAAGAATATTTAGATCACATACCTCTTGATGATCGATCTCATTATCATGATCTCATCATGATTTAATCATTATTGCATGTGATCAAGGACTTCATTACGATATACGCTTCTAATAAAAGCTAGTAATAAAGTTTTGCCAATATTTTTGAATGAGATGTTCCAAGAAATGTTGAATCATATCATATATGATTGGCTTGTAGGGCATACATTTCTATCAATTTCCTACTTGCACTAAAGCCAATCACCCATCTAGTTGATCTCTATCAGCTCAAGGTGAAGCTTAAACACTCTTTAAGTAATTGCTTCAGTTAGTGGATCTGTAATGTTATTAGCAGAAGATACTTTATCTTTAATTATATCTCTATAAATTGTATTCTCTCTGATTCTATGGTATTGCCATAGAAGTTTTAAACTTCTAATGAGACTTTGGATCTACCCCATTATTTTCCCAAAATAATTATACATTTTTAGAGAAGGTTGGGACAATCCCATAAGCATAATGAACATCTTCATCTAGTCCACTTCTCAAATAATATACAGTCATTATGCAATCTATTTTAGATTAGTTGTAGAATTAGTAGTGTCCTCTTGCATGAAACTCTTCTAGCTCATGGCACCACCATTATTTTGACTTATTATCATACATGATTTGACTAGAAGCTTGTGTTAATAAAACTACAAGACTTCAAGTCTTAATCTCTATACATTAGAGATACATTCCTAATGCTTCTCAATAACTCAAGGACACATCTTTTAATTATCTAGTGATTCTCACATGGATTTACTTGATGAATGCTCATAACACTTAGAGCATCAATGAAGTCATGTACGTAGCATCACAAATGTGATAGACCCTATCGCAAAAGCATAATGGCACTACTCACGTGATCTCTTTATCTCTCAAGAAAACCATTTTGTGGGAACCTCGTGAATCTTTTTGATTCTTAGAAAAGATTTTTTGTTTTTGTATGTTTTGAAATATCGACATCCAAATTTTCTAGTAAAGTAGGTGATAGACCATAAAAATACTAGATAGTCCGGGTGATATTAAAAGAGTATAGAACCGAGGTTCGGGTTCTGTGAAAATATTTTTTGACCTCTCTCCATCGGATGGTGCGAAAATCCGATGCTCATTTACATCGAGCAAACACTCGAACACCCTTGATTAACTGCCATAGCGGTCTTGTTTGACGAAAGTGTGCACATCCACAACGTATAAAGTACACAAAGGGCCCTGGCCTTTCAGGCCCGATGAGATGCAAACAAGTTTGGTTAGATTTTGTTTGGAGTTGATTTATGTTTGATTTATGAATGAATTTTGATGTGGTTTGAAATGTTGATTTCATATTTCAATTTGATTTAGATTTGAATGTTATTTGTTTTGAGCTTATTTGAATTGTTTGGTTTATTTTACTCCAAATGGTTGAAATTTATTTTATTTTGTTTTGAGATTTGAATTTTAGATGTTTTGATCAATTTGACTTGTTTAAGTTTAGTTGACATGTGTTGAGTCATTTTCATGTGGTTTTCTTATATCGGTTGGTGTTTTAATACCGATTCGGGTGCGTTCGGTATGTTTTAAATGGTTTAAATTTTGGTTCAAATTGATTAAACTTGAACTTCAGATTGTTAATGGATCTGATTTACATATTTTAAGATGTGTTTTAAATGTGCTTAATTCAGTTGGTTGTAAATTATTTGACGTGCACTTGTTTAAGCATTTGAATTCCAATGGATTAAGTGTATTGAATCAATTTTTCCAGATTGTATTAAATCTTATTTTTGTTGAATGTTAAAACTTTAATGATCTGTTTTAAACATGTTTTAAGGTTGGTTTGAATATATTTTCAAATTTAATTAAGTTAACTTCAGATTTGATTAACTCTTGTTCGGTTTGCATCACTTCCGGTCTGTCAGATTAGTGTCGATGCCCAGTCACATGCAATCAACTCGGCACTTGAAATGTTCATGTTCAAAGTATTTCGCGTCAATGTACATCAGATGTGGCAGTTCATATGCCATGTTCAATACTGTCAATGCTGCAAATGTGTGAATGTCCTTCCCTTGGTGTAAAATCCACTTGATTGGGAGAATTTTGGCAGCATGCCGTCTTATTTTCCAATCGGTGTGGAATTTTACTTGTCCTACAAGGCATATTCATTTGACTTTCCAAGTAGTGGGAAAGGTTCGTCTGTAGTGGGAAGCGTGTCCCATGCCTACGCCCGGGTCAGCGTTTCGGTGCATGCCGGATGAGCCGCCCAATGGAGCGTCCAGTTGTGGACTAACTCCTTATTTAATTTTGGCATTTCACCTTCAGATTTAATTAAGGTTTATTTTAAGTGTCCAAGGCCCAATGGGCCAGCTTCATCAGCACAATGGGCTAGTCTTCATGCTATGTCGGCCCGGTTGGCCCAATCTTGAGCTTCATGACCCAATGGGCCTGCTTTGCACCAACATGGCCCAGTTGCCTGATTTGGACTCCATTTTTGCACCTTGACATCTTGCTGCAGCAGCGGGGTAGGTGAACCTTAGAGGGGCTGGAATGCGTTGGCTAAGGTGATGTTTAGGTGGGCTTTTGGACTGCACAAGGGCCAGGTTTAGGTGTAAACTAGGATTGGTTTAGGTATGTACAAATGGCATTTTGACATGTAGAAATCAGGGCCACCCGGCTTAACTCTTGGCCCGTCCAGCGGATTCCAAGAGGCCCGGGCTGTCACCCCTTCTTCCGCACATCAAATAAAATGTTTGGTTTATTTGGGGGTGTTGTAGGAGCTGTATTGGGTGTGTTGCACATAGGGCAAACTAGGTGACCATCAAAGGGGCCTGACATGGGTGCTCACAAGGGGGGCATAACTTGGGCCAGCAAGGGGGCCTGTTTGGGATGCCATTCGGGGCCTGATTGGGGGAGGCAGGAGGTGCATGTTCAAGTGACCATAAGTGGGGTCGAACAAGGCATAATAGTGGAAGGTTTAGGGGCCGAAATGGAGAGCCAAAAGGGTGCACAAGGGGGCTGGTTCAGAGGCCAGTTTTAAGGTGCAGCAAGGGTCTGTTTTTGTGATGGCCAAATAGAGGGTACCCTTGGGGCTAAAGGATGGCTTTCTGTAGACCAACGTGAAAGGAACTCAAAGGGACTGAATGGGCATTACTCAGAGGGTATGCCACCATGGAGATGGGTAGAGAAGAGAAGAGAAAGAGTAGAATTAAAGGACTACATCGGAGCACGCTTCTCCTACTCACCGGTTTTTTCTTCTCTCTTGCACTGCAGATGGTGTTGAAGATGATGGGCTGAAGGTGCCACCAAACCCTTATTATCTTGCTGTTGGATGGGAAAAGGGGGTCTTCTCCTTGCTGATGTTGATGGATGGAGCAAAGGGATGAAGAGAGCTTGCTGCACTTGCTGAAGTTGGCACACCAATCAGGTGGGCTAGTTGCACCTACTGCTGGCGCACCTGCTGGAGGAAGCCTTTTTATTCTTCTTCTTCACTTGGAACACAAAAAATGGGTACTAGAGCTTCCTGACTTGATGTTGAATATTTCCAAGCAAGGTGAGGAAGGCTTGGAGTAGGGTAGAGGGCACACCAAAGAGAGGAATGGGCTGGAGCAGAGCTGGCGCACAGGTGGGCTGAGCTAGCTTCAACCAATGCCAGATGGGGGGCCTTTTATAGAGGATTGGAGACCCATATGAATCTGAGGACGAGCCTGAGAGGTTGAGAGTCCTAATTCCCAAAGAGTTCTATTTTTACTAGACTTTTAATAGGGCTAAACATCTAACCAAGGTGTGGTGTATGTAAGATGCAATCTGGCACACCAGCTCCTACCTTTTAGGTGAGTGTGCGCACATGGCAGGTGGGAATGGGTTGAAGTTCGACCAAAGCATGCCCATCTGATGGTTAAGATAAGCCTTGTATGATAAGGCTCAGATGGGATGAGGATAAATCAAGGGAGTGGTTGAGGGTGATAAGGATAAGCCATGGGAGGTTGAGGTGGTTGAGGATGAGAAGCTGGCGCACCTGCCCCTACATTGTAGGGTGTTGGCGCACCTAATCCTATATTTCAGAGCATTGAACGTTCAATGAAGGTGGGAAAGATCTGGGTTCGGCCAGATGCAGCTTGGGTTAGCCCAATTTGGGTTAATGTTAACCCGAGTTTGATCGAAGTGCTCCCGATCCGACGGATACAATAAATCCTAACCGAAATCAATTAAATACACCTTGAATTAATCCCATAAAATATGAAATGATATATGATGACCACTGATCATGTGATCCACCAACATGTGTGGCTGAGATCTCCCAAATTGCTCTGGATCTCTGATTTTACCAATTTCTCTGATCGGTGCGATCTCGGTTGTCGATAATGTCAGACACTGTAATTGAATGCAATTACCTCCTCCCATTGGCCAAATTTATTTTTCATGCATAAATATTCATGATATAAATGTTTTGGGCCATGCAAATTGAAATTTTCAGCCCATGTGTCGATCCGGGAGTTGATCGGACCATTATGCCCCTGGTGCAATGACATACGACTTTCCATCCAGATTTGATCTTTCTTGCATATCTCTTCATCCGGTGGTCGGATTTTCAATCCGTTTAGAGCGTTGCCTAGCTCTATCCAACCTTGACAATGTGGTAAAGTTGTAATTCCATGTTAGAGTCCCAATTTGTCCCAAAGTGTCGGGGGCAAAATTGTCATTTTGGCCTTCCGGTGTCCGTTTTCCATGTTTTGGGCACCCTTGCGAAGCTCTCGACCGGAGCTATGCAATTAGCACATTATATTGGCCATTTTTAGCATGTAAAGCCATGCCAAGGCATTTCCAGAGCCTATTTGTATCATCTATTCTTGAATTTTCTGAATCTGGGTCATATTTTCTGCACCGGCTTCGGCGTTGCTGAAATTTATATCAAGCAAGATAAGCGGAAAAATTTGATGCCAACACATTTATTTAAAGATATCAACTCCATACTACATAGGTAAGAAACCTATCTTAGAGTTTACCATATCAAACCCTTTGACTATAGTAACTATGTACGTAAACTAGGTAAGATCAAGCAACCTTTTAGATCTATCTCCATAGATCTTAAAATCCAAATTAAGTTTGGAGGACAACTTTAATAGCTAGGCTCATTTATGATAACATACTTACTCCATTCTCAATGAGTAATATGTCATCTACATATAATGTAAAGAAGATAATAGCACTCTAACTTATCTTATTTGAATACACAAGGCAGCTCTTCATTCATAATGAAGTCATAAGATTTAATCTCATTAAACCTTATCTACTATCTATGGGAAGTTTTACTTTAGTCCATAAATGGACCTTATGCACATACTGTTTGGATGTTTAGGAACTTGATTCCCAAAGGTTGGATCATATACACCTATTTCTTGATATACCATAGATAAACACTATTTTAACAATCAAAATCCGAATGGATCAATTCCATGGCATACGTAAAAAGTTTTATCATAGTCAAATATTTGACTTAGATGATATCCCTTTTAACTATCCTTACTTTGAAGGTCTTTACCTTCTAATCCACTTCAATCTATTCTTTAGTGACCCATTTATACCTTATGGATACTAAATCCTTACGTGGATCAATCAAATTTTAAACTTGATTAGAATAGATAGAGTTTATATCAAATTTTATTATTTCTTCTCATTTTGAATTAATATCTTATATTGCTTCAATATAGATCTTACGATCATTATCATTTTATCTTATGTCTCATTTCTACTATTAAAGATATGTCCCACTTATCTCTTAGTTTGATTAGACATAAGAAAAGATCTATGATTTGCTCTTGTGTAATTATAAACTAGTATCTTAATAAAAGTGTCCTTGAGTTGTGAGACTGGAACACCTTCCATTTATACTTTGCTCCTACTATCTTTCTGAAGGAGGGACTCTTCCTCTAGAAATATGGTGAGATGAGCAACTTATACCCTTTTCTCAAGGGTGGCATTAATATCCTTAAGTTTCTTTAGGATATCCCACAAGCCAACACTTCATACTCTTATATTTCAACTTGTTAGGGTTATACTTCTTCACTAGGCCAAACATTCTAAAACCTTAACTTGCTTAAGATCAAGCTTTATTTCCTTTTCCATATCCTATATGGAATAATTGGAATAGACTTGGAAGGTACCAATTTAAGATCAAGTGCCTATATTGAGTACTAACCCCTAAATAGACAAAAAATAATTTTACAAAGGTTATCATTATCCATATTATGTCCTACACAATATGTCTTCTCATTTTAGCTGCTCAATTAAGCTAAAATGTATAAGAGGTGTTCATCAAAATTAGATTATACTATTTTGCATTTATGTGTGAATTATAACTTAAGTATTCCCCTTCTTGATCTCATCAAAGAGTTCTAATACTCTTTCCATTGATATTTCTACTTCATTCTTAATCTCAAATAATTTCTCAAAGGTTTTGGATTTGTACTTCAAAAGTACATTTGTCCATACCTAGAGAAGTCATCTTTGAAAATTAATGAAGTTGAAATATTATCCTCTAACTTCAATAGATATGGGCTAACATGCGTCTAGATGCATGAGTTTTATAAACTCATTAGCCCTTTTTCCATGTCTAACAAATGAAGAGTTAATCATTTTGCTTAATAAGATAAGACTTACATATAGGTAATGATTCCAAATCGTTTACCTATATGTTTCTATACGAATAGTATTCCTTAAGTCTTTTCTTATAAATATGACCATACTACTAAAGAATAGATTGATCAATATCAATCTACTTCACCTAATGAGGATTATTCATACATATTATAAGAGCATACATATTTGATATGAATAAACTCTTAATTAAGCTCCCACTGGTAAACACTTTACCAATTATTATAGAACAATTATCATTTTCATACCATAGAATAAATCACCATTTATTCAACTATGAAATGAAAAAAATGTTCTTATGTAAGGATAATTAAGACAACTCTAGAAAGTTATAAAAGAATTGTATCGCCCACTAGTAATGATGCAACATTTTATATCATTTCATATATAGGTCAACAATCTTCTTCATGCCTTCATTTACTTGCTATTATCTACAACTCTTTGTAGACTTATGATGCATATTCAGTATCCCATACTATTATATGCATCCCTTGTATCTTATAGTATAATACACACATATAGTATCTTATACTATCAAATGTGTATTTAAAACAAGTAAATATTAATGACTTAGATACATAAAGTTTCTCAAGCTCCACCTTTGTATTATATGCAATACACTTTGCACTTCATCTTCTACTTACCATCATCATGATAGTAGAAGAATACTATGTCTAATTTGGGTTTTAATATCTTGACATATTTCTTTGATTCTTAATTATTTCTTTCTATATCTATCTAATGATCTTAGTTCTTTCTATTGGTCTCACCAATAAAAAGTATTTGAGATGTATATTATTCTTATTTACTTTTATTTACCTTTATTTAGCTCATCACCTTGAGCCATGATAGATATCATATCCATCTATCTATGTTGCCAATACTTTTTTTATCTCATAGAGGCTAACATTTGATATAAGGCAATCAATACATCTTTTCAATATTATGTGATAAGATCATATCTTTTCTCACATCATTAGATAGTGTAGGAGATGCCTTCTTCTCAAGTAGGATAGTTAATAGGTCAACTATGAGAACTATTCTCTTAGTTCTAAACCAATATAAGAAGTGTGAGCCATTAAACTACTTAGCATTTAACATGCTAGACTAATGGTGGTTTATTATATTCTACAACTGAGATATAATTATATCAACATTACAGACATTCATTAAAATTAAGATATGATCTTTCATCCTAATTTATACTCCCACTAATTTTTGATGAATTTGCATAACCCTCATTATACAAAGACGGGATATCACGATAACATCTTAGTGAGGACCAAGACCCTACTAACTTTATGGTGATGACCTTGTGGGAAACACAAGTCATCCCATACTTAATTGATAGGTAACTTTCACCAATTGCAACCCATGCAACTCTTAGTCATTCAGCCTCTAGAATTATAACCTTGTGGGAAACACAACAAGTTTTATATTCTAATTAGGTCAAGTCCTCTTGTTACGTTATGAGAATGGATTCTTAACATAACCTTTGTGGGAAACACAACAAGACCATGCAATAGTCCATCCCAAAGTTTGGCTAATGCCTTAGCCATGATCTTCAATCCCTTGCTGAATGAATCTTGTGGGAAACACAACAAACCAATCCAATCTAAGATTGACTCATCATGACCATAATAATGGAATACTACATGAGTCATTCTTAATGTCTTACATTTATCGACCTAATTAGAATGAGGATGGATTTTATTTTAGTCTCATCAGTATAGGTTCTACATATAAATATTAATATAACTTTGGAATATCATATATTTAAGGTATAACCTGTAGCACACAACCACATATCAAATATGCATTAAAACATAGGTAATCATGGACTTAACCCTAAGCAAACACCTAAGGCACCCTATAGGTGAAATTCCTTGCATTAGAAGCTTGAGTTGGCATGCTCCCACTTCAGAAGGGTGCTTCTCCAAGTGGTCACACTCTCCATTCTTTCATGAACCGACTTCTAACTATTACAAGCAGCTTAGGTGTATGCAGACCCACAAATGTACAAATCATCATAGGAAACCTTGGTTTTAACCAAGGGGAGTACATGAATGGGGGAAGGTAGAATGTACAATTAGATTGTATAGAGAGAGAAGAGGCACACACAAGCCCCATTTAATAACATAACCAACTTAATTAACTAAGCAATCACAAGCAAAGCATATTTAAATCCATGATAACCTTCATACACACACTAACATTCATCACATGAATATAGAGCGCATACATAATAATTATATGAGATATATCATACATATTAGCATAAAAGTATATACTATAATTTTTAAATTTCCAAATTTCATGCTTGTCAAATTTTCATAAAATAAATAACATGAAATACACATGTAAACAATTTATAATAATAAGACAAGCAATATAAAACAACTCAAATGCTTCATGCTATACCAAAATTCATCATAGCATTAAATTAATACTCAAATCATAATACTTCAAAATCACATTTTTTTTAGAATTTATTTGAACATTAAATTAATTAATAAAGATTTTAAAATAATTTATAAAATGATTATGTAGTAACCAGAGCCAAAAAATATCTAACAAGTTCATAAACATTTTATAAACCTATTAAATAATTTATCAGAACTTATATAGTCATTAATTTCATTAATTTTGATTTTAAAACAATTTCAAAATCAAAATAATAAAATTCAATAACAAAATAGTAAAACTTTATTTAATAAGTTACTAAACACTTTAATAACTCATTAAATAAATTCTAATTTTTTTTAATTTTTTTTAGAAATTTATAGTAAATTTTCAAATCAAAAATGGATTTTAAATAATTTTAAATTATTTTTAATTATTGTTTCTGTCGGTACACAGTGCCAACCAATGGATGTCGGCCACAACACCCACCCGGCCGCCGCGCGCATTGTGGTGCTGCCGTGTACCCCCGGCTGCTATGCCGCTTTGTCAGCGCCGTGCACCAGCGGCCGCACTCCCGCCTGCGCCACCGCACACTTTCGGCACCAACACGGCTTGGCCACGTACCTCGCTTGGCACGGCTGTCCAACTGCCACGTACCTTGCTCACCCGTAGGTTCGTATCCAAACCGGATTCATCTTCTCCTTCGCCCAATAAGGTTGAGGTGGTAGCGCGGAAACCCTAACCTAACGCCTCACTTTCGGGTCAGTTTTGGAGGGTCAAACGGAGTCAAAAATATATATAAAAATATGAGTAGGAATGCTTAAAGAATAAGGAATCTATTGGGATTGTTTCATAACATGAAAAAAAATCTATTCAGAGCGCACTTCACGGAGGAACAAGCCACGACCGCAATTAACCCTAATTGCAAATGCCTCTCAAATTCGGCACCTCCAAGGGCCGTTGAATGTCCAATAACTTATGGAAACTCTAGGAACCTTAATTTCTTACCTTCCCATGCCATTAGACAGAGGTATTTGCATCCAAATAGGTAAGTTCATAAACTCCCTTAATTTCGGTCGGATATTCGGTCATGTTGATTTTAGAAACTTTCTGAACTCCTATTGGACTCACCGGATGGCCAAAATTCATGAGATTTGTGGCATTAGAAAGATCTCATCCACGAGAATCAATTGAAACTAACCAGACACAGTTTGATAACTCATACAAACTGTGGTGATTAAATCAAAATTGTTCTGTACACAATTTTGGGAAAGCAAGAAATCACATGAAATCATGCCAATTTCAATTCAACTTCGACCAAGGCTTCAACCTGGCCTTGATACCATTGTAAGGAATCAATACATGAAGTGGAAAAATTTTTGATTCCTTGAAACTATGATCTTTGCCTTGGTTGATGTCGAACGAGTAAAATCGGGAATCGAATATGAAGTAGAATGAGAGTACCTCATGGGATTTCCAAAATCCCTCACCATGAATGAAGAGAGGATATTCCTCCCTGCTGAAAATTGTTAGTGTACAATCTCTAACGGTATCCACACGATCTACTTCAATAGACGAGTTCTCCCTTCTTTCGGGCCTCCAGAAACCTTCCAGATCCAAACTTGACCATGGGAGATCTCCTTCTAGAGAAGAGAGAAGAGAGAGAGGCTACTTGGGACATGCTCGACCGCTATGGTATGTTAGGGTTTGGCTTCATAAGCCATTTATATATAAGATAAATTTTTCACAAAAACTCAAAACTGTTATAAAATTACGTCCATGCCTTCATCTTATTGACCACATCTAATGTGTGTGACCCACTAGGCCCAATAGTCAATTTGGTTGAAGTCTTAATCAATTTAAAAGAATAATTCTTTTAAATTAAATCAAAATTGTTATTCGCTAATAATTTTTACGGCTTTTCGATCATAATGGTTACAAGCCACATCCTATAATCTCAAATAACTTTAGCGAGTTAAATAACATCCATTGAGACTTTCCATCATCAATTACTACAAAGATTTAAATCTTCATTCATACAATGTCCCGGTCGGTTAGGGGTTCTGCATCGACTGTCAACTCCCAAATATTCCGACTCTATGAGATCCTGTACTCAGGTTCATATCAATTGGAAAACTCATTTTCCAATTGTCCTAAGTACCTTGGTCAAGGATTTAGAGTACTATCCCATAAGACATTCTCTCTCTCCTACCAAGAGTGAACGATCCCTTGTTGTCTGCTCAATTGCCTCCACCAAGTTTCTCTTGCATCCAATACATCAACTATACTAGACCATCAAGATGGTGATCCATAAGTCAATAATCAAAGTACAAGATATATCCGGTAAGACATCTTTGACAACTCAGGTTAAAGATCCAACCGTGCTATTGAGATGTAAAAATAATCTGATAGACAGTTTGATAAAATACCGGTCAAGTTTTCCAAAATTGGTTAGTTCAGTAAACTTATTCCACTAATGAGCACCTATGTGTGTATCTCAGTGTCTCCACATTAATGACCAATAAGATCAGTCATCCTCATCACATGAGAAGATATCACACACACTAGTCTATCCGAATTCTTGATGTTCCCTCTCAAGGATCCTATGGCTAGAAACATTTAAATCACATACCTCTCAATGATCGATCTCATTATCATAATCTCATCATTATTCAATCATCATTGTTTGTGATCAAGGACTTCATTACGATATACGCTTCTAATAAAAGCTAATAATGAAGCTTTGCCTATTTAATTGAATGAGATATTCCTAGAAATGTCAAATTATATCATATATGATTGATTTATAGGGCAAATATTTCTATCATTTACACCCTTGTTCGGCGAAGTGGAAGGTCCTCTCGGACCTGCGTGGACCCGTTAGCTCCTTCTTGGATAGATATGGATGTTAAGATTTGGATTGACCACATCTTGGCTAGGTTGACCTAGCTAGTGTGTAGGCACGCATGCGGTCAAGTGTAGGTGCATGACGAGGGACACAGATCAACGCAAACGTGCCACATCTGGGTGCATTGAGCTAGGTGGTGCAATGCACCCAAAAATTATGAATTGATTTTAAATTGTTTAAAATCTATGAAATTTTAGAAAAATGCTATAAAAAATTTAGAAAATTTGTAAAAGAAATGGAATATTATATAATATATTATTAAAGAGTTTAATGATCTATTATATAATTTTAGGTTCTTTTGTCATATAATCATTCTTAGTTTAATTTTAAAAATATTTTAAAATCATGGTTGATGAAATTAATGTCTAAATTAATTCAATAAAATGTAATTTTGTAAAATAATGATCATGACATTTACAATTTTGGCAAAACATGAATATTCTAAATTGTTTAGTAATGCTTGTTAGCTACATATAAAATGTTTATATGTCATTTTCATGTTATGTATTTCATGAAAAATTAAGATAAGCATGATATCGAAACTTTAAAAAATATAAATTATAATTTATGATATAAATGTTATATCACATAATTATCTTGTATTCACACTATATTCATGTGATGTTTGATGGTGTAAATGATAGAAAAGTATGCCCTATAAGCCAATCATATATGATATGATTGAACATTTCTTGTATCATCTTATTCATAATAAAAGACATTTATTCATTACACTCTATCTTTAGATACGCATACCGTAATGAAGTCCTTGATCACATGCTATGATGATTGAATCGTGATGATATCATGATAATGGGATCAATCATCTAGATGCTAGTGATCTAAATGTTCCAAGTCATAGGTCCTTGAGATATGACATTAAGGATCCGGATAAACTTGTGTGCGTGATATCTTCTCATATGATGAGAATGACAGATCTCATTGGTCATTAGTGTGGAGACACTAAGATACACATACAAGTGCTCATTAGTAGAATGAGTTCACTGAATTGACCATCATAGAAACTCTGATTGGTATCTTACTGAACTGTCAATCAGGGTATTCTATCATCACTATGGCATGGTTTGATTTTTGACCTGAGTCGCCAAAGATGTCTTGTTGGATGTATCTTGTACTTTGATTATTAACTTATGGATCACCACCATGATGGTCTAGTATAGTTAATGAATCGTGTGCAAGAGAAACTTGGTGGAGACAATTGAGCGGACAACAAGGGATTGTTCACTCTCGGTAAGAGAGAGAGAGAATGTCCCATGGAATAGTACTCTAAATCCTTGGCCACAGTAGATAGGATAATTGAAAAAGGAGTTTTCCAGTTGATCCATTCCTAAGTACAAGATTTCATAGTGTTGGATTATTAAAGGGGTTGACAGTTGGTGCCGAACCCCTGACCGACTGGGACATTGCATGGATGAGGATTTGTATCCGTGTGGTAACTGATGATGGAAAGGCTCAATGGATGTTATTTAACTTCCCAAAGTCATTTGAGATCATAGGATGTGGCTTGTACCCTTTATGATCGAAAAGCTATCGAATCTATTTTTGGATAATAGATTTGATTTAATTTAAAATAATTATTCTTTTTAATTTTGGCTTCAACCAAATTGACTATTGGGCCTAGTGGGTCACACATATTAGAACTAATTCTAAGGATAGGGGCAAGGATGTAAATATATAGAAGATTTGGGTTTTTGTGAAAAATTGTATCTTCTATATATTATATGCTTAAGAAGCTAAACCCTATCAAGCCAAAGGGTGGGAGAACGTCCTTGGAAGCCTCCCTCTCTCCTCTCCTCTCTGGAAGGAGTCACCGCATGGTCCAACTCTGTTCTGTTAGAGTTTTCGAGCTTGGGGCGAAGGAGAGAACCGGTCATTGGAAGAAGTTCGTATGGATACCGCTAGAGGCTGTCCACTTGAACGGCTTGAAGCAATAAGGAACATTCACTTTTTATCTCTGGTGAGGGATTTTTCAAATCCCAAAAAGGTATATTTGATCTCTTTCTTAATCGGTACCTAATTTTGTCGTTTTAGTTTCAATAAAGGTTAAGACCTTGGATTCAAGGAATCAAAATTATTTTAAATGCTTAGATTGATTTCTTACAGTGAATACATGGAGATCATGGACTTATATTGAATGTCATGTGATGATATTTAAAATTTGTGGATTTGTGTTTATTCAGATATGTATGCATTCTCCTCTCTCTATTCAATTCTAATTGTAAATTCTACTTCACTACATTTATGTACCTAACTTGGTTAAAACGAAGATTTCTTATTAAGATATGTTCATTTAGACTAGGGATGTTCATTGTTTGGTTTAGTTTGGTTTTTAAGTATTTTTTTCTCAAACCAAACCAAACCAAATTATCTCTTAAATTAAATCAAACCAAACCAAATTAATTCGGTTTGGTTTGGTTCGGTTCGGTTCAAACCATATTCTATTAAGGTATAATAGATATGTTAATATATAATTTCATTTTGTTTTCTTTAAATCATATTCTATTAAAATTTATGGTATATATTTATACATCTCATTAATTTTGTCTTAAAAACTCTTCCAAAAAAATTATTTTTATAAGAAAAGATGCAAAAATATTATATTATATATAACTTAAAAAATTATTTAATATAATTTGGATTATTCGGTTTGCCAGTTTGGTTTGGTTTGAAGGGCCTTAGAAATCAAACCAAACCAAACCAAACCAAATTTAGACCCATCTTCAATTGTTGGTTTGGTTTGATTTTTCGGTTTGAACCGAACAGTGAACAACCCTAATTTAGACCCATCTTCAATAACACCTTTTCTTGTAGTGACAATAACGATCATCTATATTTGCAAGGCAATATTTTATATTGATAACACTTATAACTCCATATAATTATATTTTTCTTAATTTTTTGTCGAGGAACTCACTTTTAAGTCACATTTAGAATCCCCAATATTCACATTAATATATAATTTAATACTTGATATTATATTCTAAAATATGGACTAGGGTCGATAAAATTCTTTTCATAGGACCTAAGCATAGGGTTGTTCACTATTCGGTTCAACCCGAAAAATCAAACCAAGCTAGTACTTTGGTTCAGTTTGGTTTGGTTTGAACTACCGATCGGTTTGATTTGGTTTCAAGGACCCTTCAAAACAAACCAAACCGGTAAACCGAATAACCCGAATTAGATTAAATATTTTAGTTTAAATTATATATAAGATAGTATTTATGTATCTTTTCTTATAAAAATAAATTTGTTTGAAGTGTTTTTAAGGTAAAATTAATGAAATCTATAAACATATACACAAGATTTTAATAGAATGTGATTTAAAACGAACAAAATAAAATAATATATTGATATATCTACTATACCTTAATAAAATATGGTTTGAACCAAACCAAACCAAACCAAACCGAATTAATTTGGTTTGGTTTGGGAGATAGTTTGGTTTGGTTTGGTTTGAGAAAGGATACTCAAAAACCAAACCAAACCATGAACACCCCTACCTAAACAACATTTCAACATGTAACTAAAACAATCAATAAGATATCAATTTCTTGAGCAAAATATTTTTTCTTCCATACTAGGAAATCTTGATAAAGTTTTTTTCTAATGTGATGCTTGTATGTTTGGTCTTGTTCATGCTCCACTGCTATATGTCTTGTGTATAATGTGTAAATTGGCTATATGTAAGAGTTCCAACAAACGCAATAGACTATCTTTTTCTTTTGAATAAAAACTATTTCTTATTATATTATGGTGAATAAAGAGATTGCAGACATAATGTGTAAATTGGCTATATGTAAGAGTTCCAACAAACGCAATAGACTATCTTTTCTTTTGAATAAAAATCTATTTCTTATTATATTACGGTGAATAAAGAGATTACGGACATAATAGACAACTGACATGGGTACAGATAATTTGAACGTATATACGTAAACATAGAAATAGACCTAACTATAGAACTGCTCCAAGACTTCATCTTCAACATGGTCGAAAGTTGCCACGAACTAAAATGGATCAGCACATTAGTATGATTTGACAGTCCATGAACAAGGACTCTCTTCATAGAGTCTGATATTTGCCAGGATGTCGGATGATCACACTATAAAAAAGTGGGTGTTGCCCAAGCTAACAACCTCACTAAATAATGTTGTGACATTATAACTAAGGTTTGTAGATATCACAAAAATAGAGCAAAAATAGAAAAGAAACTAGATAATACAACACCTAGGTAAATTGAAACTATCACACCTCAAAGTACATAATAAGACATCAAACATCAACTGAAGAGGTGGATTAACTAAACCAAACACCTAAAAAATGCTAAGATAGTAAGAAAATACTAAGAAACCCCGATAGAGAGCATGTAAAGAGTTTCAAGGTGAAACCTCATAGGATTCCTAAACTCTCAAAATGGGGTTTTGAGTAGAAAAGAAGACATTTTACCATGAAAGCAAGAAAAGAGATCGGCCGGAGAGGTAGATAAATGTAGCTTCAACAAAACCGCCTTCTCCACTCAGCATCAACACCCTATTCCTCACAATCGTGTAGAAAACCGCTGGATGGAAAAAATCCTACATACAAGAGGACACGGAGGGGAAATGGGGGTAGGCCCCAGAGGTAGTGACGGAGGGAGGTGGATCTAGGTGGCTTCAGACAATTTCCTCCGAGAGCCAACCGATCATCTGCTAGTGGCCGTCTACCGGTGCAATAGACTATCAAATTTGAAAAAATAGAAATATATTTGGACATAGAACTTAGTTAGATATAGATAATGATAACAAATAAACAAAATCAACAGCAAGCTTAATTGTAAGCACATATGAATATTTAATCATAAGAAGATGTTGACTCTGAATAATATAAGTCTTTTATTAGAGAATTTCATAGTCATAACTGGGAATGAATACTTAATTATGAGTGACAACTTCAAATACACTAATCAGCGTCATCATTTGCATAGAACATTTGTAAAGAATTGTAAAAAATTATACCAATAAATAGGTCACCACAATAAATTCATCTAGTTTATGATGAACTCAAATAAACCATATCAATAACGGAATGTTAAATGATCATTTCTTAATACTCAACTTGGATAATGGTATCAAAATTATCACAAGTCAAACACTTGTACATAGCCGATTATTTTAAAATTGACAATCTTAGTCTAACCCCAATGACAACTCAACTGAGAGTGCAGACTGTAGATCACATCAAACGTTCATAGCAAAGAAATCTCTCAGCCACCAATCAGAGAAAGTCACATATCTCTCAACTACTTAGAATATTTTTTTACAATTATTATATCACTTTTATAATTACTAAGTGGGATGTATAATTACTAAATTCACTATTTTTAAGTTATTAACTCATTTAAAATATTATTAAATTGTATATATAGTTATACATAACTTAGTAACGTTTTAAGGGAATTAGTAACTCAAATAATAGATTTAGTAACTATATGCATTATTTAATAATTATAAGAATGATTTAGTGACAAGAAAAAAAATAGTAAGTGATCAAAGAGGGCTGATTCCTTCGTGCATGTGTCTGAGCAAACATTTTTCATCTCAGACATAAAGAATGTGAGAAACCTCTCTGTCTCAAATCAAGAAGTTAATTACGACGAATACGTTTTTTTAACCGAAGAACCTCCAAGAGACAACCCCCCCCCCCCCTCCCCCGCTCGTGAGTCGTGACTCATGAAAGGTATGTTGCTGAGGTTTTTCCTCTGGTGGGAGTGATCTGCACTCCCCGACAAAATCATGAAGACTGAAATTTTGACAGTCCTAGTTAGGACGTGCGGAGGGTTGCAGCCCCCACCAGCAGCAAGCTCGACTACGACTCCGCCGTCTCGGTCCATTACATAAACCGTGCGCGGCTGGCGGGGACGTGCAGTGCGGTGCTGGAGAGCTGTCAGACACATGCAGCGCGATAATGACCTCCCAACGTCCTCGCGCCGTGCGGCCATTTTCGGGTTGCCAGGGAGAAGCAAACACTGCTGCACATGGCCGTCTTCATGTGAGTCTTCTCATGCCGGGCCCTCATTGCTCTCCGCCTCTCGCTCTCTGTCTCTCTCTCTCTCTCTCGCTCGCTCCCCCTCCCCCCTTCCCCCTTCCCCTCGTTACGATAACCAATCTCTCTTTCCATCATCCTGGCACATGGAGGGTTCTCCTCCTTCAACGGGGGAGAGGAGCCGGACCATCGCCGCAGCCCGCCAAAGTAGAGCAGCGCAACCGGGGCGACGAGCAGGGGAAGAGAGGCGCCGGCGGCGGGCTGCGACGTGGCTCGCCACGGGGAAAAAATTCCGGGAACTTCAGGCGCTTGTACCCGGCGGGATGGGTCTGCCAGCCGACCGGCTCTTCCTTCACACAGCTGGCTACATCTTGCGCTTGAGGCTGCAGGTGCACCTACTGCGAGCTCTCTCCGAGCAGCATGCGCCGTGAATCAGCCGCTGTATCTACAATCATCACCAAGCTGAATTGGTTCATGTTTATACTATCAGATGTACGTATGGTTGATTTCTGCATGAGCTTGGGTCAAGGCTTATTCCCAAACTTTTTCACGATCAGTAGATCTAATCGAGATGATCATGAATTCATATTTTTCGTAGTCCTTTTTACAACAGATCTACGTCATGATGCATGTCAAATATATCGTCTGGCATGGTGTGATCCGCTAAGGAATGCTGGATGCCGTTCCCCTTTTTCGGTCAAAATATCTTTTGATCAGCTTTGATCTGATGAGCTGTGAGTGGGACTCGCTTGCTGCAGGAGGTGGCCTCTACAGTGCTTGTGCTTCTCGGTCTAGTCTTGAACATGAGTCCGGCTCCCCTCGGGTGTTCACCAGAGGGGAGCTCCTCAGTCCTTCTCACAAGGAGTTGAGGTGATAGTGATTTGACTTTTATTTTGGTCACTTCAACTCTCTTGTGAGAGGATTGAGGAGTTTCCCTCAGATGGGCATTTGAGGAGAGCCGAACTCCTTGAACATTCAACATGGTAAAGCATTTTTCGATGTAGAGCAAATAAGATTGATGACTTTGACGCGCATATCTGAACGTTTTTGCTGCATTTTTCCTTCCAAATGTTCAATGCTTGAACGACAAAGACTTCAACCGAATGCATGACATGAGGATTACTTGGGGCTTTTCTTTTTCTTTTGTGTTGTGTTGCCCGCAACCCCTTGATTTTATCGCTACAATTGTTTGGCTGTTCGAGTTATTTGGAAAGTCAGATATAGGAATCGTGTTGAAGGTGAATGGTTTCTGGAAAGTGATCTATGCGTGGAGTTTTATACCTTGCTATCTACAAGAAACTACAGAGATTTTTTCAACCAATAATTTTGAAAGGTGGAGGTCCTCGGAAGAAGGCTGATCCTTACTTTTATTCACGTTATCCAATGATGCTATATAGCTAATTGCCTACGGCCTCCTTGCATTATCGAATCGGAATAAATACCTTAACTAAACTGTAAGAAAAGATCATCAAGATGCCTGTGTGATTTCAAGAGAAAAAGGGGATTCCTTCACATGCCATGGGTCTGTAGTTCCTTCTTCCCTAGAACTCTAGAAGGGAGCATAAAGGGCCGAGACCTTTTCCTTTTCCTTGTGGTCCTCCACCTTTTCTTTTTATTTTATTTTTGGTTTATGCGTGGCCCTCACTAATTTTGTTATTTTATCTTACCAAACATGATAAATTTATCTCTTTATAAGGTGTTTATAAATTAAAAAAACCCTAAGATAGCTAAATATGCAATTATCATGTTTGGTTGAAAAATAATTTTTATACGTTTTTATGATAAAATTATATAATGAAGTAAAATCTAAGATTACCTAATGGGTGTTTGGATGCCTGATTGATTGCGTTTTTATTACAAAAAATATTTTTATAAGAAAATTGGTAAAAAAATATATTTGACAATCATTACGAAATTTTATCTGTACATATATATAATTCCTTATCTCATGAAAATGCGGGATCATTTTTTTCTTGTTGTTCTCTACCTGTTTTGTTTTGGAAATTGCCACTTCTCGTGAAATAATAGCCACAATATCAGAGCGAAAAAATATAATTAATTTTTATAATATCTAGTTAGTTAGTTATTTATTTAATAAAAAATATTTAGAGATAATATTCTCTCTCTCTTTCTATATCTAGCACGTAACACTCATCTTCTCTCTCTCGGAACTAGTATCTGTTGGATCGTCTACCTGAAAATCGACAAAAACACAACTATACGAATAGATTAAAATTAATAAACGAAGTTAGAAGCATAGCTTGTCGGGTCGAAGCGAGTAATCACTAGAACTAAAAGTTTTATTGCCAACCGACGTGTGGTTCTCGCGGCAACGTCCTCCTAGAGATACGACGACCCTCGGGTAGGCGAAATCCTTCTCTCCCGTCGACATGTCATTCAGGAGAGCTATGCGAACCGATCTTGCTTTGAGTGCTTCTAGCGAAGAAAAAGAAATCCTCGACTTTTTGTCCGAGCGCTAGAACAATGAATCCGTTGAAAATAGAGAGAGACAGAATGTGCGGGCGAGCGAGAGCGTACACGGGAGGAAGAGAGAAAAAAGGGATAAAAAATATTCTCTTTTTAACGTTGGAAGGCTTCCAACGATGTCGGTCGGGTGACACATTCTTTTCCCTTTTTTTTAATTTAAAAAAAATACGTTAACAGTATCTCCCTATCCCTCTCTTATGTTCTAGCTATCTCAGACGATTCGCCCGGTGATGGACCCACGTTGATAGTTGTGGGGTCAGGTGACCCCGTTAAAATTTTGGTAATCTCTTTAATACCCATGTGACTAGCAGACGGTGGCTGCGTGGCTACGTAATGGCCGCATACGACATAACCTAATCGCATAGTCGCCCGCTGCTGCATCTAAAGTCTCCGTCGGGCCGCCGTCCACGCAAGTGCAACACCGCAGTCGACAGTGTCTACTGCATCGTTGGATTTTTTTTTTCTTCTACGAAGAGAAGAAAATGGGTATTTTTTCATCGGTTAATCCATTAAGCATATGCAACTATAATTATATTATTTGGAGGTATTAAAAGTCATCTCTTGAGTCTTAACGTTATAGACATCGGAAAATGATCAAAATAATTTTTTATTCTCTTATAAAATTTATATTCATGAACCAAACCTTTATGTTTAGAGTTGTGAATAATAAAATTTTTGAGTATTTAACAAAAAATTCAAAAACGAATACCATTTAATCCGAGGTCAAAATGTGTAATAAAAAACTCAATTATTGAAATTATTATAGTTTCTACCCTTGTAGACAAGAAGTGTTAGATGGAATAAGAAAAAGTCCTTTATATTTCTTTGTCAAAAGTTTAGATCGTCAAATAACGTTAGAAATTTGGATTTCCCCTTATTTTTATGATATTCATAGAATAATAATTCTAAATAAAATAAAAATATAAAAAATGTCGTTGAATCATCATGGACATAATTTTTATATAAAATTGTAAAAAAAAAGAAAAAATTTGTCAAAAATTGAAGAATCAGAAGAAAAGTAATTTTACCATTTCAAAAAGTTGTTTAATGTAAAAAATTTCTTAAAAATTAAAATAAAAGATTACATATAATAAAATTTTTAGAAAATAGAATATAATCAATAGAGCCGATCTCTACTGTAAACTCATTGTGAAAAATTTCTTATAATAAAAAAAATAAAAAATACATTCCAATATTATTTGTTTAATATTTGGATCATGTAATATTTGAAAAATTATAACAATGAATAACATCACATAAATACTATTTTACGAACAATGAATTACTTAATTTAGTGACCCCACTAAATTAAAATTTTGGATCCGCCACTGGATTCGCCCATGATAAAAAGATCATATTGAATGTGAAAAGAGAGATCAAAATTTTCCCAAGCATGCCCCCATCATCCGAATAACGTATTCTAAAGAGTGGAGGATTTCATATTGGATCTTGACAAGCAGAACGTTGATCGTCTCTGGGAGGATGCCCGGTGGCTTATAGGATTGGGACTTTATGTGTCCGGATCACACTTGGAACTTTCTGATCAACATAGGGTCTAATGAATTTTAACCTACATATAAGTGACAATATAATATTATGTATTTAAGTCTATGTTTAATCCAATTAGATCTTAGACCCAAATTTTTACGGTTATAAAAATAAAAAAGATATGGAAAATTTATTTTTTACGATTATCCTATTCCATTTATATTTGGTTTGAGTTGGAGAGAGTTTTGAAGATATCTCTATTGTATATTTTGATCCCACAAGGATAATTTTGACCATAAATGTATATTTTTATATTTTAAATTTTTTTATTTTACATTGACTAATATTTTATTTTTACAATTTTTTTTATTAACCGACTTGCACAATCATATAATATATCTAAAATATAATTGAAAATATAAATTATGGGTGTAAAAGGGGTGGGCTTGGGAAGAGCCAAGCCCAAGTAGGGTCACTAACTAAATGGGTCAGGTCCTTGGGCTGGCCCGATCCAAGCCCAAGAAAGTTAGTTGGATCTAAGAAAGTCTTTCATAAATTTGACAAATTTAAACATTAATTAAGGTGTTGTTTGATTAGATTGAAATATGGTTTAAACTTTGATTTGGCCAGAGTTTAGACATTCTCATGTGTTTTGAGAATTTCTCTGAAATAAGATGTGACCGAGTGATGTCTTGAGAAACTCTGACCTGTTCAACGAAAGTATATCGCTTTTTCTATTCCAAGGAATCAATGCTTGGAAGATTCACTGAATCATCGGAGGTGCAGATCCAACAGTGATGACCTAACAATGGGCCTGATAATCGTCGTTCCTCATATTAGCTCCCTCCCTCCCTCTCTCTCTCTATTATACATTTATTAAATAAAATATTGGGTAAATTAACTTCTCGATCCAACGACCAAAGCTGCCTCATCATCGGTTCAATGACCAAAAAATCTGAAACACAGGGTCCATTCCGTCAGTATAAACGTTAAAAACAATTCGAAATGTCATTTCTACTCTACCAAGCAGGAACAACGCTCTGTCAACGTGTTTTCCTTTTTTGCTTGGCGTCTACGTACACTGAGAACCATCGAACTAATGTTAGATTAATTTTTTTTTAACTTATTTATTCATATGTTCAGAGAAAAATTATTATATCTAATTTAAATACATAATTCAAAATATTAAATACTGATCCATTTAATACATTATATTAATTATATTTTAATACATAACTATAAAATATTATATTGTTTGGGACAAAAATTATTATGTTTGATTTATTAATCAATTATACGTTATTAATTGTTAATATATTTATTACATTATGCCGATTATATATAATTTATAACTGCAAAATATTATTATATTTATAGAAAATATGATATTTAGTTTATATCAAGATTTAAATCCAGGATAAAATTTCAAACATTAATCTATTCATTATATTTTTATTTTTAAAAATAAATAAATTCTTAAATTATATTCTATTTCATAATGTTTGATCATATTTTTTTATTAGTTGATTATGTTGAATATGAATAAGTAACAGAGTAATTTTTTTAAATAGGTAAATGCATAAATTATGCAAGTGAGCAAAACTCTCCTAAATTGATTTTTTCATTCATCATGACATGGGATCCTCTAATTCTTTTGACAGGTTATAAATGCTATCATTTACATGAGGCTTGACGAAATAGAAGAATAAACTATTTTTATTTGTCACTACCACTCAAAATCCAAAAACACCAACATATACAATATTTTCGTTATAAATATTTTTTCCTTATATTTCATTTTACTTCATGTTTATTTAAACGTATACCTGCGCTTTCAAGAGAAGCCAAGACTCCCGCAGCGCCGCAAGTGGCGAGGGTTCGAGACCCCTCAAACCCCACAAGTCGTCCCCCCCATGGGGACGCCCGGCTAGGCTGCCGCCGGGAGGCATCGAAGCCCCGACCTGCGCCCCCAGGCGCAGGTCCGTGCCAGTCAAGCCACGCTCAACCAACTTCCTTTTCTTCATCTGCTAACACGTTTCCAGTGTAAGCGTGAAAAATCGGACTGGGCACTTTAAAAATTCAACATATCAAACTGAACATTAAAGTAATTTTGACGGCGGATCGTCTGTTAAAGGCGATGCTTAGACACGGACCGGGAGTGAATTTACTCAAAAATATTTTATTTCAAAATTTATATTTTTATTTAAAATAGTGTTAGAATATTTAATTTGACAATCTATTTAAAATATTTTTATACATGCTAACATTTAATAAAATATTATAAATATCAATCTTTTCATATTTGATATATGATTAAAACTGTATGTTGGTAATTTCTATTGACACATATATTATAATGTAAACACTTCATATGTGATTAGATGTTGATTTAGAAGTTTTATCAAACAAAATCTATCACTTATATCTTAATCAAAATTTGTATTTTTTATAACCAAATAAGAGACTAGAAATGAGATTAAAAGTTAAGATTTTCGCATTAAGCCAAAACTAACACCATCTAAGTCTTTCATTAACAAGTCTTTGAGATCTTTCATATTTATCATGTCAGTAACAAATAAAAAATATTTTTAAACAATAATAATGAATAATGGTAGTATGATTTACTATTTACTTTCTTTATCTACTTTCTACACATATTGTCTCTCTACTCTTTTTGTAGATGTTATCTCTACTTTCTATAAATTTCTCTCTACTCTTTATTTATACTTTCTTTCTCTACTCTTTCTACTTTTTGTATACTTGATCTCTCTACTCTTTTTGTAGATTCTCTATATACTTTTTATAAATTTCGTTTTTCATTCATTATTTATACTTTCTCTCTCTATTCTCTCTACAATTTCTCTCTGTCCTCCCTCTACACTTTCTCCCTATACTCTTTTTGTAGATTCTCTATCTACTTTCTATAAATTTCTCCATCTACTCCTTATCTATACACTTTCTCTCTCTACCTTTTATACACTTTCTATCTACTCTCTAAATACTTTCCCAATATAATTTCTAGACACTTTTGTAGACACGCAATTTTAGTCTAGTTGGATAGTCTAAATTTTTGTTTTCATGAAGTATATTTGAATATTCTTTCAAGGGAACCAAGTTTTTTGGAAAATCGAAACTTTCCTGCACGTTTTGAGCAAACTAAGCCTAGTTCCCCCTTATAAACAGGGCACTGGGCGCCTTGTTAATAGGGCGCCAGGCGCCCCACTAGTGGGGCACCTGCACTTGATCTGACTGACTGGACAGATTGATAGGATAGTTATGCAAATAAACTTGCCCTCTTCTTGGCTATAAAAGGACTCCCATTTAGAGGGTTTAGGACACACCAAGGGCGTCCCCCAAACCCTCTTATCCATCACAACACTCCCAAGGCTTTACAACTCCTCTTCAATCCCTCAAACCATTCCAAAACTCTCTCCTAAAACTGCAAAAAATCTTAGTTGCTTCTTGAAAGGATAGTCTAGCAGAATGAAGTTACCATTTTTTGGGCGGTAGAAAGACCCCCATCTGAAGATTTAGGAGACCCCAAGTCCGTCCACAGCTTCATCTCATCCACCACTACGTATTTGAGCCTCCACAACACCCCCTCAAGCCCTTAGATCTTCCCGAAATCCTCCTCCAAAAATCCAAAAACCCACAGTCTCCTTCTAAAGAAACATGGTTTTTCTCTAACTTTGAGGGCTTCTACACTCCATTTCTCTTGCATCTAGTGCCAAAATGCTCTCCCATTAGTTTCACTTGAGTATTAGTTGCTTGAAGAAATCCTTCTTCTCTCTTAGTAGTCATCCTACACTCCGGGGTGACGCCGCGAAGAAGGAAAGAAAATTTGCCGAAACCAGTCCCTAGTGCCCCATCAGGGAGGCGCTTTGACTTTGGTCAACATGCCCCACTAACAAGGCACCTACAGCTAGCGCCCCATATATGGGGCACTAGTAGGGGCAAACCCTATTTTACATTTTTTTGAGTTTGTTTACCTTTTCGGTCGATCCTTTACACTTTCTTTTCATTCTAGCTTCCATTATCGTAACATCTAGCATGCATTAAGCCACATCTTTGCATCTTCATACCTCTTTACAAACTTATATAAAATAGGGGTTGGGATTTAGTCCCAATCCAAACAATTCCTTCACCTTTGCATGTTTAAGTTCGAATTTGAGCATGATTCTATGGTTTTACTAGAACTAATGATCTCTTCACTTGTTTCTATGTTTTCTTATGGATGGTTTTAGGTAAATCCGGCCGAGGTGGAGCTTCAACCGGATTGAAGACAAAGGACTCACTAAGCTCTCTTCTTTTGGCCGGCTGAGAGAGGAGAAGTCGGAACCCAACAATATCCCCGCTTCTAAAGGTACGACGGTCATTTCTATTCTCCAATTCATTTCTTTTCATTCTACTATATTTTGTAGCCTTTGGCTCATGACGACCACAAATACTAACATCCATTCACCAAGTCTCCAAAGAAAGCATAAAGGCCGGAAAAGGAGATCTATGGATTCCGTTTCGAGTGTTTACACATTTCTCTCTCTATTATCTTTGTGATTCTCTCTCTACTTTTTATAAAATTTTCACTCTATTCTTTATTTATACTTTCTCACTTTACTCTCTACTTTCCATAGCTTTCTCTCTCTACACTCTCAACACTTTCTCCCTATTTTCTATATAATTTCTCTTTCTACTCACTTTGTAAATTCTTTTTACTTTCTATATAAGTTTCACTTTCTACTCTTTATTTATACTTTCTCTATCTACAATCAATACACTTTCTTTCTACTTTCTATACACTCTATTTTCTCTACACTTGCTCTCTCTACTCTTTATTTATACTTCCTCTCTCTACACTCTCTCTTTACATTCTCTCCACTTTCTCTCTCTACTTTCTATACTCTTTCTCTCTCTACATTCTATACATTTTCATGCTTCACTTTTTTCTTCTATTCTCTATCTACTTTCTATAAATTTCTCTCTACTCTTTATTTATTCTTTCTATTTCTACTCTTCTACACTTTCCTTCTCTAATTTCTATACACTTTCTCTCTCTAATTTTTGTATGCTTTCTCTCTCTTCTCACTTTGTAAATTCACTATCTACTTTCTATGAATTTCTCTCTCTACTCATTGTTTATACTTTTTCTATAATTTTTATAAACTTTTTCTTTGCTCTCTTTATACTTTCTCTCTCTACTTTTTATACACTTTTTGAAAGAATGTGCATAAAAAGTCAATTATATTTCATAATATCTTATTTTAAAATAATGACAATATTTTTATTATTTGTATTTTCTATTATTAACTTAAGAGAAAAGGTATCAAAGGACAATAATAAAGCATATTTTACGAGTAACAAGTAGTAGCATCACAAAGATTAAACTCAATCTAGATTGAATTTTCTAGTACATTCCTTGAAAACAACCTTTGTGTGTCGCCAACAAGGTAACCATACGATCAATTATTGCAATAGTGGCATTTTTTAGAAGCCATTCCCCATTTATTTGTGGCAACGCAAATCACAACTCATCTTTCCATAAGCTCTAAAAATTCATTTCTTGGCACCAAAATTTTTCGTTTAGCTCGCTCAACATATATTTGAGCAATGTTGAAGCATGTTTGAAAATCCGACCTAGATTCAAAAAATTCAAGTACAAATGATGCAAACAGGCTATGAAAATATCTTGGTATGTCTTGATAGGCTACAAATCGCCAAGATAAATTATTCATTGCATAGACCTGGTCGAGAGCTTCGCAACGGAGCCCAAAACATGGAAAACGGACACTGAAAGGCCAAAATGACTATTTTGCCCCCGACACTTCAAAACAAGTTGGTACTCTGACATAGAATTCAAACTTTACCACATTGTCAATGTTAGATAGAGCTGGACAATGCTTGAAATTGATCATAAATCCAACCACCGGTTAGAAAGATATACAAAAAATATCAAATTAAGCCGAAGTCTGTATTAAATAACAATAGGGGTATGATGGTCCAAACCACTTTCAGAGCAACCTAAAAGCTAAAAATTTCAATTTCCCGGTCCATGACTATAGTCTCAGGAATATCGATGCATTGGAATTAAAATTTGGCCAATGGAAGAAGTTAAATGCACTCAATTACATTTTTTGGCATTATCGACGGCCGAGATCGTGCCAATTAAGGAAATCGGTAAAATTAGAGATCTAGTGCAATTCAGGAGATCTCAACCACACATCTTGATGGATCACATGATCAAGAATCATCATAGCTCATTCTATATTTTTTGGGATTAATTCAAGGTGTATTTAATTGATTTTAGTTAGGATTTACGGTATTTGTTGGATCGGGAGCACTTTGATCAAACTCGGGTTAGAATTAACCCAAATTGGGATAACCCAAGCTTCATCTGGCTGAACCCAGCTCTTTCCCACCTTCCTTGTACATTCAATGCCCTGAAATTTAGGATTGGGTGCACCAACACCTCACCCCATCTCATCCTATCCTCATTTTACTTTGAACATTATCTCATTTTCATCACCATCTTCATTAAGATAATTTTTACACCCAACCACCTTATCTCCCATTTGGCTTATCCTTATCTAACTCAATCTCATCTTATCCCATCAAATGGGTATCATTTGTCTGAAATTCAACTCTTGCCCAGCTGCCATGTGCGCTCAATGCCCTACAAAGTAGGGAAGGGTGCGCCAACTCTCACCTCACACATACCTAGCTGATGGGAGGTCTTCTTGCACTAGACTATCCCCAATTGACCATTATCCATTTCCCATCTAAGCCTTATCATCTGAGGCTTATCTTAACCATCAGATGGGCATGCTTTAGCTGAACTTCAGCTCATTCCCTTGTTGTCCGCTCAATTGCCTCTATCGGGTTTTTCTTGTACCCAATCCATCACTATACTGGACCATCTAAACGGTGATCCATAAGTCAATGGTCAAAGCACAAGTTCCACCCAACAAGGTATCTTTGACGACTCAGGTCAAAGGTCCAACCATGCAACCGTGATGATAGAAAATTCTGATTGACAGTTCGATAAGATACCATTCAGGGTTTCTAATTCGGTCAGTTCAGATAACTCATTCAACTAATGAGCACCTGTATGTGTATCTCAGTGTCTCCACACTAATGACCCATGAGATCGGTCATTCTCATCACATGAGAAGATATCACATGCACTAGTCTATTTGGATCCTTGATATCCCATCTTAAGTATCCTATGACTAGGAACATTTAGATCAAATACCTCTAGATTATCAATTTCATTATCATGATCTCATCATGATTTAATCATCATTGTATTTGATCAATGACTTTATTATGATATTCGCATCTAATAAGAGCTTATAATGAAGATTTGCCTAATTAATTAAATAAGATATATCTAAAAATGTCGAATCATATCATATATGATTAGCTTGTAGGACATACATTTTTATCAATTAGAAGTGTTGTAATATTAGAATTCTTTGAGCATTAGGACTCTCAACTCCTCAGCCTCATCCTCATCTATAGATGGCTCCATTCTCCTCTATAAAAAGCCCAGCCATTTGGCCTTGGCCGCAACATCAAACACCCACCCTGTGGAAGCCCTGCTCCAATTCTTCCTCCTCTGATGTGGATGTCTTCAGTAGCAAGTCAACAGGTTCCCTTGCCCATTTATGGTGTGCTAAGTGAAGAAGAAGAAGAAGAAACTTGCCCCCTCTTGTAGGTGCACCATCAGTAGCCTTCTGTGGTGCATCAACTCCAACAACAGGTGCTCCTCCTTGGTGCACCAATCCCAGCACCATCTGCAATAGGAGAAGAAGAAGAAGAAGAAGAAGAAGAAGAAGAAGAAGAAGAAGAAGAAGAAGAAAAAGAAGAAGAGAAGGCCAGCCATCTCTCCCTTCCCTCTCCAATTAGAATTGTGCCAAAAAAAGTGAAGAAAGTTGTAATTTTAATACTCTTCCTCTCCTCTTCTTTCTCTCCCCCTCGGCCTCCTCCTTGGCCATTCAAAATGCTCTAAAAAAACCCAGCCATGCTGGTATCCTAAAAGCCATATTCAACCTCCATATGTTGGTCTCATAAACCATAAAAAATCAGTCCCTTTGAGCCCCTCAATTAGACCCTTTGTCCCAATTCGGACCCCCTGTTGTCCATTTGTGCATGGTCCACTACAGTTCCTTTTTGGTCATCTCCAAACAGCTACATGCAATTATCAACATCATCTCCATTGATGCCCTTTTAGCAGCTAATTAGACTCCTAAACATGTCCCCAACAAGGCCTTTGAGTTCCCTCATTTCTGCTCTTAAACTCATCCATAGTCAGGCCCCCTGTGTGCCCATAGACCTATCCCTAATTAGGTCATCTAAATAGCCCCTCTGTTGGTCACTTAAACTGGTCCTTTCCAAGCCTGACATTAGTCCCATGTTGGCCATTCAAACAATAGCCAATCAACTCCATTCCATGCTATACATAGTCCCTTTACCCATTGAGAAGGATGGAATGATGTTCCAGGCATTCTTGGCTCCACAAGATGGGCCAAGTCTCCCTTGGGCGGGTTCTTGACCCCTTGTTTTGGCTGGAGGAGAGGGTGATGTCCTGGGCATTCTTGGATTCCATACGATGGGCCAAGTTTCCCCCAGGCATATTCTCAACTTCATCCAAGACAGCCCCTTTGTGTAGCCTTCTCCATTTCAATACCAAACATCCCCTTTGTGGCATTGAAATCTCCATCTACATGCCCTTTGTGCAGCACTCAATCAACTTTTCTAAACTTGTCCTAAATATGCCCCTTGTGTAGTCCCCCTTTCCAACTCTTCCAAACTGCACCTCCACAGATCCATTCCAGCTACTATGATGATTTCTTTGCGCATTGCTACAGAAAGAAAGCAAATGCCAAAGGACAAGTCATACAAGTTGCTGAAATCAAGCCTTGCTGGCCATGAAACTTCAAGATAGGCTTTGTTGGTCTTTGGAGATTAAAACAAGCCGTCAGGGCCCATGAAGCTTGAATTGGGGCAACCGGGCCAACATGACATGAAGCTGGCCTTCTTAGGCCATGAGACATGAAGCTAATCCATTGGGTCTTGGACAACAAAAATTGACTTAATTAAATAAGGGGTTAGCACCACCACGTGGAAGCTCCACCTTGGGCAGATCATCTGGCTTGCACCAGAATGCTAACCCGGACGTAGGCGCAGGCTAGCTCCTATTGCAGACGATCCTTCCCATGATGTGATGAGTCACGTACTTGTTGCATCGGATGGGTAAAATTTCACACCGATTGAAAAATAAGGTGACATGCTGCCGAAATTTTTCTGGTCATGTGGTACTTTATGGGAAGGACACATTTACACTTGGACATGGCATATGAACTACCACATCAAATGTACACCAACATAGATATTCAATAAACATTTCAAATGTTAACTCAACTTGGTGTGACCGGGCATCGATACTAGCCCGAAGGACTGGATGTGATGCAAACCAAATAAGAGTTAACTAAATCTGAAGTTAACTTAACTATATTTGAAAATACACTCAAATCAACCTCAAAATACATCTAAAATAGGTCATTAAAGCTTTAACATCCAACAAAATTCAGATTTAATACAATTTGAAAAATGTGATTCAATACACTTAACTCTATGGAATTCAATTACTTAAATAAGCGAAAACAAAATGATTCATAACTAATTGAAAAGAACACATTAAAATCACATAAAAGCATCTTAAATCCCTTCTAAAACATGTGAAATCAGATCATTAACAATCTAAAGTTCAAGCTTAATCAATTTGAACCAAATTTCAAAACATTTAAAACATATTGAACGCACCCGAATTGGCATTAAAACATTAACCAATATAAGAAAATTGCATGAAATTGACTTAATCCACGTCAACTAAACTTAAACAAGTCAATTTGTTCAAACACATCTAAATTCATTTCAACCCATTGAAATAAAAGAAACCAAATCAAAACTAAACAATTCAAACACATTCAAAACAAACATCATTCAAATCCAAGTCAAATTGAAATCCGAAATTAACATTTTAATCCACTTCAAAATCAACATCAAGACATGAAACAACTTCGAACAAAATGTAATTAAGCTTGTTTTCATCTTATCGGGATCAAAAGGCTGGGCCCTTTGTGTTCTTTACATATTGTGGATGTGCATGCTCTTGTCAAATAGATCGTTATGGCAGTTAATCAAGGGTATTCGAGTGTTTGCTCAACGTAAATGAACATCAGATATTCGCACCATCCGATGGAGAGGGGTCAAAACAAAAATTTTCACAATACCCAAACTTCGGTTCTATATTCTTTTAATATCACTTGACTACTTAGTCTCTTTATAGGCTATCACCTATTTTATTAGAAAATTCAGATGTCGATATTTCAAACACACAGAAAACGAAAATAAACTCTTTACAAAACACACCAAAAGAAAGAATACTTCGAGGTTCCCACATCATTGCACAAGTCTATCGACAAATCTCACATAGGCTTCTAAAAGGAATATATATATAGTAGTCCGGTTTGCATCGACTCATATTTTACCTAAACATAGTAGCAAACCTTGCAAATATGAAGAATTACCTATTCTACAAATAGCAAATAGTTTTAACAAGAAAATGATCACTGCCTTTGAGATTAGCACTAAACAAGCATGTTAAACATGAAAATATATATGCATATCTACAAAAAAAAATTGATCGAGATTGGAAACAAATGGAACCAAGCATATCAACCTCCCCTATCAACTACAAGAAAACAAACACCCTATTTGCTAGAATCAAATTGATCAAGTTAAATGGATAAAGAATAAGTAATGATGAGCCCAATAGAAACAATAAAAAATCGAAATCATTACCTCTAAGGTTGGAGGGTTTGAGAGATGACAAAGCAAACCCTAACCCTTGGTCAAGCAACGCTATAAGAATTGAGTTTTAATAATTATAGTAAATTAGATATATTTTAAATATAATATTATTGTAAATATAAGAATAAAGAATATATATTATTTATTTAATTACTCCTTTTTTTCTACGTTAATAGGTATTCTAGCATAATAAGACTTCTTCTCCCTTCAACTAGTATCTTAACAAAATAAGACTTGTAACGTCGTTAACCATTCTAACGCCTTTAGAACTTTCTCCTATTCTTACGTTTATTAGGTCCTGTTTGGTACCATAAAATTTTGGGGATAAACCTAGGTTATCCTCTAAAATTTGGGGATAAACCAGGTTTATCCCCAAGTTATCCCGATACCAAACAGCACCTTAGGCCCTGTTTGGTATGGGGATAACCTAGGATAGACCTGGTTTATCCCCAATCCCCTGTTTGGTACACACTTAAAAATGTGTTTAACCTGGATTAAGTTAATCCAGGCTATCCCCAAAATTAGGGATAAGTGCAGGGATAAGTCATCCCACCTAATACTTGGGTTAAGTTGATCTTGAAATGGTATTTCTGGGATACGTCCGGGCTGGGCGGTGGGCGCACGGGGACTGTCCGCAGGGCGCTCCATCCGGCGGTACGGCGGGGGGGGGTGTCCGTCCGGCGGGAAGGGGGGCGGGGGGAGCTCCGGCCGACTCCTACCGCGGGGTGGGGGGGTCCGGCGGGGAGGGGGGCGGGGGGAGCTCCGGCCAACTCCTATCCGCGGGCCGCGGGAGGGGGGTGTCCGTCCGGCGGGGAGGGGCGGGGGGGGAGTTCCAACCCGTCCGGCGGAGAGGGGGGGGGGTGTCCGTCCGGCGGGGAGGGGGCGGGGGGAGCTCCAACCCGTCCGGCGGGGAGGGGGCGGGGGGAGCTCCGGCCGACTCCTATCCGCGGTGGGAGGGGGAGGATGCCGGGGGGTGGGGGGGCTTGGCTGGCCGATGCCCCTTGTCCTCCTCTTCCCCCTCGGCGGGGGTCTCTCCCCGCGACGCCGTTGGAGGAATCAGCGGAGGAGGGCTGTTGCATCCGAGGCGGCGGCGGCGGCGGCGAGGAGAAGAAGAAGAAGAAGAAGATGGGGGGGAGGATCTGCTGCTCGATATGGAGGCGCTGGGCGAGGGCGACATGCTCATCCTGGGCTTCGAAGGCCTCCGCGAGGCCGACTCCTCTGGGAACTTCGGCCTTCCTGCGCCATGGACGGCTAGCCATAGCGACGTCGCAGCCGCCCGCAGATGAATTTCATCGTTCGCTCACGATAGGATTCACCAAAAAGATTCGATCTTTCGATCATCTGTCACCCGGGTGCTTGAAGAAGAGGGGTGAGATCGACGAGGTTCACAGAGTGGAAGAAGAGGGGGCATCTCATCTGATCTGGGCTCTGTTCATTTCTATAAATTACTGTTCCTTCTATTGTAAGATATTTTTTTTCCTGTAAAAATCTGACGTTCGAAAGTGGGTACCGATCAAAAAAGAAAGTGGGTACCGTTAAGTCCACTGTTGGATGGAGCTCTTTTTATTTTATTTTATTTTTACATAAAAGCAAATTCCATCAACATAAAACAGTCATCCAGGCCCAATCGGGGAAAGGGACACAAACAGAAGAGGGCCAGTGCCCATTTAGGCGAAAGAAGGGCAGCCTGGTTGGCAATTCTGGGTACAAAAGAAACACCACCCAGGCTTTCTATTAATTCTGGTGGTCCGCCGGGAATGGGGGAAGCACCGTGCATCTTTTATAATTTTTTTATTAAGTCGATTTAAATGGTTTGATTTGATTTAAATCGATTTAGAGGTTTTCCAAATCGAACCAAACCGAACGGGGTCTCAAACCGAACCGAATCGAACCGAACGCGGTCCGCCAGGGGGGGCTCTGTCCGCCAATGGGGGGGCCAGGGGGGCGGGGAGCACCGTCGGTCTGTCGGGGAGGGGGCGGGGAGCGGCTCCACGGAGAGCACCGCCCGTGTCGAGGGGGCTCCGTCCGCCGGGGGCGGGGAGGGGAGCACCTTCGGTCGCCGGGGAGGGGGGCGGGGAGCGGCTCCGCGAGCACCATCGATCCGCCGGGGGCTCCGTCCGCCGAGGGGGGGTGGGGAGCACCGTCGGTCCGCGGGGGGGGGGGGGGCTCCGTCCGGCGGGTGGAGGGGAGGGGGGCGCTAGGAACACACTTGCTTCCCGTTAAAATATTCTGCCTAATAAATTACATTATTTATATTTTCAAATTTATATTTTAAGTTTATTTTTATTTATATATTTAAATAGAATTTTAAATTTATTATATAAATATATAAGTTGATTAAGATGTTTATGAATATGTTATGAGTAATAAAATAAGATAATATAAACAAGATAAAAATATAAAAATATAGGGTTATCCTCGAATTTATTGTTAACCTACCAAATATAGGATAGGGTTATCCCTAAATTTATCCTAAGTTAAACCAAACATGATGAGGATAGGGTTAACCACAAGGATTGATTTATCCCTATCCCCATTAAATTTATCCCGATACCAAACGACGCCTTAGGCCTTGTTTGGTATGGGGATAACCAGGGATAGACCTGGTTTATCCCCAATCCCCTGTTTGGTAATCAAATAAAATTCATCTAATCCTGGTTTTACTTAATCCAGGTTATCCCTAAAAATAAGGATAAGTTCAGGATTAAGTCATCCCACGTATTAGGTGGGATAGGGTGACTCTCGCGCGCGGCTCGCAACTGGGGGCGAACGGCGGTGTCCGGGGGGCTGGGAGCTCCGGGGGGAGGGGGAGGCGGAGGGGGGGGGCGTGCGGGAGCTCCGGGGGCTGGAAGCTCGGGGGGCCTGGGAGCTCCGGGGGCGCGGGAGCTCCCGGGGGGCTGGAAGCTCGGGGGCGAGCGAACGGCGGGTGTCCGGGGGCGGGAGCTCGGGGGGGGGGGGGGCGCGGGAGCTCCGGGGGGTTGGAAGCTCGGGGAACGGCGGTGCCCGGGGGGCTGGGAGCTCCGGGGGGAGGGGGAGGGGGGGCGCGCGGGGGCTCGGAGCTCGGGGGGGGGAGAACCGCGGGGGAAAATGGGGGGGAGCTCCTTGTCCGCGGAGGGGGTTGGGAGCTCGGGGCGTACGCGGGGGAGGGGGGCCGGCGTCCTCCCGTGTCCGCGGGCCGCCGGGGGGGTGCAACGGGGAGGATACGACGCGCGGGAGCTCCGGTCCGGGCGCGCGAGGTGAGGGGGTGCCGCAGCGGCGTCCGCCGGGGGGGCCGGGGGCGCGCGCGGTGCCGCGGCGGCGGCGTCCGCCGGGGGCCTGGGAGCTCCGCGGGGCGGGGTGCGCGCGGGGTGAAGGGCGGGGTGCCGCAGCGGCGACCGGGGGGGGGGGGGGAGCTCGGGGGCGGGGGCGTGCGGGGTGAGGGGGGTGCCGCGGCGGCGGCGGCCGCCGCGCGGCGGCTTGCCGGGGGGGGGCGGGAAAGCTCCGGGGGTGGGGGGTGCGGCGGCGGCGGCGTCCGCGAGGGGGGTGGGAGCTCCGCGGGGTGAAGGGTGGGGTGCCCTGCGAGGCTATTATAAAGGGCCCGCGACACGCCCGAATCTCTCTCGCGATGGGAACATCTCCGATCATCGTCTTCTTCCTCGCTCTGCTGTGGGATTCCGTCAGATTCCGGCGGGTTAGCGGCGCCATGGTGGTCTTGGAGAACCCCGCGCTGGAGCACATCTCGCTCGTCGACCCGGACACCGCTTCTTTCGCCGGCATCCCGTCCATCGACCTGTCGAGGCCCAATGCGGCGGACCTCGTCGTCGGAGCGTGCGAGGAGATCGGCTTCTTCAAGGTGACCGGGCACTGCGTGTCGCCGCGGGGGGGGCTCCGGGAGGGGGGGGGGTGAAGGGGCGCCGCGGGGGGCAATCCGCGCGCGGGGGGGGAGCTCGGGGGGCGGGGGCGGTGCCGCGGAGGCGGGGGAGTGCCGGGGAAGGAAGGGGGAGCGGGGGAAGGGGCGTCCGCCGGGGGGGGCTCCCGGGGAGGGGGGGGTGAAGGGAGGCGCCGCGGGGAGCTCCGGGGGGCGGGGGGCGGTGCCGCGGGGCGGGCGGGAGAGCCGGGAAGGAAGGGGGAGCGGGGGAAGGGGGGCGTCCGCCGGGGGAGGGGGGGCGGGGGGGGGGGCTCCGGGGAGGGGGGGTGAAGGGGGGCGCCGCGGGGGCTCGGGGGCGGGGGCGGTGCCGCGGAGGCAGGGGGAGCGCCGGGTAGGAAGGGGAGCGGGGGGAAGGGGGGCGTCCGCCGAGGAGGTGTCTGCGGGAGGGGGCGGACCGCCGGGGGGGGGCACCTCCGCGGGGGAGGGGGGATGGGGCCGCGGCCCCTGTTCTCGGAGCCGCCGGGGGGATGCCGTACGGGGAGACACACTTGTTCCCCGTTGGAATCGGAAGAAGAAGAGGAGCTGATGGCGAAGACGGTTCCGGACGGGACGGGAAGGGGGGAGATGAATCGTGCGGGGTAGGTGAAGGGGGGCTCAGACGATTCCGGGAAGCCGGGGCGAACTTGCAGTGACCGTGCAGCGACGGAGGAGATCCAGAATGGTGCGGGAAGGACGGTGGAGGGCCGTCAGAGGGAGACGATGAAGTCTCTGGGATTGACGACGGCGGGAAGGAGGCCGGCCGTTGCCGAAAGGCGGAGAGTGGGCTGGAATCGGCCGGCGGCGGGGGTGGAACGGAGGCCGGCCGTTGCCGGAGGCGGAAATCCAACCCTTCCGCCCAGGGGGCGGAGGCCGCGGGCCGATCTTCTCGGCGGAGGTGGAGCGAAGATCGGAAGAGACGATCGTCGAGAAGCGAGGAGGACCGCGTGGATTGCCCTCTTCGCGGCGCCTCCGAGGTCGCCAAGAACCTTTGGGAATGCGGGGACGGAAAGACGAGCACCGGGACGGCGGGAGCGGACCGGAAATCAATATTTTCTAATTTCATTAGATTTTAAAAATGAAATTCAAATTTGATTTTAACTGTCATATTTTTAAAATCATATTATTTATATCTTCAAATTTATATTTGTATTTATATTTGTATTTATATTTTATATTTATTATATAAATATATAAGCTGGTTAATATTTTTATGAATATGTTATGGGTAATAAAATAAGATAATATAAACAAAGTAAAAATATAAAAATATAGGGTTATTCTCGAATTTATTGTTAACGTACCAAACATAGGATAGGTTTATCTCTAAACTTATCCTAAGTTAAACCAAATATGATGAGGATAAGATTAATCACAATGATTGGTTTATCCCTATCCCCTTTAAATTTATCCCGATACCAAACGACGCCTTAGTGTTTTAACCCGCCAAGATTTCTAGCGTTGATTAAACTCCTCCTCTATATATATTTCCCACAGTCATTTACCTGATCCTTTCTCAACCTAATTTCTGTTGTATTTCTTTTCCTCCCGTCCTCTCCTACTCGTCCCCCCCCTCGGCCAACGTACGTTGAGTGCATTGGTAGCACCTGCATGGCTGTCGGCCACCCTACCGCTCCCCTCGTCGCGTGCGCCGGGCTGTCTCTCGCCCGCTCGGCCACCTCCGCCGTGCGCACCTTGTGCCAAGGCCCCCAACATCATCATCTTCCTGCCGTGTTGCGCCCGGCCGCATCCTGCTTCCACGCCATCCTCGGCCGTCGCAGCAGCTCGAACCGTCTCTGCGCCTGCCACCTCTACCAGCTGTTCACGCCCTGGGGCTCGTGCGCGACCGTGCCTCGTGCGTGTTGACGCCGCCACCCTCGCTTGCGCTCGGCCACCGTGTGTCACCGCTACACTCGTCGACGGCTGCCCGCAGCCGCAGTAGCGCCGCCTGCGCGGGTGAGAACGTGCGATCGTCGCCCGCCTGGTCCACGAGAGCCTGGCATCCCCCGCCGACCGTTGATGGTCCCGCGTACGCCAGCCGTGTGCCAGCCAAGGTTAGCCGCAGCCTTCTCTTTTTTCTCTCCCCTTTTCTCTCTCTTCCATCTATTTCATCTCTCCTATGTATTGCATATATCTCCCACCGATATCCTGTTATCCCTTATGGGGTGTTTGGTTGCATGATAATGACTCTTTTTTTTTAATTTTTAAAAATTGTAGTGAAAATGGTCTGGAAGTTTCGTTTGGCTCGTTTCTTCGTTTTTTATTTTAAAAATTTTCAAAAAAAAGCGGTGGAGACCACTTTTTTTTTTGAAAGTGAAACGGCGTCTCGCGAGCGACCTCCCGGCCCGAAGCGAAGCCCTCGGCGACCTCCGACCTCCCGGCCCCCGGCCCTCGTGAAGCCCTCGGCGACCTCCGACCTCCCGGCCCGAAGCGAAGCCTTCGGCGACCTCCGACCTCCCGGCCCTCGCGAAGCCCTCGGCGGCCTCCCGGCCCTCGCGAAGCCCTCGGCGACCTCCGACCTTCCGGCCCTCGCGAAGCCCTCGGCGGCCTCCTCATCCCAGCGGCAGCATCCTCATCCCGGCGGCCTCCTCATCCCAGCGGCGACGGCGGCGGTAGTGGCTGCAGCGGCACGTCCCCGGCTCTTCTCGCTGCGGCGACGGCGGCAACCTCTCTGCCCTCTTCTTCAAGGGTTTCCAACCTTCCGGCTGAGGTAATAACATTTTTACAAAATAGAAGACTGGGCTCCTCTCCGAAAACAGATCCATCTAGACTTTGGAGTATGTTTCTTCTGTTATTTTTTTTGTATAAACTAGGATTCATGTTTTTCATATTAGAATCAGCTCCTAGCTAGTCTCTGTCGATCTGAAAATTTCCAAATTTCTATCCTTTGGTTGTTGGTGAATTGGACAAATATCCTAGCGGGATACTGTCTTCTCTGTCGTTATGGACGTTGGGATCATATCATACCACACTAATGCATTGGTAGATGCAGTCCACTGTTTGAATAAATTAGTGACGGGGGCTTTTGAAGATGCAATTTCTCCTGTTTCATGTAGATTGGTGCTAATTATGCATCTTATTGATGCCTGATGTACGTAGCTTTGTTTTCGAATACTCTACCAGATGAGAAAAAGACCCTACAAATTGGGAATGTTGAAGGATCTGTAGATGAGAGGGACTTACTTTCATCGACCAAATATTTTCCGAAGCATACTGAGATTTTCAATTATCACAAAGACATTTATATATATATGAATAATTGCAGAGGCGTGAGAGAGCGGTCTTTATATATATACAATGGTCCTTTGTTGTTAACCATCAAAAAAAGTAATTGGGAATGTGTAGCAGCCTGGTATCTCAACAATTTGCTTAGGGGGATTATCACAAACAACTTAATTGAAGGATCGCCCATAATTAACTGTGCATCAACAGTGGCTGGTTATGATTATAGTAAAGTAAAGCATGCTGACATTGGCGGTGGAAAAGGACCCCCAGGCAGGTGGTGCCATGTGGCATGGCAAACAACAGAGGTAACTAGGAGGAAAGTGAGAGCAGTGGGAGGGCTTTGAAGCTTTTATTGCAGGTGTATGGCAGGGAGGAAGCCAGCAGATGGGTGTGTGGACTGAGAACTTTTTGAGTAGATACTAGGAGGAGTTCTAGTGTGTTTAAATTTTCTTGGCCAATATTACCTCTGTGAATAACCCCAAATGGTGGATCTTTTGAGGGTAGTGAATTTAGTTTATCTAAAATTCTCGTTGTGTTCAATACATTTTGGCAACAAGAAAGTCGGGAGACTTCTTTGTTGTTTCTCTTGACTGCCGCATTTCTTAAATTTCATAAGATCTTCACTCTTGTTGTGGTCTTGCCTCACCAAACATGATAATTGTAAGTTTTTTTAACCTTGGAATGTATTTCCAAGGTATAATTTTATCATGAAGAGTGTATAATCAAATATCATTGTGCAGTCAAACTGTACCTCATTGGATTGCAGCCTCTATTCATCCAAATATATGGTTGTCCCCCAAAGTGTGGCCTCAGTAAGGATGCATGCATGCCTGCCCTTAGTAGGAGGTTAGACTGAATTCTCCCCAGCCCATGAAATACAATCATGTGTTCAGGTCCTCCATATTATGTAGACTAATATTTATTGTATCGGTCGGTATATCTCAAATGATTAATGCTTGAGTTGGAGAGGATTTACATTTCTCCTCGAAATCATGTGTTCAGGGCTGCTGCAGGACCATTTTATTATGGGAATGACTACAAAACATACAAAAATAAAAATAGGGAGGAACAAGACAGATTTAAAAATAAAAATAAAGAGAAACATGATAGACTACGTATCTTCTGTTTGCACAAGTACATATTCATGGCAGATTATAGAGCTTACTGAACCCAGCTCTATAATCTGATAGATTTTAAAATTCAGATGTATGGTCATTCCTACATCTGATATCAAGGAAGTTGCAAACAGAAGAAATTGGCATGCGTGACCATTATGTACATGGTCAAACAGCACGAATCTGATAGATTGCAGAAAACCTGATCAAAGAGAAAAAAAAGACAGCAGTTAACTATGGATGATTGGTTTCTCAATTTTCACTACTTTTGTAGTGTTTATTTGCCTGGAATGTACGATATAGATGTATAGTTTGGATATGCATGCAAAACTTCATTAACCTTGTTTTTTTATTATAAATTTTTTATTTTATTTTTTAATACATAGAATTGTACATAGATGTCTCAGATTGAGTCATTTTCTGCGGGTCGTCTGCAATGGGATAAATCACGCCAAGAATATTTTACCGAGTTATTACTTGAGCAACAACATGCTGGCAAAAAGGCAGATAATGGATGGAAACCAGAAGCATGGTCATCTATGCTTAATGCATTTCAAATAAAATTTAAGTTAACTACTTCTATCGATCAACTTAAAGCACGAGTTCAAGTGATGAAGAGAGAGTATGGAGTTCTTAAGGACATATTGAAACAAAGTGGGTTTGGTTGGAATCAGGTAACAAATATGGTGGAAACGGCCTTGATGATATTTGGGATACTTATATCAAGGTGATATCCTTTATTTCATTGTAATCATTTGATTTTCTAATTTGATATCTATTTTCAACATTTTTTCTTGGATCGACATAACAAGGAAGCAAAAAGTGGAGAAATAAGCCGACTCCACTATACAACCAATGGTTTGAACTCTTTGATGGTAAGCTATATTAAATTTTTATTAAAAATATTTGAATTAAATATATTATTTAGTCACTTTATTTATTTTAGGTTCAAGAGCGGATGGAAGAAGACAAATAACCACACTCTCTCGACTGATTCATCAAGTAAAAGTAAAGAGCTTCATTCTAGTCCTCCACATTCTATGCAATTAATTTCGGATGAAGAAGATAGTGCGACATCTAGTCCTCCTGCTCCTAAAAGAAGTTCAAGCAAAGAAAAGGGCAAGTCACGGAGCAAGAAGAGTAGGACAGGCGATGAGACTAGTATTCTTTGAGGCCATCCATGCTTTGCTAGAGAGGAATATAAGAAAATGCTGTTCCTGACTAGTATTGCTATGATACAAGAAGCTATGGAAATTGTTATGATGATGCCACAATTATCTATCTGGCATTGAAAAAGCAAAAGTTAGCAATATTATTAGGAATGGATCAGCATTTGCAACATTTTTAAAGATGGATGAGGAGACACGACTTGAGTGGATTAAGTTAGAATTAGGAAAATAGTATTATAGTACTTGTAACTTTTTTAATGGACTTGTTTTTCTTAAATGATGTTGTAAACTCTATGTCGTTGGTTACTTATGTTGGTACATTTTAAACTTTATGTTACTCTGTCTTTTTTTAATGGACTTGTTTTTCTTAAATGATATTGTAAACTCTATGTTACTCTATGTCTTGTATTGATGACATTGTGTTTTAGATAGCATGGACAACGAGTCATTTGATCACGATGATTTTGAAAAATTGGATCATGAAGAAGAATATTGCATTACACGTAGAAGTGTATTATATAATTCAACCTTAAATTTGGTTGAATCATATGTGGAAAGAAGATTTGAGACTCACAAGGCCGGATCGAAATTCGGTTCTCACGGGAAAGAATTCATCGAAGAAGTTGATAAATGGTTCTCCGATTGTTTTTCGACAATATTGTCAAATGGATCAAAATATTTTTAAAGAGTTATGCAACCATCTAAGAGAAGCAAATTTACTTAAAGAAAGTATGAATGTTTATGTTGAGGAGATTGTTATCACATGCTTATATATTATCGGCACGGGCTTCTAATCGAATTGTGCAAGGTAGATTTCAACATTCGGGAGAAACAATCGGTCGATATTTTAACAAAGTTCTTGATGCATTTACTACAATGACACCTCGTTATATATGTTTACCTCCTCCGAAAACTCCAAGTTACATTGTTCATCGATGCTATTTTCGATTTTCAAGGTAAAAGTGATATCTTGTTAATTTGTAATTAAGTTTTATTTATTCTACTGTTAACATAATTTTTAATATTTTAGGATTGTATTGGAGCTATAGATGGATCTCATATAAATGTGGAAGTGCCTAATGAAGACAAACCTCGTTATAGAAATCGCAAAGGCAATTTATCTCAAAATATCATGGCTGTATGTTCTTTTGATATGAAATTTCTTTATGTAAATGCTGGTTGGGAAGGATCTGCACCTGATTATATTGTTTTGATGAATGCATTACACGAAGGATTTTATGTCCCAGAAGGTATAAATTTTTTTAACTATCATTGTTTATTAATTTTTGTTTCATGCATTAATATTTATTTATTTATGCTAGGAAAATATTATCTTGTGGATCTTGCGCTATGCAAATACAAATCAATTTTTGGCTCCTTATCGTGGAGTACGGTATCATCTTAAAGAATTTGGGCCAAACCATATTGCTCCACAAGATTATAAAGAATTATTCAATTTACGTCATTCAAATCACTTAGAAATGTTATTGAGCGAATGTTTGGTGTTCTAAAAGAGCGCTTAGGAATTTTTCAAAGTCCCTTGCAATATCCATTAGATGTACAACCAAAATTAGTTGTTCTTTGCTTGCATGCTACATAATTTTATCGAGAGATTTTACAGGTGGAAAAGACACATTGTGGATTGATATTGAGAATGAGCAAGGGATTGCAATTGATGGAGATATAGAACAAAGAAGACAAGAAAGAATCAGGAATGAAGATAATGTTAGAAGCACTTCAAGCACAAATGAGCAAAGACGTATTGGAAAGCTTTTTCGAGATAATATAGCAAAAGAAATGTGGGAAGATTATGTTAGGCGTCGTAGATTGTAATTATATATTTTCAGTTGATTGAATTCTTGTATGACATGAATATTTTGTCATTTCTTTGATCTTGTGAATTTCTAAATTTGTATGACATGAAATACTTGTTTTTTTGATGTTTATGAAGTTGATGAAAATCACTTTTAAAATATAAAATTATCATGGTTACCAAACACCTCTTTTAACAAGTTTTCTAACAATTTTTAAAAATTAAAACAAAAACCTTCATTATCATGTAACCAAACACCCCATTATATTTTATTTGTTTTCTTCTTCTCCTTTTGACAGCATAAAGAGGAGATTGTTTACCTTGTCTTTCAATTAATCATCATTGCCATTCGCATAGGCATCTCAACTATCTCTTATCACTATAAATATATTAATTAAGATATTAAAATATGATTAGTTAACTTTGATTAAAAAAGTATATTTAGATAGTTAGATGGGTGCTTGGTTTCAATTAGAAGTTAATTTAAGTGTTTATACTTAGTTGTTTATTTAAATATGAATGATAAAGATAGTTTGAGTACATATAATTATGTAAAAAGCATTGTAGTATATTATGATCATATATATCCTGATTTATGTTATGAACCAACTATAATTGTTAAGAGTTAATTAATAGGGAACTTAGAGTTGATTTAATATAGGTGGGTTGCGTTTGATTAATGTTACTAATTGCATGACTTGTTAATTTAGTAGATTGCATGATTTTTAGAATAGTGTATTATCTTGTTAGTTGCGCATTAGATTGGTTAGTTATGACTTAACATGCATATAGGTGTAGTTGTAGTCTTTTTAATTATGTCATTGCATAAGGTTGCATATAGTTGTGCTTCGTGTTTAGGTTGTTATTTAGATGTCTAATTAGATTAATTGGTGTGTGTGTGAGAGAGTATTATATGCTTTCAGCTTGTGAGATGTAGTTGATGTAGTGTGTTGTATTTTGTAAGATTTGCACTTCACCAGTCTATGTTAGTGGCCCGTGGGCAGCGGCAAGTTAGAATAGTCCGGAGCATCTTTTGATCCCGGATATCGCAGTTCATCCTAAGTACACCCCTGCCTAGGTGTACTATGAGATCTAGCTTGCTATATGTTACATTCTACTATATGGTAAATCTGGTGCTAGTCCTAGAATATAACTGCAATGTCCAAGTGAATCATGTGTTCTACTCAAACAAACAGTTTAGTTTTGTTTGCATTATGACATGTAGATTAGTGAGCTATCGTATTTAATTCATCTTTTATGATAGGTCTTTGTGGTAGGTGCATATAGAGTTGTGTTAGTGTTGTTACTGATAGAAATGTATGCCCTACAAGCCAATCATATATGATATGATTCGACATTTCTAGGAATATCTCATTCAATTAAATAGGCAAAACTTTGTTACTAGCTTTTATTAGAAGCGTATATCGTAATGAAGTCCTTAATCACATGAAATGATGATTGAATCATGATGAGAACATGATAATGAGATCGATCATCTAGAGGTATGTGATCTAAATGTTCCTAGTCATAGGATCCTTGAGACAGGACATCAAGAATCCGGATAGACTAGTGTGTGTGATGTCTTCTCATATGATGAGAATGTCCGATCTCATTGGTCATCAGTGTGGGGACACTGAGATACACACACAGGTGCTCATTAGTGGAATGAGTTCACTGAACTAACCAATTTAGGAAAACCTGATCGGTATCTTACCGAACTGTCTATCAGGTTATTCTTACATCTCAATAGCACGGTTGGATCTTTGACCTGAGTCGCCAAAGATGTCTTGCCAGGCGTACTATGTACTTTGACTATTGACTGATGGATCACTTAGTATTGTGGTCTTATATAGTTAATGGATTGGGTATATGGGAAACCTGGTGGAGGCAATTGAGCGGACAATAGGGGATCGTTCACTCTCGGTAGGAGAGAGAGAATGTCTTATGGATTGTACTCTAAATCCTTGGCCAAGGTAGATAGGATAATTGGAAAAGGAGTTTTCCAGTTGATCCATTCATGAGTACACGATTTCATAGTGTTGGAATACTTAGGGGTTGACAGTCAGTGCCGAACCCCTGACCGACCGGGACATTGTATGAACGAGGATTTAAATCCGTGTGGTAATTGATGATGGAAAGGCTCAATATATGTTATTTAACTCCCCAAAGTCATTTGTGATCATAGGATGTGGCTTGTACCCTTTATGATCAGAAAGCCGTAAAAACTGTTATCGGATAACGGTTTTGATTTAATTTAACGGAATTATTCTTTTAAATTAATTAAGGCTTCAACAAAATTGACTATTGGGCCTAGTGGGTCACACACAATAGATCTGGTCAATAAGATGAGGGCATGGACGCAATTTTATAGAAGTGTTGGGTTTTTGTGAAAAATTCCATCTTCTATATATAAATGGCTTATGAAGCCAAACCCTAACAAGCCATAGGGCTGGAGAACGTCCCTAGCCTCCTCTCTCCCTCCTATCTCCTCTAGAAGGTGATCTCCCATGGTCAAGCTTGGATCTGGAAGGTTTAGAGGCCCGAAGGAAGGGAGAACTCGTCTATTGAAGCAGATCGTGTGGATACCGCTAGAGACCGGACACTTGAACGGTTTTCAGCAAGGAGGAATGTCCTCTCTTCATCCATGGTGAGGGATTTTAGAAATCCCATGAGGTACTCTCGTTCTACTTCATATTCGGTTCCCGGTTTTACTTGTTCGGCATCGATCAAGGCAAAGATCATGGTTTTATGGAATCAAAATTTTTCCGCTGTCATGTTTTGATTCCTTACAGTTACGTCATGATTAGAATAGTATGAATTTGGTAAATCATGCTAATCTGTACAATAGGTAGAAAAGTATCTTAATTAATTAATTGAATCCTGATGATTAGCATTACTTATAGTTGTCATAATCTAATTTTTGTTTGGGTTTTATATCTTTATTATCAGTAGGACTTGTCTAGTATAGTAGGGTAGTTGGGTGTAAATCCTATTGGGTCTGTGTGACTCACCCCTTCCAATCTTTAATATTTTTCAGGATTACAAGTTTAGCGCAGCAAAAGCATAGTGGTATTTTGGAATCAGAGGAGTAAGTTGATTATTTGTTCAATGTTGGTATTTAAATTGCAATTTCATAGAGATAGTTTAGATAGAATTATTGGAATTATTTATTGGATTTCAATATTAGAGTTTTGCTCCAAACTGATATATTTTTAGGGGTTAGTTCCCCGGTTACGGCGCCGGATTATCTTTCGCTGTGCATGTTAAAATCCGTGTCGTGACAACATGATATCAGAGCATTAACCCAGTCGTAATGACTATTTTGTCATGTCCGGGTGTATGATATCTGTTTGGATCAGACAGATTTGATGTTTACTAGACGGAATAATTTAGATTGTCTACTAGCTAGATTGAATGGCATAGAAGTGTGATGTTAGATTATTAGAGATCTACATTGTTTAATTTAGTGGTATCATTTTATGATGATTAAATTTTCAGATTAAGTGGATCTTAAAGTGTTGAATCATGTTTATAGGATAAGATTTTTTTAATTTAGATTTGTAAGGTTTTAATATTAGATGGTGATTGGGTCATTAAAGACTTAGATAGAATAATGAATATATGATAACCAATTTTTAGATTTGGTTGATCTTCTACTTTGGTTTCATGAAGAATTATTTTTACTAATCTTGAGATAAGATTCTTGATTTAGGTTGGATTATTGAATGTTTGATACATGATGATTGATCATTATCAAGTCGGTTTATACGTTGTTGATGAATTTTCAGATTTATCATGCTTAGTATTTTGGATTATTGGGAATTTAATAAGTATGATTAGAATCATGATGATATCGCATATGATTAATAGATAGATAGATTGGTGAATCTTTAGACGGGTTTAATTGGATAACCTATGTAAATTATAATGATTCATTTTGTCTATCTTGGATTAATCCAATTTATCATTGTATGGTATTTGGAGGGATACCTATGTGTGGTATGAGGATAGGATGGCATGTGTTATCTAGAATCTGGTATTGGACCTACCTAAGACATGAAGTGAATTGGTGATTGAATTATTACTTGAATATATGGTTTTAAATAAAAAAATAGATATGAGGATGAGATTATCAAATTTGAAATTTGTGTAAAAATTAAGATAACTTTAACATTCGTGGGATATGTGGGATTTTTCTTGCTATCAAGGATGAGATATCGACCATATGCAAATTTTGTGGATAAGATATTTTGACAATCTAGTACGAGTTTGAGAATTAGTGATGAATTGAGTAGTATTATCATAAGTGTTGGTAAGGTGCTTACTTCTAGTTAAGATTATAGTTATACTCTTTTTTCTCCCAATCTTTGATCTTCATTATCTTATTTTGAACTCATTTATCTCTCTCTCTCTCTATATATATATATATATTTTGATCAATTTAGTAAAATCTTGACTCTGGATCATTTTAATTATATGTTATGACCAATCATAAGTTGATCTTATCTAGAGTTGGGACTTTACTCTATTAGTGTGATCTCTTAGATTTAATGAAGATAAAAGCATAGTTGAGGCATATCTTGTTAGCAGTTTAGAAGTAACTTGAATTAGAGCTATAACCTTGTTTCAAGTAAGATATGGTGATGTATCATGTAAGAATCATGCAAATTGAGAGATATTCATAAATTATGAAACTCATCATGGATTAGAATCATTTTTCTAATTATATGTGATTACAATTAGATATTATTCATGAGGTTAGAGATAAATCCCTTGATGATAATTTGATAACAAGCACTTTAGACAAAAAGATATTGTGATTGATATAATTGATTAGCATTTGAATGAAGGTGATGATGAGAAAATGGTATTTGTTTAAGTGATGTTAATAATGTCAAAAGTGGTAAACTCATTAGAATTATTTTATTGGAAGTTAGAGATTTGGTCATCTCGAGGATTTATACAATATATATGGAATGAGGTAATTAGATTTGTGATCATATGTATATGAATGAAATGAAGGCAAGAATACTTACATTGATTTAAATGGATAGATGTTAACAATAATTGCTTTGATGGGTTAAGTGGATGACAATAATTTTGAGATATACTTCATCTTAGTGTTTCATTCTTTTGAAAAGCTTAGCTAAGAGATCATATAGAATTGAGGAATTGATATCAATCTATTTTGAGTTGGAAAAAAGGAAATTGAATGAAATTTTTATAGCTTTATATGAGAAAGATGAGAGAATATTAGGTTTAGAAAATGAATTATCAATATGAACTTTGGTATATGTTTATGAAAATATTGACATGATCATAGGGTAGTTAATCTTTTGATATTGAGGATAAGATTTATAGAAGATCATATATAAACATTGGATGATAGACGATTATCTAGACAAGGTTATACTTGAAAGTTTTAAGCATATAGTAAATCAAATTTAGAGCATGATCATATCATCCAGATTATCATCTATTATCTATGGATCTATAACTCAAGAATTATTTTACCTATCATGATCTGAATTTAGCTTTTTTGATTGAGAACTCATTCCTCTCTTTAAACCTTGATTGATTTACAAACTTAGCTAGGAGTAGACTTTGCATACTCAGATTTAGACATAAGTAGATAATGATAAATTGATTTGCATATTGTGATTAATTGTAGTAGACGAATTAGTTATACTGCAATTTATTAGAAATGATCTTTAGATAGAGGAATGCAAGAGAAATAGTTAAGGAATTTTTTATCTCTATTGTGGATTAGATGATCAATGCGTATAATCCTATGATGATATATTTTCAAATTTAGAAAATCTAGTCATTATAGTGATAATGATAAGGTATATCAAACTTCACATAAGATATTGGTTGGTTCAATTAAAAATTTGATATTAGACCAGGATTGCATTATTAGTAGATAATTAGATTGTGTCATTGATAGCACCATGTATGTACGTTATGATGTTAAATTTTTAGATTTAGTATATTTATAATTTTAGATTGAAGATGATCAGGTTTATCAATCTTAGACAAGATTATTAAATTTGAGCTATGCAAGGACTATTGGATTATTAAATACTTTTGTGGAGGATATTTGACAACCTATATCATATTGATCTGCAAAATTTTCAGATTTAGTATATCAATAATTTGGATTAATGATCATCTTAATTAAGGCCATGAGGATGAGCATGGTATACACATGAGGAATACACGTGGAATTTTAGAAAGATTTTATTTGATGATATACACATGAGGAATTTTTCAATATTATATACTTTGTGGTTGAGAATTTTATTGTCGTATGATAATCGAGTTATGAATTTGCATGGCAGAGGATAATGTAAACGATTGAAGTTTATAGAAAGAATGATAATAGTGAATGATGAGCACTAATAAGAATGGTTAAGAATTTCGAGGACGAAATTTATTTTAAGAAGGGTAGAAAGTAATAACTGGGTTTTAATAATTATAGTAAATTAGATATATTTTGAATATAATATTATTTTAAATAGAAGAATAAAAAATATGTATATTATTTATTTAATTACTTATTTCTTTCTAGGTTAATAGGTATTCTAGCATAATAAGACTTCTTCTCCCTTCAACTAGTATCCTAGCAAAATAAGACTTGTAACATCATTAACCCATTCTAACACCTTTAGAACTTTCTCCTACTCTTACGTTTATTAGTGTTTTAACCAGTCAAGATTTCTAGCGTTGATCGAACTCCCCCTCTATATATATTTCCCACCGTGATTTACCTGATCCTTTCTCAACGAGAGCGGATCACCTCAGTCCCCGGGTGAAGGGAGTAGCCTCAGTCTCCAATCAGAAACGGCCACATACCTTCGCCACTTGAGTGGCGGTTCAAGAACCGATTTGATGAATTGCTACCGAAAAAGGTTGAACTGCTACCGACATCTTACTAACTCGTTACCAACGGGTAGTGAGTTAATGACCCTGTGCCAAGGCCCCAACAAAATCATCTTCCCGCCACGTCGCGCTCAGCCGCCTCCCTCTTCCACGCCATCCTCGGCCTTCGCAGCAGCTCAAACCATCTTTGCGCCCGCCACCTCTGCCAGCCGTTCACGCCCTGGGGCTCGCGCACGATTGCGCCTCGTGCGCGTTGACGCTGCCGCCCTCGCTTGTGCTCGGCCACCGTGTGTCACCGCTACACTTGTCGACGGCTGCTCGCAGCCGCAGCAGCGCCGCCTGTGTAGGTGAGAACGCGCGATCGTCGCCCGCCTAGTCCACGAGAGCCTAGCGTCCCCCGCCGACCGTTGATGGTCCCGCGTATGCCAATCGTGTGCCAGCCAAGGTTAGCCGCAGCTTTCTCTTTTTCTCTCCCCTTTTCTCTCTCTTCCATCTATTTCATCTCTCCTATGTAGTGCATATATCTCCCACCGATATCGTGTTATCCCACGTATTTTATTTGTTTTCTTCTTCCTCTTTTGACAGCATAAAGAGGAGATTGTTTACCTTATCTTTTAATTAATCATCATTGCCATTCAAGTATACATCTCAATTATCTCTTATCACTTTAAATATATTAATTAAGATATTAAAATATGATTAGTTAACTTTGATTAAAAAAGTATATTTAGATAGTTAGATGGGTACTTGGTTTCAATTAGAAATTAATTTAAGTGTTTATACTTAGTTGTTTATTTAAATATGAATGATATCATGTTTAGATAGTTTGAATACATATAATTATGTAAAAAACATTGTAGTATATTACGATCGTATATATCCTGATTTATGTTATGAACCAACTATAATTGTTAAGAGTTAATTAATAGGGAACTTAGAGTTGATTTAATATAGGTGGGTTGCGTTTGATTAATGTTACTAATTGCATGACTTGTTAATTTAGTAGATTGCATGATTTTTAAAATAGTGCATTATCTTATTAGTTATGAATTAGATTGGTTAGTCATGACTTAACATGCATATAGGTGTAGTTGTAGTCTTTTTAATTATCTCATTGCATAAGGTTGCATATAGCTGTGCTTCGTGTTTAGGTTGTTATTTACATGTCTAATTGGATTAATTGGTGTATGTCTGAGTATTATATGCTTTCATCTTATGAGATGTAGTTGATGTAGTGTGTTGTATTTTGTAATGTGATTTGCACTTCACCAGACTATGTTAGTGGCCCGTGGACAGCGGCGAGTTAGAACAGTCCGGAGCATCCTTTGATCCCGGATACCGCGATTCATCCTAAGTACACCCCTGCCTAGGTGTACTCGCGATTCATCCTAAGTACACCCCTGCCTAGGTGTACTATGGGATCTAGTTTACTATATGTTACATTATACTATATAGTAAATCTGGTGCTAGTCCTAGAACATAACTGCAATGTCCAAGTGAAGCATGTATTCTACTCAGACAAACATTTTAGTTTTGTTTGCATTATAACATGTAGATTAGTGAGCTATCGTATTTAATTCATCTTTTATGATAGGTCTTTATGTAACGTTACATTATTTTTAGATAAATAAAAGGAAAAAAAATTAGTTAATAAATATTTATTATTATTTTATCCTTCCCCCTATTTATACCCTCTTTTTCCCCTCGGTACCTCCCCCGTACGCACCCGCGGCGCCCTCCCTTTTCTCCTCCAGAAAAACCCTATTTTCCCCCTGGTCGCGCAGCCGCCCTCCCCCTGTCTTTTCTCTTTACCGCGCGCGCACGCCCTGCCAGCGCCGCCTCGCCCGCGCGACCGCACCGCCCGCCGCCTCGGCCGCCGGCGCGCTCGCGCGTCGCGCGCGTCGCCACGTGCACTCGCGACGCCGCCCACCGCCCGCCTCGGTCCGCCCGCGCGCCCGCCTCCTCGTGCCTCGCCGTGCGCGCCCGCCCGCGCGCGCTCGCGCGCGCGCCGCCGTCGCCACGTGCGCTCGTGGCCGTCGCCCGCCGCCTCAACTCCCGCGCGCCCGCGCGCTCGCGGCGCCGCCGCCGCCCCGTTGGCCCCCGCCACGCCCGGCCGCTTGTGCGCGCCGCCCTCCCGCCGCCCGCCGCCCGAGTGACGCGGCCCGCGTCGCCGCGTCACCGCCCGGCGCCGCCCCATGCCGTCTCCCCGTTGACCAGCCACTGCCGGCGCGCCCCGCGCGCGCGCCCGGCCCCGGCGCCCGGCGCCGCATGCACGCGCGGCCGCCGCCGCCGCGTCACCCCGCCGCCACGTCAGCCCACACAGCCGTGCGCCCGCCTGCACCCGGCCGCGCCGCCATGCGCCACCCTCTCTCCCGTGCGGTACTCATCCTTCCTCTCTCCTATCACTCTCTCTCCTATCATCTTCTATTAAACTCCCTAGTTCATGATTTTTCTTCTACCAACAGTTTTTTAGAACACCTACCCGGCTCGATTTTTCGTCGCCGACGCATCCGTGGTAGTTTCGTCGCCTGATTCAATTTCCTTGGAACTCCGTGCGCCGTTCACCATCGCCGTTAAGGTAGGCATCTCGGCTATTCTTAGCACTCTAATATACTTGATTAAATCATAAAAACTTGTTTAGATGACCATGATTAGAATGATATAATTAATGGGCTGTTTTTGATTTATTAGCATATTTAGATTGAGTTAGATTAGTTTGATTGAACCATGCATGTTTAGATTAATTTAGTGTTCATGTATATTAGTTGTCATGATAGATTCTGATAGGTTTAAACCTAGTTAGTCTAGCATGGTTGCATCGCGATAATCTTTAATGTATATCTTGATTTGTTAAAAAGTCGATGTAAGGTTTAGGCATAATGTTGTTAGAATTTAGTTTATTTTCTTTTATGTGATAGGTAGTTCTGTTTAAGCATGTAATGGTTATGTTTAGGTTGTAAATTGCATGATCCTATTTATATGCATTAGTTTGTGTTAGATTGTGGTACGGTATGCAAATATGTGGTGCATAGAACCAAGGAAGGATAACTCGGGGGTCGGCCGCGGGTCGGCCGGCCCCCAACCCGGCCCGGTCGGGCCGGGTCGCCGACCCGATCGCGACCCGGCCCGACCGGGTCGATTTTATTATTATTTTTTTTTGAAAAAAAACAAAAAAACATGAAAAAATCATAAAAAATACCTAAAAATTAGGAAAAAATCAGAAAAAATACCCAATTTTTTTTAAGAATAAGAGATGTGATTTAACAAGATTCATTCAACATTCATTCAAACATTACATTAAATTGTTCTTCTACATGTATGTGCTACTTGTGACATTGAGGAAGAGTACGACGCATTAAACATATAGACAAATGATTATACTCTTCCGCCTCGTACAATTGTCCTACGATAATTGGAAAATGAACCACCATAACTATCATATGAATACGTACTAGAACTATCTAATGAATTTGCATCATCCCATAATCCTGTCCTTGATAAGATGGGCACCAAGAACCATTGTGATGGTTCTAACTGCAATATACCCATGTTGTCTTGCCCCGTGGTCATAATCTTGTGTTGCGTGGGTAAGCTTGCTCCTCTTAGTAAAGTGCGGTACATGTTCTTTGTGAAGGGGGTGTCTGTGGATTGGTTCTCCCTTGACCGAAGTGGTGCGGCGGTGCTTCCTCTGCCTCTGTGTACGTGTTGTCATCTCCGTCACTACTACTTTTGAAGTTGAATCATCCGATGTCGATATTGCACTCGGATGTTAGGCTCCGGTGTATCTTCCCTTGTCTCGTCAATTGTGTCCGGATCAATGATATCAAGAGGGTTAGTTGCAACATGTTTACCTTTGCCCTTTGATTGCCTACTTTGACGAGAAGATTGTCCGATTTTTGCTTTTTCGCCACGAAGGAGGGATCGAAATTCCTCGGAAGAGAGGAACATTGTCAAGTTCCCTTGAGCCCATTCCCGATCATCGGGGTTGAACTACAGGTTCCCTGACCCCTCGCGTTCGTTGACCCGGGCTTACAGAGGAAGCCTGCATTGAAAATATCTCATCTAAGTCAATCTCAGGTTGGCATGCAGTGGGCACCTCAATTCGTCTTCCACTTGCTTGTTGTACCCACCTTTGCTCCTCCTTACAGTTCTCTCTTATCTTCTCCAAATTTCTTAGCTTCAACCTCATGTTATAGTGACAGTAGACTAGCTGCTCAAGTCTTTGTGATGTTAGCCTATTCCTTTGCTTGGTATGAATAAGGCTAAACGTAGTTTGGCTTAGTACTCGGATTGCAACACTAGCCAAGTCTTCATATCCCGGTGCCCTTCCATGATCCATCCACCAGTCAGCTGTACATTATCATTATGTCTTAGTACATAATGCTATTAATAAGCTAATTACTTAATTAAAAAGTTGACTTAATTTAACTATACATACCTGGACTAAGAAGCATAACTGCTCGTTGCACCCTTCTTTGTCCCGAAATGAAATAACCTCATCCTATAATCATGCATCTTATTTGTTGCAATAATTGAACGGTCATCGTCCCCAGCATTCTCCGAATGACTTCCTTCTGTTGTCAACGAGTTCATTGATAGGCTTGAAGATCGGATACATGTAGCAATATCTTGGGTTGAAAAAATGACACTGGTAATTGATCATGGAAAAGTTTGCTATCGACATCGACCGAAAAAGGTAACAATTTGATTAAAAAATTTCATTTGATTAAGTTGTAAAAAACATACATTTGCATGTATAGGATGGTACAATGTTCTCTCCCACCGACGGTCAATGATATCCCACCACATGCTAAAATCTGACACCCTTTTCGAAATTTCTTCTTTTGCCCGCTCAAGTGCATCGTAAAGGTATCCATTGTCCGCCTTCTTATCTTCATCGACTATGCGAAGGACTTTGACTAATGGACCAACAATATCCATTGTCTTCTTTACGAGCCGCCAAAAGTCTCCACTCTCTAATGTTTATTCCACCTTCCTTCCCTTTCGTTTGTCTGATGGATTGGCTCTAGCAATCCAGTTAGCCCACCCCGGAGAAAGTATCATTTGGGTTAGGCAATGCCTATGTTCAAATAGGCTCTCCAAAGATATGTAGTGTGATGCAAACCGTGTAGCGATGGGTCGTAAGAGCTCTCGACCCTTTGTGTGCTCTCTCATTAGGTTCAGAATGAAATTATGGTTATAGATGAAGGATGCAATATATTGTCCGGCCTTAACAACCCGATCAATTTGAGGATCTTTGCAAATATCCTCTAGCATTAAATCTATGGAATGGGCGGAGCATGGTGCCCAATATAACCTGTCTCTTGGCCATCAACATTTGGCGACTTTGTGGCGGCATTTGCGTTGTCGTCACCACTTGGACAACTCGATCCTCACCAATCTCCTCGATAATACCATCAATTAAATCAAACAAGTATGTTGCATTTTTTACTGTCCGGATGCATCCACCGACTTCCAAAAGACGGTCCCGGCTGACGATGAAAAGTTGATCATTGTCTTCTGGTAATACCTATTAAGAGGATAAAATGATATATCTAAGCTTAAAATTCATAAAGATTTGTATCACAATTTTATGCTCAAAAGGACTAACTTTGTCCAACCATCGGTCATCAATGTGCGACCACGTTCGTCCCAGGATACGTTCGAACGTCTTGACATATTCTCTAATGTCGGCTACCTCCAATGGAAGATATGTGTTGTATATCTCCTTTGGGGTTGGTCAAACACCCCCGACCAATGCTGCTATTGTGTCGAATCATGGACTCATAATAAGGCCCCTTTGCGGCGTTGGGCGGTATACTACTATGAAAGAACCATCTCGGAAGTTGCCCGCCCCGATCTTCTCCTTGCACGATTTCAAGTTCTTTAATCTTTGTGTTGATGGTGGTTTGCCTTGGACGCGGTCGTGTGATGACCGGATCTATAGGGCCAACTGCCGGGTCGTCATCCAGGGTGAGATCGTGCACTTGTTGTTCAGGGTCCGGATTTGATCCTCTCCCGCTTTCACTTCCACGTCCACTCCCACTGCCAGAACCTTGACCCATAAACCGCCCGGTACGTCGATACATGTCTTCGTCGGCGAATGACCTTCGGCTTGCCTCCATGGCTCTTGCTAAGTCATCTGTTTGCTATGTTAAATACGTATATTTTTGTAAAATATCAAATATTAATTATTACATACCTTCGTCAATATCTTGGTATTCACTTCTTTTACTGGTCTCTCTTGTCCGGTGCCGTATATGTGTAGCGAACGTCTTGCGGGTTCGCAATTTCTTCACGCACGGTGTCCTGATGCCTCTTCGAAGCTCCTTTGGATCTTTCTAAGGATTGAAGATCTTTGTCTAAATTGGGCTCTTACCTCGGGGCGGAGTGCGTGTGCACGGTGCAACATCTCCCTTGATACGGCTAGATGATACTTTAGCAGGTAAGTTCCACCGTATATAACTTTGTCGCAATACTTGCATTTTACTTTCCTTTGCTCCATTGACACGACCGTGCAATGGAGCCAAAAGCTAGGTCATTCGGGTGGAGCGGGAAGTCTCGCGGCTTGGGGGAAGACATGTTAGAAAAATAATCCACACAATAAATAACACGAAATAAAATTTAGAATGACAAAGAAACCGCTTTGACATGGTCAAAAATAACGCTTTAAGGGTGTGAACGACACTAGGTGGAGCGGAAACTATCCCGAGCGAGGGGTGAGGCGAGTGGAGGGATGAGCGTTGGCCGGTGATAGTGAAAGAGTGATCGGTGAGGAGGGGAGACCGAAAAAGTGATCGGTAGGAGAGGAAGAAGACCGAAAGAGTGATCAACCGGGGCCGGGGAGGGAGGTGAGGTGTGGAGTTGGAGACTTGGAGTGAGTTGAACCCTCCCCCTTGGGGGCTATTTATAGCCCCCGAGGGGGGGGACAATTTGGTAAATGGTGAGGGTCGGTGGGGGGAAAAGTCCCCCAGCTAACTCTCTTAAGTGGGGGGGGGGGGGCCCCCCCCCCGCCCCCCGCTGCTTTTGTTAGTGGGGGCGGCGGTGGGGACCGCGCGACCCGGTCCGCGCGACCGGGCCGGGTCGCGCGACCCCACGCCGGGCAGTGGGAGTCGGCCGGCGAGGGAGTCGATTCCGGGCCGGCTGGGAGTCGGCCCGGCAGGGTCGATTCCGGGCCGGTCGGCCTGGAATCCGGCTGGGTCGGGCGACCCGGGCGACCGGGTCGCCGACCCGGCATACCATGCATAGAACCATGTGTGTTCATCTATGTATTTCATGTTTGATTTGCCAATTAAATGTTCATGTTTACTGTCTGAGTTAATTATATGCTTGCATTGTGTGGAATGTGGTTAGTGCGGTGGTATAATGTGGTTGAAATGTACTTCAGGCCCATATATTAGTGGCCGTGGGCAGCGGAGATTAGTTGAATCTGGAGCATCCTTCGATCCCAGATACCGCGGTTTATCCTATGTACTCCCCTGCCTAGGGGTACTATGGGATTTAGTTACTATATGTTACTTCCTACTATATGGTAAATCCGGTGCTAGTTTTGTGATGTGACTACATTTTTTCAGATGTAGCATGTTATTTACTCAGACAGGTGTTTAGTTGTGTATGTTGGCATAGATGTTAGTGTTCTAGATGTGTCCTTGGTTTTATGTCAAGTTAGGCGTGTATGAGCATACCTAGAGTAGTATAATGTGTATGTTATGTTGGTTTTAATGCATATAGAGTCATGTTATCATTTGGGGTAGTTGAATGACTTTGTAATCAGTTAATTAAAGATATATGATTAGTTTAAACCCTATGTATTAAATCTGATTTTTAGGCTTAATATGTATTGTATAAATACCATTAGAAATCACTAGTATAGTAGGGTAGTTCGGGTGTAAGACCTACTGAGTCTGTGGTGACTCACCCCTTCCCATTATTAACCTTTTCAACTGATTTCGAGGAGCCTCTTCCTGAGGAGGACTTTGGAGAAGATTTCGAGGAGGACCTTGGAGTTGATCCAGAGCCGTTCGAGGACCCAGAAGAGGAGGAGTTTGGTGACGAGTAGGGCTGTAAACGGGTCGGATTCGGTAGCAGATTCGCCAGAATCCGATTCCGATTCCGATAAGGGTTAAGGGGTTCCGATTTCGATTCCGATAATTTCGAAATCACTATGTTCCGATTTCGATCCAATTCCGATTCCGATTCCGTTATCGAAATCGGATTAACGGAAACGGAACCAACTGATTCCGATTCCGATTCCGATAAGCTACCGGAATATTCGATTCCGATTCCGATAGCTTATAGGATACAAAAACAAGTTCCAAACCCGTTAATTTTTATCGAAATCGAATCGGAATATCGGAATATCGGATTCCGTTTACACCCCTAGTGACGAGTGATCACCTCATATCATTTAGGTTGCTTGATTTTCCCTTCTGTTGTTAGTTTGGTGTTTGTTTGGTGTGATTTTTAGAGGTTGTTTGGACTATGTGTTGAGTCCTCTTAGTTGTTTGGTGTTGGCTACTTGTGGTATTTCTTGGAGTTTGGATTTGTTTGGATCATTACAGGTTGTTTTGAATTATTCAGATTCGATAGTGTGAATTGGATTTTGTTGTTCTCCTAAACTGTCCCGATATTCCGGATTTATTTTCCGCTGCGCATTTGTATATTCCGGGTCGTGACACTTTATGGTAGGTGCATATAGAGTTGTGTTAGTGTTATTATGTCATGATTAGAATAGTTTGCATTTGATAAATCATGCTAATATATACAATTGGTAGAAAAGTATCTTATATAATTAATTGAATCTTGATGATTAACATTACTTATAGTTGTTATAATCTGATTTTTGTTTGGGGTTTATATCTTTATTATCAGTAGGACTTGTCTAGTATAGTGGGGTAGTTGGGTGTCCTACTGAGTCTGTGTGACTCACCCCTTCCAATCTTTAATATTTTTCAGGATTGCAAGTTTAGCGCAGTAAAAGCGTAGTGGTATTTTGGAATAAGAGGAGTTAGTTGATTATTTGTTCAATGTTGGTATTTAAATTTTAATTTCATAGCAACAATTTAGATATAATTATTGGAATTATTTATTGGATTTCAATATTAGAGTTTTGCTCCAAACTGATATATTTTTAAGGGTTAGTTCCCCGGTTACAGCGCCGGATTATCTTTCACTGTGCATGTTAAAATACAGGTCGTGGCAAACGTGAGAAGAAGGCGAGGAAGAGAGAACGCTAGTCGAAGGTGAGTGAAATAGGGAAAGACAATGAGACAAAGTAGCCTGAAAGAAAAAAGAGTCTTCGAGAGAGGAGGCACCGTCTTGTGTCGTTGTCGAGAGAGGTGGAAACTTGCCGTCGAAGCCTCCATTTGGTATCCTACTACTGCCAGAGTTGGGGAGCCCAACGTTGCCAGAGTGTCGGCCACCACGAGAGTTGCCATGCCACTACAAGAGTTGCTAGCATCACAAGTGTCAGCCACCGCACGAGAGTCTCAATATCGTATCCTCTAACCTACACCTTATCCCATCAAATATGTGGGATGACTTAACCATGACATTATTCTTATTTTTAAAGATAAATCCAATTAAACTAAACCAAGGTAAGTTAAATTTTATTTGTATAACAAACAAAGGATTAGGGATAAACTAAATTTATCCTCAATTATTTATCTCCATACCAAATGAGACCTTAGGATTTATTTGGTGGGGATAAGAGTGAAATTCTAAAAATATTTTAGGTGGTATTGACTTTACTGGTAAAAGGAAATACAAATAGGTTCGTTTGGTTGAGAGCAAGAGTGAAAACATAGAAAATATTTTTACATGCTATTGACTTTGGTAAAAGGGAATACAAATATCTTCAGTTGTATATCTCCTTTCAATTATTAGGTTTGTTGCAAAAGATTTTCGGACCATTTTAATATATACAAGTTATTTGAAGATTTTTTTTCAACGTACGATTAGCGCAAGGCCAAAAACAAACTATTTTCATAGTTACTAACTATCTAATATATTATTTGTCATAGTAAAATAATTATATAATAAAATATAATTATTAAGAACACCATATACTACCCATTGCAAGTGAAGATATAGAAGACCAAGATGCGTATGTTTAGAGTAAAAGAAAAATAGAAGAAAGCAACTTATGTAGAATTAAATTTTATAAAAAATATAAATAATTTATTTGGTACGCTTAAAACTAATATTCTTATAAAAAAATTAATTATTTGGTTGTTGGTAAAACATTTTAGAATTTTTATTTTTTATTTAAATAGTTTTCCCATGTTTGTTATTTATTTTTATAATTGTTTGATATACATTAGACATGAATAGAGTGCAAATGTGTATATATAAGAATTTAATGTTTGGTATATATGTATAAACATCAAAAAAATTATTTTGCGTTAACTGTTTCATTTTCATCCTTTATCAAATTTGATTATCCATGAGGAGTTAATTTAAAGATTTACTTAAAATATATCTATCGTACCCACGGTTGACTCTGTAGCAAGTTTATGGGCTCATCGAAAATAGCTTCCGGATAACTTTGCCGGATGTCGAAATCTTGAGTTTTCAGAGGGTTTTTTTTTGTTCACGATGGTCGGTCGAGTGGTCAGATGAACGTGTTGTGCGACACACGACGAGAGATCGAGTCTCTTGCTCGATCCTTACATATACCCTTCCCCAAGGAAAGATTAGATTCTTGCGACCCTCGAATCTCGCTCCTCGCTCACGTGTCAACCACCCGACGGACGGTCGGCCTTGAATTTTCAGAGTCAACGCATCAATTTTTTCATTGACTTGTAGTATAAAGGTAAACAAATGATGAGTTTGAAGGAAATTTTAGGAAAAGTCCGTCTCTTGTATACACGGATCCATAGATAAGGATTCTCATTGACTCGGGTTTAGCAAAAACTTAATTTTAACTACGAGTCTAAAGAATCTACAAGAATTAAATAGAAAGAACTTGGGATAACTATCGACGGTATTCTTATGCTTAAATTAATTAAGCTCATCGATGAGCAAAATAGTAACGACTAATTAGAGCGAGGCTACTCGTTGTTTTGCTGGTAAGGGAGCAAATGAACCAATAAACTCAACAAATAACTTGAAACTCGGCTCGATAAAAATTCGACTCGACTTGTTTACTATGTTAAATGAATAAATTTGAACAAAAATAAAACTCGATTCATTAAACGAGTCGAGTTTGAACAAACTCCTGTTCGACTCGATAAACTCGCGAGTAAATTGATTAAATATTATATTATATATTTTATTTTACAAAAATTAAATTATAAGTATTAATAATTATTTATTATCACTTAAATATATTAAATAATTTTAAAAATGAGTTTAAATTTAGACTGAGTTTCATAAATGAGCTAAATTTAGAGTTTTACCGATAACTTTTTATTGATTTTGAGTTTTATAAACGAGATTATATATAACTTAAGTTTGAATATGAATTGAATTTTAGTCTAGTTATTACTTGAGCTCAAGCTTGACTCGGTTCGATTGATAAACGAATCATCAAATTTGAATAAGAGTTCAACATACTCATTAAAATTCAACTTGAACTCGAACTCGTGTAAAATAAAGAAACCGAGTTTGAACGTCGTACTACTCGATTTAGCTCGGCTTGTTTGCACTCCTATTTGACCGATTACAAAGATAATCCTTGTATGGCTGGAGCGGGAGGGATAGAGCACACGTTTATGGGCCCGTCTGGGTTAACAGGGTACAAAGGGGAGAAATATACGGATAATGTATCTGGTCCGGGGTATGGGTATAAAAGCACAATTGCAAAAAAAAAGAAGTAAGAGAAGTAAAGTTGGGCCAAGTGTAAACGGGCATGGTGGCCACCGACACTGTTGACCAGGTGCATAATTGGACGTTGGTTGAGCAGGCCTCTTTAACAAAATCCGATATCAAAAGCGAAACTTCTTAATTATATCGGAATCGAACTTTTTCCTCGCACGAGAGAACGTCCAGAGTTCTAACAACTGCGAGTGGCTCGTATAAAAACGGCCAAGTTTTGAAAAAAAACATGCAATCTTACCGTCATCACCCAAGAAAGTAAATAAAAATTATTTTTGATGACTACAATACGATGATAATAGGTATTAATAACTACATTATTTCTTATTAGGTTTACTGTTATAATCTTTGATTAAAGGGCTTTTAGATGTGCTCTTATTAAAAATGTTCTAGGACATCTATTTCTTTGTATAGATTATTTTTTATTTTAAATTATATAAAAATTTGAAATTTATTTTTATATTATGCTTGAGAGTCAAAAATAAAGAATTGTTCGGCCATAAGAAAAATTGAATAATTTTGATTTGGATTCATTTCGTATAATTTTGACTTGTGAATGCACAGGATTTTAAGTTGGGGATGGAATTATTCATATTCATAATCTTGATAAAATAACGGCCGGTGAAGTTCGTATAATGTTTTTACCATGTCCTGGTATCAGTTATTAGTTACAAGAAGGTAAAAAGCAAACACAAGTGTACGTAAAATAACCGTCAAATCTTTTTCCTAAGAAACGCGGCTTGAAGGCACGGTAGAATGCAAATAGTCTTAAACCCATGGTATAAATGCTATATTAAAGATCGTCTTGGTCTTTAACTCAAAGATACACATAAAAGCATGTGCTGGCGGGGCTGGTTAGGCCCGCACGAGCACGACTCGTCGGGCTGCCACCTCTCCTAGGCAACGACAAGCGGTGGTTGGCCGCGGCGCTGTCGCCGTCGGTAGCTGGGGAAGGGTGCTCCACCGGTCACTCTCATTGATGCCCTTCCAAAAACTCCATGGGACACAATAACTACGCCTTTTACAATCCTACCTACTTGGTTGTTTATCTTTCTTATTTTTAAATCAAGGCATACCATGTATATAAAGTCGTTAACCCGGCAATTCTTCACAGAACTGATACCACGCCAAGCAGGATAAAATATTACGGGATATTTGGTTATGGAAGTTTTTATTTTAATTTTTAAAAATTATAAGAAAATTGGTTAAAAGTGATATTTGACAACTAGGACAATTTTATATTTTGAAAGTGATTTTCTTCTTAAACAGAAAAAAGAGTTTCATCTCTTTCTCTTTTCTCGTGGTTCCTCACTTTATTTAGTCATACATGATTGTTACTCTTTTTTTTATTATCACGTCCTTTCGAACATGACAATTTTACGTCATGAGTTAGCTCATTTTTTATTTTCATACAACTTTTTATCATGAAAATATATAAAAAATTATCACTCAACTAAACAGCCTATTAGAGAATTCAATCGAACAATTTGCCAAAACGATCGACCTTGCTGGGAGGTGAGCCGCCTTACGTGACACCGCAGTACAAAAGAAACATAGGCTCGCTAGATCTGGGGACCTCCCCAAAGATCGCCTCCACAATAGTTTTAATATCGCTTTTGTAGTTATCCCTTCTCACTAAATATAATAGTTTTATATCCTTAACTACCTTAGATTTTATTTTAATTTTAAAAATTCTTATTAAAGTCTATAGAAAATTATGGTGCAACCAAAGCACTGCAAAAAACTTTGAGTAATTTCTAAAAGAGTCAACAAATATATGAAAATGTTTATGTTCCGGCAAGATGACACTAAACTTAGAAAGAAACGTACACCACGGTAACGGTAGTGCTGCGCTACACATTGAGACGTCTCCCACTAGGACGCGTTCCTGGTGTGGACAAAAAAAAAAGTTACTACCTCAGCATCGTGGAATCAACGGACTGATGGCACACAAATAAATAGTTTTGGGCAACAGAACAAGATAATCTAATTTCTAGAAGAGGGTGCAAATGCCCACACAAGACAAAAACGTTACCTCAAGCAGGTTGTATCATTTAACGTCCGGGTAGAGAGGAGCAGTGCCCATCTCCCCCCGGCAAAAGGCACCTTCAGTCCTTCCTCGGATAAATCCCAACGTGAATAATAATCGAAGGACACAATTGGAACAAAGTTGACTGCGGCTTATAGAGCAGGAATGCGAACATGGTCCTGTGGTCCTTTCCTCCCCGAGTTCAGCCGTAGCGGATGACGGAGAGACCCCGCAGTCTGCTTCCCGATGTTTCCAAAATCAAGCAGCGTTAATGTTCCCCTCTCTATCCATGCCTTAGCTGTAAAACAGTTCTCGCCAATAGATAAATGAGCCGAAAGAACGGCGCCACCTTCTCAGTTCTCACTCAGTCTGATCGAGGGTACTCTGTTTTTTTCGTCTTATACTTTCTGCACAGTATGGAGAGTGGCGACAGTACAGGCATGGTCACTTTTTCTCTTCTCTTCCTCAATAAGTCACTCCGAGGAAACGGAAGAAAGAAAAAAACAGCTTACTTAGAAGAAGATCCTGGAGGGATTCCTCTTCTCGTCTTTCCTCCCGTTTTGTGGAGTCCTTTCGATTTTGGGCTGGGTTCATCCCTGCTCGCTCTTCAGCTTCTCCCCGTTGCTGTCCTTTTTCCCCTTGCATGCCGATTCCTTGATTTGGGCTTCTTCGTGGTTTTGTGAGGGTTCTGAGCTGCTTGGGTTCATTTTGCCTGTAAAAAGGCTTGAGGAAAGTTGGGTTGATTTCGTGGGAGGGCATCCACCGTCGCTTGAGGAACACCAGCGCCATTTCGGCATTTGACCGGCTGCAGTCTGTTATCATTCTTCTTGCTGCTCCTCGCAGGAAAGACTGCGACTTGTGGTAGCGCAGACGGTGAGAGACATAGCTCTGTGCTGAGGCATGGCAGGAGGAGCCGCGCCGGCGCCCAAGGCGGATGAGTTGGTGCCACACCCTGTGAAGGACCAGCTTCCAAACGTCTCCTACTGCATAACAAGCCCACCTCCATGGCGTGAGTGCAGATTTTTTTGCCTTCATTTGCATGTGTGTTTGCTGGCTAGTTGCTTCATCATCGCAGGTTTTTATTGTTCATCTCCCTTCTCTTTCTCAAGGTTTCCGTTAAAAAGAGCACTTTTGGTATTCTCTTTCCCTCGTTTCTTCTCTGTTCAACTTGCCTAAAATCGGGTTTAAGGTTAATGCTCTAGTTCTATCTCTTTTGCTTCAGCCTGTCGTGGTTGGTCTTGATCCCTTTCTGATCACCACGTCAGTATTTTACCACCTGTTAATGTTCTCGGTCTTTGTCTGGGGGGTGGCGTAGTATAAATGGTGGTTGGAGACTAAGGAAACTAAATGGTGGTCTATCTCAGCTTGAACTTTAGGTGATCTCTTTTAACAAGTCATAAGTCGTGTCTTCTTTGAATTCAGATGGTCCTATTCTTTGTTCATTATGATATCTAGTCCATTCTTCTGTTCTTGTTTCTACATGGAATTCGGCTACTTTGTCTTACACCTATCTGTATTCTCGTAATTGTAATTAGCGTTGTTAGCGGGCTACTGTTTTTAGTTTTGCCTGATTGCAATCTTCTTTGTTGGAACCCCCCTCCCATGCGTTGTTCATTTGAGTTGTAAATAATCTTATAATAATCTTATTAATTATTGAAGAACCTGCCAACTTAATCCTTCAAATTTTTTGGGTGAGCTGTCCTGTCCGGCTGCCTTTACTGTATCGCTTTACTGCTCTTTCCACATTTTCTATTAAGTATGTTGTATATAGCCTTTGGATATGAATCCAATATGGTAAGAAATTTCTTGTCTGATCATTTTTAGAATTGTTATCTTTTCATTTAACTTTATAGTTTATACTGAGCAGTATTTTGGTAGGCTTCAAGTTATCAATTTAATTTTGTTTGTGATGCAGCGGAAGCAATTATTCTTGGCTTCCAGCACTATTTGGTTATGCTGGGTACTACTGTCATCATTCCTACAGCTCTTGTTCCACAGATGGGAGGAGGAAACGTAATCCTGGATTAAAATCTTTACCTTCTTTATTTGTTAGTCTTTATTGCTTCAGTGCTCACACCTGCACCTTCAATTTAATAACTACATGATTCCAATCTTTTACTAGGATGATAAGGCAAGGGTGATTCAAACTCTACTTTTTGTAGCTGGCTTGAACACTTTGTTTCAGACGTTCTTTGGTTCTCGTCTGCCAGCTGTGATTGGGGGATCATATACCTTTGTCATGCCCACAATTTCAATAATTTTAGCTGGGCGATACAGTGGCATAATTGACCCCCATGAGGTCAGTTATTCAAGCCTGCTTTTCTTTCAGTTCTGTAGTAACTATTCAACATCAATTATATTTCTTTCTTCAGAGGTTTGAGCGCATCATGCGTGGAACACAAGGTGCACTGATTGTTGCATCAACCTTGCAAATCATTATTGGGTTCAGTGGCCTTTGGCGTAATGTTACAAGGTTCAGCTCTGGTCTTTAAAAATATCATTGCCTTCCTATTTTTTCTTATCTTAATACGTCACTTTTATTTTAGGTACCTAAGCCCTCTTGCTGCAGTTCCTCTCATCACTCTAGTTGGTATGGGACTCTATGAACTGGGCTTCCCTGGGGTAAGTGTCTTGTAGGTTATGTCTAGGCAAATTAGTATGCTTTACAGTTTGTTTAATTGATCTTCCTGGAAGCATTGATATGGAGCATAATTAATTGATCCCTCTTTTAATTTCAATTGTTGACATATGATTTCCTAGCTGCAAATTGTTTAGTGTATTTGCATGTAAACAATATACTTCTTGGTGATTGTATAGGTTGCGAAATGTGTTGAAATTGGACTTCCACAGCTTATCTTGTTGATTGTTTTCTCACAGGTACTTAATTTTATTACTTGTTGACTTTCTTCTACCTTACTCTTTTTATATGTTTGATGTAAACTATTTTGAACACCTCATTTACATTATAGTTTTTTTTTCAGACTATTTCTTCTCTTATTGTTTCACTTCTCTCTTGCAGTATTTGCCCCACTTGTTACATGGGCACGTCTTTGGTCGTTTTGCTGTCATATTTTCAGTTGCAATCGTATGGCTTTATGCATTCTTGCTCACCATTGGTGGAGCATATAAGCATTCACCTCCAAAGACCCAGTTTCATTGCCGCACAGATCGTTCTGGCCTTGTAAGCGGCGCTCCTTGGTAAGCCCTACCATGCATTATTATTTTATTTTTAGCTTTATCCAGTCAACAAATTTTTTCTTTCCCTGCCACTTTGAGCCAGAGTGTCAAAACTGGCCAAGGTTTGGCAAAAGTTGTTTGTTTGGGTTGCTTTTTGGTCATCCATGCTGATCCCTGTTCACCTGACCAACTCATTTGAAAGAGTCTTCTGCCGTCTTTCTATTAAATTCTACCTAGCATAGCCTGGTTCAGTATGACCTAGATCAGTAATGGGATCATGATGGTTTTACAACTGACCTATTAGGTTGTCAATCTTGTGCCTTTAAACCTTGCTTCGTATCATTGATTGAGACAATACATATGTATATAACTTTAAAGGTCTTCTTGCAGGTAGTATTATTACCATACTTCATAGCCATAATCATTCCAAAACTGTCCAAATGTGTGCAAAATTAGAATTTATAAAATGTGCTTTTCAATCTTGCTTAATATCATTGATTGTGACTATATATACATATACATATATATGAGTGTTCTATTGCAGGTAGTATCATTACTACGATCCATAGTCATAATCATTCCTAAATTGCCAAAATATGTGCAGGATTAGAATTCCATATCCATTTCAATGGGGAGCTCCCACATTTGATGCTGGTGAAGCTTTTGCCATGATGGCTGCTTCTTTTGTTGCCCTTGTTGAGGTTTGTTCTTTCTTATTGTGTTAGGGTGCATAGCATATCTATGCATGTTTCTGGTTTTTACTATTAAGTATTAACCTTGTATTTGGCTAACATCTTCGTCTTTAATGCAGTCCACGGGTGCCTTTATTGCTGTATCAAGGTATGCTAGTGCCACACCTTTGCCCCCTTCTGTTCTCAGCCGTGGTGTTGGGTGGCAGGTATATTGACTTATTTCATTTACTGCTAAGTTTCTTTACCTATTTACCCCTGTTGATATGACTAATCACAACATACCCTCAGTTAGACCCTATTGATATGTATACCTCCTTAAATATTGAAATTGAAGTTAGAAGTTATCTCCTGTATAATAAAAAACTGTTAATCAATACAGTTAACATCATGATATTGATCATGATTTTAAAGTTTATAAGAGTCATGATTTTAATAGAGTTAACATCATTATTTTATTTTATGAATTTAACATTACTTTTTAATTGTTGGAAAAGAGGTAGGACAGAGCAGGATAACAAAAGGGAAAAGAGAGATTTGGTTATTTTACTCTATCTTAGAAGGGTTGAGTTGGAGAAAATGCAGAAAATTTATGGTAGGTGTATGTGTAACTTCAAGGTTTTAGTTGTATACATGCTAGCAGGTGTTTCGAGGGAACATTAATGATTGCCGTCTCGGATCTCGGCTTCGTCTCGGGAGAGAGGGTGGGGGTGAAAGAGAAGAAATCTCGGAGAAATCTTAGGAAAAATCTTGGGAGATCGGATCTCAGATTCTCGGATCAAAATGTATGTATGTATGAAACATAACATAATATCTTATAAAGATGAAAGTGCATCAATGAATTTACATGAAAATATATAACACATTTGTACATCAATTGTACGAATGAACAATTACAAAACACTCTCAATACCAAAAAGATGATCTTTGTGCTTCTAAAAGATATAAACTTGTATATAATCTTATTTAAATACTAATGTGATATTAAGAACACTTTTTATGTTCTTGTTCTTGATTGTTTATTACAAATCAATGATTAAATATTTGTGAAATTGAATTGATATAATTTGTTTTACATAAGATATAATCTTTGTACGATAAATTGATGATTAATATTCAAATCTAAAATTTGAATAGATTAAGAGTATTATTTGGCTAATTGAATGTGTATGTTTAGGTGTTTATACATTTAAATGTGATTTCATTTATATATGGATAGATATATATTTATTTTTGAAAATAATTAACTTTTACAAACTTGATGTGTGTGTATGAGAGAGAGAGGAGAGTTAAAATAGATCTTTATAAAATTTAATTATATAACATATATTTATGATTATGAATCTTATATATATGCGATATTATAAGTGATAGTGAAATATATTAATATGTTTACACTATCATAAACGGGCTCTTGGGAATCGCGGATCGACCTGCATGATCAGATCGCGAGGGTTAAGGATGCAGCGCCCCTGGGGTATTGGGGGGGGGGCAAAACCCCCCGAAGAATTTTTTTTATGGATCAATCGATGTGTGCCTGTGAGGGCACGATCCACAGTGAACAGTAGCCACAACGCGGCGAGATCGTGACGATCTCATTTTTCGGTGCCTTGGCGAAACTAATCTCGCGAGATTTTCGCGAGACGACTTTCCATGGGTACATATGAACATAGCGTACATGCATTGATATATATACATACAATATTTTACAACTGCATATGTCCTTGTCATTATATGACCTTTGATTCTAGGGCATTGGTATCTTGCTGGATGGACTGTTTGGGACAGCAAATGGGTCGTCAGTATCTATGTAAGTTTCTGTACGACTGCTGCATGTGATAATTGAAGGACATGGTATTTTTCTTCGTTTGCTTTTTACATTTATAATTTGGGGTATCTGCAGTGAGAATGCAGGTTTGCTAGCTTTGACACGTGTTGGCAGCCGGAGAGTTGTTCAGATATCTGCAGGATTCATGATTTTCTTTTCAATACTTGGTAAGTTCCAATTGAGCAGTCAACTTTGAGAGAGATGGGGGGTTACTGCATAAATCCCCTTTCTTGATAGATATTATTACAATATTCTCCCTCAAGATGGATCAAAATATCATGAAGTCCCATCTTGTCTACAAGATAAAATAAATAACAAGGCTAAGACCTTTAGTCATGATATCTGCTACTCGATTAGAGGGTTTAACAAGTGAAATACATATTTGACATGGTCAATCTTCTGTTTAATGAAATGATGAAATGACTATTAATATCAATGCATTTGGTACAATCATATTGCACTGGATCATTGACGATCTCACTTGCCATTTTGCTATCACGATACAATCAAAGTGGAGATCCATCCCACAAATGCAACTCTTGAATTAGTTTTGTATCCAAAGAAACTCACACGCTAACTGCAATGGTTCTATACTCTGCTTCGGCTGTTGATCGGGCTACAATCGACTACTTTTGCAGCTTTGCTATATCAATCAACTATGTTGCCTTCAACATACGTACATTATCTAGAGGTTGAATTTGATCATTCAATGATCCAACTCAATTGGCATCAATAATCGTTCTATTTGAAAATTTGTGTTTGGAAAATGATTAGCATTGATCTGGATATCTATTCAGTTAATGCAAGCCTTTATAAGTTCATTCTAGATGTGCTCTTGGATCATGCCAAGTCACATATGAGGCAAATAAATCAATTTTCTGATACGTCTTTGGTCTCTCTTTGTTAACAAGTGCATCATCACACGTCACCATGCTGTAATTTGATCTATAGAAGTAACAATAGATTTACATCTCAACATTTCACTCTTTAAAAGTGTGTAAAATATACTTTTATTGTGATAAAAAAATTTTCTTGATGATTGAGCAATCTCTATCCCTAAGTACCTTAATGGGCCCTAGATCTTTTATTGCAAACACCTGCTTCAAATTTGACTTTGATTGTTCTATCTCATGATAATCATCTGCCGTAACAATCATATGATTAATATGCACTAGAATGACTACTTTTGTCATTGGGGTGTTTATAGAATAGTGTATGATCTACATAACTTTTTTATCTCATTCTCATCACAAGTTTGCTGAATCTATCAGACCAAAAAAGTATGAGGAGATTGATTTGAACCACATAATGATTCAATTTAAATACTTTTCCTGTAGTGGCTTCACCATTAAATCTAGATGGCATTCGCAAATACATTTGTTCTTAAAGATCACCGTGGATAAAATTATTTGTTACATCCAACTGATGTAGCTCCCTATTAAGGTTATCGGTGTTCAACCCATATGTCCAAGTGTAGTCTTTTGTCACTGGACGACCTTTATACCTTTATATTTTCATCTTCATTTGTTTGACGGCAAACTTTTATTTATTTCCAACATGATATTTTCCCACAGGTAGAACAAGTTTCCATGTCTGATTTCTGGATAAAACATTAATCTTTTCTGGCATAACTTGTTTCTACTTAGGATCTTTTATGACCTTTTGTCAAGTGTTGAGAATAGAAATGAAATCTAATGCAGTTACAGAACACTTAAAAGGAGGCACATTAGTATATGATAGATAATTTGCAATATCATATTGATAATGAACAAGAGCATTGATAGGGAGTGGTAATGAACAAGAGCAATGATAGGTAGTGATGGGAATAAGTATGGATATGTTGATATCTTTTGATATAAGGACATATTTGTAAATATTTTGATTTCAAGGGTTAAATATCAAAATCATGCTTTATACAAAGCCTTACGTGTAATGTTGAAAAAAATAATGTGAAATTTTTGGAAACCTAGGTTGTCCCTGTGGGGGCGGTGCCTCGTTCTTCCGCTCTCTCTCTCTTTGGCCCGGTGTGCCTTTGTCATCCTTCTAGGGTTTTCATCTACTCCAAACCTGGCAATATGCACCTCTTCGCCCTCTCCCCTCTTTCTCTTGCTCAATCATCTCCAACCCTCTCTCCCTAGCTCGACAGTCTGATGCCACCCTATTGGATGTTGACTCCATCAATCACATGCTATATAAAGCCTTGCATGTAATGTTGAGAAAAAAAGAATGTGGAGTCTTTGGAAACCAAGGGTATGTTTGGGGTGGTGCCCAATTTTCCCTCTCTTCCCCTCCTCGGCCTGGTGTGCCTTCACCCTCCTTCGTCTTAGGGTTTTCTTCTCCTCCAACCCTGCCAATCTATGCCGTAGATTGTGGAATTGGCAGATGCAGATTAAGATCAGCTGATTCTTATATCGGATTGGCATTCTTGACCAGAGGACTGATCCAGAAAAAGTCCAGGTGGAATCGGCCGGATCGGTCGGGATCTCGGAATCGGATCATGATCAGATCATTTTTTTTTGCAATTATGGTCGGATTGGCCAAGATCGGTCAGGATCATAAATAGGAATCTTTTTTTTAATTTACCGATTAGTTTTTGTTCCAGTGGATTGGTTGGGATCAGACCAATCCGATCCAATCCTGACTCCAATTCCGAACCTGCGATCCTTGGTTTGTCCCCTTCACTCTCCCTTCTTCTTCTTGATCAATCATCCCCGGCCCTCTCTCTCCCCTTCTTGATATTTTGATGCCACCTTGTCTCCAGCAACTTGAAAAACATTGCAAACACCCATGCCATGTTGCTAGATGTTGACTCAAACAATCACAAAGCCTTAGACATCTTGTGTAGCATCGCCAATAGCTCGGCATCTCCCAGGTATATGGACCTTTGGTGATCCTCGGAGTAGTCTCAGCCTTCACAACAACCCACGTCTTATCTCACTACGATCATTACCAGTCCCACACACTCCCTGATTGTTCTCCGCCACTCCCAACTCCTTCACGCCACATCTGAGGCCCCCTTGTGCCGCTTTCGTCTTCTGAGCGCTGCTCCTTTCACACCTATAGGAGTTGCCTAAGCACGAGGATGGAGATGAGGGTGAAGGTGGAGGATGTCCAACAACACTTGTGTCATCTACTTCAACTTGGTTTGCAACGGTTCAATAAGAGAATCAGCCAATTCAGGCTGGTTTAGGGCCTAGGCTTGGCGGTTCAGTCCATTTTAGGGCCCCTCGACCTAGTTCAACTATGCTTTGACCAGCAAGGATCGCCGGATCGGGATCGGATCCTGGATCGGTGGGGTCCGATCCGATCCGGATCGGATCGGATCGGACCGATCCAGGCCGATTCCAATGGAGCCAGACCGATCCAGAATCGGTCTGGATCGGTTTTTTTTTTTTTTTTTTTTTTGCTTTTCGAAAAAATATGGAAAAATCGCCAAAAAATCAATAAAAATACATAGAACTCAGGAAAAATGTGAAAAAAATATAGGGAACACTCATTCATATAAAAAATTAACAATCAATCATATAGAACACATATCACTATATCGGCCCCAATCACACAATAGAACGCATCATTCCCCGAAATAAGATACATGTTTTTATGAAGCAAACAATCATACCCAACTCACAAATTGTACGACACATTCTTCTTACCACTCGTATTACATTGCGTGAAATAAACAAAGAAATACATTATACGTATGCATATCACTGCACCAACTATGGTAACGTCGGAGTAGGATGGATGCGGATACGGATCTCCGTCTGGTAATTTTGATTTTACGCAAATCTCCATTGATTAGGGTCGGTGCATAGGTGGCCGTATCCATGAAAAATAAAGGCGGGCCATGTGTAAACTATAAACTCACGATCGGTCGGAGGTGTAGGTAAAAAAGATGGTGGAGGTGGATAGCCGAGCTGTATACGGCAGAGGCCTCGGATAGGAAGATGCAAAACTCGTCGAAAAGCATTCAACCTCGTCCAATGTCCGGCACTTGCCACTCGAATACGAGTGTCTTTTATCACTCAAATCATGCGGACTGCTCCACTTGTCCGAGCACTACTAGTAGAGCCACCCTCGCCTCCGCCACCCCCGCCTCCACCTCCACCCCCCGTACGTCTGTTCTTTGTGTGGGTGGCGCAAATTCTTCTTCATCCTCGTCGATGAAGGTGGCCGAGTGGTCTCGGTGTCGAGGAGATGATGTCGCCGTTTGATACTTATCTTCTTCCTCTTGATGTAGTACCTCCTTGACTTGCTGTTGTGAAGGTAAGCATGTTTTCTTTAAAGCCCTAAATAATGGACCAGTGTTATTGGTGGTGGTGGTGGTGGTGGTAGAAGGACCCCGAAAGCTGGAATCCGGACGGGGCCGTAGCCGCCGGGGGCGGAGTGGATGTCTCTGCGGAGAAGGCGCGTAGTCCGGGGTGGATCGGGGAAGTGGAGCGTGCACGCCGAACTTGACTTTCTTCAACTTCTGCGCATGTCTTCATCCTCACGCGACAACGGCCCATCGTCAAGCTCTCCTTCGGCCAGTGATCCGTCGTTCGGGTCGAACTCGCTCTCCTCGGCATCCTTGTCTTCCACCCATGCTGCAAGTGGATATTCTTCTTGGAATAGATATTCCAAGTCCACATCCGCCTGGGACAAACCCTGAGTAGCTTGGGCCTGTGCTCTTTCTTGGTACAATCCACCTGCAAAGTGTGCAAATCTCTGCTCCGATATCTTCTGCCTATCTTTGATATTCTTTATCCTCAGCTCTCCTAACCTGGGCATCTTTCTCATCTGATGAAGATGGAGAATCAACTTGGACCCTTTCGTGTGCTGGCCCTTTCCCTTTCTTGCCCTTTCCGGCCATAAGATCGGCGTCTCTCCGACCTAGCAACTCGTCATGTAGGTCTTGTCTCTGACCAATTCTCACCTCCTCTCGTGATGCCCTTCCGGTTATATAAGCCCTCGTCTCCTCCCTCGGCCCTCGGCCCGTACTTTATCACGCTTCTTTACATTGCCACCCGTCCGGGCTATATGTTGCTTGAGGCGATACACACCTCCATTCATCTGTTTTTGGCGCCACTTGCATCTGACTCTCTTCTTATGCGAATCGAGGAGATAGCCATGTTGCCATCCAATGTCACGAAATTCGCCGGGTCCGGTGCCATGCTCCTCGTCCGACATCTTATCTACAACACGAAAACCATACGATATTAGGCGAAAGCAATTCCACCCCCATTGGGGGTGAAATAATCCCCCGATGGGGGGATTTTTATCTTTAGCCCCCCCACCTAGGGGGGTGGGCAGTCACCCCTTTGGGGGTGACCCGTTGAACACCCCCGAAGGGGTGCTAATCACCCCTTCGGGGGTGCAATTCCACCCCCCATTGGGGGTGAAATAATCCCCCGATGGGGGGATTTTATGCTGCAGCCCCCCCCCCCCACCTAGGGGGGGGGGACTGTAAAAAACAGTCACCCCCTTCGGGGGTATTTATTCATTTACCCGAAGAGTGCTTAATCACCCCTTCGGGGTGCAATTCCACCCCATTGGGGGTGAAATAATCCCCCACGATGGGGGGGTTTTATCTGCAGCCCCCCCCTAGGGGGGGACTGTAAAAACAGTCACCCCCTTCGGGGTGACTGTTGTACCCCGAAGGGGTGCTAATCACCCCTTCGGGGTGCAATTCCCACCCCGTTGGGGGTGAAATAATCACGATGGGGGATTTTATGCTGCTTTACCCCCCCCCCCACAGGGTGGGGACTGTAAACGTCACCCCCTTCGGGGGTGATGGAACACCCCGAAGGGGTGCTAATCACCCCTTCGGGGGTGCAATTCCACCCCGTGGGGTGAAATAATCCCCCCGATGGGGGGATTTTATGCTTCCCCCCCCCCCCCACCGGGGGGGGGCGTAAAAACGGTCACCCCCTTCGGGGGTGAACACCCCCTGAAGGGTGCTAATCACCCCTTTGGGGGTGCAATTCCACCCCGTTGGGGGTGAAATAATCCCCCCCAATGGGGGATTTTATCTTGGCCCCCCCCCCCCCACCTGGGGGGGGGCTAAAAAACAGTCACCCCCTTCGGGGTGATCTGTTAACACCCCGAAGGGGTGCTAATCACCCCTTCGGGGTGCAATTCCACCCCGTTGGGGGTGAAATAATCCCCCGATGGGGGATCCCGTGCGCGGCCGGCCGGGGCCAAGGCCCCGGGGGGGGGGAGGGGAAAGGAGATCGAAAACCACCCCCCTTACAAACCTTCGCCGTTTAGGGTGGATCGCCCCTCCCCCAAGGTGGATCGCCCCTCCCCAAGCCTTGATTTTCTTGGATCGCCCCTCCGGAAGGCCCGGATCGCCTTGGGCGAAGCCACCAGATCTCCAAGGTGCCTTGGGAGGAAGGAGAACAAGCCGAAGGGGCAAGTGGGGGGAGAATCGGTCCCGGATCGACCCCGAATAGGGGGTGATCGGACTTGAGAAAACGATACCGGATCGATCCCGGAATCGGTTCGATTCGGGTCTTCCGGTTTTTTCCGGCGGATCGGTCCGGATCGACCGATTTTGGGATCGATCCGGGTGGATCGGTCCGGGATCGACCGATCCTATCGATTCCGGCCGATCCAGCCGGGACTCCCGGCTGGATCGCTAATTCCGATAGGAATCGGATCGGTAGGTACCGATCCGATCCAAGAATCGGTCGATCCCGATCCGGATCGACCGATTCTGCAATCAGTGTTGACCAGTTTAAGCCCATGGTTCATTTCTTTTTTTTTACGGTTTAGTCTGTTTTGAGCATCATAATGCCAGTTTTGCAATGTTTAGTTTTGTTCCATTGCACTGTCCCACATTAATTGAAGTATCATAGTTTGGGGTCAGCTCATCTTTATAAGGCGACTCTTGGGATATTTTTTGACGACTTTGTCACTTGGTGGATAATTAAGCCCAGAGTTTAAGATGTAGTGTTCGAAACGCGAGGACGAGTTTTCTTTGGGTTGGGGAGTATGATGGGAATTATTATGGATATGTTGATTTATTTTGATATAAGGGTATATTTGTAAATGTTTTGAAATCAAGGGTTATATATCAAAATTGTGCTCTATATACGGAGCCTTCCATGTAATGTTGTAAAAAACAATGTGAAGTTTTTGGAAACCAAGGGTGTCCCTGTGGGGGCAGTGCCTCATTCTTCTCTTCTTCTGACTTGGTGTGCCTTTGTCCTCCTTCCTTTTCTTCTCCTCTAAATCTAACAGTTTGCTCCCTTCACCCTCTTCCCTTCTTATCTTTGGTCTTCTCCTCTCCCCTACTAGATAGTCGGATGCCACCTTGTCTTTAGCAACCTGGTCAACACTGCACAACACCCTTGCCGATGTTGTTGGATGTTGACTCCAACAATTAGTGGTGATGGAGGTTCTGGAAGGGTTTTAGGTGCATGGATTGCAGAATCGGCCGATCCAGATCGGGATCGGCCGATTCTTGGATCGGATCGGTACCCACCGATCTGATTCCAGCCCGAACCACCGATCCAGCCGGGAGTCCCGGCTGGATCGGTCTGAATCGACCGGATCGGTCGATCCGAACTGATTCCCTAGAACCCGGAAGGGTCCAGAATCGGACCGATTCAGGACCCGACTACTCTGCGTCCTGCTGATGATAGTGTAAACATATTAATATATTTCACAATCACTTATACTATCACATATATAGAAGATTCATAATCATAAATATATATTATATACTTAAATTTACATAAAGATCTATTTTAACTCTCTTCTCTTTCTCTTTTATATAATAATTTATACTTATATGATAGTTTCTTGAAAGAAACTTACGTTGTATGGCATTATTTGATAAAATGTCATCCACATTATTTTTCAATTTTTTATTTATTTCTATGATTTTTTCTGATTTTTTCTGATTTTTTGAGGATTTTTATGATTTAAAAAAATTAAAAAATTTTGTCCGATCCGGACCGATCCAGGACGCCCTTTCTTCCGGAGGATCGGCCGATCCGGACCGATCCGATCCCGATCCGGATCGGATTAGTGGTCACCGATCCCGATCCCGATCCCGATCCCGCGATCCTTGTTTAGGTGTGGCGTGAGGGTGCGGAGGGCCCCCTCGGCCACCTCTGTCGTCTTTGTCTTATGAGCCCCTCCCCTTGTACACCTACTACAAGGATTTGTTTTACAAATTTGAGTGTAGCAGAAGCAACGATTCTTATGGGTTCTTGTTGATCTTGTCACAGTTGAAACTGAACAACGAAATTTAAAAATGGATCAAAACAGATTCAAATATATTTGATAAGGATTCATCTAATCTCTTGGAGAAGAAGAAAAACTTACTAAACTTTTCAAACTGTTCAAATGTTCGATCTTTAACAGTATTTACACGCATTTCATCTATAACAAGTTCTCCTTTTGTTCTAGGCTCAAAAACTTTTCCCGAATGGAGCTTTATTACATATGGATGTTTTGTAGAAAGACGAGGAGATAGGGAGGAGGCTGAGAACATGGTTCTCACCATTGGTTTGATAGAGTTTGACTAGAACTTTCGGTATCCATAGAGAATTTTAAATTTATCATACAAATTTAAAATCTTTATAAATTACCCCCTTACTTAATAACTTATTTGATTGAGGCTTAAATAAAATAGAATAATTCTATTTAATTTAAATAAATCTGTTATTTGATAACGGATTAATTTGCCTACCGATTATAAATAGTACAAGTCACATCTCATGATTCATTGAGCTTTTCCATCATCAGTTACCACATAGATATAAACTCTAGTCCGTTCGATGTCCTAATCGGAAAAGACTATGACATCGACTTTCAACTTGCTTGCCATCCTTCATTGGTTGACTGCAAGGAAGGCAGGGTTGGGGGTCGGCCCGAGGTTGGTCAGCTCCAAAACCAACCTAGTCAGACGGGGTCGCGACCTCGAGTCGGACAAGGTCAGATAGGGTGGATTTTATTTATTTTATTCTAAAAAAATAAAAAATATATAAATAAGAAAATAGAAACAATATTTTTTATATTATATATTTATGTATACATAAAATCTATACATAAATATAATTATATTGTTATATTATAATTAAATATGAGTGTTTATCTATGTATATAAGTAAATATGATTTTTTTTGTGATTATATTGTATTAGTATATGTTGGGAAAGAGTTAATCTTAAGTGATAAGGTAAAGATATTTAACAAATAATTTTATAAATTTTAAGATGTATAATATATTTATAATTATAAATTTTAACCATACGTAATAATATGAATGATAGCAAAATATTGTTGTACTAATGTTCAAAAAATAATTATTCTTGATAAACTTGATGTGTGTGTGAAAGAGAAGAGAGTTAAAATAGATCTTTATAAAATTTAAGTATATAGCACATATTTATGATTACAAATCTTACATATATGTGATGGTATAAGTGATAGTAAAGTATTGTTATACTATTATTAAATGCGGCGCAGATTAGTCGCGGATCTGAAGTTGGGTCGCACAACCCCCCGTCGGGCCGACTTGGAGTCGGCCCGGTGGGGTCGTTTCCGAGCTGGTCAGCCTGGAAACCGGCCGGATCGAGCGAGCCGGCTGACCGGGTCGCCGACCCGGCGAACCATGTTGGCGGTATAAGAATGACACGATCATAGCATAGGATGGCATTGGATCCACCTCCTTTCCTTCCTATATTGTAGGAGCTTCCAATGTATAGCTTTTGCTCTTAGTTTTCTTGCGGTTGAGACCTGTATTTTGGGTCGATTTATTGGCTGCCTTGTGGCCGTAAGATACATCAGATCTCCTCATCATTAGGAGCTTTGGCCGCTGCATATTTAACGTAGGATCTCATCATTATGGCACATGATTCAAGGGCTCTTATTGACCATCAGATTCCATTATCCCAGATCAGTTAAATATTGCTTTAGTGACCATGATATTGGTTGAAATAAACATCATATGGGCTTGATTTTATATGCTACCTTGGGCCCGTCAACATAAGTATATTGATTGCATCAGGATCATAGCAAATTGATTTAATTGTTGATATATAATTCAACTTTTTTATGTATGGAACATATATTTAAATGACCTTTTTTTGGTCAAATAATGGTCCGATTGATCCATATAAATCTCGTGCCCCATCTTAGCCCATTAAGATTACATTTTCATTATCTTATGTTTGATCATAGTCATTGAACTCTCCATTTAATTTCATTCATTGAGAACTTTGGAAAAATGCCAATATTTGACATTGTTTGCATACCATCAATCTTCGAATTTTGTCAATTGAGCTCAACTTTCATTAATGTCGGCTCATGTGAGCATGTGTCATTATCAGTCTGGTATCAGGCTTGATTTATGCTATTTGGGCCCAATAAACATAAAGGATGGAAATTTGATATCCGGGTCTATCTTCTGACATCCATGACTCAATAATTGGAACATATGGTGAACTTGGCATCTGAGTCCATTTTTTGACATGTGTGGCCCAATAAAGATAAAATATAGTGTACTTTATATCATTTGTGGCTCAATAAGCATCAAATATGAAAATTGCCATCTGGGCCAACTTTATGCCATTTGTGGCTTGATAAACATGAAATGCAGTGAATGCGACGTGTGGGCCTATTTTCGACATCTATGGCACGATAAAATGAAATGTAATGAATAGAGTATTTAGGCCCACTTTGCATCATCTGTAGCTCAATAAGCATAACTTAGTCATCTGGGCTCACTTTGTATTATTTGTGGCTTAATATTTATGAAATTTGCAATAACTATCATCGGTCCCACATTGATCAGGTTGGGCACATCAAGCTTATTGGGCCTTGACATAAGTAAATCAGCCCATTAAGGGGCCAGCCTTGGGTCAATTCCATTTAATTGTCTTTTGATTTATCATTATTTGTGTATAGCCAAGTCCTAATTCAATTAGGACAGAGAGTAGGGGCGGCCCCCATTTGAAGTATGAGTGGGTTCCCAATCTTATTAAGGACCCACTAAGGTTCAGATCTATAACTTAACATAATATCTATTCTATTGAAGCTTGGCCATCTTATCATTTATTATCGTTCAATCACAGTTAGTCATTACTTTGAGTGATCTAATTCTTATTAAGGATCCTTTAAGCATAGGATCCATAATTTAAGTCAAAAACACATCTTAGCCATTAGATTTTGCTCTATTATCATCGTATCTTCTCGTGTCTTTCATTTATATATGACCAATCATAATTTATGTAAGATCCAATCTCATTAAGTACCTAATAAGAGTGGGATTCATAATTTAAGTTGTTGGCTTGTTATGACCATCGGATCTTGTGTCCAAGGAAGAATGGTCACGGGTCACGATAGGGTTGGCCCCACCTAAGGTCGACTTGAGACGTCGTTCGACCCATTAATTTAATATATATTTTTTAAAAAGTTAAAAACTATAAAAAATAATAGAAAACTTACAAAAAATTTGTAAAATGCATTGAAAAACTTTATTCATTTTACATAAAATTACTTGTTCCACCTCTTTTATATAAGTCTTGTACTCTTCCTATGTCATTCTATTGTACATAGTATGATACCTATAAACATGAAGATTATACTCGCCAATTCCTTTTAAAATTACCCTAATATCGAAATTGAGTCCCAAAACACCACTAACATAACTGTCAAAGGGGGAGTGGATCAGAGTGTTAAATAATAATTCATAATTCATCTCACTCCACTCTTGGTGATATATAGAGAACTAAGAGCCTTAGAATGAATCATTCACGTAGGTGGTTGTCTATAGTTACGTATCTTCGCCCTATTGGGTATGTTGCTCTTCCACCTTGCGGCATCGCACTATGGCCAATGTTTTGGGTCGCGTAGGTGTACTGCTCTTCTCTAGTGAAACGTTAAGCCATTATAGAAGCTATCCCCACATCCGTGGACCTCTGCCTGTCTGAAGTGGTCCTCTCTCGTGTCTCACTCCATCATTATTGTTGCTCTTTGATGAAGAATTTTTTGAAGTCTGGTATTACATTTGGATGTTCGGCTATAGTGTCTTCTTGGTCCTCGTCAATCATCTAGGCATTTGTTATGCCAAGAGGATTAGTTAAAACTTATTTACCTTTTCTCTTACTTTGTGTATCCTTGCTAGATCCTTCAATGGTCTTTCGTCTCTTCATCATGGATGGCAGAATTTGAAATTCAAGGTGACAAGGCACCTAAGGCATTGGAGGGTGCGAAATAAGTTTAGGCAACTAGGTGGCTGCTTAGGCGTCTCCTAAGCGGTCAAGGTGGTGACATTATGTGTTTATATATATGTAATTATGTATATACATAATTACTTATATATGTGTATATATATATATCTATATGTATACATGTACTCTAAATGTGGGTACAAAAAATGATTTATACAACTAACAATCATACAAAGTTGGATAGAAAATAAAAGTAATACAATTGACATAGCAAGAATACAATTTATATAAAATTGAAAACACATTACATGAGCCAAAATTTTACTTACCAAATGATACGTGCTCTACTACTCCTTGAACTTCTTCCTAAAAAATCTGAAAAATAAAGTAGACAACATATGCAAATACAATATGACATATGGCATAGGCACAAACACTTCACATTATCACAAGTTATGAAACTAACAAAAAAAATAGGAATACAAAAATACAACTAAAAACTAACTAACATCATGATCAAAGTATATAAGTAAAGCAAATAAAACAAATAACAAAAGTGACTTACAAACACAAAAAAGTTCTCAAAAGCAAAAGAATGAAGTAAAGTGATCAAAGTACGTCACAATCACAACATAATGTCATCAAGGATTGCTGTCTCGGATCTTGGCTTCATCTCGGAAGGATGAAAGAGAAGAGATACAAAAGTGACTTACAAACACAAAAAAGTACTCAAAAGCAAAAGAATGAAGTAAAGTGATCAAAGTACGTCACAATCACAACATAATGTCATCAAGGATTGCTGTCTCAGATCTTGGCTTCATCTCGGAAGGATGAAAGAGGAGATCTCGTGAGATTCTCGAGAAAATCTCGGGAGATCAAATCTCGGATTTCATTTATATAGGGTATGTCTTACTCAAGAATTATCATTTTGCATCTAGATTGATCTCATAGATACTGAATAGAAGAGATCTCGAAAAAATCTAAAGAGATTGGATCTTGAAAATAACAATCAATGTACATGTTTAGATGTAAAATGTCATGTATTATCTTCAAACAGAACAAGAGAAGTCATTTTAAACATCAAAATAAGATACGAGAGAATTAAAAGCGTAATACAAAGATGGTGAACTATTGTTAACATGAGACATATAAGAGATCTTGTATTAGACTAAAACTTCATCTTGAACAATATGGATAGAAGATCGATGACATCTTGGGTCAATTGTACATATTTAGTTATAAAAATATTAAGTTATAAAATTTTATCAAACAATACTGTCGAGATGAATATTTGTATGGATTCCATGATAAAATTGAAAATATATGAATCAAACTTAATAAGGTCATCTAACAAGTTAGGAATAGTAATAGGCAAAGGAGATCAAGGTACCAAAGATATTTTATATGGATATTCTTGTTTCGCGATTTTGTTTCTCGGACGTGTGGAGAAAAAGAGATTCTCGGGAGATCTCGAGAGATTCTCGGGAGATCGCATTCCATGAATGTCATATTCAAATATTAAAACTAAACATGGCATTCTCTAAAATCTCATCACGTGTATTCGTCTCTTCATTTGCACCGCCGCCGTCTTCATCATTTTCTTCCTCCCATGGTGCATCTTCTTCATCATCATCTACATCATCATCCTCTCCATGTTCTTCATCACTATCTTCATCTCTCACCGTCATAGCTTGTGATGTAGTGGCCCCACTTGCTTGGCCAATGACTCTTTGTGCTCTACTCTCTGAAGCTCCCATGGCATTTTCAATATCTTCCCATGTAAGATCTTGACATTCATGAAATAAATTGTTGCTTTCCTTTACCATCCACTCACTCCCTCATCTAAATTTTCCAAATAAATAGGATCATATCTTTTCGTATTATTTTTAATCTCCAAGAATGTTTTACGAAGGCGGCGGTTGTATTGCACATAAACCAAATCGTTCAATCTCTTATGCTCTAAATGGTTTCTCTTCTTCGTATGAAACTGAAAAACAACAAAAACAAAGCATACATCACGAATTACAAATTAAACATAATTGATGAGGATGATGTGTTAACATTTAAAATTATAAAACACTTACAAATTCAAGTGTGCTCTAATTACGTTCACAACCGGATGAGCTACAACTTAAGCCGAGAATCCTTAATGCAAGCATATTTAGCTTAGGTGTTTGTCCACCATATTGCATCCACCAATCAACTATATTGACAATTTGACAGCAAAACACATTAAGACATGATTACACTCTTTAACATATAGTTGATATCTCCGATAAGAAAATGACTTAGAAATTTCTTTTCTCGTGCCTAGACCTGTAAATGGGTCAAATTCGGGTCAGATTTGTGTGGGTCCGAATCCAAACCTGATAACAAAAATCCAAATCCAAAATAAGATCTGAATATGTCATCCTCTCGAATTTGGATAAAAGCCTGATCCGAAGTTGACTCGGATTCCCCGTTTTCCGTCCGGGTGCAAATAATGGAGCATAAGATGCCTAGTTTCTATCTTCTTCATGCTGTTGAGGGCTCTGAGGTTATTGGAGGCGCACGACCTGCTCACCAAGGACGGCGCCGGCTCCGCCAGCCCCTACGTGGTGGTCGACTTCGACGGCCAGCGCAAGCGCTCGCAGATGGTGCTCCGCGACCTTAACCCCTCCGGAATGAGGTCCTCAAGTTTGATGTCGCCCACTCCGGCGCCGCCGCCAGCATAGAGCCTCTCGAGGTGGATGTTTTCCACGGCCGGCGGGCAGCGCCGAGCAGGCGGAGCAACTTCTTGGGTAGGCTCCGGCTGGACTCCTCCCAGTTCGTGAGGGAGGGTGAGGAGGCTCTTGTTCACTTTCTCCTTCAAAAGAAGAGCTTTTTCAGCTGGGTTCGCGGTGACCTTGGCCTCAAGGTCTATTACGCCGACGAACCCCTCCCTCTGTTGCCGCCACCGCCCCTCGAGGAACCCAGGAGAAAGGAGAATAGGGAGCCGACGCCGAAAGATGGCAGCAACGCCATCCCCGCGGCCAAAATCGATGCCACCGACGGCGGCAAACGGGGTGGAGCAGTCGTTGTTTGATTTGGTGGAAAAGATGCAGTACCTGTTCGTGCCAGTGGTGAGGGCGCGGTTGCTCCGCGCCAGAGCAACCAATCCCCGCATCCGCATCGCCGTCTCCATCCTTGGCTCTACGCCGGTGGCACCGTCATGTGCAACTGAACCGTCGGCGTCGCAGAGCTCGCCAGCAAGGAAGCCCCCGGAGGCGAAGGCCTTGAGGAAGAAGGAGAATGAGAAGGGGAAGAAGGCTGCAGTAGGCAGACACGAGCCCCGGCCACTTGCCGCCGTCACCACTGCCGCCATCGCCACTGGAGCAGGTTGCAGGAGCTGTCCCGCACATTGTTGATTTGATGGTGGAGACATTGAAAATTTCGTCTACGGCTGCCGGGTTATCCATCGGGGTTAAATATCAAACCCGACAAATGAAAATCGGGTTTCCTTCGAATCGGGTACATTCGAATCTAGATTTAGACATGTTTCAGCGTCACCGACTGAGTATCCAAACCCTGATTTTATTTCGGATTCAGGTTGAACGGATGGATAATCCGAATCCATTTACAGCCCTACTCGTGCCCTTATAACAAATGAGATGCTAAATGTGCCTTTTGTAGTAATGTACATACCAACTTGTTCATCTATCTTGTCTTGCACATCTTTATCTGGCACCATTCTCTCAACACATTTATAAATGCAATTTCATACTTTTCAACACAAGATGGATCTTGAGACTGAGCATCATGATAGAATTTGGGATTTAAGAAGAAACAGCCTAAATGTAAAGGACGTTGCATTTGTATCTCCCATCGACGATTTACAATCTTTAATATGGGAGCATACTTTATTTCTTTTCCTGCAAAATTTTCAACAATTTTATGTTTTGTAGATTTTATTGTAGCAAACAAATAACCCATAGTTGGTTTCTCATCACCGTACACTAGCCTTAAAACTTGCAAGATAGGCTGAGATGCTCTCAAAATCTCTTCAATTCTGTGTCAAAACTTTACTTGAAACATGTTTTTCTGCATTTGTCTTTGCCCACACATTTTTATGCTAATTATTGGAAGAAAACAATCTTCTCAACCCTCTTTTGACTACGTCATCTTGTAATCTTTCCAAAGTAAGAAAAAATGTAGCGAATCTTGTCACTCCACATCTTACTAGTTCCTTTTCTTTTGTTTCTTTTCTCATGAAATCTAGTAAACAAGAATGGTTATACAAGTATGTAGTCAATTTCTTTGCTTTGGAGATGGTATCAGGATAAAATTTTATCTTTTCAAAATCATTTAACATTAAATCAAGACAATGAGCCGCACAGGGTGTCTAAAATAATTATTTCCTTTTGTCCATCAACAACTTCCCAGTTGAAATATTGTAAGAAGCATTGTCTGTCACAATTTGTACCACTTTTTGTTCGCCAACCTTATCAATTATGTTGTTAAGAAGCTCATACATAACGATGGCATCTTCCTTATAGTCAGAAACATTAACAGACTCCATAAAGTACCTTCAAGACAGTTTACTAAGAAGTTCACTAATTTTCTATGTCTTTTATCTGTCCAACCATCACACATTATAGTGTAGCCATAAAGTTTCCAAGATTTTTCATACATAGAATGCATTTCCTTTGTTTGTTCAACCATTTTTTTCAACAAAGGTACCCTCAACATTTGATTACTCGGGGGTGCCACACCAGACCCAACCCTCCCCGCTTGTTCACACATGACATGAAAGCTTCTTAATTTGGCTGCATTAAAAGATATACTTGCTTCACAAAACCAAGTGGCCACATCAAGATCAAATTTTAGTTGTTCTTCCTTGTTGAATTTAGTTCCCATAGTACTTTGATATTGTTTGCCATTTCTTCTTGCATCTACAAAATTTTCAGCAGATAATTTTACAAATGCATCCATTGGTACTATCTTCTTGCTACTTCTATCCACAACCATAGTTGACGTCACGTTTTTCTTTGTCGAAGATGAACTCTTCATCGATACATTCTGGTTTTGCTCATCACCTTCATCACCTTCTTCATTAGAACATTTAAGCACCGTATGTATATCGGAAGTGAATAAATGACCCTCGAGCCGATTTGCCTTCCGCAACTCGGACTGGTTCAAACCAAATGACCCTCATGCCAAGTCACCTTTTGCGCTTGGATTGGTCAGCCTTTTTCGAACCCTCGAGCCGATTTGCCTTCCGCAACTCGGACTGGTTCAAACCAAAATGACCCTCATGCCAAGTCGCCTTCCGCGCTTGGATTGGTCAGCCTTTTTCGAACCCTCACGTCAAGTTGCCTTCCCCACTTGGACTGGTTTAAAACAAAACGACCCTCACGCTAAGTCACACCTTACACTTGGATTGGTCATTCCCCTTTGGAACTCTCGAGCTGATTTGCCTTCCGCAGCTCGGACTTGTTCACTAAACTAAAATGACCCTCATGCCAAGTCGCTCTTCACGCTTGGATTGGTCATCACCTTTGAAACCCTCGAGCCGCTTTGTCTTCTACAACTCGGACTGGTTCAAAACAAAAGACCCTCATGCCAAGTCGTACCATACGCTTAGATTGGTCACCCCTTTTCTTTGAAATTCCCCACACCAGACCATTTGTCTAGGTCTGGGAGAAGTCCGCCTTCTATCGGCTTCAAAATAATGCCCGCGGCTGCCCTTTCACTTCGCATGCCCTTACCCCATTCTTTATCCTATTCTCTCAAAAAAATAGAAAAGAAAAAAAAGGAAGAATAAAAAGCCTAGCTGGGATGTGAAACAAAAACAATGGAAAGCATTCCAGGCAAAATTAGGCTACCCCGCTATACGAAAACCTCTTCGGAGGCGTGTAGACAAGATACTGAGGAGGCTGGTCCAGGCGAAAACCTGGAGATAGGCGGTCGGGCTAGTTTTATCCGGGAGAGGGTCCGAGTCGCCTATGATGAATCGGCTTCCATAAAGCTCCCCTGCCTAGCGGTAGAAGTAAGCTGGGAAATGCCATAACTGAGGTGACGAGGAAGACCACTTTCTTTCTTCACAACATTTTGGTCAGTTGAACGACACGAACCTTCGAGCCCTCGTTTTCCGATCGAGCGAATGAATTTGTTCATCCCCGCCTCCGGATTCAAAGAAGAGACGACCGAGCGCCCGAGTGTTTCCATGCTTTTTTCCCGCATATTAGCATCTCGGAGTTCAAATAAAAAACAGAGAATTCATTGTTTTATTTTAAGCAGGGAATCAATACATAATAAGGACTTTCCAAGACAGGCCCTGGAAGTCTGGCAAAAAAAGGAGCAAAAGAAACTACGGTGGGCAACCAGAAGGATCAACCGGACGCTCTCGATCCAGTTCCGCCAACCGAGCTCGAAGCTCTTGCCCCTCGCGGACCAGAGAAGCCTGCTCCCGCACCATGGAATCCAGTTGCCCCACCAGGAGCTCGTGAGCAGACATGCCCTCAGCTAACTCCACCTGCAAGCGCGCAACTCGGGCCTGAGCCGAAGAGACTTGGAGCTGTTGCAGGCCTATGCAGGATAGCGCAGAGGCCTCCTCGACCAGCTGCAGCCGAGCAGAAGTTGCTTCGAATTGCGGAAGGAAGATCGTCGTCCACCGGACACGTCGCTGCTCTTTGTGCCAACGGGTGCAAAATTCACCCCACAAGCCCTCCACCGTGAGAATCCATTGAGCCATGGAGCCGCCCATCTGATCAAAGTGGAAGGTGGCGGACCGTAGCTCGTCTCGGAGACTCTCCGAGTTAGCAAACAAGCCTGGTAAAGCCCCCAATGAAGCAAGGAAGTTCTCCTCGAAGACCGCAGAGACCCACCGGCCTCCCTCCAGTTGGTCAGGCCAGGCCAGCTCTAGCTCTGGGAGAGGAACACTACCCTCCGAACCCGTCATCTCAGGCAGAGGAGAAGAAGCGACTGGCAGAGCCAAAGGAGCAGTACCCTCATGCTCCCCCTCCAGGAGAACCTGAAAAGAATAGCACTGCAACTTCAGGGCAAGCATAATCAAAGCCTACAGAAAAATAGGAAAAGACTTCGTAAAAGAATCACCGTGACTGGAGGAGTGCCCCCTATGTTGGGCTCGACATCCATAATCGTCAATTCCAGGACAGTAACCTGGGATGCCTCTGCCAGGCGAGGCGTGCCAGTCACCACCTCGACAGCAACAGGACGAGGAGGCGTAGCTAGCAACGCTTGAATGATCAACCGCTCGGAGGGAGCCGCCAGGTCGGCCTCCGCCAACAAAGAACTATCTGCACATTAAGAAAGAATGTCAAAACATAAAGGTAGAGGCATTTTGAAAGTAGTGTGGGTTTTTTTTTTTTAAAAAGAAGAGAGCTCACCGGAATCCGAAGAGGCAATAACTTCAACATCGACCCGCATTGGGGAAGGTGACCGTATTGGGAAAAGGTCCGGTGACGGAGCCTGAATCTTAATCGACTCCTCCGTGCCGACCGGAGGAGCAATCTCGTCAACAGGAGCCGCCACGTTAGGCCGCGCGATATCCCCTAGAATGCCAGACTCGACGGGAGAAGATGTGTCTCCTTCAGTCCTAGGAGGGACTATCACTGTCTTTTCCTGGACAGATGCCGGTAGATCTGTAGGATTACCGACGGCAGCATGTCAGGGCAAAAGTACAAAAGAATGAAGCATGTGAAAGAAAATGGGGCACAGAAACTAACCAGGAGCAGGGGAAGGAGAAAGTTCCTCCACCCTAATCCTTTTCTGGGGCCTCGGACGTCAGAAAAGAGCTCTGAATGCCCGACACCGTGCCTAGGCTTAGCGGGGGTGCTAGTTCCTGCGAAAGAAACACCGCGAGCAAAAGAAGCAAACAATAAACCAATACCAAAACACAGAAAGGAATGCACTCGTGGAAGCGTAATTCCCGACGGTAGTACCTGGAAGGGAGCTATCTAGCCTCGTGATGACCAGTAGGCCGGCGTCCCGACCCACCTTGCGGGCAGCCTGCATCACAGCTGAACGGATGTCACCAAAACAGTGAGCTTGCTCCACCAACAAAGCACACTCCAGCGGTCCCCACGACTGCACCAAATAATAGAGATGCTGACGCCAAGCAAAGGAGCGGTCATGAAGCTCCAACAATTCCCCAGAAGGAACAGACGACCGGCCCGTGCAGTCGAGCACCATGGCCTTGTACCAGTCAGACGTGCAAGGAGGAGCCGGCTGTCTGGCTCGGTATGACGCACGCAGCGGCTCCGACAACAAGTCAACATCCCCATTATACGGCCCAGGAGGAGGAGCTGAAGGCAGGCCTTTGTGGGCCCATCGCTGCTAACGCTCAAAGACTCGATCCCTCAAATCCTTGTAGTGTGTGTCCAGGAATGCAAAGCTAACATCAGGAGGAGCACGGCCCTTCAAAGATAGCCTTTTAAGCTCTGCATCAGCTAAGGCTACTGAAGGCCTTTTGTAGTCACTACTATGGTGAATCCACCAATTCTCGTAAGTGGTGTCGAACTCACCCACGGTCCCTAAAGCCTGTCGGCCCTGCCGAAAAACAAGAATGCTGGGTCGCGTGCTTAAGCACCGTTCCCAGTCAACTGTTTCTGAGTAACCGCCAACTTAGAGAATCGATCCATTGAAGCTTCTTCCCCCGCTCAACTGCGGTGTGAGGGCGGTAACCCCTGGAGCAGTGATCGAAAGGAAGGGCTGACTCCCCAGCCTTAGGAAGTTGATGCAGAACACACTTTCCTTTAGACAAATCCTTTTGAAGGCGTAAGCCAGGTTTCTCGGTCAGCCTGAGCATCAAGGCCTGTGCTGGAGAAGAACTGCCAGAAGAAGTGGGGACCCCGTCAAAGAAAGAGGTCGCCCAAGTGCAGACATAATGAGTGGCCATGACCACCATACAAGCCTAAGGAGAAGGATGAGTCACCAGCGCGCCGAAAGAATGGTAGATAGCTGCCAAAATTGTTGGAGCAATTGCCAACTTCTTCCCACACGTCAACCGACAAGCTGGATAAATGACGCTGGCCTTGATGCTGTCATTGTCCTCGAACGGGATCGCGAAAGTAGCAAGCCAGTACGCTAAGTATGCTGCCAGATGGGTTACCTCCCCTAGATCCTAGGGGTCCTCTGTCTCGCACGGAGCCTCCAATCCCTCAAAGCAGGCCACGCAAGATGGTTTGGGAAGTTGAAGAAGACCCGACCGGCCTTTGTCCGGACGAGCAAACGTGCGCCTATAACAAAATAGACCACCGTAAAAGAAGCGCAGCTACGAGTCTGCAGAAACCCTCTGTGTTTCTCTTGAAGCTCCTATGCCATCAGCCTGTGCCAGGTCATGCCATACCTTCACTAAATAGTGGTGGCAGTATGACAAGACATAATTCCTTGCTGCATCAGTCTGACACCGGTGCAGGTCATCCAGAACCAACTCTTCATACGGAGCCCCATTAATCGACAAGCCTGAGATTATATGGAAGCTCCACAAGTAAAGAGATAGTTCACCCTGCGCAGTTACAAAAGTATTCCACCAGCGGTTGAACCTCTCTGCCAGTGCCTGAATGTAACCTTCCCAGCGCGAATAACCATACATGGCAGCCTCAACAGCAGATCGTAGGCCAACACGCTCCAAGCGAGCAGAAAAATTGGCTAGAGCATACTCCAGCCACTCGCAAGTCCCAAGCCTGGCTCGGTGGGATTCTTGAACTGACAGCTGTCCATACCAGCTGTCGGTCTCCAGCGCCAAGATGTCGTCAAGGAGATAGTGCCCGTCGAAACCCTCACCATTGAAATGAGGATTCCCCGGGTACAAGAATGGACCCTGGCGGTCAGACCCAGCAGCCGAGTCATACTGACGATCCAGCCTTCAGATACTGGGACGGAACTCTTAAACTGTGCAATGGGCATCTAGCAAGTCGGCAATCAGCCCCATAGAACACCTGGTCGGCAGCCGTGGGTGAGTATTCTTCGCCCCCATGGGGAACGAGGGATATGCAAATTCGACCACCCCACAGTGTATCCCGACCTCGGAGAATAGCACACTCTAGAAAGCGTCGCTCCTCTGGAGAAATCTGCTCGGAAGCAAGCCCGGGAACAGAGCTGGGGAGTCGGATGAAGTCTAGGAGCGCAGCATTGGCCGGGAAGTCAACTGGGTAGTCACCTGACGGTCGTAGAAAAAACGCCCGTCAACCCGGCGGATATGCGAGATTCGACCGGCGCCTATGTTATCTGAGGCACTCGCCTCAGGCGCCTAGGTGTACCTCGCCTCGGCAGATCTCGCCTCACCCGGGTGAGGACCTTGTGAAAGTCAAATTTGGTAACCTAAATCCTTCTTCCCCATCCCGAAACCCCCAATGCCCAATTTTCTACCTTGAGACTCCAATATCTTGATGCATTATAGGTCCTAGAAGTGATTTTTTTGTATTTTTTATGTTCTTCAAAAGTTTCAATGTTATATGTATATTTTTTGAGAAGTTCTTCAATATAAAAAATGTAGGCGCCCGCCTCAAGCGCCTGAGGTGAGGCGAGCCCTCCCTCGCCTCGGTTGCCTCTCGCCTCTGACTACATAGACCGGCGCGGTAGCAGGCACCCCTAAAGGCTCGGCAGCAGCCACATCATGTTGGTGGAGTCCAAATCGGGACCGAGAAAGGATGCTCGGCGTGGGAACCAAGTCCTTCTTGGGCGGCGTACCAACACGTCTTCGACCAGACATCTCCGCTTTCAATCTAAAAAAAGGGGAGAGAGAAAGACAACTCTATTGAAAAAATAAAAGAAAAAAAAACAAGAAGAAGGGAAGCCGTGATCCCAAGAAAAAAAAGCGGAAAGCAAAACAACGAGCCGCCGGAAGAAATGAACAACTTTGCTGGAGGAAAGGAGAGGCGTACGTACCTGAGCAAGAACAGATGGCAGGCCTTAACGAACCACTGGCGGGCCCAACTCCAAAGGCGCAAAGCCCCTACGTAGCCACTACACAGGCCGCAGGCCCTTGGACCAGACGGTGATAGTCAAAGTCCCCTACGGGCCAGCTAAGCCAACGAAAGTCCACTATGGAAGCCATGGGCGCGGCAGGCCGCCAAGGACCCTGCAGCGCCGGTCAAAGCCCCTTGCGGGCCCGGCTGTGGCATCAAAGCCCACCCGCAAGTGCCACGAGGGCACCTTGCTCAGGTGGCTACTCACGGTGGGAAAGCAGAAAGCCTCACGGCCGCGACACGTGAAGCTCGGTGGAGCCGCGACGAAGGAAGCCGGCCAAGCACGAGGGGGAGCCGTCTGAACAGAACGCCGCAAGCGGACAAGGCCGCTAATGGACAAAGCCACAAGCAGGTAGGGCCACAGCGGACAGAGCACCAAGCTGCGGCGAGTGCCAGGTCGCGAAGGGTGCTGTGGAAACAAGATACTCCCCCCCCTCTGCACAGAAGATAAAACAAAAAAAATGGTGAAAAAATAGAAACCAGTAGAGAAAATAAACCGGTAGAATAAAAATGAAAAAATAAACTGGCAGAGAAAGAAATAAAAAAACGGTTGCAAAAAAATGGGACCGATAACAAAAAATGACAAAAAAATCATCAAAAATAAAGAAACATTAGAAGAAAAAAAAGAAAAAGAAAGGCCTATCTCTTGTGATGGGCTAAACCAAAAAAAAGAAGAAAGACCGGCCCATTTCAGCAATGAACTGGCCCAAAAAAAATGAAAAAATGAAAAAAAAACATAGCTTCGTACCATCTTAACCATTCTGGTAAAGATTGGTCCACAAATTTTACACCATCTTGATCATCCCAGTCTTGATGGCGCCAAAAAAAAAAACTTCATATCGTCTTGATTCCTCCAATCCTGATGATTCCCAAAAAAAACCCTTGCCATCGAAATATCCTTTGCTCTTGATGGCAGTCGAAGTCCCCACCGTTCCAACCTTTTGATCTTTACAGTTGTCAAACTTTACCGTGACGGCCACTCTGGTCCGCCGCAGTCTACAAAAGCCTCTGCGCCATTGGTCGGACCGAACAAGTGCTGTTTTCCTACAAGTCGGGTCTCTTTAACAAGTTGAACTCATAAGTCCATCTGATGGATCGAGTGGACACATAGCCCCACTCGCAAAGTCCTTAAGATGCAAAGTCCTCGTGTTGTCGACCAAGTTGAAATCCATACTCAGTCAAACCCACAATGAGACTTTCTTGACTATGAGTTGAAATTCATACCCGCAAAAAAAAAAAATCCATATAGAAGGATCCCTGTTTTCGAGTTGAAACCCATGCTTGGTAGGCCTTTTACCATCAAGTCACAAAAAAAATCATATTTGGTTAAATTCACCATTAAATTTCTTGACATCGGGTTGAAATCCATACCCACAGGAAACCCCACATTTTTTGTTGACTACGTTGAAATTCATACCTAGTCAGACCCAATGGTGCATGCGGCTTGAGGGAAGTCTTAATTTCCCACTAAAAAAAACAACAAAAAATGGGGCTGAAAAGAAAGGTGCCCGAAGGGCTTAGCCGATTGCCCAAACAGCGACCGACTGAGAGCAAAAGTGTCAAGAAAAAGCCTTGCTAGAGTGAAAACTTGAAAGGGTGCTCTAGGCAAAATCAGGCAACTTCGCTACATGAAAATCTCTCCGGGGGCATGTAGGCAAAAAAAATCAAGGAGGCTAACCCGGGTGAAAACCTAAAAATAGGCAACCGGGTCAGTAAAAAAAAAAGAAGAGAGAGAAAATTTCAAAAAGAAAAGGTTGGGTGAAAGGGATGCGGCGACAAGTCTGCATCAACCATGCTGAAAATGAAGGGAGAGCAACGACGGAGCTCAATGTGACGAAGAACGTTCATCTTTGAGGGCTGTTGACACCCATATTTTCAAGCAATAAAGGATCATCAGGTTCAGGAATTTCCGAAGGCTTAAGGTTTGTTGGCTGTTGGCAGCTTTTAGACAATAGGCATATGATTCAAATAAAGAGAATATGGTATAATGGTTACTCTATGGATACTGTTAGCTACGTACTTGTGTTGAAAGCAGTCAAACGGATGCTTAAACAAACAAATAGAGAGAGTGGTCTACCCTAAAATAGCTTGTAGAAATTACCTTCAGGTCAGGATGCAGGGTCTTGGAAATGCTCAATCCCTGGCTAGGTGCCTCCCTAGAGATCAGATGCTGCTTGGAATTGCGTACAATCAGCTCAACCTGGAGAGGGGTCAGGTACACTGCAGGTTCGGTAGCTTATCGAAAAGGCCTTGAACAAATCCGGTCGATGTGGAGAATGTTGAGAAAAGGAAGGTTTGGGTAGTAAAAATGGAGTGTTCCGGCTGGAGATGAGGTGAGAAAAACTGGTTAGCAATGACGAGTCAGTCGGAGGGAGATAAAAAAGGGAGATTTGCGGTGGCAGAGCTAACCGCCCACGTTGGCTCGGGCTCACCTGAGGGGGAGGAGTCCTACGGGCAGGGGGAACTGCTTAAACAAGCCTATCGGGGTCGTCTCATATGTCCCAAGTTGTTTTGAGTCCTTCACGGACTAGGATACCCCTTTACGGCGGGTGCTCAATCGCGGAAGGAGTTCGACGCCGCATTTTGAGCCTTCCGAGTCCAGCTCGGATGGAAAGTCTAGGTTCGGCAGGTCTCCTGATGGAAGAAGGGGACTGTGATGCCTATAAAGCACCCGTGAAGCCAACGGGCCAAGCAGATTTTGGATCTGCTGTGAGATCGATGAACAGAGAGAGAGAGAGAGAGGCCGCAAGAGATAGAGAAGGCGGGGCGGAGATTTACCTCTTCCAAGCACACCGTCGGGACCTTCTGCTTCTTCCCACGAAGCCGACGAAGCCTCCTCCTCCGCCTGACGACGCCATTGGAGTTGCCTTCCTCCGCTCGCACCGCCGTCGAGCTCCCGTGCCTCTCCCGGTGCGGACGTAAGGGCCCTAGCCTTGTGCAGTGCCGCCGTCAAAGTTCTTCTTCTCCCCCGTCGGGGTTGTCTTCCCTCAAGGTTGGGACCGTCGGCACCTTCTATCGCCGTCGAGATCCTGCCGCCGTCGAAGCCGTGCTCCGCCGTCGCCGCTGCAGTCGGAGGAAGAAAGGAAAGACGGGGGAAATAATACCCCCGAACCTACATCCACGGTGGAAAAACACCGTGGGGCCCACAAGAAGAAAAAGTGAAAAAAAAAGAAGTTGCGGCGGTCGACCGCCTGAAGAAGCGCTGTGGCCGCGCTGGCGCGAGTGGCCGCATGAAGAGCTGTTGATCCGCGGGTCAACCAGCAAGTGGGGCCCACCTTCTGAAGTTGTTTTAAAAAGAAAAAGAGAAGAGAAAGAAGGAGAAGAAGATGGAGGCTGGTGGACGCAGCCGTGTTGGGCCCAGGAGCCTGCGAAAGCCCATTTGCCCCGGATGAACAGTGCTGTGTCATTGGAATTTAAAATTTAAAATCTATTTAATTTAAACAAACCGAGGCAAGTATAAGGCCGGTTATAAATCCACCTCATGGTTTTGGCTTAACTTAAAAGAATTCAAAACAGATAGGAAATCAGGAGGCCAGTTCTAAACCCACCTCCTGACCCATAATTAATTAAAAAATAATAATAAAACAAACAGTAAATTTAAAATAAATAAATATTCATTTAATTCAAACAAACCGAGGCAAATATAAGGCCGGTTCTAAACCCACTTCATGGCTTCGGCTCAACTTAAAAGAATTCAAAACAAAGAGAAACCAGGAGGCCGATTCTAAACCCACCTCTTGACCCTCTTCTTAAGGTAGACATCTAAAGGTCTATAAAAACAGACCCCAATGTCTTACCGGTGCAACAAGCTGTTCATCAACTCATGAAGGAGTCATGAAGATAGATATGAGCTAATTTCCCACAAGTCTATCAAAGACCGGGACATGCTCAATTTCAAGACAATGAATGAATTCCATGATGCCTATCAAAGGTTGGAAGAAGTTCAAAACCTGTTTTTTATGTAAATCATGTCAAGGCAATAAAAGAATTTATGTGACCGACGAGGATGCTGTACTGAGAAGCTATAACAGTCCTATGAACTTGAAAGGATGCAAATATCATCAAAGTGAACGAAAATCCAACTATATTCAAACCTGAAGACTTTAAAAGAAAACTATAATTCAGAATCAATTGCATCTGAAATACCGAGAACTGGGGATTTGAAATTTATGCAGGATGGCATATTTGAAAGGTGAACGAGAACTAGTTAGACAGCCGCCTGGAAGTATGTGAAGTATGGAACCCAAAGGATAGAAACCAGAAATTGCTGATTAAATCTGAAGGTTGTAAGGGGGGTTAGCACATCCTGCGTAAGGTCTGCAAGGTCTGCGGGGGTACAGAAACCTGGTTGAAGGCAGATTTTAATCCTAGAATCTGAAATCTTAATGCAGGAAAGGATCAAATGATCAGGAAGATAAAGATCGATGTGGAGTTCAGAAGCCTGACCAAAACATGGAGGATTTAAAGTTAAGAAATTCAAGATTTAGATTTCTGGTACACAAGTCCATTGAATCCGGCATAAAAATCCTGAAAAATCATATCTTGAATAAAAAGAGAGAGAGAATACCTTAGAACTTAATCTGCAACATAGCTTAAGGAGGGCAAATCAAGTTGAAATCTGGGACAAATTTAATTCTGGCAGAAAACTTAATTTTTTTTTAATTAAATGAGCTGGCATTGTATGTCAATTGAAGTGGCGGAGTCAAAGATACCCATCAAATAACTCCCATTAGATTCAAGGAGCGGCTAGAGAATTTCAAGATATGCTGTAGTCCGGAAGCTTTAAACCAGGAGAACTTCAAGTCAGGGCATCGTTTTTAAAAGGACCCAAAGAGAAAGAGTGTGATATCTCCACGTGTTAACTCATTAAAAATGCAGTCAAATTCAAACAGTAAAGATCAAAATTAATAGGCAGTGCAAGTTGAATAACAATGAACCTTGATCAGTGTAAATCAAAATTCTTAATCAAATCCCAACCAATTTAAATAAAATCTTAAGATAAAATCCAATCTCCAAACAAATTTAATCCACAAACAAATCAATAAACCAACACATTTTAAGCAAAAAAATCATAAGTCTGAAAGTTCCAAAGAAATGAAAACAATCTCTTAAATATAAATCAAGTTCAAGCAAACCTGTAATCAAACAATTTCAGAAGCCCAAAAAAAATTCACTAAACCCTCAAGCCAAATTCAAAATTGAACCCAAATCAAATAAGTGAATAAGTCAAATCCCAAATTCACAATTTAAACAGGTCCAAAATCTGCAGGCTTCAAGAAATCTGAAAGTACCAACTCAGATTAAATCAAACCAATTTTGGCCAAACTCAACTCCAGCTAAATTAAAATGCAAACTAATAAGTAAATCCATGGCAAATTAAACCCAGATCAAATCTCTTGAATTGAATCCAAACAACAAACTCTTATGACCTGTTTGGTTAGAGTATCAAAATTGATACAATACCAATTTTGATATTGATATTCTAAGATGTAGTATCAATATCAAAAGTGATAGTATTAAGTTTTTTTAAACGTTTGGTAATGTTATATCAATATTAAAATTGATATTACTCCGCAGCCACGGGGGGGGGGGGATCTCCTTCCTCAGACGAAGGATCTCGTCCTCTTCCAGGATCACATTCACAGTTCTCCCTGCAGCAGCTCCATCCTTTTCTCCGGCGGCCTTGGGCCCCCGGAACACCAGCATGGCGCCTTCGTCCCCCACCCCTTCGACGCTGTAGTTCACGAAGGCCGGCGCCTGGCCTTTCAGCTCCATCCCGTAGGCATCCACGTCTTCCAGGTCCACGAACGTTAGGTTCGCGCTGTAAACCACCAGGTCCGGCCCGCCGGTCCGGCTCTCCACCATGGCCGCCACGGCCTCCGTCTCGTCCGTGAACCCCCCGGCGATCAGCGCCGCCAGATCCGGCAGCGCCGCCCGCCGGGGGCAGATCGGATCGGTGCTGGCGGCACCGATGGCCTGCTCGTTGCTCATCATCGAGGTCCTCGCCGCGGAGGCATTGGCCTTGCAGACGGTCACGGTCTTGAGCTCCCGGCCGCGGGCTCCCCGGAACCCGGCGAGGCACCGCAAGACGACGGGCGTCTGCCGCGGGGGGGGGGGCCTGCCGCGGGGGGGCAACGGCCGGGGGGTTCTCTCCGTAGCCGCGGGGAGGCATCAGCATAGAGGCGTCTGTATCAGTTTTAATACAGGTCTTCACCTATATTATTTATGATACTTTTTTTAACTATTAATTTTAAAATTAATATTGGTATCCAAACACCCATTGATACAAAGTATCAATATCAGCTTTGAAACTAATATCAATACAGGTGCTTGATACTGTAAACAAACAGGCTGTTAACTCTTAATTTAAAATAAACTCACAAAGCTAACATATTTCCAACGAATTTGAAATATAACTTGAATCTAAAATCTGAAAATTCTTAAAGGATCAGCAAGTCAAGAAGAAGATAACAAACAAAAAAATGTGAAATCTACCAACTTGCAGAACTCAGAAAGAAACTGGAAACTTAAACATCCAAAGCTGAAGACTAAATCCATGTAATTTCCAACCGATTAAACATCAAGTTCCAGTCAGTTTCAATCAAACGAATTTAACTCAAATCAAGGTGAAATCAAATCGAAATCCAAATTCAAACCCAACCCAAATTAAATAAACAATTTTTTAATCAAATCTCCCAAATCAAATTGAATTCAAACAAATCAATTCTAAAAAAATTGATCAAACAAATTCAAAATCAATTTTAATCAAACTTAAATCAAGGATAACTCAAACTGAATTCCAGTCAATTCAACTCAAATCAGATTTTTTTTCCGAATTAATTTTAATCAAACCAATCTCAACAAAATCCATTTCAAACAAATTCAAATCAATTCATCCCAAACAAGCTTAAATCAATCCAATTCAAAATTCAAAAAAAAAGTGCTTGTCTTTCATCAAGTTCATGGGACTGTTTACTCCTATGTATGAATGTTTATTTTTGGTGGATGCATTGTCTTCTATTCCAATGGATTGCTACGACGATAATCAAGGATTTTTGAGTAATCTCGATGTAATTAACGTCCAATCTTCGCACCATCCGACGGGGAGAGGTCAAAATTAATCTCAAAGAATCTAACAACCTCAAATTATAATTTTATACATATCATTGACCCTAGTTAGTACTTTTATGGAATATCATCTATTTTCTTACAAAGTCAATACTAAGGTCAAATCAAATCTAATTCAAATTCAAAAGGAAAATGAATTTCCAAAACCAAGATCTTTAAATTTTGAGATGTTTGAGGTTACATCAAGGGCCTAAGCCCTTCTCGATCTAGAGAAGATTCAAACAGGATGAGCTAGTCGCCAACTACACGGACGACTCCTTGTCAACATTCGTCTCCAATAAATCATCTGTGGGGGGCATTTGTTGGCGTACATTTTTTCCAAGAAAAAAAAGGGAGAAATGAATGAACCAGTAAGGGCAGGCCGGAAGGCCCACAATTCAGTGAATTTTCGGGCCCAATTGGCAGCCCATTTCTAGCCCTGACCAGCCAACCCATAAATCAGAAAATTTGGCCCATGCAAAGTCCTGCGCACCAGCCCACAGCAAAGACTAGGCCGCAGCCTCCTGCTGGCCCAATTCAGGCCCATTTTGTGGCCAAACCGCAGCCCATCTTCAAGGCCACCTGCGGCCTAGTGTGAACAGGCCACCTGCCACCTCAGCATGTCCAGCCGCACCATGCTGCCACCTCAGCCCATCGGTCAGGTCAAGGAGAGGGAAGGCCAAGAGGCAGCCAGCCAATTAACCAGGTTTAAGGAAATTCAATGGAGTAACCTCCCAGGGGAGGTCAAAAGGTTGCGTACATGCACAACCTTTCCTCTATAAGAAGAGGGGGCGTGCCAGGGTGGAGAGAGCTGCTTCAGACGCCGTGAGGCTGCCGGATTGCGCCCTGCTCCTACTGCCTGCGCCCTGCCCCTGCTGCTGCTGCTGCTGCTGCCCTTTGCTGCATCCTTTGTGCACCTGCTGCAGGTCTCTACCTGCGGCCAAGAAGAAGAGAAGGAGAAGAACATGTGGGTCAATATTCTATAAATATGTAGCCCTCTAAGGGCATCCCTTTGGTCTTTCTCTCTTCCTCGGCTCAGCCCTCTGTATGGTCCAACCCGACCCAAACATGGCAGGGTCTTAGTCCCTTTTGTTGGAAGCCCCCTCGGCCAGCCATTCAGGCTCAAAACAATGCCCAGTTCGACCCCCACATACAGCCTCTGTTCAGCCCATAAAAAGATGCTCCGAACAGGACCTATTCAGCCCCTTTGTGGTCATCCTTGATTCCCCTTCCAGCCACTTCATGGCATCCATTAGAGCCCTAGGTGAGGGTGGATGACCTGGAGATTCTTGGAGACTGCACGACGGGCCAAGTCTACTCCGGGCGGATCCTCAAGCCCACCCTGTTTTCATGCCCTTTGAGCAGCCCCAAAACAGGCCACTGGACAGCCCATGCCTAGTCCACACTTGGCCCATTTGTCAGCCATCAAAACAGCCCACCTGCAGGCCCACTTGGCTCAGCCGAAACCCCCACCTGCAGCCTGCAGGAGCCTTAAACAGATCCTAATCCAGGTCCATCTTCAGCCCCAAATCCGGCACCCAATCCAGCCCATCTGAAGGCACTTAAACAGGTCATTTTCAGCCCTCTTTTGGCCCACATCTCATGCCGACACAACAAAGAAGAGGCGCCCCAAAACAAGTGCTGCAGAAACAAGTTAAAAGCAGAGGACAGCAGTTTGAAGGCAAACCGGCTTGAAGGTGATGGCCCGACACCCCTTGGAAACCGCACGACGGGCCAAGGGCATAGCCGGGTGGCCTTCCAAGCCGGTTCCATCAAGAAACTCCAGCAAGGCAGCAGACTTTCCAGCAGGCTCTTCTGGCCTGAAGCAGTGCAAAACAGGCCGTTGAGCCTATGAAGACTGAAGGCCGGCTAAGAACGCCAATGGAACTTGAACCGGCCTAGATGGCCTAAAAAAATAACAAATAAAAATTTAGAAAGCGAAAGCAACATCTAAATTAAGGAGCTTCACCCCTAGCAGGGAACTCCACCTTGGACAGGGGCGCGGGCATGTTCTCGTAGCCGTCGATCCGGACGGGGGCGCGGGCAAGTTCCTGTAGCCGTTGATCCTTCTCCCAATTTGGCTAAGTAAAAGCTGGCCATTTTGGATTGGTAAATTTCACTAAGTTGGAAAATGACCGGCATGCCGTCGTAATGCCAAAATTTTTCCAAAGTAGTGAAAAACCTATATTGGGGGAAGGATTGACCATATTGTACACCGATGTACCCCTTCCTTCAATGAAATGAAAATCTGATGTTTACATTAGTGCATGAAACCGGGCACCCAATAGTGGCCCGATGGGTCGGATGCGATGCAAACCGCCAAACCAAAATAAAACCACTTTAAATCAAATCTGAAAATCCCATACCAAAACAAAAAAATCAATATCTGAAAGTCAAAACAGAAAATCAGAATTGAAATAAACCTAAAACAAACAAAACCAGTTCCAAGCAATCTAAAAAATAAAAATAAAACAAACCAGGTTCTGAAATGGGACTGTCCTGCCACATTTGCAGACCCTTACGTAGGCCTTTTTTTCACTCTCTATTTGGCCTCCCTATCAGCCCTGTTCGGACCACCTAAACAGACCCCTGCACAGGCCCTGTCTGGTCCCTAAATCAGACCCCAACCAGATCCTGTTCGGTCTCCAAATCAGACCCTTACACAGGTCCCAAGTCGGTCCCTTTGTGACCCAATTCGACCCACCTGCAGGCTCATTAAGCAGACCCAAAACCTGCTCATAAAACCTGCAGCAAACAGCCCCTCTGCGGCTCCATCTAGAACACCCCAATCAAGCCCACTTGCGGCCCAGCTAGATGCCCCTTGTGCAGGCCTGAGCCGGCCCATTTCAGCCCAAGATGGGTTGCCTCTTGGGTCCGGGTGAATACCCCAGTCAGATCTATTTTCATCCCATCCAAACTCCCCCAAACAAGCCCCTTTGTTGCCAGCTTCCTTGCCCTTTTTGACAATCACACTCCAGCCCCTTTATGGCTCGGCAGAATCCCAAATCAGTCCTTAAGCAAGGATCAGATTTAAAGCAAATCTAGAACCTAATTTAAGACAACCCCAATTCAATAAAAAAAACCACAAGAAAGAGAAAATGCTCAAAGAACAATCTGTAAACACAAAATCTCAGATTTCAAACAATCCGTGAACAGCACATTCTAACCAACTTTGAACACCCAAAATAGATCAAAATCAACTCAAAACTAGAAAATCCAGAATCTGAAAAATTCAGAAAACCGACCAAATAAAAAAATCCAAACATACTTTAAGCACATCAAAAAAAGAAACCAAAACAACTTGAGTCGATCAAACTCAAATCAAAATCAAAAGCCAGATACAAACAAAACAAACCAATCAAACAAATTGATTCAAAAATCCAAAAATCAACACAGCCGACTTTCAAGTCGATACAAAAATCAACCAACAAACAAATGAAATCAAACCCGAACAAATCGGTTTGCATCTCATCGGACCCAAAAGGCCGCTGCCATTTTGAGTTCCTTATTTTTTGTGGATGTGCATGTTTCCGAAAACAGGTTGCCGCGACAGTTAATCAAAGGTGTTCGAGCCGTTGCTCGATGTAAGCTAACGCCGGATACTCGCACCATCCGGCGGAGAATGGTCAAAAATCAAAATTTTCAAAGAACCCGAACCTCGGTTCTAATATTTTTTAAACTATCACCGGACTACATAATATTTTAGGTATCATCTATTTTCCTAGATAAGTCCGGAGATGTCTTTCTTTCCAAAGAACAGATGCATAAAAAAGAGGTTCACACAGACCTGAATCCACGTATGATAGGATTTGGAAATACATCTTGTATGCAAATTTGGGTGCCAACAGGATCATAATTAGTCTCTAGAGTTTTTTTTTTTTGACAGTTCTAACTTTTTATTCACTCCTTGTGTTTTAACTATCAATACAATATTCAAATATCATATTGCAATATATATCATCTTGTATATTCATTTGTAGAAAAATCACTAGTTTAAAGAAATTGTTTTTTTCCATCAATCCACAAAGGGTTTGATACTCCATAGATTTTCCACATGGGTAAGTGTCACTATCTTCTAAAAGATAAGTCTAGCTTCTCGAACTTGACCATGACCACTACTAACTTAGTTACATGTCCACACTTTCCATGATTATATTGAGCAAAATGCGCAAGTCAATAGTCTTGATGTGCTTAGGATTTTTGCAATGATGACACACCTTATCTTCAGATAATTGCACTTGTGGTTGCATTAAAAAAAGCTTAAATGACGGAGTACTAGTTATCGAGGAAACTCACTTCTGTGTTTCTTCACTTAGAACAATAAAAAATGCTTTCCTGAAAGTAGGAAGAATGTCTTGAATCAAAAGTTGAATCCAGGTCGGCTCAAATTTTGCATTCACATCATGAAAGAAAATATTGAACTCTTCTTTGTTCCTAATTATTTTGAAAACTGTCTACATCAGTTGAACAGGTGGGAACAAAGTAGTTCGATCTGACTTTGGAATCAGCTAATTTTGCAAACCATGCTCAACTTTGACCGTCTCAGTAGCTTGTGCAGAATTGAGCTTTTAACCATGCTCAACTCCTCCGCTGGTCCCCGCCGTCCTGTCTCCGCTACCCATCACTGCCTTCTTTGGTTGCCGTCGTCGTCACCCCCTCCGGTTGCCTCCACCTGCTAGGCTGCTAGTGTGTGCTGCCTCCGGCACTGCAGTGGCTACTGCCTGAACAGGGGCTCGCGTGCATGTTTAGGCCTCTTGGTTACGCATAAAGGAAACCGAAAGGTTACTGTAGCATTACGCTACAGTACCTCCTATTACTGTAGTAGACATCCCGCATATAAAAAAAGCAAAGGAAAAAGGGAACAGGAGAGTAAGTAAAAAAAGGGGTGTAGTAAAAAAAGAAGAAGAGAGAGATGGTTGCAGTAAAAAAGGGAAGAAATAGAAAAAAAGGAGGAAGGAAAATTTTAAAAAAGTGTGAGAAAAAACTGAAAAAGGTACTTATGTAGTTTAGTTATTAGAACAATTTGTTATTAATCTTATTATTTATTATTATATTTTAGTTAAATATAAATCTATTTACATCACATCAAAATCAAGTCATTCACGTAGTTTGAAATATTAATTAGGTTCATTGAATCTAGGTGGTCAAGTTCAATTTATGTACGTGACTCCAGACTTGCACATAATTTAAGATTCGTCGAACTTGACCAGCATGCATTTTAAAAAAAGAAAAAAGTTGTACGTCAAATCAATGAAGTCACAAAAAGGCATTTGCGTGACATGTGACGCATGTAGATCGAGACAAGTTGATTCGACGTGTCGGTTCAGTTGACTCCAACCCCAGGAGATGGGCCCACCTCATCCTGCCATCCTGCATCAGTTTGGCATTAGAGCCAACCCCGGCTTGTTTTAACAAGCTAGAATCTTTATGTTTTGCAGGACGATAGCAACACTTCGGATTTAATGTTACTTTAGCGTGCGGAGTACATACTACAGTCTCGTTACTTAAGCAATCGCATCTCACGATCTCTTTTTGAGAAGATTGCTCTAGGATATCAGGTGATCGAGAATAGTTTAGCTTATATTCAATTTGATTGGATCGTCAGAAGCAAAACAAAACGCTCGAGAGTCTTCGATATGTAAAGGACTTGTGGTGTTAGGTAATTCTCCACGGAAACTAGCTTATTTTAGGTCGTGATTGGTTTCTTGATCGACATGTCAATCTGGATAATAATATCCAGGAGCTTACCTTACAACCTAATGACTATCATTTCTTTGGAGAACCAATCTACATCAACAATTCTTGTCTTCAACAGCCAAATATCAAGAAACAGGCAGAAGCACTTATCGAGGTAACCTATATACCTAGTCCAAAACCTATTATTAGAGTATGAAGAGGACGAAGTAGCAAGAGTTATCGAAGACGAATTAACCAAGTAGCTTACCAAAGTACTCATCGAGCTTATCATAGAGGAGCGACATTTTCGAGACTTCAGCTGATCGAGTTATAGAAGCCGAGCTGATTATGCATATTGCTATTAAAGAAGAAGCCAACCGGTTGATTGAAGATGACTTGACTGAACAGTTTGTGAAATATCTGATTAAGTTGACGACTGTGCCACCATACCCAATTTTGGAGATATTAGCTTTAGAGGAACCATGCTTTGAGATGCCAATTTCAGAAGAGCTAGAGATTGAAGTGCTTGAAGAATTTCTCGATTTGACTCCAGGTATCCACTACAACATGATTTAGATTAGTTTTTGCTACAATTTTGAAGAATTTAGACCATGTCTTATCCATATCCGGGTTGCGGCAAAATCACCCCTTTTTGTAGTGATTGTAATGATTATACGATACTACAAAATTCAAGGATGAGTTTTTCGCAACTTGGGGGGAATGATGAGGATCCGATTGGGTGATCCATACAAAAAATAGATTCGAGAAAAGTTGACATCACCGGTTTGATCAGATCGACATTGTCGTGAAAATTGTATTATTTTAATATTAGAGCTTATTTATTAGGAGTTTGTTTATGAATATTGAGTTAAGTCATATTTAATTAGAAATTTAATATATAAGTTAAAATAGGATATGTCTTTAAATATGTCAAATATAGGGTGTAGATGTAAATTTTTGAAGTTTTTTGGTTTATTTTAAATTTATCATATGGAGGTCTATAAATAGACCCCAACCCTAGTTTGTATATGTTATGATTGCTGTGCTATGAGTAAGTTTGAGTGAAGAAACGTGTGCCCCCTGGCCCCGGAAGGTTCTATTCGGCTATTTCTCTCACTTGTTGGAAGGCACCACCCCCTGTCCAGCCCTCCTTCCCCTTCCCTGGAAGGCTGTTGCTCTGTTCGGCTCCTCTTCTCTTGCCCCCTGTCAAGTTTGGTTCTCCCCTTCTTTGCGTTTCGTGCTGCCACCATCGACAGCCACACTGTCTCCTTCACTATCTTGCGATATCGCCACTGTTGTTGTTAGCTCGGCTGGCATCTTTGTTGTCGCACACCATCGTCATCGCCGGCAGCTCCCCATGACATTGCTGCCATCATCGATCATTGATGCCGCCAACGCCGATCACTGCTGTCCCATTGGCCTTTGCCACCGAGAAGGTAGTCAAGTTCAATTCATGCACTTATTTCTAGAAATCAAGTTCAATTCATGCACTTATTTCTAGAAGTCAAGTTTAATTCGTACACTTATTTCAAGAAGTCAAGTTCAATTCTTGCATTTATTTTAAGAAGACAAATTCAAATCGTGCACGTGTTTCAATAAATAAAGTTCAATTCGTACACTTCAATTAGTCAAGTGTATGTATCTCGAGAAATATTAATTGTACGTCAAATCAGTCAAGTCACGAAAATATGTGTGCGAATTAACACAATGCATGTAGATCAAGATGACTTGATTCAGCATATTTGTATGAAAAGATGTGTATGAATCTCTAGCTATCACATACATTGTACAGGATCACCTTTTGTATGAAAGATGTGTGATGTGACACGGAGATGTAATTGATTTGGAGAGTCAACAACGAGTCGTCACAGCAGATGCACGGTGGGAACCACATGGACTGGTCGGTCGGTCCGGTCAATGCCGACCCCAAAAGACGAGCCCGCCGCTCCTTCCCATCCCACATCACATTGGTTATGTCATCTGTACACTATCTACTCCACCAATCAACATCTTTCTAGAAAAATGGTGATCCAGGACCATGTGATGGGGACAAAAAAATATGTAAATATTTGTTTTGTCATTTTTAGGTTTATTTTTCTGTCAATGTCATTTTTTTTTACGTTTTTAAGGAGTCTTTTAAATGTTTTCTTTTAAGTCCTGAAATGGACATGTCTGTAAATATTTTGAAGTCTGTTCCGTCTTGTAATCGGACTCCTCTTTATAAGAGGAGGAGCTCCATCGATGGAATACAAGAGACAGTGAGAATTTTTGGAGCCTTCCCGGGAGTTCCCGCAAGGTGTAGCGTAGCGTAGCTTTAGCATAGGCTGTAGCCGGGTCATCTCCTTCCTCCGGCGACTAGCGCCGTCTTCCCTAGCAGTAGCCAGCTTATTGGTAGCGTAACGTAATGTAGCGCAAGGTTGATGCCGTTTCTTTCCACTCTGGTGTCTAGCCGTTTCCTCCCCAACACCCTTCCCGATTCCTTCCCGTTCTGTTTTGACAACGATCTCGCAGTGCCGTTCAATCATCATCATGCATCTTCCTTCCCCAATCGACGACAGCAACAGATTCAGATCTGTCGACGTCCAAGATTCAGACCTTCTTCAGATCTGGGACAACGAAGGCGACGGTCCCGGCGATCCCCGGAGCCGTTGCGTCTTCATCGCCGTCCCATTGGCCAGTTGATTCCAGCACGACGACGAACCTGCGAATCTTCATCTGCATCGGCTTCTCCAGAATTATCGACATCATCAAATCTCTTCAGATCTGTAGGCCGCTGCGTGCGGTCCAATCTGAACTCCTCGCCTTCTTCCCAGCTCGGCTTGCTCGATGCCTATGAAGAGACGAAACCGGAAGGCTGCTGCAATGCTCCGAGGAAAGGGGTTCGATGCAGAAATGGATAAAATAGTTGCATCTCCATCCGAGCGCCGGGTTGCAAGGAAGCTGACGATCGAGGGCTGCAGCAGGCCACGAGGTCCCGCGCGTGTGGGATCCAGAAGCTTCCGAGGAGCCTCCCTCTGCTCGCACGCGTCCGGAGGACTGTTCCAGCGGGGCCTGCTGGTCCCTCGTGTGCGTCCGCCACCAAGGCCTCCAGATGGGCCCCAACCAGGCGGAAGTGGGCTGGTTCAAAGACGTGTGCGTACGTGGTCTCCAGACATGCGCACATAAGCCTCTTCAAAGTGGGCCGTGGTCTCTCCTGCCAACAGGAGGCTACCGTGACTACTGTGGGCCTTGGCTGGACGGCCAGACGCGGGAAGGAGCTGATTTTGGGCGTAATAATTAGGGGTCTATTACTTTTAGATAGTTTTAATTAGTTTAGTACCGGGTTGATCGACTTAGTTGTTTGAACAACTTTAAAATCGATTTTGTCCTGCATCACCATGGCTTGTTGGCATGGGTCATCATCGTCCACAGCTGGGTATCAAGACGATTGAGAGGCTTCCAAGAGCTCAATGGTCACAAGAAAGTGAAGAAGCTCATTTCTGGAGCAGCGCAAATCGCAATTGGCAGCCTGAAAAGTGGATCCACTGAGCAGACTACTCCTTTCACAAAGGCCCTACAAACTCTGGTGGTGCTGTGGCGGCTAGCTTTGACACTAAGTTGAGCCATCAATGAGAAAGAGGGTTTACAGTGTAAATCCCCCTTACTCTAATCTAAATTTTGTTAAGGATAATGAGTGAAAACCCCTTTCATATTATTGCAATAGATCCTTATATTTGTTTATGGTTGATGCATGTGCATGCAGCGCTTTTTCAACCACATTATATTTTTAAAGGCCTACTGAGCTGTCAGATGAATTCTGTATAAAATCGGGGCACAAGAAAGTATAGCTGTTTGTAAGATAGATTTACTTGCGGATGTATAACTGCATTATCAATTATCACCGTTAGCATATCCTTATGTAAGAAAGTGTATAAAGGAATTTTTTATATGAATATTGGGCTTCTTTCAACATAATGATTTGATGATTATTATTTTTGATGTTTACAATCTGATGGTCATCCAATATGATGTAGAAAGCAGAAAAAATATAAATACTTTTGGATACTTTAGTTCAGTACTTTCATTTGATGCAGGAAAGTTTGGAGCAATTTTTGCGTCTATTCCTGCTCCAATAGTTGCAGCCTTGTACTGCCTGTTCTTTGCATATGTAGGTATGTATGCGGGTGGCATTCCACCTTGTTTTGTGGAAATGCTAGTCTCATACGCCTTACATTCTGCGCATCTATTTTTACAGGTGTGGCAGGTTTGAGCTTCCTTCAGTTTTGCAACTTAAACAGTTTCAGAACAAAGTTCATCTTGGGATTCTCAATTTTCATGGGCTTGTCCGTCCCTCAATACTTCAATGAATATACATCAGTTGCTGGTTATGGTCCAGTCCATACTCGTGCTAGATGGGTATAGAAAGACATTTGCACTTTGCTCTTGTGTTTCATCTTAATTATCTTGCTTTTCTTTCATATTAAAAGTGAACTTGTGATTGCAGTTCAATGACATCATTAATGTCATATTCTCCTCGAAAGCATTTGTTGCTGGTATTGTGGCCTTCTTCCTTGATAATACCCTGCATCCACATGAAAGCGCCACGAGAAAGGACAGAGGTTATCATTGGTGGGACAAGTTCAGATCCTTCAGGACTGATACCAGGAGCGAGGAATTTTATTCTTTGCCCTTCAACCTCAACAAGTTCTTTCCTTCTGTGTGAGCCTACAGTTGTGTTCAGATTTCAGAGTATCTAATGCCCCCCTTAGAGCGCTCTCCCTACTATCTAGAACTTATCCATGTCAAATTTGTTTTATTTACCGTGTTCTAGGGTCTTTTTTCTGATATTGTTTGGGAAGATAAATCTGCAACTGCAATGACAGAATATGAACCAAGGGGCGAACTTGGGCACCTTGGCTTCTTTTCTGCGCATGTGAATGCTGGATTATTTGATGGGGAAAGAGAGAGAGCATGGTGAGCAAGGTATGGATAATCCATGAAAAATTGATCAATCAAGGACTCTTTTTAAACACTAATGCCTAGTAATATTTAAGTACCCCACACAACCTTCGGCCACCCACCACTTGCAAGCTTTTAAAAACCGACGTGTCCACTTCAGTACGACTACTGATATCCGCTTGACGATATTTGATTGGATATGATCTGGGTCGGAGTTCTTGATTTGGTTGTATTTCATTACGTTGTGACCAGAATTTAGTTGTACACTTGTGCAGCTTGATTGAAGGGCATGATACCTATAGGGTGTTTGGTTGTATAATAATTTTTTATACACTTTCATGATAAAAAATTATATTAAAATAAAGAGTGAATCAACTCATGATATAAAATTATCATGTTTGGAGGGATACGATGATAAAAAAGTAACTATCATACATGATCAAACAAAGTGAGCGATCACAAGAAAAAAATAAAGAGGTGAGATTTTTTTCTTTTTTTTGTTTAAGAAGAAAATTACTTTCAAAACATAAAATTGTCATAGTTTTAATCATTTTTTTTTACAATTTTTAAAAAATAAAATAAAAATTTTCATTATCATGCAACTAAACACCCCGTAATATCATGTTTGGTTACGATCCATCCCATGATTATACTCTTGTTCTCTCCTCCACACGTGGTTTACGTGGGACGTTCACTTTAATTTTTTTGACCTTCTCTCTTCTTTCTCTCCTATCGTGCAAATATTTTATAGTATTGTAAAAAAACATGGTTTTAAATATTTATACGGGACCCATTATAAAAATTTGATAATCCGTCATGTAAAGTACTCTCAAATTTATGGTGACAACTTACTACTTCACAATTATTGCACATGAAGGTTGTAGCTAAACTATTTTTTTACAATATATTATTTATTTAATATGTTTGCTTATTAATTCAAATATTATTATTAAATAATTCAACATATTTCGATTTTCATATTTAAAAATTAGTTATGAATTTATCAAAATATATTAAGTGCTTTCCTGTATTCAGATGAAGTGAATCTCAGATGTTTAGTATCTGCATTATCAAATGTCATCTTAATGTTTAATTCAAAAAATGAAATTGAAAATAATAATAAAATTTTGGAAAATAAATATAATTGTACATAAAAATATGCACTTCAATAAAAATGAAACTATTTTGAGCAAAAATGCTCATCTACTTGTAAGTCTACATATAAATTGTCATTAGCTTTGAACTCCATTTTGAATTGTTCAGTTACCAAATGTCACCAAGTCCATCTGGCCAGACACTTTGTCAACCTAAACTGGAGGAGCCCATCATAGAGTCTAAGAGTTATGAGGTGTTTGGTTACATGATAAATTGTGTTTTTATTATAGTTTTATATTTTTGAAATAAAACATGTTTAAAAGAGGTATTTGGCAATATTTTATGTTTTTAAAGTGATTTCTTCCTTAGACAAAAAAAAGATGGTCTTACCTTTTCTTATCTTGTGGACCCCACTTTGTTTGGTCATATATGAAAATTATTCTTTTCTGTTATAATATCTCTCCAAATATGATAAATTTATGTCATTGGTTACTTCACATTTTATTTTAATATAATTTTTTAACACAAAAGTATACTAAAAAAATATTGTGCAACCAACCACCCCCATTATGTTTTTGGAGGAGGGCAAATGGGGCAGAAATAAGATGGGCTGCATCTCATTCTCCAGGGGTTCAAGTCAATGACGATTATGTAATTTTTGTTCACTAGGGTCATTCCAAAATGTCAAAGGGGTCACATCTTTATAATAGTTTCTAATATAACTTATTTTTAATAAAAAATCTTAAAGTTTGATAATTTTTAAAAGTAAAAATTAAGAAATTATATTTTTAAAATTTTAAAAATGTAAAAATAATAAATTGTTTGGCAACATTTTAAATTAAAATTTTTAACTTTGTAAATATCAAAAAACAAAACTTTAATTTTATAAAAAATTATAAATTTATGATGAGACAAAATATAAAATTTATGTCATACAAACATTTAATAATATAAAAATATATAATTACATTCTATTATGTCTGACATAATTCTCTCGCATCTATTTTATTATATTTCTCGAAGAGGTTTTTCAAGATTTTTGTTTACTTATGTTTGAATATCTTCTCACATTAGCATCATTAGTGATTTTTCATTGTTTTTTTATTTTATTTCTCCATCAATTACAATTTGAATACGCTGTAAGGAGAGAAGCCATTGGTAGATGAACACAAGAACAATCTTCTCTCAAGGCAAGAGACAAAGACATTAATGGAGGGTTTTGTTGTATTTTATTTTTATATGATTTCATGAAAAAAATATATATTGCGAGAAGAAAACTCGATACTTTTTAAAATTGAAAACTACAATTTTTTGTGTTTGACAAAAAATTTAAAAATTTAAAATGATAATAAGCTGTTTATTAATATTTTAAATTAAAAATTTTAAATGAGCATTAAAAACCAAACATTTCATGTAATACAAGAGACATGGGAAATTTGTTGCTCAATTATTTGTGAAATTTGTTGTAGAGCTAAGCTCAAGAATCCCATGTAGGGGTGCAAGCGAACAAATACTCTCGACGAGTAGTTCGATATTCAACTCATTAAAAGCTCGACTCAAATCGTTAAATAAACGAGTTTGAATAAAAAAAACTCTACTTATAAATGAGCCGAGTTTGAACAGAGACCTACTCGGCTCGATAAGTTCGTGAGTAGCTCAAATAAATGGTCGATTATATACTCTATTAAATATTTGATTAACTACTCAATTAACTATTTATTTAAATAATTAAATCATAAATATATTATATTTATTATTATGTAAAATTTTATTTTTATGTCTAAATAGTAGTTTAAAACATGTCTTAAATTGAGTTCGAACTTGAACTCGAGTTTTAAATAAACGAGCCTAATCACAAGCTCCAAAATGAGTTCAAATATGAGTTTGATTCAAGTTCGAGCTAAATTGGCTCATTTACGTAAACAAGTAGCTCGACTAGCAAAGTTTGAACTCGTCAAGCTTAAATGGAGTCGAGTTCGAACAAAACCTTTGAAAGCTCGTCGAATAATGAGCCGAGTTTGAATGGTTAAATAATCGATAGAGCCGAGCACTTAAAGAAGATGACGGATGAGAGGATGGGGACGATGATGGAAGCCCCTGTAGCACCATCACTAGCTTCCTTGCAAAGAACTGCCACCTGAAGGTCGCTAGTAGAGACATGCTTATGAGGTAGAGAGCTGTGACATTCAGGGGAGGAGGGCACGGACAAAGAAAAAAAATCAATTAACTATGGTGTAATTTCATGGCATCTTCATTTGAGTATGAGCTAATTACCAAAAACCTGAGAGGAGAGGATGAAAACACACCGTAGGGAATGGGGAACATGTGCAAAGTAGAACTACATGATGGAGAGTGATGAAGAGAAGAGCATCACGAATGTCGTTGCAGCGCTTGCCACTTGGGCCAATGAAATAGGAGACAGAGATGGATAGAACAATGAGATCAACCAGGCAACATAATGGATTGTTGCATTGATGCAGATAAATGAATAAATCGTTGAATCTGGTATCTTCGGTAGTCGAAGTTTGTTTAGGGGCAACATATTTTAACTTATAGTAAAAGGCTGAAGATTAATCAAGGTCTAGATCCTTCTAAAAGTTGGACAAACGTGGGGGATGATGTGAATCTCAAGGTCTCCCACCGCCTACTCGTCAACCAAGCTAGGTTGGCGAGGCTGAGCCACCCGATAGAGGTCCTACTACATCCTCATAGAAGACTTGGACAATGTCACGTATGCCCTTTTGGTATCAGTGAAGTCCTCAATTGATCCCCAAGATGCAGCCCATGGTAGCATCCATGTGGAAGCATTTAGTGAGGGAGCGATAGGCGGCCTTAATCTTGGCACCGGAGGCGATCTGCTTGATACGGAGGACTTCATATAGTGTCCTAGACAAGGTAGGGGAGGCGATGGAGGGAGTGGTCATGGTAGCGACAATGATGGTCTGCATCGGTTGATGGATTGGGGAGTGGAGTCTGGCGGCAGGTGTCTTGCGAAGAAGGGGGCTCAACCCCCAACTTGAGGAGTCGAAGGTTTATCGAGGGGAGAGAGACCTTAGTTTAAAACAAAATGAGGTCTATATCTCTTTTTTTTTTTGATTGCATGGGAAAATAAATTCTATGTTAAAAAATTATTAGTGTTGCCAAACACCTTTTTGAGGAGACTTAGTGAGACCTAATGTAAACATTCCAAGTTAACGTAGTTATAAAACTTAAAACTCTTGTTTTCATAAATAATATTTAATGTTTAGAATGAATAGACTAAATGTTGCTGACTAGACACATAATCGGGTTGCCGGATCTTGTGCCTTGTTATCAGGGCGCCCAGTGCCTTGATATCAGGGCACTTAGGGCCAGAGCCTTGTGGGCTCCTGGTGCCCTCATGACAATGCGCCCAATGCCCTATTACAAAGGCACTTTCTTCTAGTGGGATTTTTCCTACCTAACTCGCGTACGATTTTCAAAGTTTGATCAGGTTTGACCCACCTTCACAAAAATACCCTAATATCGGGACACCAACTCCCCAATGATGGGGCATTTCAGAAAGCAAACCCACAATTTTACTATTTTCAATGGATGTCTTTCTATAAAAGGAGGTGTTCTCTCAAACTTAAGAATCTTTACACCCTCTCTTGAAATTGCTCGTGCTAGAGCTCCTCCTAGGGCATTTTTTAGTTTAAAAAACTCCCAAATCCTTCGAAGATCATATCTTTCTTAGAAAGTTCTTTATTCCCATGCCCCCGACAAAGTGTTATTTCAACGCGGGAGTATTTTCACTCTAGTTTTCTAAACATATGCCACCTTTATTGTATCATGTTTTCTTTATTTTGTTCTTAACATCATTTATACACTTCTTTCATCATCTTTTATTTCATTACATCTCATTTCATATTTGATGATGCCAAAAATAGGGCTTAGAGTCTAGCTCCCATTTGGTCCTTTCTATTCCGATATTTGTTTATATTCATTTATTTACTGATATTGCATTTCTTTCATAGTTCTAATCATCATTCAACTTATTTTTCTTTGTTTTGTGCATTGCAAACTACCTTGTTTTTTTGATAAAGAGCAAGCTAGGGCTCCTTGTCTTCGATTGGCCGAAGTAGAGGAAGTGAGTAGATATATTACATGCTTTTATCATGAGTATGTAGATATACATTTTATTGTATAACCTTTGGCATATTGTAAAATACTCACCCTCCACCCAATCCCAAATGAAATGGCAAGTTCACAAGATGATATCCTGGGAAAGAATGAATAAGGAATATATCAACAAATCTTTACATAGGTTGTTTCCATGGAGTTAGCATAAAAAATGTTTATGTCCTTAAATCTAATATTTTACTTTTTCCACTATTTTAATCATGTAATAGATATAGGTTTGTTTATATATAATATTCATGGAACAATGTCAGTTAATGTTTATGTTAGGCATGAAGTGTTAATTTAAGTTATTGGAAATATGAACTCATATTTATGGTATCTAAATTAGTAGATAATTTTATGCATGTGAGAGAATGCTCAATGTCTGATTGAAATCTTATTTCTCAGTTTTCTTTTCACTATTAGGTGTGAAATTTTAGATTTTCACCCATGTGTAATACATTCTAATTTTCATGACATGTATAAGTTAAGGAATACATGTTATGACATGTTAACTCATATTCGTGGGAAGGCATACTAGATGAACAAAAATATGACAAAAGATACAAGGCCTTGTAGGTCATCAAGTCATTAGTATGTTCATTGGTGATGCCAACATACTATACAGAGGTAGAGTTTGTGCTTTCAAAGTATTTTGAGAAGATCTTTTTATAAAAAGCTTATAAGTTAGTATTTTCAATTAACCTGAAAGTATAAAGATGTATAAAAATATTAGGAGACATTATTGATAACCAAATATGTAAATATATCATGCAAAGTATGTCAAGAGATGTCTTACATATCAACAGGTAAAAATTGAGCATCAAAAGTCTAGTAGCCTTGTTAAGGAGATCAAAATTCTAAATTCAAAATAATAGAAAATCATTGTATGCTTTATGTTGGCACCAAAATTTTCCGCTTAGTTTGTTTGATACAAATTTTAGCAATGTCAAAGCTGGTGCGGAAAAAATCCGACCCAGACTCGGAAAATTCATAAATAAATGATGTAAACAAGCTCTGGAAATGCCTTAGCATGGCTTTACAAGCTACAAATGGCCAAGATAATGTGCTCATTGCATAGCCCCGGTCAAGAGCTTCGCAACGGTGTCCAAAACATGGAAAACAGACACCGGAAGGTCGAAATGACCATTTTGCCCCCGACACTTTGGGACAAATTGGGACTCTAACATGGAATTCCAACTTTACCACATTTTCAAGGTTGGATAGAGCTAGGCAATGTTCAAAACGGATCAACAATCTGACCCCCGGATGAAGAGATATGCAAGAAAGAGCAAATCTGGACGGAAAGCCGTATGTCGTCGCACCAGGGGCATAATGGTCCGATCAGCTCTGGATCGACCCATGGGCTGAAAATTTCAATTTTCATGACCCAAAACTTTTATCTCATGAATATTGATGTATGAAAAATAAATTTGGCCAATGGGAGAAGGTAATTGCACTCAGATACAGTTTTCGGCATTATCGACGGCCGAGATCGCACCGATCAGAGAAACTAGCTAAATCAGGAGATCCGTTGCAATTCAAGTGATCTCAACCACACATCAGGATGTAGAATAAGATCAATGGCCATCAGGGTATAATCTGGAATTTTTTGAAGTCAATTTGAGATTTTTTTAATTGGTTTTAGCCGGAATTAATGCTAGCCGTTGGATCGGGAGTAGGACTGTTCACAATGAACCGGAAAACCGGAAAACCGAACCGAACCGAACCGAACCGTTCTGTTCGGTTCGGGTTGGAAAATTTTGGTTCGGTTTTTAGAACCGAACCGAACCGGTACCACACTGATGGTTCGGTTCGGTTTGAAAGCGTCCGTAAACCGAAAACCCGATAACCCGAAATCTTAAAAAAACCGCCTAACCCTGCACTGACCGTGAGGTCGAGGGTCGCGGCCGCCATCCGCCCATCCCTGATTCCCCGTCCCTCTTCCTTTCACAGCCGCAGCCCGCAGACGGGGGGATCTTGCAGCCGCGCCGCGCAGGCCCGCAGGCCCGCAGCTCTCAGCCTCTCAGTCTCAACAGTCAGCCCGCCGGCGCCGACTCAGCCCTCAGCCCCTCACCCTCAGGCCTCAGCCCTCAGCGTCAGCGGCAGGCCGCAGCCCTCAGCTGCGCAGGCCCGCAGCCGCCTCCGCCCATCCCTGATTCCCCGGCCGTCCCTCTTCCTTTCACAGCCGCAGCCCGCAGCCGGGGGGATCTTGCAGCCGCGCCGCGCAGGCCCGCAGCTCTCAGCCTCTCAGCAGTCAGCCCGCCGGCGCCGACTCAGCCCTCAGCCGTCAGCCCCTCCCCCTCAGGCCTCATCCCTCAGCGTCAGCGGCAGGCCGCAGCCCTCAGCCGCGCAGGCCCGCAACCGCAGCCCTCAGCGTCGCGGCCGCCATCCGCCTCCGCCCATCCCTGATTCCCCGGCCGTCCCTCTTCCTTTCACAGCCGCAGCCCCCAGCCGCAGGCGCAGCCGCGCAGGCCCGCAGGCCCGCAGCCCTCGCCCCTCAGCAGTCAGCCCTCAGCCCCTCAGCCCTCAGCTGAAGGCCGCAGCCCTCAGCCCTCAGGCCCGCAGCCGCAGCCCTCACTCCTCAGCCCTCAGCCGCGCAGCCGCAGCCCGCAGCCTCACCCCTTCAATGGTCAACGTGAACCGTTGACCCGAACCGAACCGAACGGTTCGGTTTGGTTCGGTTTATTTTCGGTTTGGCTCTTAGGGGAACCGGTTCGGTTCGGTTCGGTTCACCTTAACGGTTCGGTTCGGTTTGAAGAAAATTGGTCTCAAACCGAACCAAACCGAACCGTGAACAGTCCTAATCGGGAGCACTCTGATTAAACCAGGGGTAAACCTAACCCAAGATGGGCTAACCCAACCTGTCATGGCCGAACCTACCATCCTCCCTCATCTGATGGGTGCGCAAACAGCCCTAGAAAGTAGGGGAGGGTGCGCAAGGCTTTCCCAACTCTCTCCATCTCTCTTTGGTTTATCTTTATCTCATCCTCAACCACCTCAACTTCCCATGGCTTATCCTTATCACTCTTAACCACTCCCTTGGTTTATCTTCATCCTAACTAATCCTACAACTAACCAAGCCTATCCTCATCCAAGCCCTGGCCGAACCAGCCATCTTACCACATGTCATGTGCGCACATCTCCTTGAAAGTAGGAGAAGGTGCGCACCCTTCTCTCCCTCTCTTTCTAGTTGGCGCACAATCACCTCAACAACCTCCCTTGAGTTATCCTTATCATCCTCAACCTCCCTTGAGTTATCCTTATCTTCCCTCAACAACCTCCAGACTTATCTCCTTCTGCAGATGGCTCCATCAACTCCTATATAAACCCCCTGCTGGCCATGTGGAAGGCAAGCTGATCACCCTGTGGAAGCCCTGCCTCTCCTCCCTCTACCCTGCTCCAAGACATCTTCTCCTTGCTTGGACGTCTTCATCAGCAAGTCAGCAACCTCTCCAGCCCCTTTGCGGTGTTCCAAGTGAACAAGAAGAAGGAGAAAAGGCCTCCCTCCAGCAGGTGCGCCAGCAGCAGCCCAACCGGTGGTGCACCGATTCCAACAGTGGGTGTTCCTTCTTGGAGCACCAATTCCGGCTCCGTCTTCAGCAACAAAAGAAGAAGAATAAGTAGGAGATAAGGCCAGCCATCTTCTCCTTCCATCTCCAACAGAAACTGTGCCAAAAAGGTGAGAAAAAAATGTAATTTTAATACTCTTCCTCTCCTCTTCTTTCTCTTCCCCTTGGCCTTCTCTTTGGCCATTCAAGAAGCTCCAAAAACCCAGCCTTGTTGGTACCACTTAAAGCCCATGTTCAACCTCTCTATGTCGGTCCCACAAGCCATCAAAAATCAGCCTCTTTGAGCCCCTCATTTCAGACCCCTTGTTGTCCTAATTCTGGCTCCTCATTACCCATGTGCACACAGCCCATAGGTGGCCTGTAAACAACCCATTTGGCATCCCCAAGCAACCCCATGCTATAACCTAACACCGTGCCCCTTGTTGCCATCCCTCTAGCAGCCAATTAGGCTTTTGAACATGCTCCTAATCAGGCCATGTTTGACCATCCTTGCTGCCCAAGTGGACAGACTTCAGAACATACCCAAATCAGGCCCCACTGTCGGCCCTGAAATCAAGCCCCTTTGATGGCTTTGAAACCAAACACCCTCTTTGATGTGTGGAAGGAGGGGTGACAGCCCGGGCCTCTTGGAATCCACCGGACGGGCCAAGAGTTAAGCCGGGTGGCCCTAATTTCCATTCATCAAATGCCTTTGCATAGCCCCTTGACTTCCCTATTTGGCCATCCAAATAGTCCAAGTTCTGCCCACCTGAGCAGCATCCAAACATAAGCCCCCTTTCAGCCCATGTTTGGCCTATCAAAACACACCTTAATCAGGTCCTTGTGTGCCCCCTTGATGGCCCTTCAACATAGCACCTGAATGGCAAAAGAAGTCAGCCCATTGGCAGTTCTCAAAACAGCACCAAAACAGGCCCCTCTTCAGCTCTCTACATGGAGGCTTGCATCACCTACTGCTGCTGCAAGAATAAACAAAAATGGCAAAGGCATACAGGGTTTGAAGCTGGCCATTTTGGCCTTGAAGTGCTGCAAACAGGCCATGCTGGCCCTTGAAGAGCAAATCAGGCCACCAGGGCCCAAGATGTTCAAAACAAGCCAACCATGTTGACATGACATGAAGACCAGACCATTGTGTTGATGAAGCTGGCCCATTGGGCCTTGGACATTTAAAAAAGCACACTTAACTAAATCTGAAGGTGAAATGCCAAAATTACATAAGGAGTTAGCACCACCACATGGGCGCTCCCCCTTGGGCGGCTCATCCGACTTGCACCGGAATGCTGACCCGGACGTAGGCGCGGGCTGGCTCCCGTTGCAGACGATCCTTCCCACTACTTGGAAAGTCAAAAGACTATGCCATGTAGGACGGGTAAACATTCCACACCGATTGGAAAATAAGGCGGCATGCTGCCAAAATTCTCCCGGTCAAGTGAGATTTTACACCAAAGGGAAGGACTTTAACACTTTGACAAGCATTATCATGGCATATGAACTGCCACATCTGATGTACACTAGCATGAACATGAATATTCAATGAACATTTCAAGTGCCGAGTTGATTGCATGTGATTGGGCATCGACACTAGCCCGACAAACCGGATGTGATGCAAACCGAACAAGAGTTAACCAAATATGAAGTTAACTTAATTAAATCTGAAAATACATTCAAACCAACCCTAAAACATACTTAAAACATATCATTAAAGCTTTAACATTCAACAAAAATCAGATTTAATACAATCTGGAAAAATTGATTCAATACACTTAATCCATTGGAATTCAAATGCTTAAACAAGTGCAAATCAAATAATTCACAACCAATTGAAAAGAACACATAAAGGAAACATTAAAGCATCTAAAACACATCTTAAAACATGCAAAGTAGATTCATTAACAATCTGAAGTTCAAGTTTAATCAATTTGAACCAAACATCAAAACATCTAAAACATACCGAACACACCTGAATCGGTATTAAAACACCAACCGACATGAGAAAATCACATGAAAATGACTCAACACATGTCAATTAACCTTAAACAAGTCAAAATTGATCAACACATCTAAAATATCAAGTCTAAACAAAAATAAAATAAACTTCAACCAATTGAAATAAAAATAAACCAGTTCAAAACAAATATCATTCAAATCCTAGTCAAATGGAAATCTGAAATCAACATTTCAAATTACATCAAAATCCATTCTTAAATCAAACATAAATCAACTTCAAACAAAATCTAATCAAACTTGTTTGCATCTCATCGGGCCTAAAAGGCCAGGGCCCTTTGGGTTCTTTATACGTTGTGGATGTGTACGCTCTCGTCAAACAAGATCGCTATGGCAGTTAATCAAGGGTGTTCGAGTGTTTGCTCAATATAAATGAACATCGGATATTCGCACCATCTGATGGAGAGAGGTCAAAAATAATTTCACAGAACCCGAACCTTGGTTCTATACTCTTTTAATATCACCCGAACTATCTAGTATTTTTATGGTCTATCACCTACTTTACTAGAAAATTCGGATGTCGATATTTCAAAACATATAGAAACAAAAAAATTCTTTTCTAAGAAACAAAAAGATTCCTGAGGTTCCCACACTTTATCATGGGCATCCAAGGACATGAGCTAGCTAGCTACGATGAAATTTAGATAATTGTCAATAGAATGAAAAAGTCAATTCATTTATTGTCAATCAAGAAGTCTCAGTATGTAAACAACTTGAATAAACCATATGTGGATTGCATTGTCATACTTCATGGGTTACTGGAGTCTATTATATCAAATTGAGACTATAGATTCACCTCCAACATATGGCAAGCACTACTAGAGGCATTCCATATGTAGGTAAAGTTGAGTATGGCATTTCACCCGATACGTAGATAGAGGACCATACAAACAATAAAAGCTATGCTATAAGCATGTGCACTTGAGTAGTAGACCTTGCGAGACAAATTTATTGTTAGTAGAATCAAGGAAAAAGGGGTCGGAGGTTGCGATCGAGTCAATCTAGCTCTAGGCCAACCCGGTCCAACTGGGTAGCGACTTATTTTTTATATTTTTTTAAAAAATTCAAAAAAATGTTATAAAAATGACACAAAAATCTTAAAAATATGAAAAAATAAGTAATATGATTTGAAAAAAAATATTCATTTTTTCAATCTTACACAATCTACATTTTCCACATAATTTATGTACTCCCTCATGTCATTCGAGTTGAGTACATATTATGGTATAAATAGACATGACGATTACACTGGTCACTCTCTCAGACAATTATCCTAACATTAGATCCTCAAGAATCACTATAGCTATGAAAGTCATATGTGGATTGGATCAAAGTGTCTAATGAATCAACATAATTTATTCTATAATGCTCTTAATTATATGTAGGGAATCAAGAGCCTTGAATTAAAGGCGTAACCGGAGGCATTGTGCTAGTGACCTCCAGCCCGCCAGGTGTGTTTAGCTCCTCCACCATGCAGTCTTACACCATGATCCATGTCTTGGGTTGCATGGGTGTATTGTTCTTCGCCAGTGAAGTGTTTAGCAATTGTAAGAGCTCTCCCCACATCCAGGGATCTTTGTCTACTTGAAGTGGTGCCTCCCTCGTGTCTCGCTCATTCGTTGTTGTTATTCTTTAAAAAAGAATCCTCTAAAATTTAGTACTGGAATCAGATGCTCAGCTCCAACGTGTCTTCTTGCTCCTCATCAATTGTATTGGCATTTGTAATGTCAAAGGAATCAGTCAAAACTTGTTTACCCTTTCTTTTATTTTGCGTACCTCGACCAGATCCTTCTCCGATCCTCTGTCGCTTTGATAGGGAGGGAGAAATCTAGAATTCTTCGACGAGAGGGACATTGTTGAGCACTCCTTTAGCCCATTACTAGTTTTCCAGGTTTAACTCTGGTTTGCCCATCCCTTCTCGGTCGTTAACTTAAGCTTTCAATGAATTATTCTCGTAAAATATTTGATCCAAGTTGATGTCCTCTTCTTAAATTGTTGGTTCCCCAGTTTATCGTCTTGAAACTTCTGATATCCATCTTTGTTCTTCCATCTGATTCCACTTCATTCTCTCTAAATTCTTCAGTTTTAGCCTCATGTTGTAGTAATAATACATGAGGTCCTCAAGTCTTCGTGATGTCAACTTGTTCTTCTGCTTCGCGTGGATCAAACTGAATGTTGATCAATTTCTCCCATAATCCAAATCCGAAGTAGTTTGGTTTAGGACCCTTATGGCCACATTTGCCAAGTCTTCATAGCCTGGTGCCTTACCATGGTCCATCCACCAATTGGCTACATAAAATCAATGTGTTAACAAATAATTATCTTTTACAACTCAATTAACTAACTAAGTAATTCATTTAAATGCTACATACTCGAACTTAGTAGCATCACAGTATGTTCCACTTTGCTCATTCCAAAATGAAATGTCTACATTATGTAAACATATATTTGGTTGTAGGCGATAATAGATCGGTCGTCATCATCATGCATCCGTCAGATGACACATTTGACATCATCAAGCAACTTGTTCGTTGTCTTGAAATGTTGGATGTAGAAATATTGAGTTGAAAAAGTAACCTGACAAGGTTTAGATGTTAGTAAACAACTTATATCTATGTGAAATATACACAAATTAAGTAAATGACCAAGAAAATATACTTATTGCATGTATGAGTTGATGTAAGGTACGTTCCCATCGACGATCAATGATGTCGCACCACTTATCGAAGTTGGACACTATGAAATTTCTTCTTTCACTCTCTCAATTGCATCGTATAAATAGCCTGCAAAATGCTATACTAAACAAGGGGTGAGCTCAAAATTTGAGCGTCCTTTTGGACGACGAACTCGAGTACGTCCTAGTTAGTCGCTCCTAGATGTAGGGGTGGGCCAATCCCCATTGTAGATGATTCCTTCCACCAGTGTGACAAATCAAAACACTAGTCACATTGGAGGTGATCTCATTCCATCAAGGATTGGTTGGCATATTGTTGAAATGTTGAATTTTCCTCCGATCTTGTGAGAACATGCGCTGGGGGAGTACAAACTCTCAAACCTTTGATGTTGGAATGACATGATGTAATTTGCCTTGAAAGAAAATGAAAATGGTTCAAGTGTCAACATGGATGTTCAAACCGGGCATCAAACGTTAACTCGATGGATCGGATGAAGTACAAACTCAAATTAAATAAATAAAATGAAAAATAAATTTAAAAATTACTTCATTAAATCTAAAAAGTGTAAAACCCATATTTAAACAATTCAAAAATCAATATAAAATATACTTAATCTATGAAATTAAATTTCTTAATCAAATGAAAATTAAATAACATCAAGAAAAATTAAATAAACAAACTCGAATGCATTAAAAATACACAAATAGTCCTTAAATATAAAAAATTAGAACATAAAATTAAATGAAAGAACATAAATAAAAAATACCCTTAAATAACTTAATCAAAGTTTTAAAATACATTGAACATGTTAAAACTAATGTCGCAACTTAAGCAATATGAAACTAAATAATCTTAATCAATGTGTAACCATTAAATCTCAATTTATAAGATACCTAGTTCATTTAACTAAACTTTAAACCCAAAACAAAATCATAATCAAATAGAAATCTTACAAATCAAACAAATAAAACCCAACCCATTAAAACAAAACACTAAGAAAAAAATCAAATTTAAATCAAAGTATAGAAATCTAAAAAATCACATCTTAATCAAATAAAAATCATTTAAACTAAACATACCGCAACGTGTTCGCATCTCATCGGAACCGCAAGGCTACGACCCTCTAGTTTACTATTTTGTATAGACGTTGTCAACCCCGCCCAAGAAAAAAAACAAACAACACATGGCGGTGGACGTGCCATGTCATGAACCCAACAGATCAGTGGGAGCACCAAATATGATCAAAGTACTCTCCTTTTAAAATGTAGGAAATCACAACAAATGCTAAATGAAGAAGATACAATTAGCACAAATTAACATGGTATTACAATGAGGAAAGGTTTGAAATTCATGCATGAGGTAGGAACCAAGGGGAAGTTGACTAGGAAGAGCACAATTCCTATGCAAAAAATGGAAATATGCTCAGAAGACCATAACTGTTAGCAGAAATAAACAAACAACACAAGTGCATGGGCCTTAAAAGAAAATGAAATAATAATAAAACCATTTTTTATTCATGGGCATAACAGCAGCTTGACCCGCTCAAAACAAGGCAAATCATGTCCATAGAGTGATTAATAGTTATTATTGGCTTATTAAACCAATGGAGCACGATCCCGAAGGGAATGGTTGCCGGCATATGTCATCTTCATTCAAGCCGAACGCCAACGGTCCTCCAATGGAGGGGTCGACGACTGTCTTTTTCAATGATTATCTATTTTTTTAAGTCGACTAGCCATGGTTCCCCGGAAGGATGGTCGGTGACAAATGTCGTCTTCATTTAAGCCGAACGCCAACGATTCTCCATTGGAGGGGTCGACGACGGCTGTTACTGGTTTATTAAACCAACGAACCACGACCCCGAAGGGAATGGCTGATGGCATATGTCATCTTCTTTTAAGTCGAACGCCAACGGTCCACCAATGGAGGGGTCGACGACGACCGTATCCATTTACTAAGTCATGCTGTGAGCTCTTCAGGCCATTCCACCAATGAAAATAGTCAACCGCTTTCAACACCATGTTAAACGCATCATTGGGTATCCCAAAAGAGCATGGGGGCATGTTCAAAACATGCAAGGTGGTGCAGTAATACGATGCTACGAAGAAAAAGGGGAAACAAAACGAAGCATGGACGACAGAAAATTACAAATGGAAGAGTAATGGATTCGGTTGCTGGTCACCCAATCTGTATATGCCAGGCAGCGAAAATCAGTTGTCTTAGTTAACATCCGCCAGACAATACATGCTAAATTGTATAAGAAAAACTATAATACCATGATAAATAGAGGGGAAACAAGAAGAGCATACTCGCCAACGTGAGCCCACAATCGGCAAATGGCCGCCGGAACAGACGCGGTCACAGTAGTTAGAATGCGAGAAGGCGGTCCCTCCTTGCGAGTGGGGTGCGCAACCAGGTCTCGACGACTGATCTAACGCAAGAACGACCGCTAGGCAGCGCTGTTGCCGTCTCCCCTGCAACTCCCAGGTGACTCCGAGAAGAGAAAAGTAGAAAAGTGAGAGAGAGAGAGAGAGCAAAGAAGATAACAAACAAATGGAAAGAAAAATAAAATGAGAAGAAACAAAAACTTTCCGAGAACGGTCCCTGCCTGTAGACGAGGAAGTCAATGGCGAAGGCGTCGGAAACTCCAAATGCCTCGACAACCTTGGTGGGTCAGTGCAGCGGACGCACAACGAGATGGTGCCTCAACGTCGTCGCTAGACTGTGCTCGCTACGCACGGTGCCCATGTCCTCCTTCCCAACACCGCCAATGAAACTGGAGCCCACCAGCCCACCGATGGGTGAAGAAAGAGGGGCGTCAGGGCGGCAAAAAACACAGCGTGGTCCATCTACAAGAAGGCATGAGGAAGCTGACGAGCCTGCACAGAGCCGGGGACAAAGTGGTGAACAAGTCAGAATGGTGGGAACCTGGGGAAGGAACGGCGGAAGGAGGACAAAGGAAGAAGAACTAGGAACCTCACCTCAACCCACAATGACGCAAAACAGGCCTTGATGGACTCTGTGATCGGATCTTCTAAGGCCACAGATGCCTAGAAGCTCAGCGAAATGGCACGCCCGGCCGACCTCCGCAAGCCCTCAACAAGCACCCGTAGGCACTGCTGCGAAGACGTTGCCGGGGACTTGGTGTAAGTGGGGGAAAGGCGACTATCCTGTACGATGTAGTCGAGGAGAAGGTCTTCTCCGGCCGGCGCAGCTGTTCTCTCGAGCAAGACTCTCCACGCAGACCCAAGAACGTGGCAGCAGGGAAGAGGAAACTTCACGGCGGCACCTAGATAAGCTGGGAGCCGGACGATGAACTCCGGCCGACGAGTTCCCCCTATGAACAGAAGGGTCTGGGAACGATGCTCGTAATACCCCAAAAAAAAGGGGGGGGGGGGGGGGGAAGCACGCACCCGAAATCTACGCTGTCATCCTCTCCGGCCGGTGGCGTCGACCTCAAGGCCACAGGGACAGAAAGGAACCCCCTCGCTGTGACAGCCGCAGGAGAACCAGAATCCGACGATGCTTGGCGGCTACGAGGAAGACCGCAAAGAGGAAAACCCTGCCGGCGGGCGCTGTGGAAAAGCCGGAGGCTGGAAACGCCGAGCAGAGAAGAAGCTTTCACCGCGGTCGACGAGCGCAAGAAGAAGGGCCCCCCGCGAAACTTGCAATATCGGCTCGCCGGAGAAATTCCAAGGGAGAATGGTCCCTGTGAAGCCACCGGGGAGCTCGCGGAAGCTTGGAGGCGACAATGCCAGAAAGGAGAGCCCCCGTTGCCCTCGGTGGTAGGGATGTCAATGGTAGCGGATTATCCGATTATCCGACCCGTTCGTTAACTTAATGGGCGGTTAAAGGATCATCAAAAATTTCCGAATAGGGTATCCTTAGCCGTTTACCGATTATCCGTCTTTTTAACGGATACGGTCACGGATACAGTATAAACCGAACCCGATAAACCGTTTTCGAACCCGTTAAGTAAAGCTTGATCCAACGGTTGAAAACATATCAACATCTAAGGTTCAAGAAATATGTCAATCTCAAAAACCCTAAAATTAATTTGTGAGAATCTCCGAAATCGACTTTTCAACTTCGACGTTCCTTCTTCCTCGCCCGACGCCCTACCGTCGCATCATTGCACCTTCACTCCTGACGTGGCGGCGGCTACGTCATGGACTGTTGGTTTTGGGTGGCCGATGTGGCCTCGGACCGTTGCGCCTAGCGACGTCCGCGTCCGCGGGGTGCTGCGAGGCTCCCAACTCTCTCTCTCCTCTGGTTCACTGCCTTGTCACCCTCTCTCGCTCTCGTCTTGGAACATTCTCGTAAACTTGACAGATGTGGGCCATTGTATGCAATCGTCCGAAGTATTCTTAGTTATCTTGGATCATAGGTCAAGTTCATTCCCTACTTTTGTTGCAATGGCATATTATTTGACAAATATTTATTTCGTGGTGCTAGTATACATGATATCTCTGTATTATCTTACTACGATATTTAAGTATACATGTTAGAAGGAAGCTAACATTTTTTTGTGTATATTAGGTACCTTCTATTAATGCTTATATATTCGTTAATTGACCGTTAACCGACCGTAAACCATTTTTAAGCGGATATTACAATGCGGTTCGCGGATACACCCATTACCGATAGTTAACGAACAGTAAGTGGATACTTCTCTTTTTATAGGATACGAATACGGATAATACTATTATTCGACCCGTATCCGACCCGTTGACATCCCTACTCGGTGGTCGGCGTACCACGCCTGCCACCCCTGCGCTTGCAAGCCACCCGCAGGTGGCGAAATGCCAGGGCGGTGAAAGGGCTAAAATGCCCCCTTCGCGAAGGTTCCTCCGCCGAGAGATTCTGTCGCACCCGATGCCCCCCTGCTCAGGCGGCATAATACTTACGTCGGCAAAATTAAATCATGACGTGCATGGTCATACGCTGGCTTTGAAGCGCTATGGTGATTTTGACCGGGGTCAAAATTGGAAGAGAAAAGTGCTTGTACATCGCCACGACCCCCCCTCCAGCAAAGCCAAGAAAAAATAAATACCTTGGTCGACAAGACAAGGAGAGTAATTTTGACTTTAGTCAAAATTGAAGGACATTCGTCGTTTAGTTTCCAAGTGAAATTGTAAACAAATATTTGAAATAAGATTTTTTATAATCTTGAGAGGGAAATAACGTTGATAAGAGATGCAATTGGTGATGACAACGAATCAAATGTTTTCTCTTTGGTTGGTTATGAAGTTAAAGATGGTGAAAAGGGGAGGTGAAAAAGGGAGAAGAAAAAAGAGAGGAAAAGAAAATCAGTAGAAAAATTTTGAATAAACGATGATATCTGTTAGACAAAAAAAAGAGAAGAAAAAAAGAGAGAAGAAGAAAAGGAGGAAAGATAAGGAAGTGAGAAATTCCTCTCATTGAATTATAACATTAAACAGGGTATTCATCATAAAATTTAAATTTGTTTAAATTTGTAAAAGGAAATAGAACCCCCCTAATGGTCCCCAAATGGGTCCAATTAGTGCTGATTTATTCATTAGACACGTATACAAGTATTTGGGCCTTCATTTCAGCCGTTTGGGCCTTAATTTTCTGAAGGGGGAAGACCCAAAATCTGTCCCAAATAAGACATCCGAAATTCCTCTTGCAAAAATGATTATGAGGGTATTTTGTGTAATTGGCCAGCCCAACCCCTCATAAAGGTGGTCAAAGTCCAAAACACCCTCACATTTTCCCCTCACACCCACCATAAAGCAAAAAGCAGGGTGAACTAATGCCAATGTTACCCTCACCTCATCTCACACCATCAAAAACAAGGAAAAGTTGGGACACTTTGTGGACCAAAATGTCCCTCCCTTTTGGCATATAAAAAAGTGAGAAATCCTTTTGGAGAGGAGAGAGGCAACATTCCCTAGGCATCCTTCTTACGTAGAGCATCAAAGGTTCAAAGGCTTCCCCCCTTTCCATCGTCCAAGAGAGTGCCAAGGAGAAAAGAGAGGTCCAAATTCCATTTTCAAGGAATTGGCTAAGTCCCAAGGTATACCATGGGTCTAATTACATCATCTTACACCATGATGAGCATGAGGAAGCATCAAACATCCAATGACCCATTAAGCAAGGAGGGCATCAATTATCCCAAAGTCCAATGGGCAATGAGAACATTCATCACATCAAAGCTCATTAAGGCTCTCAAAGCCCAATTGGCCATCATGAATGGAAGACCAAGACCATGTGACCCCATTTCAAATGAACCAAGTCCAATCAACTAAGGCCCTATTAGGCCTTATCCAATATGAACAAGAGACCGATCCAAGGCCCATCAATGCGGGAGTTAGGCCCATTAAGGTTTATAAGGCCCAATCAACCATCTTCAAAGGAAGCTCAAGACCATGTGACTCCATTCCAAGTGCAACAAACTCGGTCAATTAAGGCCCAATCCAGTTTCAACCGAGATGAGCATGAGATCGACCCAAGGCCCATTAACATAGAAAGTGGGCCCATTAAGTCCATGATGACCAAAACTCTAATTAAAACATCATAAACAAAGTCCAACTCCACTAGGAAAGAGAAAAACTCCCAACGGTTCAATAAAGAGCCCCCAATGGTTGGTGGAGGAAAGAGAAAACCCCCAACGGACCATCAAGGCCCGCCAACTCGGTCAATCCCCAATCGGGAAGTACCGACTGGCGGATGAAAGAGAAAACCCCCAACGGACCATCAAGGCCCGCCAACTCGGTCAATCCCCAATCAGGAAGTACTGACTGGCGGATGAAAGAGAAAACCCCCATCGGACCATCAAGGCTCGCCCACTCGGTCAATCCCTGATCGGGAAGTACCGACTGGTGGATGAGAGAGAAAACTCCCAACGGACCATGAAGACCCACTGATTCGGTCAATCCCCCAATTGGGAAGTACCAGTTAGTAGATGAGAGAGAAAGTTCCCAACGGATCACCCAAAGAATCCCAAATTTCATCAACTCGGCTTGCTCCCAAACGGGCAATGCCGAGAAACAAAATTTCCAAGGCCCATTAATCTGGTTAATCCCCGATCGTGAAATACCGGGTAATGGATGAAAATCTCAAGCCCCATTAATTCGGTTAATCCCCAATCGGGAAATACTAGTTAATGGATGAAAATTCCAAACACCATCAACTCGGCTCGCTCCCAAACGCGCAATGCCGATGAACAAAATTTCAAGGCCCATTAATCCGGTTAATCCCCGATTGGGAAATACCGGATAATGGATGAAAATCTCCAACGCCCATCAATCTGGCCAATCCCTAAAAGGAAATGTCGGGTCGTGGGTAACAATGTCCAAGGCCTAGCAAGTCAGTTAATCCCCGATCGAGAAAATACCGCTTGTTGGATGTGGAACCAAAAAGCAATGGATAAAAAAAAAGAAAAGCCGTGAGGTTAGGCCCAAGGCAAATGCCGTCTTCTAGCCCCCCAAATCTAGTCCCAAAAAAGAGGAAATAGAAAGGAGAAATAAAAAAAGAAAAATAAAAAGAGATAATGGGAGACGAGAGGCAGTGTTGATACTCCTACTTGTTCTTTCATTATTTATACTCAAAGAAAATACATATTTTTTCTTGCATTTGTCCCGTCTTGTAAATGTGTTACCATGGTAGTTAATCAGGGGTTACTGAGTGAGCCGCCGCTCGGTGTAATTAACATCGAATCCATTCGTGGATTGATGGAGAGAGGTCAAACCGTAATTTAAAGAACCCACACCATAACATCGCTATATTATTTATTATAACTCTGATAATCATCAAATTATTTTAATACCAAAAAAGGCAAGGAATAAACGAGGGAAAAGGTCATAGCACCCGCACGGTATCAATATTTTATTTTATCCCTCAAAATAATTTTTATAAAAAAACATAAAGAGATCAAAACAAACGATGAAGTAAATCGCGAGATTCGAACAAATGGCACGCCCAGTGGGACCTTTCTCTCCCCTCATCTCTCTGCCATGGTAACATAACAAGACAGACATTTAGGTCAACCTCTAACCAGTATTTCGGTTTGTTTTTGCAAGGTTCAATGCCGAACGCTGATGGCGGGGTGTTTTTCACCCAATCCTACATCCGCAACCGGCGGGGATTTCTCGACGTCTCTTTGATTTTCAGTGCCTTTGCACCTGTCATACAAAGGCCTGAGTTCCTCGGTACTATCCCGGCTCTCCCTATCGAGCCGAATGTTGTTCCCTCTGGGAAGTCCGAACTTGAAGCTCCCAACAATGAACTCACCAAGTTGTCCCAGAAAAAGGATGAAGAGAAACAATATGTAACGACCGAGTCGGTCACGTTTATTGCCACCACAGTGATGGCAGGCATGTCTGCACCAACAGTGCGACGACCTCGCCGAAGAAGAACTCCAACGTAGCAAGCCTCTCACCAGGCGCTTGCTGTTGGGCATGCCTAGGTGTGCTCTGAGGGTGACCTAGCTTGCCACCACGATGCTCCACGCAGACCCAAGAACCCAATGACACTCTCTAACCAGTTCGCTGCACTTCGAAAAGCTCCACAACCAAGCATAGTTGTCATGAAGAAGTATAGTGCGGCGTGCTATGATGCCGCTCCTAAGATGATAGCTTCACACCTAAGTTCTGCTAGGGCTGGGGGCAAGCCATGCCAGCCGCCCACCCATCAACCTTCACAAACCCAGAAGGCCGGGGGCATGTCCGCCCCGCCTTTCCCACCACAATTTCCGGAAGCTAGTGACGTTGGTCATACACCAACCTCTTCAGTTGTTCAACACTCCTCACAAGCCACGAAGGCCGAGGGCATGCCACCCCAAACAACCAGCTAATTGCCCTCACACGCCATGAAGACCGGGGGAAAATTCCAAAGCAGAGTACCGCAGATGGTAGAAGACATAACAACCACAAAACATGCGTTTTTCCAAACAACCAAGGATGCTACAGCAATGGCAAGATCAAGAGGAAAGGAAATGGTTCAAGAGAATGCTCAATGTCACCCTATGACTAATCCAGGGAACTTGAAGCCGGTCTATGTGCCGAGACAAGCTACAAGAACGAGTTTAAAGAAGAAGGAATATGTCCCAACACCCCAACAAACTCTCAGCAAGGTAGAAGCAACAAGTTTACAACAATTCACCAAGACCCCGATAGCCACTAGGGCTAAAGGAGGGAGAAGCACCAAGATATCCCAGGCTTGGGTTGATAAACAAAAAATGCAAGGTGAGAATTGGGCTCATGTTCATGCCCATGGTGTTCTGGCAAGAGGAGGATGTTCCAATGCCCCCCTAGGTGAAAAGCAGTCACGCCCGAGGGTGTCAATTAGACCACACCCGACCATGCCTATGGTAACAAATAATATAGATGGAGTAGAGCATTATGATGAAGTATCACGTCGGTCGGTCTTGGATCGACTTGCATTTCCTCCCAGTTCAACCCCGCGAAGTCGGCAAACTAGCATGTAGGAGGGGCGAATTCGTGTCTACACTTGTTATGCATCTAGTATGAATAATCGGGCCGAGGAGACTGTAAATGCCCCCCCGAGCAGCACATCGTGCTGGGCCAGTCACTCGCCGACAAGAGCAAATAGTAGCCTTACTCCATCAAATAGTTCTCTCACCTCCTCCACAGCAGCCAGAAGTGCTACTTCCTAAAGAGAATGAAGAACCTAACTTGGGAGACCATCATGTTGATCAAGAAGCTGTTACCAGCTAATATAACATTGGAAGATTTATGGAGGGAAAATCAAGAACTCAGGGCTATGTTGTGCGATTTCGTGACTACCCAAGCTCAATCCCCACGCCATGCTAGACCCATGGAAGCTGCAGAAGTTCTGCCAAACATCCAAATGGACCCGCCAGCACATGTATTCCCTCGGGGTCCTGCTCAACACCCAGTTGCCCCACCTCGTATGCAAGTTGATTTCCAAGATTTTGAGCCTCCAGTGGCTCACCAAGCCCCCCACGTTCCACCCAAACATGCAGCAGTTTCTCAAATGATTATGATAGAACGCATCGTGGATGCTAATCTAGCAGAGCATGATGATGGCTTGACAACGGTGGATTTGTACCGAGTGCCGTACCCTATCCACCATCAATTTAGAAGGCTGCCGCCAGAAGTTACAAAGATTCCCAAGTTCCCCAGGTTTGACGGACGGGGTTCCCCGAAAGAACACTTAGCAATGTATGTCACCCACATGGGCGAGTTGTCCCTGGAAGAGTCATACCTACTCAGATACTTTGCAACTACTTTGACTAGGTCTGCATTCGGGTGGTACTCGAAGCTTAAACCAAATTCTGTTGCCAACTGGGAAGATCTACAGCGAAAATTCATTGAATGTTTCAAACTTATGGAGCGGGCTGTAACATTGGTGGAGCTCACTTCGTTGAGACAAAGAAAAGATGAGTCTGCTGTCGACTATGTGAAGAGATGGCAGAATTTTAGTATGAAGTGCCCAAACCCCCCGGTCAGTGAGGAGGCTGTAAGACTATGCAAGAGAGGCCTATGCTCCGAACTTCTTGAAAAGTTGCTCATTGCAAATATCAAGTCATTTGATGAATTGAACAGGGTAGTCTCAGAGCTAGAGATGTTCTATGCAGAGAACCCGGCTATGTCAGCTGCCAAATCTAAAATTACCAAAGACAAAGGATATGTGGCCAAAGATGTCAACATTGTTGACTTTGTTCCAGCTCCAGCTAGTGAAAATTCAAGCAAGGGAGCCTCATCCTCCTCGCCTCCGGCAGCCAAGAGGCCACCACAGCAAGGTGGGGGTCTCACGTTGGCTGACCAACTAAAGAAGCCGTATTCTTTTGCCAGGGAGAACACTGGGAGACTATTTGATATATGTATGAAGAAGAGCCTAGTGAGCCTACCATCGCCAAAGAGGCCAGCCTAGGCAAGCAAAACTAATGATCCCAACTATTGGCAATACCACCGGATGCTAGGGCACACCATTGAGGATTGTTACTTGTTCAAAGACATGGTAGAAAAGATGATTCAAGAGGGTACTCTCTCTATGGGAAAACATGCCGTTAACCCCCCAAAACCCCATGAAAAGCCTAAACAAATGCAAAATTTTGCTGTCAATATGATTAATCATGGAAGTGGCTCACCTCGGGGTGAGTCTGGGGAGCCGTTACAGGAGTACCCAAGGACGACGACTGAACAAGTTCGATTCAACAGAATGGTAGATCACATGCGTCGATGGATGTCCCGGCTCCACCAAAGATGCTTGCGTCTGGCAGATGATGTTTTATTGACTACACTCAGCTTACCATCTATCTTGAGAGGCTAGTTTCCAGAAGACAATTACTCCTCAGGCAGTGCAACACCTTCATACTCCCCCCCTCCTTGTAGTACATCTAGTAGTAATGCTCGGCCAGAGTACCCTCATGCAAGGAGTGGTTTCAAAAGAAAAGCACCTAGCTCGTGTGTCGAGAGATACGAGGCATAAATTCAGTACTCACCAAGCCAACAAGAGTTAAATCATCCTGCGCCAATGTATCCCTAGGCAAATGCTCCTAGGCCCACAAACAACCATTCATTCCCCAGGCATATGACCCGGCACCTCTTTGACATATGTGTTTGAGAGGGACTTATTATGCTTATGAGGCCATCAGACGAGGTCGTAGGACCTAGTGGCTCGAGGCCACCCAGATATTGTGCTTATCATCAAACACATAGCCATGTGATTGAAGATTGTCAAGCCTTGAGGCACCATATTGAAGAGTTGATGCGAAGGGGAGTGATCGGCATCAGAAGTGGTGCACTTAGGTGCTCATACACACCCTGAGGGCCAGTGACGCATCATCAAGCAAATGTAATCCACGTCCAAAGTGATAAAAGGAGCTGCAACAGCAAAGGGAAACAACCACAGGATGTTGGAGAAAGTTCGAGACACCCAGCACGCTATGCAATTTACCAAACTCTACCTGATGAGGTGGTAGCTCGAAACATCGAGTTCATGGAAGAATGTACAAAGAGTCACGTGATCTAGCACGAAGTTTCCCAAGTCGAAGATGATGAAGGCCCGTGGACTATGGTCCAACCCCGGAAGGAGAGGATGACCTGCCCACGTCAAGAATTTCTAAAGATTGAAAAGGTTCCCCAGAAGAAAAAGATCTCCCTGGTCATTGCCCTTCCCCCTCCAACTACCCAGAAAAAAGTGGCTAGCACCGCCATTGAGAAAAGGTAGACTAGGAACAAGAAGAAGACAGATAAGAGAAAAGAAAGGCGACGGACTGAAGCCCTCCAAGGTAGAACGGTGATTCGTGAGTGCAAAACTCCACTCCAAAAACTCCAAATGTTGATAGATGAAATGGAAGAACCTGAGCCTAATACCCACGAGCCCCGCTCCTTTACATGCATACATCCCATGGGAAGAGCTAGAAGCCAAGGCACGCATGAAGCAATGGCTTTAGGATTTAAGAAATAGAATGGAGGATGATGTTGCTCTTTCTATGATTGATGAAACTCCAAATTTTTAGGATAGTGCACTTCTTGACACTGAAAGAACAACCACACTACATGACATAATCTGCAGAATGGAAAATTTGACATGCAATATGGTGGGTGTTCCCCTGCCCGATGAACTGTATTCAGAACAACACACAATGAGAAGGAATGGTCGGGGCCGTCGAGGGAGAGGCGGTGGCCGTCGCACATCAACCAAGACATATGACAATGTAATTTACTTTAGAGGAGAAAATCCAGGGCCGGTGCCCTTGCCACAAGTAAAGCAACCACCCAAAGGGGTGGTACATTTCTCCCAATCATCTGATGAAGAGGAAAGGTTTGATGCCTCAGCAATGGTGCCGATCATGGTAGAACTTGCGCCAGAAGTACCCCAGCAGAGTATACCTATGGAACAGGAAGAAACCCTAGCTGATTTGTTCGGCGACTGCTTGCGAGCGGTTAAGTCGCAAGAGAAAGATAAAGCTCAGCTTGAGAATGAAACCAACATGCCACCACAAGAAGAAGATGCCAAGAAGGGCATAGGGATTCTGCCTCCTATAAAATATGCCAAACAAAGGGCTGATAGAAAAGTGCTTCAGCATATGAAAAGATTCCCTGTCTCCTTAAGCATATGGGAGGCCATTTCCCTAAGCAAAGAATTGAGAGAAACCGTTGTGTCCGTACTTCAAGATCCAGAAGCATACGAGACACATGCTGCAGAATTACAGAGGTGTGAAGCGTACATGGAGTCAGTCACTTTCACGGATGAAGATATGTTGTTATCCTCCACTTTTCATAACCGACCATTGTACATGAAAGGACATTTAAATGGGCATGAAGTTAGTCGAATATTGATAGATCCAGGGCCTCTGTTAATTTGCTTCCCCTTAAGACCTTTAAAGCCTTATATTTGATGCCGCACTTGTAGAAAGTCGTGGGTGTGAAGATATCAGGTTTCAACCAGGATTTTGAACAAGCATTTGGCAAAATCGAAGTTGAATTGGCATTGAATGATTTCAAAACAAACATCACATTCTACATGATTGAAGCTGATACAACCTATAAAGCCCTACTAGGCCGCCCTTGGCTACATGAGAATCGAGTTGTCCCATCAACTCTTCATCAATGCATCAAGTTCTCCTGAGATGGGAAGCAACACAGGCTGTACGCGGATTGCTCTCCATTTGAAGTATGTGAATGCCACTTAGCAGATGCCAAATTGTACTTCGAGGCTAGGGCGTCCACGTCATCTATTGATAAAGGAAAGCAGAAGGTCAGTGAGATAGAAGAAGAAGAAGAATTTGAAATAATAGTAGATGAGGCTAAAGCTAGGATACATCGCCTCATGATCCAACCACGACCTCCACCGCAGCATGTGAAAGGGCCAGAGCGCCGAGTAGTCAAGTTTGGAGCAAACTCCATCACTAAGGCCATGAATGCGAGCATATGCATGCCTCCTGAGGTCATGTGGATGGCAGTTGAGCAGGAAGAACATACAGTGGGAAGGCTTGACACGTTTGCCATCCCTTTTTCATGATGGTCACCTCCTGGTGTATTACAAAAGTGATTGGGTCCCTAAGTGTGCCCCGAAGGATGACTTCGGTTGGCCAGAACAAGAATAGCTCACGGAAGTAATTCTCCCGACATATGAAAAGATGCCCCAAACCATTAAACATTTATGTCATAAGCTCCAAATTCCTCATTGCTGCCACCGTGAAGATGCACACAAATTTGAACAAGTATGGTATCCAACTGGCGTAGATCCCCAGGCCCAAAAGGGGCACCGTGGCTTAGGATACGATCCCGAGGTCTCGTATGATGCATATTTCGTTGTCCAGGTGGTTCAAGTTAGAGTTGATGAGCCTCCACCTTCTAAAAATATCGAGACGTCTTCTCCGATTGAAGATGGAAATAAGTATGAGACCCAACAGCCCCAACCAAATGTTGACCCCGGTATAGTTAACTTGTCTCTTGTAGCTCCGCCCCCTCCATTGCGAGAGCTGGATGACGTTCATGTTGTGGGAGATGAAGAGGAGGAATTTATGGATGCACAGCCTACTCCCGAAGAAATCGAAGAGGGGGGCAGGCCACGGTAGATGACTTGGTCGAAATAGACTTGGGTACCCCAGAAGACCCAAGGCCTATTTTTGTCAGTGCACTCTTAAGTGAGGAAGAAAGAACCCAATACAAAATGTTATTATCTGAGTTTAAAGAATGCTTTGCATGAACATATAGGGAAATGCCAGGATTGGAGCCTTCCGTGGCTGTACATAAACTTGCCATACTTCCGATAGTCAAGCCTGTAAAACAAGCACAGAGGAGGATGCGACCTGACCTTGAAATCCAAGTCAATGATGAAGTAGATAAGTTGCTAGAAGTGGACATCATCGAACCGTGTATGTATCCGATTTGGCTTGCCAACATAGTCCCTGTTAGGAAGAAGAATGGCCAAATTCGTGTTTGCATCGACTACCGGGACTTGAACCGAGCATGTCCCAAGGATGATTTTCCTCTCCCAATTCCAGAAACAATGATAGATGGCACCATTGGGTGTGAAGCCTTCTCCTTTATGGATGGTTCGTCAGGATACAACCAAATATTGATGGCAGAAGAAGATAAAGTCAACACGGCGTTCCGAACACCTAAAGGAGTGTTTAATTATAAAAGAATGCCGTTTGGTTTAAAAAAGATGCCGGGGCAACTTACCAGCGTGCCATGACCAAGATATTTGACGAGATGCTGTATGATCCAGTGGAGTGTTATGTGGATGACTTGGTCATAAAGACAGAATGCCGAGAAAATCATGTCTGAGATTTAAGGAAGGTTTTTGAGTGGCTCAGGCAATACAAACTCAAGATGAACCCCATGAAATGGGCCTTTGGTGTATCGAGTGGAAAGTTATTGGCTTTGTGGTCAGATACCGGGGGATCAAGATTGACCCTGATAAAATTAAAGCCATTAGGGAATTGCCACCCCCAAGGAACATCAAAGAATTGAGGTCCCTCCAAGGAAGATTGGCGTATGTATGCCGGTTCATTTCAAATCTATAAGGAAGATGTCACCCATTCTCTCGATTGACTAAGAAAGGAGCCCCATTTGTCTGGGATCATGCCTGTCAGAGAGCCCTTGATGAAATCAAAGACTACCTTCTTAGCCCACTAGTGCTGGGGGCACCCATTAAAGGAAAGCCACTCATATTGTACATAGCCGCCTTAGACGCATCCTTAGGGGCATTGCTGGCACAAATAAATGAAGAAGGTAAAGAATAACCCTTGTATTATTTGAGCAGACGGCTGCTTGGGCCAGAACATCGATACTCTCCAATGGAAAAAATGTGTTTGGCACTTGTGTTCGCGGCTAAAAAGCTAAGACACTACATGTTGTCACATGAAGTTCAACTCATATCCAAGTTTGACCCACTTAAATACATGTTAAAGCAGCCAGTCCTGGCTGGCCGACTGGGCAAATGGGCCCTTATGTTAATGGAATTTGACATAAAATATATGCCTCAAAAGGTGATTAAAGGACAAGGAATGGCAGAATTTTTGGCAGCCCATCTAGTGCCTGAGGATTCTCCACTCAACCTTCTGTTGCCAGAAGAAGAAATGTTGAGGGAAGATGAGGCATACAATGTTCAAGAAACCCAAATTAAATGTTGGCAACTCTATTTTGATGGGGCGGCAAGTGCTAAAATGTTACCCAATGGGAAGTTCAGATACCGAGCAGACACTGGGATAGTGTTCCTCTCCCCAGAAAAGGGGGTTTTACATAATTCATATGCTTTGCCCGAGTCATTGACTAACAATGAAGTTGAATACGAGGCACTCATTGTCGGGCTGTAGCTTGCCCTCGAAATGGGTATAAAGTGCCTGGAAGTGTTTGGCGACTCCATGTTGGTGGTCCAACAGATGGCAGGCATGTTTGAGGTGCGGAAAGAAGAGCTTGTGGCCTATCACTCTGCAGCTAGAAGGCTGAGCGAGAGGTTTTACATCTTTAGTATACACCATGTCAAGCGAAGCCAGAACTCCCAAGCAGATGCGCTTGCCAAATTAGCATCCGCAATAAGGCTACCGCTAGAGGGTATGATAGAATCACTATCAAACAAAGAAAACTCCTCCCCAGCTCCCTTGAAGTCGATGGTGAACAAGCAACTTGGGAAGTGATCATGGCCGACCAGATCGAAGATCCCTTAAGTGATGATGATGATTGGAGGCTTCCCCTCATAAATATAAAGAATGGCATCTTGCCTGATAACCGAGCTGAGCGTGTCCGATTATTGCGGAGAGCCGCTTCGTATCGGTTGATAGAAGGAGAATTATACCACCTTATCCCCAAAAAGGAAAAAGCAATTTTGTCAAGATGTCTTTCAAACAAAGAAGCTTACCAAATCATGAGTGAGGTCCATAGAGGGCTATGTGGAGCCCACCAAGCAGGTCCCAAGATGAAGATAAACATCAAGTTGAAAGGGTTTTATTGGCCGACTATGTTCGAGGACTGCGACAAGTTTGCCAAATCATGCCATGAATGTCAAGCATTTGGTCCTTTACCAAGACGCCCCCCAACTCAACTACACCCTACAACTCCAACATGGCCATTTGCCGAGTGGGGTATGGACATAGTCGGTCCCTTGAAGCCATCAACCAGGGGTTGTAAATTTATACTTGCTGCGACAGACTATTTTTCTAGGTGGGCAGAAGCAATACCGGCACGAGAAGTAACAGGTGAAGTCGTGGCTTGGTTCATCCGAAACAATATCATCTTTCACTATGGAGTTCCTAGTCGAATCATCTCTAATAACGTCACTCCATTTAAAAACCAAACAATATACAAAATGGTGGCCAAATTCAACATAGATTGGAAGACATCCACCGTGTATAACCCTCAAGCTAACGGCTTAGCAGAAGCCTTTAACAAAACCTTGTGCAAAATGTTGGTGAAGGTTGTTGGTAGTAAAACAAGAGATTGGGATAAAAAACTATATGAAGCACTGTGGGCATACTGTACTGTCTATAAGACACCGACTGGGTGCTCCCCATTTTCCCTGGTATATGGGGCTGAGGCCGTGGTCCTAGTCGAAATCGAATTAGCATCATATAGGGTGGCAATCCACCATGGGGTCCCCACAGATGAGCCGGATGAAGTGGAAAGGCGGCTCACCGAGCTTAGTAAGCTAGAAGAAGAAAGGTTGAAAGCATATGAACATCTGAAGGTTTATCAAGCTAGAATGTCGCGCGCATACGACAAGTTGGTCCGGGAAAGAATATTCAAGAACGGCGACTTGGTGATGATCAAGCAGAGAGACACCATGGCACCTCGGCCCAAAAATAAATTCATTCCAAATTGGTGTGGTCCCTACATCATTGATTAGGTGTTCGAGGGAGGGGCCTACACGATGGTTGGCAGGAAAGGAAATGTCCCATCCCCTCCACTCAATGGCAAACACATCAAGAAGTACTATGCCCAGAGCATGAACTCCATAGGAACCAGCAGAAAGACTGAAGTTGACTTTGAAATCAATGTTGAAACAAAAAAAGAAGAAAAAAAGAAAGGAAATAGCAAAAAAGAGACAAAAGAAAAAAAGAAATAGCAAAAGAGAGAGAAAGAAAGAGAAAAAGAAGGAGGAAAAGAGAAACAACAAAAAAGAGACAAAAAATAGAAAATAGAAAAAAAGGAGAAGAAATAAAAATGAAAGAAAGAAAATAGGGAAAAAAGAGAGAAAAAAACATAGAGAAAAAAAAGAGAGAAAAGAAGGAAGTAGGAAAAATATGTAAAAAAAGAGGAAAAAAAGAGAGAAGAGAAGATAAAAAGAGAGAACAAACAAACAAACACAAAACAAACAATAATAATCATCCGACTGGGCGAGCTTCTCTACCCGATAAGGTAGACGGGTGAGCTTCCCCCTAATTTTATTAGGGAGGGGGTTTGAGTTGCCAATGATGAAGACGTTTCCCATAAGGCTTATCTACCTGGTAGTAGACATGCCGGGGAGACCATATTTGAGGTGATGAGGAAGACTATCTCCCGCCCGCAAAATTTTTGGGAAGTCGCCTGCGCTACCTTATTGTGTAAGTGGATGGAACTCCTGCCGAAATGTGTGTGTGTGTATATATATATATATATATTTATTTATAGATATAGATATATAAAGGGGAGAAGAAGAAAACTAGTCGTCGTGCCTGTCTATCCTCCTCCTTTTCTTAAATTCTCTCTTTTCTATCCCCATTCCCATCCAAGGGGGGGCCCAAGGCATCCCTTGGCTGCGCCCTGCTCCATTTTGGTGTTCTCATGGGTAAAACATTTTTTTAAGCCCTTTAGGGGCTGATGGACTTGTCGCAAACCTGCCATAAGTCCTCCCCAAACAACCTGCTAAGACACCCCATCCATGCCCCGAAATCGGTCATATACCAGTCCTATGCAGGCCTCCTCAAACCTGTCCACGAAACAGTCCTCTTTAACTCCCAAAATCAGCCCCACATTGAAATCTTGCTCGGACCTGTCATGCTTCATATGCAGTCTCACAAGACACCCTGTTCATGTCCTAAATCATCCTAAAACAGTACCTTGCTGGGCTGCTTACGCAAATCCTCAGACATTTCAAAAAAAAAAAAAACAAAAAAGCCTTGTTCGGAAGTCCCCCAAACAGACATTAGCTAGAGCATGTTTTCACTTCAAACCAGGCCCAAACTTGCTTCTAGGCAGTCCCTTAAACGCCCCAATCCAGTTCAATCTGCCGGGTCAAATAAGGGCTGAGCGCTGCAAAACTTTCAAGGCCACCAGGGCTCAATTTCTGGACAGAGCAAGCAAGGCTGCCAGGGCCTTATTTCATCAAGATCATCCAGGTCATCGGAGCCCCTGCTGGTCAAAACCACTTGGGTAGACTCACGTTCGGGGAAAGGGCATAGCGCATGGCAAAGCCAGACATTCTTGTGTGACGTTCATGCATACACGATAAGGGTATGACAAACTAATAAAAAAAGAGAATCTAGAGGATGCACATGAATACATGGTTAACTTACTTGAATCGACGCACAAGTGTTGTTTACCATCTGGCATTGCAAGTAAATCTCCTAGCGCTTACAAGAAGAGCTTGGTCCTCAAGATATTTGGTGGTCGACTTAGGAGTCAGGTGAAATGTCTACAATGCTTATACTGTTTTAACAAGCTCGATCTATTCTTGGATTGGGGTATGGAAATAATGAAGGCAGATACGTTGCACAAGGCTCTAACGTGTCTTACTGCTGTGGGACAATTAGATGGGGGTGAAAGGCAATACCAAGGCCAACAGTGCAAACAAAAAGTCGGAGCCGTTAAGCAATTAACAATTCATAAGGCTCCGTATGTCCTTACTGTTCATCTGGAACGTTTTGGTTCTATTTTGTCTGGCCAGAAAATAAATAAGAAAGTTGACTTCAAACCTAACTTGGACTTGAGACGATGTGTCAGCAATCCTTCAGAAAGAAATTTCAAGTACACGTTTTATGGCATCCTTGTGCATGCTGGTTACGCCATACATTCTTGGCATTATCATTGTGGAGAGTGGTTTTCCAAGTAAGTGAGAAAATAGCCTTGCAACAGAAGGCTTATATGTTGTTTTATGATCGTAATTTGAGTTCTTTCCCAAAAGGATCACCAAACACTGTCTACAAAGAGAAACACTTGGCTAATGTCCCCAGTTGTAAAGAATCTCTGTATGTTTGTTCTTTGACCTCGAAAAGAGAGAGAGCCAATATTCTATGGAACAACGTACACCTATGAGAGCATTTCAAGATAGCCAACGATGCAGTTCGAATTCTAGAGGGCTATGTTAAGGAATATACCACAGGGGCTGATATTGACGTATTCGCCATAATCATGGGATTACTTAAGGAAAAAATAAATTCCATGGAAAAGGCACCTGCCCGTTGTACATCAAAGAAGTGGACAATGCCAAGGGCTGGATTAACAAAAAAATTAAGGCAAGGAGATAATTTGAGAGCAAATCTCAACAAGATATTGGAAGCATTAAACCACAATGTGCATAGCCGAATCAAGCATATGTTATGTACATACACATTCAGAGCATGACAAACTGTTGAACAAGAAAATTGACAAAATACGTCTGGGAAAAATAATCAGGATGACCCTCTCAACATTGGGATGGTAGTAGTGACACCAGACCAGCCAGCTGTGGGAAGGGCTGCTAGGCCCAATGATAACGGAAGCCCGGTTGACAGGAATGACAACTTGCAGACCACCCAAGTCGACGTTGCCTGGGGCAGCAATGAGGCCAATAAAGTCATCGACTCGACGGGTAATGCTGCAGCCGCTAAAAAAGAAAAGGCCAGATCAGAATAAGCACAAGAGATTAGTAAGCAAAAAAAAAGAAAGAAAGAAAGGAAAACTTAAGGGAGTTCTGGATGTTCAGGATGTCTTTATGGATATTAAGAAGAACAACAAAGGAAAAAGTCGGTGAAGTACCTTCCCCTAGAGCGATCAAAGCGCTTGCCCATTTCTGCAAAGGAGGAGTGCCCTACAGCACCTAAGAAATCCTGGAGGAGGGAACATCATAAAAAAATATGAAAGAAAAAGATAGGGAATACCATATTTTTGGCTTGCGGCAATGAAAACAAACGAAATCCTTGTTGGGGGATACAAGAGTGAAGGGGCTCTCAGCTACCTTAGGAACATCAAATGGTGCAGAATAGACAATCTAAAGGGCTTTAAACTGGGATTCTTCGTTAGTGGTAACCCTTATTTCAAGCATGCTGTCCTAACAAAGACATATCACGCTATTGGCTTAAGGCAAAATGATCCTTGTGAACTTTGTATCCGAGAAAGGGGCATTTGTGTATGGTCAAGCAAGATACAATGATGCACATAGTCAGCATATGATAGCTCCTTGCAGATGAAGCAGGCCTGGAGAAGGCCATTTCAGCACGTGCGTTCATGCCATCTTTATATTTCGAGTTAAAGATGAGCTGACGTATTTCCCACAAATTCAATGTTCTGTTGAGCATTGATAACATGTGAGGGGGTGCATGCTATTTTCTAAAAAACAAAAAAACAAAAACAAAAAACAAAAACAGAGACATACCATTAAAAAAAGGCGAGACTATCACCATTGTTAAACCAACGAAAAAGGGGCTGTTTGCACCAAACCATCAAAGGGGCTTCACTGAAGAAATTCTGGGCTTTTGTCGAGATCATAAAAGGAGCCCGAACTTGGGGTTCAATTTGTTGGGGGATCACATCATATCTCATGATCAACAGAAATCATTGGCAGGTGTGTCGGAAGCACTAGGGTCAACAGTGAAGGTGCCAGCTTGGTCTCAAGCCATATCACTTTCTGACGGGGGGGGGGGTGTGCATTCTAATATTCAACATACCTGCGCACAAAAGCAGAGAGTATGCATATGATGGCAGGTGCGTTATTGCCAGCAACGAACATTACATGGCTCGGATCAATCGGCAATAATGGGAATCCGATGGTTAACACACGACTGTGCAAGGGGAGAACAAGATAGCCGGGAGGAAGGCCCTAAAAACAGGAAATGTTCCACATCTCATACGCCACCCAGGGACCATCAAATAGAAACAAGCTCGGATATGTACTAAAATCAGGAGAGAAGAATATCCTCCAAGTCCACAACATGCAACACAAAAAGAGAACATGTTTGAGAGCCTCAATAACAGGGGCATCAAAAAAAAGAGGAAAGAGAAAGGGGCAGTCGTCATGACTTGAGAAGAATGACATAACAAATGCCCAATAACTACAATCTAAGAACATGGTCGCCGCTTTTCTAAAGCTTCGATGAGTTCTTGCAAATGCTCCCCCTCAGCATGCACCTCAACTCAGTGTAGTGCAACTGTCTGTGAGGCCCTATCTGCTTCAAGGAGGGCACCATGAACTGTGACCGCCTCAGCAGCCAAGGTCAACTGCAGCTTGTTCAGCTCGCTAAGATGAGCCAAAAGAGAGCCTAGCTTTGTGTGTAGCCCAGCCGCACGGTCCTTCGCCTCGCCCTCACTGACAGCTAAAGAAGCGGATCGAAGGCTCACTTGGTCCAGCTCATGGGAAGCCCTCTTAAGTAACGGCTCTAGGATTTCTACCCAATGCGTGTGAGCATGACGCTCCTGTTGTAGCTCGCAGAAAGTGCTCCAAACAATCTCCACGGCATGAATCCATTCGTCCATGGGGAGTCCCAATGAGTGATACGAATTCGTCAAAGATTGCAGCTCAGCCCTTAGATCTTCTGGAGATGAGGTTAGACCCGACTTCCCCAAGTCAACAACGTTCTGCAACATGTACTCCCCCAGGTGCTGGCTCATGCTAGTGGCCTTCGGAGAGGTCGTCGGCCACACTATCCCAAGTGAAGGTTGCCCAGGGGCAGGTGAATCATGGGCCTTCTCGGACAGTGCATCATCAATCTCTACACCAGACATAACTTAATGAGAAATTGCCTTATGACTAACAAAATTAAGATACGGAAGGGCAGACTTTTACCCTTGAAAAGGCAAGCCAAGTCAATCGTGATATCAACCGAGGGGGGGGGGGCGAAGCTTGAGCCGAATCTCCAGGCATTCCGATAGGCTGGGAACTGGTACCCAAAGGTGGGCCATCCACTGGTATCTCTGTCGGCGCTTGGATCTCCTGCCAGCACACCAGAAAGTAAGGTGCAAGCGCCATATAGAATGGGGATGCACTCCACCTAGCCGCGCGCTTCCAAAATTACCTCGGGATGTGGGCTGCTATCCAACTCAACATCTTGACCCCCCGTCTGGGGTGCACCCATCCCTGCCATGGCCGCCTCAGGGGGCCGAGGAGATGAAACTCCAATGCCAAGCTCTTCTGAACCACCTTCACAAGTGGAATCTGGCACTTCCCAGCCAAAGGCAGGGCCATGACACACTTCAAGGGGAAAGAGAAAGAGTCAAGTTAATGCCAGCAGACTAAAGATAGTAGAAAGAGTGATGCTCTATCAAACCCTAGAGCGGCAAGGGAAAAAACCAACAAGAGGCATGACGCATTGAATATCACTATAATCAATCAAGTCTGCCTCAACCCAAGCGAGGGGAAGGGCATCGCCAGGAGGGTCGGCCGGGGTCGCGAATGCGCCCCCTTCCCCTTCAAAGACGTCACCTGTCATCACACCAAAGAAAAGAGAGAAGCACATCAACACTTGGCATCTGCCAAAAAGGGGATGAGGGAGAGTGGTCATGAAAAGATACACCATTCAATTTACCTTCTGCTTGTGCCAGCTCGGGGGTGGCCTGATCGGGGCAATCGATTGTGGGTTCCGAACAACCAATCAGTATCTCCCCGACCTCGACACTAGCCACCTTGGGAGGCGAACAAGAAGGTGATCGGAGCCCAATAAGACGGTCAGATCCACCCGAGTCGAGACTCCGCATAGGCGATGGGCTCGATTCCACTGCCAAGATAGAGGGCGTAGGACTCCTCGCATTTGATGGAAATGTATGCCCTACAAGCCAATCATATGTGATATTGTTTTACATTTCTTGTAATATCTTATTCAGTATTAATGGCATTGTCTTCATTACTTGCTCTATCTAGATGCGTTTATTGTAATGAAGTCCTAAATTGCATGCAATGATGATTGAATCATGATGAGATCATGATAATGAGATCAATCATCTAGAAGCATGTGATCTAAATTGTTCCTAGTCGTAGGATCCTTGAGATGGGACATCAAGGATCCGATAAGACTAGTGTATATGATATCTTCTCATTTGATAAGGATGACCGATCTCATTGGTCATCAGTGTGGGGATACTTAGATACATGTACAGGTGTTCATTAGAGGAATGAGTTCACTGAACTGACCAATATAGAATCCCTGAATGGTATCTTACCGAACTATCGATCAGGGTATTCTATCATCACGGTTGCACGGTTAGATCTTTGACATGAGTCGCCAAAGATGTCTTGCCAGGCGTACTATGTACTTTGACTATTGACTTATGGATCACTTAGTATTGTGGTTCTATATAGTTAATGGATTGGGTATATGGGAAACCTGGTGGAGGCAATTGAGCGGACAATAAGGGATCGTTCACTCTCGGTAGGAGAGAGAGAATGTCCTATGGATAGTACTCTAAAATCCTTGGCCAAGGTAGATAGGATAATTGGAAAAGGAGTTTTCCAGTTGATCCATTCCTGAGTACAAGATTTCATAGAGTCGGATTATTAAAGGGGTTGACAATCAGTGCCGAACCCCTGACCGACCGGGACATTGCTTGGACGAGGATTTATATCCGTGTGGTAACTGATGATGGAAAGGCTCAATGGATGTTATTTAACTCCACAAAGTCATTTGGGATCATAGGATGTGGCTTGTACCCTTTATGATCGGAAAGTCGTCAAATCTGTTATTAGATAATAGATTTGATTTAATTTAAAAGAATTTTTCTTTTTAAATTTGGCTTCAACCAAATTGACTATTGGGCCTAGTGGGTCACACACATTAGAACTAATTCTAAGGACAAGGGCAAGGATGTAAATATATAGAAGATTTGGGTTTTTGTGAAAATTTGCATCTTCTATATATATAATATGCTTAAGAAGCTAACACCTATCAAGCCAAAGGGTTGGAGAACGTCCTTGTAAGCCTCCCTCTCTCCTCTCTTCTCTAGAAGGAGTCCCCACATGGTCCAACTCCATTCTGGTAGAGTTTTCGAGCTTGGAGCGAAGGAGAACCGGTCCTTAGAAGAAGTTCGTGTGGATACCGCTAGAGGCCGTCCACTTGAACAGTTTGAAGCAGCAAGGAACATCCACTCTTCATCTCTAGTGAGGTTTTTTTCAAATTCCAAGAAGGTATATTCGATCTCCTTAATCGGTTCCCGATTTTGTCGTTTTGGTTTCAATAAAGGCTAAGACCATGGATTCAAGGAATAAAAATATTTTAAATGCTTAGAATGATTCCTTACAGTGGTATCAGAGCCAGGTTGAAGCCTTGGTTGAAATCAAAATCGATTTTGAGTGATTTCATGTGTTTTTCGGTTTTCCCGAAATTGCGTAAACCTTGATTTTTGTGGAGTAACCATGTTTCGTATGTGATACGATATTTAGATTGGTTTGCTCTATGATAATCTCGTGACATAGGGCTTTCTAAATCTGCAGTCATATTGAGTTTTAGACCTCTGTAGAGTCTGATAGAGTCCTTGAGATTCAGGGTTTCTGTCATGGTTGCGCAGTCACCCGGATTTTGGGAAGTTTGGATTTCTCCTTCTATGGGGACGAGGGAAACTTTCTAAAGTGTTTAGAAGATAGGTAATAGACTTACCTTAAGTTTCCTTTCAAGTTTTAGCCTTGATCGTCTCTCCTAGAGGGAGAACTCCTTCTTTTTCCGTCGGATATGGTATCCGCGAAAGCAACAACTTCCATCGAGTATTTCTCCTTACACAGATTTTTTTTGGAGGACGAAACTTATCCCAATGGTTTTGTGATACTCTAAGGATTCTAAATGTTATTTTTCCGGATTTTTCCTACTCCATTTGGACCTCCAAATATGAGCTGAAAGTCGGGTTCGGATTAGGGTTTCCCGCTCTCGCCGCCCTTATCGGGCGGGAGAGAAGGATCCGCTGGGTCCAATTCAGACCCGGCGGACCGGTCGACGAATCCGGGTTTGACCCGGATTCGGTTTGACCGGCGCTGGACCGGGCCGGTCTGACTGGGCCCGGTCCGGCGGTTCGTTTTTTTATTTTTATTTCATTTTTAATTTATTTAGAGATGAAATAAATTGTAAAAAATTCGGGAAAAATTCTGAAAAATTTCTAGAAATTGCAGATGTTATTTAATGAGCCATTGAAGTGTTTAATGTCTTATTGAATGATATTTAGCCCTATTGTCAAATTATGCTCTCTTTTTGATCTTGAAATTGTTTTAAGATCAAAATTAGTGTATATAATGATTAAATTAATTCTGGAAAATATGATTTGACAGTTTTATATTTATATCATTATTTCTGTGGTTTGCACAAGTTTGGGATTGCTTAGATGTGATTATATGCATGAATGGACTCATCTTAATGCATGTATATTGTTTATGCATTTTTATGCTATTTATTTCATGATAAATACGCTGAGCATGGAATTGAGAATTTCAAAAACTATATTCTATAATTTTATGATATAAAAGTTATATCATATAATTACCACGTATGCGCACTTTGGTCATGTGATGATTTTCTTGTGTGTGTGGATGGTGATCATGGACTTAGTTTCAATTATCTTGCATTGGTTATTTATTTGGTTATGTAATTAATTGGGGCCTGTGTGTGCCTCCACTCTCTCTCTACAATATGATTGTAAATTCTATCTTTCCCCAATGTTTGTACTCCCCTTGGTTAAAGCCAAGGTTTCTTATAATGTGATGTATATTCATTGGGTTTGCATACCCCGAACCGCTTGTAATGACAAGAAGACGGCTCATGGGAGATAGCGAGGGCGAGGACCACTTGGAGAAGAAGTTTATGAAGTGGAGACATGCCAATTCTAACATATGATGCAAGCCTTTTAATTTTGCACCATTAAGGTTGTTTATGGTGCATGCTTAGGGATAAGTCCATGATCATCTATTTTCATTTTGCATATTTGATATGTATGTGTGTGTGCTAGATACCTTAGATATATGGTATCCAAAGGTATATATATATATATATGTAGCACATACTATGATGAGACTAAAATAAAAACCCCTCCTCGTTTAAATTAGGTTGATAAACGTGAGACATTAAGAATGACTCACGTAGCCTTCCGTTGTTATGGTCGCAATGAGCCAATCTTAGATTGAGTGAGTTTGTTGTGTTTCCCACAAGGCTCACTCAGCAAGGGATTGGTGATCGTGGTCAAGGCTTAAAGCCGAACTTTGGGGTGGACCATTGGCATGGCCTTGTTGTGTTTCCCACAAGGGCTATGTTGAGAATCCATACCTATAACGTAACAAGCGGATTTAACCTAACTAGAGTATATGATTTGTTGTGTTTCCCACAAGGTCACAACTCTAGAGGCTAAAGACTAAGAGTTGCAAGGGTTGCAATTGGCAAAAGTTTCCTACCTATTAAGTATGGGATGACTTGTTGTGTTTTCCACAAGGTCATCACCATAAGGTTAATGGGATCTTAGTCCCCACTAGGACATCATCGATATGTCCCGTCTTTACATATTGAGGGTTATGCAAATTCGATGAAATTAGTGGGAGCATAAAATTAAGATAAAAGACCTTATCATAGTTTTAATGAATATTTGCAATGTTATCTCATTTTAATATATCTCCTTGTAGATTTCAATGGCGAACCACATTGCGCGGCATACTTGATGCCAACAAAGCCATCGGTCCTAACTTCTTTGGTAGCTCAGAAATTTGAGAATTGTTCTCACTGCTGAGAGAATAGCCTACGTGCTTGAGAAGCCACTGCCAGATGAACCATCTGATGATGCTAGTGATGATGTGATCGTCACCTTCCAGAAGCACAAAGAGGATGCATCTCTTGTCCAGTGCTACATGTTAGCCTCTATGAGCAATGAGTTGCAGAGGCAACATGAAAAGATGGATGCAATATCCATATTGGCTCATCTTGAGGAGCTATTTGGAGCACATAGTCGAACGAGAGATATGAGATATCTAAGAATGCATTCGGGACAAGGATGTCGGAGGGAACGTACGTGCGGACACACGTTCTCAAAATGATAGAGTGGGTTGAAAGGTTAGGCGAGCTTGGGTTCTCTATGAACAAGGAGGCTGTCGGTTGACCTTATCCTCGAATCTTTACCATCCTCCTTCTCCCAGTTCATAATGAACTTCAAGATGAATAAGTTAGATTGCTCTCTAGCAGAGCTTCTGAATATGTTGAAGACTGCTAAAGGCACTATGAACAATGGGAAACCTCCTGTGCTACTTGTTGGTAAGACCAACAAGAAAAGGAAGGCTAATCAAATGGGAAAGAAGGGCAAAGCTAAAGTCAAGAAAGTAGCGAAGAAGACAAAGCCCAAGAAGGACAAAGGACAATGCTTCCATTGCCATAAAGATGGCCACTGGAAGAGGAACTGCAAGTTGTACCTTGCAGAAAAGGCATAAGGAAAGCTTGGAGAAGCTTCAGGTATTTTTGTCATTGATGTCAATTTGTCTTATAGATCTACATCATGGGTATTGGATACTGGATGTGCATCTCATATCTGCAATGACTTGCAGGTGTTGACAAGTAGTAGAAGGTTGCAAAGAGGAGAGGTTGATCTACGCATGGGAAATGGTGCAAAGGTTGCAGCATTGCCCGTGGGACAAGCTCACCTCAAGTTACCTTCAGGAGATGTCCTACTATTAGATAGTTGCTATTATGTTCCTTCAATAGTTAAGAACATTGTTTCTATTTCATGCTTAAATAAATGTGATTTATTGTGAGCTTTGGAAATGGAAGTTGTTTCATAACTATGAATGGTAAATTGTTTGCCAATGGATGTTTGATTAATGGTTTGTATATATTAGATATGCATGCTCCAATAATGTGTGTGAATGCACCTCTAAAGAGGAAAAGATTTGATATAGATCAAACCTTATTATGGCACCATAGACTTGGTCATATCAATGAGGAAAGACTTAAAAGGCTCCATAAGGATGGATGCATAAAGGTAAATGATTTTGAATCATTGCCCACTTGTGAGTCTTTCCTCATGGGTAAGATGACCAACTCTTCATTTAGTGGACATGGAGAGAGAGCTACTGAGTTGTTGGAACTCATACATTCAGATGTATGTGGCCCTATGTCAACTCAAGCTAAAGGAGGATATTCTTACTTCATTACTTTCATTGATGATTTCTCTAGGTATGGGTATGTGTACTTAATGAAGTACAAATCTGATGCCTTTGAGAAATTTAAAGAATATATGAATGAAGTTGAGAAGCAACTAGGAAAGAGTATTAAGACTCTTCGATCAGATCGAGGAGGAGAATACTTAAGTACTGAATTCACACAGTTCATGAAGGACATTGGGATATTATCCCAAAGGACACCTCCATACACTCCATAGCTTAATGGAGTAGCTGAAAGGAGAAACTGTACATTGTTAGACATGGTACGAGCAATGACATCTTTTGCTAAGTTACCTTTATCCCTTTGGGGCTATGCGCTTGAAACAGCTGCTTATATCCTAAATAGAGTACCTTCCAAGTTTATTTTGACTACACCATATGAGATTTGGAAAGGGAGAAAGCCTGACCTTAAACATGTTAAGGTCTGGGGTTGTCTAGCCCATGTGAAAAGGCATAACCCTGAAAAGTTGGAATCCAAGACTGAGAAGTGTAGGCTTGTGAGATATCCTAGGGAAACCCATGGATATTATTTCTACCACCCTGATGATCAAAGGGTTTATGTTGCTAAACGAGCTGTATTCCTAGAGGAAGAGTTCCTCCTGGATGGAAACAGTGGGAGCACAGTAGAGCTAGAAGAGGTTCCAGAACCACAACTCGTGCAAACCACAGAAATAATGATATAAATATAAAACTGTCAAATCATATTTTCCAGAATTAATTTAATCATTATATACACTAATTTTGATCTTAAAACAATTTTAAGATAAAAAAGAGAGCATAATTTGACAATAGGGCTAAATATCATTCAATAAGACATTAAACACTTCAATGGCTCATTAAATAATATCTTCAATTTTTTTAGAAAATTTTCAGAAAATTTTCAGAATTTTTTTAAAATTTATTTCATTTCTTAACAAATTAAAATGAAATAAAAAATAAAATAAAAAACCGCCGGACCGGGCCCGGTCAGACTGGCCCGGTCCAGCGCCGGTTGGATCTGAATCAGGGTCAAACCCGGATTCGTCGACCGGTCCGCCGGGTCCGAATAGGACCCGGTGGATCCTTCTCTCCCGCCCGATAAGGGCGGCGAGAGCGCGGGAAGCCCTAATCCGAACCCAACTTTCGGCTCAGTTTGGAGGTCCAAACGGAGTAGGAAAAATCCAGAAAAATAGCATATAGAATCCTTAGAGTATCACGAAACCATTGAGATAATTTTTGTCCTCCGAAAAAATCTGTGTAAGGAGAAATACTCGGTGGAAGTAGCTACTTTTGCGGATACCATATCCGATGGAAAAAGAAGAAATTCTCCCTCCTGGAGAGACGATCAAAGCTAAAACTTGAAAGGAAACTCAAGGTAAGTCTATTACCTATCTTCTAAACACTTTATAAAGTTTCCCTCGTCCCCATAGAAGAAGAAATCGAAACTTCTCAAAATCCGGGTGACTGCGCAACCATGACAGAAACCCCGAATCTCAAAGACTCTATCAGACTCTACAGAGGTCTAAAATTCAATATGACTTCATATTCCGAAAGCCCTATGTCACGAGATTATCATGGAACAAACCAATCTTAATATATTATCACATACGAAACATGGTTACTCCACAAAAATCAAGGTTTACACAATTTTGGGAAAACCGAAAAACACATGAAATCACTCAAAATCGATTTTGATTTCAACCAAGGCTTCAACCTGGCTCTGATACCACTGTAAGGAATCATTCTAAGCATTTAAAATATTTTTGATTCCTTGAATCCATGATCTTAGCCTTTATTGAAACCAAAACGACAAAATCGGGAATCGATTAAGAAGGAGATCGAATATACCTTCTTGGGATTTGAAAAATCCCTCACCAGTGATGAAGAGTGGATGTTCCTTGCTGCTTCAAACCGTTCAAGTGGACGGCCTCTAGCGGTATCCACATGAACTTCTTCCAAGTACCGGTTCTCCTTCGCTCCAAGCTCCAGAACTCTTCCAGAACGGAGTTGGACCATGCGGGGACTCCTTCCAGAGAAGAGGGGAGAAAGGGAGGCTGCCAAGGACGTTCTCCAACCCTTTGGCTTGATAGGGTTTAGCTTCTTAAGCATATTATATATAGAAGATGCAATTTTTCACAAAAACCCAAATCTTCTATATATTTACATCCTTGCCCTTGTCCTTAGAATTAGTTCTAATGTGTGTGACCCACTAGGCCCAATAGTCAATTTGGTTGAAGCCAAATTTAAAAAGAACAATTTTTTTAAATTAAATCAAATCTAATCAAATCTATTATCTAATAATAGATTTGATGACTTTCCGATCATAAAGGGTACAAGCCACATCCTATGATCCCAAATGACTTTGGGGAGTTAAATAACATCCATTGAGCCTTTCCATCATCAGTTACCACACGGATATAAACCCTCGTCCAAGCAATGTCCCGGTCGGTCAGGGGTTCGGCACTGATTGTCAACCCCTTTAATAATCTGACTCTATGAAATCTTGTACTATGGAATGGATCAACTGGAAAACTCCTTTTCCAATTATCCTATCTACCTTGGCCAAGGATTTTAGAGTACTATCCATAGGACATTCTCTCTCTCCTACCGAGAGTGAACGATCCCCTATTGTCCGCTCAATTACCTTCACCAGGTTTCCCATATATCCAATCCATTAATTATATAGGACCACAATACTAAGTGATCCATAAGTCAATAGTCAAAGTACATGGTACACCTGGAAAGACATATTTGGCGACTCAGGTCAAAGATCCAACCGTGCAACCGTGATGATAGAATACCTTGATCGACAGTTCGGTAAGATACCATTCAGGGATTCTATACTGGTCAGTTCAGTGAACTCATTCCTCTAATGAGCACCTGTACATGTATCTCAGTGTCCTACACTGATGACCAATGAGATCGGTCATCCTCATCATATGAGAAGATATCATATACACTAGGCTTATCGGATCCTTGATGTCCCATCTCAAGGATCCTACGACTAGGAACAATTTAGATCACATGCTTCTAGATGATTGATCTCATTATCATGGTCCAATCATCATTGCATGCAATTTAGGACTTCATTACAATAAACACATCTAGATAGTGCGAGTGATGAGGACAATGCCATTAATACTGAATAACATATTACAAGAAATGTAAAACCATATCACATATGATTGGCTTGTATGGCATACATTTCCATCAGGGACGACATGGCCCATTAAATGTCCACTTGCTCGGTGTAAAACTCAACTCTTTAATATGCTTGTCAGAAAATTACTTGAACATGCCTAGAAACACTGCAGAAGGTTGGAGTTGGTGTCTCGACAGCTCCATGGGAAATGATGCATATGAATAAGAAACAGTCCCTTTCATGATGTCTCTGTCATGTAAGATAGCTCGTTCCAGCCGGATTCGTTCCCAGGTAGTTAAATGGTCATCCCTATTACTTGAGGACGCGCAATGGTCGCGGAGAAATAATAATAGAGCCTCGTCTGAAGGCCAATGAGCGGGATATGATGGTGACCGTTCAGACTTGAAGCAATTCCTGTGGCATATGACAAGTCGCTCGTCCACGAATTCGGAGGCCGGGTCAACATCAAGAGGACCACGGGCTGGACGTCGAAGCTCAAGATCACCTAGGAGAGAAGTGTCCAGGCAACTGGGACTGGGAATGGGCTCCTCGGTACATTTACCTTGCCCACGACCCGAGCCACGAGACATTCCCCTAGCTGCACCTCGTGGAGTATGAGCACCCCTCCTCATCCTTTAGCATAAAGAATAGAAGCGAGTGAAGAATTAGCAATAAGAAGGGGAAAGCAGGGGACACAAAAATGGGAAAAGTTAAGATAGATAAACTGGAAATATTCTTTGAAAAGAAAGTAGAAAAGAATCCGACATCAAGTGCGAGAATGATTCCCGCAAGGATGTACATGAAGAAGGACTTGAAATCCGTGCACGGGACATCCCCCTCCGAAGTTGTCTATGGGAAATCTCCCATGGGGGGCAATTGTCAACCCTGTAGACACACAAAATTGGCCTGATTCGGAACCCCAGACTCTTATTCCATAGGTGATATTCTTATTTGACTGTTACCTAATTCGGATTACCTCGTGGAGATGAGCTAAGGACGCTGGTGGAGCCCCTCGCAAGTTGAGAATGGACGATGATTTTCGGAAAATGCGTAACCTTCAAGCGAGAGCCGCACATGAACCGTAAAAACACGAAGCCTGCTCGGTGACCGACCCTGAATGGTCCATACATGAACATCTCGGGAGTCCCGCGTGTGTTCTGTAACATTCGGGGTTTCCAACAAATCATTTCGGTAGTCGTCGACCAATGACGGCTTTCGTTATGGCTTTTTCGATCTGTATTGACACAGTTATCTTGGACCACACGTTAGGCCTTTCCGGTCATCACCGGGTCTTTTTGAGTCATCCGGGTTGATCCTAGCCGTATATTGCATCAACCGGGGCCATACGGCCATTTCGGTCGATTTTAGGGTTTTACGGCTTTTTCGAGTTTCGGTTCACTTTTACCTGGTTAATCTCAGATTTTTCGATGACTTCGGGTTTTACAATCATACCGGACTTGTTTGGTCATCATTTTAAGTCATCCCGAGTTGACCCGAGATTTCTCGACCGGAACCATGCTCTTTTGGATCTTCGCCACGGGTTTCGGCTTTCCGCGAGAGGTTAAACCGGTAGAAAGTCCCGTGAGAACATCTCGAGAGTCATGCCGGCTGGTTTACCGACTTGAAGAGGTGCGGTTGAAGGCCCTCTTTCCAATGCAACAAACGGGAGCCGAATCAGACATCTCGTTTGCAACAAACGGGAACATGCGCACAGGAGAGAGAGTGTACCGCGCCCCCGCTACCCTTGAAAGGGGAGGGCACGCTCTGCGCGCCCTCAACCCGGGGGCGCACCCTGCGCGTCCTCGCTTCCTTTGAAACGCGGAGGCGCGGTCAATTTCCTAAAATCAGAAATTGCCCCGGTTTACACCTTCTAAACCGGATTTTTGGAAGGTTACCATCAGAAATTGCCCCAGGTTCGGGGCGCGTTACGTTTGTCAAGTCGATTTTTAGCAATTTTTGGAAGATTTCGTCGATTTTTATCAGTGAGATGCGTAACGCGCCCCCGGTTTCTTTGAAACTGGGGGACGTGCAGACTGCACCCCGAAGTGAGGGCGCGCCCTGCGCGCCCTTGGTTTGAGGGCGCGCCCTGCGCGCCCTCGCCTCCTTTGAAAGGCGGGGGAGCGGTCGGTCCAGTTTCCATATTTTGCACCAGCTTCCTTCCCCTATAAATTGAGGGCCATTCTCAATGACCCAAGGTTAATCCCCTATGCCTAGCTCATCTTGAGGTCATCCAAGCTCTCTCCCAAGGCTGTCCTGACGTCCAAAGCCGATCCGACGCCGAGAGATCGATCCCGAAGTGAAGGAGAAGCCCGATCCATGCGTTCTGCATCAACCTACTTCATCGACTTCTGAAGAAAATATGGGACTCCTTCTACAAAAGTCTTCAACAGAGGAGTTGTTCCTCTCTTCGTCCTCTTTCATTTGCAACTTACGACATTCAATTCTGACTTGCCGTTTGTTCGTGAAGATTGCTGTACTGAGGGCGCGCATCCAGGTTCTGTTTTCCATATCCGTCCACTTTCATAATTTTTACAGGCTTCTACAAATAGATTCCGGAGAAGTCATCAATAGAATATATCTTCCTCTCCGAGTTCTTCATCCATAGAAACAAACGGCACTCAATTATGACATCGGGTCGTCCGTAACATTTTCTGCACCAAAGTCGTGCCAGAAGGGTGCAAAGCTACCAAAACCAGCCTTCTTCAACCAACTTGGCTTCAACTTAAGCCACACACTTCATAAGTATTTCTTAACTATCTTAGAAAATCTTAGAAATCTTTTACTTCATTTGCATCATTTTTACATAATTAAAAAAATACAAAAAAGGGGTTAGGGCTCGCCCCAATCCGGTGAGTTCGATTCCAATTACTTCTTTATTTCATCTCTTCTTCTATAGTTTCTACACTTCTCATAGTTCCAATCGGCCTCATTACTTGGTTTATTGTTCTAGTTGCACAGGTTGCTCAAGCTAGCATCGGTTGGACTCTTCTTCATCGGCCGGCCGAAGAAGAAGAAGGTTGAACCCGCACACACTTTCTCCCACACTAAGGTACACACGGTCATCTAACTTAATCTCTTGTTCAGTTTCATAAAGCAGAGCCCACGGCTCCTGGCGACCACCTCTTTCATGTTCTAAGTTCATCTCCTCCTCACTCTCATCCCACATGACCCGAACCGTCTCCGGTGCTCGAGCGACACCGCGAGATGAAAGTTCGGGGATTAATGTGAGTGTGGAACCGAGGTGAGGACTCTTTACAGCTTTCCGAGTGTTTTCCAATTCACTCATTTTTCCCATATTCTATCTTTCACCTCCTCTTGAGGTGCCAATCCGGAACCCAGTTTCTAGAGTCGACAAACCCCGCCCAAGAAAGAAAAAGAAACAACACATGGCGGTGGATGTGCCATGTCATGAACCCAACAGATCAGTGGGAGCACCAAATATGATCAAAGTACTCTCCTTTTAGAATGTAGGAAATCACAACAAATGCTAAATGAAGCAGATCCAATCAGCACAAATTAACATGGTATTACAATGAGAAAAGGTTTGAAATTCATGCATGAGGTAGGAACCAAGGGGAAGTCGACTAGGAATAGCACAATTCCTATGCAAAAATGGAAATATGCTCAGAAGACCATAACTGTTGGCAGAAATAAACAAACAACACATGTGCATGGGCCTTAAAAGAAAATGAAATAACAATAAAACCATTTTTTATTCATGGGCATAACAGCAGCTAGACCCGCTCAAAACAAGGCAAATCATGTCCATAGAGTGATTAATAGTTATTATTGGTTTATTAAACCAACGGACCATGACCCCGAAGGGAATGGTTGCCGGCATATGTCATCTTCATTCAAGCCGAACGCCAACGGTCTTCCAATGGAGGGGTCGACGACTGCCTTTTTCAATGATTATCTATTTTTTTAAGTCGACCGGCCATGGTTCCCCGGAAGGGTGGTCGGTGACGAATGTCGTCTTCATTTAAGCCGAACGCCAACGATTCTCCATTGGAGGGGTAGACAACGACTGTTACTGGTTTATTAAACCAACGAACCACGACCCCGAAGGGAATGGCTGACGGCATATGTCATCTTCTTTTAAGTCGAACGCCAATGGTCCTCCAATGGAGGGGTCGACAACGACCGTATCCATTTACTAAGTCATGCTGTGAGCTCTTCAGGCCATTTCACCCATGAAAATAGTCAACCGCTTTCAACACCATGTTAAACGCATCATTGGGTATCCCAAAAGAGCATGGGGGCAGGTTCAAAACACGCAAGGCGGTGCAGTAATACGATGCTACGAAGAAAAAGGGGAAACAAAATGAAGCATGGACGTCAGAAAATTACAAATGGAAGAGTAATGGATTCGGTTGCTGGTTGCCCAATCTGTATATGCCAGGCAGCGAAAATCAGTTGTCTTAGTTAACATCCGCCAGACAATACATGCCAAATTGTATAAGAAAAACTATAATACCATGATAAACAGAGGGGAAACAGGAAGAGCATACTCGCCAATGTGAGCCCACAATCGGCAAATGGCCGCCGAAACAGACGTGGTCGCAGTAGTTAGAGTGCGAGAAGGCGGTCCCTCCTTGCGAGTGGGGTGCGCAACCAGGTCTCGGTGACTGATCTAACGCAAGAACGACCGCTAGGCAGTACTGCCACCGTCTCCCCTGCAACTCCCAGGTGACTCCGAGCTAAGAGAAAAGTAGAAGAGAGAGAGAGAGAGAGAGCAAAGAAGATAACAAACAAACGGAAAGAAAAAGAAAATAAGAAGAAACAAAAACTTGTCGAGAACGGTCCCTGCCTGTAGACGAGGAAGTCAACGGCGAAGGCATCGGAAACTCCAAATGCCTCGACAACCTTGGCGGGTCAGTGCAGCGGACGCACAACGAGATGGTGCCTCAACGTCGTCGCCGGACTGTGCTCGCTACGCACGGTGCCCATGTCCCCCTTCCCAACACCGCCAATGAAACTAGAGCCCACCAGCCCACCGATGGGTGAAGAAAGAGGGGCGTCAGGGCGGCAAACAGTGCAGCGTGGTCTGTCTATAGGAAGGCACGAGGAAACTGACGAGCCTGCACAGAGCCGGGGACAAAGTGGTGAACAAGTCAGAACGGTGGGAACCTGGGGAAGGAACGGCGGAAGGAGGACAAAGGAAGAAGAACTAGGAACCTCACCTCAACCTACAATGACGCAAAATAGGCCTTGATGGACTCTGCGGTCGGATCTTCTAAGGCCACAGATGCCCAGAAGCTCAGCGAAATGGCACGCCCGGCCGACCTCCGCAAGCCCTAAACAAGCACCTGTAGGCACTGCTGCGAAGACGTTGCTGGGGACTTGGCGTAAGTGGGGGAAAGGCGACTATCCTGTACGACGCCGTAGAGGAGAAGGTCTTATCCGGCCGGCGCAGCTGTTCTCTCGGGCAAGACTCCCCACACAGACCCGAGAACGAGGCGGCGGGAAAGAGGAAACTTCAAGGCGGCACTTGGATAAGCTAGGAGTTGGACGATGAACTCCGGCTGACGAGTTCCCCCTACGAACAGAAGGGTCTAGGAACGATGCTCGTAATACCACCCCCCCCCCCCAAAAAAAAGGGGGGGGAGAAGCATGCACCCGAAATCTACGCTGTCACCCTCTCCGGCCGGTGGCGTCGACCTCAAGGCCGCAGGGACAGAAAGGAACCCCCTCGCTGTGACAGCCGTAGGAGAACCAGAATCCAACGATGCTCGGCGGCTGCGAGGAAGACCGCGAAGAGGAAGAACCCTGCCGGCGGGTGCTGTGGAAAAGCCAGAGACTGGAAACGCCGAGCGGAGAAAAAGCTTTCACCGCGGTCGATGAGCACAAGAAGAAGGGCCCCCCGCGAAACTTGCAGTATCAGCTCGCCGGAGAAGTTACAAGGGAGAATGGTCCCTGCGAAGCCACCGGGGAGCTCGCGGAAGCTCGGAGGCGGCAATGCCGGAAAGGAGAGCCCCCGTCGCCCTCGGTGGTCAGCATACCACGCCTGCCACCCCTGTGCTTGCAAGCCACCCGCAGGTGGCAAAATGCCAGGGTGGTGAAAGGGCTAAAATGCTCCCTTCGCAAAGGTTCCTCCGCCAAGAGATTCTGTCGCACCCGATGCCCCCCTGCTCAGGAGGCATAATACTTATGCCGGCGAAATTAAATCATGATGTGCATGGTCATACGCTAGCTTTGGGGCGCTATGGTGATTTTGACCGGGGTCAAAATTGGAAGAGAAAAGTGCTTGTGCATCGCCACGACCCCCCCTCCATCAAAGCCAAGAAAAAATAAATACCTTGGTCGACAAGACAAGGAGAGTAATCTTGACTATAGTAAAAATTGAAGGACATTCGTCGTTTAGTTTCCAAACGAAATGGTAAACAGATATTTGAAATATGATTTTTTATAATCTTGAGAGGGAAATAACGTTGATAAGAGATGCAACTGGTGATGACAACGAATCAAATGTTTTCTCTTTGGTTGGTTATGAAGTTAAAGATGGTGAAAAGGGGGGTAAAAAAAAGGAGAAGAAAAAAGAGAGGAAAAGAAAATCAGTAGAAAAAAAAGAATAAACGATGATATTTGTTAGACAAAAAAAAGAGAAGAAGAAAAGAGAGAAGAAGAAAAAGAGGAAAGAAAAGGAAGTGAGAAATTCCTCTCATTGAATTATAACATAAAACAGGGTATTCATCAATAAATTTAAATTTGTTTAAATTTGTAAAGAGAAAATAGAACCCCCCTAATGGTCCCCAAATGGGCCCAATTAGTGCTGATTTATTCATTAGACACGTATACAAGTATTTGGGCCTTCATTTCAGCCGTTTGGGCCTTAATTTTCTGAAGGGGGAAGGCCCAAAATCTGTCCCAAATAAGACATCCGAAATTCCTCTTGCAAAAATGATTATGAGGATATTTTGTGTAATTGGCCAGACCAACCCCTCATAAAGGTGGTCAAAGTCCACACCCTCACCTTTTTCCCTCACACCCACCATAAAGCAAAAAGCAGGGTGAACTAATGCCAAAGTTACCCTCACCTCATCTCACACCATCAAAAACAAGGAAAAGTTGGGGCACTTTGTGGACCAAAATTTCCCTCCCTTTTGGCATATAAAAAAGTGAGATATCCTCTTGGAGAGGAGAGAGGCAACATTCCCTAGGCATCCTTCTTACGTAGAGCATCAAAGGTTCAAAGGCTTCCCCCTTTCCATCGTCCAAGAGAGTGCCAAGGAGGGAAGAGAGGTCCAAATTCCATTTTCATGGAATTGGCTAAGTCCCAATGTATACCATGGGTCTAATTACATCATCTTACACCATGATGAGCATGAGGAAGCATCAAACATCCAATGTCCCATTAAGCAAGGAGGGGCATCAATTATCCCAAAGTCCAATGGGCAATGAGAACATTCATCACATCAAAGCCCATTATGGCTCTTAAAGCCCAATTGGCCATCATCAATGGAAGACCAAGACCATGTGACCCCATTTCAAATGAACGAAGTCCAATCAACTAAGGCCCTATTAGGCCTTAACCAATATGAACAAGAGACCGATCCAAGGCCCATCAATGTGGGAGTTAGGCCCATTAAGGTTTACAAGGCCCAATCAACCATCTTCAAAGGAAGCTCAAGACCATGTGACTCTATTCCAAGTGCATCAAACTCGGTCAATTAAGGCCCAATCTAGTTTCAACCGAGATGAGCATGAGATCGACCCAAGGCCCATTAACATGAAAAGTGAGCCCATTAAGTCATGATGACCAAAACTCTAATTAAAACATCATAAACAAAGTCCAACTCCACTAGGAAAGAGAAAACCTCCCAACGGTTCAATAAAGACCCCCCAACGGTTGGTGGAGGAAAGAGAAAACCCCCAACAGACCATCAAAGCCCGCCAACTCGGTCAATCCCCAATCGGGAAGTACCGACTGGCGGATGAAAGAGAAAACCGCCATCGGACCATCAAGGCCCGCCAACTCAGTCAATCCCTGATCGGGAAGTACCGACTAGTGGATGAGAGAGAAAACTCCCAACAGACCATGAAGACCCACTGATTCGGTCAGTCCCCCAATCGGGAAGTACCAGTTAGTGGATGAGAGAGAAAGTTCCCAACGGCTCACCCAAAAAATCCCAAATTTCATCAACTCGGCTTGCTCCCAAACGGGCAATGCCGAGAAACAAAATTTCTAAGGCCTATTAATCTAGTTAATCCCCGATCGGGAAATACCGGGTAATGGATGAAAATCTCAAGCCCTATTAATTCGGTTAATCCCTGATCGGGAAATACCGGGTAATGGATGAAAATTCCAAACACCATCAACTCGGCTCGCTCCCAAACGGGCAATGCCGATGAACAAAATTTCAAGGCCCATTAATCCGGTTAATTCCCGATCGGGAAATACCGGATAATGGATGAAAATCTCCAATGCCCATCACCAAAAAGCAATGGATCAAAAAAAAAAGAAAAGCCTTGAGGCTAGGCCCAAGGCAGATGCCGTCTTCTAGCCCCCCGGATCTAGTCCCAAAAAAAGAGGGAAATAGAAAGGAGAAATAAAAAAAATAAAAAGAGATAATGGGAGAGGAGAAGTAGTGTTGATACTCCTATTTGTTCTTTCATTATTTATATTCAAAGAAAATACATATTTTTCCTTGCATTTGTCCCATCTTGTAAATGTGTTACCATGGCAGTTAATCAGGGGTTACTGAGTGAGCCTCCGCTCGGTGTAATTAACATCGAATCCATTCGTGGATTGATGGACAGAGGTCAAATCGTAATTTAAAGAACCCACACCATAACCTCACTATATTATTTATTATAACCCTGATAATCATCAAATTATTTTAATACCGAAAAAGGCAGGGCAGGAACCTCGTCGTCACCATTGTTGAAGACTTTCGCGCCAAAAGGATAAACGAGGGAAAAGGTCATCGCACCCGCATGGTACCAATATTTTATTTTATCCCTCAAAATAATTTTCATAGAAAAAACATAACGAGATAAAAACAAACAATGAAGTAAATCGCGAGGTTCGAACAGACGTGTACTCTCTACTAATCGGATTGCTATGGCGGTTAATCAAGGGCGTTAGAGTAATTGCTCGATGTAAGTTAACGTCGGATATTCGCACCATCCGGTGGAGAAAGGTCAAAATTAAATTTTCAAAGAAACCAAACCTCAATTCTAATAATTTTAAATGTATCGTTGGACTAGCTAGTATTTTAATAGTTTATCACCTATTTTCCTAAGTAGTCCAAAAGAGATACAAAAATATTTTGAAATGAAACTTAAAAGAAAAAAAACAGGGTTCTCACACCCATGTCATGCTTATCTATGTTATATGTTTCTTAAATTATGAATATATAAAGGTGTAGGTGTAAGGAATCGTCCATGAAATTTTGGTACAGCGGAAGCGACGATTCCTATGGGTTCCTTTAGAATCCGTCTCAATCAGAACCGAACGACGAAAATCGAAAATCGATCAAATCGGGTTCGAATATACCTGATAGGGATTCATATAATCCCATGGAGAGGAAGGATATGAGCTTATTAAGCTCTACAAACCGTTCAAGCGTCCGGTCTCCAGCAGTATCCACACGAACTTCATCCACAACAGGTTCTCCCTTCTCGCCGGCCTCGAGAACTCTTCCCGAACGGAGCTCCATCGACCATGGACACCTTCTAGAGAGAGGAGGAGGTAGGGAGGAGACAAGGGACGTGGTTTTCACCCTTGGCTTGATAGGGTTTGGCTGAAACCATTAGTATTTATAAAGAATTATAGAATTTTTCATAAAAACCCAAAATCTCTATAAATTACGCCCTTGCCCCTGTACTTGTGGATAAGTCCTTTTGTGTGTGACCCACTAGGCCCAATAACCTATTTGGTTGAGGCCTAAATAAAATAGAACAATTCTATTTAATTTAATTAAATCCGTTATCCGATAATAGATTAATCGGCCTACTGATCATGAAGGGTACAAGCCACATCCCATGATCCCAAATGGTTATGGGGATAATCTCATCTCCATTGAGCCTTTCCATCATCAGTTACCACATGGATATAAACCCTCATCCATCCAATGTCCCGGTCGGAAAAGAGTACGGCATCGACTGTCAACTCCTTAGTGTACCGACTCTATAGGATCATGTACTCAGAATTGGATCAATTGGAAAACTCATTTTCCAATTATCCTATCTACCCTGTCCAGGGATTTAGAGTACTATCCCATAGGACATTCACTCTCACTTACCGAGAGTGGACGATCCCTTGTTGTCCGCTCAATTGCCTCCATCGGATTTTCCTTGTACCCGATCCATCGCTATATAGGACCATCTAAATTGTGATCCATAAGTCAATGGTCAAAGCACAAGTTCCACCCAACAAGGCATCTTTGGCGACTCAGGTCAAAGGTCCAACCATGCAACCGTGATGATAAAAGACCCTGATAGACAGTTCGGTAAGATACCATTCAGGGTTTCTAATTCGGTCAGTTCAGTGAACTCATTCAACTAATGAGCACCTGTATGTGTATCTCAGTGTCTCCACACTAATGACCAATGAGATCGGTCGTCCTCATCACATGAGAAGACATCACATACACTAGTCTATCCGGATCCTTGATGTCACGTCTCAAGTATCCTATGACTAGGAACATTTAAATCAAATACCTCTAGATGATCAATCTCATTATCATGATCTCATCATGATTTAATCATCATTGTATTTGATCAAGGACTTCATTATGATATTCGCTTCTAATAAGAGCTTATAATGAAGATTTGCCTAATTAATTGAATAAGATATATCTAGAAATGTCAAATCATATCATATATGATTGGTTTGTAGGGCATACATTTCTATCAGTAGGTTGCTATATACTTATGAAGCATTCCAAAATACTCACCCTCTCCACAACACAGATGACATAGTAGATTCTCAAGATGATATCCATGTTGAAGGATGATTAAGGTATCAACAAATCTTTACATAGGTTATTTTCATGGAGTTATGAGTTGCACTCATATCATTGTTCTGATTATATATAAAAGATGTGTATGTAAGTGTAATTATGTGGATTTGGAATTGTTTAGATACAATTTGCATGAATGGATTTTTATGTTAGGTATGAAGTGTTAATTTAGGTTTTTGGAGATTCGACCTCACATGTTTAATGGATCAAAATTAGAGGACATATATACAAGAGAATGCTCAATATCTGTTTGAGATCTTATTTTTCATGATTTTAAAGTTATGTGTGATAGGCTGTGAAAATTCAAATTTTAATGTGTTAGATTTTAATTCTCATGAGAGTCTAAGTTAAGGAGGATAGTCACAAGTTGGTATATGATTCTTTGGTATTGATCCAAGGTCTATGTATACGTAGAATGATAAATTATATATGGACATGTCTTATATATGATCATGTAGGTTCAAATTCATATATACATGTATGTTGTACATATGTAAGTGACCCATGTATGAGAGGTTGTCCCCTCCGTGTGTATGCTCCCATTGCTATCACCATAAGAAGCATGATTCCACGTTACATGACCATGAAAAAAAATAGTCTTTCTATCATTGGTTACAACAAAAATATAAACATTCATTTATTCAATACCTTAGATTGAGATGCAGCACGAATTCTCAAATTCGCAACATCTCAACATTTTAAAATCGTGTACTTGAAAATTAGATAGAAACTCAATTTTCAATTATCCTCTCTATCATAATCAAGAATTTAACATACTATCTCATAACCATTATTTATCTTATTATCTTAATAAGAGTGAGTGATCTCCTATTAGCTACACACTATCTTCACTATATGGGCTATTATGTCAATGTTTCATAAGTCAATGACAAAAGCACATAATATATCTAATAGACATCTTTAATAACTCAAGTCAAAGGTCTAACCATATAATCATGATGCTAGAAAATAATGATTGACAATTAGACAATACACCATTTAGGATTTTAAAGTTAGATCAATTCAATAAACTCATTTATCTAATGAGTTATGTATATGTTTTCACTATCTTCACATTAATGACTAATAAAATTGATCATCATCAATTATGAAAAGATGTCACATACAGTAGTATATTTGTATCATTAATATTCTGTCTTAAAGATCATATGATTAGAAATAATTGGATCACAAATTTCTAAATAATAGAACTTATTATCATAATTTAATCACGATTACATTTATTTAGAATGTCATTACAATAAATATATAATAATATTATAAATAAAATATCATTTTATTAAATAAGATATTATAAGAAATATCAAATCATATCAAATATAATTAACCTATAAGACATTTCTATTAACATCAACCTTAGGCCAACCTTGTAAATTGAAATAACATGTTTTACGACCAAGTTATGTACTTGTGTGAATTCTGTAGATTTCATACACTACTTGTACATTAGTCCCTCCACTGAAAGTCAAAAAATCTAGTGACATACATTTACAAATTGTATTAATTTTAAGTATTGTTTTATATATTTGATTCATTAAGGCACGAAGGGATTGTCATATGATACATGAGTGCCCCTAAGTGTCCCAAAAACGTTCTTACATCATGAAGATACATAATCTCCATGCTATATGCATTTTAATTCTCAGTATATTATACCGACCTTAAACTAAACTCAATGTATATAAATCAAGATTAGTTGTATTTAATTTTTTAACTTGATTGGTCATAAAATAATTTATAATAAAATATTTCTACTTTTATTGTGTGAAAAAAATAAAAAAAATCCATAAATTATGTTATTAAAATTTAGTACTTTCATCTAAAAATATCATAAAAATGCCAATGGTAAAATATTTTAAAATTTTATTGAAAAATTATCCTTTATTTTTATAGAGATAAAGGTGTATAGGAGAGAATGAACAAATAGAATTAAAGAAAAATACTTTCATCATAAAAGATCAAAATATTTAGTTAACATTATTTTTGAAGTTTTTGAATAGTAGCACCTTTTTTAACAAAAGATCTTAGAGCTTATTAAGATTTTCAATTTTATGAACTCAAAATGTGAATAATTGTAGGGAGTAATGTAAAAACAAACCTCAACAATCCTGCTAACAATTTGAAGAGAAAGATACGAAGAAAAAGAGATTAAGGGTCATGTTTGACTGATTAAGAAAAACCCTTTATGCAAACCTCAAAAAAGAAGAGAAAGAAAACCTAGGAAAAGAGTTGTGCACATAAAAGTGATGTTGCAATTGGGTAAGACCCTGGTTGATAACAATATTACTTACATCCATCGTTATCAATTTTGAAATTGATATTGATATCAATCTTTTAGGGGCTATTTGATATCAAGTTTATCCCTAAGTTATCCCCGTACCAAACAGCACCTTAGGTATTTGACTAATAGTACCAATTTTTAAACTTGTAGTACGAAACTTTTGTAATCTAATAAGGTGCTTAGTTGTACAATAATTTTCTTTACACTTTTTTTAAGTTATATTAAAATAAGATGAAAGCTGACCAATGACAAAAAAAGTATCATGTTTGGGGAGATGTGATGACAAAAAAGAGTATGAGACATATGGGCAAAAGGAGGTGGGGAACCAGACAAAAAAAGTCTCATATTTTTTTTATTCAACAAGAAAATCTATTTAAAAACATAAAATTGTAATGGTTGTCAAATGCCTCTTTTAACATATTGTGTTACATAACATAAAATTATAACAAAAACTCAATTCTGCAACCAAAAACCCCTATAAGTGTCCACTTGTATCAATTTTAATATTGATATTCCACCCTCTTAAAATATTAATGTCAAAATTGATACAGTATAAAATTTGACAGTCTAACCAAACATGCCATAAGTAATCAAAAATGATTGCTACACATAAAGAGAAGAAAGGGCAAGATAAATTTTCTTGAAGATTTTTAAGGGACAAGAATGTAGACATAAGGTGAACAAAACTTCCATGATAACTTCTAAAGTTTGTTCATGAATGAAAAAAAAAACTTGATGAAGAAAAGAAAATAAAAGGATTGTTCAGCCTTATAGAAACAATAAAAAAATGCTCTATGAAGTTTTCTATTTGATAGTAGATTCTTAAATTTTACATTTTTCTCCAAAGATATCTGACTCAACTTAATTAATATCCAGTTAGTAGGTCACCCTAAGACAAAGATGGGAGTCATGGAATTTATGGTTGATGTAGGTCGCCAAGCCCAGTTGGTTCGCTAGCCGACTAATCTCAACCCAGCGATGGTCGCCGGCCAGGTCGGAACCAAGCCAACGGTCCTAATGCATGGGGGGTTCCCCCTCTCTCACCTCTCTCTCTCTCTCTCACTCTCTCTCTCTCTCTCATTCTTAAGCTCTCTGTGTTCCATTGCTCTCTAGTTCAAGTTGTGTTAATTATTTTTTGTGCTAATCAATGAATAGTTAGTGTTAATCATTTAATTAGTGTTAATCATTTCTTTTAGTGTTAATTATCTAAATAGTATTAAAGTCTTATTTTTTTAGTTGTGTTGCTAATTTACTTTTTGATTAATTGACTTGTTGATCCCATTTTTAAAGTATTTTTTTATTTCTTAAGTTTTATTATTTGATGTGTCTTCTCCAAATCGTGAGACTTCTCATTCAACTGAGATTCTTGGTATTGTCACCAAGAGAGGTATGAGATGATCTAACTATCGTATAGAACTTTGTCTGATACTTCCATGCAGTTCACATATGACAGCTACGGTGAATCATTTAAATTGTATCATAAAATGAGTATACGAGATAGCGATGAGAATAAATAGTATGTATACATGTTTATTGTCTCATATTCTTCTCAAATGTCATAAGAAGAGTACATACAGTACACAGAAATTACAATATAACATTTAAATAAAAGATGAATAAAATATTTTTTAGTCATATTTCTTAATTTTTCAAATTTTTTGAGCATTTTTCCTATAATTTCTATATCCTTTAGTATTTTAAAAAGACAATCTCTTAGACCTTGTCAGACCAGGTCAATAATATTTTGGACCGGGTGGTGACCTGATCCAATCGAGTATATTTTGGGGCCGACTAACCCTGGGCCATCTCTCTCCCCCCACCCCACCTCTCTCTCTCTCTCTCTCTCTCCCCTCATTCTTAAGCTCCCTCAATTCCATTGCTCTCTAGTTTAAGTTGTGTTAACTATTTTTTGGTGTTAATCAATAAATAGTTAATGTTAATCATTTAATTAATGATAAATATTTCTTTTAGTGTTAATTATCTAAATAGTATTAAAGTCTTATTTTTTTAGTTGTGTTGCTAATTTACTTTTTGATTAATTGACTTGTTGATCCCATTTTTAAAGTATTTTTTTATTTCTTAAGTTTTATTATTTGATGTGTCTTCTCCAAATCGTGAGACTTCTCATTCAACTGAGATTCTTGGTATTATCACCAAGAGAGGTATGAGATGATCTAACTATCGTATAGAACTTTGTCTGATACTTCCATGCAGTTCACATATGATAGCTACGGTGAATCATTTAAATTGTATCATAAAATGAGTATACGAGATAGCGATGAGAATAAATAGTATGTATACATGTTTAATGTCTCATATTCTTCTCAAATGTCATAAGAAGAGTACATACGGCATACGTAAATTACAATATAACATTTAAATAAAAGATGAATAAAATATTTTTTAGTCATATTTCTTAATTTTTCAAATTTTTTGAGCATTTTTCCTATAATTTTTATATCCTTTAGTATTTTAAAAAGACAATCTCTTAGACCTTGTCAGACCAGGTCAATAATATTTTGGACCGGGTGGTGACCTGATCCAATCGAGTATATTTTGGGGCCGACTAACCCTGGGCCATCTCTCTCCCCCCACCCCACCTCTCTCTCTCTCTCTCCCCTCATTCTTAAGCTCCCTCAATTCCATTGCTCTCTAGTTTAAGTTGTGTTAACTATTTTTTGGTGTTAATCAATAAATAGTTAATGTTAATCATTTAATTAATGATAAATATTTCTTTTAGTGTTAATTATCTAAATAGTATTAAAGTCTTATTTTTTAGTTGTGTTGCTAATTTACTTTTTGATTAATTGACTTGTTGATCCCATTTTTAAAGTATTTTTTTATTTCTTAAGTTTTATTATTTGATGTGTCTTCTCCAAATCGTGAGACTTCTCATTCAACTGAGATTCTTGGTATTATCACCAAGAGAGGTATGAGATGATCTAACTATCGTATAGAACTTTGTCTGATACTTCCATGCAGTTCACATATGACAGCTACGGTGAATCATTTAAATTGTATCATAAAATGAGTATACGAGATAGCAATGAGAATAAATAGTATGTATACATGTTTAATGTCTCATATTCTTCTCAAATGTCATAAGAAGAGTACATATAGTACACAGAAATTACAATATAACATTTAAATAAAAGATGAATAAAATATTTTTTAGTCGTATTTCTTAATTTTTCAAATTTTTTGAGCATTTTTCCTATAATTTCTATATCCTTTAGTATTTTAAAAAGACAATCTCTTAGACCTTGTCAGACCAGGTCAATAATATTTTGGACCGGGTGGTGACCTGATCCAATCGAGTATATTTTGGGGCCGACTAACCCTGGGCCATCTCTCTCCCCCCACCCCACCTCTCTCTCTCTCTCTCTCCCCTCATTCTTAAGCTCCCTCAATTCCATTGCTCTCTAGTTTAAGTTGTGTTAACTATTTTTTGGTGTTAATCAAGAAATAGTTAATGTTAATCATTTAATTAATGATAAATATTTCTTTTAGTGTTAATTATCTAAATAGTATTAAAGTCTTATTTTTTAGTTGTGTTGCTAATTTACTTTTTGATTAATTAACTTGTTGATCCCATTTTTAAAGTATTTTTTTATTTCTTAAGTTTTATTATTTGATGTGTCTTCTCCAAATCGTGAGACTTCTCATTCAACTGAGATTCTTGGTATTATCACCAAGAGAGGTATGAGATGATCTAACTATCGTATAGAACTTTGTCTGATACTTCCATGCAGTTCACATATGACAGCTACGGTGAATCATTTAAATTGTATCATAAAATGAGTATACGAGATAGCGATGAGAATAAATAGTATGTATACATGTTTAATGTCTCATATTCTTCTCAAATGTCATAAGAAGAGTACATACAGTACACAGAAATTACAATATAACATTTAAATAAAAGATGAATAAAATATTTTTTAGTCATATTTCTTAATTTTTCAAATTTTTTGAGCATTTTTCCTATAATTTCTATATCCTTTAGTATTTTAAAAAGACAATCTCTTAGACCTTGTCAGACCAGGTCAATAATATTTTGGACCGGGTGGTGACCTCAGTCCTATTGCTCTCTAGTTTAAGTTTTTGTGTTAATCAATGAATAGTTAGTGTTAATCATTTAATTAGTGTTATGCATTTCTTTTAGAGTTAATAATTTAATTAGTATTGAAATCCTATTTTTTAGTTATGTTGAAAATTTATTTTTCTTTAATTGAGTTGTTAACCCCATTTTGACTTATTATTTTTTGTTTCTTATGTTTTATTATTTAATATGTCTTCTCTAAGTTGTGAAACTTTCAACTGAGATACTTGGTATCCTATATATCACCAAGAGGGATATAAGATGATCTAATCAGCATACAGAACTTCATTATATACTTACATACTGAGTATAATCAGTATGTATACATGTTTAATATCTAGTATTCTTCTCAAATATCACAGAGAGAGCACATATAGTATATAGAGCATACAATATAACATTTTTAATAAAAATGAATATATATTTCTAGTCATATTTTTTAATTTTAAAATTTTTTGAGTATTTTATTACAATTTATATGTTTTTTACATTTAAAAAAATAATATTTTGGACTTGATCAAACTCAATCATGACTTGATCTAACTAAGTCTATTTTGAGGCCAACCAACCTTGGGCCAACCCCTGACCCTTCTTTCTTTGATGGGAGTCTTTAAACTTGGTATTTCCCTCTAAATGGATTCCTCTAAATGGCTTGGGATCGAGATGAGAAAATTAATGTGTTGTAGATGATATAACAAAGAAGAAAAAACATAAAAAGCAAAAGAAGAAAAATGACCTACACTAGATGGTCATGAAAAGCCTGAAACAAATATCAAATTAATATATGTTCAAATAATATTCGATATAATAAATATGTAAATTCTTTAAATACAATAGGGTTAATGTGTAATGCTTAAAAAGATGGAACTTTTCTTAAAAATAGTGAACTTGAAAATAAAATTCTCCACTACATTCAGTATGTGGATGAGAATCATTAAATCTAAGATCCAATAGTTGTTATCAAACATATATTGATTAAATTAGCTAACTAGCCTAACAATTACACTAATTAATAGTCTTTTCTAGATGTCATCTATCCTAGAGTACTCCCAATAAAACATACTTATCTTTGAATTTCTTTCGATTCAACCTTAAAAAAATAGTTAATAGAAGTTGTTGATAATCCACTGATTTAATCTCTTATTATATTCTCAAATTAAAATATTACAATCTTTACCCTCTTAAAGACTTGATGGCTTCGTCAAGAACACACATATCACATATCATACCCTCAGGTAGGTTAGGTGTTATATGTAATGATTAAATCAACTTACAAATCCAAGAATCATGCCAATTAATAGTCATTCCATTTGGCCACCCATCCTTGAATAACTCCCAACAAAACACACTTAATTTCAAAGTTCCTTTAATTTAACTTCTAAAAAATAGTTAATCAAAGTTGTTAGTAATCTACTAATTTAATCTCTTAATATATTATCAAAGCTGAGTATTATAACCTCACCCTCTACCCCCCAACAATCTAGCTCTCGAAACCACAATACTTTTCCTTCTCTCTTAGGCTCTTCTTCCCCCAACTCCTCTGGTCCCAAAAAATTCCTCTTCCTCCGATGATGACTACAGTGATGACAAGAGAAATCCTTTACAACAAGTACTCCATTTGTCAATAGTAAATCTTTTGATGCTAGTTGCACTCACCTCCCTCATGCTCCCTTTCTCAGTGACCTCTTCATTTCTTAGGGAGGGAAGGTCATTCTATTCCCCTGCCAAGTAACATCTCCAAGCGCCAACTTAGTCTCCCATAGCTTGGGGTGTCAATGGGCCGGGCTAGACTAGGCTCAAAGCTGGCCCAATCTAGGCCCAGTTCAAAATATAATGGGTCAATCAGGACTGACCCACATTATGTTTTTGGCTTGGCCTAGCCCGATTGGAAAAAAATTTAAATTTGGCTCGGTCTGGCCTAGCCCAGCATGATCTTTCTCATATATGAAAGAGTAGTGAATGTCTTCACATGTCAGTCATCACAATCACGTGTATTTCTAAGAAAGAAAGAAAGAAAAGGGTGCCTCATTTATTGCTTCAATTTCTTCCTGCCTAGTGAAAAAGACTAAGTTGTCACCTGCTAGCTGTGTGATATGAACATGAAGAACAATAATAATTCCAACACAAATTTGCCATTTGATGAAAATTATACTCATAAAGTTGTTTACATTCACCCTTCTCAATCCTTCTCTGCAATTTTTGCCAACAAAGAGCCAAATGTATAAATATCATCATGAATCACACAATACTACTCCTAGGGTCAAGAGCAAGGAAAGTCAAGTCGGGGGTCAGCCTGGGGTTCGTCAGCCCCAAAATTGGCCAGGTCATGATTCGGTCAGACAGATTAGTTTTCTTGAAACAAAATTTAAAAAAGAAAAAGTGCATAAAAATAGAAAAAATCTAAAAAAATTTAAAATTAAAAAATATGACTAGAAAAGATTTCATTTAACTTTTACTCAAAAATTATGTTATATTGTTGTTCTACATAATGTATGTACTCTACTTATGATATTATGGAAGAGTACGAGGCATTAAACATATATATAAACTGATTATACTCATCACTACCTCGTGCAATCATCTTAGGATAAGATGTAAAGAAAAAGTGCATAAAAATAGAAAAAATCTAAAAAAATTAAAAATTAAAAAATATGACTAGAAAAGATTTCATTTAACTTTTACTCAAAAGTTATGTTATATTGTTGTTCTACATAATGTATGTACTCTACTTATGATATTATGGAAGAGTACGAGGCATTAAACATATATATAAACTGATTATACTCATCACTACCTCGTGCAATCATCTTAGGATAAGATGTAAAGAATCTATCATAGTTATCATACGTAAACTATATGAAACTATTGAAAGATGCTTCATATGAAGGTTGGGTCATCTCATATCTCTTTTCGTCATGCATTGGATGCCAAAAATCATGGGATGGTTCAAATATGTATGTGGAGTGTCCATACTCATTGGTGGGTGAGTCACTAGGTGACTTGGCAAATGGGTCACCAGGTGACCCAATGGGCAGGCAATAGGCAACCTGGCAAACAATGGGCAGGTCACTAGGCAACTTGGCAAATGGGTCACCAAGTGACTCGGTAGGTGGATCACTAGGTACTCCAAAAGTCGGTTTTCTCCTAAATGCTCCCATGACCCTTTCTGAAGGTCTTCAAAGCTAGATGACAACTTCCAAGAGCTCCTAGGATGTGAATGATGATCTCCCCTCAGATGGAGGAGCTTAATAAGCTTTAAAATGGATGTCGGTGAAGAAATAAAGTATAAAACGTCAGTTTTTGGAGGTGGACAAGGTGGGAAGCTCTCAAACTCTCTTGCAATGAAGCTTGGAAAAGGAAGATATTAAGCTCTCTTGCAATGAAGCCTTTTTTTGAAAATCTATTTTGTTTAAAAAAGAGTATCTCCCAAGAAACATAAATATTAAGCTCCTCAAATAGATAAAATTTGTGTGTCTGTAGGTGCCAGTGGTGGTACCTCTGCTTTCTTCGTCTCTTGCTTTATCATTACTACTCTTTGAAGAAGAATCATCTAATATCTAATATCGCATTTGGATGTTAGGTTTCAGTGTGTCTTCTTGAGTCTCATTAATTGTGTCAGCATCAATAATATCAAGGGGTTAGTTAAAACTTGTTTACCTTTGCCCTTTGATTGCCTACCTTTACATGAAGATTATCCAATCTTCTATCTCTTTGTCAAAAAGGAGGGATCCAAAATTCCTCGGATAGTGGAACATTGTCAAGTTCTCCTTAAGCTCATTCTCAATCTTCTATGTTGAACTTTAGTTCACCCATCCCTTCTCAATCGTTGACCCAAGCATGCAAAGGATTTTGCTCTTGGAATATCTCCACCAAATCAATATCTGGTTCTTGTACTATGGCCGCCTCACTTCGTCTTCCAATTGCTTCTTCTACTTACCTTTGTTCCTTTTTTAGTTCTCTCTCATATTCTCTAAATTATTCAAATTCAATGTCATGTTTTAGTGATTGTAGACTAGTTGCTCAAGTCCTTTTGATGTTAGTATATTTCTCTACTTTGTATGAATAAGATTGAATGGCGACCAATTTCTTTCGCAACCTGAAGTTGATGTTGTTTGGCTTAGGACTCGGATTGCAACATCAACCAAGTCTTCGTATTTTGGTGCTCTACCATGATCCATTCATCAGTCATTTGCACGATATCATTGTGTGCTATAAGATAATTTTAAAAAATTAATTATCCAAATCGTAAAAAATAATCGGATTATACATATCGGGACTAAAAAACATAATTGCTCGTTACACCCTTACTGTCCTTAAGTAAAATAACCTCATCATGTAGTCATGCATCTTATTTGTTGCTATAATTAAGTGATCATCATCCCCAATCATCCTACAAATGACCTCCTTGATGCTCTCTAACAGTTCATTAATAGGATTGAAGGTTGGACTGTATCAATATCTTAAGTTGAAAAAATGACCTAATAATTAACAATAGATAAGATCATTCTCAGCTTCGAGCATAAACAAAAAAAATTATTTGACATATTTTGTTTGATTTAATCGTAAAGGACATACCTACTGCATATATAGGATGAAACAATGTTCTCTCCCATTGACGATCAATGATCTCCCATTAAATGTTGAAATTCGAGACCTTCTTCAATATATCTTCCTTGGCCTGCTCAAATGCATCTGTTAGCCTTCTTATCTCTATTTTACTATTCTAAGAACCTTGACTAATGGTCCCACAATATCAAGTGTCTTCTTGACAAGCCGCCAAAAATCTCCACTCTCTAAGATCTCTTATACCTTCCTCCCTTTCGCTTATCTGATGTCTAGCCCTAGCAATCCAATTAACTCATCCCAGTAAAAGTAGCATTTGGGTGATAAGATACATATGTTGAAAGAGACTCTCTAAAGAAATGTAGTGAGAAGCAAACTACGTTGTCCCAAGTCATAGGAGCTCTCGACCATTCGTGTGCTCTCTCATTAGGATAATGATGAAGTTGTGGTTGTATATAAATGATGAAATATATTGGGCAATGTCAACCCAATTTATATAAGAATCCTTGCAAATATCCTCTAATATTAAATCTAAGGAATGGGTGGAGTATGGTGCCCAATATAATTTTAGTATCTTGACCATCAACATTTGTTCGAAAGCTTTATTGACAACTGTGTTGTTTGTCACTACTTGGACAACTCAATCCACTCCTATCTTGTGAACAACACCATCAATTAATTCAAATAGATAATTGACATTATTTACCTATCCAGATGCATCCATAGACTTCTAGAAGATGATCATAACTTGACAATATACTAAAAAGTTGATCATCATCTTTTTAGTTATACCTATTAAAAAGAAGCTTAGGTATTCGATCTAAATTTAAAATTAATAAAGACTTGTAGTATAACTTGTGTTAAATTGAAAAAGAACTAACATGTCCAACTGTCAATCATCAATGTGCATCCCCATTCATCCCACATAGTGTTCAAATGACTTCACATATTTCTTAATGTCATCCACCTCCATTGGAAGATACTTGTTGTGTATCTCTTTCAGTGTTAGTCTCGACACTCCCCTACCGATGTCAGCTTCAGTGTCGATCATCAACTTGTAATAAGGCCCCTTTACAACGTTAGTTAGTATACTACTATGGAAAAACCATCTGGAAGTTTCCTGCCCAATCTTCTCCTTGTATAACTTCAAATTCTTTAATGTCATGTTGATGGTTGCTTATTTTTTCGTGGTCATGTGATGACCAAATCTAAGGAACCAACTACTAGGTCATTATATCATGTGAGATCATATATATCTTAATTTTCTACTAGATTTTATCTCCTCCCATTTTTGTGTTCACTCTCACTTTCATATCCGCTTCCACTGCCCAAACCTTGACCTATAAAACTACCTGTATGCCGATATATGTCTTCGTCGGCAAATGACCTCCATCTTGCCTTAATCGCTCATGCTAAGTCATTTGTTTGCAATGTTATATACATATATTGATATAAATTATCAAAGATTAAAATTGCGTACCTTCATTAAAACTTTTATTGAGTTCCTTTGGGGTGCTCTTGTCCAATGTCATATAAATGAATATCTTGCCAATTTTGCAATTTCTTCACAGACAATGTCCTTGTGTCTCTTTGAAGTTTCTTTTGACTTCTACAAACCTTACATATGTATTTGAAATTGTGTTCATACCTTGGGTGGAGTCTATGTGCATGGTGCCACGTCCACCTTGATACCAGCCAAATGATGCTTCAACTAGTAAGTTCTATTGTAAAGACTTTATCGCAATACTTACACTTAACTTTTCTTTGCTCTATTGACACCACCATGCAATGGAGCCAAGTTGGGTCATTCTGGGTTGAATGGGAAGCATCACGGCTTGGAGAAGACATATCGAAATGAGAGAAGAAGACTTCAAAAATAAGATTAGCAAGAGAACTAGCAAGATGATTAACACAAACTTAAACTGAAAACTAGAGAGAAAATAACATTAAAAAACATGAGAGTGAGTGAGTGAGAGAGATGTAAGAGTTGAGAGGGGTGGGAGGGAATGCTTCCCCTTTGGGGCTAGGGGGAGTTGGGGGGTGGGGAGGGGAGGGGGAGGAGCCCCCCTGGGAGCCCCCTAGCAGTTGCCAATGACTAGTCCAGTGGTCGTTGACAGCAACCTGATTAGCTGGGTCGTCGACCAGGTCGCACAACTTGACAGTTTGGGCCACCTTCAGGTTAGGTAAACTAGGTCACGGTTGGCTCGATCAGTTCAGATTCTGACCAGGTCACCCACCTCGATCTAGCCTACGAGCAACTTGATGAACCATGGTCAAGAGTTTTCTTTGAAATAACATTGTTATTTTTTATTTTCCCACTAAAAGAGCATTAAGTATTGTAAAAACTATTTACTTCTACTTACATAAATCAAACAATCAGTTCGAAATTTATCCGATACATTTGAACTAATGTATTCAGAGCATTTAAAACTATGAGATTGAACCTCTAAACTTCTCAACGTCAGTAAGTTTACAAATTTGATGGTCAAGTTTGCTCCAACTTAATCATTTTTTTTGGAGTCAAAATCAAGATATAGAAAGTTTAACCCTAAATTTTTAGACGTTCTAATTTTATTAAACGGAACGAATCAATCAAATTCAAACCCTACGATCAAAATTTACAAATGTCTATTAATGTATTTAATGCTTTGTAAGAAAAAAATAAATGTGCATATTTTTGCAGCAGTATTGACAAAGTTGGGGATGTGGTATGCCAGTGGTGGACACTTGACAGGCCGAAGTGAAGCCCTAGCACACGAAAGGATCATGTCTCGCTCACGGGTTGGTCCAAAAACTCCTCCGACAGCCCAACTTCAACCCATGGGCCTCTTCTGTTGGCCTAAAACAACACCTTATGCCCTGTTTGGTTAGAGTATTACAAATGATATTGTATTAATATTGATATTGATATTTTTTGAAATTGAAGTATCAATATTAAGATTGACAGTATCAAATTTGTTAAGTGTTTGGTAAAATTATGTCGGACACGGGCTGCGGACTGCGGAGAGAGGACTCCGGCACCTATCCTCCGCGGGGGGACGCCATTGCCGCCGGAGGGGGGAGAGTTCCATCCGGAGGTCCAGCGGGGGGAGGGGGGCGGCACGGGGACGCGGCTGCGGGGGGGGGGGACGCGGCTGCTGAGGGGAGACTCCGGCGGGGGGGGGGGGGGGACGCCGCGCGGGGACGCGGCTGCGGAGGGGGAAGCCGCGCGGGGGATGCCGGCTGCGGGCTGCGAGGGGAGACACCGGGGGGCACCCGTCCTCCGCGGGGGGCACCATCGCCGCCGGAGGGGGTGAGCTCCATCCGGCGGTCCGGGGGGGAGGGGGGCGGCACGGGGATGCGGCTGCGGAGGGGAGACTCCGGCGGGGGGGGGGGACGCGGCCGCGGAGGGGGGAAGCCGTGCGGGGGGATGCCACCGCGGGCTGCGGAGGGGAGACACCGGCGGGGGGGCACCCGTCTTCCGCGGGGGGACACCATCGCCGCCGGAGGGGGTGAGCTCCATCCGGCGGTCCCGGGGGGAGGGGGTGGCACGGGGACGCCGTCGCCGCCGGAGGGGGACGATGGAGTCGTCGAAGAAGAACGGTGATCCGATCCGAAGACGACGCGGCTGCGGAGAGGAGACTCCGGCGGGGGGAGGGGGACGCCGCGCGGGGGGACGTGGCTGCGGAGGGGGGACTCCGGCGGGGGGGTAAGCCGCGCGGGGGGATGCCGGCTGCGGGCTGCGGAGGGGGGACTCCGGCTGCTGACGCGTCTCAAGATGATTTCAATACAAGGTCCGCACCTGTATTATTTATGATAGTATTTTTAACTATCAATCTTAAAATTAATACTAACATCCAAACACCTACCAATGTAAAGTATCAATATCAGTTTTAAAACTGATATCAATACAGTCACCTAATACTGTAAACAAACAGGCCGTTAGGCTTACCCGGCCCAAAGGTCCATGGCAAGTCTAGCCCATTGCCACCCCTATGCATGGCCTTCCACAAAAACCACATTCATCAACCCTTCCACGATGTCAATCAGTTTTCTATCCGTGTTGAAAGATGAAGTTAAAAAAAATCAAAAGATCAATTATTCATCTGATTGGTAGGTAGAAACAGAATGACCCTTGAATTATATCGTACTTAACCAAACGATAAATGATTGTAAGATAGGACATCAAGTAAATAGCTCTTTTCAGTGACGTTTTGATAACTGTTACGTCTTCTTCACTTTCTATGCACCTCTCACAAAACGTTTTTTCGCTTAATTTTATCAAAATTTAAAAGTTAATTTGTAAGTTTTATCTTTACATCATATCTTTTGAATTGCAAAAATCATTGGTAAATCTTTTTTGCAGAATTTTCAAAAGTTGTTGGCTGTTTTACAGTTTTTAGACAGATTTCATAGATTTGTTAAAATTTTATTTATTTAGTCATAAGCCAAAACAGATATGATCCTATCTACTTGGTTCCGAGAAAGATTTAGTATTCATTATTCATTTTACATCCTAATACAAATCAGAATAGATACCTATTTATTCTTTTTTTTTATCGTTGGCACAAGGGTTGCACTCCAAGTGACCACCCACGTCCAAAGACCACCAAGTCCCGTGTTCAAACCCGAGAAAAGCTACCCAGAGAGTAGGTGTCCACTCCGCCAGGCGGGGACCATATCTAATTATTCAAAATATGATATTTAGTAGATATGAAAATCACAATCGCTCCCTGTCAACTCTATTCACGGCTCTAACTGAAAAGAAACCCATTTATGAAATGATGAAAGTTAATAAACACAGGGAGATGATAATTCAATGAGAACCCACCTTTCCTAGCATCTCTTCATTTTCCAAAAATGGATATAAGCGGTCGTAGCATGTTTTTGAAAAGGGAGACACTGGACAAAGAAAGAAAGAAAAAATATGCTAAAACATGTTGGGATCCCTTCAAAAAATAAAGAAATGAACAGGTGCATAGCCAACTGGGCTACTCCCAGCTAAATGAAGATTTTTTTTTTTATAAAACTAGTCTTCAAAAGATAAATAATTCATAATTTAGAGAGGACTTGAAAACATGTGGATCAGCACATGTAAAGTAAAACGCTGGTCGACCGGCACCCGCCCTGCGCCTGGGGGCGCAGGGCGGAGGTTCGCTTCCTGGCGGCGTCAGTGCCAGGCACCCCCGTAGGGGGGGGGGGGGGTGACGGGTGAGGTTCAAGCGGGGCTTCGAACCTCCGCTGCCTGCTGTGCAGCAGGCCCTCTCGGCCGTTGGGCCATGGTTATTCAAAAAAAAAAAGCACATGTAAAGTAAAACAATAAATTAATTGGCAATTCAACTTATTTAACAAGTTCTAAAATTAAATAAGCCAACGGCAAATTTTTTTTCTAAACCCCTATTTTTTTAATAGTACCCAGTACTACGTACATTGGTCCCGTCAAAAAATTAGTAGATAAAATTTATAACCAAATCCTGAAATTAAAAATCCATAAATAAATTTAGATCTGAATTTTACAAACAATCAGCTCAAATAGTAAAAAAATGAATCCCAATCAAAAATATTATAAATAAAAAATATTTTGAATTGGTGAAAAACGGCAAATGAAAAGTACGGACAACATTTACATCTTCAGATGCTTGCGTTCTTTTTCTTTAAGTCAAGCATTTGGTTAATATCATAGGGTATCACTCCGGACAGTTAGTCAAAAGTGTTCTATTGTAGATTCATTGTAATTGAAATTATTAGGCGGGGATAGGTGAAACATAGAATCGAGTCAATCGACATTAAAAGTCAGGAAACCAAAACAAAGAAATTCTTGATTAAGATCAAGTTAGATGGACTGATTCAATAAAACCAAATTGATATCAATCAGTGCTTCGGAAAATGAAGAAAAACAAAAGCAGATAAGGAAAACAGTCAATCAATTCCCAATAAAATATACAGACCGACTTTGACAGTGTACGGCACTCCCACAGATGGCAGAGCAGCGGCGGCCGGCAGAACCTTTATCACTTTAATTGAGCAAGGGAAAGTTGATCATATTGGGTCTGTAAACTCAATACAAGCCAAGTCTTACCAGGTCCGTGCTCACAATTCGATTCACCTCCTGTCCTTTTGGTCGAGGGTGTAATGTTGCCTCCCTGCCATCAGCATCAGCAGATCGATACCATGTTAGTTTGAGATCGGCCAATATGTCAATTCGACCACTTTGAGCCAACATGTCAATGGATGGTAGGATCCATCCATCCTACCATTCATGGCCCAAAAACACTGTCAAGCTCTCGAAAGAGGATAGAGAGAAGAGGAAACTTTCGAAGTTCGCAGTTTAGCACATCGGCCAAAGGAAAAATAGAGGATCGTAAAGGATCATAATCTCCCCCTCTTCTTGTCATCCACCTCCCCTCCTCTCTCTCTCTCTCTCTCTCTCTCTCTCTCTCTCTCTTCACCGGTTACCATGGAGGGCGTGGTCATCAACATTTCCTTGTACAATGCCGCAAAAAGTAACACTCATTTTCAATCTCCTTGGAAAGGTCGGAAGCAATCAAGTGCGCGAGACTTTCACAATGACATTAATAGGGTGCTGTTTGGGGTCTCAGGTGCTTGTATTTCTGTTCTGGATTTGTTGATCTTGCACATTCCAACAGGCCCTTGCCTACGACGGCCTTCAATATTCCAACGCCTTCAACCAAAGCAGTCTCGATCTGACAAGGAAAAAAAAGGGAAAAGTTCCACCAGGTTAAGATAGCGGCAATAAGCAGAAAAGGGAAAACCATCAGAATTCAGACATCTACAATCAGCAATGGAGTGTTTGGTTGCAAGGAAAGCTAGTCCTAGGTCGCGACCTGGTCAGCGGGGACCAAAGCTGACTTGGTCGGACCGGATCAAGACCCAATTGTGATCCAGATCCGACCCGGTTCCAACCGGACCCGATATGTAAAAAAAAAATTATAAGTGTATAGAATATGACAAAAATAAAAATATTATTATTTTCCATGCAAATATTAAATTGTGTTGTTCTTATGCACAATTTATATACTCTGACATTTAGGATCTGTACGTAATGTTGAAAATATGTACATATAGATTATACTCGTCACTTCCTTAGACAGTCAGTTCAAGAAAGGTGGGGTCGTGAGTTGTGACAAAGTTGGCCTGGCCCAGACTCAACCTAAATTTTTTTAAATTTTTTTAAAAATAAAAAATATAAAAAATGACAAAAAATAACAAAAAATCTGAAAAAAACAGGAGATGTAATAATAATATTTGCATTCATTTTACAGAAATTTTGCTCCCTCTACCTTTCTATATGGACTTTGTACTCTTCCCATGGCATTGTAGTGTACATAAGCTGGTACATAGTTTTATAAATATTAAACTCGAGAGTCACTTGTACAATTGCCCTAACAACGGAATTGGGTCCCAAGAAGTAGGGGTGTCAAGTGGGCGGGCCGGGCCCGCCAGCCCGCCAGAAAGCCCTCCACGGGCTGGGCTTAAGCCCGTTAGAGAAAGTCACGGTGTTAATTGAAAAAATTAATACTCTTGGCGGATCTGACGGGCCAAGCCCGTTGAGCCCACGAGCGTGAGTCTAGATGTCAGGACAAATGAGGCTCTTATCTCTCTCCCTCGCTCCTTCTAACATCGCAGCCCCCAGCCGATTTCTCTCTCTCTCTCTCCTTCCAGCGCAGCACCCCCGCTAGTCACGTATTGTACGGAAATTATATTCGTATATAATTTGATTAAAATTTTTTAAAAAACGACTGTCAAATATTTGGAAATTTTTTGAGTTCCGTATAGGGGTGGTGTCAATGGGCCCGACCTGGGGTCAGCCCGTTTACGGATTCGCCTAAAATATTTTGGCCCGGTCCGATCTGGCCTATACTACATTGTTGGCCCGACCCGATCCGACTCACAAAAATTATTAACTTAGTCCGACCCGATCCAACTTTAAATTTTACAAATAAATATTTATTAAAGATGATAAATTTAATTATTTAAGATAACATTATTAAATTGATAGTAATTTAATTAAAATGATCTTAAATAAAAATTTTATATTTAAGTCCACTGAAAATCACATCAAAGATAATCACTCTTCTTATATATTTTTTTCTTTTATGTTGATCTAAATAGACCTTTCGATAAATATAATGAATAAATTTATACATATGTTATGTTTATTTTAATATTTGTTTTTAATCATATTTTAACTGATATATTAATTATAAATAGTTAAACTACTTTAATAGTTACATATTATTATTATAAAATTAATCTAGAATAATAAATATATAATTAATAACCATAAATAAAATAACTAATTTCTAACATATTAGCTATACTATTTAGCCAATTGCACAAAAAATAGCTACGATCGATTTCAGATGATATTTATATTTTTCAATTTTTTGGAAATTTGTGAAATTTATTGGCTTTTACATGTAAAACAAGATAGATATGAATTTGTGAAAAATTTATCTTTGGTTAGATTTGTCATATTTTAATGTCCTGGTCTCTTTTAAATCACTTGAAAATTTTTAGATATTTTAGGATAAAAGATATATTTTGACTCATGCTGCCAAGCTGGATACTCATTTCACCAAAACTATTAATTTATAGTTTGCATATTTTAGATTTCATGTTGTAATATTATTTTGTCAAATGTACGCATAAATTATATTACAAGTAAATACCAAATATACTCAAAATGTTTTTTTTTAAATGATAAGGCTAGTTGAATGAGTAAGCGCACAGATCAGGTGTTGACTCAAAATTTATTTATTTAAAATTTAATAAATATTTGAAACAGACTATCTGGCCCATTGGTCTATAAATGGGCTTTTGTGGCCCATTGGGCTTTGAGTCCATTTACATAACTCAAAAAGACCTTGGGCTGGGCTTGGGCTTCTTACATGTGGGTTAAGTTGGGTTTGGGCCGGGCCAGCCCAAGCCCGCCCACTTGACACCCCTACCAAGAAGCCTCCAATATAACTCTCAAAGGGAAACTGGATTGGAGTGTAATGATGATTTATACTTCATCTCACTTCACTCTTGATCATATGTAGGGAACCAAAAGTATTAGGATGAATCATACCCATAAATGAATTGTTCATATCTATGGTATTGATCTCTGCCCTGTTGAGTATATTGTGCTCTTCCACCTTGCGGCCTCACATCATGGTTCATATCTTGGGTTGTGTGGGTGTACTGTTCTTCTTTGGTAAAGCATTTGACTATTGTAAGAGCTGTCCTCACATCAATGGACCTCTGTCTGCCTAAAATGATGCTTCTCTGCCCCTGGTGTCCCACTCCACCATCGTTGCTACTCTTCAAAGAAAAATCCCCCCAAGTCTAATACTACATTCGGATGTTGGGCTCCGGAGTGTTTTCTCGATCATCGTCAATTGTCTTTACATCTACTATGTCAAGAGGATCATTTAAAATCTGCTTATCTTTTTTCTTACTCTGTGCACCCTTGCTAGATCCTTCACCAGTCTTCCATCTCTTTGCCACGGAGGGCGGAATCTAAAATTCTTGGGTGAGAGAGATGTCGTCGAGCACTCCTTCAACCCATTGTTGATCTTCTAGGTTAAACTCAAGCTCACACATCCCTTCTCAATCGTTCACCTATGCTCCTAATAAATTTCTCTCTCGCTCCACTCTTGTTGTATCAAAATGAATAGATTGCATCATGCAGTCATACATCTTGTTGCAAGTGATAATTGAGCGGTTGTCATCATCGAGCATCTTTGTGATGACACTCTTGACATCAACAAATAGTTCATTTGTTGTTTTGAATTGTTGACTATAATAATAACAGGGCGTGAAGAAGTAACTTAACAAGATATGTAAGTAATTAACCCTCCTAACTTTGAAATACATTTGAATGAAGTAAAAGACTAATGAAATATACTTGCTATATATATTGATTGATGTAATGTTCACTCTCACAGATGGTCAATAATGTCCCACCACTTGTTAAAGTCGGACATGGTCTTTGCAATTTCGTCCTTAGCTTTGTCAATTACATCGTATAGATATCCTATGTTTGCTTTTCTATCACCGTCCACTATCCTTAGCACCTTTACTATAGGACTCACCATGCTCAATGTCATCTTCACAACCTTCTAGAAGTCTCAACTTTCTATTACGTTCTCAACCTTCTTCCATTTCCATTTATTTATGGGGTTACATCAAGCTAACAAAGTTCCCCCCAGTGAGATAACCATGTAGCATAGAGCTCTTCTCTTAGTCATTAGACTCCCTAAGAAGATATAGTGAGAGGTGAAACAGGTTGCACTAGGTCATAGAAACTCTCTCCCTTTGGTATGTTTCCTTATTAGGTTAAAAAGAAAGCTGTGATTGTAAATGAATAAGATAAATTCGGCTAACTTCACAACCTGATTTATTTAAGGATCCTTACAGATATCTCTTACCATTAAATATAAGGAATGCACGAAACATAGTATCCAATACAATTTAGGTCTCTTGACAAACAATATTTGACCAGTTACTTCGTATGCGGCCGTGTTGTCCATGATTACTTGGACAACCCGGTCCTCCCCTATATCTTAGATAACTCCATCTATCAAATCAAAAAGATATTAAGAGTTCTTTACCTTCCCCGATGACAATCTACTAGAAAATTTATCATATTTCTAGTTATACCCGTTAAGAAGAATAGGAACAAATAAGGTATAACATATAAAAAAGTAAGTAAGACACTATAAAGTGAGCTTATCAGTCCAGCCCATAGATTACGGAATCGGTGGAATCGGACCGATTCCGACCGATTCCGGAATCGGATCGGTGGTTTCCGATCCGATTCCTGGCGGAAGGACCGATTCCGGGAATAATTCCGCGGAATCGGTATGAATCGACTGGAATCGGTCGGAATCGATCCGATTCCGACCGATTCCTTGTGGAATCGGTCGATCCGACCGATTCCGATGGAAGACCGGTCGAACCGGCCCCGGTTCGATTCCCGGTTCGATTCTCGGCGACCGGGAATCGACCGATTCCGCTCTGTGGGCCGGGAATCGACCGCCGCGGTCGATTCCTTCGATCCCGCGGCGGTAGGCTCGTCTCCGGCGATTCCGCGGCGATTCTCGCCGATTCCCGGCATCGATCCGGCGATCCAGGCTCGATCCGAGCGATTCGAAAGTGCCGATCCGTCGATCCGGGGCGATTCGAAGACCGATTCCGGCGATTCCGGCGATTCCCCGGGCGATTCCGGCGATTCCATTCGGACCGATTCTTCAGCCGATTCCGCCGATCCAAGCTCCGATCCGCCTTGAATCAACGTCTTCTTCGATCTTTCGACCGCTGGTAAGATTTTCTTCGCCGAACACTTCGTACGTCCATTCTTACGCGTTTCCGACGAGTCCGAGCGTCGTTAAACCTTGCGATTTCCGACCGAATTAGTCCGTCCAAGTTTTAAACTATCCGTTTAAGTTCATTTTGCACGGAAAAATACCCGGATATCCCGTACGTTATTTCGCGACGATTTCCGCAACTACGTAACCCTTTAAACATACCGAATGGTGTGTTACTTGGTCGTCTCCGCTTCCCGAACAGCGTCTAAATCATTTTTTATGTTATCTAATCAATTTTAGTGCATTGTTTACAATTTTTGCAGATATAAGCAATGGTCGATCAAGCAAAGACGCCGTGCTTCCGACGCGGGTCGGGAACACGCATACGGTAGACCTAGTCGTAAGAGGGTGCAGCAAGTGGTGCGAAGGAGATGAACGGGGGTGTTCCTACCAAACAACATATCATGGAACGGGAATGTAAAGAAACGCGACAAGGTGCCCAGTGAGAAGAGTGAGGAGACGAGAGGATACATGTGTGTAGCCTCTCAACGGGTCGTTCGGATCGAGCGAGAGGGAGGAGTCACAGGACGAGCTACTCGAGAGGAGGAGGGACCGCGATTTGCGCCTACCTCCAGGAAAGGCAGTGGGGAAGGCGGCAGCTCGGCCCGTGAGCCGCAGAGAGCGAGGACGAGTCCAGCGGACTCCGAGCCGAGACGTCTTGGGCACGTTAGCAAGCGCGCATCCCGAGTGAGGAGGAGGACGAGGAGGAGGGAGCGGGAGGGTTCGGGTCCGTAGTTGACCCGGGCCTTTGGGCCGATCCGCATCGGCTCGCCCCACGGGACCGAGAGCTCGACCCCGTGAGACAGAGCCCTACCGCGTTCCACTTCCACTCAAAGACTTTATACCGCACCGGTGACGAGTATTTATTTAGGAAACGTAGTGTCGGGCGGACGGGGATAAAGCAGTAATGAAAGGGTGAAGGCTACAGAACGGCCGCAAAGAGAGCCGTTCGCCACATTGTCAAGTGGTTTTTACGCAGTATCACTTTTTAAATTAAATTCGACATTATGCCTCGTTTCATTTACTAAAACTTAATTTTACCTCGATCCCATTTTTTTTAACTTGATGTAGGCATCCCAAAGACACGCACGTGCCACCTACTTCCGCACGATGGTGGATGCCGCAGGGCCGGACCGGCTCGCAAGCCTCGGCGAGACACAGACACATATACGGCGCCGGGCACGGACGAGGAGGTCCGTGAGTCGAGGGAGTGGATGGACGGGTTCTGTGCGCGGAAGGAGAGGGGTTGCACAATCACGTGCGACGGGTGGACAGTATCACCGCAGGGAGTATGATAAACTTCGTGTACCGTTCGAGGGGACTACATTCTCGAAGTCGGTAGATGCTTCGGGAAGATTAAAAATGCCGACTTCATTTTTTCTCACGATGGATGGAGTGGTGGAGGAGATGGGGGAGGAGAATGTGGTTCGAGTTGTCACCGACAACGAACCATCATATAAGGCGGTCGGGAGGAAGTTGATGGAGAAGAGGAAGCACGTCTTCGGGTGCCCCGTGCAAGACATTCCATAGATCTCATTTTAGAGGATATAGCAAGGAGGAGGGTGTATCTACACTTGTCGGTGCGTGCGCACCATCGGTTCCTTTATTTATTCGCATCCCCCGCCTCCTACATATCACGAGATCTCACACGTGAGGGCACGATCTTGTGGGGCCCGGTCCGACACGATTTTGGCTACGAACTTCATTGCGGCGGAGAGTTTACACCGGCATGCATTTCCGCATTGGTTAGGTTCATACGTCGGAGGAGTATTACAACTATATTGGTGGACAACCGCGTACGACAAAAAGAGCAAGAGATTCTTGTCGTCCGAGAAGCGGATCACCGACAAGAGGTTTTGGGAGAGGATTGCCACTCTTGTTCGAATCATCGAGCCACCGGTAGTTGTCTCGAGGTTGGTAGACTCGTACGACAGTGACCGAGATGGGCTGCTTGTATGATGCATGGACCGGGCAAAGCTGAAAATTAAAGAAAAAAATCCCGCAGGTTACAAAAAGTGGTGGAAAATCATCGATGACCGATGGGACAAGACCTCGCACCACGATGTCCACGTCACTGAGTAACTTGGTTCTTAAATTATTTTCGATGTATAATTATCTTATACGTACGTGTTAACTAATAAAATCTTGCAGGATACTTTTCGAACCCCCGCATCCAATATGGAGGACAGTGGTGAACGACAACGAGGTGATGCGGGGTACATCATAGCTATCCAATGGCTGTGCCGATCTCGACGGGGACGGGATGTAGGCCGAGATAAAGTAAGTTAGTTCATTAAATACCTTGGACTAGCATTAAGGCAACTAAATTTTTTATTTAAATGTTTCGGATGCGAAGTACAGACGAGGGTCGGTGTATACTCGCATGCCGACTGAAATATTCGATGACAAAGTGTCACTCGGTATAGTAATAGTTTCACGAGCAATTTCTTTTTTTTTTCATACAAGTTATTCTCGATGATGGCTAATTGTTTTCCTTTTCTCTTCTTGTGTTTTTCTCACCGTGAGTGGTGGACTCAGTGAACACCGTGAGTGGATGGAATCCAGCACACGGCCATCGGTATCGGGATTCCGAGCCGAGCACCGGTTCCTCCCACCGCGAGAGGAACCGAGTACATTCAACCCGATACATACCAAAAGGAGGAACAAAGTTGACCTCGACATCGGGCCGAGAAGGCGGTCTTCTCGTCATTATAATACGAGGTCGCGCATAAAGAACATCGGCTACAGAAGATCGCCGAGGAGCGATTTCCGCACGGTCCCGGCAGTGGCCCGTACGAGCGAGGCATTCCTCCGCCACACCACCACCCGAGGAGGTGGACACGTGGACCGCATTTTCCGTAGAGGAGCATGCACTTGCCTCCCTGGATGAGGAGAGGGAAGCCGGGATCACGTACCGAGCGATCCCGATGACCGTGCGTACGGGCAGAAGGAGAGTTGGATGGTGTTGAAGCCGAGAGGATGCTCCAGCCACCTCCATCTACTACCACGACCAGCAGGCCTTCTTCGCCGGCGGTATACGGGCGACCACTCGTCTTTGCTTTAGCTCAAATTTCCGCAAATCTCCAGCCCTCTGGGGTACTCGCTACCTAAATTCGCGACGGGAGGACGAAACAAAGGTGACCCAGGAGAATGGGAGGATTTGCAAAGTTGAAAAAACTTTGGGTTGGGACTTTCGGTAGTTCGTAGATGGTCAAGAGGTAAAGAGAAGGAAGTTAGAGGTCGCGTCTGTCACTTAGATGACGACGCAGGCTCCTTCTCACTCCTCAGTGATTTACGACGAGGAGTGTATACTACCGACGGCCATCGGCGACGGTAAGAGTCACCCGATTCACTGCTTTCCAAAGCCGTATTACACGCCGTGGATGAACACCGCAGCCTTATATTATGGAGCCACGGTATCGATTCAAAGATTCGTGCCGGCGGTGGATTACACCACCAGCCCACCATCCTCCGCTTTACGTCCCGTCGTCCTGCCGATCCGATCCATACGACCTCGATGGCATGGCATCGGCATTATTTTCATACGGATATGGTCCCGGACAAGATTCAAGACCGAGCACGAGGGAGGAGCGTCACGAGCAACAGGGAGAGAGGAGGACGACCCACATCTTTATCCTAGATATTGGTAGTAGATTGATATGATGTAATTTTTTTTGATGACGTATCAACTCTTTCGATATTCGAATAAATGGAATTGGAATACGTACTTAACTTTCAAGTCTTCAAGTCTTCAATTGGTGTTCATTAGTATTTGTATGATGTGGTTTTCAGGATATCATGCATTGGTGATTTTTTAAAATTTTTCTAACTCATTTCCTATTTTTTTAGAATTTTTTCTGAATTTTTTGAATTTTTTTGACGAAAAAAAAAATCCAAAAAAAAAAACCGATTCCGACCGATTCCGGAATCGATTCCCTTCCCAGGAATCGGCCGATTCCGGCCGATTCTGGGAATCGGAATCGGAATCGGTCCCAACCGATTCCGATTCCGATTCCGATTCCGGAATCCTTGGTCCAGCCATCTATCATCAACATATAGCCTCTTTCATCCCACATATCTTTTCCAACAAAAAGGACATGAATTGTCTTAAAAAATTTAAAAATGAGGTTACATCACACAATTAATCCAAAAAACAATCTCTTCGAAGTTGAAATGAATAAAAAAACTAATATTCTTAAAGCACTTTAGAGAGAGAAATTTCACTATTTGAAAGCTTGAGAGAAACTTTTTAGTGTGATAAGAGAGTTGAGAGTGAGTGGAGGACATGTGATGATAAAGGAGGTCCCTTCAAGCCTTGAACGGCTTAGTGCAACCCTGCCTAGGTCCAACACTGAGTCAGGGAGCTGAGGTCGCGACCAAGCCGCTTGCAAGAAAAAACCACCTAGTCCGGTGATCCATCCTTCCATGTTTAGTTGCATGGCAAATTAAGTTTTGTTACAAAAATTGTTAAAAAAAGGTGTTTGGCAATCAATACAAAAATATGTTTTTGTAGAAGATTCCTTGGATAAAAAAATGGTGAGACGTTGTTTTTTCTTGAGGTCTTCCAACTTGTATAGCTATACAGTGTCCCACTTTTTTATCATAGTTAGATTTTATTTTAATATAAAAATTATTGCGCAACTAGACCCCCCCTATAAAGATCAGGGCATTTAATGCTAGCATATGACTAAAGTAAAAAAAAAATGGACTGTTAATAATCTAGATCAGGATCGGCCAATTTTCAAATCAAATTAGCCCTTGCTAATCCACTTTTAGCCCGGAATGGCTGGATCGGCCCCGGAACAGCCGATTCAAGCAAGATTAAATAGGGAATTGGTTAATCTAGTTGATTCCCTAGGACCCAGGTACCCAGAAAGATTGAAATTGAGGTCAATTCTGAGTTCGATTTTGATCTGATTTTGGTAATACCAAGACCGAAATTAATCCAATCAGTCAATTCTAGACTAATTCCAGTGATTTCTAGCTAGATTTGGCTCCAAACGGGCACTGGTTAATTCTAGACTAATTAATGCTGTAATGGTGCCTTTTAGGGGCCCATTTAGATAGGATTGGAATCCGATCTAAAATTTTTTTGTATTTTTTATTTTATTTTATGTCATTCTTAAAAACTGATCTGGAATCAGTTTTTCTCCCAAAGAATCAAACCAGATCGAGGCCCACCAATCCGGGTCCGATTTTGATCTTGAATGCTTGGCTGGAATACAAATGGGAATAATTAGTGCAATCCATACTATTCAATATGAGAAACCATTCAGTCGAGAAGTATATATCCTAGAGAACTAATTACACAATGGGATAATTTAAAAAGGAGATTGAAAACAGAGCAAACATCGTCAATTATTTTAGAGTAAAATATTGAAATCAACGTAAATGGATCACAACATAAAGAGAAAAATGCCAACCTTTCAAGGTTTCAAGAGAAATGTTGGGTAATAGGAAATGCATGCTTGAAATGGGGTAGAAATAATTCTACGCTGGTAAGATTTAATTTCAAATGTAAAACTTTTCTACAGCACAACAAAAAAAACTAAGATTCTATAATTTTTTGTCAAACAGTCAAAAAATGCCATATTATCTTTAGAAAGCAATGTTCCCTCTATATATTTCACTGGAATTGACCATTTGATAAAGAGATCCGACAACAGTATGTGTCTTCGCACAGCTGCCACCACAATCCCGCATAGAAACCAGAAAATTATGCAACATGATGCTTATATGAGAGTGAGGAATTAGGTATGTTACAATCCGAGTTTCCCCGAGGACCCTGAGTCGAGTGAGACCAATTTGGTTCCACACGATGCATTCTACTGGAAATGTTTCTGCAACGTTGCTCTTCATACCTCTTGCTTTCGATCATCTTTTGCAAAAGGAATCTCTCGGGGCATCAAATGACAAAAATTGTACATTTTCTTTAAACTGTTTAAAAAAATTTGCTATGTTAATCTTCTTAACAATATTAAGCTAACTCTGGCATATCAATTATTGTAGAACATGTCATGTCATTCATTTTCATTTTCTTGATTAAACAAAAAATTAGTAAATAAGAACTTTCTAATTGAGTAATTTTTTTATTTTAGTGAATGTTTTTTTTTCAAACAATTTTTGTAAAACAATGTTTTAATATTTTATATATTCGATTTGATATCAATTGGTGGTATTTGGGATATCTGACATGTAAAAATGACCAAGATCAATATCAGTTTACCAGTTCTTAGTTGGTATCATCGACTTTCAGGAAAAAGAAAAAGGTTAAAATCTGCAAAAGATTATTCAGATTTCAAAAATTAGGGGCTTGTGATGGAATAGGATACCTTAGGAATCAAATCAAAAGAGATTCTCAGTACTTCTCTATTAGATAATGAACTTCTGTTCACAACAGGACTGGAATTATTAAATCTACACTTACCTGATCACGTGAAGTTGCATTAAACTTTTGAAGTACAAAGGCCTTGGGATCCATCTGTCCTGGTGGCCTCCCTATGCCTTGACAAGTCCAAACAGCGTGAGTACAGATTAAAGATGTGTGTAGGTGAGATTTCAAAATTTTAAAACTAACCAATTCTTAGCCGACCAAATTCCTTGTTACCACGAAAATGATGAATTACATTCTTCAACCTAATTAAATAAGTTAAATAAAGTGAAATATTAAAATATTATAACATCATATGAAAAAGAGAATCAAAGTGAACTCTCTTGAAATGAGCCAGGTAAAGGTGCTACTCCAACGGGAAAAAACAAACTCGAGTGTCATGAGAGAGCTATTTAACCACCAAATGAATAAGACCAAGCAGATATTAGTGATGCAATGTAGACTGGTAAAAATAAGGCATAGTAAGGTTATTTCCATCATAAGAAATGTAATTAAGTTAAAAGTAATGAAATTGATTAATATTACAAGGACATCATGAATTATTGCTAGAGAGGCATGTCTGCGTGTAATTCATTATTGATCAATTGATCTATGACTAATAAAAACGATGGGAGACGTGATGATGCCTTGCAGCTTTCCACAAAAAGGTTTTAGCTTGTCAGTATTTTTGCTCTTTTTTATTTCCTTTCCTGCTCCTCAACATGGCGTCAGAGATGAATCAGGAGGCCTGAGAAATTTCACTCGATCTCATTTTGTTCTCTATTTTTTTTTTCATTTTGCACGAGGATGCACTCCCACCTGGGCCAGCAACATCAAGAGAAACATCTGTTTTCTTCTCGTTCACCCCCCTGTGCAGCAGGTAGGAGAGGCAGGAACATGATCCCCCCTTTTTTTGTGTGGACCAGCTGCAACACCAGGAACATCTTCTTGAACTGGATCAGCAGCAGCAAGGGGAGAAGGCCGCAACCTCCTCATCTTCTTCTTGGACCTCCAATGTAACTTTACGAAATATTTGTTATTTAATAAAATTTATTATATTTATTATGTGATTAATTTACATTGATTGCGGTTACATTTCTCTCTCTTCTTCCCTTCCGTTTTTCTCTCCTCGAGCCCTAATCTCTCTAAACCCTCATTTCTCCTTCATCTTCTTCACATCCGCCATCTTCCGCTCTATCACGTTCGATCCCGCCGCCCCACCCTCGGTCGTCGTCGTGCCTCCCCGCTCGCCACGCCTATGCGTGGACGTTGGCAGCCGTCACTGCCAGCCACCTTGCGCCGGCCTTCGCCTTTGCACGCCGCCTGTTGGTGTCGACCAGCCACCCACCTCAGCCACGGCTGCAGCATGCAGCCACCGCCGCAGCCCTTGGCCGCTCCCCCCCCAGTCGTGTGTTCGTGGCTGCACCACCCGCTTGCAGCCGTCTCCCTTGGCCTCCTGTGTCAGCCCGCGGCTGCCTCTGCGTCGATCCCGCCTCCAACGCCCCTCCAGCTGCGTCATCGCCCCCGGCCACCGCGGCTGTTTCCCCGTTGGCTGCGCGTCAGCCGCGGCAGTGCCGCCCCTAGCGCACTGACCCCCCCGTTGACTTCGCCACCCGCCCGCGGCAGCCACCGCCGCCCCACCTACGTGCGCTCGCAGCCTCGCCGCTTCGGCCCCGCTCACACGCCCTCACACCGGCCGCCCGCCGCCTCGTTGACCATCGCCGCGTGACGTCACCCAGCCCTATGCCCTCACCGCCTTCGCCCATGCCAGCCCTCGGCCGCGTGCTTGTGCGCCACCGTGGACCAGCACCCCCCTTATCCCCCCTCTCTCTCATATCATCCTCTCTAGTTCTTGTTCATCGTATATTTCTCTTTCTTCCAACAGCTTGTAAAGATGCCGTCTGGATCGATTTTCCGTCGCCATCGTGACTGCGACATACTCGTCGTCCGATTCAGTCTTCCTTGGAATTCCATGCTGTTCATCGTCACCGTTAAGGTAAGCGTCTCGGCTATTCTTAGCACCTTTATATGATCAATTAAATCGTAAAAATATGTTTAGATCACCATGATTAATATGATATAATTAGTGGGTTATTACTGACATTTTGGCGTGAGTAGATAGTTAGTATAACTTGTTTAAATTATGCATGTTTAGATTAATTCCGTTATTCATGTATATTGTCAGCATGATAGGTTTTTATGTGTTTAAACCTAGTTAGTTTAACATGGTTGCATCGCGATAATCTTTAATATGTATATCCTGACTTGTTAAAAAGCCGATGTAAGGTTTATGCATAGTGATATTAGAGTTTAGTTTAGTTTCATGTATGCAAGTAGGTAGTAGTGGTTGTCTAAGCATGTGATTGATATGTCTAGTTTGTAATTTGCATGATTCTACTTAGATGCATCGTATGATTGAATAGTTCTAGTTTGTGCTAAATTGTGGTATGGTATGCAAATATGTGGTACATATAGTCATGGGTGTCTTTCTATGTATTTCATGTTTAAATTGCCGATTGCATGTTCATGGTTATTTGTCTGAGTTATTTATATGTTTGCATTGTGTGAGATGTGGTTAATGTAGTGAGCTACATTGTGATGGAAGTTTACTTCACCAGACTATGTTAGTGGCCCGTGGGCAGCGGGGATTAGTTGAATCCGCAGCATCCTTCGATCCCGGATACCGCAGTTTATCCTAAGTACGCCCATGCCTAGGTGTACTACGGGATTTAGTTACTATATGTTACATTCTACTATATGGTAAATTTGGTGCTAGTTTTATGGCATAGCTACATTGTCCAAATGGAGCATGATAAACGTAGTTCATTCTTCTATTTTAAAAGATAATTAAGTAGTTGAATATTTATTAAATAGATGACCTCTTAAGGGAAATGAAAGCTAGTTGAAAATCATTCGCCGACGAAGAGTTACATAGACGCACCGGCCGAATGATGGGTCAAGGGTCTAGAAGTGGGAGTGGTCGAGGAAGTGGAAGAGGATCCAACAACCAACCGCAAGATGAGATTCATGATCTCACCCAAGACGATGACCCGGCAGTAGGTCCCGTGGATCCCGTAATCACTAGACCACGACAACGTCAAACGACAACGGTGATGAAGAACCTAAAATTATGTAAGGAGAAGATTAACCGGGAAACATCAAGGTGGTTCTTTCACCACAGCATTCTGGCTTCTGGCAAATGCCGCGAGGGGACCATACTATAAGAACATGATCGACATGATCGCAGACGTCGGGAGGGGAGTGCCTGGTCCAAACCCAAAGGAGATATACAATGTATATCTTCCTATGGAGGTGCAAGATACAAAGAAGTACGTGGCATCATTTGAACGAATATGGGATGAATAATGTTGCATATTAATGACTGACAGATGAACCGGTAAGTAAATTTTCTTATACTCACTTATATTAAATGTGTAAACATTCTTTTTAGTATAACTTAGTTAATATCTTATGCTTAACAGGTATAACTAGGAAGATAATGATCAATTTCCTAGTGTACAATCAAGCCAGCACGGTTTTTTGGAAATCAGTCGACGCATCGGGACAGGTAAAGAATGCGGAGTATTTTTACCAATTGATAGATGGAGTGATAGAAAAAATACGAGAGAGCCGGGTAGTTCAAGTAGTCATAGACAATGCGGCCGCATACAAAGCGGCCGGACAGATGCTTATGGTCAAAAGACCAAAATTGTATTGAACACTTTGTTCTGCCCACTCCTTAAACTTGATGTTGAAGAATATATGCAATGATCCTCAAATGGACAGGGTAGTTAAGCTAGCCCAGTTTATTTCTTCTTTTATTTACAATCACAACTTTGTCCTTGACTTATGAGGGAACACGCCAATGGGCGAGAGTTGTTATGGCCCGATGCAACCCAGTTCGCTTCCCACTATATTTCGTTAGAAAGTTTGTTGAGTCAAAGGAGAGCTCGAACTCAGATGGTCATTTCACCGGGTTGGGGTAGTTGGATAGCTAGATGTAATCAATCGGATAAGAGAAAGGGGAGAAAAGTAGAGAAAATAATAAAGAGTGGAGATTTTTGGAAAGTTGTAAAGAAGATGTTAAATATTGTCCAACCCATAGTGAAAGTACTAAGGATAGTTGACGGAGGTAGGAAAGCAGACATGGGGTATTTATACGATGCGGTTGAGAGAGCGAAGGAAGAAATCTTCAAGATAGTGTCCGACTTCACCAAGTGGTGAGATATCATAGATCGTCGCTGGGAACATACGTTACATCAACCTATACATGCAGCAAGTATATTTTCTTAAACATTTACTAATCTTTTTTTAATGTCAGATATGTATAAGTTGTTTACTAATATTATTTGTTTCATAGGTTATATTTTCAACCCAAGGTATTGCTATAGTCCACAGTTCAAGGCAACGAACAAGCTATTAGATGACAAGAAGAGCGTCATCCGACGGTTGCTCAATGACGACGACTGGGCTATTATCGCATGCAACAAGATGTATGATTACAGAATGAGGGTATTTCACTTTGAAATGAGCAGAGTTGAACGAGCTGTGATGCTACTAAGTCCGACGGTTGCTCAATGACGATGACCGGGCTATTATCGCATGCAACAAGATGTATGATTACAGAATGCGGGTATTTCAATTTGAAATGAGCAGAATTGAACGAGCTGTGATGCTATTAAGTCCGGGTATGTAGCATTGTTTTTCATCACTTAATTAATCAAAGTTTACTTAGATAATAATGTAAGACATTCAATTTATATAGCTGATTGGTGGATGGATCATGATAAAGTACCAGGGTACGAGGACTTGGCAGATGTAGCCATCAGGGTTCTAAGCCAAATCACTTCGGCTTCGGGCTGCGAGAGGAATTGGTCTACATTCAGCTTGATTCACACGAAACAAAGAAATAGGTTGACATCAAGGAAACTTGAAGACCTCGTGTATTGTCACTACAACATGAGGTTAAAGTTGAAGTATTTAGAGAGAATGAAGCAGAACTAGATAGAAGAAAAGAGTTGGATATCACAGGTGGCGAGACGTTCGGTCGAGGAGCCGCAAATTGAAGAGGACATCAATTTGGATCAAATATTTTACGAGAAGAACTCCTTAGAAGCTTGGGTCAACAACCAAGAAAGGTTGAGAGAATCGGAGTTCAACCTAGAAGATCGACAATGGGCTGAAGAAGTGCTCGATGATGTCCCTTTGGACAAAGAATTCCAGATCACTCCCTCCCTAGCAAAGCGACAGAAGACCGGAGAAGGAACTAGTCGATGTACGCAAAGTAGGAGAAAAGGTAAACAAGTTATGACTGATCCTTTTGATATTGTAGATACTGATACAGTCGAAGACGATCGAGAAGATATGCCAAAGCCGAATATCCGAGTGCAGTACCAGACTTTCGAGGATTCATCGTCAAAGAGTAGCAGCGATGATGGCGCTGGATACGAGGGTGCGAGCATTTTACAAGTACAAGGGACCCTAGATTCTCCCATATCTTCTACAATGTCGCTATGTTTTACCGGCGATGAGCAATATACCCATACGACCCAAGACGCCGATCATGGTACAAGGCCGCAAGGTAGAGGAGGTCATTGTAGCCATAAAGCTGGAGCAGAATACCATGATGCCTCCAACTATGCATATGATTCATCCCAAGGCTCTTGGTTCCTTACATACGATCAAGAGTATTGTGAAATGAATTATGTGGAGTCATCAGATACTTTGATCCAATCGACCTATAGTTATGATGACTCGTTTGGATCAAGTCTTAGGATGATTTCGCGAGGGACTAACGAATATGATTGTCATGTGTACATGTATCAAGCTGTGTACTCAACCCAAATGACATGGGGAGAGTACATCAACTACCTACAAAATGTAGAACACGTCACATTAGAATAAAGTTAATGTATTATTTGTTTAAATCATGTCATTTATTTTTCTCCGATTTTTCTATAGTTTTTTGAATTTTTTCGCATTTTTTTTGATTTTTTCGAAAAAATAATAAAAAATGGGGTCGCGACCGGGTCGGCCTGGAGGTCTCGCGACCCATGACCCTTCCTTCCTTGCTTATTTCATTATGTGGATGTGTCTTCTACAAGCAAATTACTATGACAGCTAATCAAGGGTTTTCAAGTCGTTGCTCAAATTAACATCAGATATCCGCACCATCCGATGGGAAGATGTCAAAAATAAATTTTCACAGAACTCGATAACTTCAGTTCTATATTTTTACATGTATCGTCAAACTAGTTAGTAATCTTAATGGGATATCACCTATTTTCCTAAGTAGTCCGAAAAGAGATATAAAAACTTTTCTAAAATCAAGATTTCACACTGGCATTGGGGTATTTCCACATTTTTTTCATCTTCAGATACCCTGGTTTTGCGGTTTCATGCAATGATCAGGTCTTCGGGTGTTCTGATTGGCAAAGGTTCAGATCCCTGATTTTTTTTTGTTTGAATTTCAGACTTAGATAAGTTTCAGATTTCTGCAATTCTGAAAATTTTTAGATGTTCAGATTCCTTTCAAATTCCCAGATATCCAGGCTTTTTGACTAGCAGTTTATTTGGTTTTTTTTTGGCTGAATTGGTGACTTCTAGCTTGTAGATCTGCAGATTTGCAGAGTTGCCAGACCTGGTCACTTCTTAGATTTCTGAAGAATCCAATACCTCCAGTTCCCAGAATTATCTGAATTTTGATCCCTTCAGTGCCTGCGGATCTGTCAATTTGCAAAATTATGATTTCATGCAGATTTACAGGCTTATTGAATTGTAAATTTTTGGTTTTATCTTTTTCTCTATGTTTGCATTCCATCAAACTCATGGTGCTGTTCCCAGTAACATCCACCATTGTGCTTGAACATTAAATAATCATTGCTTGGTCAATTGAGAACACATAGAAGAAAGCATGAAAAGTCATAATTCCCAGTTTCCCACTGATAGAATGAATTAGGATTGAACCTCTTTTGGTCTTTAATAGGCATTAAGAAATTCATCACATCAGTTGATTTGGGAGTCTCCACCAGCCTTCGATGGGTATTAGGGACTCCTCCCATTGATTTATTAACCTCGTTAACTTATGGTTCAGCATGTATGCATGTTGCACATGCATGGCGTCCCCATAACATCATGGCTACTCCCTTTGGCCTATAGAGTGAGCTCTATGGCATGAACCGTACAATGGCATGTTATAGGGGTCTTTCTCCATTTTTTGGATTGAACTTTGCATGGTAGGGCATGCCTAAGGCCGGCCCCCAATTCATGGATTGCAGAATCAGTCTATACGGATCGGGATTGGCCGATTCTTGGATCGGATCGGACCCTCCGATCCGATTCCTGGCGGAACTACCGATCCAGATAGAAGATCGGTCCAGATCGGTGTTTGTAGGTGGAATCGGTGCCGGAATCGACCGATTCGGTCGATTCTGGATCTATTCCGGCGATTCCCTCGCCGGAATCGACCCATAGACCGTCGCGGCGGCCCTCTTCCCCGCCTGATACTGGGTCCATTGGGATTCGGTAGCAAAAGATCCGGTGACTTAGTCACCAGAACCGCCATGTTAAGCATATCGGGTTCATATATACAAACCAGAAGGGTTGATACCCTATTGGTTAAGGATCCGGTGACTTGGACCCGGTAAGGCACAGGGCAGGGAAGACGTCATGGCGGCAGCTTGCCGCCGTGGCAGCGATTCCAAGCCACTTTTGGGCCCGAAATCGCTTTAAAATGAGGTAGATCGGATCACCTCCTTATAGTTATTTTTTGTGTTTTAAGATTTTTTAAGGGTCGATTCAGATCGATTTTTCTTTCAGCGAATCAACCTGGATTGGACCGACCGGATCGGATCGGTCCCCACCGATCCAGAGACCGATTCTGATCTTGCGATCCTTGCCCCAATTAGCTCGTATGATGTAAATCTTTTTAAGTTATGTCAAAGCATAGGACATGCACAAGGCCGACCCCAATTAGTCTTGGAGTGAATTATTATTTAAATTTGATTGAGACATAGGGCACGCCGTGAGGCTGGCCCTCAATTAGTCTGAATTTAGGTTAATTGTTTTGATAACCTCAAGGGCCTGTCTTATTATATGTCTTAGGCTCGATAGGCCTACTTCCTCGTTAGCCCACTATTTTAACCATGGAATACCATCTCGTCGAGATCTCGCGAGATCCTCAATCTCGCCAAGGCCCTGAGAAACGAGATTGCTGAAATCTCACCCCACTTAGATTGGTCAATAAAAAAATTTTCTTTGGGGGGCTTTTGCCCCCTAATACCCCCACAAGGGGCGCTACTCTCTTGACCCCCTTAACCTGACCGCGCATGTCGATCTGTGACTACTCAGTGCCCCCGATTTAATAATAGTATAACAATATTTTGCTATCACTTGTACTATCATAGGTATATATATAATTCATAATCACAAAATATATTTTATATACTTAAATTTTATAAAAATATATTTTAACTCTCCTTTTTCACACACACATCAAGTTTGTCGAGATTAATTATTTTCTAAAATAAATATATACCTATCTATACATAATTACATTAATGGTATCACATTTAAATGTATGAACACATAAACATACACATTCAATTATAACCTAAGTGAAAATAATGCTCTTAATCTATTCAAATTTAAATTTAGATATTAATCATCAATTTATTGTACAAAGATTATATCTTATGTAATAAACAGATTATATCAATTCAATTTCACAAATATTTAATCATCAATTTGTAATAAACAATCAAGAACAACAACATTAAAAATACTCTTAATATCACATTAGTATTTAAATAAGATTATATAAAAATTTAAATCTTTTATAAGCACAAATGTTATTTTTTTAATATTGAGAGTGCTTCTTAATTGTTCATTCACACAATTGTGGTGCAAATGTGTTATATATTTACATGTAAATTCATTGATGTACTCTCATCTTTATAAGGTATTATGTTATGTTTCATACATATATATATTTTGATTCGATCTTTTTATATCTCTTCTCTTTCACCCCCGCCCCCGAGATGAAGCTAAGATTCTAGATGGCAATACTTGATTTTAGCATGGTCTGACTATTAACCGCCTAGTCCTTCATGCATCTTCCGGCTTCCGTTGTCCTCTTTATCGCTTGACATGCTCTGAGATTTCTCCAAAAATCCCTGGTCCACCTGGATTTGAGCAAACAGGCCGCAGGTGGGTAGAAGTAGAACCTGTGCTTCATAGGATGACAGGCTGAGGGGACTTTAGGGGTTCATACAATAGGAAGGAGAGAAACGATGGCTTATGCAATAGCCATCCAATAGCCTTACCTTGCATAAACTTCCTCTGCTTGCCTCTTCCTTCCTTTTAAATCCCCCAAATAGGTACGAGAGAGGAAAGGTGGTCAGCCAGCCTGCTTCCCTCTTCCTCCATCTCCTTCCCTGATCTCCTAATGCCGACAACGGTAGATGCCTCTGCAGAAGACCGCTGGAGCTGCGCAGGGGGCTTTTGCTTTTGGGTTGTAGGATCCCTTAGCGATTTTCCCTACCATCTCTCAAGGCCATTGAGAGTCCCTAACCCCATGCATGATGCATTTGTAGCCTTCTGATGGCTCTAAACTCCCATAGGCAAGCCCAAAGATGTTCAGCTGGCCTGCAATCTTTCCAGAAGGCAAATCCAATAGATCTGGAGATCTCTTGCTATTTTTTAATTTAAGATCCTCCAAGATCTTGTTTTGCTCCTTTACCCAATAGGCACCCCAGCTGGTCTTTGCGATCCTCGCTTGCCCTCAGAGATGGCAGGAAGCCTTATCTACTTAGTTATCCTCACTGTCGAACACTCCTATAGCTATCGGCCTCTCCAAGATATGCTCCAGTTGTTGCAATCTTTAAAGATGGCTAGAAGAAGGCATCGGGCTCCTCTTGCTGAATCAGGCTCCACATCCTGATGTGGCAAGGATGGGTTGCGCACAAGGGGCAGCCTAGATTGGGGTCAATCCAATAAATGTATGCATGATATGGGTTGTGAATAATGGGCCTTAACTTGGGCTACTTCCTCATTGAGCTAAGATTAAGATGGACTTATCCGATTGAGAAGTATACAACTCAATCATGACATTTGTCGTGGGCTGCACCGGTAGGTGATAAATGGGTTGACATAGAAGTGAACTCATCTTGAAGTTGCAATAAGCATGGTTTGTAGGATTGGGATCCGGTCAGGCCGGGTCGCCCGACTCAGTCAGTTTTCCACACTACCAACCAGATCCCAACCTCGAGTCATCGATCCGCCCCCAGAGCTGTACCGGCTCCGATTATCGCATGTGCATGCAGAAAGCATGAAACACTATCGTAGCAGCTTGCCAACACAACATTTCACTTTTTTACTTTTCTTTATTTACTTTTTTATTATACTTCAATGATAAAATAGTTAAAATGTTTTAATTATTTTAATAATTATTTTTAAATATAAAAAGTAAAAAACATTACTTTTGAATTATTTTATTATTTTTTATAATTTTAAATAATAAATTATTTTTTAATCAGATACAACCCGATCAAATTTGGTCAAGCTGACCTAGTCCTGATCCCTGACCCCACTCACCTTGAGAATAAGGCTCAATAAACAAGTGGAAGTTGGCTGCCAAATTGACATTAACCAGCTATTTTCAATGGAAAAATATTAAAGTGGACTCAAATTAATAGGTCAAATCCAAGAAATGAACATTGTAGGCCAATTAGAGATTAGATTAATCTATTTCTAATTTAATTGAGACAATAGAATGGTGCATAAAAAAGTTATTTTAAGATGAGAACCAGGTTCAATTGTAGTGTTTATTCTTATTCAAATTATCTCATCATATTTTTTTTGAAAATTTCAAGTGCTAACATAGTGTGAGATCTGCGAATAAAGTGAACATAAATGAAGATCGGAAGGACATGAACCAAATGGGGGCTAAATCCCAACTCCTCTTTGTACAAACAAGATAGAGGCTAAATCCTAATCTCTCTTTTTGATGTTTTTAGAATATGTAAATCAGATGAAATATAGTAAAAATGACAAAATATGTGCTAAGATGATGTATGAAGATAATAGAAATGATTGAAGAGATTGAAGTTCACAAATCCAAATTAAAAATACACCCTCGTGGAAGTGGTGAGTCGTCGAGATACTTCTACTAATGGAGACCATGGGCATAAGGGATTCTCCAAGACAGCGTCAATCTCAAGGGGATTTGGGGGCTCTCCGAGCTCTAGAACTGTCTATGGTTTAAGCACATGATCCCAGTCTTGTTAAAAGTCTCCAAATATGTAAAAATAACAGTAAATCAAGGTCTGCCATGTGCAAACTAAAAACGCCCCAACGTCGGGGCACTTCTAAGGGGGGCACCCTGATCGACTGCATTTTAGATTAAGATTAATTAATGCCTATTAAAACCTGTGCGGATTTAGCAGACAATTCGGTTTTTGCAAATTAGAAGTGCCCAATCACATAGGCATTTCTAGTGGAGGCAAGTCAGACTTTCCTGAAAACCACATGGATCCTAGCGAGAAAATTCCATCCAAGTTGAAGCACCCTGGGCTGGGGCATTCTAAGAAACCTGTTAAATTTATCAGCTAGCCTAGCAGGTCTTGACCAGTTCCAACGAGTGAATTATCAAATATTACACATAAAACATGAGTTTTAAGCAACATAATTAGGCCAATTTGACGTGTCTACACATTGTAGCCAAGTTGGTAGTTGTCCTTTTGAAAAGAATATATATTTATTAAAATATATTTAATTATAAAAATATATTTTATTAGTTTTCATTTTCATTTATATGGTAAAATGTATGAAGTTAATACCCCAACCAAAGTAAGTGGGGTTGAGGGTCAGGGGCGAGTCAGTTGGGCCCAAACCGACCCAAGTCAACTAGGGTCAAGACCCAGGTCAGTTAGAGGTCGAAATAAAAAATTAATGAATATAAAAAAGTAAAAATATAAAAATTATAGAACCTATTTATTTCAATTCAAATCTTGTTGAGAACAACTCGACAAGTTGTCTCCTTCACCTTGCGTATTTCGTAACTTTCGCCATCTCCAAGCTAGACTATGATCAAAGCCCCACTTATATATAAAACCTCGTAGTTTACACTATGAATGGAGCTTTTGATTATAGTCTAAAATGGGGAAAAGATAAAAATTAAAAAAATTAAGATAAGAAATTTCTGCTTAGATAGATGATGAGAGAGATTTTAAAGTGAAAGAATGAAAAAAATAGTAAAAGGGAGGTGGGGGGAAGTGGAAAACTCCCTTGGAGCCTTATATAATGGGGAGGGTTTAGGAATGTTAGAAGGCCCCTTAAGAGTCATATATAGGGCCCAAGGGACCTTGGGGGCAGTTGGAGTGCCCCCAACAACTAGCAGCTAGTAGTTGGCGACCTGGCCCAACCCAGGGTCAGGAATTGAGCTAGGCTGGTTGGCCTAAATATTGACCAAGTCAAGCCCGAGTTGCATCTCAAGTCCCAACTTGGCATTCCATGGCCCCAACATTAAAAAAAATTGTAATTTAAATTTTATCGTAAATTGCATCAATTCTCCGTGTGAAAGAAATTAAAATATATTTTATTTGATACATACAAAACCTATAAACATGTTGTCATATTCAAAGTTATAGGAAATCAACTATTGTTATTATAATATGAAGTTAAAGATAAGATAATTGGAGATTAAACATGGCCATGAAGGTGATTTAGAAATGATCTATTTGATTACTCTGCATTGTTAGGAGAAAATGATATGGATAACCAATAAAACCCTTATATTGAGTGGATTGCAAAATATAAACATGATGGTCATCTATTGAACATTTTGCTAGTGCAATACATAAAGTTAAATGAACGTAGACACAATTGTACAACACATTATTTTGTCTTCTGAATCTACTCATCTATTGAACATCAACCATGGTTGTCAAAGCAAACCAAGGTGACCAAGGGTCTTTAACCACTTAAACGACAAAGTGTTCGCTTAAGCGCCGCTTAAGTAGTAAGTTTTGTGGAGTCATATACCAAAACAATCTTTAATAGGGGGAATATATAAACAATCATTTTGATATTTCACTCAAAGAAGAAAGGTAAAAAAAATTTAACATGATATCTTGACAAATGAAATAAGTATGTAAAAAAATGACTTGTCAAATAGTTTTGACCTCTTTAAAAAAATTTGTAAAATATTTATTCTAAACATATAATATACAATCCATTTTTCCAATATAAAAAGTATATCAAGTAGATAACAATGATAAAAAGTAAAATTTAAGTACAACAATGATATAAGTATAAATAGGAGCCCAATACGCCTCCTTTCCATCGTCAGATACAGTTCACTTAAAGTGACTAAGTGCTTAAGTGACATAAGCAGGCATTTTATCTATGCATAGAAAAGCAATTGGACGCACAACAATGCCTAGACCGCTTTGACGCTTAAGTGCCTCTTTGACAACTATGACATTAACAACTAACAAAATAAGTATGTAGACATAATAAGAAGAATGTTAGTCCACCAAATAAAAATATAGATTGTCAAAATTTAAAGAATATGATTTTATTTCTATTAGTTCTATGAATCATAGAAAGTCAGGACGGGACCCAGGTCGCAACCTGGGCCTAACCTAGGCAATTTTCGGGCCAACCAACCCAATCCCAACCTTGGGTACCTGACCTGATTGGATCTAAGTGCTAGGTTGCGAGGTCCGTGCCTCCACCTTATTTTTTCCTCTTCTTTTTCTTCTTTCTTTTTTACTTTCCTGGTATAAGAAATATTTACCTCATTCTTAAGTGTTCTCCAACATAAACATCAGCTAGATACGGTGTGATGGCATTAGGGCCCATATCTGCTTTGCATGACATTTTGGATAATGAGATATCCGCTCCAATTTGAATTCATATACTAAACTCAACTCAACTAAGGTCTTTATCCCAAATTACTTGAGGTCAGCTATATAGATTCTCTTTCTCCACTCATGTCGATTTTGTGTTATTTCTTCAGAGATATTTAAACTATTTAAATCATATTGAATTACCCTCCTCCAAGTTAACTTAGGTCTACCACGCCCCTTTTTGTTTCTATCCTTTTAATATTTTCTATCTTTCTAACTGGAGCCTCTTTATGTTTACGTTTAATATATCCAAACCATCTCAATCTCTCTTCTTTCAATTTGTCTACAATTCTCGTTACTCCTACATTTTCTCTAATATATTCGTTTCTTATTTTATTTAATATAATGTGACCACTCATTCATCTTAACATTCTCATTTCGACAACACTTATTTTAGAAGTATTTTTTTTATTGTCCAACATTCACTACCATACAACATTACGGGTCTTATACTTGTACGACAAAATTTTCCTTTCAGCTTTAATGAAATTTTACGATCACATAAAACCCTTGAAGCCAATCTCCACTTCATCCAACCTGCTTTAATCCTATGATTAATGTCTTCATCACATTCTCCATCTTTTTGGATAATTGATCCAAGATACTTGAACTGAGTTTTTTGAGACAATATTATCCTATCTAAACTGACGCCCTCACCTACTTCTTTTTTGTTTTCACTAAATTTACAATGCATATATTCTGTTTTAATTCTATTTATCTTGAAACCTTTAGTCTCTAAAATATTTCTCCACATTTCTAAATTTCTATTCACTCCTTGTGTTTCATCTAGTAATACGATATCGTCTGCAAATATCATACACCAAGATATATCATCTTGTATAGTTTTCGTTAATTCATCTATCACTAATGTAAAAAGATAAGAACTTATTGCAGACTCTTGCTGTAAGCCAATTGAAATAGGAAAATCTCTTGTTTCTTCATCAATTGTGCATACGTTAGTAGTTGCATCATCATACATGTCTTTTATCATTTGTATATACTTAACAGACACCATCCTTCATTCCAACACCCACCATAGAACCTCTCTTGGTACTCTATCATAAGCCTTTTCTAAATCAATGAACACCATATGTAAATCTTTCTTCATATCTCGATATTTTTCTATCAAACTTCTAATAAGAAAAATAGCTTCAGTTGTAGATCGACCAGGCATAAATTCAAATTGATTAGCTAAAATATTTGTACAGCTCCGTAATCGCCGCTCAATAACTCCTTCCCATAATTTCATAGTATGACTCATGAGTTTGATCCCTCTATAATTTGCACAATCTTGTATATCTCTTTTTTCTTAAAAATAGGTATAATGATGCATTTTCTCTATTCACTCGGCATTCTTTTTGATATTAGGATTTTGTTAACAAGTCGAGTTAACCATTCTGCAGATTTCTTCCGCTCCCGAACTTTGGTATGGTCATTGGATTGATTCCAAAACCAAGGAATGTCACCGAACTGGACCGGTAACTGGGTGTCTTCTTGCTTCTGGCGAGCATAGGATTGATTCTTAGCCCGTTGGGTTGTTTTGGCGGATGAAACCGTTGATCGGTTGTCCTTCTTGAAATGTCGAGACAAGGGTTGACCCCTTACCTTGAAAGTAGTGTATAGGGGGTGGCACCATTGATCGGTTGGCCCAACCAAAGCGAGGGGTTGATGGCGGGTCCCTCACCCGAAAAGTATGAGTGGCCGTAGATTGGCCGAATTCATCAGTTTCCAGATAAAAGGGCTGACCCCTCTTCTGATGAGTAGTTCGGACCATTGGTTGGTCAAAAGTAGCTTGATGGGCGGAAAATTTCTTCTCCCCCCGTGCAGATGCAGTGAGTTTATCAGAAGCTTGAGAAGCAGCCTTGTCTTTTTCCTCCAACCGGGCCAGTGTGGCAAAGCGGTTGACTAGTGGCAGTATGGTAAGCTTCGGCCTCATCCGCCTCAGCTCGGCTTGAGTGTATATTGGGACGGTAGAGCGCCCCTTCCAGTAAATCCTCATGGAGCCCACTATGAATGAGCACCGCGAGGAGTGTGGAGTAGGAGTCTTCCTGACCCGGAACCTTTGTGGCTTGGGCAGTTCAGGAGCCTCCTTAGTGATTGAAATTTGATTAACATAAAGTGGTGCCAAGGTTGGCACCGGCTCCTCTTCCTTGTCATGTTCAGCATCCATCATTTTGGTTGCCAGGATGATCTGGCTGAAGGGGTCGATGTCGGCCGAATCTGCGACAGGGGTGACAAGTTCCACACCAAGGTAGTGTAGGGGTAGGAACACCTCCGGACACGTCTCGAACATCACCAGACACGGGGGAAATGCCAACTCCCCGTTGGTACGTGTGTGAACATACTGTTCTGTCTAGTAGACTCCTTTTGAAGACATCTTTCTTAGCTTTCTCACCTGAAATGGACGAGGCAAACTAGTTAGATGTAGAGAGTTTAGTTTCAGTTTTTAAGCATGCATATCTTCTTGGATTGCTATGACGGAGAGATGAAGGGAAGGAGAAGTCCCACCGGGCGTGCCAATTGATGTAACCTCAAAAATCCCTCTTAAGATTTAATTTTAGAAATTCATTTTCCATTTGTATTTAAATTAGACTTTAACATTGACTTCTTAGGAAAATAGGTGATATTCCATAAAAGTATTAGCTAAGAGCCATGATATGTATAAAATTATAATTTGAGGTTGTTAGGTTCTTTGAAAATTGATTTTGACATCTCCCCGTCGGATGGTGCGAAAATCCAACGTTAAGTACATCGAGGATACCCGAATACCCTTGATTATCCGTCATAGCAATCCATGAAAATAGAAGACAATGCATCCACAATAAACATTCACATACACACATAGGAGAAAACAACCCCATGAAATTGATGGAAGGCAAGCACTTAATTTAGTTTTGAATTTGGTTTGAATTGATTAAAATATATTTGAGTTGAATTGGTTTGATTTGAGTTTAATTTAAGTTGAATTTGATTGATTTGTGAGTTGTTGTGAAACCTCGAAATTTATGAATATAAAAATATATGTTGAATGGCATAGTATGAAAAATCATTTGACTTTCCGTTTATTCGGGAAATGAACTTTTCATTATCTTATCTTTGGCTACTATGAAAATATATGATATTTCATAGAAAATATTAGCCAAAATATGTGGTATGTATATAAAATATATATGTCGAGGTTAGGGTTCATGAAATTTGTCTTTGGACCTCTCTCCGTCGGAAGGTGCGAATTTTCGACATTAATTACATTGAGATTCTCGAACACCCTTGATTAACCGTCGTAGCAACTCATACAAAAGGAAACAGTCATCCACAAAACATAATCACATCGTCATGTGGGGAGGCTTAAACATAGCCATAATCCCGTCATACTATGTCATTTCATACATCTTATTTGAGAATATCTCGTCTTATGTAGACATGGACTTTTCACTTAAACCATAGAGTTTTGGTCTATAATTGACCTCATTATAGATGGAGTGGGAATTTCCCTAATGGATTGAGCGTATGTACTCTTCCCACTTTAGGATGGATCGATGACACCGAGTGCATGTTTGGAGCCCCCTCCGGAACAAACATTTCAGGATGTACCCGATAATACTTGTTCAAGTATTATGAATATTGCCTAAGTATAAGCTCATGTTATGCATCATAAATATTTTTTGTGTCAAAATATTTAAGATTTTTCATTTTTGTGTCATTTTGGCCACATTTGGCCTTGTCATCATGTCATTGTCATATCTTGGTCCGAGTGACCAAGTCTTCATCATATTCTATGCCCAGTTGGCCACGTCTTCGTATGCTTCATATCTTCAACTTCTTGGTATCTTGGCTTCATTGAGGCTACCCGGGGTGGCCCTTAGTCCATTGTATGGGTTCTAAGGGGGGCAGATATCGCCTTTTCTTTTGGCTGCAGCCCATCTTCATTCCCCCTGTTATATGAGGTTGATATAGATTCTGGATATATGACCTATTATGGGGTCGGTATGGGTTGGGAAAGATGACCTACTATGGGGTCAATATATTCTAGATATATGACCGGCTATGGGGTTGATATATAGTTAAAAACAGTGACCTGTATTACTGTATATAGGTCGATAGGGACTGAATATGTGGCCGGTTATAACGTCAATATATGGCTGAAAGTGACCTGTATATGGGTCGAATAGGGGGTTGGTATATGGTTCGTATATTAGGTGATGAGGGGGTATGTATATGACCTGTGTATGGGGGTTGAACAGGGGACTGGTACATGGACTATATATGGGGTTGATAAGGGGTTGCTAGGTGACTTGTATATGGGTTGATAGAGAGCTGATAGGTGACCTGCATATGGGTCAGGTAGAGGGACTGTTTTGCATAGGTATATGGTTATCGAATGTGAGTATGCAAAGAGGTAAACGTCCTGCATCTGGATGATATCGGATCATGTATATGGCTGAATAGGGGACTGCTTCTGTGAGATAAAACAGTCATTGAACAAGGTTATGTGAAGGCTTGAAGATGTGACCGGTTATGGGGTCTTGAAGGGGCCAGAAATTTGACCAGTTATGGGGTCAACAAGAGCCTATATGATGAGTGGGGATTGTGCATAGATCTTCAGCCCTCTAATTAGCTTTCCCATCGATCCACTTCACCACCTTGGACAGGTGGTGACAGAGGAGACAACATCTCCATCTTTCATTGACAACATCTCTTCCTATGTCTTCATCTTTATTTGCTGCCACATCATCTGAGGCATCGGCTGGCATTGATAGTAGTAGGAGAAACCCGAGATGACCTCAGCATTAGTTGCACCATAGGGCAGTATCAGTAGGTGCAGCCAAGGAAGACTTTAACTTGTTCCTCTCCTTCCTGATGCATTTTTTTTTATATGCCAAGACCTTGGTATTCCCACCCTTGAAATATCTGAAGTATGGTTTCTGATGCTTGATTATGTTCATGTCGAGACGTCAATTAAACTGTTCGATATTTGGGTGGCAACCGTTGAGGTGTCCTGCTTCCATTCAGAAACTCAACTTATATTAATCCATGGCCGCTGCAAAATCTTGCCCTTTGATCACCCCTGTTCTTGCCTGTATAGACTTTCATTAGTTGAGAGTAGTCTGACAGTGTCTTTTTCTTTCTCTATGTGGGGTGATGCTTTTCCTTAGTAGGGTGAATTTATAAGTTCATCCACTGTGGATAGGATCAAAGAAATCAGGATTTATGCCCGGAGTCCTTGTCCAGATCAGGTGCATAAGGTCATGCCCAATGCTATTTATCAAAATGCCATTGATGTGCCTAAGTATAGGCATATGTCTTCACGTAGATTCTCTTGATCCTTCAGGCTTCCTCATCTTCAAGTTGATTGGGCTATATGTCGCCTTCTATCTTCTCATCACAACTCTATCTTGATTGGTATACTCAGCTAACTGAAATTTTCAAGGCCCGGATGGCCTTTTCTTCATAAGCTTCACACTCTTTCTTCATGGAATTTCTTTGCTTCATGAAGGTTACCCGGGGAAGCTCTTAGTCCATCATGTGGTTTCTAAGAGGACTGGGTATAACCTTTCTTTATTTCCACCTTGAGGAGCATATGGTGCTTCAGATCAGGGGCTGTTTCATGACCGGTTCGGGTCGATATGTAGCTGGAAAAGTGACTTGCTATAAGGTCAATATAGGTTGGATATATAACCATCTCTAGACGCCAACAGTAGCAGGTAGAGCATTGAGCTCCTCATCATCCTCTATACTTAGGAGCTTGATAGGTGGCAGCATGTGCTGCAAGGACAGCAAGTATGTATATAGGAAATGGGCTTCTTCCCCTCTTCATCTCTTTCTCATCATTTCTTCAATAGCATCGGAAGGCAGCATAGGGAAGGTGACCAAACTTCTTTTCTCTCTTCTTGAACGCAGCCAGAGGAGGAGAATGGGTTGACCATAATTGTCTCCTGCTGATGGCGTAGCAAATAGGTAGCCAACAAATCATGGTGAGGACTGAGGAGGCAGCGGTAGCAAGAGTAGATTTATGCTCTTTCATTATGACCTTCTCTTTGAATGGCAGCAACAGCAACGTAACCTGCATCTTCATACAATCGTAAGGGAAAGAGGCATATCTGTTGGCTACGACAGTAGTAATAGTAGCCACATCAGCATATGTTGGCATCTTCAGCATGATTCAGCAGCATCCGGGATAGCATTTTCTCCTCCTTCCGTTGACATAGACAACAGCTGGGGCAGCAGCAGGAAGAGAAGGAGAGATGGGCAGTGGCTGGAAGATAACGTGATGATCTCCAACCCAAGCTTCTTCTCCTCGTAACATCCAAAAGAGAGATTGGCCCCGGTGGGAGAATAGCCTGATGGTCTCCAACCCCTCTCCGAGGTGCACAGGACCTGATTTTATAGAGGCAGGGGACTGTTCACATGAAGGCATAAGGTGGTGGAGGATGTAGTGTACGTGGGTATAAGTGGGGTAGTGGTTTACGTGGAGAGAGTGGGAAGGTGGGGACGTGAGCTGAGAGAAAATGGGAGGTGCGGATGACATTTTTTTTTTTTACTTTTCCTCTCTTTGTGGCATCCGATGTCAGTCATTGACCTGGTCCATGCAGCCGTGGGAGATAGAATCGTAGGCTTCTCTTTTGACCTAATATCTCACCATCCTCCGTATATCCAATAGCTCATATCAATCCTCACTTAAATAGGATCCATTGTCATTAAAGATCCAATAAGAGGTAATCCATTACTTAATAAATATGCATCCAGACCCTTGGATTAGTGTTTCATCTCCATAATCATCTTGATGGCCAATCCGATGACCTGATTTCATGTATCTTCCCGATCTATCATCTTGAGCTCATTAATTGTATCATGATCATACTGGAAGCAACATAATCTGTCCCAAATAATCTCAATTAATGAATTTTGTACTTACTCTTCATTTTTATATGCAGAGGGACGTACAAAAACATTCTTTTTGGCTCGAGAATTTTCTGATCAATATATCTGATATCTGTCTTCAATTCTGACTCGTCTGAATCATTTTTTGATCACTTAGACTATTTTGCCCCTGACCTGGTGAGTTGACGAGAAGTACAAATTTTGAATTTTTCTTTATAACTTTTCGAATATGGGTCGGATTTCTGATCCGAATCAGTTTTCCGCATGTACTAACTTTCCTGCATCATATGAGCTCACAAGTTTGTTAATGGGCCGAGTCCAGGTCTTCCGAACCGAATGTGGCCGAGGAGGGGCATTTTGGTCATTTGGACCCGTCTCAGGTGTTTTGGCCTATAACTTGCCACATATTAGTCGGATTTTCAATCTGACTTCAATGTTGCTCAAGATGAAGCTGGGCGTACCTGATGATGTGCCAATATGTTATCGGATCTATCCCAAATTGTCCAGACCCACCGAGGGTGAAAGATGCCATTTTACCGTTTGAGGTCCATCCGAAACCGGATTCTGACATTCAAGGTATCATTGCGAAGTCCTCGACAAATACAGCCTCATGGACCCACTTGTTTTGTCTTCCGAACTCGATATGCCCTTGATAAGGCCATCCAAAAATTGACTTTCGGTGTTTTCTGCGAAACTTTCCAGATATGCATTGAATTTCCGATCTGATTCTGGTATTGCTCAACATTGAGCTAAGCGGACCTGATGGTGGTGCCTGATCGTCGTTGGGCTGACATTTGTTCGCTCGGGCCCAATAGGGGCAAAATGGTCATTTTATCACCCGGAGCTAGATTTTGGCATTTAAGACACTGTTGCAGAGGTCTTGACCAGTACAATATTGTGGACCCACTTAGTTTGTTCTTTGGATCTATTAAGCCTACCAAAGGCCAGCCGAAAGTCCATTTTCACTGTTTTGCTCGTAACTTGTCAAATACAAGTCAGATTTCCAATCGACTTCGGCATTACTCAAGTTTGAGTTGGGCAGACCAGATAGTGGTATCTGATTATTATTGGGCCATCATCCGGTCGGTCGAATCCAATAAGACTTATCGGGTCTGTTCGGCTCATTGGTCCCAAATGTGGTGTATAGTGTGAGTCCCATCTATCTATTTATTTTTTCCTTACACTTTTGCCCAAAACTTGGCATATTCAGGTATTTAGGAATTTTTTGGTGCCAACAGTTGTTTATTGATTTAAATTCAGTTTGATTTAAGTTTGTTTAGTTGAAATTTAACTTGGGTTTGATATTTGACAGGTTGTTTATTGTTCTGAATTTATTGATTTGAATGGGATTTGGGCTTAACAGGCTCTTTGTTTAAAGTTAGGTTTGAATTGATTGAATTTTAATTAGCATTCTGTTTCAAATTTAAGTGAAATCTTTTGCTTCGTGTTTTTGTTATTGGGTTGGACTGGTTTGATTACAGTCTTATAAAGGATTTTGGTTGGGTTCAAGTGGAGTTTAAATCTGTTCGATAAGCTGTGTTTTATCTGTTGGGGTTTGAATTTAATTGGAAGATGGCGTCTCTTGATTTGTGTAACTCGACCCAGGTTGAATTCAGATTCTGTTCAGGATTTATTTTATTTGGATCTGCTCTGAGATGAATTTATTGTGGTTCTTGATTTGCAGATTTCTGTTAGGATTGGGATTTGCTTGGAGCTCAATGTTATTAACTTGAATTTCCTGTTTTAACATTTGATTAGGCTTCCCACAGACCTCATAGTAGGTGGAAATGTGTTGATTTTCTGCAAATGTCAGATTGCTCGATATGTACAGATTTTGTGGGTTTGTTCCAACCTGACCTTTTGATTGAGATTTAAATATGTACTCTTTGGATTGAGCTTGGCTTGAATTTATCGGTTGGGCTGGGGTTTGTTTTGAAGTTTGTTACAGATTCATTTGATTTGAGTTTGATTAATTTGAGTTTGTTTGAGTTGGTTAAAATTAATTAGATTTTAGTTTGTTTGATTCTGGGGATTTTAAATTTCATGGGTTTGACAATTTCTGGATTCTCTTTTATGCAACTTTCAAATTTATGTGAAATGATTTGGGTTGGTTTTGAATTCGAATTTTCTTACCAGCTTGAGTTCACTTGAATTCTATTTTTTAACTGATTTAACTCTGTTTAGGGATTTTGACTTGGGTGCAGATCCTGTTCTAGAGTGTGAGAACCTTGTTTTTCTTTTATCAAAATGATTTTCGTATCTTCTTTGGACTATGTTGAAACCTCGAATTTTCTCTTCCTCTCTTTTTAAAGAGAAAGAAATTTAGTTGGGATTAGAATTCCTTTTTGAAATTCTTTTCCTTCTTTTGGACTAGCATTGACTACTATGAAAATATATGGTATTCATAGAAATATTAGCTAATTTGATGTGGTATTATTTTATAGGAACACCGATGGTTCCACATATTTGCTAGGTGTCGACGTGGGTATCACCCACCACTTAGATGATCCAAGCCACAACTTAATTTATGAGGTTTTATAAGTTCTTTGAAAATAAAATTTGACCTCTCTCCACCGGACTTGCGATATTCCGGTGTTAATTATATTGAGCAAACACTCAAAAACCCTTGATTGACCATCACAGCAACCTGCTGAACTGAAGTCATTCATCCACATAAACACAAAGCTGGAAGACATATCCCCATGGCCTCATGAGATGGAATTTGGTTGAACTTATTCAAATTTTTTGTTTGGGTTCATTGATTTCTTCTAGGTTTAGGATTTGATTTGATTTGTTTTATTTATGTCATTGGTCATTTGTTGACTTGGACAATTTTGAGTTGATCTCCTTTTTTTTATTTGTTTGTTAAAATTGATTTCCATTTTTTTGATGTGTTTGTTAGCATTTTTGCTTGATTTAAGTGAATTTCTTATTATTATTAAGATTTGTTCTTAATAATATTGATCACTTTAATTTTCATGGTTGATTTTAATCCAACATAACTTGTTTTTGTAGTCATTGGTTGACATTTTTTATGCATTATTTAATGACATAATTTTGGTTGGATTATGTTAACATTTTATTAATGATTTGATCATTTACTTGATTTGGATTTTTTATGCATACTTATTTAATTAAGTAGCATTATCCACTTGGTTTAATATAATTTTTCATGGTTAAGTTGGATTCAAACTTAACATGTATTGTAACCGTTTGTGGTTATTTGTTTATGTATGATTTTATGACATGGATTTAATTTGATTATGATGGCATTTTTGTTAATAAATAAGTCATTATTTGATTTGATTTAATCAAATTTGATTATTTGATTAGAATTTTAAATTATTTAAATGACTTATTTAATTTTTATCCACCTCTCAAAGTCCATGGGAATTATATGTCATCCTTGTAATGGCACATTAGGTCAATCGAACTTGAATCTATTTCATGTCGATTTGAGTACATGGAAGTATAATAAATGAGGGGGCATTTGAGCCTTTGTTCCTCAACACATGTCAAAGTTTGTTCGGTTTGGCCAGCACTTCAGCTTTACCGATTTGGGTTTCGACTTTGCCGGTATTTCAGTTTTACCGAACCAAAATTTCTTTGTACATTCAACAATGACTTGATTGCATTTGATAAGCCGCATTTCTGGAGCTTCTTCGGTTTTGCTGACATTTCGACTTTACCGATCTGGGTTTCGGGTTTTCCGGCATTTCGGCCTTACCGAACCAGATTTTCTTCATATATCCAAGAATGGCTTGATTGCATTTGATATGCGGCATTTCTGGAGCTTGATTGGTTTTGCCGATATTTCGACTTTACCGATCTGGGTTTTCTATTTGATCCCGAGTAGCTTAAGTTCGCATTTTTTAAATGCGGGCTACTCAATCTCTCTCGTGAAACGAAATAAGATCGGGATCGATTGGACTTTGGAGGTCGAGTGAAACCCTTACTCTCTTCTCGAATGGCCAAAAGTCGATTCGAGGCGGTTGGAATTTTCTTTGGAAGTTGGGCAAAACTCTTCCTTCCTTTTGGAGAAATTGAGACTCATTTTGAAGATCAGAGCTTCTCTCTCTTCTAAAATCTCTTTTTTTTCTCACAAACACAACCTCTTTCCAACACTCTCCAACCCCTCCCACGTATGGCCATGTGGGGGTATTTATAGAAGATTTTGGAGGGGTATTTTGGTCACAAAAAATCACCCCACTAAGCCCATTTTCGCAATAATGGGGGATGCCCCGATTCGGGGGTGAGTTTAACCTCCTTTTCTCCCTATTTTATGCTTCTGTTTGACCGGAAGTCAAACGGGTGGTAAAGTCACCTTGGGGTGACCGGATCCAAGGAGTGGGGCCACCTCCTGGACGTGGGGATCATGGGAGCCGGGTTGACCGAGTCTTCCCCCGTTTCTTCCCCCCTTTTTTTTAATTTTTGGGTTTCTTTGACTAGAATTACCCCCGGTTTGACCGGGGATGGAGCGCGGCTGCACCCGCGCGCCCGCTGGCCACTGTCCAGCGTGGCAACACCCCTTTTTTTTCTCTCGGGTTTGACTGAGTCACACGCAGCCCGCACGGCTCACCGGCCCGCACAGCGCGTGCGGGTGGTTTTTTTTTTTTTTTTAATCACTGTTCACCCGAGGGGGTGTTTTGTCGCCATTGACCGGGAGTTGACCCCAGCACTGTTCACCCAAGCCCCCTTTCTCCCTCACGCGCGCGGCTTTCTTTCTACGGCTACGGAGCCGCGGAACAGTGGTGCTCTCTCCCGGCGATGGCGATGAACCCGGTGGCTTATCGCCAAGGTGGCGGCAGCGGTGTGTCAGGGCAGCAGCGGTGTGTGATCTCCCCCTTCCTCTGCTTGCTGCTTCTCCTCGACCTCTTCCTCTCTCGCGACAGAAGCGCGATGGAGATGACGACAGTTTTCTCTTCTTCCCGGCGGCCTTGGCGATGGCAACGAGGTTGGCAGCGGTGATGGCTAGTGAAGGAGGTGGCGGTAGCGGCCTTTAAGGGTGGCGACGGCAGTCTTTCCCCTTCCCTCTCATCTTTCTCGGCAAGTGCAGGATGTTGGACGCTTTTGCGGTCGCCTTCCTTTCTCCGGACGAGATTGACGGCGGCAGAGGACTGGTCCAACGGCCTTGGACGGGGGTGACAATTCTTTTTCTGGCTTGGGACAGCGAACAGAACCCTCGAGGGTCTATTTTCTCTTCGCAGTGGCTCCTCTTTTTATGGCCTTCGTTGGCAAGAACTTCCTCCAGCGGCTCTCCCCCGTGGAGACAGCGGCAAAAGGGGAAGTCGATCATCCGACAATGACGACGGCAAGGGCCTTCGGCTTTCTTTGGCGGACAAGGCCTTTCGAGCTTATTTGCTAGTAGCGTTAATGTCGTTTTGCGACGTTGACGGTGGGAAATCTTCGGTCTCCGCTTCTTTCGATGATTTTGGCCTGGCCAAACAACAGTAACGATGCTGCCCCATTGACCTTCTTTTTCGACGATCGATTTCCTCGATTGCCGATTTCCGATCGGGTTGATTTAACCTGTTGGAGGACTTCATCTGTCTCTTTTAATGAGGACCAATTGATTTCAGCAAATCACCGATAATTTAACCGGGTGGGTTTGTCCTTTTCCGGATTTGGTTTTGACGTACCGATATCGAATTTGCTGATCGGTACGTGCACGTGTTTAACCTTCTTAGGGATCAAGATTTTGTTTTCAGTTCAACAGACTACTTAGAAAAATAGGTGATAGAATATAAATGTATTAAATAGTCCGACGATACATTTAAAAGTATTAGAACAGATTCGGGTTCTGTGAAAATTTAATTTTGACCTCACTCTGTCGGATAGTGCGAATATCCAACGTTAACTTACATCGAGCAACTACTCGAATGCCCTTGATTAACCGCCATAGCAAACTAGTTTGAGAGAACATGCGCATCCATATAACAAAAGATAACTCAAAAGGGCCTAGCCTTCCGAGCCTGATAAGATGCGAACAAGTTGTCTTAACTTTATTTGATTAACCGCCATATCAAACTAGTTTGAGAGAACATGCGCATTCACATAACAAAAGATAAATCAAAAGGGCCTAGCCTTCCGAGCCTGATAAGATGCGAACAAGTTGTCTTAACTTTGTTTGATGTTGATTTTTATTTGTTTTGAAATTGATTTTTGATTTAATTTGAGGTTGATTTTATTTGGTTTGAATTATGAATTTTCATATTTGATTTTTATGTTGATTTTGAATTGCTTGGTTTTGACTTCAGTTTGATTTGGTTTCAGTTGCTTTAATTTTAATTGGCTGAAATTAATTTTTTTGTTTGAGTTTGGAATTTGATGGATTTTGATATTTTAAGTAATTTGACTTAATTAGTCTGATCAACATATGAATTAAGCTATTTTTTATTTTTGATTTGATTTGATCACTTTTAAATTTCAGATTGTTAATTATCTGATTTTTTTGTTTTATGACTGATTTTTAGTGTTTTAAAGTATTTTTGATGTGATTTGTTTGATTGTTTTGAATTATTTAACTTGTAATTGATTAAGAAGTGGGTTTCTATCAAATTAAATGATTTTTAATTAAAAATTCCAGATTATTAGAAATCTAAATTTTCTTTCATTTTTCAGATTTACTGACCTGTTTTAAGGTATTTTTAGATTTCATTTAATTCATCTTTAGATTTGTTTTATCTCTTTATTTATGTTCGGTCCGCATCTCATTCGGTCCGTTGAGCTAGCATTGGTGCCCGGTTTGCAAACGGTCCCACATCGACACTTGAATTTTGTATTGATTTCATTTCATGTCGGTTTACATTGGATACATGAAAATCTGAACTTTGGTCATCATCCTTCCCTTAGGCAATTCTCATAATATCGAGAATAAAATTCGACATTACAACGACATGTTGACCCATTCTCGATAATAGAATTTACCCATCCTACATGGTTGAGTCTTTCTGATGGAAGACAAGAACGATTTAAAACTGAATTACGATGACTGGACGCTCAAATCAACTTTTAAGCTAATTAACGCTATTTAAAGTCCTAAATTGATTACAAAATGACCAAACGAGAATTAAACTACCGGTATTGTAAAATTGAAATCTAAATGCCTAAATCATTTATTCTGCCTAACCTCGACCAGTCGTTGCTGTTTGGGCCATTAGCGCAATTTTGGGCCTGCATTGCATTTCCGCTACGATCCAGCTCCAAGGGTCATGGTAAATCGGGAGGTTTTGGAGGTGGCCGGCATGGGCCGTCGCAACGAATCGCCGCTCGCGCGCTGTCGCGGGAGGTGTGGAAGTTCCCGAGAGGGATCATCGTGGCAATGCAAGGGAGAACCACCGCGGGTGGGGTCGTGGCCACGTAAGGAAGGACCTTCCGTGGTCGCGTGGCCGCTCGTCGGCCGTTGTGGTGGCGCCACCGTGGCAGCATTTTGACGGATGGCTTCTGCGTGCGTGAGGTCACGACCAGGGGAGAAGGCGGGCGGCGTCTGTGATGACGCCTTCGGATGAAGCGCGTGAACTCGTCGTCCGGTCGATCGCCACACGCAGGTGGCAGAGCAGGGGGAAAGGGGAACAGTGAAGCAAATAGACGGTTCGGTGGCGATCTCGCCCTTAGCGTCGTCCAGGTAGGAAGAGGGGGCCGCTGCGTGGGAGGAGGCTGCTGGAGTAGGGGAAGGAGTCCGGGGATCGCCGGATCTCCATCCTTCCGAAGATTCTTCACCGCCTTCTTCTTCTCCTTCCCTCGTCGTCCGTCAAGATCAGATCGGAGGGAGACAGGGGTGCATCGCCAGATCTGTTCGCTGTAATCGCCGGATGCTGAGGAGCACTCGTCGAAGGCGATTTCGTGACGGAACAGGACACTCTGGACCGCCGTCACCAAATCGGAGGGAGGTAGAATAGGCGGCGATGCTGGAGACTCCATTTGACGAAGAAGATGATGGCACCGGGGATCACCGGACCGTTGCTTCTGCCCTTCAAGATCTGAGGAAGGAAAAGGAACAGGAAAGAAATGCCGGAGGAAGCAGGAGAATGGCGCTAATCGTCGGAGAAGGCGGCGAACGAGCTGTAGCTCGTTGTTACACTATCACCTAACTACACTGCGATAAGCCTCGCCGGAGAGTCCGAGGAGGAGGGAGTCGGCACTACCCGCCGGAGAAGAAGACGGCCGCAGCCCTACGCTAAACTACGTTATGCTACGAGACTACGCGGGAACACCCGGGAAAGGCTCCAAAAATTCTCACCGTGTCTATTCATTTCCGATGAGCTTCTTCCCTTTATAAAGAGGAGTTCGATTACAAGACTGGACAGACTTAAAAAATATTTACAGACATGTCCATTTCAAGACTTTAAAGAAAAAAATCTCTAAAAGACTCTTTAAAGACGTAAAAGTGACTTAAGTGGAAAAATAAACCTAAAAAATGACAAAACGAATATTTACATATTTTTTTGTCCCCATCACTTTCGACTTTTCCACATAGTGGGAAGGGTCCGTCTGCAGTGAGAGTATGTCCCATGCCTATACACGGGTCAACGTACCGAAAGCTGGTCCGGACTAGCCGCCCAATTGTGGAGTGCCCACGATGTGGTGCTAACTCCTTATTTAATTTTGCTTTCGCATTTCAGAATTTATTTAAGTTTACTTTGGTACAAGGCCCGATGGGCCAGCTGCATGTCTCATGGCCCAATAAGGCCGGCTTCATGTCTTCATGGTCCAATTGGCCCATTTTCTGCTCCTTGAGCCCTGGTGGCCTGTTTTGCACCCTGTTTGGACCAGAATTGAGGGCTGCCCTTTTAGCTCTTGACCCGTCTTGCGAGCCAAGGGGGCCGGACCGTCGCCCCCAACCCGGTCCTCACAAGGACCTGTTTGTAGCACTGCACCGAGTCTTGTCTTCTAGCCGAACCAGCACCTATTTTGATATCGATCCGACACCTGTTTTGGGGCAGGACCAGCACCTGTTTTGGGGCATTTCAAGGACCGTGATAGCAGGCAAAAAATGGGGCAACTTGGGCTGGTTTGGAAGCCAGTTTCGGGGGCTGCTGTGGAAGACCGGTTTGGGGTCTGAATTGGGCCATTCGGAGGCTGTTGTGGGGGCTGTTTAGGGCTCTGATTAGGGGACTGTCTAGGGGTATACAGATCGGTTTCAAGGGAGGCTATGAAGGGGTATTTGATGGGTGAGAATTAGGGCCACCCGGCTTAACTTTTGGCCCATCCGGCGGATTCCAAAAGGCCCGGGCTGTCACCTTATCTTACTCGTCAAAGAGGCCAACCAGTTTGGCTTGAGACGCTATGGGAGCAGCTTTTTGGGGACTGCAAAGGGCTGACTTTGAGGACTGTTTTAAGACCTGTTTGGGAATCCCTTTTGGCTGGCCGAACAAGGGGTTTCAAGGACCTGTGGAGGGTCCTTGCAGATGGCTGACTAGGGGCTTTAAGGGCTGGCCAAAGAGAGCCTATTTGGGGGTAAACAGTGGGCGCACAAGGACATGCCAGGGGCCTTTTCTGAATTTTCTTTTGAATGGGCATGGACCAGTGATAGGGGAGGCCGAAGGGCAATTTTAAGAAGATTTCAATGGGATTGTTTAAAAGGATTAGAACAGGGCATGTGCAAGGGGTCTTGAACAGGCTGATGGAAGGTTTTGAGATGAGAAAAGAGGGAGAGAAAGAAGAATGGCCACTTGAAAGGGTTACATGGTGTCTCTTTTTTTTGTTTACCTTTTCTCTCCTGTTCACGATGCTTGCAGGTGGTTGGCGCGTATACCAACAGGTGGAGCAGTGGGCTCCCCCTCCTCCTCCTGGTCTTCTTCTTTCTTTTGTTGTTGACGTGGCCTGGAAGTGGAGGCAGCAACAGGTATGAATTTCCGTTGGGTCTTGGCTGTCAACAGAAGTTGATCTCCCCCTGGGCTCTCCCCTATGGGATGATCGTCGGAGCTCCCTTCCTCTCCTTGGCTACCCAAGGTGAGATGCTGCAGATGTCGTTGGAGCCCCTGGAGATGGAGGAAGAGAACGTGGAGTGGATGGCTGGAGATGGCTGTCGAGCGTCCAATCTCCCCTCCCTCCTGGCGGCCACTAGTTGCTGGACATGGCCTCCTTTGCTGGGGACGGTGACAGCAGGTGTTGGAAGAAGGAACGTGAGCAGGTTCTCCCCCTCCTGTCGTTGGATGTCGCAGAACGTGGGTATGTCTCGCTAGTCGGTGCTGCTGGCTTTTTGTGTCCCCCCCCCCCCGAATGCCTTGCGTCCGCTGTCCTTTGATTTTCCTTCTTTTTTTGTGTGTGATATGCTGCCTCCTTTAGTTGCGTACGTGGGCAACCTGCCTATTTTCAACGCCTATGCCATCTGTTTGCATGGCATGTTGCCTCCCTTAGCAACGTATGTGGGCAGCTGTCTATTTATTTTTATTTTTTTTAATGTCCATGCCATGTGTTGGCAGACGTGGAGAGATTTTAAATCCTTCTCGATTTCTATCTAAATGTTAGGAACCGACGAGGGAAGGGAGCCGACGCTGGTAGGAGAGAGAAGAGGGTGGCAGCTGATTTTATTCAGGTCAAGATTGACCTAATTTCGATCAAGACAACCATCGATCCAACGATCAATATTAATTCCATAAAATTAAATAAATTAACTCCAAAATTGACCAAAATAATCTGGAAGTTGTTCCAATAGCCGTTGATCTTGTATGCCATCAAATCTATGACCGAGGTCTCTCCAATTGTCCAGATATTACCAATTTGTTGGAATTTTCGATCGGTACGATCTCGGCCTCTAAAAATTCCGAAAATTGCACCTAAAATGCAATCAAATGAATATGCAGCAAAGTTTTGGTCTTCATGAAAAAATAACCCGTGCAAGGACTTTGGACTGATTTGCCCTTATCTTGGGATACGTGCGAGCTTCGCAAATTTTTGAATTTCATCCATAACCTCCCGAATATAGATCGGATTGATGATCCGACTTCAACTTTGTTCTTTTGGATGTCGAGCAGACATTTTGACGGCGCCGGATGTTGATGGGCCTGTTTGGATTTGTCTGGACCCAATTGGGGCAAAACAGTCATTTTTCCGCCCAGAGTCGGATTTCGACATTCAAAGTACCGTTGCAGAACTTGTGACTGGGGTTGTATCGTGGGCCCACTTGCGTGGTCATTTGGGCCCATTAAGGCTCTGTAAAGACTACCCAGAAGTTCACTTGACTATTTTTCAACATAACTTACCAGATATGAGTCAGATTTCCAATCTGACTTCAATGTTACTTTAGTTGGAGTTAGGCATACCCAGTGATGTGCCAATATGTTATCGGACCTGTTTCGAATTGCTCGGACCCAACAAGGACAAAAGAGGTCATTTTACTATTCGAGGTCTAACCGAAATCAGATTCTGACAATTGGAATACCGTTGCGAAGGTCTCGACTAGTACAGTCCCCATGGACCCACTTGTTTTGTCTTTTGGGCCCAATATGCCACCGATAAGGCCACTTGAAATTTGGCTTTCAGTGTTGTCCCCATAACTTTCCAAATATGGGTCAGATTTTTCATTCTGACTTCAATGTTGCTCAAGTTGAAGTTAGGTGGACCCAATGATGCGCCTATATGTTATCGGGCCTGCCCCAAATTATCCAAACCTAACAAGGGTGAAATACATCATTTTACCGTTCGCAGTCTATCCAAAACCGGATTCTGACATTTGGGGTACCATTGCGAAGCCTTCGATTGATACAGTCCAATGGAGTCACTTGTTTTGTCATTTGAGCCTATTAAGCCTTCCAAAGACCAGTTGGAAGTCTATTTTCACTATTTTGCTTGTAACTTGTCAAATACAAGTCAGATTTTTTATCCGACTTTGGCGTTACTCAAGTTTGAGTCAGGCAGATCAGATGGTGGTGTCTGATCATTATTGGGCATCATCCGGTTGGTTGGGCCCAATAAGACTTATTGGGCTTGCTCAGCCCATTGGCCCTAAATGCAATGAAAAGTGGATCCAACTTGTCTGTTCGATTTTATTTTATGTATTTTGTCTAAAACTTGTCATTTTTTGTTGCTGTGACATTTTTAGGTGCCAACATAGAGCTTGATGGACGGTCAGATTTGAGTTGATTTGGAAGTTTAGTTTTCACTTATAGATTTGATTTTTGTTGGAATTGAGTGGAAATTAATGTATTGTATTTGGAACAGATTGGGGACTGTACGGATTAGGATTTTACAGTCTTTTACATTCAGTTTGAGTTCACACTTCAGGAATTTCTGTTTGTTACCTTAGCCTTTTCAGATTTTATCTCCGGATGTGAAGTTCAGATTTGGAATTCAAATCTTTAAACCTCCAGAGAAAGCTCAGATTTTAAACCTTCAGATGTCAGAGTTTTTTTAGTTTCCAGAGCCTACATGTTTCAGGTTTCGAACCTCCAGATTCTATTCGTTCTCACACCTAACGGATTTTTCAAGGTTGAATTTCAGACTTTTGATTCTCGTCTGCAGGTCTGAGCTTCAAACCTCCAGATTTTCGATTTGTAGGCTTTGATTTCAGATGACGTTCTACTTCTAACTCTTAATTCTCACATTCCAGACTTTCAGATTTTTTAGATTTCAAATCTTTCAGCATTCAGATTTTATGGCGATTCCGCACATGACACATTTAGATTTCAGATTTTAAATTGTAAACTTTGTATGTTTTAGGTTCAGATTTTTATTTCAGTTTCACAGGTTCATTTTCAAATTTCAGATTTTTACAATTTTCAGATTTCAGGTTTATTTGATTCCAATTGTCTTGCCTTCCAAAAGTTTCATGTGGTTGTCCTCTCCTTATAGCATAAATCTATTGCACCGAACATGAATTTTTCCACTTGTTCTCTCAATATGAGACAGTTTACAACTTGAGCGGAAATCCAGTCCCTTAAGTCCTTGATGAACTTGTCAATTCATGGGCGGCATGTACCCGGTCTTAATAGACTTATGGGCATCCCCCACTGTTTTTGATGATTTCACTAGCATATGACCGGCATGACGACATATTGATTATGCTTTAGCCTTGTATAGCTTGATGAAAAGTGATAAGACATTGGGATCTTTTATAGACCTTTGTATATCTACCATAAGGACATAGTAGATGGTTAGTCGACCCCCATCTAGTCCGAATTTTGATTTATTTTAAGTTAAGTCGAGACGTAGGGGCGGATGGTTAGTCGACCTCCCAACTAGTCTCGATTTATTGGATTAAAAAATATATTTTTTTATTTAATTTTCACTGTGTTATTTGTTTTAATTTGATTTTTTGTTGAAGGCCTTGTTTGGGCACTGTTCAGCCGAACTGGGCCATCGGATGCACTGTTTGGGCCAGTCAGGGCTGTCCTGTTGTTGGAACCTCGAATTTTTTTCTCTCGTCATCAGAATTCCTTTTTTTTAGAAATTCTTTTTTGACTTTAGGCTAGCATTGACTACTATGAAAATATGTGGTATTCATAGGAGTATTAGCTAATTTGATGTGGTATTATTTTATAGGAACACCGATGGTTCCACAGATTTGCTAAGTGTCGATATGGGTATCACCCACTTAGATGATACGAACCACGATTTAATTTGTGAGGTTATACGAGTTCTTTGAAAATAAATTTTGACCTCTCTCACGGACTTGCGATATTCCGGTGTTAATTACATCGAGCGAACACTCGTATACCCTTGATTGACCGATCAAGGCAACGTATTGATCGGAAGTCATTAAATCGCGTAAACAATTTGGAAGACATATCGTGGCCTTATGAGATGGAATTTGGTTGAACTTAATTCAAACTTTTAAGTTTGGGTTCATTGATTTTCTTCTTGATTTAGGATTTGATTTGATTTGTTTTGTTTATGTCTTGGGTCATTTGTTGACTTAGACAATTTTGAGTTGATCTCTTTTTTTTATTTGTTTGTAAGAATTAATTTCCAATTTTTTTATGTGTTTGTTATCATTTTTGCTTGATTTAAGTGAATTTACTATTATTATTAAGGTTTGTTCTTAATAATATTGATCACTCTAATTTTTCATGGTTGATTTTAATCCAACATAACTTGTTTTTGTAGTCATTGGTTGACATTTTTTATGCATTATTTAATGACATAATTTTGGTTGGATTATGTTAACATTTTATTAATGTTTTGATCATTTATTTGATTTGAATTTAGTTATACATACTTATTTAATTAAGTAGCATTATCTATTTGGGTTAATTTAATTTTTTTATGGCTAAGTCGGATTTAAACTTAACATGTTTTGTAACTATTTGTAGTCATTTTTTATGTATGATTTTATGACATGAATTTGATTTGATTATGATGGCATTTTTGTTAATAAATAAGTAATTATTTGATTTGATTTAATCAGATTTACTTATTTGATTTGATTTAATCAAATTTAATTATTTAATTAAGTTTGAAAATTATTTAAATAATTTATTTAGTTTATTCCATCTCTTGGAGTCCGTAGGATTTGATGTCACTTTTGGAGTAACATAACACATCAATCGAACTTGAATTTCATTTCATGTTGATCCGAGTACATGGAAGTACAACAAATGAGAGGGCATTCGAGCCTTTCTCCTCAATACATGTCATGACTTATTTTCGGTTTGACCGCCATTATGGCTTTACCGATCTAGGTTTTCATTTAGAATTCCCGTTCGGTTTGACCGGCATTTCGGTTTGACCGACTTGGGTTTTCATTTAGAATTCCTGTTCGGTTTGACCGGCATTTCGGCTTTGACCGACTTGGGTTTTCTATTTAAATTCCCGTTCGGTTTGCCGTCATTTCGGCTTTACCGATTTGGGTTTTCTATTTGAATTCCCGTTCGGTTTGACCGGCATTTCGGCTTTACCGATTTGGGTTTTCTATTTGATCCCGAGTAGCTTAAATTCGCATTTTTTAAATGCAGGCTACTCGATCCCTCACGCGAAATGAGATGAGATCGGGATCGATTGGACTTTGGAGGTCGGGCGAAACCCTTACTCCCTTCTCGGAATGACGGCCGATTCGAGGCGGTTGGAAGTTGGGCAAAACCCTTCCTTCCTTTTGGAGAAATTGAGACTCACTCGAAAATCGAGCTTCTCTCTCTGAATCTCTTTCTCTCACGATACAATCTCTTTCAACACTCTCGACCCCTCCCGCGTATGGCCGTGTGGGGGTATTTATAGAAAGATTTTGGACGGGTATTTTGGTGCAAAAAAACCACCCCGCTAAGCCCGTTTTCATGATAGTGGGGGTGACCCCGATTCGGGGGTGAGTTTAACCTCCGTTTCTCCTTTATGCTTCTGTTTGACCGGGAGTCAAACAGGTGGTAAAGTCACCATGGGGTGACCATATCCAGGAAGTGGGAGCACTTCCTGGACGTGGGGATCATGGGAGGACTGGTTGATCGAGTCTTCCCATCTCTTCCTCTTTCTTTTTTTTTTTGATTTTCTATGGTCTGTTTGACCAAAACTACCCCCGGTTTGACCGGGGGTGGTGCATGCGCGCACGCTGGCCGCTGGCCAGCGTGGCATTCAAAAAAAAATTTATTATTTTTGACTTGTTCACGCGCAGCGGCCGCGGCCCGCGCGGCGCGAGCGGGGGCGGTTTTTTTTTATTTTTATTTTCAAAATCCCCCTCCCCCGGTTTGACCAGGGGGAGCCTGGTTGACCGAGGGAGGGCGCGCGGTCGCGCACCCGCCCGCCCGCGCGCGTCCGCGCTCGTTCGCCGCGCGGCCTTTTTTTTTTCTTTTTTTTTTCTCTTCTTCAATGTTCACCCGGGATTTGTCGCCATTGACCGGGAGTTGACCCCGGGTAATGTTCACCCGAGAATCCTCTCACGCGACTCCTCTCTCTTCGCGACTTGTCTCTCTCGCGGCGGAACCGCGCCGCCTCCCGACGGCTTCTCTTCCCCGCGCCAGCCTTTCAGCGGCAACAGAGTGAAGCGCAGGCCCTCCCCGGCGGCGGTGGCACGTTTACTGGCAGCAGGTTCCAAAGCAGAGTCGGCGACGACGTCCTCAGCTGTGGAAGGTCCTGACGGCGCCCAGAAAACGCGACAGCGGCGACGGTGGTGCTGCTTCCATCGCTTTTGTCCCTCGGCGTCTACTACGCGCACTCTGTTTCCGCACGGCAGCAGCGACGCACGGCGGCGGCTGTGCTTCCTCCGTCTACTTCTTTTCCATCTCCATTGGCGAGGACTTCCCCCAGCGGCTCTCCGCGGCGGAACGGCGGCGAGGAAGTTGATTACACCGGCGACGGGGAACGACCGACTTCTTCTAACGCGTAGGTATATATATTTTTTGCTTTATTTCGACGCGTCGACGTCGTTTCGCGACGTCGACGGACGTAAACATGCCTCGGACTTGCACGCATCGGCGCTTTCGGATCCGGTTTCGGCGGCGGCGTCGACGTCGACGAGGGCGAACGCGCCTTGGACCGTCTTACACGCATCAACGTTTTTTAGATCCGATTTTTGCGGCGACGTCGGCGTCGTTTCGCGACGTCGACGGGCGAAATGGCACGCCTCGGACCGTCTTCTACGCATCAGCGTTTTTAAATCCGATTTTTGCAGCGATGTCGACGTCGTTTCGCGACGTCAACGGGGGCGAACACGCCTCGGACCGTCTTCTACGCATCAGCGTTTTTTAGATCCAATTTTTGCAGCGACGTCGGCGTCGTTTCGCGACGTCAACGGGGGCGAACACGCCTCGGACCATCTTCCACGCATCAGCATTTTTTTTAGATCCGATTTTTTTTGCAGCGACGTCGACGTCGTTTCGCGACGTCGACGGGGGCGAACACGCCTCGGACCATCTTCTACGCATCAGCGTTTTTAGATCCGATTTTTGCAGCGACGTCGACGTCGTTTCGCGACGTCGACGGGGGCTAACACGCCTCGGACCGTCTTCTACGCATTGACGCTTTTGGACCTGGTTTCAGCTGTAACGTCGACATCGTTTTGCAATGTCGACGGAGGTGAAAGGCCCTCAGCCTTGTTCCTTTCTTGTATGGCGAACAAGGGGCCGTTCGGACCTGATTTCGACGACGTCGGTGTTGTTTCATGACGTCGACGGTGCTAAGAAAGTGTTGTTTATCCAATCATGATTCATTTCTTTCTAGATTTGGTTTCAACGAAACCGGTCTATATTTTTTTATTAACGCGCGCACGTGTTTGACCCTTTTTGGGTTTCAGAATTTTTTGGTTCAACACCTGTGCACTGTTTGGACCAGTCGACCGATCATTTGGACTGGCGGTCCACCCGGATTGGCCAGCTTCACCCGGTCGCGGCCTCTGTTTTTTTTTTTTAACAACAGGCCTCCGGCAAGCCCCACCCCTTTTCCACGCTGGACCAAAGTCAGGGGATATTATTTCCCCCTTCTACAGTGCCTTCCCGACGGTCTTCCGGCATCCGACAGCAGCGCGAGCCATCTTTGGCACCTCCTGAGCTCGATCGACTACAGCGACACCGGTGGAGGAGGAAAGATCCGGCAGTCTTAGGGGAAGGTAGAAACCTTCTCCGGCGACGACGGCAGGGGCCAATAGGCTCGACGGCGTCCGCTGCGGCCCGTAGAAGAAGCAACGGCTCGACAGCGTCCGGCAGAAGAAGAACCCGGCGGCTTAGCTAGCTTCGGCGGAAGATGAGGAAGAACAAGCGGCACACATAAGGCTCTAGGAGACCGGTAATCCCTCCAATGCCTTCCCCAAATCCCCCAACTCCTATCTCTTCTCCCTCTCCTCTCTCCGTCTTTCGTCCTCGATCGATCTTCAAGTCTCCAATCCTTTCAATGTTGGCTGTGGTTGCCCTTTTTTAGGCTCCTGAGCTCTCGGCTCCATTGGGAAACCTGCCGAACAGGACATTCGCCTCCAAAATGGACTCAGAATGGTCCAATGTATACGGGATTGACTTCCCTTAACTCCACGATTCCCGTGCGTATCTGTTGTAGAACCTGCCAAACAAGGACTGTCTGGAATTGGATGAGTCCCTCTCGGGACCGGACTCCCCTTGCTATAATGGGTTACCTTCCGTTGGGAGAGTCCGGCTCGATGTGGAAACCAGCCGAAAGCCCTCCCGACTATGTCTCTCAACCATTAGAAGCACTGTAGACATAGACTGGGCTTCGGACACCCAATTTCTAGCCGCTCCAAATGCCAAAATGGGCCTCGGCCCTATTTTTTCCCTCAAAGCACAGTGCTGACCGTCCCTTCTTCTTCTCTAAGTTCTGTAGGTCCTTCCAGCTACCGTGACCACATAGCCAGCTGCACCGAGTGAGCATTTCTTCTATCCTCTTGACCCACTGTACGTTTGCCATTTCCAACAGGAGTACACATCTATTTGCTTAATCATCGGCCTTTTGTTCCTTCAACCTCCTTGATTTTAGCTTATAAGGGGAGTGAACCTTTATTTCTTGAAAAAATATCGATGTCAACAGATATTATCATTTTTAATCAAATTTTTTTCTTCTTTATCCTTTATGTATTTAATTTGATTAAGATCTTGAGACCGTCTCTCTCATTCTTGCAAGTTTATAAATATATTTTTCACCTTCTTTAGTTCCAAGTTTCTCATACATATGTTTAAAAGCATCATCTCTTGCTCTTTTAATAACTTTTTTTGCTTCTTTTTTTGCTATCTTGTATTGTTCATAAGCTTCATTGTTATCACAATTCGACAATCTCTTATAACAATCTCTTATATTCTTTATCGCCTTTTGCACTTTTTCATTCCACTACCAAGTCTCTTTTTTAGGTGGACTATGTCCTTTAGACTCTCCAAGTATTTTTTTTAGCTATCTCTCTAATTTTTATAGTCATATTCATCCACATAGCATTAACGTCTATGTCTAACTTCCAATCATTTATTTTTAAAAGTTTTATCTTAAATATTTGTTTTTTCATTCATTTTAACTCCCACCATTTTATTTTAGGAGAAGACTTTCTTTTATATGTGTTTGTTTGTGTTTTAATCTAACATATAAAATCACTAACCTATGTTGGCTTGCTAAAGTTTCACTCGGAATTACTTAACAATCTTTGCAAATAGCACGATTGGATTTTCTAGTGAAAATGAAATCAATTTGACTTTTATTTTGTCCACTTTTAAATGTTATTAGATGAGATTCTCTTTTAATAAAATGAGTATTTGTGAGGAAAAGATCATAAGCCATAGCAAAATCTAAAATATTCTTCCCTTCTTCGTTTAAATTTTCATATCCAAAACCTCCATGAACATTTTCAAATTCATGACATTTGTTTCCAACATGTCCATTGAGATCTCCTCCAATAAATATATTTTCTTTATTTAGTATACTTTGCATAAGATCGTCCATATTCTCCCAAAATTTTTCTTTAATCTCGCTACTTAATCCAATTTGTGGAGCATATGCACTAATTACATTAATTATTTCTCTTTCTATAATTATTTTTACCATAATAGTCTTATCTCTTACTCTTTGTATTGAAACAATTGCATTATTTAATGTTTTATCAACAATGATACCTATCCCATTTTTATCTCTCTTTTCCTATATACCATAGTTTATATCCTGTATTTCCTACTTCTTTATCTTTTTATCCTATCCATTTGGTTTCTTGGTTACACATAATATTAATCCTTCTCCTCTCCATACTATCAACAAATTCCATAAGTTTTCCTGTAATAGATCCAATATTCCAAATGCCTATTCTTATCTTTCTTTCAATATTTTCTTTCTTACATTTCTTTTTATAATAATGTCTATTTGTATTTGAATTTATTCTAGAACTCATATCTTGCTCTTTATTATGGACTAACTTCTTTACCCACACCCGTCCTTGATGTGAGAACATTTGCTTATTTAACACCACAATATGGCGCTTATGTGACGTGTCGCATGTGGGGAACACCCTCACCCTTGCTGTATTTTTTGCCACAGCTGGGCTCTGGTGTAACATGTCGTTTGGTAAGTACGTCCCAACGTTTATATCATTTGAATCCATATCGTTTGGTAAGTACGTCCCAACGCTGGTTGTCACCTACCGCAACCCTCCTTTCTCATCCGGACTTGGGACTGACCATGGCGGAGTTTCCAATTTGAATTCATATACAAAGCAAATATTAAGTGAATATCTCTCAGAACTGAGTGGGCATGGATAATATCTGCTTTGCCAAGATATCTAGAAATCTGTAAAATAATTTAAAAAATCAGTAAAATATTATGTCAAAAATATAAAAACATGCAATAAGATTTGCAAAATTTTGAAAAAGACTGTAAAAAAGGTCTCCGACTGCCAAGCCGAGATCCTCCTACCCTTAAACAGGAACCAGTGATCCATGTCCCAATAGAAGGGAGAAACAGAATCGACACGAAAATAGAGAACATTCTCATAAAGGTCTCCACTCTAAACAAGGCTGGAACAAAACCTGTAATCCCCAGATGGCTAAGCTACTTCCACAGAATATTGATGAAAGTTATGGGATTTGCAGTAAGACTTAATTCTAGATTAATCATTATAAAATCTTATTAAACTCTCTTACTCTCCAGCGTCATGTGGTTGCATAGAGTACAGTAGGAAGGCTGATGACGGGTGTGGCTCTCCTGTGAGCCTGGCATGGACTCTAGGGTACCGGTACCCCAAGTTCTACTCTACCTCCATCCCTTCCTATGTGAGCTGCAGCTTCCTGGCCATGAACCTTTCCTCTTTTATCTCTGTTGTTTCGTGCTCGCGCGGTCACATGGATTGCAGAATCGGCCGATCCGGATCGGGATCGGCCGATTCTTGGATCGGATCAGTACCCACCGATCCGATTCCAGCCCGAATTAGCGATCCAGTCCCGGCTGGATCGGCCAGAATCGGTCGGATCGGTCGATACCGGACCGATCCACCCGGATCGATCCCGAAATCGGTCGATCCGGACCGATTCTCCGGAAAACCGGAAGACCCGGAATCGAACCGATTCCGGGATCGATCCGGACCTGTTTTAAGGCCCGATCACCCCCAAATTGGGGTCGATCCGGCCCGATTCTCCCCCAGCGGCCCTCCTTCTGCTTCTTCTCCTTCTCCCCAAGCCTCCTTGGAGATCTAGGGCATATACTTCACCGGCGATCCAGCTGTTGGAGGGCCGATCCAGCCTTCCCAAGGGCCGATCCACCCTACACATGGTTTGTAAGGGGGGGGACCTTCGATCCCCTCTTCCCCCCGCCCCCCCCCTCCCAGGCCGGCAGCTGCAGGTTTGGGATCCCTCATTGTTTCACCCCCAATGGGGGTGGAATTGTACCCACGAAGGGGTGCTAATCACCCCTTCGGGGGTGTTGAACAGTCACCCCCGAAGGGGTGATTGTTTTGACAGTCCCCCCCTAGGTGGGGGGGGGGGTTGGTATGAAATCCCCCATTGGGGGGGGATTATTTCACCCCCCAATGGGGGTGGAATTGCACCCCCGAAGGGGTGCTAATCACCCCTTCGGGGGTGTTGAACGATCACCCCCGAAGGGGTATTTGTTTTAACGATCCCCACAGGTGGGGGGGGGGTATGAAATCCCCCCATTGGGGGGGGGGGGATTATTTCACCCCCCAATGGGGGTGGAATTGCACCCGCGAAGGGGTGCTAATCACCCCTTCGGGGGTGTTGAACAGTCACCCCTTAATCACCCCTTCGGGGGTGTTGAACAGTCACCCCCGAAGGGGTGACGATCCCCACAGGTGGGGGGGTATGAAATCCCCCCTTTGGGGGGGGGGGATTATTTCACCCCCCAATGGGGGTGGAATTGCACCCCCGAAGGGGTGTTAATCACCCCTTCGGGGGTGTTGAACGATCACCCCTTCGGGGTGGTTTTGAACCGATCCCCACAGGTGGGGGGGGGGGGGGGGTTGGTATGAAATCCCCCGTTGGGGGGGATTATTTCACCCCCCAATGGGGGTGGAATTGCACCCCCGAAGGGGTGATAATCACCCCTTCGGGGGTGTTCAACAGTCACCCCCGAAGGGGTGACTGTTTTGACAGTCCCCCCCCTGGTGGGGGGGTTGGTATGAAATCCCCCCATTGGGGGGGATTATTTCACCCCCCAATCGGGGTGGAATTGCACCCCCGAAGGGGTGCTAATCACCCCTTCGGGGGTGTTGAACAGTCACCCCGAAGGGGTGACTTTTAGACGATCCCCGGCCCCTTTAGGTGGGGGGCGGGGATTGAATTGCACCCCCCTGCCCAAGGCTGGGGGGTGGATTTCCTTGGTCTAATATTGTGTATTATTTAATTCTCATTTGTGTTGTAGATAACATGTCGGAGGAGGAGCATGGCACCGGCCCCGCGGAATTTCGTGACATTGGATGGCAACATGGCCATCTCCTTGATTCAGAGAAGAAGAGAGTTAGATGCAAGTGGTGCCAAAAGGATATGAATTGAGGTGTGTATCAGCTAAAACAACATATAGCCGGGAGGCCCGGGACGGGTGGCAATGTAAAGAAGTGTGATAAAGTACCGGCTGAGCTAAGGGAGGAGATGAGGGGTTATTTAACTGGAAGGGCATCACAGAGCATGGATTGCAGAATCGGCGGAATCGGATCGGTGGATCCGATCCGATTCCTGGCTGAAGGACCGATTCCGGGAAGAATTCCGCGGAATCGGTATGAATCGCCTGGAATCGGTCGGAATCGATTCCTTGTGGAATCGGTCGATCCGACCGATTCCTTCGGAAGACCGGGTCAACCGGCCCGGTTCGATTCCCGGTTCGATTCTGGACCGGGAATCGAACCGATTCCGGCCCTTTTAGGGCCGGAATCGACCGCCGCGGTCGATTCCGTCGATCCCGCGGCGGAAGGGTTCGATTCCGGTGATTTTGCGGCGATTCCAGCATCTATCCGGCGATCCAGGCGTCGATCCGAGCTGCCAGCTCCGATTCCAGAAAGATTCCAGCGATTCGAGCACCGATTCCGGCGGCGATTCTGGCGATTCCAAGCGATTCCTTCAGCCGATTCCGCCGATCCAAGCTCCAATCGGCCTTGAATCAACGTCTTCTTCGATCTTTAACCGGTTTTTGGTAAGATTTCTTCGCCGAAAACTTCGTACGTCCATTCTTACGCGTTTTCGACGAGTCCGAGCGTCGTTAAACGTTGTGATTTCCGACCGAACAAGTCCGTCCAAGTTTTGAACTATCCGTTTAAGTTCATTTTGCACGGGAAAAATTCCGGATATCCCGTACGTTAATTTACGACCATTTCTGGCAAATACGCAAACCCTTTAAACATACCGAATGGTGTGTTACTTGGGTTGTCTGCTTCCCGAACAGCGTCTAAATCAATTTTTATGTTATCTAATCATTTTTAGTGCATTGTTTACAATTTTTGCAGATATAAGCAATGGCCGATCAAGGTGATGCGGCACCGGACGTGCTTCCGACGTGGGTTGGGAACACGGGCGGATGGTAGACCCGGTCGGGGAAGAGGGTACGGTGCGAAATGGTGTGGGAAGGAGATGAACGGGGGAGGGGGTGTTCCTACCGAAACAACATATTGCCGGAATAGGTGGGAATGTCAAGAAATGTGACAAGGTGCCCAGGGAGAAGAGTGAGGAGATGAGAGGCTACATGACAGGTAGATCCTCTCAACGGGCGATTAGGATCGAGCAGAGGGAGGAGTTGCACGACGAACTACTCCAGAGGAGGAGGGACCGCGATTTGCCTACCTCGAAAGGGAAAGGCAAGGGGAAGGCACCAACTGAGCCGGAGCCAGAGAGCGAGGACGAGTCCTCGGACTCCAAGCTTAGACGTGCTAGGCACGATAACAAGCGTGCATTTGCTGAGGAGGAGGACAGGAGGAGGGGAGCAGGAGGGTCTGGGTCCAGAGTTGACCCAGCTTTGGGCCGATCAACATCGGCTCGCCCGACCTCAGGCTGGGACCGAGAGACTGACCCCAGGAGGCAGGAGCCACACCGCCGTTCTACTTCTATCAGCACTCGATTTACACCGAGTGAGGAGTATTTATTTAGGAAACAGAGTGCTGGGCAGATGGGGATTAAACAGGCAATGAAAGTGGTGAAGGCAACAGGAACGGCTGCAAAGAGAGCCGTTCGCCACATTGTGAAATGGTTTTTACGTACGGTATCACTTTTTAAATTAAAATTGACATTATGTGTGTTTTATTTACTTAAACTTAATTTTAGCCCGATCCTAATTTTTTTTCACTTGATGTAGGCATCCCAGCACATGCAGCCACCAGCCCCTACTTCCAGACAATGGTGGATGCCGTGGGTGAGGTTGGACCGGGTTTGCAAGCCCCGGGCAGCAGACACACATATACGGCGCCGGCACGGATGAGGAGGTCCAGGGAGTTGAAGGAGTGGATGGATGGATTTAAGTTGGTGTGGAAGGAGAGGGGTTGGGCAATTATGTGCGATGGGTGGACAGGTATCACCAAGAGGAGTATGATAAACTTCTTGGTGTACTATTCTGAGGGGACAACATTCTTGAAGTCGGTAGATGCTTCTGGGAAGATAAAAAATGCCGACTTCATTTTTTCTCTGATGGATGGGGAGGTGGAGGAGATCAGGGAGGACAATGTGGTTCAGGTTGTCACTGACAACGAATCATCATATAAGGCGGCTGAGAGGAAGTTGATGGAGAAGAGGAATCACATCTTCTGGCTGCCCTGCGCAGCACATTCCATAGATCTCATATTAGAGGATATAGGCAAGGAGGAGGGTGTATCCACACTTGTCAGGCAGGCGCAGACGATCACATCTTTTATTTATTCACATCCCCGCCTGCTACATATCATGAGATCACACACAGGAGGGCACGATCTTGTTAGGCCCGGTCCGACTCAATTTGCTACGAATTTCATTGCGTTGGAGAGTCTACACCGGCACAGGCATGCATTGGTTAGGTTCACACAGTCCGAGGAGTATTACAACTATATGGTGGACAACCCGTACGACAAGAAAGATCGATTGGAGATTCTTGTCGAGTCCGAGAAGCGAGATCACCGACAAGAGGTTTTGGGAGAGGATTGCCTACTACTTGGCAATCATTGAGCCACTGGTAGTTGTCTTGAGGTTGGTAGACTCAGATGACAGGGACCAGATGGGCACGTTGTATGATGCCATGGACCGGGCAAAGCTGAAAATAAAAGAAAAAAATCCCAGAAATTACAAATAGTGGTGGAAGATCATAGATGACCGATAGGACAAGACCTTGCACCACGATGTCCATGCTGCAGGTAACTTGGTTAAAAAATTATTTTTGCTGAATAATTGTCTTATATACACAGTGTTAACTAATAAAATCTTGCAGGATATTTTTTGAACCCCCGCATCCAATATGGAGGACAGGTGGTGAACGACAACGAGGTGATGCGGGGTACACTTGCTGTTATTCAGCGTCTGGGCCGATATCAACAGGACAGGATAGAGGCTGAGATAGAAGTTAGAGTTCATTCAATACCTTGGAGTAGCCTTACTAGGCAACTAATGTTTTTTTTTATAAAATTTTCAGATGCAGAAGTATAAGATGAGGGTCGGCGTATACTCAGATGCTGATATGAAATATTCAGTTGACAAAGTGTCACCTGGTATAGTAATAGCTTGATGAAGATTTTATTTTATTTTCATATAAGTTATGGTAGATGATGGACTAATTCTTTACCTTTTCTCTTCTTGTTTTTTTCTTGCAGCTGAGTGGTGGGTTCAGGTGAACACCAGGAGTGGATGGAATCCACTTGCTGCCATCGGTATCAGGATACTCGACCCGAGCACCGGTTCCTCCCATTGTGAGAGAACCGTAGTACATTCAACTCGATACATACGAAAAGGAGGAACGAGGTTGACCTCGACCGGGCCGGGAGAAGCCGGTCTTCTCGTCATTACAAATACGAGGGCCGCGCATAAAGAACATCGAGGATCGACGAGAAGATCGACGAAGGCACGATTTGCACGATTCGCGGGTGGTCCGTACGAGCGAGGCATTCCTCCGCCACACCACCACCCGAGGAGGTGGACGTGGATCGAATATTCCGGGAGGAGCACGCACTTGCCTCTGGATAGAGGAGAGGGAAGTCGGGGATCGTACGGTGAGTTTGATCCCGATGATCGTGCGTACGGGCTGAAGGAGAGTTGGATGGTGTTGAAGCGAGGAGGATGCTCGGCTCCACCTCCATCTACTTCTCGAGGCTCGGGCGGGACCTTCTTCTCGCCCGGCGGCTATGGAGCGACCACTGCAGCTTTAGCCCCAGCTCCAGCTCCAGTCCCAGCAGCCGCTACCCAGCCCATTCGCAGTCCGGGGAAAACGAAAACAAAAGTGACTGCACGGAATATGGTAGGATTTGCAAAGTTGAAAAAAACTTTGGGTTCCAGACCTTCTGGTACTTCAGAGATGGCTGAAGAGGTGAAGAGAAGGAAGCTAGAGGTCAGGCGTCCTGTCAGCCCTGATGACGACGCGCGAGGCTCCTTCTCGCTCCTCGGTGATGATGACGAAGAGTGCATACCGGCGACGCGGCCATCGGCGATGGCGAGTCTCCTGATTCACGGCTTCCAAAGCCGTATTACACGCTGGATTCGGATACACATGATTCTTATATACAGGAGCCACAGTATCCAGCATTTGGCTAGGTTGACCAGCAGTGGATTACACCACTAGCTCCACCATCCTCTACTTACGTCCCGGTCGTCCCGCAGTCCGATCCATATGACCTTGATGGCATGGCATCGGCATTATTTTCATATGGATATAGTCCCGGACAGTATACAAGACTGAGCACAAGGGAGGAGCGTGAAGCGCAGCAGGGAGAGGAGGAAGACTCATATTTATATCCTAGATTTTGGTAGTAGATTGATATGATGTAATTTTTTTTTCATGATGTTTCGTTCCTTTGATTTTTGAATCAATGGAATTGGAATATGTACTTAACTTCAAGTCTTCAATTGGAGTTCATTAGTATTTATTCGATGTGGTCCTGTGGATGAATGCATTGGTTATTTTTAAACAAATTTCTAACTCATTTCCTATTTTTTTAGAATTTTTTCTGAATTTTTTGATTTTTTTTGACGAAAAAAAAAATAAAAAAAAAAAACGATTCCGGACCGATCCGGAATCGATTCTCTTCCCAAGAATCGGCCGATTCCTGGGAAGAATCGGAATCGGAATCGAAATCGGTCCCAACCGATTCCGATTCCGATTCCAATTCCGGAATCTTTGTCACAGAGGGAGGTGAGAATTGGTCAGAGACAAGACCTACATGACGAGTTGGTAGGTCGGAGAGATGCCGATCTTATGGCCGGAAAGAGCAAGAAAGGGAAAGGGCCAGCATATGAAAGGGTCCAAGTTGATTCTTTATCTTCATCAGATAAGGAAGAGGCTCAGGTCAGGAGAGCCGTACATGAGAGTAGGGCTTAGGCCCGTGAGGATGAGGAACGAAGACGAGGAGCAGGAGGTTCGGGCCGCCGATGATCCGATGTGGGGGCGGGTACACGCCTGTTCGAGAGCCCGAAATCCGGAGGACACATTACGTTCGACCGATGCCGACGGGAGACACCGCCATGTATAGGGAGAGTGGCGAGAGGTCGAGGGGTATAAAACAAGCATTTAAAGGGGTGAAGGCCTCGGCGGGCAAAGAAAGAAAGCCCTAAAGCATATGGTCAAGTTCTTTCTACGTACAGGTAAAGATTTGTTGAAGTTGTGGTTAGCATTTGCTTGTTGATATGAATTTCTTGTTAGGTTAGTTATTATTAACAACCCTCTCTTCTCCCTTATCTTGTTTTTGAATTTGTAGGTGTCCCGGCACATGCAGTCACGAGTCCATATTTCCAGACTATGGTTGATGCGATTGGTGAGGCTGGGCCGGAGTTGAAAGCCCCCACATCAAAGTATATATATGAAACAGGCTTGGACGAGGAGGTCGATGAGTTGACCTCATGGATAGATGGATTCAAAACCATCTGGAAGGAGAGGGGGTGCACTGTAATGTGCGATGGGTGGACTGGAATCACAAGGAGGTCACTTATAAACTTCCTTGTGTATTGTTCTGAGGGTACCGTATTCCTGAAGTCGGTTGATGCATCATGTCAGGTGAAAAATGCAAATTACCTATTTGGCTTGATGAACACTGTGGTGGATGAGATAGGGGAGGCCAACATTGTGCAGTTTGTCACAAACAATGAGGCCTCATATAAGGCTGCAGGAAAGAAGCTCATGGAGGCTCGACCTCGCTTGTTTTGGGTGCCCTGTGCGGGACATTCTATTGACACGATGTTAGAAGATATTGGTAGGGATGCTAATGTCGAGTCCTCGGTCGACCAAGGACAACCGATCACCTCGTTTATCTATGGCTATCCACGACTTTTACATATCGTGAGGCAAAGACACCGATGGTCATGATTTGATCGGACCGGGTCCCACCAGATTTGCCACCCATTTTATTGCATTAGAGAGCTTATACGGTACAAGGCTAGTTTAAAAAGGTTCATCCTCTCCATCGCTTATCGGGAGTACGTGGATACATACATGAGCTCCTTGGATCAGTATGAGATACTGCTAAAGATGGAGCAGCTGATAGAAGATACCAAATGGTTGGAGAACGTGCAATACTACTTGTGTGTAGTAGAGCCTCTGGTGCAGGCACTTAGGTTGGTGGATTCAAATGACAAAAATCAGATGGGGTACCTGTATGATGCTATGGATAAAGCTAAGTTGAAAATTAAATAGAAGCATCCCAAGGGTTACAAAAAGTGGTGGAAGGAGATTGACAACAGATGGGACAAAACCCTACACCACGACATTCATGCTGCAAGTATATTTTAGTAGTGTAATATAATTGTATTACAAGCTACATTTTGTGTATTACCCCCACTGTCTTTATACTAATGGAGTATTAATGTCGTTACAGGGTACTTCTTGAACCCAAGGATACAGTATGGTGGCCAAGTATGTAATGATGGTGAAGTATTATCAGGCACACTATCTGTAATTAAACGACTATGTAAGACCCAAGAAGACAGAACGTGCGCTGAGGCTGAAGTAAGTAATACGTTTCATATCAATTAAACTTAGAACTTTATCTCAAGAAGAGATGATAATTGATTTATTTTGGGTTCTCAGATGACTTCATACAGGCACAAGATTGGGGTGTACGGGGATCCAGATTTGCAGTACTCACATGACAGGGTCCCCCCTAGTAATATGCTTACCCGAATTAATGACTCTTTGGTTACTTGATTTTTTTTACATAAGGTTACTGATGCATATAAATGTCTTCTTTACAATTACAGCTGAGTGGTGGATTATGGTGACAAACAGGACTGGATGGAATCCACTCGCATCCGTTGCAATTCGGGTGCTAAGTCAGAGCACATCGTCATCCCAGTGCGAGAGAAATTGGAGCACCTTCAACCTTATTCACACGAAGAGGAGAAATAGGTTGAAGACAGAAAGATTAGAGAAGCTTGTCTACTGCCATTACAATATGAGGCTGAGGATCAAGAATATCAAAGATAGGCAGAAGAGATCGGAGCAGAGATTTGCACAGTTTGCAGGTGGATTGTACCAAGAAAGAGCACAAGCCCAAGCTACTCAGGGCTTGTCCCAGGCGGATGTGGACTTGGAATATCTTTTCCAAGAAGAACATTCACTTGCAGCATGGGTGGAAGACAAGGATGCTGAGGGAGAGCCAGAGTTCGACCCGAACAACAGATCATGGGCCGAAGGAGAGCTTGACAGCGTCGTTGGTGAGGATGAAGACATGCAGGAAGCTGAAGAAAGTCAAGTTCCGTGCACAGGAGACATCCAGCTCCCCCCCCCCCGGCCGCTACAGCTCCAGCTCGGATTCCAGTTGCGGGTCCATCTACCACCACCACCACCAAGAAGATTGGTAGATTATTCAGGGTTTTAAAGAAAGTATGCTTACCTTCACAGCAAAGTAGTCAAGGAGATCCTACATTGAAGAGGAAGAAGATAAGTATCAAACGGCGACATCATCTCCTTGACACCGAGACCACTCAGCCACCTTTATCAGATGAGGATGAAGAAGAATTTGTCCCAGCCACACAACAACAGCGTACAGCGGGTGGAGGTGGAGGTGGGGGTGGCGGCAACATAGGTGGAGGCAGCGCCTCACGTGCAGGTGAGGGTGGCTCTACTAGTAGTGTACGCACGAGTGGAGCAGGTCCAGATGATTTGAGTGATAAAAGACACTAATGTTCAAGTGGCAGGGGTAGCGGACGCTGGACGAGGATGAATGCTTTTGACGAGTTTGCATCTTCCTATCCAGAGCCTGCCTCAGACAGTGAGCCTAGCTATCCACCATCTTTTCTAGCTCCACCTCCGACTGATCAGGGAGTTTATGAGTTTACCGACATTGCCCAGTCTTTATTTTCTTATGGATACGGGCCAATTATGACTGACCCTAATCAATGAAGATTTCAAGACAATCAGAATGACCAGGACAGAGATCCAGATCCATCCTACTCCGGACATTACCATAGTTGGTGGTGATGGCATATGTATAATGTATTTGTTTATTTATTTCACGCAATGTAATATGAGTGGTAAGAAGAATGTGTTGTACTATTGTGTGATTGGATATGATTGTTTGTTTGATAAAAATATGTATCTTATTTGATGTATGATGTGTTCTATTGTGAGATTGGATATGATATGTGTTCTATATGATTGATTGTTAATTTGTTATATGAATGAGTGTTCCCTATTTTTTTTTCACATTTTTTCTGAGTTCTATGTATTTTTATTGATTTGTTGACGATTTTTACAGATTTTTTCACAAAGCAAAAAAAAAGAAAAAAAAACGATCCAGACCGATTCTGGATCGGTCTGGCTCCAAGAGAATCGCCCTGGATCGGATCGATCCGATCCGATCCGGATCGGACCCCACCGATCCAGGGTCCGATCCCGATCCCGCGATCCTTGCGCGGTCATGTTTGCAGCTGTTTAAAGGAAGAAGAGGAGATGCGGCGGAGGAGCAGGCTGGGGTCCGAGGGAGCTGCTGCCATACACCATTGTCAGCCAAGGGCTTCACATGGACTAGAGCCATGGAGGTGGAGGGCATCAGGTGATCTCCTTAGGATTTTAGGCTTTGTTTTGGACCTTGGGGGCGCCAGGGCAGGTCAAGACAATGTTGATTCGGGTATAGAATTTTTTTTTTACAACCATTGAATATAAGATTCAATGGTCCTGTTTGGAGCGCATATTAAACAGAGCACATCCTCCTTTTCCGAATCCGCTCCGATAACCAGATATTATCTGTATCAGACTTAAATATCTGTCGGATCTACACAATTGGATATTATCCAAACAACTGGATGTAAATTTGAATCAGATCCGAATAAAATTCAGATCCATTTACAGCCTACATTGCATATAAAATAACCCAGAATCATCAGAAGATTTGAAGATGTCAGTAAGAATAAAAACCTTGAAATATGGTCAACCAAATATCTGCCTTCTCATTCCCCACAGTGCTCTATTTTCATCAATGGAAGAAAGAACTAACCAACAGAAAGACCATCATTGCCAGCTTCATAGAACAAAATCAAAGATCTTGTTTGCCAAGGACAGGTAAAAAATCTTTCATGAGAGTCTTCAGCAATCTTTACTGACTAGTTTAAGGAGCCTTGAATGAAGATAATTTTAGATAGGTGGTAGTCAAAAGCAAAGTTGCCAAGGCGACAAGGCATCCAAGGTGTTGAAGGGTGTCATTTCCGCTTAGGCGACAAGACAGCCGCTTAGGTGTCGCCTAAGCGGTTGAGGCGGTAATATTGGATATTTATATATATGTATATACATATACATAATCATATGAATAATTAGATGTTAGTATTATATATATTAATATATACATACAAATATATATTCATAAATATAATTATATTAGTATGTTATAATTGAATCTGTATGTTTATGTGTTCATATATTTAAATATGATTTTATTTATGTAATTATGTATGCATAAGTATGTATTTATTTTAAGAAATAATTAATCATGATAAACTTGACGTGTGTGAGAGACAAAGAAGAGAGTTAAAATAGATTTTTATAAATTTAAGTATATAACATGTATTTATAATTATGAATCTTATATATATATATAATAGTATAAGTGATAGCAAAATATTATTATAATATTATTAAACAGGTGGGAGCCTTGAGCACCTAGGCTCTCAAGGCAAGCGCCTTTTGAACTTTTCATAAGGTGCCCCGGCAAGGCGCTAGCCAAGTAGCGCCTTGCTGTCTAGGTGCCGCCTAAGCGGCGCCTTGACAACTATGGTCAAAAGTCTTTAGATAATTATTAGATGAAAAAATAAATACATGCATCTATGCTCAGGCAGTCTAGTTTTTCCAACATCATAAAAGCAGTTTAGACATAGATTATGGCCATAGTTGAGTCATTACAACCATGCCAAAGATAAGCACATAAAGAAAAGACTTCTAAAATAACATCACATAGACTGCAGGTATACCCATTATGACCTCCATGTCCACCACCTAGTTGTAGACGCAGCATTCCACACGACAATCCCATATCATCAAAAATCTGCAACATCCAAGAGTGGAAACTATGTTCTTTATCTACAATTAGTTAATAGGATGAAGAACATGAAATGCGACATATCACAGATAAGATACCAAAATGACACGATCCAGTGGTAGTTTGTAATATGCAGCAAGTGGTCCAGCCTGAGATTGAGACAAGCATACAAAAAAAAAGATAAATTTAATGGAAATGCCAAATTTCACTAATGTATTATAAGAAAACACCATAATAATTTGAGTAATTGTCTAAATCTAATCAGTAAGTTCTGCAACCACAAGATCTGGCAGCATCTCCACGAGATCTGGCGGCATCTCTCTCTCTCTCCCCCCTCCTGCCCAAACCAATAGTATTTTGAGACATTTTGTTCTCTTTCCCAATCCCAACATCAAGAGATGGGATTCAGCTGCTCTCAACTCAGTTTTATGCCTTGAGATTGAGATCTTTTTACATGTGGTTTCTTGATCAGCTGGTCCAACAGGACCCATCCAGCCCATTTAACTTGATCAGCTGCACCAGCAGATTACGCACCAGCCGGCCCTATTCGGCATAGCATACAGATCTAGCCCGATTGAGTTTTAGTTGGGTTCAACACACTTCAGTTAGTCTAGTTTAGCCAGTGCATTCGGTTTGTTTTATACGTACAGATGGCATCTTCATTTTTGTCCTGCACTAACTATTGAACAGAATAACTCCAACATAGATGAAATCATGTACAAACATGATCACTGCAGCCATCCCAATAACAACTCAGAAGCAAAACGTTCACTTGGCTGAAGACACAGCGTGAAGCAATGAGGCAGGCTTGAGGCTTTAGCAGGTGTGTTAACTTGTAGGCCAAAATTGTTGCAACCTTTCAATCCTAAAAGATGTCTTGACTAGATGTCTTGACTAGATGTCTTGACCAACATCGCTAAGCGGGAGCCTTGGCATCAGGTTAGTGCTGTGACCTTTTTTTCTTTGGAGAGGCTGTCCACTCCATGCAGAGACTCAGGAACTTGGCTTTCATGCCTGAACGTTGAAGGTTTTATGTCTTCTGTTATGACCATTGGCATTAGCCATTTCTATTGCATCAACTATTGACTTTTATCTTTCCCTGCCACAACCCTCAACGTATAAAATTTCTGCGCTAATTTAAAATCCTTCTTTGTCATGGACTATTGGGTCTTAGACTTGCATGCCTTTTTCTTATGATTCTCTGCAATGAACATGGGAACTGTGCCAGTTTGAGGGGATTCTTTGGTTATTGACTTGACATTTGGCAATATTTTCTGACTATGTTACATTAACAACAAGCTCAGCCCAAACCTGTATTTGCTTTTCTTCATAGCTTTCCTTTTCTTCTTTGGTTCTTCTCTTCAATAAAGGCACATGAGAAAGAGATTTCATCTTTCCAGAGATTGACTTGCAAAAACATTTCCAGAGTTGAAAGGAGATTTCAACTTAGACCTTTGCTCTTCTTAATGATTGATTGCTGTCTGGTAACCTTTTCTTGAAATATATTGTTTCTTGAGGGCTTTATTTGGAAAACAGAGTATCATCTTGTAGCTTTACATTGCTTGACAGGAACTTCTTTGAACATCAAATTCTGAGCTGACCACAATATAATTCCTCTTGTGACTTAGGTCGGCTTTCTGATGACCTAGACATTTGTCAAGAGGAGGCGTAAACATCCCATGCCATGATGTTTATGGTGCTAAACATCTCTGACTGAGACATTTGCTCGGCCAGAATGTACCAAAAGATTTTTGGCTGAGTTGAATGGACAGCCAGAGGACTGGAATGGCCCTGTATTGTTACTAACTGTCTGTGGATGTCCCAGAAAATGTCAGAGGATACAATAGTATGCAATGTGGACTGGTTCAGCTAGAGAGTAGCATGCTCACACACTGTTGTCAGACCGTGCAAGTGGTAAAGCAGTTTCACAAGGTGATGAGGAACAGATGAAATGCAAAGCTAAAGATGCACCAGAATTACAAACATAAAAAACAAAGTCCAGCAATGCTTAGGTAAAATGTTACGATACTGTTCTACTTGAATTAAGAGGTAACTGGAAAACAATAGGCATATCAGTCTTATTAGAAGAAACTAAACGAACCAGGCACGCAAGAAATTACTCAAGAGGTAGTGGAGATATGCATGACCCAAATACTCAGTTTATGGGATATGCTCTAGTCAGTTAACACAACAGATCAAGATTTACTTTAAGGAGGGCACACTCTAATGACACCACGACAGTTAACCAACAGCAACGATAAATGTAGAGTTAAGCAGGCTAGGCCCTATCTCTCTCAGCATGGCGATAATCGAATAAGAATAAGAGACTTACAAGCGAACCAGTCAGAGAGAGTGGGGCGTACCTTATCGCCAGAGGTGAAAAATATAGATGAAGAACATATCAGATCAACCAGGGAGGAGATGGCTAGCTCCCACAACGTGGTACCCGGACAGTAGAGGAGCTACTGTCGGTCTCAAAATCGATATGAACAATACCCAGAGAAGATCACAGCACAGGGACTCATCGTAGTAGCATACTCCTGCATTCATCAGAACAACCGAACAGAGAGATGGAAGAGGGAGGATGGGGTCAGACGATGTCCGACTAGCATCATTAGCCCTCTGGGAATTTGGAGGCAGATACTGGCATCCTTGTGGGTCACCTGAGTATCGCCTCTGCCCAGACCAACAGAAACCAGCCGAGAGGTAGGCAACCTCAGTCGGGATCAAGGGCTTGATGGCTTCAGCCAGAGCCACTACTGAGAAGAAACCCCACCTTTGGACCAATAATCCACCGTGTGGCTACACATCTGTCATCATTCCCAGGGGGCGGGACGAACCGGCGGGAGCACTTAACCGGCCAGCGGGAGGACGAACCACTTGGCAGCAATGAATCGGACACATCCTTGCAATGGGGGAGATAGACTGGGGGGGAGGGACCCGATCTCGCCTCTGTATGAAGAGGTAATACCTGTTGACCGATCGAGGCTCCAGCAATACCCAAGGTCACCTGATCGAGAGGGTTCCCTCCGATAGCATCCTCGAACCGAGCAGCCCCACCGGAAATCCTTCAACAAAGAGAACCGGAACCACCACGTAGAAGGGAAGTCATCCGCTGGTTCCTGAGGAAAAACATCGACGGAGGAAACAAAACAGAGCGGCCTGCAACAATAGATCTTCCGGAGGCCAATAGGCAGACGGTAGAGAAACCCTCGGATCCAACACACATTGACAGCCAACCCAGGACCGATCTGACAGCCAACCCAGGACCGATCTGACCTCCTTCGAGCGAACACAACCTAGCATAGAGCAGGGATACAGATATACGCACATACGGAGAGAAACCCCCTAGAATTGGTCACCCTCCGATCGGTCGGGACAAGCGCTCTCCATTGTACTCAATCGGAGAATCTGCCGAGGAGTAGAAGGAGGAGACGGAAGGGCCCGAGGTATCTCCTTCATATGCCGAGGCTATTGAACGCCGCTGACGGAGGTGCTAGCGGGAGGAAGAAGCGAATGGGGATCGCCATCGCCGGAGCTCGAATGCGCAGGAAAAGGAGGAGAGCGAGAGAACGCGACTGCTCGAACTGACCCACAGACGTCGCGTCGCTCAGTACTGTCGCGGACACCAGTGGGAATTCAATTGCCCTTAATCGCCATTCGCGCCCGCCTCAGCGGAACCGGAGAAAACGAAAACGAGAGACTCTCTTTTCATTAATTTCTTCTGTGTCCGTACACCGAAGGTCGGCCCCCCCTTAATAGGCAGGCCTGAGCAAAATTGCCCCAAAACCCAAAATTAAACCCGGTGTAACAAAATGACTCAAAATAAAGAAAACGTACCCAAGCGCTACCAGGTAGAATGAAACGGACGAGGCCCAATAACAAGAAGAAACCTAAGTGAACGTGGACCGCTATCTATCAAAATCTCCTTAAGGTTGGCGGCTAAAACTGAAATAAAAAAAATGTCGCTCCTACACAAATGTGTGCGTGGTAAAATGTATATGAGTATCTGTATGTATTTTCCCAAAACTGTCAGGACCATGCTCAGCTGTCGAACCAGAGAGAGCCCAATTGCTTTGGCCTTCTCCTATAAATTTTCTGGAAAGAATTGAATATGTCTTGAAACCTGGTGTCCTCACCACAAGGGCAAAGCAAAGGTCTGCTTTTCCCACCAACTTTGGGCTATTTAAGTGGTAAAGTGGCCAAAGTAGAATCCACCACATCACCTTTATCTTCCTCGCTTTATTGGGAAGGGAAGAAGTAATATTGGGTCCCTTTGGATCCAATACAACAAGATCAGGTCACTAATTGACTGGATCATTATTATCGAGTCCATTGGACCCAATAATATGATATCTGATGACTTGAGCCATCAGATCATCTCATACTAGGTCCAACGGACCCGGTAAAAGTGTCTTCCCCACCTGAGAGTAAAGAAGTTTCAGTACGATGCACAGAGCTGTGACCAAACCGCCAATGTACGGATTTTGGCCCCTTGTTCGACCGAAAACAGGTGGAATAGGACCGGAATCTGATATAGTGTCCTCCTGGACTATTTACATGTTCCTTTTTCTTCGTTTTTCTGGTTACGAAAAATGTAATGAGCCCTTTTTTTTGTTTTTTCTGATTTCCTGAAATATGGTAAGCCATTCTCTTTATCTATTTACATATAAATTTTATTCGTTAAGTTGTCGGATAAATTTATTAATTGTTTGATTGAAATGATAAATTTTATATTTATATATGCGTTATTGTTAAGATGTTTTGTTGTATTTGGTGGGACGACAGCTCACCTCAACCCCAATTAGTCTTACTGTTTAAGTACCGCTTAAACCGACACTTTATTGCTTAAGTAGTAAATGGATCTTTAGTCACTTTGGTCACTTTGTCGCCTTGACAATTATGTGTGCATCCTAAAGATGCCAAACATGGATTCTCATGTATGTGAGATTACTCTCATGTACATGTATCTTTCCTACTTTTTTCTACATCTTATTTTGGTATGTACATGCGGATATTGGTTGTTCTTTTCTATGATTGTTAGCATGCTTAATGGAACCACCTATCACCATCTAATAAAGATAAGAAAGAAAAGAACCAAGCCTAGCCTAAACCAAGCCTCATCAGAAGTTTAATCAAGTACCCCACCAAGGAGGCTGGATAACCGAGGTGGTGTAAAGGCTCGTTACGAGTATAGGGGCTAGAGGATTTATTGCAATGTCAAGAGATTTGCCACATTTACCATTTTGTAAACTAAGGTGCTGTTTAATTGCACTTAAATTGCCCTTAAGTCCGATTCGGTCAGATGTTAGGACATTCAGACTGTTTGGTAAATGTAACTGGTTAAGACCTGAAGATATCAGAACTTGGCAGTTATGATCTAAATCATTAAGTGACGGATCATGCACTTAAAACTGAACCACTCTGTTTCCCATTTAACATGTTGTCTACTATCGCTACAACTGATAAGGTATTGCTAGGATTTCCACCATATGTATGTTGGGGTAGGAGTCCACAGAGGTATTTTGACAGTTTAATAGAATTTGAATATGAAAATGGCCAATTTAGTATTTATTCTTTTGATTTGATAAGAAATCAATATATATTGATATTACAATAAATAAAAAATATATAAACAATTAAAATTGTCATATATAAATAAAAGATAAAAGTAAAATAATAATGGTTAATTTCAAAAAATTTAATAGTGATACGATATTTATTCACTCATGATTTTGATTTGATAGGAATCGAAGTCACATTTGCTAAATGTGTCGGAAACATAATTGGATACAAATAATATTGTTACTTTGAACACTTTATGGTAGGGGTATGGAACTTCCATTTTAAGTTGATTTTTTTTGAATTGAACAAACAATGAAATCAAAATGAACAGATTCAACCAAACTCATTTCAAACCAACTATGATTGTTTGTCAATTTACAATTTTAATTATCCAAATTTCATGTTTAGATGTTAGACGTCAAGTTCATAGTTGTCAAGGTAACAAGGCGTACAAAGCGTTTGACGGCCTTTTTACAGCTTAGGTGACAAGGCGTCCGCCTAGGCGTTGCCTAGACGATAAGGCAGAGTATGAAGAGGGATAAAGAATGTAAGTCTCACATGTCATTAACATTATATAACAGTTCTAAAAATGCTAAAATGTAATAAAATTAACATGTATTAAGACTTTAAAACTAAAATTTCTATGAAGAACTTTGATGTAACCTCAAAATTTAAAAATTTAGAGATTTTGGTTTTAGAAATTCATTTTCCTTTTGAATTTGAATTAGATTTGATTTGACTTTAGTATTGACTTTGTAAGAAAATAAATGATATTTCATAAAAGTACTAACTAGGGTCAATGATATGTATAAAATTATAATTTGAGGTTGTTAGGTTCTTTGAAATTAATTTGACCTCTCCCCGTCGGATGGTGCGAAGATTCGATGTTAATTACATCGAGATTACTCAAAAACCCTTGATTAAGCGTTATAACAATCCATTGGAACAGAAAACATACATCCACAAAAATAAACATTCATACAAACACATAGGATAAAACAACCCCATGAACTTGATGGAAGACAAGCACTTAATTTGGTTTTGAATTTGATTTGAATTGAATTGATTAAAATTGATTTGAGTTGAATTGGTTTGATTAATTTAAGTTGATTTGAATTTTGGTTTGATTAAATTGAATTTATTTGGGTTGGATTAACTGGAATTCAGTTTGAGTTGGAGTTGAATTTGAATTTTGCCTTGCTTGATTAATTTCGATCTGTTTTATTAAGTTTGACTTGAATTTGATTGGTTGAATTTAATTGTTTTTGGTTTGGGTTGAAGTTAGATCCGTTCATCATAATTGAATCAATTTGTTTGAGTTGTTTATTGATTTAAGTTTGGTTCAATTTGAATTTGTTTGTTTAAAACTTGGTTTGAGTTTGAGACAGTTTGTTTATTATTTGATTTTTGAATGGGATTTGGGCTTAGCTTATGGCATATGGTTTCTTAGGAAATCTGATTTAGTTTATTTTTTTAAGAAATTGGGATTTGCTTATGGGTTATTGTTTTATTCGCTTGGTCAAAATTGACTTGCATATGTTGAACAGATTGGTTTACAGGTTCAATTTGATTTAGTTTGAATTGAATTTATTTCATTAGAATCCATTTGAATTTATTTAGTTGAAATTGAATTGAATTTGGTGCTTGATAGATTGTTTAAATTTGGAGTTTTGTTTGACAGATCTGTTATCAAGTTTGGTTTAATGTTCTGTTTTGAGATTTATTTGGATTTGTGGTTTGCTTTATTGAATTTATTTGGTTAAGTTAATCAATTGGGTCTGAGAGATTGGATTTTGAATTTGACTTGAGAAGTATGATTTGTTTTGATTTGGATTTTATCCAGGAATTTGTTGCCTTAAGTACACTGTTGGCACCGATTTTTTTTAAATTAAGCTCATGCATGTAATGAGCTTTGTCTTAGAGTGGGCCCACTTGAAGGCCAATTTATTGGTCGGGTAAACATACCATTGGATCGGTTTAATTCAGGTGCCAAATGGACCCATTGGTACCAATTCTGGCCCATTTACATTCTTGTGGTAGGCCCGTTCAAGAGAAGAAGAGGAGAAGAAAATAAATAAATAAATAAATAAAGGAAGAGAAGCTGTCGGAGCAGGGAAGGAAGCCTACTCCCCGTCGGACTCTACCCCGGAACCTTTACTAATGACGGCAAGGAACTGCCGTAAGAAGGCAATAGACTGATAAGGAAGGGAGGTGGGTCGATCCCGCATGCTTAGAGACTGCTCCGAGTCCTTCTCGGAGCCGCAACTCCTATTTCGGGAGGTCTCCAGACGGAGGAAGGGAACGATCAAAGCTTATAAAAACCCAGCATCCTCTCGGCTGAACCCGGCGTGAACAGACCCCCAAGGAGAGCCATCGAGAGACCGAGAGAAGGAGAAGAGAAAGAGGACTTACCGGAGTCGCCTTCACCCCGGCGTCGCTCGAAGCCAATTCAAGCTCGTCTGTCCAGAAGCCACAGCCGTTGGAAGCCCCTCTGCAGAGGCTTGCCATCGCCGGAAGTCCCTCCGAGAGCTGCCGCTGCCGTTGCCGGACTCCTCTCCGGAAGCTTCCTCTGCCGGAGCCCCCTTCGCCGAAGCCTCCGTCGTAAGAACTCCTCTCCGGAAGCCCCCTTCTTCCACCTCCATCGAAGGGCCAAGGGACGCGCCACCGAGCTCCCACCTTCTTCCGCTGCCGCCGAGGGCGACGGGAACCGCGCGTCGATCGCCTGCCGGCTGTCCGCTGCCCTCGTCCGGTCGGGAGGAGGAAAAGCGGCCGGAGTATTTTGTTGCCAACTTAGGTCCATGTTGGCTATGTTGTGGGGCCCGCCGGGAAGGGAAGAATGAAAAAAAAAATGATGAAAATGGCCCGTCGAGAGTGGCCGCGGCCAAAAGCCGCGCACGTGGGCGGCCGCGGGAGAACTTTTGACCCGCGGGTCAAAATGCAGGTGGGGGCCCACCCAAAAGAAGCTGTTAAAAAAGAAAGAAAGAAGATGGCCCAAACAAGGTCCCGCGGGAGACAGAAAGGCCCACCAGGCCTCGGTGATGCAGGGTTCGAAGAAGGCTTAATGAAAATTAATTTTTCTTAAAAGATATCCTTGATGGAAATTAAATAAAAATGCACCTAATTAATTAAACAAACCGAGGCGAGCATCCGGCCGGCTAAAAACCCGCCTCATGATCTCGGCATAACTTAAAAGAATGCAAATAAATGGGAAAGCAATAGGCCGGCTTTAAGCACACCTCTTGACCCATAATTCAAAAAAATAAAATAAAACAAACAATAAACAGAAATTAAATAACAATCTACTTAACTAATTCACAAACCGAGACGAGTATCCGGCCGGCTAAAAACTCGCCTCATGGTCTTGGCTTAATGTAAAGGATTCAAAACAAGTAGGGAAAGCAATTGGCCGGCTTTAAGTACGCCCCTTGACCCTTTAAGGTAGACATACAAACGTCTCATGAAAAGACCCCAATGTCTTACCATGCCCCAAGAGGGAGTTACTTACCCATTATGCCATGGGAAGGCTATACATGATTAACATGCCGATATGCCGAACTATGAGCTAATGAGGTTCATCAATCCATGAGATGAGTCCCCACAAGCTTATCAAAAGCCAGGTGTGCTCAATCTCAAATCAATGAGAGGTATGCCCACAAGTCTATCAAAGACCGGGTATTTTCCATCTCGGATTGATCAAACAGATTCCATGTTCATCAAGGACTCAATGGAGGCCTGATTTCAGGTCATTCAAACGGTAAGAATCATGTCTCATGTTGAGAAGAAATAAATGAAAATTCACGCTCGTTGCACAGACTTATACTACTAGGAGAGGACAGCTACATGAGCTACATTGGAAGGCAAGATAACAAAAAAATATGACATAAACAAAGTCTAAACATCTGAAGTTGTAAAAATCTGAAATTCTGAAATTCAAGCCGAAACCTGTGAACCTAAAAAAAGGGAAGAAGAAAGGGCCGGTAAAATCTGCAAAAATCTGAACTTCATATTCAACACAAGGAACCTGAACGTAAAGAAAATCTGGAGCAGGGTTTGACAAAATTGAAAGATTTTAAAATCTGGAAACCTGAAATCTAAAAAACTGAAAGATTCTGAAATCTGAAAATCTGAAAGTCTGAAATGTGAAAATTGAGAGTTAGAACATCATTTGAAATCAAAACCTGCAAACTGAGAATCCAAAACTGAAAAATCTGAAAATTGTAAAGTCTGTAAAGGGTGCTCTGAAAATTGGAGCGCACAGAATCTGGAAATTTGAATATGCAATTAGAGTGTAAAAAACAATTTTTTGGACCGACAAATCTGTAATTTAAAATCTGAAGCGCTCCAAAATCTGAAAATTCGAAAGTGCATAATCTGCGAGAAATCTAAAGTCTGAAATCTGCAGGAGATCAAAAAAATCTGCAATCTGAATTCAAGGAAATTAAGACATTCTTAAATAAATTTCAAGCACAATCAAATCAGTAATCAGAATTTAAGTCAAGTGGAATAAAACCAAATCAAGTTCAAACAACTTAGAATCCAACCAGAATTTAAAGACAATCCAATCTCATAAATAAAATTTAACCAAATTTTAATCAAACAGATTAAGATTAAAACAAACAAACTGAATTTAAATTAATAAACAACCCATAAGCAAATTCAAGACAATCAAACCCCAAATCAATCCACATAAGCCTGAAACTTACAAGTCACATGAAAGAAAACCCAGAAACCTTAAATTCTTACATCAGAAAACGTCAAATTCATAAAAAAAGAAAAAAATAATAACAATCTCTCAGATGCAATTCAAATCAAATTAAAACTCACACACTAAATCCAAATTTCAATCAATTTAAACAAACTCAAATTCAAACTAAATCAAATCAACTCAAATACAAATCAAACTCTCCAAATCAAATTCAAGTCAAACTTAACAAAACAGATCCAAATTAATCAAACAAATCAAAATTCAAACCAATTCAAACCAAAATTCAAATCAATTCAATTCAACTTAAATTAATCAAACCAATTCAACTTAAATCAATTTTAATCAATCAACTCGTATTAAATTCAAAACTAAATTAAATGCTTGCCTTCCATCAAGTTCACGTGGTGATTTTCTCCTGTGTTTGTATGAATGTTTACTGTGGATGTATTGTCTTCTACTTCAATGGATTGCTATGACGCTTAATCAAGGGTATTCGAGTAATCTCGATATAATTAATGTCGGATCTTCGCACCATCCGACGGGGAGAGGTCAAAATTAATTTTCAAAGAACTTAACGACCTCAACATATAATTTTGACCCTAATTAGTACTTTTATGGAATACCATATATTTTCCTAAGAAGTCAATACTAAGGTCTAATCCAAATTCAAAAGAGAAAATGAATTTCCAAAACAAACAATCTTTAAATTTTAGATTTTTGAGGTTACATCATACACCCTTTGTTCCAGCAGAGCTTGATTTGTATTTTTTTTGTTTTCTTTTAATAGCTTGCAGTCCACTATGGCTTGAGTTTGATGGGCGGCTGAATTGTTGAGACTTGTTTTGGTGTGCATTTTTTATTTTTTGTTCAGGTGACTTTTAGTTGTCATGAGTTCAATTCAAACTTCTGGTTTTGAGATTTGTAATTTGAGCTTCAGAATTTATTATCCCTGCTTTATTTTTAATTCAAGTTTGAAATGCTCAGATTTCTGTAGACCTCACAGATTCTGTTCGGAACATGAATTTTTGATTGGGATTGCAGGTTTCAGATTTATGTGATCTGATTTTTGAATTTCAGACTCGGCAGGTTTTAGATTTGCTGATTTCAGATTCCGCAGGTTTATGAACTTCACAAATTTGATCTACAGATTTTGTTGAAAGGCTTCAATTTCAGATTTTGGATTTTATGCTCTGACTTCTGATTTTCAGGTTTGTTTCAGATTTCAATTTCAGATTTGGGTGTTTAGATTTTCAGATTTTGGACCCCAGTTCCCATATTTCAAAATTTTCAGATTTCGGAGTCCAGATTCTGCACCATTTCCAGATCTTCAGATTTGTGCAGATTTCAGATTTTGTTCCCGATTTTCAGATTTCTGCATATTGTTAGATTTCAGTCTTCAAATTTTAGATTTACATACGTTTCATATTTTCCATATTTCAGATTTAGATCTGCTTGAATTTCAGATTTTTTACGGGTTACAGGTTATTATAGGTTCAGATTTTTCAGACTTTATGTCAGTTTTTTTTTTGTTGTCTTGCCTTCCAGAAAATTTCATGCAGCAGTCCTCTCCTTGTAACATAAACATGTGCACCGAACATGAGCTCTTCATTTGTTCTCTCAATATGAGACATGATTACAACTCGACCAGAAATGTGACTCCATGAGTCCTTGATGAACTTGACAATTCATGGGCAGCATGTACCCGGTCTTGATAGACTTATGGATATCCCCCACTGATTTGAGACTAAGCACACTCAGCTTTTGATAAGCATATGGGGACTCATCTCATTGTCTTGAGACCGAGCATGTCCCGACCTTTGATAGGTTTGTGGGAAATGAGCTCATATCTATCTTTCATGGCTCCTTCATGAGTTGATGAACTGCTTGCTACACCGGTAAGACATTGGGGTCTGTTTTTATAGACCTTTAGATGTCTACCTTAAGAAGAGGGTCAGGAGGTGGGTTTAGAACCGGCCTCCTGGTTTCCCTTTGTTTTGAATTCTTTTAAGTTGAGCCGAAGCCATGAGTTGGGTTTAAAACCGGCCTTATACTTGCCTCGGTTTGTTTGAATTAAATGAATTTTTATTTAGATTAAGTATATTATTTGTTTTATTATTATTTTTGAATTAATTATGGGTCAAGAGGTGGGTTTAGAATCGACCTCTTGGTTTCCCATCGTTTTTGAATTCTTTTAGGTTAAGCCGAAGCCACGAGGTCGGTTTAGAACCGGCCTTATGCTTGCCTCGATTTGTTTAATTGATTAGTGTATTAATTTAAATTTTCCTTGGTGCACTATTCATCCACCAGGTTCACTGGGCTGTCCGCGGGCTTCTCTATTGGGCCTCACCGCTGCCTCTCCTTTTCTTTCCTTTTTTTTCACATCCTTTTTCCTGTGGGCCCCACATCCTGGTTTGACCCGCAGGTCAACTCCTTCTCGCGACCGCCTCCTCGCGACCGGCTCTTCACATGCGTGCGCCCTCCTCACGCGGTCGACCGCCGCGGCCATTCCCCCCCCCCTTTTTTTACCGGCGGGCCCCACAACATGATCCACTGTGGAGTATAGTGGGGGGAGGAAATAATTCTCCCCCCCAACCCCCGCGGCCTCTTCACCCCGATGGGCTTCACCTACAGCTCAGCCGCGGCAAGAACGGAAGACGGCGACGGTGAAGAGACTTGGAGGGGCTCCTCCTGTCGGCTCGTCCGGAGGAGACGGTGGCCTCGACAGTTCTGGACAGGAGAGAAGGTGACTCTGGCAGTCTTGGAGATCTCGGCGACACCTGCAGACCTCGGCGGATGATTCCCCGCTCGCGGCCGCCGCTCATGGACTCCGGAGGGCAGCACGGTGATGGCAAGGCTGAAATCAGCTCCAAACGACACCCCGCGGGTAGAAGAACACTTGTCGGGATTACCGTGGGAAGGAGAAGAGGAGGCCGACGGGGCAACAAATAGCTTCTACGGTAAGCCTCCACTCTCTCCTGCTCGTCTTCTGTCTCTCTCTTGGCCCTCTTTCGATTTCTTCCCCTTCTCTATTCTTTTCTTCAGCCTCTCCTCTTGTTCTCCCGGTTGATCTCCGCCTATGTTTACTCTCGGGGGGGGGGATCCTTTTTTCTCTGCCTTGGCCAGCTTATATAAGCCTCGGCGGCCTCCTTTCCTTGCTAGGAAACCTCCCGCAATGGGGATTCCAGCTCCGAGACGGACTCGAAGCAACCTCGAGGCATGCGAGATCGACTTGCCTACTTTCACGGCTTCGATAACCTCATTTAGTGGAGCTTTACGGGACTTCCTCTCCTTAGAGGAGTTTGAATTGCAATGGGATCCGATTGAGGGTTGGTTACGGTGTCGGAGCCTTCCTCCATCCGTTTTATTTCCCTTTTCTGCAACTCCTTCTATTGCTCGCGACCATTTCCATTGCAAACCCCTCCAGCACCACTTGCCCTAAGGGTAAGGGAATATGGGCTAGTATTTCACGCTCTTTCTCACAAGATCCGTGAATTGCTACCCCCCCCCACTTTTTAAACGTATGCATGACTAGCCATACTCTATTTGGGATAATGACAACTGTGATACTGTTTGAAGTCTCACAATTCGGACCACCATGCACATTCAGCTATTTTCCTATTGTCCACCTAATATTTATGAATTGTTTCGGTGCCAACAAACTTCAACAGCCTAACATGTACAAAAAGTAAATATAAATTTAAGAAAACAAGTCAACAACATAAAGTAAATTGACTTACCGAATAGCATGATACATACTTTTTGAATCATGTTGTCTTCATTCATTCCCTAAAAATCTGCATACCACTTTTCATAACACATGCAAAATACAAATACCAAATAGGCAAATACCAATTTATATTGTCACAACCTATCCTCAACTACCATCAAGTAAAATTAAAATCACAATTAAACAAGGCACAACAAAGAAAACATGTAAACAAAATACATGAAAGTCCTAAATGTCTCAACATGACAAACATTTAAATTACACAACCAAAGTCTTAAATTTTAAATCCAAACATGAATTTCTCAAGAGTGGTGTCTATTTCAATGTTCTCCTCATTGTTGGCATCACCATCATCATTTCCTCCATCTGCTACCCACGTTGCTGCATCATTATCATCATCATCATCATTTGCATATTCATCTTCTTCAAGAAATTCTTATTCACCATCACTCACTTCATTATCCCTCAAGGGTTGGGATGTACTTGCTCTTATAGCTCTATCTTCTGAAGCTCTCATTACAATATCCACGTCTTTCTATGTCAGCTCATCACATTCATGAGGAAGGTCAAGTTTAAATTAAATTGAAAGAAAGTAAATAATTAACAAAGAAGTGGTGATGATAGCATCCTCTTGTAAAATTTCATCACATTTATGAACTATGTCCGAGGTGTCTTTAATCATCCACTCACAACCCCAATCTAGATCTTGCAAGCATATAAGGTCATATTTCTCTAGATAATTTTTCATATCTCTAAATCTTTCATAAAGACGTTTATTATATTGGACATAGACCAAATCATTCAACCGCTTGTGCTCCAACCAATTCCTCTTCTTAGAATGAATATATACATAAATTAAAGACATGTTAGGTGGCATCATAGTTAACCATTACAATTACAAAGTACCAAGAATACTTACATGCTCAAATATGCTCCAATTGCGTTCACAACCGGAAGAACTACAACATAGTCCTAAAATCTTCAATGCAACAACTTTCAATTTTGGTGTCTCCACTAAATTGCATCCACCATTTCACTTCATAAAAAAAACCATTAGTTCAAGATAACTAAATTTTACACAAACATTTAATATACTCAAAGTCTCAAAAATATACTTACATGGAAGCTTCTTATCACGTGATCTTGTAGCAAACGGAATGCCAAACATTCCTCTTTCATCCAAGTACATTGAAACTTGTTCCCCTATCTTATCTTGCATTTTCGGATCTGGCAACAATCTCTCAACACATGTATAAAAAGCCTTCTCAAATTTTGCAACATATATCTTTAGATCTTGCCTCAAAATAAAATTTAAGATTTAAGAAATAACCAGCTGCATGTAGAGGCCGTTGCATTTGAATCTCCCATCTACAGTCCACAATTTTCAATATAGGACCATACTTAACTATTTTTGAACCAAAATTTTCAATTATGTTTTGTCTTGAATACTCCATGACAGCATAAATATATCTCATAGCTGATTTTTCATCTCCATCAACCAACCTTAAGACTTGTAAAAGTGGCTGACATCCTCTGAGTATTTCTTCAACCTCGTGCCAAAATTTAACTTGGAAAACAATTGACGATACATTTTTCCCTGCATTTGTCTTTCCCCATACACTTTTGTGCCAAGCATTGGATGAGAATAACTTCCACAAACCTCTTTTGACAACATCATCAAACAACTTCTCTAAGGTGAGAAAGGTAGTGGCAAATCGGGTGACTCCACATCTAACAAGCTCCTTGCCTTTCGTCTCTTTTCTCATAAAGTTCAGCAATCGAGTATGATTATAGATATAAGTGGTCAATTTCCTAGCCTTCGAAATGATTAGTGCATAGGCTTTCAACTTTCCAATGTCCTCTAACATAAGATCAACACAATGAGTTGCACAAGGTGTCCAAAATAAGCTCTTTCTTTTGTCCATCAACAACCTCCCAGCAGCAACATTATATAATGCATTATCTGTAACTATTTGAACAACATTAGTCTCGCCAACTTTCTCAATCATGTTATCTAATAGTTAGTACAAAAGGATAGCATCCTCTTTCTTATCCGAAACATCAACAGACTCCGTAAAATAAGTCCCCTTTAGATGATTTATTAAAAAATTGATCAATTTTCTGTCTTTTGTCAGTCCACCCGTCACACATAATAGTGCAATCATATACCTTCCAATGCCTTTTGTAATCTTCAAGCATTTGACCTGTGCGTTCCACCATTCTTTTGAGGAGAGGGACTCGTAATTGATGATAGCTAAGAGGCTTGCAACCAGGTTTTAGACGTCCTACATTCTCAAACATAGTTTCAAAACTTCTTAATTTAGCAACATTAAAAAGAATTCCGACTTCATAGAACCATGTTGCCATAGATTCCTCAAAGTTTTCTTTCTTCTCTTTCTTGAATTTACTCCCCAAAGTACCTTGTCTACTTTGGCCACTTCGTCTAGCATCAATAAATTGTTCCGTAGACATCCTTGTAAACATATCCATTGTACCTTTACCTTTGCTTTGACATGTTTTGAAGTGTCTAACATCTTTTTCTTTGTTGTAGAAATAGCCCTCGGTCTGGAAATTGACTCTGTTTCCTCATCATTTACGTCTTCATCTTCATCTTCCTCGGCGTCATCAACATTAGTTATGGAAATAGTCATCTTTCTCTTCTTATTTTTACTCATCCATGCTAACATTTCTTCAGCAATGTCCTTTGTAGTTTTCGGACATTTGTTAACATCAGTATATTCTCCTATCAGGTGTTCCTTTTGCCTTTTTATCCCGCCATTTGTCACCAATCCACATAAATCACATTTGACACGATTTTTATCGTTTTCTGATGGCCAATGTGCATATTTCCATCCGGGATCATTAGACTTTGCTTTTTTCTTTTCTTCTGTCCCAGATGATTCCATTCTATTGTTACTACCAGCACCAAATAGCCCTTCCATGAATATAATGAAAATATGCACTACCAAATAATGAAATGAACAAAGTAAATAAATTCCACCATGGAATGTTCAAAACGTGTTCAAAATGGACATAGACAATAAAAAAAGTACATAAGATGTTTAAAACGTCGGCCAGGAGACGTTCAAAGCATCGGCCCGGAGACGTTCAAATTTGAAACGTGTTTCGTTTTGAATTATAGGAAGTGTATAAGATGATTACAATTGCCTAACACACGTTGAAAGATTAAACTTGAAGAAAACAAAGAGGAAATATGGATGGAAGATTAAAAATAACAAACTTTACAACCTAGGTTTACCGGTCGCAGAGGTTAAAGAGGCGTCGGAGCTTCTTTGAAGTTGAAAGACTAGTGGAGGAGGAGGAGAAGATCTGTGGAGAGGCGTCGGAGCTTCCTCCAAAAGCCACTGGATCGAGTGACTACGGCGGCGGGTAGCTGCAGTGTTCGCGTCGACGTCGACGTCGGCGTCTGCGTCGGCGAGTGAGCCGCGCAACTTTTGTCGGGTCGAGGCACCGAACGGGTAGTCAAGTCACACTTACTGGAGGGTTCAAGTATTGAACCGGTGCCCATGAACCGATGAGGTGAACCGGTGCCATTGAGGCGTGAACCGCCAGATCGCGGCAGCCGCTCGCCTAGGCGAGTAGCCGAGCAACAAGGCGCAGTTCAATTGCCTTGTGCACCTAGGCGGCTTACAGCGGATGCCTTTTCACCCATCGGCAAGGCGAACAAGGTAGGCGCTAGAAATTTAGCGCCTTTATGCCTAGGCGGCACCTAGGCGCCGCCTAGGCGTACACCTTGACAACTATGGTCAAGTTATCAACTAGTCTTAATCATTAAGTTTTAAGACATCTTTATTACACATTCAGATATAAGAAGTGAACCTCAGATCTCATATATCAAATATCAGGGTTATCAAATGCACCTAAGGGCTCATCCAAATAGGATTGATCAAGGATTTTTGAATAGGAATCGGTCACCAAATCAGTGGGTTGGTCAGTCTAATTTGAACTGACTCTTAGATAGATAAACCAATTCAAAATCGATCCAAATTATTTTTTTTATTAAAAAAAATCATTAAAATCATTAAAAATTAAATAAAATATGAAACACTCTAAAAATTTATTAAAAATATAAATTTATTAACTAACATGTTTTAATGTCACAAAAATGATAACACATTGACATAACTATAAGTGTTTCTTAATCAAATATAAGATGAGACAAATGATATACCTTTCACCAAAATTTGTAAAATTGACTGTCATCCCGGTGTTCTTCTTGTTCTCAGCTACTCCACAGATTGTTGTCCCTCATTATTGACTAATATCTATATGAAAATAAGGAATCAACCATCTATGTGAAGTCATAAGTGTTGTCATGATCTAGCTCTGAATCGGTGGGTGGATAGCATGTCTTGAAATCCACGGGAGAAGTGGGTTCTGGATAATATGATGTCGCGTAGTGATCAAATCATGGAATGCCGGGTCGCGACCCGGGTCGCGACCCGGCCCCGACCCGGTCGGGTTTAGGCCCGACCGGCCCGGTCGCGACCCGGTCGGGGCGACTCCCCCGGCCGGGTCGCGGAGTCGTGGCCGGGTCGCGCGGGTCGCGCGGTCCCGGCCGGCCAAGCTCGCGCGACCCGAACGTCGCGGCCGTTGCCGGACCCGTGCCGACGGTCGTAGGGCGCGGCCCCATTCGGCCATGGGGGCTATTTAAAGCCCGAGGGGCTCCCCTTACTCCCGCCCCGCTCTCGCTCTCGACCTCTCATTTGTGCTCTCATTGCTCTCATTGCTCTCATTTTGTTCCTCGTTTACTTAATTATTTCATCGAAGCATTTCATTAGTTCATTTAGTAAATTTATTTAATATTAGTTCCATTGATTAGTGGGTTAAGTAGTTTATTCTTTTTAATACTTATTTGCTTACTTGCATAGTTAGTTAGCTAGAAGATTAGTTAGATAATTAGTTTAGTTGTTACTTAACACATAATTAGTTTGAAGGTATAGTTAATTACTTACTTAATCATATCTTTAGTTAATCATTCATTTTATATAAATAAAAGTATACTTACATTAGTAGTCACTAATTAACGTCATTAGCTAGTTAAATAATTAATTACTTACTTAAGTAATTATTTACTTAAAAAATGTCTTCTCGAACGAAACAACCCGAGGTCCCGAAACTACGGCGCGACCCGGGTGATCCGGCTTGGTTGCATTGCGATTTGATCTCCCGTGGCGGAGAGAAAAGTGCAATGTAAATATTGCGACAAAGTAATATTCGGTGGTATTTATCGTTTAAAATTTCATCTTGCATGCGTGAAGGAAACGTTTTTCCTTGCGCGCGGACTCATGGGAGGTCGGAGCTCGATTTCGTAGGCACCTACAAGCGATGGAGCGAAACGAAGGGAACTAGCGAAACGGCATAAAGAGACCGTCGAGAAGAATTGCAACAACGGAGACGTTCGTACACGTTTACGGAGCCGGACAAGAGAGGCCGGATATTTTTGGAGACGAAGAGTACGAAGGTATGGGAGGTGTTACTCGTAAACGTTGTTCGTTCTTATTTTAAAGGATAATTAAGTAGTTAAATACTTAAATATTTTTTTAAAAAGATGAACTTCTCGCGGGAATGGAAACGAAGTCGAAGATCGTTCGCCGATGAAGAGTTATAGACGCGCGGCCGAATGATGGGTCGAAGTGCCGGAAGTGGGAGTGGTCGAGGAAGCGGAAGAGGATCGACCGAGCCACGCAGATGAGGTTCGTGATCTCGCGCGGTGACGACAGGCGGTGGGTCCCGTGGATCCCGTAATCAGGACCGCGACAACGTCGAACGACAATCGCGACGGCGATGAAGAACCTCGAATTATGTAAGGAGAGGATTGGCGGGCAACGTCGAGTGGTTCTTTCACTGGCGACGTCCGTAGTGCCGCGAAGGGACCGTACTTACGAACGTGATCGACGCGATCGCGGACGTCGGGAGGGGAGTGCCTGGTCCCGAACCCGAAGGAGATATACAATGTATATCTTCTGTGGAAGTGCGAAACGAAAGTACGTGCGGTCGTTTGAACGCGTATGGGAGGAACGAGGTTGCGCGTTAATGGCCGAACGGATGGACCGGTAATTAAATTTTCTTTTACTCATTTATATTAGATGTATTAACATTCTTTTGGTATAACTTAGTTAATATCTTATACTTAACGGGTATAGTAGGAAGACGATGATCGATTTTAGTGTACGATCGGCCCGGCGCGGTCTTTTGGAAATCGGTCGACGCATCGGGACCGAGTAAAGAATGCGAATGTCTTTTGCGATTGATAGATGGAGTGATAGAAAAAATAGGAGAGAGCCGGGTAGTTCGAGTAGTCGCGAGACAATGCGGCCGCATGCAAACGGCCGGTCGGATCTTATGGTCGAAAGACCCGAAGTTGTATTGGACACCTGTTCGCCCACTCTTTAGACTTGATGTTGGAGGATATATGCGAGGATCCTCGAATAGACGGGGTAGTTAAGCCCGATTTATTTCTTCGTTTATTTATAACCGCAACTTTGTCGCTTGCAACATGAGGGGAACGCGAGGGCGAGAGTTGTTATGGCCGTGCGGCCGGTTCGCCTCATTATATTTCCTTAGAAAGTTTATTGAGTCGAAGGAGCTCGCAACTCGAATGGTCATTTCATAGGGTTGGGGTAGTTGGATGAGTTTAGATGTAACCCGTCGGATAAGAGAAAGGGGAGAAAAGTAGAAGAGACGATAGAGAGTGGTGATTTTTGTAAAGTTGTAAAGAAGACGTTATACATCGTCCAACCCATAGTGAAGGTACTAAGGATAGTTGACGGAGATAGAAAAGCAGACATGGGGTATTTATATGATGCGATTGAAAGAGCCAAAGAAGAAATCTCCAACACTGTGTCCGACTTCGTCAAGTGGTGGGAGATTATAGATCGTCGGCAGGAGCGTACATTACATCAACCCATACACGCACAGGTATATTTTCTTAAACATTTACTAATCTTTTTATTAATCAAAGTTGTGTATAACTTGTTTACTAATACTATTTGGTTCGTAGGTTACTTTTTCAACCCAAGAATCGCTATAGTCCACATTTCAAGGCGACGAACGAGCTATTAGATGATGTGAAGAGTGTCATCCGACGGTTGCTTGGTGACGACGACCGGGCTATTATCGCTTGCAACAAGATGTATGATTACAGAATACGGAGTTTTCACTTTGGAACGAGCAGAGTTAAACAAGCTGTGATGATACTAAGTCCGGGTACGTAGAAATGTTTTTCATCACTGAATTAATCAAAGCTTACTTAGATAATAATGTACGACATTCAATTTATGTAGCTGATTGGTGGATAGACCATGGTAAAGTACCATGGTACGAGGACTTGGCGGACATAGCCATCAGGGTCCTAAGTCAAACTACTTCGGCTTCGGGCTGTGAGCGAAATTAGTCTACATTCAGCTTGATTCACACAAAGCAGAGAAATAGGTTGACATCAAGGAGGCTTGAAGACCTCGTGTATTGTCACTACTACATAAGGTTAAAGTTGAGGAAGTTGGAGAGAATGAAGCGAACCGGATGGAACAAAAGAGTTGGATAGCACAGGCAGCGGGACGTTCGGTCGACGAGCCGCCAATTGAAGAGGATATCGATTTGGATCAAATATTCTACGAGAAGAACTCCTTAGAAGCTTGGGTCAACGACCGAGAAGGGTTGGGAGAACCAGAGTTCAACCCCGAAGACCGACAATGGGCCGAAGGAGTGCTCGACGATGTCCCTTTAGCCGAAGAATTCTAGATCCCTCCCTCACTAGCAAAGCGCCAGAGGACCGGAGAAGGAACTAGTCAAGGTACGCAAAGTAGGCGAAAAGGTAAACAAGTTATGACTGATCCTTTTGATATTGCAGATGCTGATACGGTCGAAGACGATCGAGAAGATACGCCGTAGCCGAACATCCGAGTGCGACGTACGTCCGAGGATTCGTCATCAAAGAGTAGCAGCGATGATGGTGCTGGATACGGGGGCGCGAACACTTTACAAGTACAAGGGACCTCAGATCCTCCCATATCTCCTACAACGTCGTTACGTTTTACCGGCGATGAGCAATATACTCATGCGACCCAAGATACCGATCATGGTGGAAGGCCACAAGGTAGAGGAGGTCATCGTAGCCATGGAGTTGGAGCAGAATACCACGATGTCTCCGACTATGTGTATGATTCATCCCAAGGCTCTTGGTTCCCTACATACGATCAAGAGTATTGTGGAATGAATTATGTGGAGTCATCGAATACTTCGATCCAATCAACCTATAGTTATGGTGACTCGTTTGGATCAAGTCTTAGGATAGTTTCCCGAGGGACAGACGAATATGATCGTCATGTGTACATGTATCAAGCTTTGTACTCAACCCAAATGACATGGGAAGAGTACATCAACTACCTACAAAGTGTAAAACACATCACGTTGGAATAAAATTAATGCATTATTTATTTAAATCATGTCATTTAATTTATCCAATTTTTCTGTAATTTTTCAGATTTTTTTCGCATTTTTCTTATTTTTTTTGAATTTTTCAAAAAAAATATTAAAAAAAGGGGGTCGCGACCCGGGTCGCGACCCGGTCGGCCTGGGGGTCCCGCGACCCATCCCTCCTTGGATCAAACAACTCTTGGTTTTAGCTACTGACTTATCCCCCTAGAATGTTGTCTGGACTCCAAATTATATGCACCTACACCACTGGTATGTGTACTAAAAGAAGAACCACCACTATCTCCTCCTCCACCATTGATACGTCCGTATACAAATTGGATGGATGGTATAAACTCACTGCCATCCTCAGGTGCTATGTTATCCAAAGCGTGAGTCGCCTGAGGCAAGGGACCCAGCGCCTCGCCTCAGGCACCTAAGGCGGGTGCCTCAAGCGCCCGAGGCGTTTTGAATATTTTAATATTATTTATTTTAATAAAGATATATGTGATATTAAATAATTGAAATAAATATATAAAAAACATGAAATCATTAACTAACAAGAGTGGCTATTAAATATAATATTAGAAAGACGAATACAACCATACAACTATAATAAAACAATAAAACTATACAACCTTACATAATACATAAAGTAAGTCTAATTCGAATACAACTGTAGAAATATCACTCACTAGTCACTATCAGAACCAAGATTGGTGGGAGCTTCCTGATCATCATTACTGGTATCGTCCGAATCTTCATTAGAAATACCACTCCTTTCTCAGAAGACCTAGAAATTCATTTCAAACATGTAAAAACAAAACATTGAAATTAGAACAAAAAAAATAACCAAACTCAACAACTAGAACTAAGACATGTAGTGTTTAAAATACGACCTCGTACTTGGCCCCTCCTCTTCATCCATTCCAACAGCAAGTTCTACATCTCTCCATCTCAAGTCTTCGCCTTCATGGACAAGATCTCCGTCTTCATTTGCAATGCACTCACTTGATTTATCAAGGTCATCTAAGGATATTGGGTCTAGACCTGATTTCTCCAACCTTAGATGTCTTTCTCTAAGCCTTTGGTTGTATTGGACGAATACCAAATCATTCAATTTCTTTTGTTCCAATCTATTCCACTTTTTTTTATGAATCTATACAACAACAAATAAAAATGAAAATATCATTCTATTAACCAAACAAATGATATTGGATTAGCTCAAATGACTTGAAAGTGGAAAAGAATATTACTTGCTCAAATGTGCTCCAATTACGTTCACAACTAGAGGCACTACATGTTAAGCTCAATATGCGTATTGCTAACTTTTGTAAATGAGGAGTCATGCTTCCCCGATATACCCACCAATTTGCTACAAAATAACAAATGGCTATTAAAGAACACTAGAGTGATTAATACAAGTTTAAAAATAAATAAGCAAATCATCGTACCCGGAGACCGGAGTAGATGTCTTTCGAAGCCTAATAGCTATGTCCCTACCAAACATACCTTGTGACTCTCTATACATCGCCAATTGCCTAAAAATTTGAACTTGGTCTTCATGCAAAGGTACCAACTTTTCAATACAATCATACAACCCTCGCTTGATTTCATTGTCACTCTCAATATTGGGATTGGCATAGTGAAACTATGAATTTAGATAATACCCCGCAGCATGCAATGGACGATGTAACTGAAAATCCCATCTTGTCAATGATATCCCAAATTAGGTCATATTTATCTATTTTATCATTTAGTGCCATTTTTATTCATTCCTTGGCACGATCTATGGCTTCATATATATCACATTGCAGGCTTTTCACCATCAACTATTCTTAATACAAGGACAAGTGGTTTGAAGATCTTCAAAGCATAAGCCACTCCTTTCCAGAATGTGGTCTTCAATACAATTTCACAACTCTTTTCTCCTTCAACTTTTTTATTCCATCGATTGTTGTTATTTGTTCAATCCTGCGAGGTGAACATACGTCGCAAATCATCCTTGCATGTGTTTGATGTAACCTCAAAAATCTCAAAAAGAAAAAAGATTTTATGTTTCGGAAATTCATTTTCCTTCTGAATTTGAATTAAATTTGGTTAGACCTTAGCATCGACTTCTTAGGAAAATAGATGGTATTCTATAAAAGTACTAACTATGGTCAAAATTATATGTTGAGGTTGTTAGGTTCTCTGAAATTTGTTTTGACCTCTCCCCGTCGGATGGTGCAAAGATCCGACGTTAATTACATCGAGATAACTCGAATACCCTTGATTATCGTCATAGCAATCCATTGGAACAGAAAACATACATCCACGAAAATAGGCATTCACACAGGAGAAAATAATCCCATGAATTTGATGGAAGGCAAGCACTTAAGTTGTTTTGAATTTAATTTGAATTTAAATTGTATTGAATTGATTTGAATTGAATTGGTTTGATTAAATTTGAATTGTTTTAGATTTAGTTTGAATTGATTTTAATTGATTTTAATTTGAATTTGACAGATTGTTTTGAACTTGGAATTTCTTTTAACAGATTTGTTGATCTTTCTGGTTTGGGAGTTTAATTGGGATCTTCAGAATTTCTTGAAACTAACAGATTTCTGATTTGCAGATGTATTCAGATTTTTAATCCTCATTTCCAGATTCTTCTTCCGGATGTTTCAATTTGCAGATTTTACATTTCAAAATTTGAATTTCAGAGGTGATTTCAGGTTTCAGATTCTGTTTTAAATTTCAGTTTCAAGTCTTAGGTCTCTAGTTTGTGATTTTGCAGATTTAACAGATTTCGGATTTTACAGGTTCAGAATTGCTGTATTTTATTTCAGATTTTGGTTGCAGATTTTGATTTCTCGGTCTGCAGGTTTCAGATTCTCTTTTGAAACTTTTCAGATTTCAAGTTTGTTTATGGATGTTCTTTCAGACTTACAGATTTCAGATTTTTACAAATTGGTTTGGATTCCGAATTTTGGAGTTCAGATTTTGAATGTGTTGCTCAAATCGGAATCTGGTTTCAGATGTAGATTCTGACAGAATTATGTATTGAATTTGATTTAAACGGTTTGATGTTGTTCCCATTTTACAGATTGCAGATTTTTCCTTTAGATATCAGATTTACACATGTTTTCAGATTTTTTTTATTATGATAGCTCTGTATGTTACAGCTTCAGATTTCAGTTTTTTTATTTATTTATTTTTGTTGTCTTGCCTTCCAGAGATTTCATGTGATTGTCCTCTCCTTGTAGCATCGACATGTGCACCGAACATGAGCTCTTTATTTGTTCTCTCAATATAAGACATGATTACAATTTGTCCAGAAATCTGGTTCCTTGAGTCCTTGATGAACTTGACAATTCATGGGTGGCATGTACCCGGTCTTTATAGACTTATGGGCATCCCCCACTGTTTTGAGATTGAATACACCCGGCTTTTGACAAGCTTATGGGCAATCAACTCACTGATTTGAGATTGAGCACGCCCGGCTTTTGATAAGCTTGTGGGGACTCATCTCACAATTTCTGAACCTTATTAGCTCATAGTTTGGCATGTCGGCATGTTGATCATGCATAGCCTTCCCATAGCATAATGGGTAAGTAACTCCCTCTTGGGGCATGGTAAGACATTGGGATCTTTTTAAATAGACCTTTGTATGTCCACCTTAAAGGGTCAAGGGGCGTGCTTAAAGCCGGCCCATTGCTTTCCCTATTTGTTTTGAATTCTTTTAAATTAAGCCAAGACCATGAGGCGGGTTTTTAGCCGGCCGGATGCTCGTCTCGGTTTGTTGAATTAATTAATGAATTTTTATTTAATTTCTGTTTATTGTTTGTTTTATTTCATTTTTGAATTATGGGTCAAGAGGCGTGCTTAAAGCCGGCCTATTGCTTTCCCATTTATTTTCATTCTTTTAAGTTATGTCGAATCCATGAGGCGAGTTTTTAGCCGGCCGGATGCTCGCCTCGGTTTGTTTAATTAATTAGGTGCATTTTTATTTAATTTTTCACTTGATTGTGTCTTTTTAAAAAAACTTTTATTCTTTTTAGCTCCTGTCGGAGCACTGTTCACCGAGGACTAATGGGCCTTTAGCCTTCGGACGCACAGCCCATTGGCTGCCTTCTCCTTCTTTTTCTTCTTCTTTTTTTTTAAACACCTTCAATGGTGGGCCCCGCCATAGGTTGACCTGCGGGTCAACCCTCTCCCACGGCTGCTCCCGCGCGCGCGGGGGGCTCCTGGCGCGGCCGCGAGCCCCCTTTTTTTTTGGCTTCCTTTTTCTGGGTGGGCCCCGCTCCAATTTTGACCTGCGGGTCAAAATAGGATCACCGCGCCCCTCCTCCTCCCGACATATGCCAGCCTGGACCAAAGTTGGCGAAAAATGAATCTGGCGGGCTTCTCTTCCTCCCGGCCAGGCGACGGTGCCACGAATCCTTGCAGGCGGCCGACGCGCACTCCAGTCTCCCCCGGCGACGGCAGAAGAGGGTTGAGGCTCTGGCGACGATAGCAGCTTCAGGGGAAGGTTCCGACGGCGATGGTAGCTTCCAAGGGAAGGTTCCGGCGGCGATGGCAGCTTCCAAGGGAAGTTGCGGTGGCGATAGCAACTTCCGGAGGGATTCCCGGCGGCGATAGCAGCTTCAGGGGAAGGTTCCGGCGGCTTTGAATGAGGGGGGTGGCTCCGGCGATGTTGCCTACAGGTGGATCAGGACCCAAAGGCCCTGTGTGAAGGTGATCCCCGGCACTGCCGTAATCCCTCCGCCCCTCTCCTCTCTTTTTTTCTCTCTGGCCTCCCTGTTCTTCGATCCCTTGGGGGTCTGTTCTCTCCGGGGGGTATTCACGCGCTCTCGGGGATCTCTCACGCGGGGTCCCTTTACGCATGTTTGGCAGAGCTTATATAAGCCTTAGCCGTCTCCTTCTCCTGCTAGGAATCCTCCCGAGATGGGAGTTGCGGCTCCGAGAAGGACTCGGAGTAATCCTGAAACTCATGGGATCGACCTCCCCCTTCCCTTCTTATCCTCAACTGCCTTCTCACAGCAACTCCTTGCCGTTGCTAACGTCGGATCCGGGGTAGAGTTCCATAGGGAATAGATTTCCTACCCTACCCGGACAGCTCCTCCTCTTTATTTGTTATTTAAAATTTTTCTCTCCCTTCTTTTTTTTTGATGTGGATTGGTAATAGAGGAGATGGCATCCATGGGCTGATGATTGCTGGCTCCATGGACCACTAGCCCGATTGGGCTATTGCAGACCTCAGCTCTTGGCCCAACCGGTCCTCTTTTAGCTGCTGGCCTGCCTCCAAATGGGCTTTAGTTCTGTCTTCCTCAGTCGACAATTCTAGCTGCCCTATTCCTCTTTTCTTTCTTTCTTTTTTTTCTTTCTTTTTTTGCAAATTTTAGGCACCAACAGTGTTTAAGCTGTCCAAACTCAAATAGTTAGTTGCAAATCTAGTTACAGCTGCACGAACAAGGTTCTTATCATTTGTGTATTTCCTCGTAAGTGCTAGAACTTTGGTGTGGTCATAAATAAAGTTTGTGACATATTTTACATGTTGAATAATGGATTTTATTGGTGACAACTTCGAAACATCTTCAAGCATTAAATCAAGATAGTGGGCAGCACACGGTGTCCAAAACAAATGGTGGTGTATGTCCATTAAAATATGGCCAGCAGCCACATAGCTCGCCTCATTGTCCGTAACAATCTGCAAGATATTAGCTGGACCAACCTCCACAACCTTATCAAGAAGACCTGCTAGCAGCCTGACATCTTTTACCTCTGACGAAGCATCTACTTATCTTAAAAAAATTGTCCCAATATGAGTGTTTACCAAAAAGTTAGTTAATGATCTACCCCTTCTATCTGTCCATGCATCTGACATGATTGTGCAACCAAATCTTACCCAACTGCTCTTCTCCTTCTCTACCAATTTTTGAGTGGTCTCAATCTCCTTAGACAAAAGAGTCTCTTATTTCATGATAACTTGGTCCTTTCAAGCCTAAACCAAACTGACCAACTGCCTCTAGCATTGGTTGAAAGCTATTCAGGCAGATAGTATTGAAAGAAATATCCGCTTGGTACATCCATCTAGCGATATACTAAATACATCGCTCTCTTTCCTCTTTCAAATATTTCTTTTCCTTCATTGTTTTGGCCTTGGACTCCTCAGGAGGTGCACAAAAATGATCCATGAGTCCTTTCATCCGTTGAGAAAAAAATTGAAGTAAAAACTCATCTACATTTTGTGAAATCTTGTGAAGATGTCTTCATTTGTTGTTGTCCTTACCCAAAAAGGTTGTCCCTCCCTTCCATCTCTCTAATGCTCATTGCCTTTTCACATCTTGTTTGTTTTGCCTATTGCATACATTGTTTTATCTCCTTCTTAGCCTCCATGCTTGCTTTCTTGCAAGCAGTCACATTCATCCCCAAGCCTGCAATGTGTTGCTTCAAACGAAAAATGCCTCTTTTACACTCTTTTTGGCAAAATTGACACCTAACAAGATCCCGGTTCCGAGGATCTATTAAAATCTCATATTTCCATCCAACATCTTTGGATTTAGGAGGTGCTCTTGCTATGGAACCGGAGGCTTCACTTGTAGACATAGACAAAATGTTAAAAATGACTCACAAAATGTTAACTTTTGACTCCAACGAATGAAAATGATGTAACATTTAACAAACATAAATATCTAATCAAATATGTGCTACATGAAATAACCAAACGAATGAAAAAATAAACCAAAAAAATCACCTTTGCACAGACTCACAATGGCAGCAACGTCGGATGGCAGCGGCGGTAACGTCTGGCAGTAGCGGCAACGGCATCGGCAGCTTCCGGCAACATCCAACTACGACAGCGACGTCGTCTGACAGAGGCAGTTGCGGTGTCCGACGCCTACAGCGGCGTCGGGCAGCAGCGACAACGGCTTCCGACGGTGGCGTGGTGGCGTCTGACTGCTGCGGCGGCAGCGGCGGTGTCGACAGTGGCTTCCAGCGGCAGCAGTGGGACAACAAGGCACAGGGCGGAACCCTTGTTCCGTCGGGAGGGTTGGGTGCGATGGGGAGAGAGAGAACTGAAGGGGAGATGTTTAAGTTAATCGGATCCGATTCTTACCGGACGGGGGTGAGAGGCGCACAAGGCGCCCGAGGTGGCCGTTGAGGCGGCCGAGGCGTCGGAACAACTGCCAAAGCGAGGCAGTTTTCATCCGCCTCGCCTCGCCTCACCACCTAGGCGGTTGAGGTGACCGCCTCGAACAACAGAGCTCAGGTGAGAAGGCCTATGTACTATCTCCTGGATTTAAAAGACCTTACCTGATGTCCAATTTCCTCTTTTTAGGTTCTTTTTGTTCTTCTAATTGGAATAAAGTGCCAAGTCCCAAGTCACGTTAATATATCTTTTTCGATGATACAAAAGGCCTATGCAGCCTATGTGTCATTTTCTTTGTTTTTTTTTTGAGTAGGTTGTGTAGGGGCTACGGTTGGGACCGAAGGGGATGGGGCTCTGTTACCAATAAGGCTCAAGCTGGGAGTGATATATGCTGAATAGCAAGAACAACCTCCTCCATGGGTTCAGCCTCAATACCGTTAAGCTCCCCTTTAGTCTATGCACAGTCATCTAGGTCAAACTCTAATGGTGCCCTCCCTTGCGTCTACTCCACCCAAACAGCAAGTGGGTGCTCCTTCTAGAATAAGTAGTACATATCCACCTCCTCAGGTGTCTAGGACTCTATAGTAACTCTCTCCTCATAAGGCCCCCTATAAATATCTCTTTTGTCAACTTATGGTGGGTTTTCATACTCTTGATCTGCAAGCGCATATTGTAGTGATAGAGTATCAGCTTTTGTTGCCTATCAGACCTATGTCTCCTTCTCTTGATGTGAATAAGGCTCAATGTGCTCCAGTTCCTTTCGCAATAAGAGGAACTAGTGCTCTTGCTCAATATGTATACGACAATGAAAGCTAGTAAATTCCATCCACTTCTTGTGTTCACTTGCACCCACCATTAAATTGAAAAATTAATAATAATAATAATAGAAGACTAGTAGTGTTGTCAAATAAGAATATTCTTATTAATAAATTATTATAACTTAGATGTATATAGTAAAAGAAACTTTGTCACAGGAGCATCTCATATCTAGATCTAGGTACATTTCAACCCTTATCCTGTATGATTACATCTGAAAATAATAAATGTTACAGAGTTAGTATCTTCTTTTTAAAAACAAGTTCAATATTCATTTGTCACTTACTTCTAACTCAGCCTTTTGTCCTATTCTGCTGAGTCTTTGAAAACTTTTTAATGACAGCTAATGTACCCCTCAAGACCTCACTATCATTGCTTACATTTCCTCCATATTAAATCCTGAATTTTAAATAATATATTACATTCAAGACATGATATAAGATAAGAACACACATTTAATAATGATCCAACATTTAAATCAAAGAGAAAGAAATACATGATGCATGCACATCATGGTGCAATGTTATGCCCTATCGGGTATCCATAATTTTTTATCACATGTTGTAACATTTAAGATTCTCCTCATTAATCTTTATCTTTGCCCTATCCATGACATCATAAAAGTTACTCATCTGGTTCCTATCATCTGAGTCCACTAACCTCAAGTCTCAACATATTTACCGGTAACTCAATGATGAACAAATAATATTGGATCCTCTCTTAGAAACATTTGTCCATTTTCAACCACTCCATCTGTGTCAGGATCTCTAATTGCTCCATCCTATTATGCAAATCAACTATGTACATTATATATTCATAGGACGTAATGAACCACACCAGTGCATGTCTATGCATATGTAAACTCTCTAAGGTAATGAAATTTGTGACAAATCTTATAGGGCTAGGCCTAATGAGATCACACTCCTTTGTATATTATCTCATAATATGGAGCAAACGATGTTGGGAATAAATAAAATATATGATAAGCTGAGGCTGGCTAACAAGTATAGATACCGATGGCTCCTTACCAATATCCTCTAACATAAAATCTATACAATATGCATCACAAGAAAACTAAAATATGTAGTGTCTCTTCTCCATCAATTTTTTTCCACAGCCTTATAAGATGGCTCATTATTAGTTACAATTTGAATCACATTGTCCTCCCGTATTTCCTCCACCATGGCATCCATCAAAGAAAAAATATAGTCAACATTTTTTATTTGACCAAATGCATCTGCTGACCTTAAGAAAGTGGTGTCCTTTAAACAGAAAATCAAAAAATTAATTATGGACCGCTTTGTAATCATAGTCCATCCATCACAGATAACTGTGCACCCTCTCCCCCCACACTAACTTCAAGCCCTCTATGTAGGATTTCAACTCTTGCACCTCCTCTTCAAAGCTGGCTCTATATATATATTGACTGCTTAGGACTTGTACTTCCGATACAGCCTCAACTATGGCATCCACCATGGTATGAAAATATGGACTGGTAGATACATGTGCAGAGATATTTGCATTAAGATAGATGAAGAAAACTGTTAATCCTCTAATAGACAAGTATTTAAATAAAAAACCTTAACATTCTTACATGAATGTAAAAATTACTTCACAACACGTTTAACTACTCTCTTAATAGTCGCGATTGTTGTTTTGATGCCCTTTGAATGCTTGCTTTACTATTCTTTGGGAAGCACTTTGTTTCCTAAAACATTAAGACTCATCCACTACTATTGTGGGATCTGGGAATGTGGTGGCAGAGTGTGAGGAAGTCGATTGACAATACTTCCCAACCCCTCTCGTAATCCTACACCCTCACAGTGTGGTGATTAGCTAGTGTGAATGCTGGAATGAAACATTCTCAACGCGTGAGCCTCCTGCTCCCCTCCTCTCTTCCTCCTCTTAATATGCATGCTTGCTAGCATGCTTCGCTCTTCTCAACTCAAAGTCTGTGGATAAGTCATCCTCATCCTCAGGCTTAACTACAGCCCTTCCTGTCCCCTTTCCTTTCTAGGTAGGCAAACGGTCATCTCTTCTCCCTATGAACTCGTCGTGCAACTTATCCCTCTGTTCAATCTGGATTTTCCTCTATGAGACTTTTCTTATGAGGTAAACCCTCGTAGCCTCACTACTCTCACTAAGCATTGTCATATACTTTTTTATATTGCCACCCACTCCACCAATATGTTGTTTCAATCGAAACACTCCTTCATTCATTAATTTCTCACACAACCTGCACTGCATCATCTTCTTCTCCATATCCACCATGTGACTGTGCTCTCACCCAATGTCACAGGATGTTGGTGTATCAGACGCTTCTTACTCAACCATTTGCACTCCTTTTTGTAACATTAATAATTTAAAATATTTAATGACACAAAACATTAACTGAAGAAGAAGAAAATCAGTGGGAATTCGTTGAGACCCTAGAAGGAAATTGTCAAAATTGCCCAAAAATCACTAGAATGGTGCAGAATCATCGAAACCGAACCCTAATGACCGAAATCGCCACCCAAAATGTAGTATTGCTGTCAGAATCACCTTGGAGATAGCCAAAATCGCACTATGGTCACCAAAATCGCCAAAAACAATGCTGGAATCGCATACCCTATGTGGGAGATGTGAGAATCGGTCCTTCAAGGCCAATATTGGTCTTAAACAGTCGGCATCTAACAGATATCGCACCCAAATCGGACCCAATATCGATTCGGATCTAGGACCTAAGTTGTCCCAACCAAATCAGTCAAATTGATTAATTCAGAAAGATATCGGTCGATTTTGTACCAATTCCACCGATTCTTCACCGATCTTGCCAATTCTAACCGATTTTAGCAAAATTCAAGTCAAATTTGGTCCTTCAAGTAGAGATCGGATCAAAATATTCTAGAATCGGTCAATTCTCATTTGATTCGACCGATTTTGTAATCTATGAGATAGATTCTTACAAATGAGCGGCCTCTCATGTGCTTTAGAAATATGCTAGCAAGGGTGAAATAGACAGGCTGTGGTAACTGAACATCAAGACTCTTCTACCCGTGAAGCCAGTTGAAAATTATTTATGACTGAACACTTCAATATTCAATAGCATATAATAAGATTTCGATATCTAGGAAGAGACACGGAGATGCTTTATTTTGCTTTGTTCCAGCTTACCTTTCTTTTTTATTGCAATGTTTCCCTTTTAGTCATTAAAGATCTGTGTTCTTTGGCCACTTTAAAAAAAAAAAAGGAAGAGGCATTGAGATCTAGGATATTGAGTGAGCATGTGGTGTTTGGTATGGTGGATATTCCCTACAAGTCAGTTTTTTTAAGGTGACAGTCAAATTTCATTGATACTGAAGTAAAAAAAGTACAAAGCAGAAAAGAAAGATAAAAGATACACCACAACAGGACCAGCAACCCCACACTATACCAAGATGGTAACAATCAAGGGGAGAGACCCAAAAAGCTACATTCAACCTACAAAATCTCTTCCAACCCAACAATTGGACACTAAAGTCTTTGGGATCTGGCAGATGACCAGTGTAAGCAAAGAACCAATGCTTGACAAAAGTGGCAATTCACAATTAAATAGAAGTTGGGTCATCAAATGATCAAAGTAATCATAAAAAAATCTCATCTAATTTCATGCCCTCCAAATGGACCAGAGCACCACTGGCAAAAAGAGTCGATAGAGAAATATGGTTGTTCCTCAAACACATAATATTCCACTGCTAAATAAGGTAGATGGTTGACACATGGTCCTGCCACTGATACATGTTCTCGCAGTTCGGTATTGAGTTCACCTAGTCTAATGTGAAGGCAAAATCAAAGCTGGACAAATTTTTTCTCTCCCATTCATGGACACAGTTGCATGATTTTCTAGATGGTTTCCACCTCCCTAGGGTGGTTTCGGACCACCATGCTCTAGGTATGGTCTATGATGAAAGTTTAAAAGATAAGATTTACAAATTTTACTTTGAGATGGCTTGGACTAGGAATCCTTCTTTAAAAGAGCTGATGAAGAAATGGTAGAGTAAGCAGACCCTTGTCTCCTCCTCTGCCACTGTCAAATTTCTAGGGAAACGCAACATCATAAGGAAGAATCTTAAGAAATGGGCTGGTCAACACTTCCATACTACAGTGGCCGAACAGACTAAATAGATATCGATGATTGATAAGTTTGAGAAGTTGAATGACAGCGGCATTATCCGTGGCACTTTGAGAATAGAATGGAGGGATATCAAGAAGAAGTATAAGGAATGGTCTTCTAGAAAAAAAATTTAAATGGAAACAGAGAGATAGAAAGAATTGTGGCTCAAGGAGGGGGGCAAGAATACCAAGTATTTTCACACATTTGCTAACATCAAAAATAAGAGAAATCATGTTCATAAGCTGCGAATTTCAGGGACTGATGACATCGGTGCTAGAGCTGCTGTTTTTTATGAGAATTTGTTTGTGGCTGAGAAACTGTGGACTACGTTGAATTTCAATGGGATCCAAAAGGTTGATAATATTGATGCTGAGAACCTCATCTACCCCTTCTCTAAACAAGAGGTTCTTGATTCCATTAAAAGCATGGATCCGTACAAATCTCCTAGGCTTGATGGTTTTTCTACTGGATTTTACCCTTCTTGTTGGGATATCATCAAGGAAGACTTCATGGCAATTGTTAAAAAATTTGAAGCTTTGCATAATGTTATTAAGTACCTCAACTCTACTAAGCCGATCTTAGTGCCTAAGAAGGATTTTGTGAAGGATATTTCAGATCTCAGGCCAATTAGTCTGCCCAACTGTAATTACAAAATCATCATGAAAGTCTTAACTACTAGATTGAGTTGGTTTATTAATAAGATTTGTCTTCCCTCACAAATAGGTTTTTATTCTCAGCCGGTATATCTTTGATAATTATATTGTAGCACATGAGCGTTTGCAAGACATTGGATGAGACACCAAGAGTGCATTGTTCTCAAGCTAGATTTTGAGAAGACTTATGATAGGGTGAATTGAGCGAACTGGGATTGTCTATTCAGATTGATGCAACTTATGGTGTTTATAACTAAATAGATCTTGTGGATCAAGAACTATATTTCTATGGCCAAATTTTCTGTGCTTATTAATGGCAAAGACTTTGCCTTCTTCCCTTCTTCTAGAGGCCTAAGACAAGGTGATCATATTTCACCTCTCCTCTTTGTTTTGGTTAGTCAAGTTCTGAGCATTATGTAGGAGAAGGCTTTAATGACATACTTAATTGAAGGAATTACTGTGGGCAGTGATAATGAGCAGATCACCCAACTCATTTTTGCGAATGACACCATTATATTCTCTACGGCCAAAGTAGGGAGTTGTCTTTCCTTGAAAATCTTGCTTTATATGTTGCAAGCTGTCACAAGAATAAAAATTAACAGGAGGAAAAGTGAGTTAATCAAAATTAACATTAACGAGGACATAAAGCTGCCCTTCAGAGCATTTTCGACATGCCTTGGGCATCTCTTCCGATAAAGTATCTAGGGCTTCCCCTTTCTGACAAAGTCACCTGTGTGAACCTCTTTTTTCTGTGTCTGTTCTTTAGAAAGAAAGACATCTCCGGACTTTTCTAGGAAAATATGTGATATCCTAAAAATATTAGGTAGTCCGGTGATAGTTTTAAAAATATTAGAACCGAGGTTTGGGTTCTTTGAAAATTTCATTTTTGACCCTTCTCCGTCGGATGGTGCGAGTATCCGGCGTTAACTTACATCGAGCAACGGCTCGAACGCCTTTGATTAACCGTCGCGGCAACCTTTTTTTGGAGACATGCACATCCACAAAATAAAGTAAAGAACTCAAAAGGGCAGCGACCTTTTGGGTCTGCTCAGATGCAAACCGATTAGTTCGGGTTTGTTTTATTTGTTTGTTGGGTCGACTTGAAAGTCGATTTTGTTGATTTCTAAGTTTGAATCAATTTGTTTGATTGATTTGTTGTTTGGTTTTTTATTTGTTTTGGATTGAATTTGGTTGATTCAAGTTGTTTTAGTTTGAATCTGTTTTGGTTTTGATTTTTGATGAGTTTGAAGTGTTTTAAGCATGTTTGGATTTTTTATTTGGTTTGTTTTTTATTTTTTCTGATTTCTGAATTTTCTGATTTTGAGTTGATTTTTTGATCCATTTTGGATGTTCGAAATGTTGTTTATTTGATTCCTTTTGGGAAGAAGTTTAGAGGGTTTTGAGTTGATTTTCAGATTGCCAAAATCAGATTTTTGAAGCTGGCTAGAATCTGTTTTGATAGATTGTTCAAATCTGTTTTTTTGATTGCAGATTTAATTGGAATCTGATTTTTTGATGGTTAACAGATTTTTATTAAAAACCTGATTTTTGATGTTCAGTACGGTTCAGAATCTGATTTTTGGCAGGTTATCTGATTTGGGATTTCACCGAGCCACAAAGGGGCTAGAGTGTGATTGCCAAGGAGGGCAAGGAAGCTGGCCACAAAGGGGCTTGCTTGAGGGAGTTTGGATGGGATGAAAACAGATCTGACTAGGCTATTCTCCCGGACCCAAGATAGAATCCCATCTCGGGTTGAAATGGGCCGGCTCAGGCCTGCACAAGGTGCATTCCAACCGGGACAGATTGCATCATTTTTTTGAGACCAGCAGAAAGCTGTGCTGAATGGGGCCGCAGAGGGGCTACTTGCTGCAGGTTTTAGGAGCAGGTTTTTTTTTGGGTCTGCTTAGTGGGCCTGCAAGTGGGCTGGAATTGGGCCTCAAGGGGACCTGTTTGTGGGCTTGAATGAAGACCAGGAAATGGGCCTGTTTGAAGGTCTGCTGGATGGGCTGCAAGGGACCTATGCAAGAGGCCGAACAAGGCTGAAAATGGGCCTGCAAATGGCCTGTTTGGGATGTTCTGAATGGGCTGAAATCAGGTCACAAGGGGACCTGTTTCAGGACCTGGACATCGGCCTGCAACCGGACTCGGACTGTGGGCCGGACAGGGGCTGATTGCAGGTTAAATTAAACTGGACTTGGGCCAGATCTTGGGCCTGACATATGGGCTCGAACAGGGCCTGAAAAGGGGCCCACAGGTGGGCCGGACAGGTGGTGTTCACAGGCCTGGATTGGGGCATCTACAGGTGATTTAAACCGGGTCAAATAGAGACTGGATATGAGCTTAAACCGGGCCAGCAGGTGGGCAGTCATGGGCCTAGGAAGGGCCTGAAACCGAGTTGAGATAGGGACCTGCAGGTGGTTTGGAAATGTGGTAGGGAAATCCCATTTCAGAACCTGATTTGCCTTATTTATTTCCAGATTGTTTGAAACCGGTTTGCTTATTTCGATTCTGATTTTTTATTCTGTTGAACTTTCAGATTGACTTTCTGTTTTAATTTTATGTTTGAATTTGAATTGGTTTTAATTTAGTTTTGGCAGTTTGCATCGCCTCCGACCCATCGGGTCACCATCGGATGCCCAGTTTCATGCATTTCAAATTGACATAGAAGGTCACTTTCATTTCATGGTGAAGTACAATGATGTACAAATGTGATCGATTCTTCCCCCAATATAGGTTTATCTTCACTACTTTGGAAAAATTTCGGCATTAAGACAGCATGCCGGCTATTTTTCCAACTTAGTGAAAATTTACCCATCCAAAATAGCCAGCCTTAGCTTAGCCATATTGGGGGAAGGATCGACGGCTACGGGATTCATGCCCGCGCCTCCGTCCGGGTCGCCAGCTACGGGATGCATGCCCGCGCCTCCGCCCAAGGTGGAGTTCCCCGCTAGGGCTGAATCTCCATAATTTAATGTTGCTTTCGCATTTCTGATTTTTTATTTGTTAATTTTCTGAAGGCCAGTTCGGGCCGGTCCATTCCTTCGGCGTTCAAAGCCGGGCTTCATTTTTCATAGGCTCAACGGGCCTGCTTGAAATTCTGCTGCCTTGCTGGAGCTTCTTGGTGAAACCGGCTTGGAAGGCCACCCGGCTATGCCCTTGGCCCGTCGTGCGGTTTCCAAGGGGTGCCGGGCCGTCACCTTCAAGCCGGTCTGCTGCCTTCAAACTGCTCTCCTCTGCTTGTATGGCTTCTGCAGAACTGCTTTGGAGCACTTCCCTTTTTGCTGTGGCGGCAGAACCATGGGCCAAGAAGGGGCTGAGAATAGCCTGCTTTAAGGAGCGGAGCCTGTTTGGGGCTGTACCATTGATTACGGAATCGGTGGAATCGGACCGATTCCGACCGATTCCGGAATCGGATCGATCGATTCTGACCGATTCCATGTGGAATCGGTCGATCCGACCGATTCTTCGGAAGGCCGGGTTAACTTTAGTGGGAAGCCTCCCTCTATACAGCCACAAAAATAATATGATCTAAGAAACATCACCAACCAAATAATACTCCCCCAAGGCCCTAGATTACAGAATCGGTGGAATCGGACCGATTCCGACCGATTCTGGAATCGGATCCGTGGATCTGATTCCATGCGGAAAGACCGATTCCGGCATGAATTCCGCGGAATCGGTTGGAATCGATAGGAATCGGTCGGAATCGATCCGATTCCAGCGATTCCTTGTGGAATCGGTCGAACCCGACCGATTCGTCGGAAGATTGGAATCCTTGGTCCGGTTCAATTCCCGGATCGACTCTGGACCGGGAATCGAACCGATTCCGGCCCTTTTAGGGCCGGAATCGACCCGCAGAGCTGCCCTCGGTCGATCCCGCGGTGGAAGGAGAGGGCGCAGGCGATTCCGACGCGATTCCGGCGCGATTTTGTCGATTCCGGCCTCGATTCCGTCAATCCACCGTCGATTCCGACCGATTCCGTCGATCCAGGGTCGATTCCGGCCCGATTCGACCGATTCCGACGATTCCAGGGGCGATTCAGGCGATTCCGGCGATTCCAAGCCTGTTCTTCAAAGGATTCCGCCGATTCAAGCTCGGATCGGCATCGAATCAACCTCTTCTTCGATATTTGTAAGGTTTTTGGTAAGATTTCTTCGCCATAAACTTGGTACGTCCATTCTTACGCGTTTCCGACGAGTTTGAGTGTCGTTAAACTTTACGATTTCTGTCCGAACAAGTCCGTTTAAGTTTTGAACTATCCGGATATGTCCATTTTGCACGGGAAAAATTCCGGATATCCCATACGCCTATTTTTACACGTTTCCGATGACTCTGAGTAGAGTTAAACTCGGTGATTTGTGATCGAATAACTCCGCTCAAGTTGTTTGAACATCGATTGGATGTTCTTTGTACGGGGAAAATTTCGAATACCCCGTACGTTAATTTACGACCATTTCCGGCAAATACGTAACCCTTTAAACATACAGAATGGTGTGTTTCTTGGGTTGTCTGCTTCCCGAACAGCGTCTAAAACAATTTTTTATGTTATCTAATCATTTTTAGTGCATTGTTTACAATTTTTGCAGATTTAAGCAATAGCCGATCAAGGTGACGCAAAGACCAAAGACGTGCTTCCGACGTGGGTTGGGAACACTGGCATATGGTAGACCTAGTCAGGAAGAGGGTACAATGCAAGTGGTGTGGGAAGGAGATGAACGGGGGTGTTCTGGCTGAAACAACATATTGCCGGAACAGGTGGGAATGTAAAAAAAGGTGACAAGGTGCCCAGGGAGAAGAGTGAGGAGATAAGAGGATACAAGACAGGTAGAGCCTCTCAACGGGCTGTTAGGATCGAGCAGAGGGAGGAGTTACACGGCGAGCTACTCCAGAGGAGGAGGGACCGCGATTTGCCTACCTCGAAAGGGAAAGGCAAGGGGAAGGCAGCAGCTGAGCCGGAGCCAGAGAGCGAGGACGAGTCCACGGACTCCGAGCTGAGACGTACTAGGCACGCTAGCAAGAGTGCATTGGCTGAGGAGGAGGACAGGAGGAGGGGAGCAGGAGGGTCTGGGTCCAGAGTTGACCCAGCTTTGGGCCGATCAGCATCGGCTCGTCCTACCCGGGACCGAGAGCCTGACCCCAGGAGACAGGAGCCATACCGCCGTTCTACTTCTACCAGCACTCGATTTACACCGAGTGACGAGTATTTATTTAGGAAACAGAGTGCTGGTCAGATGGGGATTAAGCAGGCAATGAAAGGGGTGAAGGCAACAGGAACGGCTGCAAAGAGAGCCGTTCGCCACATTGTTAAGTGGTTTTTACATGCATGTATCACTTTTTAAATTAAAATTGACATTATGTGTGTTTTATGTACTTAAACTTAATTTTAGCCTGATCCCATTTTTTTTTAACTTGATGTAGGCATCCCAGCACATGCAGCCACCAGCCCCTACTTCCAGACGATGGTGGATGCCGTGGGTGAGGTTGGACCGGGTTTGCAAGCCCCGGGCAGCAGACACATATACGGCGCTGGCCTGGATGAGGAGGTCCAGGAGTTGAGGGAGTGGATGGATGGGTTCAAGTTGGTGTGGAAGGAGAGGGGTTGCACAATCATGTGCGATGGGTGGACAGGTATCACCAAGAGGAGTATGATAAACTTCTTGGTGTACTGTTCTGAGGGGACTACATTCTTGAAGTCGGTAGATGCTTCTGGGAAGATTAAAAATGCCGACTTCATCTTTTCTCTGATGGATGGGGTGGTGGAGGAGCTCGGGGAGGACAATGTGGTTCAGGTTGTCACTGACAACGAACCATCGTATAAGGCGGCTGGGAGGAAGTTGATGGAGAAGAGGAAGCACATCTTCTGGGTGCCCTGTGCAGCACATTCTATAGATCTCATTTTAGAGGATATAGGCAAGGAGGAGGGTGTATCTACACTTGTCAGGCAGGCGCAGACGATCACATCTTTTATTTATTCGCATCCCCGCCTCCTACATATCATGAGATGTCACACAGGAGGGCACGATCTTGTTAGGCCCGGTCCGACACGATTTGCCACGAACTTCATTGCACTGGAGAGTTTACACCGGCACAGGCATGCATTGGTTAGGTTCACACAGTCCGAGGAGTATTACAACTATATGGTGGACAACCCGTACGACAAGAAAGAACAGTTGGAGATTCTTGTCAGGTCTGAGAAGCAGATCACTGACAAGAGGTTTTGGGAGAGGATTGCATACTACTTGGCAATCATTGAGCCATTGGTAGTTGTCTTGAGGTTGGTAGACTCAGATGACAGGGACCAGATGGGCACATTGTATGATGATATGGACCGGGCAAAGCTGAAAATTAAAGAAAAAAATCCCAGAGGTTACAAAAAGTGGTGGAAGATCATTGATGACCGATGGGACAAGACCTTGCACCACGATGTCCATGTTGCAGGTAACTTGGTTAAAAAATTATTTTCTTTGTATAATTGTCTTATATGCACGGTGTTAACTAATAAAATCTTGCGGGATACTTTTTGAACCCCCGCATCCAATATGGAGGACGAGGTGGTGAACGACAACGAGGTGATGCGGGGTACACTTGCGGTTATCCGGCGGGCATGCCGATCTCGACAGACAGGATAGAGGCTGAGATAGAAGTTAGAGTTCATTAAATACCTTGGACTAGCATTACCAGGCAATTAAATTTTTTTTTTTTTCAGATGCAGAAGTACAAGATGAGGGTCGGCGTATACTCAGATGCTGACCTGAAATATTCAGTTGACAAAGTGTCACCTGGTATAGTAATAGTTTGATGAGGAATTTCTTTTCTTTTCATATAAGTTATGGTGACGATGGGCTAATTGTTTTCCTTTTCTCGTCTTGTGTTTTTCTTGCAGCTGAGTGGTGGGTTCAGGTGAACACCAGGAGTGGATGGAATCCACTTGCGGCCATCGGAATCAGGATACTCAGCCAGAGCACCAGTTCCTCCCATTGTGAGAGGAACTGGAGTACATTCAACCTGATACATACGAAAAGGAGGAACAGGTTGACCTCAGACCGGTGGAGAAGCCGGTCTTCGTCATTACAACGTGAGGCCGCACATAAAGAACATCGAGGATCGACGAGAAGATCGGCGAGGCACGATTTGCACGATTCGCGGGTGGCCCGTACGAGCGCAGGCATTCCTCCGCCACACCACCACCCGAGGAGGTGGACATGGACCGATATTCCAGGAGGAGCATGCACTTGCCTCTGGATAGAGGAGAGGGAAGCCGGGGATCACGCACCGAGTTTGATCCCGATGACCGCGTACGGGCCGAAGGAGAGTTGGATGGTGTTGAAGCCGAGGAGGATGCTACGGCTCCACCTCCATCTACTTCTCGTGCTCGGGCAGGCCTTCTTCTCGCCCAGCCTATGGTCCGCCCACTGCGGCTTTAGCCCCGCCTCCGCCCGGCCCCCCGGCGGCCGCTACCCGGCCATTCGCGATCCGGAAAAACGAAAACAAAGATGACCGCACGGAAAATGGGAGGATTTGCGCGATTGAAAAAAACTTTGGGTTCCGGTCTGGTACTTCGAGAGATGGCCGAAGAGGTGAAGAGAAGGAAGCTAGAGGTCGGGCGTCTGTCAACTCGGATGACAAAGACGCAGCTCCTTCTCACTCCTCGGTGATGATGACGAGGAGTGCATACCGCCGACGCGACCATCGGCAGCACCGAGTCTCTCGATTCACGGCTTCCAAAGCCGTATTACACGCTGGATGAGCAGACACCGCAGTCTTATATTATGGAGCCACAGTATCCAGCATTTGGCCAGGTTGACCAGCAGTGGATTACACCACCAGCTCCACCATCCTCTACTTACGTCCCGATCGTCCCGTATCCATACGACCTTGATGGCATGGCATCAGCATTATTTTCATATGGATATGGTCCCGGACAGTATACAAGACTGAGCACGAGGGAGGAGCATCACGAGCAGCAGGGAGAGGAGGAAGACCCATATCTATATCCTAGATATTGGTAGTAGATTGATATGATGTAATTTTTTTTATGATGTATCAACTCATTTATTTTTGAATCAATGGAATTGGAATATGTACTTAACTTCAAGTCTTCAATTGGAGTTCATTAGTATTTATTCGATGTGGTCCTATGGATGAATGCATTGGTTATTTTTAAAAAAAATTCTAACTCATTTCCTATTTTTTTTAGATTTTTTCAGGATTTTTTGGATTTTTTTGACGAAAAAAAAATTTCAAAAAAAAAACTGATTCCGGACCGATCCGGAATCGATTCCCTTCCCAGGAATCGGCCGATTCCGGCCGATTCCTGGAATCGATTCCGATTCCGATTCTGATTCCGGAATCCTTGGGCTGTACAAAGGACAGCTTGGAGGCCTGGCTTTGGGCTGCGCAAAGGGGTTATTGGAGGGCCTGGTTTTGGGCCTATTTATAGGTTGTTCAAAGGGGATAAGAACAAGGGGCTTGAGGATCCGCCCGGAGTAGACTTGGGCCGTCGTGCGGTCTCCAAGAATCCCCGGGTCATCCACCCTCACCTAGGGCTCTAGTGGGTTCCACAAAGGGGCTGTAAGGGGAATGAAGGATGGCCATGAAGGGGCTTGAGGATCCGCCCGGAGCAGACTTGGGCCGTCGTGCGGTCTCCAAGAATCCCCGGGTCATCCACCCTCACCTAGGGCTCTAATAGGTTCCACAAAGGGGCTTTTCTAGGGCCTGTCTTGGGGTCGGTTTGGAGACCTGCACACTGGCTGCCTTGGTAAGCCGTAGAGGGGGCTGAAGGGGTCTGTTTAAAGACCTGAAGATGGGCCAGCATGGTGCTAAGTATGGGCCGAGCAGAGGGTCTGGATAGGCCGAAATTGGGCTCTTTTGGGCCTTGATTGGGGCTGAAACCGGGTCACAAGGGGACTGGTTTTTTTTTGCTCCGGACAAGGGCCAGAAAGGGCCAGAAAGGGCCAGATTTATGGGTTCGGCCCAAGGGGATTACAGTCCAATCTAGGGGGGTTTGAATGGACTGAAATGGGGCATGTTGTGCAGGTTGATAAGGGCAGGAGATGGCTGGTAGAATCGATGGAAAGAAGGCCCTTTAAAGGGCTACATGGACATACCCACGATCTCTTCTTACCTTGTCTTCTTCTTCTCCCCTTTTCCTCTTTTGACCGCAGACCAGCTTCTGTAGCAGGGGACAGAGCACGGTTGGCAGCAGGTGGCAGCAGCAGCAGTCTCCCCTCTTTCTCCTAGCAGCAGGTGCAGGCGTAGGTGCAGCAGGTGGCAGGGTGCAGGCGGCAGTTTGGCAGCCTCCCGGCGTCTGAAGCAGCCTCTCCTCTGGCTGGTGCGCACCCCTCCTCTTATAGAGAGTGGAGGGGAGATGAAAAGCCAACAGGTGGACTTGTACGCAGGTCTCTTGGCCTCCCTTCGGAGGTTACACCATTAAACTAAATTTATTGATTGGCTGTCCCTTGGCCTTCCCCAGCCTTGACCTGACCGATGGGATGATGTGGCAATAGGTTGTGCGCAAGATGGAGGTGAACTGGCAGGTGCTGATGTGGCAGATGCTGAGGTGGCAGATGTTGAGGTGGCAATGCTGACATGGCAGATGCTGAGGTGGCAATGCTGACATGGCAGGTGTTGGCATGGCAGATGCTGATGTGGCAGTGTTGGCATGGCGGATGCTGACGTGGCAGTGCTGACATGGCAGGTATTGGCATGGCAGATGCTGACGTGGCAGTGCTGACATGGCAGGTGTTGGCATGGCACTTGGCCGCAGGTGGGCCTGGCCCAATTAGGCTTGGTTTCTGGGCCGGCAGGCTGAGAGGAGGCCCAAGCCCTCCTATGGGCTGCGCACAAGGCCTGAACTTGGCTGAAATGTGCCAATTATGGGCCGGGTGAATCCGGCCCCTGCTGGGGTGCCCAATTGGGCCCAATTGTGGCTGATCATATGGGCTATTGGGCCAGCTCCTAGGCCAGCCCATCTGATCTATTCTTTCCTTCTCTCTTTTTTTTTTGAAAAAAATGTACGCCAACATCACCAAAAGGAAAGACTGGGATAACGTGATTGATAAGGTAGAGGGTAGATTGCAGGGTTGTAAAGGTAAAATACTAACTGCGGGTGGCAGATGGACACTATCTAAAGCTGTGTTTCAGAGCATTCCTCTTTATTTCTTCTCCATCATAAAAATTCCTAAGGGGGTCAGTTTCCTCTTTATTTCTTCTCCATCATGAAAGTTCCCAAGGGGGTCAGTACCAGACTGAAAAGAAACAGGGCTCGATTCTTTTGGCAAGAAAGCAAAAGATAAGGACATGCATTTGGTGAGGTGGGACCATGTGTGCAGACTAACTGAAGGAGGGGTGGGGCTTTTACCATTGAATGTCATTAATAATGCTTTGCTTTGTAAATGGATATAAAAAATAAACAAGAATAGAGCTCTATGGGCAAGGATTGTGTTCTATGTATGAGGTTGGGCAGAATGGTGTATGGATTTCTGATTTCAAAAGCCATGTAAGGTTATTTAGTATTTGAAGAGCTATTTTACAAAACTAAGATCTGTTCCAATCTTGTTCTTTTATTGATATTGGTAATGGTGCCAAGACTTCATTTTGGTTGAACAGATGGTCCAGTCACACCTCTTTGGCCACCATCTTCCCTATGATGTTTAATATGTGCAGATTTCCGTATGCCACCGCCAATCTTTTTTGGGATGCCAATGAAACTTGGTGTCTCCATTTCAAGAGAGCTCCGAAGGATGAGGAGATCAGGGAACTCGTAGACCTCCTTGCCATTCTTCTGAATTACAAGTGTACCAACAGCAAGTCAGATGATATCAAGTGGTTACCATCTAAGTTTTGTTGTTTCTCGGCCAGGACTTCTACAAGGAGACTTGTCTTTGATGGTGTTTCAGTTAACTGGTTTAAAAATATTTAGAAGATGGTTGTTCCTATCAAAATTAGGTTGTTCTTTTAAAAAATCTATAAATATCGTCTCCCTACTAGTGACTATCTCAGCAGGCATGGGTCCAATCTTTCGATTTCTTGTGTGTTCTGTGGAAGGATGCAAGAGGACTTAGACCACCTTTTCATTCACTGTGGTGTTATTAGTTTTCTTTGGAAGACTCTTTTCAGGTTGGAAGATCCTCTGGAGGGAGCAGGTGTCCATTTTATCTTTGATGGTGGAATGGTCTTCTTTGAACCCATGGCCAACCTACAAAAAGGTATAGGAGCTTACTCTTCCTGCATGGTCGTGAGCTATTTGGTTAGCGAGGAACAAGAAGAGTTTTGAAGATCATTTTAAGCACCTGAAGATGATGGCTAGAAAGATGGGTTGTTTCGTGCAGGATTGGTTTTTTGCTTTATATGGCAGTCATTTGGATGATACTCTCTTCAGGGATTGTTCTGTCCCATGACTCTTCTTGTAATCTGACCCCACCACTATTACCTCGATAGTGGGGGTGGAGTTTTTCTTTCTTTTCTTTTCTCTTTCATCATACTGTAATCATTTCTTTTATATAGTGGAAACTGTAGCCTTTGGTCACTATCAAAAAAAACCAACAAAACACACTTTTTCGAATATATTTTGCAGGTAAAATTTAATGATAAATCTCCCTCCACACATCTTTCACAAAAATAATCTGATCTTGAGAGCAAACACTACCGACCAAACAATATCCCCCCCAAGGCACTTCTACAACCCTATGCTAACCTCATAGGTGGATTTCACTTAGAAAGAGGCCGCTCCATTTGGATTCCATAGGAACATATCATCCAGTCAATTGATACTAAAGTATAAAAGGTACAAAGTGAAAAAGAAAGACAAAGGATACACCACAACACGACCAGCAACCCCACACTCTACCCAGATGGCTACATTCTACCAACAAAACCTCTTTCAGGCCAACAACTGGACACCAAAGACTTTGGGATCCGGCGGACGAACAATATAAGCAAAGAACATTAAACGCTTGACAAAAGCAACGGCTCACAGTAAAATGAAAGATGGGTCATCAATGTGATCCTCAAAAATCCTCTGATTCCGCGCCCTCCAAATGGACCAGAGCACCACCGGTAAAGAAAAAGTCCACAAAGAAGTATGGTTGTTCCTCGGACACATGATGTTCCACTTCTGAATAAAACAGATGGTTGGAACATGGTTCTGCCATTGCAAATTCTAACTCCTGAAACAGATAGACCATACATAATTAACGACACCACATTGCACAAACAGGCCTAAGACAAGGTGATCATATCTCACCTCTCCTTTTTGTTTTTGAATGAATTTTTATTATTTTTTATTCCAATCCCAAGCCAACCCGGTCCTGACCCGGGTCACAACCCCAACCGACTCGGGTAAGTTTTAGGCCCAACCAACCCATTCCTAACTCCTGACCCCGCCTACCTTACTCCTAGTAGCCACAAAACACACATTGCCTCAACCCTCTTTTAAATATATTATGTAGGTAAACTTTAGTGGGAAGCCTCCCTCTATACAGCCACAAAAATAATATGATCTAAGAAACATCACCAACCAAATAATACTCCCCCAAGGCCCTAGATTACAGAATCGGTGGAATCGGACCGATTCCGACCGATTCTGGAATCGGATCCGTGGATCTGATTCCATGCGGAAAGACCGATTCCGGCATGAATTCCGCGGAATCGGTTCGAATCGGTAGGAATCGGTCGGAATCGATCCGATTCCAGCGATTCCTAGTGGAATCGGTCGAACCCGACCGATTCGTCGGAAGATTGGAATCCTTGGTCCGGTTCAATTCCCGATTCGATTCTAGACCGGGAATCGAACCGATTCCGGCCCTAAAAGGGCCGGAATCGATCGCCGCGGTCGATTCCGGCGATCCCGCGGCGGCTACCTTCGATTCTGGCGATTTCCAAGGCGATCTGAAGCTCGGAATCGACGATTCCGGCGATTCCAGCTCTGTCAGCACCGATTCCGGCGATTCCGGTGATTCCGGCGATTCCAAGCTACTTCTTCAAGGGATTCCGCCGATCCAAGCTCCGATCGGCCTCGATTCAACCTCTTCTTCGATCTTTAGAAGGTTATTGGTAAGATTTCTTCGCCGAAAACTTCGTACATCCATTCTTACGCGTTTCTGACGAGTCCGATCATCGTTAAACTTTGTGATTTCCGACCAAACAAGTCCGTTTAAGTTCTGAACTATTCGATTGGATGTTATTTGCACGGGAAAAATTCCGGATATCCCGTATGCCTATTTTTACGCGTTTCTGACGACTCCGAGCATGGTTAAACTCGGTGATTTTTGATCGAACAACTCCGCTCAAGTTGTTTGAACATCGATTGGATGTTCTTTGTACGGGAAAAATTCCGGATACCCCGTACGTTGATTTACGACCATTTCCGGCAAATACGTAACCCTTTAAACATATCGAATAGTGTGTTGCTTGGGCTGTTTGCTTACCGATCAGTGCCTAAAGCAATTTTTATGTTATCTAATCATTTTTAGTGCATTGTTTACAATTTTTGCAGGTATAAGCAATGGCCGATCAAGGTGATGCAGCAACAGCACGTGCTTCTGACGTGGGTTGGGAACACGGGCACATGGTAGACCCAGTCAGAAAAAGGGTACAGTGCAAGTAGTGTGGGAAGGAGATGAATGGGAGAGTGTTCCGGCTGAAACAACATAATGCCGGAATAGGTAGAAATGTAAAGAAATGTGACAAGGTGCCGAGGGAGAAGAGTGAGGAGATGAGAGGCTACATGACAGGTAGAGCCTCTCAACGGGCTGTTAGGATTGAGCAGAGGGAGGAGTTACACGACGAGCTACTCCAGAGGAGAAGGGATCGCGATTTGCCTATCTCGAAAGGGAAAGGCAAGAGGAAGACACTAGTTGAGCCGGAGCCAGAGAGCGAGGAGGAGTCCACAGACTCCGAGCTTAAACGTGCTAGGCACGCTAGCAAGCGTGCATTTGCTGAGGAGGAGGACAGGAGGAGGGGAGCAGGAGGGTCTGGGTCCAGAGTTGACCCAGCTTTGGGCCGATCAGCATCGGCTCGCCCTATCTGGGACCGAGAGACTGACCCCAGGAGACGAGAGCCATACTGACGTTCTACTTCTACCAGTACTCGATTTACGCCGAGTGATGAGTATTTATTTAGGAAACAGAGTGTTAGGCAGATAGGGATTAAACAAGCAATGAAAGGGGTGAAGGCAACAGTAACGGTTGCAAAGAGAGCCGTTCGCCACATTGTGAAGTAGTTTTTGCATGCAGGCATCACTTTTAAATTGGCATTTATGTGTGTTTTATTTACTTAAACTTAATTTTAGCCTGATTCAAAAAAATTTTAACTTGATGTAGGCATCCCAGCACATGCAGCCACCAACCCCTACTTCCAGACGATGGTGGATGGCATGGGTGAGGCTGAACTGGGTTAGCAAACCCCGGGCAGCAGACATATATACGGCGCTGGCCTGGATGAGGAGGTCCAGGAGTTGAAGGAGTGGATGGATGGATTTAAATTGGTGTGGAAAGAGAGGGGTTGTACAATTATGTGCGACGGGTGGACAGGTATCACCAAGAGGAGTATGATAAACTTCTTGATGTATTGTTCTGAGGGGACCACATTCTTTAAGTCGGTAGATGCTTCTGGGAAGATAAAAATGCCGACTTCCTTTTTTCTCTAATGGATGCGGTGGTGGAGAAGATCGGGGAGAACAATGTGGTTCAGGTTGTCACTGACAACGAACCTTCATATAAGTCGGCTGGGAGAAAGTTGATGGAGAAGAGGAAGCACATTCTGTTGATCTCATATTAGAGGATATAAGCAAGGAGTAGAGTGTATCCACCCTTGTCAGGCAAGCGCAGACGATCACATCATTTATTTATTCGCATCCCCGTCTGCTACATATTATGAGATCACACACAGGAGGGCATGATCTTGTTAGGCCTGGTCCGACTCGTTTTGCTACGAATTTCATTGCATTGAAGAGTCTATACCGGCACAGGCATGCATTGGTTAGGTTCACACGATCCGAGGAGTATTATAACTATATGGTGGACAACCTGCATGACAAGAAAGATCAGCTGGAAATTCTTGTCAGGTCTGAGAAGCAGATCACTGACAAGAGATTTTGAGAGAGGATTGCCTACTACTTGACAATCATTGAGCCACTGGTAGTTGTCTTGAGGTTGGTAGACTTAGATGACAAGGACCAGATGGGCACGTTGTATCATGGACCGCGCAAAATTGAAAATAAAAGAAAAAATCCCAGAGTTTACAAAAAGTGGTTGAAAATCATAGATGACCGATGGGACAAGACTTTGCACCACGATGTCCATACTGCAGGTTAGTTGGTTAAAAAAATATTTTTGCTGAATAATTGTCTTATTCATAATATTAACTATTAAATTCTTGTAGGATATTCTTTGAACCCCCGCATCCAATATGGAGAACAGGTGGTGAACGACAACGAGGTGATGCGGGGTACACTAGCTGTTATTCAGCGTCTCTGCCGATCTCAGCAGGACAGGATAGAGGCTGAGATAGAAGTAAGTTAGAGTTTATTCAATACTTTGAAGCAAGGATTGTCGTCTCGGATCTCGGCTTCATCTCGGAAGCGTGAAAGAGAAGAGATCTCGTGAGATTCTCGGAAAAATCTCGGGAGATTGGATCTCGGATTTCATTTATGCAGGGTATACTTTACCCAATGATTGCCATCTCACATCTATATTTTATCTCACGGAGATTGAAAATAAAAGATCTCAAAAAAATCTCAAGGAATTAGATCTTGGAAATACCAATCAATGTGCATGTTTAGATGTAGAATGTCATATAATATCTTTAAAAAGGACAAGATAACTCATATTAAATATTAAAATAAACTGTGAGAGAATTAGAAATGTAATACAGAGATGGTGAAGTATTGTTAGCATGAGACATACAAAGGATCTTATGTCGGACAAAATTTTATCTTGAACAATATAGATAGGAGATTGTTAACATTTTGGGTCAATTGTACATATATAGTTATTAAAATATTAAGTTATGAAATTTTATCAAACAATAATGTTTAGATGAATATTTGGAAGGATTCCATATTAAAATTGGCAATATAAGAAGGAAACTTAACAAAATCATCTAACAAGTTGGGGATAATAATTGGCAAAAAAGAACAAGGTATCACAGGTACTACATAGATATTCTCGTTTCGGCGATCTTGTTTCTCGGATGCACGGAAGAAAAGAGATTCTCGGGAGATCTCGAGAGATTCTCGGGAGATCGCATTCCATGCTTTGGAGTAGCCGTACCAGGCAACTAATGTTTTATTTTCAGATGCAGAAGTATAAGATGAGAGTCGACGTATACTCAGATGCTGATCTGAAATATTCAGTTGACAAAGTGTCACCTGGTATAGTAATAGCTTGATGAAGATTTTATTTTCTTTTCATTATAGAAGATGATGGGCTAATTGTTTACCTTTTCTCTTCTTTTTTTCTTGCAGCTGAGTGGTGGGTTCAGGTGAACACCAGGAGTGGATGGAATCCACTTGCTGCCATCGGTATCAGGATACTCAGCCAGAGCACCAGATCCCCCCATTGTGAGAGGAACTGGAGTACATTCAACCTGATACATATGAAAAGGAGGAACAGGTTGACCTCAGACCGACTGGAGAAGCTGATCTTCTGTCATTACAACATGAGGCTGCGCATCAAGAATATCAAGAATCGACAAAATATCTCAGAGGAGCGATTTACCGGGTCTCATCCTTTGACATTTTCCACCTCCTCCTCGCACAAAAAAGAAAGAAGCATGTGTTAGATATATGGCATTTTAGATGTATGTCTTCTTGAATTGCTATGACGGAGAGATGAAGGGAATGAGAGGTCCCACCGGGCGTGCCATTTGATGTAACCTCAAATTTAAAGATTTATTCTTTTTATGTTTTCGAAATTCATTTTCCTTTTGAATTTGAATTTGATTTGATTAGACCTTAGCATTGACTTTATAAGAAAATAGATGATATTTCATAAAAGTACTAGCTAGGGTCAAAATTATATGTTGAGGTTGTTAGGTTCTTTGAAAATTTATTTTGACCTCTCCCCGTCGGATGGTGCGAAGATCCGACGTTAATTACATCGAGATAACTCGAATACCCTTGATTAAACGTCATAGCAATCCATTGAAATAGAAAACATGCATCCACAATAAACATTCACACATAGGAGAAAAATGTACCTACGAAATCAGTGGAATGCAAGCACTTAATTTGTTTTGAGTTTAATTTGAATTTAAGTTGAATTGAATTGATTTGAATTTTTTGGTTTGATTAAATTTGAATTGTTTTGGATTTAATTTAAGTTGAATTTAATTTAAGTTTGATTAGTTAAAGCTGATTTGAATGAATTTTGTTGGGATTGAATTATTTAAATTAATTGGAGTTGAATTTATTTGGAATTGATTTATTTTGAATTTACTTTTAGAAATTTATTTGGTTGAATTAGATTGAATTGATTTGACTTTAGTTTGAATTTGAATTTGTTTTATTGGTTGAAATTTGGATTTGGCGTGTGAGTTTTAATTTGATTTGAATTTGATTTAATTTGAGTTGACTAATTGGTTTAAGTTTGTTTGGAATGAATTTGTTTGGAATTTGAATTTTGGCTTGTTTGATTAATTTGAATTTGTTAATAAGTTTTAACTTAATTTGTGTTGAATCTGGTGGGTTTAATTTGGGCAAGTGTTTGGTGGATTATTTTCAGGTTTGTGTTTGATTTGAGTTGAAATTATTTGGGAGATTTAAATTTGTTGATTAGGATTGGTTTACAAGTTCAATTTGATTTAGTTTGAATTGAATTTTTTTTTTCATTTGAAGTTATTTAGTTGAAATTGAATTGAATTTGATGCTTGACAGATTGTTTAAATTTGGAGGCAGATTTGTTATCAAGATTTATTTGGATTTGTGATTTGCTTTATGGCTCGGTTCAGATTCTGTTTGTTTGATTGATTCCACCTAATTTGAATTAAGTTTGTCTGACTTAAATAATGATTTGGATTGATTTAAAGATTTTGATTTGAGTTTGATTTCAGAAATTTAGAGTTCAGTCTCCTCAGATTTCTTGCAGATTCTCCGAAATCCAGATTTTGAAATGGGCTGACCTTGTACAGATCACAGATTTTCAGGTTTCGGATTTTTACAGATTTCAGATTTGCTGATTTCAAATTTTAGATTTCAGATTTTCAGGTTTTAGATTTTCAACGTGCAGTTCAAGCTCTTGGACCTAATGCAGACTTCGGATTTTACAGTTTTGGGTTTTTGCTTGGGTTTCAGATCTCAGACTTGGGGTTTTAGATTCTTAAGAATCAAGTGCCTCCCAGGTTTTCAGATTTTTAAGCTCAGATTCTGCATTTTTCATTTTGGTCCAGGAAACAAGAATTGGCTTGTTGGTTGACTTAAATTTGTCCTGTTTTTAAAAAATTTAACTTTGACAGATTATATTCTTCGGATTTTTTTTTTATCCTAGATTGGTTATAGTTCTATTAAAACCTTGGTTCAACTTGAATTTAAGATGTTCGGATTCTTGGAGTTCAGATTCCAGACAGATTCCAGATCTTTACACATGTTTCAGATTCTAAATCTCCAGATTTCAATTCCAAAGTTATATTTCAGATTGGCGGTTCATTTGATTTCTTTAAGTTCAGATTTTTTTTCTTTACAGATTCTGTCGGATCATGAATTTTCTGAGTTAGGTAGCAGTTTCAGATTTATGTGATTTGATTTTGAATTTCAGACTTAGCAGGTTTTAGATTTTAGATTTCAGATTTCAAATTTTGGATTTTACATTCTGCACATTTTACAGCCCTCGGCTCAAGGATTCCGGAATCGGAATCGGAATCGGAATCGGTTGGGACCGATTCCGATTCCGATTCCCAGAATCGGCCGGAATCGGCCGATTCCTGGGAAGGGAATCGATTCCTGAATCGGTCGGAATCCGTTTTTTTTTTTGGATTTTTTTTTCGTCAAAAAAATTCAAAAAATTCAGAAAAAAATCTAAAAAAATAGGAAATGAGTTAGAAAAATTTTAAAAAATCACCGATGCATGATATCCACAAAACCACATCATACAAATACTAATGAACACCAATTGAAGACTTGAAGACTTGAAAGTTAAGTACATATTCCAATTCCATTTATTCAAATATCAAAGAGTTGATACATCATCAAAAAAAAAATTACATCATATCAATCTACTACCAATATCTAGGATAAAGATGTGGGTCGTCCTCCTCTCCGCTCGCTCGTGACGCTCCTCCCTCGTGCTCGCCTTGAATACCGTCCGGGACCATATCCATATGAAAATAATGCCGATGCCATGCCATCGGTCGTATGGATCGGAGTGCGGGACGACCGGGACGTAGCTAGTAGGATGGTGGGCCAGTGGTGTAATCCACCGTCGGTCAACTGGCCAAATCGCCGGATATTGTGGGCTCCATAATATAAGAATGCGGTGTCCGCTCATCCAGGCGTGGTAATACGGCTTTCGAAACCGTGACCGGGTGACTACCATCGATGGCCGCGTCGTTGGTATACACTCCTCGTCATCATCACACGAGGAGTGAGAATGAGCCTCGCGTGCCGTCATCCGGGCCGACAGACGCTCCGACCTCCAACTTCCTTCTCTTTACCTCTTCACCATCTCTCGAACTACCGAAAAGTCCGGAACCCAAAGTTTTTTTCAACTGCAAATCCTCCCATTTTCCGTGCGCCACTCGTTTTCGCTTCTCCCCCGACCGCTAACGTGGCCGGGTAATGGTCACGGGACTCAGAGTCGAGAGCTGGAGTCGGGAGCTGTTGCGGTGTGGTCGCCCCCATAGCCGCCGGGCAGAAGAAGGCCCCCGCCCGAGCCCGAGAAGTAGATGGAGGTGGCAGCTGGAGCATCCTCCTCGGCCTTCTCCAAAGTCCGAGGTCAACCTGTTCCTCCTTTTGGTCTGTATCAGGTTGAATGTACTCCAGTTCCTCTCACAGTGGGAGGAACTGGTGCTCTTGCTCAGTATCCTGATACCAATGGCCGCAAGTGGATTCCATCCACTCCTGGTGTTCACCTGAACCCACCACTCACCGCAAGAAAAACACAAAACGAGAAAAGGAAAACAATTAGCCCATCATCACCATAACTTATATGAAAAGAAAAGAAATTCCATGTCAAACTATTACTATACTGTGTGACACTTTGTCAATCGAATATTTCAAAGCCGCATCCGAGCATACGCCGACCCTCATCCCGTACTCGCATCTGAAAAATTTAAAAAAAAAAATTAGTTGGCTGGTAATGCTAGTCCAAGGTATTTAATGAACTCTAACTTACTTCTATCTCGGCCTCTATTCGTCCCCGTCGAGATCGGCGGCCGGATAACCGCAAGTGTACCCCGCATCACCTCGTTGTCGTTCACCACCTCGTCCTCCATATTGGACGCGGGGTTCAAAAAGTATCCGCAAGATTTTATTAGTTAACACCGTGCATATAAGATAATTATACATCAAAAATAATTTTTGTAACCAAGTTACGCAAGACGTGGACATCGTGGTGCAAGGTCTTGTCCCATCGGTCATCAATGATTTTCCACCACTTTTTGTAACCTCCGGGATTTTTTCTTTAATTTTCAGCTTTGCCCGTCCATACGCATCATACGGCCCATCCGGTCCCTCGTCATCCGAGTCTACCAACCCTCAAGACAACTACCAAGTGGCTCAATCGATTGCCACGAATAGTAGGCAATCCTCTCCCAAAACCTCTCGTCGCTGATCCGTTCTCGCACCCGACAAGAATCTCCAATCGCCGCTTTTTACGCAAAGTTGTCCACCATATAGTTGTAATAATTTCGATCGCGCGAACCCAACCAATGCATTCGTGCCGGTGTAAACTCTCCAGCCGCAATGAAGTTCGTGGCAAATCGTGTCGACCGGGCCCGACAAGATCGCGTGCCCTCCCGCGCGAGAGATCTCGGATACGTAGGAGGCGGGGACGCGAATAAATAAAAGATGCGATCGTCCGCGCCGGCTCGACAAGTGTAGATACACCCTCCTCCTTGCCTATATCCTCTAAAATGAGATCTATGGAACGCGTCACAGAGCACCCGTAAGATGCGCTTCCTCTTCTCCATCAACTTCCTCCCACCGCCTTATATGATGGTTCGTTGTCGGTGACAACCCTCGAACCACATTCTCCTCCCCCATCTCCTCCACCACTCCATCCATCGTAGGAAAAAATGAAGTCGGCATTTTTTTAATCTTCCCCGAAGCATCTACCGACTTTCCGCAAGAACGTAGTCCCTCGGAACAAGACACCAAGAAGTTTATCATACTCCTCTTGTGATACCTGTCCACCCATCGCACACGATCGCGCAACCCTCTCCTTCCACACCAACTTGAACCCGTCCATCCACTCCCTCAACTCCTGACCTCCTCATCCAGTGCCGGCGCGTATATGTCCGTCGCCCGGCTCGCAAACCCGGTCCGGCCACCCACGACATCCACCATCGTCTGGAAGTAGGGGTGGTGGCTGCATGTGCTGGGATGTCTACATCAAGTTAAAAAAAAAACGGGATCGGTGCTAAAATTAAGTTTAAGTACATAAAACACACATAATGTCAATTTTAATTTAAAAAGTGATACACGTACGTAAAAACCACTTCACAATGTGGCGAACGGCTCTCTTTCGCACTCCTGCGTTGCCTTCACCCCTTTCATCGCTCGCTTAATCCCCATCCGACCAAAGACTCGTTTCCTAAATAAATACTCGTCACTCGGTGTAAATCGAGTGCCGGTAGAAGGTAACGGCGGTATGGCTCCCGTCTCTGGGTCGCTCTCGGTCCCGGGTAGGACGAGCCGATGCTGATCGGCCCAAAGCTGGGTCAACTCTGGACCCAGACCCTCCTGCTCCCCTGCTCCCCGTCCTCCTCCTCGCCCAATGCACCTCTTCCGCGTGCCTAGTACGTCTCGGGGCCTCGAGTCCGCGACTCGTCCTCGCTCTCCGGCTCCGGCTCTGCCGCCTTCCCTTGCCTTTCCCTTTCGAGGTAGGCAAATCGCGGTCCCTCCTCCTTCCGAGTAGCTCGCCGTGTAACTCCTCCCTCTCGCTCGATCCCAATGCCCGTCGAGAGGCTCACTCCGTCCATGTATCCTCTCATCTCCTCACTCTTCTCCACAGGCACCTTGTCACCTTTTTTTTACATTCCCAATTCCGCAATATGTTGTTTCAAATTCGAACACCCCCGTTCATCTCCTTCCCGCACCACTCGCACGCACCCTCTTCCCCGACTAGGTCTACCATATGCCCGTGTTCCCAACCCACGTCGGAAGCACGCGCTGCGTCCGCGCCACCTCGATCGGCCATTGCTTGTCAGACCGCAAAAATTGTAAACAATGCACTAAAAATGATTAGGGATAACATAAAAAATGATTTAGATGTCGGGAGACGATTAACCCAAGTAACACACCATTCGGTAAGATGTTTAAAGGGTTACGTAGTTGTCGGAAATCGTCGCAAATTAACGTACGGGATATCCGAATTTTTCCCGTGCAAAATGAACTTAAACGGATAGTTTAAAACTTGGACGGACTTATTCGGTCGGAAATCACAACGTTTAACGACGCTCGACTCGTTGCGAACGCGTAAGAAATGGACGTATGAAGTTTTCGGCGAAGAAATCTTACCAAAAACCGGTCAAAGATCGAAGAAGACGTTGATTCAAGGCGGATCGGAAGCTTGGATCGGCGGAATCGAAGCTGAAGGAATCGTCGGGAATCGCCGGAATCGCCGAATCGCCCAGCACCGCCGAAATCGCCGGAATCGGTGCTGACCGCTCCCGGATCGACGGATCGCTGCCTCGACCGTGCTCGGATCGACGCCCGGGATCGCCGGATCGATGTCGACCGCCGAGGAATCGCCGCGGAATCGCCGGAAACGAGCCCTACCGCCGCGGGATCGAAGGAATCGACCGCGGCGGTCGGTCTGCCCTTTTAGAGCCGGAATCGGTTCGATTCCCGGTCCAGAATCGAACCGGGAATCGAACCGGGGCCGGTTCAACCGGTCTTCCATCGGAATCGGTCGGATCGACCGATTCCACAACGAATCCGCGGAATTATTCCCGGAATCGGTCCTTCCGCCAGGAATCGGATCGGAATCCACCGATCCGATTCCTTAATCGGTCGGAATCGGTCCGATTCCACCGATTCCGTAATCTATGCCTCGGCTCCTTGTTTTAAATGCAAAGTTCAAATTTTGATTTCTCCAAATTCCAGACTTCCTGCAGATTCTGCATGTTTTCAAATTGCAGGTTTTCTTAAGCGGGTTTCAGCACCAAAACAGATTTCCAGATTTTTAACTTTCAGGTTTTTTAATTACAGATTTTTCAGTCCAGATTCCCTGCAGATTTTAGATTCTGCTGCGGATTCTGCACCTCCCATCTCCAAATTTCAGATTTTCAGATGGGTTAAGTTCAGATTTTTAATCTCTGGATTTTAGATGTGACTTCAGATTCCAGAAGTTCTGATTTGAGCCAAGCAGGTCCTCAGCATGATTTTCAGATTTTTAAATGTCTTGTGTTCTTATTAAAATTTCAGATTTAAGTTCAGTTATTTAATGTGCTTGTATTTATTCATTCCGGCAGGGACTGTTTTCTCCTTGTAACATAAACATATGCACCGAACATAAATTTTCATTTATTTTCTCTCAAACATGAGACATGATTTACAATCATGACTAACAATCCGGTCTCTTGAGTTCTTGATGAACTTGTCATTTCATGGGCGGCATAAACCCGGTCTTGAAAGACTTATGGGCATCCCCCACTGTTTTGGGATTGACTACACCCGGCTTTTGATGAGCTTGTGGGCAATCAACTCACTGATTTGAGATTGAGCACACCCGGCTTTTGATAAGCTTGTGGGGACTCATCTCATGATTGATGAACCTCATTAGCTCATAGTTCGGCATATCGGCACATTGATCATGCACAGCCTTCCCATGGCATAATGGGTAAGTAACTCCCTCTTGGGACATGGTAAGACATTGGGGTCTTTTTTATAGACCTTTGTATGTCCACCTTAAAAAGTTAAGGGGAAGGTTTAGAACCGACCCATAAATTCTTTTAAGTTTAGCCAAGACCATGTGGCGGGTTTTTAGCCGGCCAGATGCTCGCCTCGGTTTGTTGAATTAATTAATGAATTTTTATTTAATTTCTGTTTGTTGTTTATTTTTTTATTTTTTTTGAGTTATGGGTCAAGAGGCGTACTTAAAGCTGGCATATTGCTTTCCCATTTGTTTTGATTCTTTTAGATTAAGCCGAGACCATGTGGCGGGTTTTTAGCCGGCCAGATGCTCGCCTCGGTTTGTTTAATTAGTTAATGAATTTTATTTAAATTTTCATTTGATTGTGCATTTTAAAAGAGAGATCTCTCTTTTTTTCTGTCCGCAGGCCTCAAACTAATGGGCCCGGCCCATCCTCCCTCTCCTTCGCGCACCCGCTGGCTGGTCCAGCGGGCTCTCTTTTTCTTTTAAACTCTTTTTTTTCGGTGGGCCCCACGTCCAGCATTGACCCGAAGTTCAAAGCTCCTCCCGCGGGCGCAGCGGCCGCACGGCTGCGGCACCTCCCGCAGCTCCTCCTCCCGGCGGGCCCCACCCCCGTTTTCATGCGTCCATCGTGGACCAAAGTGGGGGGAAATAATCCCCCGCGTCTCGTCGTGCGGCGCTGTGCGGCGTCTTCTCCCGACCGCGGCGGAAGCGGAAGACGGCGAGGGCTTCGACGGTGAACAGGCTACCGGCGAATCCTTCTTCGGCGACAATGCACTTGAAGTCCGGAGCTTCCTGCGGCTTCCGACGTAAGGCAGAGAGAGCTTCAAAGCTTCCTTGCGACAAAGGCACCTGGCCTCTCCGACTACTCCGGCGTGACTAGAAGAAGATGCAGAAGCATCGGGGCGATCGGTAAGGGAAACCGGCCTTGACAGGTGAGGAAGGGACCTTGCTGGCGCTCCCACGGGAAGACCGAAGCGGGCTTGATAGCCTCGATCGGGGAAGACCAGAACTCCGACGGTGCCGGTGACGCGCGTAGATGCTGGAAGCGACTCCTGGTAACCTCCCTTTCCCTCTCTCGATCTCTCTTTCCCTGTCCGATCTCTCTCTTCGTCTCCGACCCCCTCTCTCGATCGCGAACCCACGGCTGATCCATTTATAGGCTTCTACCCTTTCTTCCGGTGCCAAGAGACCTTCCGAAAGAGGGCATCCGACTTCGAATCGGAACCAGAGAGATCTGGATCACACGGGATCACGACGGATACTCTCCACGGCTCTTCTCGAGCTTCTCCGGACAATTTTGGCGGCCGATGGACATGACTGACGGATGATCGGATTCTGCGGAGTCATCCTTTCCTCCGCACAATATTCCCCTTCCATGTTTTAAGGACAGTTAGAGTCCTTTCTCTTGTACGCCACTGCTTCCTCCTGCCTTACCCGTACGCAAGTCGATTGCATCGGTACATTGAGGTGGCACTGAATAGATTTTCTCCAATATTTTCCTTTGACAAGGTTGTATCGTGGAAAACCAAAGCCTTACGGGGAAAGTCACTGTAATGGGCCTATAACTCTTAATGGGCTAAACAGATGAGCATTGGCTTCAAGCTATTTCATTAATGAAATGGCAATTAAACTGGACCCAATTAAAAGGTATATCTGAAAATTGAACAATAGAGCTCATTGGAGATTTGATTTCATTTAATCTCAATTTGAAAATTTTCGGTGTCCACAAGTGCATACCAGCGATGCAGCCATCAGCAGCAACCCAGTCTCCTGATTCACGGCATCCAAAACCGTATTACACGCTAAATGAGCAGACAGCCAGACACTGCATTCTTATATTATGGAGCCACAGTATCCAGCATTTGGCCAGGCTCACCAGCAGTGAATTACACGACTAGCTCCACCAGAGTCTGCTTACGTCCCGGTCATCCCGCAGTTCGATCCATACGACCTTGATAGCATGGCATCGGCATTATTTTCATATGGATATGGTCCCAGACAGTATACAAGACTGAGCACAAGGGAGGAGCATCGACAACAACAGAGAGAGAAGGAAGACCAATATCTATATCCTAGATATTGGTAGTAGATTGATATGATGTAAATGTATATTTTTTTTATTTTCATGATGTATCAACTCTTTGATTTTTAAATCAATGGAATATGTACTTAACTTCAAGTGGAGTTCATTAGTAATTATTCGATGTGGTCCTATGGATGAATGCTAATCTTATTTTTAAAATTTTTTCTAACTCATTTCCTATTTTTTAGATTTTTTCTAAATTTTTTGAATTTTTTTGATGAAGAAAAAAATTCAAAAAAAACCGATTCCGCCGATTCCGAAATCGATTCCCTTCTCAAGAATCGGCCGATTTCTGGAATCGGAAACCGATTCCGATTCCGATTCCGATTTCAGAATCCTTGGGCCAGGCTCACCGGCAGTGGATTACACCACTAGCTTCACCAGAGTCTGCTTACGTCCCGGTCGTCCCGCAGTCCGATCCATACGACATTGATAGCATGGCATTGGCATTATTTTCATATGGATATGGTCCCGGACAATATACAAGACTGAGCACAAGGGAGGAGCATCGACAGCAGCAGGGAGAAAAGGGAGACCAATATCTATATCCTAGATATTGGTAGTAGATTGATATGATGTAAATGTATATTTTTTTTATTTTCATGATGTATCAACTCTTTGATTTTTGAATCAATGGAATATGTACTTAACTTCAAGTGGAGTTCATTAGTAATTATTCAATGCGGTCCTGTGGATGAATGCTAATCTTATTTTTTTAAAAAATTCTAACTTATTTCCTATTTTTTAGAATTTTTTCTGAATTTTTTGAATTTGTTTGATGAAGAAAAAAAATCAAAAAACAAACCGATTCCGGAATCGATTCCCTTCCCAGGAATCGGCCGATTCCTGGAATCGGAATCAGAATCGGTCCCAACGAATTCTGATTCCGATTCCGATTCCGGAATCCTTGCCCAAGGCACTTCTACAGCACCCCACCCCACACTTACCTCATGCAGTGGATTTCACTAAGAAAGAGGCCCCTTTATTCCCTGAGTCAGTTGAATCGCCATTTCCAACATGTTTGATGGATGTTTAGAAGCAAATGGTGTTTCGTACTAAGTAGGTGAGCTACTTCTTAGGTTAGCAAAGTAGTGCGCTTTCTACGAGATGATGTGGGGCCCACACTATAAAATGAAGTGGGCATGAAACCTACCAGAGGTGCTAAATCGCAAAGATGCCAGAGGTGGTGCTACATAGATGTTAAAGCTGCTGCAGACATGCCGAAAGGAGCAGGGGACATTGCCTAGGTGATCAAGACTGAGTCGAATCGGCGAGGGGCCACCTCGCCTCACCTCCTCGCCTAGGCGGTCGCCTCGGGCCCTCGACCACCTTTGATAATAGAGGATACCACCAAGAGTGGCTGAGATAATAGGTATTATAGTTGATATGTGAAGTGAATAGTGACACCACCCAATGGGTATGGTGGACTCTTACAAGTTCAGATCTCATAGAACAGTTATCATGTGACTTAGGCACGTCGGTAAGGGCACTGTAAGGAGGGCAGTGGCCAGTGGTATCACCCGAGGGTATAATGGACTCATTGTGAGGCTGCTACCGGAATGATCAGGTGATTTTGATATGTCAAGTGATGATGTTGCCAGCAATGTGAGTAATAAGTTGTATGCCAAGTGAAGGCGCAGAGTGCAAGGTGGTAGTGGTACCATAAAAGGTAAATGATGCATGTCAACATGTAAAAGCATTAAAATGTGTGAAAGAATCTTTTTAAGGATTTGGGAATGTGATAAAGACTACTCAATGATTAACAATGTATTTTACATAAACCTAGAGCTTTTCCATATTGCCTAGTTGTGTACTCCATCTAGTGAACTAGTTTTACTTTGTCATGAATGTTTTCGTCTTTAGGTTTACACTATCTATAGTTAATTGTCGGTATCAAATTTTACACAAAAAAGAACCCCCAAAAAACCCAAGAGTCCAATTCTACTTAGGACAAAACTCCAGACCTAGAGAAGAAGAGATAGCAAATTTCGAATTTGCTGAAATTTTACTCAGTAAAAAATCTGAGAATGTGTCAAAAATATTATTTTTAAGGCTCACTATGACCCATTTCTGAAGCCAAATCTGAGACAATTTTCAGAGCTCAATTCGGATCAATTTTAAAGCACTTATGAACCGTTAAATAGCAAATTTTACCACTCTCGTGGACCCACCATTGGGCCACTGAAATTACACAATTTGAGTCCAATATAGGCCCACAAAAATGTCATCTCATAGCCCTTCAAAAAAGTTACGAAATTCTATTCAAATCCCTTTCCTTAACATGCAAGAGAAAGAAAACCCCTTGGTTTCCTTAATCTATACCTATCTATTAGAAACGCGAGTGGTGTTTTTATCGACAAGCACCGGGTCACCTATCCTGTCTGTATACATTTTAAGTGCCGGATGATTCCTCCCCTCCTACGTCTCTTTTCTCTTCGCGCTGCCCCGACTGTCAGCTCCTCCTACGCCTCTTCCCGGTTCCTCCTCCTCCTACGCCTTTTTTCTCTTCGCGCTGCCCCGATTGTTTCCACCTCCTCCTACGCCTCTTCCCGATTCCTCCTCCTCCTAGGCCTCTTCGCGCTGCCCGGTTCCTCCTGCTCCTACGCCTCTTCCCCCACCCCCCAACGACTCTCTACTTGCTGCCGCTCCCCACCCAACGCCGCGACAGATGCGGCCTCCGCCCTCGGCCTCCCCCCATCCGACGCCTCGATGGATGCGGCCTCGCCGCTGCCTCCCCCCACCCGACGACTCTCTACTTGCCTGCCGCTCCCCACCCAACGACGCGACGGATGCGGCCTCCGCCCTCGGCCTCCCCCCACCCAACAACTCCGCCCTAGGCACTCCGCCCTCAGCCTCCCCAGGGCCGATCGAACCTGCCCTCCGTCCTTCGCACTCCACCCTCGGTCTCCCCCACCCGACGACTCCCTCCCTCGACCGACCGAACCCGCCTCTCCTACGCCTCTTTCTCTTCGCGCTGCCCCGATTGGTTCCACCTCCTCCTACGCCTCTTCCGGTTCCTCCTCCTCCTAGCCTCTTCGCGCTACCCGATGGTTCCTCCCGCTCCTACGCCTCTTCCCCCCTCCCCCCTCGCCAAATAGGATATCGGTTCCTTGTTAACAACACCGAATAGGATATCAGTTCCCTCCTTTGCGGCCTTCCGACTTCCGATTGTTCCTCCCACGGCATCGACAACGGGTCGGAAGAAGGCTGATCGGAAACGACGGGCACGGTACTTACACCTCCTCCATCACCACCGGCAACTAAAGGCTGCTTGACGTCGGCTTCCTCTTACACATCATACAATTGATTGATATGGTTCCAAATCCATGAAATGTTGTGAGGTTTTGGATGTTCATGAACTTGAGAGCAATACCGTATGAAAGTATGCAATTTCTTAACAGACAAAGGAGACACCTTCATTCTTCATAATTTCTAATTAAGAAAATCTGCAAAATTTGGTGAAGCAGGAACAAATAATAGAATGTTGCAATTTTTAAGATTTTGCTCTCTCAATCTGTTTTATTTAATGAGAACGTACTACCCTTTTCTCTCTTGTAAAATCGCAATGAATGGATTGCATGTTTATCATTTAAAATGAACAAAATGATTTTTGAGTCTCGGATTTATGTAAAATAAGGAATGTTACCACCTGTATTTTCTTGTTATTGTCTCGTATGAGCTCTATCTCCAGCTTATTCCTGGCACCGTAAATCATCATTTTTTGGCTTGTTTTTTTACTCATTATTAGTGTTTTCACTGTTTTTGAAGGTTAATAGTATCGTTAGTCTTTATTAAGTACCAAAAGATTTATTTCTTTCTTTAAAATTTCGAGAACCGATCGTCGCTTTGCTTGCTTGCTCATTTTTCCGCCCGTTCTTTGCCGAGAGGAGTGCAAATCATCTCCCAACCATCAATTTTGATCAATTGTTTGCATGCTTGGATCCCAGCTTTTTTGTTTGTTCTTTTTTGATATGAAGTTGTGTCCGAGCACGTAGATTTTTTTAATTCCATCAATTCTCGGATTTTAAATATGATGTTTTTTATTCGATCCGAATTCCGCTGGAATTTATTTCGAGTCGGTCGAATCGAATCGAATCCTGATTTTTAAAGAATTTTTTTTAAAAAAAGATTCATGCCGAATCGGCGAGAATCGGACCGAATCAGCTTGAATCGGTCCGTATCGTAATCGAATCAGAATTTTTTAATTTTTTTAAAAATATCCTGATTTTGGATTGGTTTATCTTCGAGAATCGGTCGGAATCATCCGATCCGATTCAAATCGGAATCGGCATCGACCGATTTCGATTCCGATTCCACTCGGGAATCCTCGCTCGGGACATACCGTCGGGGCTCGGGATCAGTTAGTTCTGGTGACATCGGTCTGAAAGAGCCGCCAACCGGATCGCGATGTCTAACTGAGCCGAGCCAATCCTCTTCCCGTCATTTCGTGTCAATCCCAACCGATTCTACTCGAGTTGACCAATGATCAGCCCTTCAAGGCCCAATATGGATCACACCGATTCCAATCCAGATCAAATAATCCAAGAAACCATGCGCCGAAGGCACACGTTGTTTATTCTTTAATACAACAAAAACCATCAATTGTATATTGTTAATAAATTATACATCCAAGAATTACCATCAAGCTCATTATAATGCTCAATATAAGCCATATTCCATTTTGAGAATAAGGTGCCATGCTTCGTGATGGCAAAGGAGTATGCCGTATAAACTAAATGCCAATAAACGAAGAGAAAATGCTATAAGTACGATAAACTATATTTTTAGCTTTAGAAGGGGATAACAAAACGTAAATGTATAGTACCATGTATGTGGCATGTGTAGTGGCATATATATACGCAAAGGATGAAGAAGGGATAACGACTTCAATACCGGGTGTCAAAGTTCTCAATGCACAATTCAAGTCGTAGCCGAATTAGCCCAATTCGTATCGATTCTTGCCTTCCATTGGATCGGGATCAGCTTTCGCTGATGCAGGGTCCACCGTGCCCTTGCCTTGGCTATGAGAGCTGGAACTAATCTGAAGGTATGATCTTCTGGGAAGGGGCTCTGACTTTTTAAAATTTCCTATCCTTGCAACCTAGGCACTATTCCTTTGCAAGGTCTCAGCATCTTCAGAGCTCCCTGATCTCTCAGACTTCTATAAAATCTTCTGATTTTTGACATCGCGAAATGACAAGACTCTTCAATTTTTACGTAACGACCTTCCCTGTAGTATCATTGTTACATATGATCTAGATGATATAATCATCTCTAAAGAAATAAATTTTTTGAACCAAAGACCTTCCTGATTTTATATTTTTTTTCAATTGCTTTTTATTATTTTCTGTTTTCATGAAGTTTTAAAGGGACAGCTTAAACATTTCAAATAAAAATATAAACTTAAGGAACTGAAAATGGCAAGATGCAAGTTAATTCATACCAACACTAAAGAAGAGGAACCCAGAAGCAAGTTCACCGTCACTAATCACCACTGCTAACATAGAGCCGCAGGTCTTCTACCTCCGACGTTGTTGTGCAACAGTGACCACCTTGAACCGACATCCGACACTACTCGAGCATTGCGGCCAATGTACGCCTACCGTTCCTCGGTGGAAATCATGCCTCAATTTGTTTTTATTTTAAATTTCTATTGTTCCCACGGTGGAAATTATGAGTCAATTTGTTTCGACTTCTATAAAATCTTTCGATTTTTAAGATCGTGAAATGACAAGACTTCTCTTGAATTTTTACGTAATTACCTTCCCTAAGGGTATCATTGTTACATATGATCTAGATGATATAATCATCTCTAAAGAAATAAATTTTTCGAACCTCGGACCTTCTGATTTTATATTTTTTTCAATTGCTTTTTATTATTTTCTGTTTTCATGTAGTTTTAAAGGGACAGCTTAAACATTTCAAATAAAAATATAAACTTAAGGAACTGAAAATGGCAAGATGCAAGTTAATTCATACCAACACTAAAGAAGAGGAACCCAGAAGCAAGTTCACCGTCACTAATCACCACTGCGCTATACAGCCAGAGGTCTTCTACCTCCGACGTTGTTGTGCAACATTGACCCCCGTGAACTGACATCCGACACTACTTCGAGCATTGCGGCCAATGTACGCATTTCGACTAAATCTCTTTCCTTCAGTTCTGATTTTTAAAATATATGGACCGGAAGTTCCCTAATTTTGCATCCATAAGGTTTTATCATCTTCGATTTCTGCATCTGGGTTAATTCTTTTAAAGTTTTCCACCCCTTGTTCTCATTGAAGTACTCCACTGAGGTTGCTGAGTTCTGCACCTCGAGATGTTCACGGATTTTCATATTTCTGTCATTTGAGATGTTTCATCTGGATAAATTAAATATAAAAACCACCTTCAGCTGTTACTGTTTATTTTAGATATATAATAGTGATAATTAATTAATTAAGATCTCTTAAGATCATCCTTCTTTCCAGTTATTTGGACACAAAAAATGGAGTGTGAAAATCAGTTGATCAAAGACTAGACCCAATGAAATGTGCCCACATTTGTAGAGACTGAACATATTCTGCTAAGTTGGGGGGTCGACTAACCATCCGTCCCTACGTCCTTAAGATACTTAAAGCATATAAGTCTGAAATCCGAAACCTGCACATTTAAAATCAAAAACCCAAGAGCTGGAGTTCTGAAACTGAAATGCTGAAACATAAAATCTGCAATTAAGAATCCTGGAGTTTGAAGATCTGAAAATCTGTTTTGGAGCAGAAAATCTGAACTATGCAGAATCCGAAAATCCGAAAATCTGAACTTTGCAGAATCCGAAAATCCGAAAATCTGAACTTTGCAGGATCCGAAATCTGAAAATCTGTACATTTCAAGTCCGAATTTCTGGAGTCTGTAGGCAAATCTGGAGTCTGAATTCAATCCATTTAAAAATCTGAAATCTGAACTTAACAGTGCAGAACTTTAAATCCGAAGCCTGAGAGCCTGCAATGTGCAGAATTTTAGGAAGCCAGAAATTCAGATTAGGTCCGAGATGAGAGAGAGCAGAATCTAAAACCTGCAAATCTGAAATCTAAAATCTAAAACCTGCAAATCTGAAATCTAAAATCTAAAACATGCAAGTCTGAAATCTAAAAGAAATCCGAGTGCGGAATCTGAAACTCTGTGAAATCTAAAGCCTGCCGAACCCAAAATCCGAAACACAACTTGAATCTAAAAATCTGAAAACAAAAATGTGAAATCTACCAACCAGCAGAACCCAGAAACAGAAATCAGAAATCAAAACACCCAAGCCTAAATCCATGTCATTTCCAACCGTTTGAACATAAAACTCCACCCAGATCAGAAATTGAAAAATCTAAAAATCTGCAGTTTCTAATTCAAAAATCTGAACTCCAAGGATTTAAATCTGAATGTCTATCCAAAGATAAGAAGAATCCGGAATCCAAGCAAACTTGTAAATCTGGAAAACTGTAAACCCCAGAAATCTGTAAAGCCCAGAATCTGAAATCTAAGTCTTCACATAATCTGACTGTCCATCGAGCTCAAACATAATCAAATCAACCAACAAGATCTACAAACTGAATTAAAGTTATAACCCAAATCAAAGAAAAAACTCCAAACATATTCAAATCAGTTTAATAAAAAAAATGAAATTCAAATGAATTCAAACAGATAAAAAACTCAAATAAATCAAACACAACCTAATTAAAAATTAAACTCAAATCAAATTCAATCAAATTCAATTCAATCCAAATCAATCAAGTCAACCAAAATAAATCTCTCAAATTAAATTCAAACAAATCAAATTCCAATCAAATTCATTCCAAATAAACTTAAATCAATCAATCAACTCAAATTAAATCAAATTCAAATCAAATTAAAACTTACACACCTAATCCAAATTTCAACCAATTTAAACAAACACAAATTCAAACTAAATCAACTCAAATACAAATCAAACTTAAATCAAATTTAACTCAAACTAAATTCAAAACAATTCAAAACCAATTCAACTCAAATTCAAATCAAATGCAATCCAAATTAAACTCAAAACAAATTAAGTGCTTGTATTCCATCAAGTTTCATGGGATTGTTTTCTCCTATGTCCATATGTGTGTGAATGTCTATTTTTGTGGATACATGTTTTCTGTCTAATGGATTGCTATGACGTTTAATCAAGGGTATTCGAGTTATCTCGATGTAATTAACGTCGGATCTTCGCACCATCCAACGGGGAGAGGTCAAAAACAAATTTCAAAGAATTCTGTTTTGCCAAATAGAAATTAACACGTGTATGGTGGTGTTGATGGTATACAAGCTTATGGTGGTGTTGGCATAGAAATTAACACATCTTATAAATCACATGCTTTAAAAATCCCATGTGTGTTGGCATATTATAATCTGATTAATAATCTATGTATACAATTGAAATTAACAGCATCTGATGAATACAAGCTTATACCGTTTCCTTAGTTACATGAACTAACTAACTAACCAAAACGAGTTACTACTTACCAGCTACCACTCTCCTAACCACAAGTATACATATCATTATGTTTAAGTTTCTTTTTTCCGTGTTTCGTACTCTTAGATTTTCTCGTTTTTCCGTGGGATTTTCAATGTTTTTGGATTCTCCAAAGGTTTATGGTTTTCATTGGTTTCAAAATTTTAAAAGTTCCCTTAACTTTTAGAGAGTGCCCAGATTTTTGATGTTTCAGAATTTTCATAACTTTGTTGACTTTTTAAACTATGTTTTCAGGTTTATTTAACTTTCTATTAAAAAGTCTATTTTAATATAGTGCCCAGGATTTTTATTTAACTTTCTATTAAAAAGTCTATTTAAACCAAAGTAAAGTGCAAATGCCTAAATACAAGTCACAAACCCCAGGATGCAATCTAGATGTCAAATGCAGAACATAAAAGTTCACATTTGATGTTAACAGGTTCATTAAAAAAATTATCTAAGCCCAATAATGGAGAGGGTCTTTAAGTTTATCTAAACATGAGCCTTAAACTCTTAAACCAAAAGATCTTAAATCAAGAAAAAGGTCAAAATTCCTAACAATTTGGCTTTGGATTTAAAGACACTAACAACATGTCGTTGGCTTTGCTTTGGATTTTCTTTGGATTTAAAGACACTAACAACATGTCGTTGGCTTTGCTTGCAGAATGGGCATGTTGGGTTTATGTTGTCTTGTTATGATGCTCAAGTCAGCTATGACAGCCGCACGGATACCTTCACTGCGAGGTATACTTGAAGAGAAAAAGGGAGATATATATATATATATATATATAATCTTCTCTTGTTTGCCGCTACGATCAAAGCTATGGCAATTCTCTCCGATGTTGCCCTTACGGATGACATGTACGTGTAGATACCCACCGCACGGGCGACGCACGGTGGACGAAGAAGGGGTGCAATGGGAGAGATCGCGGGCGCCACCGGTCGGTACCCGCTCACGACCCGCACATCTCCGGCTGTCTCGGTGATCTTCGCCCTTGCGATCACATCGAGATTCGGTGGAGGAGGAACGAGGAATTCCCTTACGGCATACTCGACCGATGCCCCCCGTATTTCGAAATCTTTCGGCATATGATATACTTCTTAAGAAGATGTTTCGGCTTCTCGGGAGATGAAGGCGAGCGAAAATAGAAAGTTTCGATCATTGTATTGGTTCTATTGCGGGCCTGGTGGTACGGGGTTGTTGGTCACCTGGATGCCCGTGATGGGAACGGGCGCCGCTGCCGTCGGCTGTGATGGTAAGACTTCTTTAGCATCGCTATCAATTTTCTTCTCGCTTAGTAGAGGTTTTCCTAAAGAAAAAAGCTGGATGGGTAATGGTCCCCGTATTATAGGGATAAATGGGCTTTTAAATTTGTGCCTTTCGATATCTTGAAGTAGAGTGAGTAAGAAAAAAAGCAGCAGGCAAACCCACCGTAGGCCTTTCGCTTCCATTTCTATAGTCTATACCGAATGGTATCCGCATCATATTCTACGTGAGTGCATCCGAGGTCTCTTGTAAGGTGAAATCAGGTCCTTGAAATCTCGTCACAGTTTCTTCTTAGTAGAGTCAACTTATGCTTGGGAAAGAGCATTCATCTTGTTGTAAGCGAGGATGAGATTCCCCAATTACCACCTTACTGTTTTCCAAGATACTGTCTCTTCCGGATGCGAAGATTTAGTTGACGAAATGTCCGTTTAACACGTATTCAGTTCTTGTTTCTTTTCTTGAACTCTTTTGTCTTATTATCGAGGTAATTCAAGAGATTAAATTCATGTGGTGCTCACACAAGAATTTTTGTTTGGTTAAAATTGTAAATAAAGAAGGCGATTACGTGATCAGAATTCAGAACAACTGTGAAAATATGGACTTTGGTTTCAACTCCCACCATATGAATGACAGTTTTTTAAATGTATCGTTTTATCTCGATCCAAACTGAGGAAATACTGTTAAAGGGTACAAGCGCCCTGTTTTTACAGATTTTGCAAGGAAACAAAGAAGGACACGTGAAACAGGTAAGTTTCATTAGCAGCTTCTTGAAGTCTTCCCCCTTTTCCTTTTTATCTACTGAAGTTTGATATTTGTCAAGGCATAATTACATCGATCTTTCATGAATTTGCTTCTCTCCCAACGGCTACCATCTAGCCACTGCCGGTGAAGATAACACATGCCGAATTTGGGACCTGAGGAAGCGGAAGTGTTTGTACATTATTCCTGCTCATTCATCTATCATTTCGCAAGTGAAGTTTGAACCTCAAGAAGGATACTTTCTTGGAACTGGTTCCTACGATACCAAAACAATGCTATGGTCTGGCAAGGATTTCAAACCCTATTCTTAGACATGAAGGAAGAGTCACAGATCTTGATATTACCGGAGGTATGGCTGATGACAATGTAGCATTTTCCACCCTTTTCTTTGTCTCTGCATATCTTGTGGATAATTGTGTTCATCTTCTTAGTTCTTACTGGGTAACTCCATCCTAATATAAATGATCAGTTGTTCATCCAATATCTGATGCGTATCTGCATTTGGGTGATCAACATGGTACTGTTTTCTGATTAAAAACACAGCTAACAAGGTTGAATGATCACATGATATTCAGACCAATTGCATCAGAAAAAAATATGTAAAGAAGAAGAAGAAGAAAGGCTTATGTTCGTCATCATGTTGTGCTATGATCATCCTCTGCAGCCTAAACCAAAAAAAGGGGGGTGAAAGCTACCAATGTATTGAATATATTGCATCAACTATCTAGCTTGGGAAGGTCTGTCCGGCAAGAAGGGATCGCTACGGGCGGGAGGGAGCGTGATGGCGCATCCGTCACTCGAAGACCATAAAAATATGGACCAGCAAAGATGAGAAGGATGCCATGGAGGTTGATGACCAGCCTGCAGCATGAGGCCCTCACGGTCTCCTGAGCTAATGTATGATGTAGTTGTCCTCGATGTAACCTGTAGCATAAGGTAGTCTGAAATTTTTTCTCAATTTTGATACATGATTTTGCAGCCACAATTTGTAACTTCTTCCAAGTACATGCCTGTGGTTAGGTGAGGCAACTTTTCTTCTTCTGGGTCCTATGTTTATTTCAATCTTGTTAAAGTCTTTTTAGTTTTCTGAATGCAGCTGTTTGAAAGGGCATCACAGAAATAGTTTTTTATAAATACACCTCTGCTGTATGCGAGTATATTTGTTTCGAAATTTTTGACATTTCTCAAGTAACTCAGAGAATTTTATAACAACCTCTAAATCTGTTATTTTTTTCCGTCTATAGATCGAACCAGAAATTTAAAATTTCAGATTTTCTTGATAACTAATAAATATTATATGATTTAAACTAATTTTCAATAGACATAACGTTATTCTTTACTCTACTCTTGGATGGTTTACACCTTAGGAAGAAAAAATAATGAAACCCTTTTCTTTTATTCTTGGGAATTGTGTCATGCTTGTCCACATGCTTAGGCTGCACCTTTTGGGGGCCAAAACGCCGGTGCGCCTTATTTAAAGTTTCCATCGGACACATAAAACTCCAAGTGGCCTAGACACTCGCCAAGGCGAGGGATGTTTTAAATATTTATGTTATCAATTTTTTTAATTTTCTATGAGCCTTTATTTGCGTGATTGCTTCATAAAATTACACTGTAATTTAGTGTCTACGTTATTCTTATTTGTCGTGTACACATCCTTGCATCATGCTAACTTGATTTAAGAGCATCATAACGATTGAGATTTCCTTCACAGGGTTATTTCTACATGAAAATAATAGGTGCATGTTGGTACATCAAAGGATGTGAAACAAAATTTGCAAAGTTAACACAAGTGACATATTTGAGTTTTTGTCTCCTTGTGATGCATTGGGCCATGGGACACTTATTTCTTCCAAAGCCTCGGTTTAATGGTACAAAATGTCGACTTTATAAGCCTTGCAAATGGTCAAGAATAGGAGGGTGTCTTCGGTGCACATTTAGCAACGCATAAAGTATGTTGGGCAAATGGTGAATGCAACTTGAGATATTCTTGCTTGTCTTTGATGAAATTGCTTAGAATCTGTAACGATTTTCACGTAAGCAAACTATATTAAGGGTTATCATTCTCTTTCCATTCCTACGAGAGATCCAGGTTGTCAAATTTAGCCTTTCACGGAGACTTCTACGGGGTCACCGATTTCCATTGAAGTGACATTTTTTCTTCGAGTTCTTTATCTCCTTTCATATTAAAGGCGACACTTAATTTTTCTCTTCAAATGATTATTTGTAAGACGATAAAGTCAATTTGCATGCAAGCATCATGTACTTTGTTTAATACGACTTTTTTTCGATTCTTCCAAATTATTAAATAATATTATTTAGATTTTAGTCGGAGATAGAGATCTGTCTACTCAAATTTTTGTACCATATATTTTTTCGATTCTTAAATTTTTTTATAGAATTTCTCACAGTCACATTACAAATTTATATTTAATCAGTATAGAAAATATTACAAGAACACGTGCGAAGCACGTGATTTAACTAGTTGAATTTAAAAAGAGTAACTTCATTCAATGTCCAAATCAATATCATTTATTGCTTAAACTTTCCCTTTCCAATGAGTAAATCTTAGCCATCAAATCTAAGATCTCTCCTTCACACTCCACCATTGAATTTGGCACCCCACATCCTCTCAATCCTTAGTCACCAACCCTATTAGAGGATTTTCGCCACCTATTCACAACCATTAGATCCTACCCCAAAATATAGAACTGTTGGATCTAGCACCCATCCAAACTCCGCTTTAAAAATGCTCATTTAGAGGCCTAAAAGCCCAAAAAAAGAAGATTAACAATCTCCCTCCTCCCTCAACCCTGCTACGGCCCTTCCTGGTTGCTGACGCTGCTGCAGGCTACTGAGCTGCAGCAGCCCTTCCTAGTGTTGCTGAAGATGTTGCGGCATGTTGCTGCTGCAGGCTGCTGGGCTGCAGCTGTCGAAGCCCTCATCTCCTTCCCAAGCTTGATGTTACACCCCAAGGAAAGGAAGATGTAGAAGAAGAACAGCATCTTTCACCTCTAAAATAACAAAAATATCAACAGATCGCATCCCTGCTGCCTTGCTCTGCCTTGTCACATTGTCAACTTGGACTTGCCGAATCTTCGACATGCCGTGCCTGTGCTAACCCATAATAACACAAGCTAGCCTTCATAAGTCAAGCACATACACGCCCGCTAAGGCAACACGACAATTCTAATACATAAGCGAAAGTAAGTAGACATTGTACAAGTTGGAAAACATGACAGCAATAGACACACTTATATTATATAAAAAGACTAGTTACAAAAAATGAACTCAAGATAATGACCCGGAAAGAAAATAGTCACTGATATGGTCTTACTTAATTACCGATCCTATGACACCCATTCGTAGCACAAACAGCAAGCCACAGGCCTTAAGCCCATGAGGCGCCTAACACAGCTGTCAATACATTTTACCTTCTTTGGGAGAGAAAAACACTTTTGCATGCGAACGGCACAAGCCGACACAAGGGCAACACATCTCACGTAGATAGCACAATCTGGTATGTTGTAGCCCTGGCAAGGCACATGTATGGTATAGGCATGGCACGCATGGTCCTTGCAATCTCCCCCACTACAAAACGTCAACGTCGACTTGAGCTTTGACTCCTCCAACTGCATCATTCCATTGTCATTGTCTTTCATTCCAAGCTTGGTGTCCCTTCGTCAACCCGCTCATTGGCCAGAGCAAGCCTTCGCATCCATGCATATCCAAGCCACGCAGCCCAGGTCTTCGACTCCACCACTTCAACCAAAGATCATACCATTCAAAATCCGATGGATGCCGCTTGCACCCAAACATGTCTTTATATGCCTCTGACGTCTAGTATTTGCCAAGGCCTTCGTAGCTTTGCCACACTTGTGACAAAATGAGTAGAGAGATGCCAAAATCAACTTCACCACCGACCACCTTATGTGCCCATTGTCCGGCATGTACGAGGGGGAGAACTGCCTAATGACCAGGAACATGCTACACAGGGTGGTCATACCAATTCGACACACCCTGTAGAATGGTGCCAACAAGCAATTAATATGCTTAGGCGATTGCCTGCCACCTAGGTTTTTTGCCACAATGGGGTCATCGTGTTTCTTTGACTCTCCCATTTAGATAACTTGCCTATACGGCCACCTGTCACATAAGACTTTGGCAAAACTTGTCTTCAATGTGAACCTATGCCACCCAACTCCATGTCGACCACTGTGCGCGCTCCGACTCCAACAATGTTTGGAAGCTACCAACTGCCACTCCATTGCCACCTTCGAGGATGTTTTGCATTCGCAACTCTTTTAGTTAGTGTTGCTTTCATCTTTAGTTCCCTCCTTGGTTAAGGTGGCCACCAACTTTTTCAGGTCATACTTCCCATGATAGCGCGCATGCCATAAGATGGAGCATGCATCACAGCAGAGACTCCATTTGAGTATGTATCATGGCAGAGACTCCAAACCCAATTGCCTCATGTGCATCGGGTCGACATGCCTGAGGGCCAACCACTTGTTGTCGGGATCAATATCGTGGCGACAGTTGTCTCTTCAACTCCCTAATGATGGATGGACACTGCATGTACCTTAAGCAAACTTACATTGCCAAGACTGCCAACCAACCCTTTGGGTCTTCAAACTTAACTTTGCCACATTTACTTGAGTAGCGCATCTACTCAAACCTGTTACTGAGCGCCGCTTGCATGCCGGTCTTAGCATTGCCTTATACAGCCATGTGTTATTAGACTTTATCATTGAGTGTTCCCCAGAATGGCACTTCTTGCGCCGGTGTTGCTAATGTTGGGGGTGGGGACCCCCCCTGTAGGACATGCCCATACACGCCTACAATTCTTGCCATGATGGCCGCATTTCACCAAGAACTTCAATTGTGGCCTTGTCACTTTGCGAAGATAGTGCCTTCTCCACCTCGCTACTAAGTGACAATGGTGCCTCCTCCATTCTGCTGCCGACACCACCTGCGCACCAACTCGGCATGTTTGATGCAGCCGCTTGCTACTAGACTATGCCACTTTAAGGGTCGGGTTGTGCCAAACACCTCAGATGGTTGGACGCTGCCATCGCATCAGAGTAACATGCCCTAATGGCCACCTACCGCCAAGGACTTCAACTTCTACTGCGTAACTATGATCTTTGTCTGTGTCAATTGTCACTAGCTTCTATCATCCTTGGCGGAACCTAATGCTATTAAGCTCCAATACCCTGAATGTACCAAGTTCTCCGAAAGCCTTACCAGCCATCAACTTCCTGCAACAAGGAAGTGTCGTCTACATAGAGCCTTCCCCATAAGAGGCTAAGTGCGGTCTCCACCAATCAGGAACAGAACACACCCGATCTGGCTCTGGCATCATAATTAGGCATCCTTGACACAACAAATTCTTTATAGGATCCGCCTTGGTGCATCAACTCAACATGGTTGCCATCCACACCTTGAGCAACGATTATCATGACTCTAAGTTGCAACAGTCTTTTCAACGACGGATGTGATCAATAATATAGCAAGTACTCCCTGTTGCAAACCAAGCCCACAAGCACAATGTCCATCGCAATCCTGACATGTCTTTCCTCATGCCACGACTCTTCCAAGACATGCCTTATGAAGTGTCGAAATCACCCGACTGCCAAAATCACCTAACAAAGTGTTTCCACAGCATGCCCCGGGCACCCACCAAACTTTCAACAATGATCAATAAATTACCAATGCCAAACCCAATACAAGTCTTAATACAAAGCTTGCTCTAATACCACTCATCACACCGTCAACTTGGACTTGTTGAATCTTCAATGTGCAGTGCCTTTGCTACCCCACAATAACACAAGCCAACCTTCAAGTCAAGTGATACCCACCCGCAAGGGCGGCACAACAATTCCAATGCACAAGCAGAAGTAAGTAGAAATTGCACAGCAATAGGCACACTTATATTATATGAAAAGATTAGTTACAAAAGATGGACTTGGGACTACGACTCGAAAAGCGGCCGATATAGTCTCGCTTAATTACCGATCCGACATTCCCTTATGACACGCATTCCTAGCACAAACAGACAAGACGTAGGCCTTCATCAGAATGGCACCTCAATAATCCTCGATGGGCCGAGTGGCATTCACAACCCCCACACTCAGGAAGCATAAAGAGAACTTATATGTTTAGTATTATAACCGAAAGCGACGGGACAATTCAGAGGATGGTTATGATTAAGCCAGGCGCCCAACACACAGTCATCAATATATTTTAGCTTCTTTGGGGAAGGCCAACACTTTTGCACGCGAGTGGCATAAGCTAGCATACAGTGGCATAAGCTAGCATACGGGCAACACAGCCCAGCACGTAGGCAGCACAGTCTGACAAGTTGCAACACTAGCACGGCATATGCATGGCACATGCATGGCACACGTAGTCCTTATAAAAAACTACTACATCTTGAGAAGGAAAAATCAGTCAACCTGCTACCCTTGTGCCAAACTGCCAACAGAAGGTGTTGCACCCTCTACTAAAGATGAAGAGCCTGTTGAACCCTAGCCACCAATATGTAGAAAGATGTATAAAGAGTAGAAGGAGCAACGGCTTCTACCAACCCTTCCCTTACTACGTACCAACCTTGGAAGGCCAAGGAGAGAAGGAAAATGTAGCATCACTTGCACCCACATCCTCCCACCATGCCAAGAAGGGAAACTTAAAGAAGAATGTTGTTACGCTATCTTCGCGCTATCTCCTCTTCATTCCCCTATCAAAAGATTTATTTTCACCCCTTAAATTAAGTCATATAAGTCCTACAATTATTATGGTATATCGGGTTGGGACTCAGGTCATGACCAGACTTGACCCGATCATTTTTTAGGCTAACCAGCCTGATTTGGAGCCAGTCGACTTGATCCATGGTCGGGTGGACCTCAGGTCATGCGACCCGACCAATCAGGTCACCATCGTTCATATCCTTAAAGACCCCAAAGCCTCCCTTCCCCTCACCTTCTTCCCCTCACCTCTATGCTCTCTTAAAAATCAATTCTTGTTATTAAGCATTTGAAATTAGGTTGTTGTCATTAGGTAATAATCCATTATGTATTTAATTAAGTCGGTAACATATTTAACAGCTAATTTTAACTTTGTTTTGCATTTAACTAGGAGTTCATTTTTTTATTATAATTACTAAATATATTTGTTTAACAATTACTTTAAACCTTTTTTACGCATTTAATACATACCAATTGCACTTCGTTCAACATGTTTTCTCTGAGTCATGACACAAACTTTTAGCATGACTAAGAACGATCCAACTTGGTTAAATTGTAACTTGATCTCTATGGCTAAAAAAAAGTATAATGTCAATGGTATGAGAAAAGGACACGAGATTATTTTTCGATTAAAACATCATCTCGCTGGGATGAAAGACCACATGCTTTAATGCACATAAGCTCCACCAAAAGTAAGAACACAATTTCGTAGTCACTTACAAACAATGAAACAAGCAAAAAGAGTTTTGAAGTAAAATTAGAAGATTGCTCGAAAAGAAATTTTCGAACTTGCCAAGCATTCAGTCTACATTCACAGGACCGGCCAAGAGCATCTAAGTTTTACTCGAGACGAAGACGATGGTACGTTGTCATTACACGTAAAAGTATTTGTTATCAATGTCATATATACATCAATACTTAACTATTGTCATTAAAAACAAATTACTTGTTTTGAGCAATGGAGACAAGCCGCAAGTTATTCGTAGACGAAGACATGCATCTACACACTGGTCAATACATAGGTCTAAATTCGAGAAGGGCAGACGAGAAAGTGAGAGCAGATGAGAAAGTGGGAGAGTCCAACAACCAAGAAAAGGAGGAGATCCACAACTCACATGAGACGATGACACGACAATAGGACCCGTGGATCTCATGATAACGCACCTATGGCAATAACAAATAACAATCACAGCAGCAACAAAGAACATAAAGCTTTGTAAAAAAAAGATTGGGCAGACAACATAAATGGTTCTTTCACCACAACATACCAATGAATGCCACAAAAAGATTATACTACGAGAACATAATCGACACAATCGTCGATGTCGAGAAGGGAGTGCCCATACCAAACATGAAAGAGATATACAACGTTTATCTTTCAATAGAAGTGAAAGATATCAAGAAATACATTAACTCATTTAAACGCATTTGGGCGGAAATAAGATACACGTTGATGATGGACAACTAAACCAGTTAGTACACACCACCTAATCTTCATCTCTTTCGACCTTACAACTTAAAGCTTGTGTTGTCTTTTTCTTAATATGTATAACTAGAAAAATGATGATCAACTTTTTAATGTACTGTCAAACTGATAGGAGCTTCTAAAAGTTCATGGACACATCGAGAAAGGTAAAAAAACATTGATTACATTTTGAATTGATCGATATAGTTGTCAAAGAGATAAGGGAGGATCAAGTTGTCTAAATAGTAACAAACAACACGGCCGCATATAAAGCCACCGGACAGATGTTGATGGTCAAGAGACCATGCCTATATTGGTCACCATACTCTATCCACTCGATAGACATAAAACTAGAAGATATACGTAAGAATTCTCGAATCAATAGGGTAGTTAGGTTAGCACAATTCATATCATCTTTTATTTACAACTATAGCTTCATCATCAATCTAACGAGAGAACATATCAATGGTTGAGAGCTCCTACAACCCAGGACAATCCGATTCACTTCTCACTTTATTTCCCTAAAGAGTTTAATACAATAAAGGTGCCCTTTAACTCAAATGCCACTCTCACCAAGAAGGGATAGTGGGTTGGCTATGGCTAACTCTTCAGATAATAGGAAAGAGAGAAAGGTAGAGGAAATGATAAAAAACAAAGATTTTTGGAGAATTGTAAAGAATATCCTAAACATAATACAATCTCTTGTAAAAGTACTTAAGATAGTTGATAGAGATGGGAAAACATATATGGGATACTTATATGACACATTTGTGTGGGCGACGGATGAGATCACCAAGATAATGCCTGACTTTAACAAGTGGTGGGACATCATCAACCGTTGATGTGAGCAAGCATTGCATCAACCGATACATGTAGTAGCTAATTTATTTGTGATTAAATAAATTTGTGTATATTTCACATACTTGTATACTCTCTACTAACATATATACATTGTCATATCATGTTTTCAACCCTAGATATTGTGATAGTCCCTTGTTCAGACAACCAATGAGCTTTTGGACGATGTGAACTTGTAAAGTAGGTCATGCATAGAATGCTCAGTGATAACGATTGTTAGATTATAGTATGCAACAAAATATACGATTACAGAATAAGAACATTCCGTTTTAGAATATCAAGAGTCCAGCAAACTATGATGCTCCTAAGTGTAGATATATATCATCCAATACTTTATTTACAATTCAAATCGAATTGTGTTTTCAATTATCTTCTAACACTCATTGATGTCATGCAGTTGACTGTTGAATGGACTACGATAAAACATCGGGCTATGAAGATTTAGCAAATGTGGCAATAACAGTTCTAAGTCCAACCACATCAGTTTTAGAATGTGAGAGAAATTGATCAACGTTCAGTCTCATCCATACATGATGAGACGAGAGCAATTGATCTATTGTCACTACAACATTAAGTTAAAACTCAAGAATTTAGAGAGTAAGGAAGAGCTATAAGAAATAACAAAGAAGGAGAGGAAACTTCAGGATGCCGGACTAAGAAGGAGAGAGGAAGCTGCCACGACCCCATCGAGGTAAGTGAAGACTAGCCACTTCGCAGCTTGGTTCAATGCCCAATTCATCGCTTTAAAAGGTAGTTCAGGCTGCTTTAAAACTCCTTTAGCATCATTTAAACTCGGTTCAACGAGTTTCAGCTCAGTTCAAGTAGCTTCTAGACTAGTTTAGTTGGGTATTAGTCGATTCAAGACCCTTTCAACTCGGTCAATTAGTTTTCAGCATAGTTCAAGACTGGCTGGTCCATTTGGAGACCATTTTGGCATGCAGCAGCACCTCTCTTAATCTATCTAGACCCGCTGACACCTCTAGATGGTAGCATCTTCATTTTTTTCCCACATCACATTGATACAAACCAAATTCCAACTCATTCCACTATCTCAAATGACCTGATAGATTCTCAAAAAATCAACCAACTTAAATAACAATCAGTGAGACCAACAACGAGAAGAAGAAAGCCATCTTACTTGAAAGTTTATAAAACTAGTTTCATGGCAACACCTAATCAAATTCCGAGTAAGCCAAGTAAACCGCACCTCACATTCTCCTCTGCTCATCAAGTCCTTTTAACTAATATGTCCAAAGAGAGAACCAAATCCTACGAAGAGGTTGTCTACCACGCTTAATAGAAAGAAGCTATGAAATTGGAATTAAAGGCCCTAGCGAAAAATGAAACTTGGGATGTTACTCAATTACCTAAAGAAAAGAAAACAATAGAATGAAAGTCAGTATTTAGATTGAATTCAGAAAGCAGTATCTCAACATACAAAATAAGGTTAGTCATCAAATGTTATACCCAACTAGAAGGTTCGGACTACCATGAGACATGCTCCAGCGGCCAACTTGCCAAACTTGTCACGGTTAGACAAGAATTCCAGAATGAAAATCGATCAGCATTGATCTCATTCAAATCGAATTGAATCAGACAGAATCGACTGATTCCTAGGAAGAAAAATCGATTCCAGCCGATTACAAAATAAGCTTTTTTTGTATTTTTTTTCTTCAAAAAAAAATCATAAAAAATCAGAAAAATGTCAAAAAAATAGAAACCCACTAAAACATTTCTAAAAAACAAATGTAACATTTAGCATACTTTAACAAGAAATGAAATGTTACACACTACAACACGATAACATGATAATAATTGTATACCTCATTTTCATCAATATATATGATATTGACTTTTATGCTCTTTCTCCTAATCCTGAGTTGTCTATTGTCTTCTTGTCAATATGAATGCATATATATATATATATATCAAAAATTGAATCGGCCATCTCACTAAAGTCATATACACTATCGGATTGCGGCATATGACTGGAGTGTGTAGCTGGAATCCATGTTGTTGGAGCTCTTTAGCCATAGGAGAGTCTGGCTCTACATAATGATGTGTTGCCTACTCATCAAAGAAGTAGTGTTGTTGTGAACTAAAAAAGTCTCATCCTACATCTTCTCCACCTACATCTCCTCCTCCTCCTCCTGGTTGGGTGGTTGATATGCACCCTTCGTCATCATCACCTGAGGAGTGTGAAGGTGCCTGTGTTATCTAATGGACTCACAGGATGTCACCTGATATTTAATTTTCTTTTCTTTGCTTGTTCTACAATGTCATGCGATGAAGTCTCACAACCCATAGTTTTTAACTGTACAAAGCATCCCATTTTTCTTGATGTCATTTTCGTCTTTGTCCTCGCTGGACTGGGAATGGAAGTGTAGCTAGGGGTGGGGCTGGAGCTGGAGCTAAGGCTGGAGCCGACAGTAGGGTTGTTGGGGCAAAAGATGAGGTTGGCTTAGGAATAGCTAGAACATCCTTTTCCTCAGCATCATCTAATTCTCTTTTTGCCTATACATGGTCCTCTAGATCAAACTCAACTGAATGATCCCTGCCTGCCCTCTCCTCTATCTAAGCAACAAGGGAGTGCTCCTCCTGAAAAATATGATCCATATCAACCTCTTCAAGTGGTTCTTGCGCTCTCTATCTTTCTTCATATGGTCCACCTGCAAACTATGCAAATCTCTCCTTTAAGATCTTCTGTCAATCTTTGATACTCTTGATGCGTAGCCTCATGTTATAATGGCAAAATACTAGCTTCTCCAACCTATCGGATGTCAGCTTGTTTCTCCACTTAATGTGTATCAGGTGAATGTACTCTAGTTCCTCTCACAATAGAAGGAATTGGTGCTCTGCCTCAATATCTTGATAGCAACAATTGCTAGTGGATTACATCCACTTCTGACATTGACTTGAACCCACCACTCAGCTGCAAAAAGGTAACGAGCAATCAGCCCTCTCTAGGCAATCAATTACGTTCTGAAAGAATGTAATAAAAATATGATCTTAAATATACCAGGAGAAACTTTGTCACAAGAATATCTCATATCAAGATCTGAAGATACTCTAACCCTCATCCTATAGTGTTGCATCTAAAAATTGATAAATATAAAATAATTAGTGTTCTCAATTATTTCTTTATTTCCAATTATTAATACAACTTTTACTTACTTTTATCTCAACTTCTACTGAGATTAGCACAAACGCTAAATGACTGAGAAAGTACTCCACAACACCTCATTGTCGTTAGACAACTATCCTCCATATTAGATGAGGGGATTCAAAAAATATCATACAATCATTCAAATATATTTCATTGTAAACAAACTAAATATTGCCTAAGTTGAAAGTAAATAAGCACAAAGATATTCACTGACCTACAACATGTATATCACGATGCAATGTCCTATCTCATATAGCATCAATGATCTTCCACCATTTCTTGTAGTCTCTGAGAATCTTCTTTTTTATTTTCAATTTTGCATGATCAATTGCATCATAGAGAGTGTCCATCTAGTTCCTGTCATCCAAGTCAACCAACCTCAAGACAACTACCAGTAGCTCAATGATTGCCAAGTAATAGCCAATCCTCTCCTAAAATCTGTTATCTGTGATCTGTTGTTCAGCCTTGACAAAAATCTCCAACTAATCCTCCTTGTTATGTAGGTGATCCACTATACACTTATAATAATCCTCAAATTGAGTGAACCTGACTAGTGCATGACTGTGGCGATGTAAACTCTCCAATATAATGAAGTTTGAGGTAAACCTAGTAGGGTCAAACCTCACAAGATCATGCCCTACAATATGCTCCCTCATGATGTTCAGCAGACAGGATGCGAATAAATGAAAAAAGAAATAACATGTGCCTACCTCACAAGTGTAAAAACTGCGATCTCCCTACCTATATCCTCTAACATAAAGTCAATAAAGTGTGTTATGCATGATACCCAAAAGAGATGTTACATCTGCTCCATCAATTTCATCCATGCCGTCTTATAAGAAGGTTTATTGTCAGTCATGAACTGAACAACATTGTCTACACCAATCTCCTTCACTACGGCATCCATTAATAAAAAATATATAGTCGGTGTTCTTGATTTGACCCAAAGCATCAACCAACTTCAAGAAAGTCGCACCCTGTGAACAATACACCAAGAAGTTGATCATGCTCCTCTTGGTGATGTATGTCCACTCATCACACATAATTGTGTAGCCTCTCTCCTTCCAGACCAACTTGAAACCTTCTATTTATGTCTTCAACTCCTGTACCTTCTCATCTAGCCCACCAACATAGATATGCTTGCTAGCAGGGGCTTGCATTTCTGGTCCAGCCTCAGCAACAACATCAATCATAATCTGGAAGTAAGAGCTAGTGACTACATGTGCTGGGATGTATACATTAAGGTAAAAAACTCTATCAATCATCATATTATCATGTTCACTGATAAACAATATTAATGAAATGAAACATACATACATACATACATATTAAGATTTATACATGCATGTAAAAACCACTTCACAATGTGCCTCACTCCTCTCATCGCAACTGTTTTCATTGCTTTCACCCCTTTCATTACTTGTTTAATATTCCTTTGCAAGGCACTCTGCTTCCTAAATAAATACTCATCTGTCGATGTAAGTCGTGTATTGGTGGGTGTAGAACACCAATGAAATGCCTCCTCTCTTGCTCCCACACTGAAAAACCCTCTATATAGCTAGGTCGGGCCAATGTTGATCGGTGAAAAACAGGGTCAACTCCGAACCCTCCTACTCCCCTCCTCTCTTCCTCCACTTTATGTGCATGCTTGCTTGCTTGCATGCCTAACTTTCCTTAGTTCGGAGACTATGGATGAGTCCTCACTCTCCGGCTCTAGTTCGACTCTTGCTTTCCTTTTCCCTATCCCTTTATAGGTTGGCACCTCTTCCTTCCTCCTCTCAACGAGCTCATCGTGTAACTCCTCCCATTGTTCAATCATAATCTTACATTGTGAGGCTCTTCCTGTGAGATAACCTCTCATCTCTTCACTCATTTGTCGAGATACCTTGTCATATTTCTTAACATTGTCACATACTCTAACAATGTATTGTTTCAAATGGTACACAACTCCGTTCATCTCCTTACCACACCATTTGCATCGAACCCTTTTCTTTGTCATATCTACTATGTATCCATGATCCCAACCAACATCGCTTCCTATCGCCGGTACATCGCCTTCATCATTGTTGGCCATTGCTTGTAGCCTACAACGCACGTAAAAAACTAAATACTTTAGGGAGTGGTGGGGAAGAGAACACTCCTCTAAAGGGGCTACTTAGTATGTTTTGACCCTTTACGGAGTCGTCGGAAGTAGATGGAAAGTGAACAAACAACTTTAGGAGAATCTGGACAGAAACCTCACAAAGAATATGAAAGATGAATCGTCAAGGAAGGAACAACAGGTGAATTGCCGAAATCGCCAAGAGGATTGCCAAAATCAGAGGAGGATCGCCGGAATCACCAGGTGAATCGCTAGAATCGGTCTAGAATCGTCGGAATTGCCAAGGAATCGCCAGAATTGACCGTTGCGCTGCCGCCGCTGACTAATTGCCACCAGAATCACCCTCAAATCACTGAAATCACTGCTGACAGACAGCCTTAGAAGACTGAATGCGAGAATCAATCTATCGGGGCCATAATCACCTAGAATCGGAACGATACCAGGTCTGGATCAAGCCCAGTATCGATCCTCCATCTAAACTTAAGTTGTCCCAACAGAATCGACTAATTCTAAGTCAAAATCAATCGAATCAGATCCATCCAGACTGATTTTGACTGATTCCTCTAGAATTCCTGGAGGAATTATTTTTTCTCCTTAGAATCAGATCGAGATTGACCGATTTGATTTAAGAATCAGTCGATTCCAATCCGATCTGCCGATTTCGTAATCAATGCAGTTAGGTGTCTTTTTTCCTCTAGTCATTGCCAAAGAATAGAAAATAGATCAATTGGATGTACAAAATACCTTCCTTCATGGTGATTTAGAAAAGGTTTTCATGAAGCTACCACCCAGATACCAAAATGCAAAATTGAAAGATGTGTAGGTTGAAGAAATCAATATATGAACTTAAAAAAGTATCGCTGAATTGGTTTTCTAACCTGACAGCCACATTACTGGTCTTTGGATTCAACTAGTCTAAGGCCGCTTACTCATTGTTCACCTGCTAGAAGGAAGATATTATTACCATTGTGCTAACATATGTTGATGATCTATTGATTATAGGAAATGACAGCACTACGAGAGAATCACTCAAAGACACACCGCATAAGAATTTTAGATTGAAGTATTTAAGGAATCCTTCCTTGGTATTGAAGTGGCCAGATCTGAGGTAGGTATTTTTCTTAGCCAAAAGAAATATGTTTTTGACATCATTTATGATTGCAGGTTATCCAAAGCAAAACCATCTCCTATCCTTTTGGAACCAAAGCACAATATGTTCCCCGAAAGAAAGGTATTACAAGACCCAGGGCCTTACAGAAGATTAGTGGGTCGGTTACTCTACTTGACAGTAAGTAGACCTGACAGTTTATTCTCTGATAATCTGCTGACACAATTTATGAGCTCTCCCACTCAAGCACATGTGCCATTACATTTACAAAGCCATTGCATAAAGATCAACATACATACCTCACCTCCCAGTTGGTACACAACATAGACTTACCAACTCGAGGTGGGTATTAAGACATTTGGTTACATTAAGTTCCCTTTACTTTCCTGTAATTACCTTATGTATTTCCCACATTGTCCATCTTGGACACCTCAGCTTCCGCTGTAAAACCATTGTAGCAAGGTGCCGCTCCACCACACTCTGCCACGCAGAGAATCTCCTGCCTAGGAGCGCACCATCTTCATGTAATTGATCCTATAAATATACAAGAAAAGGAGAGCATCAGTGTGCACTCTATTCCCACCATCTTGTTTGCCATTGTTTTACCTCAATGCGCTCTGCTTCGTCCCCTTGGGAGGCTAGATTTTGCATTCCTCTCGTGCATTGCCGCTGCAAGTTTTCAACTAAGTGAGTGGGACGGGAGTGCAACGAGGGTGGATGGCTGGAGGAAAAAGAAGGGGAAGGAAGGAAGGGATGGGCCCTGTGCCCTACTCCTCTCAGGTGCACGAACGAAGAACCTCGCCCCCTTCATCTTACCACTCACGCAGAGAGCTTACAGCGTACGATTTTGGAACTCAAGCTGACCAATCATGATCGTACAAACCAATAAATCTCCAGTTTTAAAATGACAAAGCATTACATTTGTTCTCACTTTTTTGTGAAAATACAGTTTAAAAGAATTAAGAACCACATCCAAGAAAGGATTTGTTCTAGAACACTTAACTGATTCACCGCTAAGATTCATATAGGTCTGCGGCTTCGCGAGTAGAACCGGAATCCCATCAACCAACCCTGACAAGTATGGACAGATTAAGAGAAGGAAACCAACAAATAGAAGCAACATTTTTTATAAAATTTTGATATCGCATTCATAAGGAAAAGCACGATATCCTACAGGCCACCTTGCCCGAAGAGTGCCTTGCAGTGAACAAAATCCACGGAAATGCCCACGGATCGCGCGAAAGCGTCGATCATATCAAACCCCACCTAAATTGCAGATAAAGGAATGAGAAAAGCCACATCTTTCGACAAGAGGAGATTGGAAACTATCCCGATGGAAAGGATGGATACGTTGTGTCGGGTGGACCAGTATTTCCCACCAGGGTTGCCTAGCCCCACGAAGAGCCATGGACTTGGGTTAACAGCAGAAGTGGATTGCGTAGCAGCGACGAGCGACGCGGTACGGAGAAAGCGCCTTCCGACATCCCTACAAACTTCAGCTTGCAGCAGCCTCTTCCATGCCATCCAACGTCCCAACCTCCCGCAACCTTGGCCGGGGGATCGTAAGCTCCTCGTCGTTTTATTTGGTGTGGTACGGGAGAAAATGATATTCCGATATTTCGATACGTTCCGGTTCCAATACCGTATTTAAAAAACAAAAAAAGATACGTTCCAATACCGAAACAATAATTTTACATTTGTTTGTTTAATTTATATAAAAAATTAATATAAAAATATCAATATTTCGATAAATTAAAAAATATAATATATCAATATTGAAATTTACAATATGACAAAAAAATAAAATTGTAAGAAATATTAAAAATAGGTTTTACAATTTTTAAATGAAGATGTTAGCCTACTTCTAATCCAAAGAAAAACAATACTTACAAGTTTATTATGAAATAATCAATAAATATATAACTTAAAAATGTTGATTTACGAATCACAAAAAAAATAATAAAACTTTTATATCTTGGAGAAATAATTATAATGATAAAAAGCTTTAAAAAAGACTTAAATATAAAATAAATAAGAATAATAAATTAGCAGATCTCAAGTAAAATGTAAACTTTATATAATAAAAGAAATTACAAAATAAATTAATAAAATATGTATTAAAATTAAAATTAAAGAAAAGAAAGTAATATTATGAAATTTTCTCTATATTAGATTCAAGAGCTAGAAAAAGTATAGTCAAAAAAAAATATTGACCTATAAGTAAAAACGAACTCTTACATAAATCACGAACATTTTGTGGTTTAGTTGGAAATGTAGATTTAAATAAACTATCAAAAAATATTTCTATATATATATATATATATACTAGATAATAATGAAGTAGGAGAAGAATTTATCAATCAATCACTATAATCAAAATGAATAACACTTTCACAAAAAGAGAAAAACAAATAATAATTCCTCGATATTCAATAGCACCAAGATTTTTATAGATGACCATCAATACAACTAAAAAGAATTTTAAAAGTTCATATATAAGTAGTGTAACATAACTATTTTTGAAAACCTCTTAAAATTATTTAATAGAAACTCAATATACTATAAGATAAAATTAGTATATTTGAAAACAATAAAGAAATCATAATTTAAAATAATAATTTTATATTTGTTTGTTTTAATTTCTTATAAAAAATTAATAAATGAAAGTTAAAATTATGATAAATAAATATATGTATATAAATTAGAAAATATGATATATTAATATTAAAAATTACAATATAAAAAAATTATAAAATTTTCTGAAATATTAAAAATATATTTTACACTTTTTTAAACATAGATGTTAATCTACGTTCAACACAAAAGAAATCAGAACTGGTTTAATCGGTGTGAGGTATTGTTCTTCCTACCTTCTCTTTATATATTTTAGTTATGTTTATATCTCTCTGCCTATCTTGGTTACATTTTTATTTTTTTCCCTTCTTGGTAGTTATTAGCTCGGTGTGTAATATCTTCTATGCTAGTGTGAAGTACCCAACACGTTGCTCAAAAGAGATTAAGCCAGGGGAATATCTAGCAAATAAAAGGAACATCCAAGTTAATGATGACAAAGCAAAAGTACAAGAAATAGTTAGTATAGCTAACGATAGTTCTGGGTAGTTAGTTTAGAAGATAATTTTAATCATACAATACATAATAAAAAAAGCTACAAATGATGTTAAGCAAATCTTTCAAATATATTTAATCAACAAAATATAATAATAGATTATGGAAGACAAAGTTACAAAATCTTACAATCAATTGAAAGTAGAATACACAAAATTTCAATAACAACTTCACCTAGAAAAATTAGCTACAATGAGCTCAAGTAGAATCGAAGATTTTATTTTTAACAATTAAGATATTTGTGAGGTTAAAAAAATGATGAGATTGAACCAATAAAAGTTTGTTTAGAATCAAAATTTGAGCAATACTTAGAACATAAAGAAATCTGAAAAAGTAAAATAGACCACTAGTCAATGAATCTAGAAACAAATAATTTAAAATAAATTTAAAATTATTATGATATAAATTATGATATATTCAAACAATATAATTTAAAATTAGATTTTTGAAATAATTGCAAGAACAATGTCTAAATATTCTTCAGAAAAAAAATTATAGATGATATTGTAACACTTAAAATAAATATGACTGATGAAGTTATGCAAACTCCGCAAACAATTGAAGGAGAGTCATCTGTTAAAAGTACAACTGCACGTCCTAATCAACAAATATCGTCTAAACAAACATATGGTAAAAGACTAGCTACATGGAGTCAACATGGTTATTATAGTTGGAATGAAAGTAATTATCCATCACAAAAGGTGCCAGCCTTTAATCCAAAAATAGATAATCATGAATCCTTAAATAAAAATCTCTATGATACTATGTTTAATATAGATCGTATTCCCATTCATGAAAGAGCAAACTATATAATATAATGGTGTCAATCAAAATTTTCACTTTAATTTATATATCCTGAATTAACAGTAGCAAATCTAATTGATTTTTCTAATAAGTGAAATGAGAGGTTGTGCAGCTTATGCAATAATATATCAAATTGATCAAGAAATATTTAAACAAATAATAATGATGCCAAAATTTAAAAAACTTTATTTGAATTACAAACTCTACTATTACAATTTTTTATAACCTCAACTAAATCAGATGTAATAAATATTGAAGATAGAAACTATACTCGGAAAAATGAGAACATGTATTATTTGTTTTATAGCAGAATTTTTTTACTGATTATTCTAATAGAGTTTGGAGATTACCCCCCAAAAATTGGCCTTACTTGGAACTATAATATTTCAACAAATTTCTACTACCATGAGATGCCAACTTGAAAATATTTTATCATACTTTTTTAATAGAAACTGAAAATAGAAGAGCATGTACAGATAACATATTAACTAGAATAAAAATGTGAAATAAAATTATTTAGAGATCATTGTAGAGAATCCTTCTTAATACAATCATTTCATAAGTCTCAATATTTATTTCAAAAATATAAATCTTCACCTAATCCCCCAAATTGTTGTAAAAAAAATTCTTTCAACCTTTTTATATGGATATGCACCAACACAACAAGCGTGGTAGATCTCTTAAAAAATACTACTATAAAAACCCCAATATAAAAATATCAACATTATAATAAAAATAAATCAAGAAACACCCTTATCAAAAGAAAAAGTTTCACATAAAATACAAACTCAAAACTTTTCATGCTGAAATAAATTATTTAAAAATAAAATTTAATAAAAAAATATAAATGTTTCAAATGTGGAGAAGAAGGTCATTATGATAATATGTGCCCAAAAATAAAATAAGTTAATACAATCAATATGAATATAATTGAGGAAATTTATGATATTGGAATAGGAGATGATTTGTCTGATCTATAAAATTATGATTATGAATTATTTATTGAAGATGATGATGATATACTATATAAACAAGAAGATATAATTGAAGAAGATGAATATGACAATAGCCATAGTGAAATTGATGAATTATTAGGTGAATTTGATTCTTTCTAGTAAAACAATAAAAATATATTTATATGATGACAAGTAGTGAAATGGTCAAAGAAGAAGGTTCCACCTCGAAAATATATATGTTAGAAGAAAATAATGAAAACTTCAATAAGCAAATGATTATTTATAAAAAAATATTTATAATAAAATACATAATAAACCTTAAGAAATAGAAAAAACAAAGTCTATAAGTTAAAATAGAATTTATGGAGAAAAGATAAAATATTGGTAGAATGTTTTGAATAAACAATAGAATTAGTAGAAACTAATAAAACTATTAGAAATATAAAAATTATAAAAAATAAAGAATAAATTAAATATTAAAATCAAACTAAGGAAAGAGAAAATTAAGTAGCTATGTTTATATTATATAGATATAATTATAAAAGTAAATTTTAGAAAGGAAATTGATTCACCTACAACTATTATAATAGTGAATAAAAGATTCATTAATCTTGCACAATCAATAATAGTAATGATACAAAGTAATTTAATTTACCAATATTTAAAGTTTAGAATCTTCCCACTATTCAGTATGTTTAAGTGATAGAAATACAAGCGAAAGATTATATATATCATGAACTTAGAAATGTAGATATGATTAATGGAAGTAAATCATTAACTATAACTACAAAATATTAGCTAGTTTAATAGAATATAATGATATGCCTACAAGACCGGTGCATCATAATATAATAATATTAGAAGATCAACCATCATACTCAGAAATAATTGAATCTAAAATAGATAAAATTAGTTTACCAAAAGACTAGTATATAACATTAGAAGATCTTAAACAAAAAAAGTAAATATCAAATTAGTAGAGAGTTAATTATAGAAAATAAAATGATTAATTTAGGAAACCTAAAATTTTCTTCTATTTGATTAACAATAAAAGATATAAATGATGAAGAACCAGAACAACCTAGATTCTCTTACAATATAGATAAATACTTAAAAAATGATCAAAATGAAATTATGACCATAACTAAAAAGATGTATCCTAATCTAACCATGATCAAGATCCAAATAAAGATTAATACAATAAAATCGATAGGGGTGAATGCAATAATACATACAGGGCATCAATATCACATGTTAATAGTAAACTAATCGAAAATAATATAGAAAAATCTAATCAAATAGAACAATATATGGCATTTAATGGATGCATAGTAATATTTGAAAAATATTGCAAAAATAAATGAATTAAAAATAAAATTTTAATAAAGAGACGCATAACATAGAATTCAAAACTTTTTATACTTCCTCGAACACAGTAGCATTAATTATTGAAAACAATATTTTAAATAAATATAATTTTATAATTATAAATATTTATACAATTACATTTACAATTAAACAAAAACAAATAACATGAAGAAATATTATAGTTGAGTAACCTAATATGATTCACATGGAAAGACCATTTAATAAAGGAATATGTTATAAACTAATATTATAACTGAGTAACCTAATATTATAATTGAGTAACCTAATACAAATATTATAAAATTTATGTTATAAAATATGAAAAGTATGTAGATTGGCCAGAGAAATTTGAAATATATTTTACACTTCTATCAAGTGAAGATGTTATTCTTCAACCAACTAAAAGAAAAATAATATCTATAGGTATAGGATTTATGATTCCAGATAAATACTATGGAATAGTCAAAAGAAAGAATAGATAGTTAAAAAATGTTGATTTACAAATGACGGAGGGAACAATAAAGTTTTCTTACCATAGAGATGTAACTATAATAATAAAAAACTTTGAAAAGAATTATATTATGAGGATAAAAGAAAGAATAAACTAGCAGACCTTATAATAAATAAAATACATAACTTCATATAATGAAGAGATTTACAAGACAAATTAATAGAATATGTATTAAAATTAAAATTGAAAATGGACAAAACTATAATCTTTTCCCTATAATAGATTCATGAGCTACAAAGAGCATTGTTGAAAAAGATTTTGACCAATAACAAAAAAGGAAATTTTACTAAAACCACAAAATTCAGTGGGTTAGCTAGAAATGTAAATTCAAATAAAATCCAAAAAATATATTTGTATACATACTAAACAAAAATGAAATTGAAGAAGAAATTATCATTCAAAATATTTACATACTAAAAAAGGACTTGGAAACATGATTTTAGGCAATAACTTTGTAAATAAATATTCACCTATTACTCTAGATAAAATGACTAACATTTTTACAAAAGAAGGAAGACAAATAATATTTCCTCAGATACTTCATATTACCAAAAATCTTTCAGTTACTGATAAATATGTCCAAAGAAGATTTTTAAAATTTATATATAAATAGTCTCACAGAACTATTCTCCGAGGATCCCTTAAAATTATTCAACCAAAGCCCAAGATATTGTAAAATAGAATTATTATCATAAAATAAAGAAAAAATTTAAACCAATAATATATTCTAAAGAATATGTAGTAGAATTCAAAAAACAAATTAAAGTGTTAAAACAAATGAACCTAGTTCAAACATGTATAAGTCCACGTAATTCACCAGCTTTTTTATTAAAAAATTATTTAGAACAAAAAGAGGAAAAGCTAGAATGGTCATAAACTATTAAAAAATAAAAATATATATTAATTTGATGGTTTTTATATGCCAAGTTGTGAAAGTATATTAGAAAAATCACAAAATAAAAATATAGTTTAGTAAATTTGATGCTAAATCAGAATTGTGGCATATAACGTTAAAAGATCAAGAATCAAAATAATTATGTGCTTTCTCCGCTCTTTATGAACTCCTTAAATGGAATGTTATGCCTTTTGGAATAAAAAATGCTCCTCAAGTATTTCAAAAATTAATGAATTCAATAATCAAAGAATATGATAATTTTATCACTCTTTATATAGATGACATTTTAATCTTCTCTAATGATTATAATCAACACATTCATCACCTAAATATATTCTAGAGAGATCCTCATAAAACATGGAATTATATTATCACCTAAAAATAGAGTTATGCAAACAAAAAATAGAGTACTTAAGAAAAATTATTGATCAAGGATCAATAGAACTACAAAATCATATTATATGTAAAATTAAAGAATTTCCTGATACTTTTGATAACCTAAAATAATTACAAAGTTTTATAGGTATTCTTAATTAAGAAATAAAATAAATTTCCCAATTAAGAGAATTAAAAAAATTACAAAATAAATTAAATTTCTAAAAAAATATAAAAAAAGAATGATAAAATACTTTCAAGATGGGAAATAGAAAAAGTTAAAATATCTCTGTCTGGGGAAGAAAAGAAAGAAATTAGCTATATAAAATCAATAATAACAAAGATTCCAAAAACAATCATACCAACATAATTTGACAAACTAGTGGTGTCAACAGATGCTAGTCAATACTATTGGGTAGAATAATAACAATATAGAAAGAGAGAGATATTGTATGATATACTTCAAACTAAAATAAACTATTCAACATATGAGAAAAATAGGAATCTTAAAAACCACAAATAGTTTTAAATATAGGATATCCCAACAAATTTTTGTATTAATACTGATGATAAAGGTTTGTACTATTTCATTAAAAATAAAAAAGAAAATAAAAATAGTGGAAGGATAAGATGATTTATGCGGTTAGAAGAATTTATTTTATGTAATATATTTTTTACCTAGATGTAAAAATGTTGTTGTTAATTATTCATCTCATCCTTTTCAGAATGCGGAATAATTTTCTTAAAGCTATGTTGGTACCAAAATTTTTCGTTTAGGTCGCTTAACACAGATTTGAGCAATGCGAAAGCAAGTATAGAAAATCTGACATAGATTTGATAAAATAAGTTCAAATGATGTGAACAGGCTCTAGAAATTCGTCGACATGGCTTGATAGGCTATAGATAGCCAAGATAATATGCTCAATGCATAGCCCCAATCGAGAGCTTCACAACGGTGCCCAAAACATGGAAAACGGACACCCAAAATGCCAAAATGATCATTTTGCCTCAACACTTTAAGGACAAGTTGGGACTCTATCATAGAATTTCAACTTTACCATATTGTAAGCCTCAAATAGAGCTGGACAACACTTAAAAGGGATCAAAAATCTGACCACCAGTTTGAAAGATATGCAAGGAATATCAAATACGGCCAAAGTCCATATTAAATGACAATAGGGGCATGATGGTCCGATCAGCTCCTAGATGTACGATGGGCTGGAATTTTCAATTTTCCGGTCCATGACTATAGTCTTGGAAATATTGATGCAATGGAATTAAAATTTGGCTAACGGAAGAAGTTAATTGAACTCAATTACAACTTCTAGCATTATCGACGGCCGAGATCGCACCGATCTGGAAAATCGGTAAAATCAGAGATCTGGCGCAATTTTGTAAATCTCAAACACACATTGATGGATCACATGATCAAGGATCATCAGAGCTCATTTCATATTTTTTGGCCTTAATTCAAGATGTATTTAATTGATTATGGTCAGGATTTACAGTATCCATCAGATCGAGAGCACTTTGAGCAAACCCGGGTTAGAATTAACCCAAATTGGGTTAACCCAAGCTTCATCTGGCTGAACCTAGCTCTTTCTGAATTTTCTTGAACATTTAATGCTCTGAAATTTAGAATTGGGTGTGCCAACACCTTACTCGATCTCATCCTATCCTCATTTTACTGTGAACATTATCTCATTTTCATAACCATTTTCTTTAAAATAATTTTTACACGCAACCACCTTATCTCCCATTTGTCTTAACCTTATTTCCCTCAACCTCATCTTACCCCATCAGATGGGCATCATTTGGTTGAAATTCGGCCCTTGCACAACTGCCATGTGCGCTCAATGCCCTTCAAAGTAGGGAAGGGTGCGCCAGCTCTCATCTCACACGTACATAGTTGATGAGAAGTCTTCTTGCACTAGGACTCTCCCCAATTGACCTTTATCCATATCCCATCTAAGCCTTATCATCTCGGCTCTATCCTAACTATCATTGGCTGAACTTCATCAATATTTAGCAAGTGTGTGCGCACAATCACTTAAAAGATAGAGAAGAGTGCGCCAGATGTCATTTTACACCAATCAGATGGTTGAGCCTCCTTTGCCCAATTAGCAATCTTGTAAAATTAGAATTCTGTGAGCAATAGGATTCTCAACCCCTCAGCCTCATCCTCATATTCAGATGGCACCATCTTCTTCTATAAGTAGACCAGGCATCTGGCCTTGGCCAGACCAACACACACTCACCCTTTGGAAACCCTGCTCCAGCTCTCACTTAGCTTCTTGGTGCGCCATCAACCTTGCTATAGCTCTTCCTCCTCTTGCTTGGACATCTACAACACCAAGTCAGCAAGCTCTCCTACTCATTTTGGGTGTGCCAAGTGAAGAAGAAGAAGAAAAAGAAGAAAATGGCTTCTTCCAACAGGTGCACCAGCAGCAGGTGTAGCCAACCCACCTAGTTGGTGTGACAACTCCAGCAAGAGCAATATGTCTTCTTCCCTTTGGGGGTTCTTCAACACCAACAACAACTTCCTCCTCCAACCCCATATGCACAAGGAGAAGAAGAGAAAAGAAGGAGAAGAGGGGTACACAATCCTTCCATTTTTAGCACCACTGGTAGCACAAGAAAAAGAGAAAGGAAACATGACGAGTAAAGAAATTAAAAATGCAGCATTTTATTTCTCTTCCTCCCCTCTTCTTTCTCCACCCTTCAGTCTTCCCTTTGGACATTCAAAATGCTCTAAAATCCAGCCTTGCTAGTCCCTTTAAATGCCCATGTGCATCCCCTCAATTAGCCCCTTGCTGGCCACCTGAATGTGCTATAGAAAACTAGCCTTGCTGTCTTTTCAATCAGCGCCTATGTGCCCCCTTGAAACTCATCTACAACCAGGCCCCTTGGTGCCATTAAAATCCTTAACAATCAGGCCCCCTGAGTGCTCATGAAATTGTCCCTTATTAGGGCATCTAAACAGCCCCTCAGCTAGCCACTTAAATAGGTCCCTGCATAACCTGCCTCCAGTCCCTTTTGTTGGCCATTCAAACATCAGTCATTTGGCCCTACTTCTATCTATTACATAGCCCCTTTGTCTCTTGAGGATGAGATAGTGATGTCTTGGGCATTCTTGGATCCACAAGACGGGCCAAGTCTCCCCCGGACAGGCTCTTGATCCCTTGTTTTGGCTAAAGGAGAGGGTGATGTCCTGGGCATCCTTGGATCCACAAGATGGGCCAAGTTTTCCCCATGCAGGTTATCAACTTCAAAACTAAATAAGGAGTTAGTCTACAACTCAACGCTCCATCGGGCGGCTAGCCCAGACACACTTCCAGTATGTTGACCTGGGCGTAGGCATGAGACAAGCTTCCCACTGCTGATAGACCCTTCCCACTACGTGGAAAGTCAAAAGACTATGCCATGTAGGAAGGGTAAAAATTCCACACCGATCATAAAACAAGACAACATGCTGCCAAAATTTTCCTAGTCAAGTGGGATTTTACACCATAGGAAGGACATAGACATGCACACATTCAGCTTAAACAACATTAAACATGGCACACTAGCTGTCACATTTGATGTACATTTTCATGGAATACTTTAAATATGAACGTTTCAAGTGCCGAGTTGATTGTATGTGACCGGGCATCGGCACTAGCCCGACGGACTAGATGTGATGCAAGCCAAACAAGAGTTAATCAAATCTGAATTTAATTTAACTAGATTAGAAAGTAAATTCAAATAAACCTTAGAACACATTTAAAATAGGTCATTAAAGCCTCAATAGCCAACAAAAAAATAGATTTAATAAAATTTGAAAAAATTGATTTAATGCACTTAATCTATTGGAATTCAATTGCTTAAGAAAGTGCGAATCAAATAATTCACAACCAATTGAAAATAACACATTGAACCACATTAAAGATTCTAAGGTTCATCTCAAAATACATAGAATCAGATCTAAATTTCAAGTTTAATCAATTTGAACCAAATTTCTAAACATTTTAAACATACTGAATGCACCCGAATCAGTATTAAAACATCAATCGATATAAGAAAACCACATGAAATTGACTTAATCCAAGTCAACTAAAATTAAACAAGTCAAATTGTTTAACACATCTAAAATTCATTTCAACCATTTGACAACTTCAAATAAAATTTAATCAAGCTTGTTTGCATCTCATCGGGACCGAAAAGGCCGGGGTCCTTTGTGTTATTTACATATTGTGGATGTGCATGTTCTCGTCAACCAGATCGCTATGACATTTAATCAAGGGTATTTGAGTTGTTGCTCGATATAAATGAACATTAGATATTCGGACCATCCGATGGAGAGGGGTCAAAAACATTTTCACAGAACCTGAACCTCGGTTCTATACTCTTTTAATAACCCAACTATCTAGTATCTTTATAGGTTATCACCTATTTTGCTAGAAAACTCAGACGTCAATATTTCAAACACACAAAAACAAAACTCTTTCAAAACACTTCATACATAAGAGAATATTTTAATCACGGTTCCCACAAGCTACCATGAAAAATAAAGAAGCATCATCTTTCAAGAATACTCCTATAAATAATGAAGTATTGCAAAAAAGTATCTCTTCAATAGCTTCATATATAACTTCCCTCAATAAAGGAGAACCCAAAATAAATATAAATTTTGCAGAAAGAAATATAATAGTGGATATGGAAAAAATACAAAATCAACAAGTTGTCCACCAAATAGCACAAGCATGAATCTCATATAGAAGCAACAATAATTTGTCAAAAAAAGTTATGAGAACTTGAATAAATTTTGGAAAGTGACCGGAGACTTACAAAGCAATCTAGAATATATATCATCATTACGAAGCATTGAGAAATATATTCTTGCCATCGAAGACAATACTTGACATCATCAAAATATAAATAATAGTCTTTAAAATAAAATATTTGAATTACAACAAGAAAATGCAATAGCTAGAAGTAGTTACAAGTATTTTTAATAATCATATGCTCCTATTTCTTAAAAAATATATAAATAACGAAGAACCTGAAGAGAAACTCAATATAATCAATTTTATGGAAAGCACTACATTATTCTCAGCTATCTTAAAAAAAATAAAAGGATAACTTTTTATAAGTATATTAATAATAATTTTCTAATAGAGATTAAAAAGCTTATTGATGATGCAATATGAGATGAATCTTTTTTCTCACTTATAAAAGAATATAAAGATTGTATAACTAAAACTATTAAAAAATATAGAATAACTCTGGTTCACCATGAAATAGATGATCGTACAATATTTGCTCTAGAAAGAGGAATTATTGATAGATTAATTATTACAAGAGGTGATAAATAAGTTAAATTTTCTGATGATTGTAAAATCGATCATTGGATGGATCCCTTTGTTAATATAATTCTTTAAAATAGATATTACGGCTACTTTTCTAGAAGTTACAATTGGAAATACTTTTCCTTCACTACAAATATGGATAATTCATCCTCAATATTCCTTTGACATCCAATATAAAGACTTTGATGAGTCACTCAATACAAAGAAAGAACAAATTAATAATATTACACATATCAAAAATTAAAATAGATGAGCAATCGAAGTTCCAAGTTGGACAGATGAATGAATATTGATAAGAGATTAAAAAAGATTGGTACATACTAGTTACCACTATCATAGATAAGGATATCAACAACAACTAGTTGTCAAAATTTTTGGACCAAAAGCAAAGGAAATTTGGAAGAATACGAAAGAAAGATGGGTGGATGAGATAGAAGAAGAATTATTAAAGACATCAAGAATAGCAAGGATTTTCCTTACAATAATGAAAGAGAATAGTAGACATAGTACAATAATGCAAAAGTGAATAGCACTTTATTGTACAATAACGTATTCCCTCTTGTATTGTTGTACAATAACGTCACCCAAGACATTTTAGAATTAAATTCCTCATCAATAAAAGAGGAGGAATACTCACAGGGGGGACATCGCTTGTAAGCTTCACCTTAAGATTTTAAGTCTAGTGTTCTTTCCCTTGCGTTAACTTTCTGCTCCCTTCTTCCATCTGCTTCCCTTCTTCACAACTGTTTGAAGGACACTACAACAATCCTAAGCTACCAAGGCAACTACAATGATCCTAAGCTATAAACAAAGAGGGGGTAGGAAGAACAATTCTAAGATCTAGATAGACTAGTGTGTGTGTTGATTTTTTTATGATGAGGATGGCCAATCTCATTGATCAGTAGTACCAAGATAGTGAGACATATGTAAATGTCCTTATAAAGGAATGACTTAACTAAATGGTCCCGACTTAGAAATCTTGAATGGTTTGTTATCTAACTACCACTCATGATTTTTTATCATAACAATTGCACAGTTAGATATTTGACGTGTGTTGCCAAAAAATGTCTTTTTAAATGTATTTTTTACTTTGACTTTTGACTTGTGAATAACTAATATGATAATGTAGTACAATCCATAGATCAATTATACAAGAAATCTAGAATTTGAAATTATAGTGACAATAAGAAATCATTTACTCTCGATAATATAATAGAGAGAGAATATCCTTAAAGATAGTAATCTAAATCCATAGTCAGGGTAAAAAGGATAATTATAAAAAAATTCTATTAATACAAGTCTGAGTAAAAGATCTTAAAGTGTTGAATATTGAGAAATTTAATGGTGCATGTTGTACCCCCATCCGACCAAGGTATTAGTTTAATGTGTGTTTATATTCATACATTAATTGATGATGAAAATGTTCAACAAAAATAGTTTTTTTTCTTATACCGTTTGGTATCATAAGGTTTAACTTGTTCATACATGATTGAAAAACTAGTTAAATCTGTTATCGGGCAATAACTTCAATGTAAAAGAAAGAGTTCTTTTATTAGGCCTCAAACTAAATAGTATGTGGTGGGTTGCACATAATAAAACTTTTCATTTGTATGAGAAGGACATAGAAATTATAAATTTTTATGAAAAAGCTAATTTTTATAAATATCATAAACCAAGGTCAAACCCTAATAGATAAATAGTTACTAACTGTGTCCCATCCTCTCTTCTTTCTTACCCTAGTGCCATCCTATTCATTATGGAGGTCCTATTGAGATGAGTCATGGCATCTAGTGTGCTTGAGATAAGTTGGCATTGTAAGTTTGTGTATATATCACTAAAGGCCATGTGCTTGGGTAACTATTTGAGCATCTTATACTCATAATATTTAATTTTGAGAACCTTTTAAAATCTTATGAAGGTCCATTTGAATCCATTCAAATCTAAATTTCCTAGTGTAGTTATGACAAGGACGATTCAACTCAAGAAAATGACGTTTCCACTATGAGTAGACCATATCCTTACATGGACTAGCTAATAGGGATCTTGCTTTCATAAACTATACATGTCACCAAATTGATTTTAGAAAAGTAGTACAAATGTTATTTTATTGTCAGTTGCTAAGGTAAAAGAAGGGCAAGACCATAGTATTTGCCATAATGGTACTAAGATGATTAATAAAGATTGTTCTACTTTCCTCCAAAATATTATAGTTAAGAATACAGCTATAAAGATGACCATTTAGAACATCAAAGTGGTTCATGATTTTGGTAATGTATCCTAGAGGACATTCATGGTTTGCCACTATGCAAATAATTCGCTTCATTATTGATATTGTGCTTGAAATTGCATTTTTAAGACATCATGTTGGATGGCTCTAGTAAGATGGTAGAACTAAAGAAGTAACTTAAAGTGCTTCTTGAGAAAGGAATTATAATAATGAGCACATTACAATGGTGACCATTAGTCTTTTGTGTGCAATACATAAAACAACATACAATTGTGTATTGATCACTGGCAACTAAACATGGTGATGGTGAAGCATGGGTATCATCTTCCTTGACAATTTGCTTAATCAACTTAGTGTGGGAACCTCGAGAAGAAAGATCTCTTCTTTATGTTTTAAGAAAGAGTTTTGTTTTTTGTATGTTTTGAAATATTGAAACTTGAGTTTTCTAGTAAAATTGGTGATAGATCATAAAAGTACTAGATAGATCGGGCGATATTATACAAGTATAGAACCGAGGTTCGGCTTCTATGAAAATGTTTTTGCAAATATCCAATGTTCATTTACATCGAGCAACTGCTAGAATTCTCTTGATTAACTGCCATAGCAATCTGTTTGACAAAAGTGTGCACATTCACAACGTGTAAAAAACACAAAGGGCCTCGGCCTTTCGGTCTCGATGAGATGCAAACAAGTTTAATTAGATTTCATTTGAAGTTGTTTTATGTTGATTTATAAATTAATTTTGATGTGGTTTGAAATTTTAATTTCATATTTTAATTTGACTTGGATTTGAATGTTATTTGTTTTGAGTTTGTTTTACTTCAATCAGTTGAAGTTCATTTTTTTTGTTTGAGCTTGAAATTTTAGATGTGTTGAAAAAAATTGAGATGTTTAAATTTAGTTGACATGGATTAAATCAATTTCATGTGTTTTTCTTATATCGGTTGATGTTTTAACACCAATTCGGGTGTGTTCGGTATGTTTTAAATGTTTCCAAATTTAGTTAAAATTGATTAAGCTTGAACTTCAGATTGTTAATGATCCAATTTCACATGTTTTAAGATGAGTTTCAAATAAATTAATGTTTTCTTTATGTGTTCTTTTCAATTGGTTATGAATTATTTGATTTGTACTTGATTAGAAAATTGAATTCCAGTGGATTAAGTGTAATGAATCAATTTTTCCAGGTTGTATTAAATTTGATTCTTGTTAAATGTTAAGGTTTTAATGACTCATTTTAAGTGTGTTTTAAGGTTGGTTTGAATGTATTTTCTGATTTACTTAAGTTAAAGTTGGATTTGGTTAACTCTTGTTTGGTTTGCATCATATCCGGTCCGTCGGGTTAGTGTCGATGCCTGATCACATGCAATCAACTCGGTACTTGAAATGTTCCTTGAATATCCATGTTCATGCTGGTGTACAACTAATGTGATAGTTCATATGCCATGTTCAATGTTGCCAAAGAGTAAATGTGTCCTTCCCATAAAGTCCCACATGACTGAGAAAATTTTGGTAGTATGCCACCTTATTTTCCGATCGGTGTGAACATTTAGCCGTCCAGTGCAACAAGTACGTGACTCATCGCGTCATGGGAAGGATCATCTACAATGGGAGCCGGCTCGTGCCTACGTATGGGTCAGCATTCCGGTGCAAGCTGGATGAGCCACCCAAGGTGGAGCGCCCACATTGTGGTGCTAACCCCTTATTTAATTTTGGCAATTCACCTTCAGATTTGGTTATGTGTGATTTTTAAATGTCCAAGGCCCAACGAGCCAGCTTCATGTCTCTTGGCTTGAGCAGGCTGGTTTTATGTCATGTCATCCTGGTTGGCCCAATTTAAGCTTCATGAGCCCTGGCGGCCTATTTTGATCTCCTAAGGCCAGCAAGGCCTATCTTGCAGCTTCATGGCTAGCAAGGCCTGATTTTAACAACCTATATGACCTGTTCTTTGACATTTGCCTTCTTGCTGTAGCAGTGGGCAAAGGAAGCCTCAGAAGGGCTGGAATGGATCTGTGGAGGTGCTAGTTTGGAGAATTGGAAAGGGGGACTACACAAGGGGCAGATTTGGGACAGGTTTAAGAAAGTTGATTAGGTGTTGCACAAAGGGCATGTAGATGGAGATTTCAATGCCTCAAAGGAGCTATTTGGTATTGAAATAAAAAAAGGCACATAAAGGGGGCTATCTTGGTTGAAGTTAAGAATCTGTTTTGGGGAGACTTGGCCCATCGTATGGATTCTAAGAATGCCTAGGACATCACCCTCTTCTCTAGCCAAAACAAGAGATCAAGAGCTTGCTTGGGGGAGACTTGGCCCATCTTGTGGATCCAAGAATGCCCGGGACATCACTCCATCCTTCTCAATGGGCAAAGGGATTGTGTATATAATGAAATAGAGCTCATTGGGTGCTATTTAGATGGCCAACAAGGGGGCTGATGGCAGGCTATGTAAGGACCTGTTTAGGTGGCCAGCAGAGGGGCTATTTAGATGACCTGATTAGGGACATGTTCATGGGCACTCAGGGGCCTGATTGTTAAGGGTTTTAAGGCACACAAGTGGCCTGATTGTGGATGTGTGTAGGGGCACTCAAGGGGCTTGGTTGTGGATGAGTTTCAAGGGGGCACATAGGGGCTGATTGAAAAGACAGCAAGGCTGGTTTTCTAGAGCACATTCAGGTGGCCAGCAAAGGGCTAGTTGAGGGGATGCACATGAGCTTTTAAAGGGACCAGAAAGGCTAGGTTTTGGAGCATTTTAAATGTACAAAGGGAAGGCTGAAGGGTGGCGAAATAAGAGGGGAGGAAGAGAAATGAAGTGCTACATCTTTTATTTCTCTGCTCACTTTGTTTCCTTTCTCTTTTTTCTCTTATGCTGCAGGTGGTGTTGAAGATGGAAAGACTGTATGCCCTTCTTCTCTTTATTTTTCTTCTTCTCCTTGTGTAGATGGTACTGGAGGAGGGAGATGAAGGTCTTGTTGGTGTTTAAGGCCTCACCAATGATGAAGAAGCAGAACCCTGCTGCTCTTGCTGAAGTTGGCGCACCAACCAGGTGGGCTGGTTTTACCTGCTGCTGGTGCACTTGCTAGAAGAAGCCTTTTTTTCTTCTTCTTCACTTGGCACCCCCAAAATGGGTAGAAAATATTGATGACTTGATGCTGAAGACGTCAAAACAAGATGAGGAAGGGCTGGAGAAAAGTTGGTGGCACACTAAGAAGCTGAGGGAGAGTTGGGCAGGGCATGTGCAGGGTCAACTTGTGTTAGCTCGACCAAGGCTAGATGGGGAGACTATTTATAGAGAAAAATGACACCATATAAATCTAGGGATAAGGCTGGGATGGTGAGAGTACTAATGCTCAAAGAGTTCAATTTTTACAAGACTTCTAATTGGGCAAAGGACACCTAACCTTCTGATGTGTGTAAGATGACATCTGGCGCACCCTTTCCTATCTTTTAAGTGAGTGTGCACAAAAGCCAAGTGGGAATGGGCTGAAATTCAACCAAAATATGGCCATCTTATGGTTAAGATAAGCCTTAGATGATAAGGTTCAGATGGGATATGGATAAAGATCAGTTGTGGAGAGTCCTAGTGTAAGAAGACCTCCCATTAGCTAGGTGTGTGTAAGGTGAGAGCTGGCGCACCTACCCCTACATTGTAAGGTGTTGGCTGCACAAACCAGCTAGAGATAGGCTGAATTTCAGTCAAAGAATGGCCATCTAATGGGATAAGATGATGTTTCAAGAATATTTTTGAATTAAAATTAAGATAATGCCCATGAGGATAATGATAAGTTGGAGATAGGATAAGAGAGCTAGAGTCCTATCTCATGAAGAATTCTTTAACCAAAAGGACTCCAATCAAAGGAGTGTGGGAAAGGTGAGATGTCACAAAAATTAGGTGATAATGAAGCAATTTCAGCCATGCATGAAGTATTATATGCAAGGAGATGAAATTCAATCTAGTCCCTCCATCTAGATGCTCCCGATCCAACGACTATCATTAATTCTAGCCGAAAATTGATTAAACACGCCCGGAATTAAATAAAAAAATATGGGATAATCTCTGATGACCATTGATCTTGTGAGCCATCAATATGTGTGGCCATGATGCTTTGAATTGCATCGTTTATTCTAATTTTACTGATTTTTTCGATCTATGCAATTTCGACCATCGATAATGCTGAAAATTGTAATTAGATGTAATGAAATTTTTGCATTGGCCAAATTTTATTTTCCTTGCATTAATATTTTTGTTACTAAAGTCTTGAACTAAGAAATTGAAAATTTTAGCTCATGGGTCAATCCCGTAGCTGATCGGACCATTACGTCCCTAGTGTCATTGAATACGGGCTTTGGCTAGATTTGATATTCCTTGCATATCTTTCCAATTGGTGGTGGGGTTTTTAATCCATTTTGAGCATTTTCCAGCTCTTTTAGATGCTAAAGATATGATAAAGTTGGAATTCCATGATAGGGTCCCAACTTGTCCCGAAGTGTAGGGGCCAAAATGGTTATTTCGGCCTTTTAATATCCATTTATCATATTTTGGACACCGTTGTGAAGCTCTCAACTGGGGCTATGCAATGAGCACATTATCTTGACCATTTGTAGCCTATCAAGCCATGTCAAGGCATTTTTAGAGCTTGTTTGCACCATCTGTACTTGAATATTTTGAATCTAGCTTGAATTTTTCATATCAGCTTCGACATTGCTCAAATATGTGTTAAGCGAGCTAAAAAGGAAATTTCTGTGCCAACACTTAAGTATGAAAAAAGATGTCTAGGATTGATTTGAGATCAACATATCATAAGTTGGACTAGGAAGGAGGGCATCCTCTCGAAATGATGCAGTCACCATGAGTCTGTGATTATGTCATTTAAGCAAACCAACACACAAGCAATATTCATGCCCTTAATGTGGAGATAGAGCAACAATATGCAAAACTCAGCAAGTGCAAATTTGTCTCAAGGATGATTAGTTTCTTAGTGAAAGGAGTGAATACTCACTACAATAAAAATGCTTAATGCCAATGGTTGTAAGACACCACCAACATGACAATATCTATTGCAAAAATGTATTGGTGATGACTTCAATTTCATCACCAGGCCGTCGCAAATAAGCCCATCACTAATGGTATTGGTGACAACTTCACAATCATCATTGCTAGTGAAAATATAACCAATGAATTCATAACCTTTGTGGAGAACATAGTGCATCTAAGCTATTGCTAAAATAATTTTAGTGACAATTACGAGTTGTTAATAATTCTTATTACTACAAAATATTTTTAAATTTGTAAAATAAATATCCATGTAGGAATACAACCAATCAAAATTATACGACTACCTATATATTTTCATCCACATCCCACAAGGCACAAAACCATATAATTTCATACATATTTCCATCCACAATACACAAACCACAAACCAAAATATATTTTCATCCAAATTTTCATCCACACCACAAAACTATATAATTTCATCCACCCACAATCAACAAACTATTAATTATACAATTTCATCCACACTTTCATTCACAAAACCACAAATTACAAATCATATCAAATATGCAATGAAAGAACAACAATTATACAATGAAGTACTAGAACAAACTATAATAAATATTCATAAACTATTAAGTACAACCACATTGTGGACAAACCACATCGCATATACATAGAAGATAAGTAAGAATCATGTTCAAAAAATAAAATACAACAATGCCTATTAATCATCTTCTCTAAAGGATGCCTCATCCTCCTCATCCTCATCGACCACATCCTCATTGTCATCCTCTCTATCATCATTCCTATGTCTTAGAGGTGGCATCGAGCTTGATGGATCAACTGGTAGGGGAAGTCTTTGATCAATCTTGGCTAACAATTATTATGTTAGCCATGTGATTGTCTTTTTAAGTGGTTGTATTGGTCCAACATATATTACTTGAGGAAATCAATCAACATATTTTGTTTTTGGATCTGCCTTTTTCTCTTCTCTATTCTGGTGGATTGCATCCCCACTTTGTCCATCAAATTTTGGACTATCAAATTTGTGGAGGTGTTGGCATCTCTACTACTTCCATCATACTAGGTGTTGCGAGTCTATCCTCACCCCTCACATCAGATCCATTCTTGCCTATTTTGGCCAAAGATGGTGAAGAATGTCTCCTTAGGAGTGAATGGATGCCTAGATATCTTAGCATCTGACTCCTCTAATTGTTGTACTGAAGGAATAATATATCTTAGCTTAGATATCTTATCATCTTAGCATCTAAAAAGGTATTAAGATTTAATTTTAATGAAGGAATATATTTAGACAAATGAATAAGATATTTATCATCAATTGATGACTTTCATCCTTACTCTAGACAAGTGATCCATCCACCTATTCATATGACTACGTCATCCAGAAGAGCTTTGGATGTGTAGGGTAGCATCCTTCCTTTTGTACTAGATAAGACAAAGGATAATACATCCATTACCATGATGGGCCATTGAAAGATGAACTATAAATTATCATGCAATGAATGCAAAGGTGAAGCTCAGAGAAGTTTCAAGAATTTTCATCATTGATATTTACTTGCTATAAATATACATCATGGTATGTGATGCTGAATATGCATCTTTTGTCTACATGGACTTGCAGATGATTGTAAACGCGCCAATTTGGCCTTATTTGGGGCCTAAACTCTTATTACATTGGCAATACTCTTTATTTGATCATTATCTAATCTAGATCACCTTGTGGAGATGAGCCAAGGATATCAGTGGAGAGCTGTGTAAGTTGAGAATGAACCAAAGATTTTCAGAGCAACACCGTAACCTTCAAGCAAGAGCTGCGTGTTAATTGTGGAAACACAAAGCGTTCTCAATGACCGACCCTTAATGATTCACAATTGAAGGTCTCGAAAGTCCTACGTGAATTTTGCAACATGTGGGTTTCCGACAAGTCATTTCTGCAGTCACGGGTTTATAATGACTTTTATCATGGCTTTCCGATTGTACCGTTACGGCTATCCCGAACCACGTGTTAAGTATTTTCGGTCATCACCGGGCCTTTCTAGGTCCTCTATGTCAACCCTAGCCATATATTGTCACCAACCAGTGCTGTACCGTCGTTCCGATCGATTTTAGGGTTTCCCAATTATTCCTAGCTTTTTCGAGGTTCATTTTGTGTTTACCGGGTTATTCTCAACATTTTCGATGATTCTAAGTTTTTTGATCATACTGCACTTGTTCGGTCATTGTTTTAAGTCTTCCTGAGCTGACCCTAATCTCCTTGATCGAAACCGTGTCTTTTTGGATCATCGCTCCAGCTTTCAGCATCCTTGGAATCGTATATCGATGGTTAAAATCTCGTACAGAAGTTTTGAAATGTTTGTTAGCTGGTTTACTAATTTGGGGAGCTATGTTTGTAAGTTCTCTTTCATACGAAACAAATTGGAGTTGAAACGGACATCTCATTTGCAAGTTACAGCTTGCGGACGTAGGAAGCATAGGAGAGAGAACTGAACATGCCCCTGAATTGGGGGCACAGTCAGCGCGCCCTCACTGTGAGGGTGCGGTCTGCGTGCCCTCATACCACAGCGTGGTCAGCACTCCCCCAGTTTGAGGGCGCAGTTTGTTCTAGAAACCAAAAACCTCCCTCCGTTTGGACTTTCCAAATCAATTTTTGGGAGGTTTTCCACTTAAAAACTTTTATTTTGATCTTGCCCTCGAGTCGAGGGCACGTTCATTTTTTCAAATCTTTTTTTTTGTAATTTTATAGAATTTTCCAGTGGTTTTAAGAAGTAATGTGCCAAACATGCCCCTGAAGTGGGGGTGCACTGATCGCGCCATCAACCGGAGGGCGTGGCCTGTGTGCCCTTGGGTTGAGGGTGCGGCCTGCATGCCCCCAACCTAGGGGCACAATCGGATTCTTTCTTTACTTTGTATTGGTCTTGCTTCTCCTATAAATTGAGGGCCATTCTCAATGACCAGGGGTTACCACGCATGCTCTAGCATGTATAGAGGTTGTCCAAGCTCTTCCCCAAGCTCTCATTCACATTCTACTCCGATACGGTGGTGAGAGATCGACCCCGACGTGAAGGAGACCCGATTCATACTCTCTACATCGATGTTCTTCATCAGCCTCTACAAAATTCTTGGGATGCGTGCTACCAAAGTGATCAACAGAAGAAGGCTGCATCTTTACGTCTTATTTCATTTTTAATTGACGGCACTCAATACTACTTGTCATTTGTTTGTGGTGATTGCTGCATCAAGGGCACGCAACCAGGTTCTCATTTTACACTTGTTCATTTTAAGAAATTATATAGGTCTGTACGGTCACATTCTGGAGAAGTTGTCAACATAAGATCTCTTACTCTTCAAGTTATCTGTCCGTAGAAACAAACAACACTCAATTCCGATAGCGGGGTCAACCGTAGCATTTTCTGCACCAAGGTTGCGCCGGTAGGACACTACACTCACCCAAGAGCAGGCCATCCGAACCAGCTTTTTTTTCTTTTTACAATTTCTACACTTCACATAGTCTTAATAATCTTTCTTCACTTATTTTCTTGTCGTATTATCTTCTAGTTTTCCAAATACATCAAGCTAGCATCAGTTAGAGACTCTTCTTCATTGGCCGGCCGAAGAAGGAGAAAGTTGAACCCGCACACACTTTTTCCCACGCTAAGGTACACATGGTCAAACCTCTCTTTAATTTCATTTAAATCGTAACCCGCAGTTGTTGGTGACCATGTCCTCCATCTTCTTTATGCATTAAGTTCTTTCATTCCATCCTTACTTTCCTCCCACACTACTTGAGTTATCTCTCCGGTGCTCGAGTGACGCCAGGAGATGAAAGTTCAGGGATCAGTGTGAGTGTGGGACGAAAATGAGAGTAGTTTTCCATGTTTCATTCCTTATTTCTCATCCCCTTTCTTGAGGCGGCGATCCATAAGATGACAAACCCATTTTTGGAGTCGACAGCTTTGTGGAGACCATGGTGGGACATCCAGTGTCTTCAATCATGCTAGCTTGATTCATCTGTGCAACTAGTTGTTTTCCGATTTGGTTCCCGCGCGAATTGGCTCATCTTTCACCTTTCCCATGTTCATTTTACCTTTAAATCTTGTTGTTTCCCGTTCATTTTAAGATTGTCCTCATGTGTATCTGATTCACATTCTCTTTTAATTCACAAACCGGTTCCTATGTGAACCACTCTTTTTTTCTTAAAAACTAGTTCTTGCGTGAACCAACCCTCTTTTTCAACTCGGTTCGCATATGAACCAACCTACTTTCATATCAGTCCCCACGTGGCCACCCCACTACAATACTTTTAGATTGGCCCCATGTGGCCATTTTTTCCTTTTTGTCATCTTTTACACCGGTTCCCATGTGAACCATCCTTTTTTTCTTAAAAATTGGTTCCCGCGTGAACCAACCCACTCTTAGATCAGTCCCCACGTGGGCCACCCCTTTGCACTACTTTTTAATTGGCCCCATGTGGCCTTCCTTTCCTTTTCCAACCAAACAAACCGGTTCCCACGTGAACCACCCCTTTCCTTCAAAAACCGGTTCCTACGTGAACCACCCACCTTTCCAAAACTTGGCTCTCGCGTGAGCCACTTTATTTTCAGATTGGTCCCCGCATGAACCACCCTTTTCTTTCCCCTTCAGATTTGTCCATGCGTGGACACTCATTTACAAACTGGTTCCTGCATGAACCACCTTTTAGTTACTAGTTACTAGTTACTTGTCTTGTTCTATGATTGCTTGTTTTGCTTGCATTTTATAGCTCAATTTCATTTCATTTTTGCACACATTGATTGCTTCTTCTTCTCCTACCCTCCATTTTTAATTTTTCATTAGCTTTTTGCATCGGGTACTGGACTTGTTCCGATCCGTAGGGCATTTGAGGCAGGGGCTCTCTATCCCAACACACCCTCACCCTCCAAACACTTTCTTGGTGAACTCTAACCTCTCTTCTGGGATATTTCTTCATAGTTTATTTTATTATTTCCATCAAGGCCTCTGTAAGTCCCCATCCATGGAGTATTCTCTCCCCATGATTGGGCTGGTTGTACCATTCATCCCAAAACCCCAAAGAACCCAAGTACCTACTCGTGGTAATTGTGTGACAACCTTAGGTATTGAAGATTGGAGTAATAGGAACCATACCCAACTTGATGAACAATTGCTAACAATCTATCTAATCTAAGGTTTAAACCCAAAAATTGTCAAGTAGTCATTCTAAGAACTTGTTTGGACAAGTTGCTTGCTCACCCAAATTAAAAACAATAAAAAATTCCTTATTTTAAAACACCTAAAACAAAAAAAAATCTTTAATTTTGTGTACAACTTGTTTGCCAACCACAAAATTGAAACAACAAAAAAATTAAACAAAACAAAACACAACAATTTTTTTTTTCAAATTGCACATTCTACTTGCTCTCTTTCAACTATCTTTTAGAAAGTTTGACAGGATTCCCATGATGCTAAGATCCAGAAGACGCAATGGGATGTCGGACTACTACGAGAAAGAAGAGTATGAGATGGGTCGCTACGAGCTTCAACAACCCATGGTCCAACCAGAGGGTGATGTTAATGCCATGATGGAACCCGAAGTCCAAGATCCTGCTCACCGGTCCACCTCACATAGTATAAAACAAGCTCTCAAGGATCCATCTCTTCACCTTGATCCTGAGACCTTTGCAATCATCCAATCCGCCACTATGGGCAAGATGCCCATCAACCAAGTTGAGGGCGACTAGGCACCCACACCACGTCGATCGACAACTAGGCCTCTTATTATCTTCTCTCTTGGGCAACCTTGCCGTATCTCTACTCACCCAATCGTGGAGCACCCATCAAATCCTATGCCGGTTCCTCTCTCCATCTCACCACTTCCATCTCCTTCTATTTATCTTGCAAGTCACGTGCCAACACCAATGGCTCGGGAACCCAAACCTCACTCAAGCTTTTATTGATAAGCTCAACCGAATGGATGAGCGTTTTGAAGAATTAAAGTACCGTTTGGACTCTAAGACTGCTCTTTAAATTTCAATCCCATCCTTCCCAGTTCTACACCTTCCTCTTTCAGAGATACTAGTCTTCCAACATTACAATGGGACTGGTAATCCTTTCACCCATTTGAAAAATTTCTTGTATGAATCCACTTTTGGAAAAATGACCGCAAAGCCCTCGCTTTTCTATTCTGTCAATCATTGAAGGGATCTACCCTTGAATGGTTCTACTGATTCTTTTGAGGCGGCAGACTTCGACATAGTGAAGGCAATGTTTCTGCAGAGGTACAGAGACCGGGTGGGGCCAGCCTACTCAATCGTAGACTTAATTGTTGAAAAGATGAAGCTAGATGAGGACTTTGCTAGATTTGCTGATTGGTAGAGAAAAATGGCAAAAAAGTTGGTTGAGACCATTTCAGAGTGGGAATAAGTGAGGATGCTTATCGAGAATACCATGCCAGCCCTTCGCAATGTCCTAATCATGTACCGCCCCACCATCATGAGTGAGCTCTGCGATAGTGCCCATTATCACCAAGCCCACTTTAGGGATGCCTCTATGATCAATCCTTTTGACTTTAAACCTCACAACACTAAAAAACTCACACCTGTAGGTTCTACCACCGAGGGGGTTGTAAACAACGAGAGTGCCAATGCCATGGGGAACCAGAGTGGGAATTGTCAAAACCAATACCGGAAGCCCCCACTGAACTAATAGTACCGGCCAACTCCTCAGCCAGCCCAACAACCTTAACATCAACCTACCTACAACTGAGCACCGCCACAACAACCCACCTACAACCGAGCACCACAACAACAACCTGCCTACAAGCAAGTGCCACTGCCAGCCAATCGACCTAGGAGGGGGAGACCAAAGAAAGAATACTACCCTCAACTGCCATTCCCCCTCACTGATATTTTCAATGCGTTATTGGCTGAATAGTAGTTGGAGCTCTCGAAGGAGAGAGAGGCATGGCCAGCGAATGCAGACATGTCAAAATATTGTGCCTAACATCGGTACCCAGGGCATGCTGTAGAAGTTTTCTTCCAATTTAAGGACTACATTCATGATCTTAACGATCAATGGAACATTGACTGGGCACTGATGGGGGAGTCTATACATGCAATGAAAGCATGGTAGAATCAACCATGATGCCAACAACAGGAAGCACAGTAGCAGCTCGGCCTGGGCATAGTTCAAGACCCATTCCTAGTACATGCACCTACTCAAGCACCAACACCAACCCCACCAAACCAACGAATCAGCCTTGTCCACTCTGCCATCGGGGAGTCAACCAACCACTCCTAGGGTTGGCAGGTGGAGGATGAAACCACCACCATGCTTGTATGACTAGCTCCACCCACAACCCGTGCCATACTCTCCATACCAAGAACCACCTCGAGCCGACAACTTACCCAAGCACCCCAAAACCCAACCTCACCAACACTGCCATCACCAACCATTAACTCTCCCCGGTGCCTAATTATTAGGCAGCCCCCAACATGCCAACTAGCACCTAACCCACCAGCCACCACCACTCCATGTCCTCTCATCATCCGACTAGCACCTAACCCATCAACCACCACCACTCCACGGCCCCTCATCATCTGACTATCACCTAATGTACCAAGCACCACCACTCCACAACCTCTCATCATTCGATCATCAACACCAATGCCTCAACCACCTAACCTATCAACCACCACCATAATCCAACCCTCACAACCCTTACCTACCCCAGGCCCCTTAACACCCCAACCAGCCATACCATCACCACCTTCACCATTTCCCCCTACCATGCTGGCGCTGGTACTTAGGAGTGGGAGGATGTTCCAACGGGTCTTCCCCTAAGCTGGGATGTAGTCACAAGAGCAGGCAGAAGAGGAGGTGATAGAAGAACCATTGCCTGGCATGACATATGATTTGTTGAAGCAGTTGGATAAAATACCGACACGGATTTCAATTCTGAAACTTATAAGGAGATCAAAGACTCACCCAGAGATTCTTCAACAATACTTGTAGTAAGTCATGGTCAATGAGGACCTCCCACTCGAGAAAATCATCACGGGATTGACCCCTAGGAGTGAGCACCCATTACTCATGTTCATACAAGAGGAGTTGGCATGGCCAGAGATCAGAAAGTATGCCTTACGCATTGTAGTAGTCATCAAAGGCATAGAGATCAAGTCCTGCTTGATTGACGCCAGAGCATCCATAAATGTCATGCCACTAGAAACATTGCAGCTTTGCGGCATCTCTGATGAAGAAATCAAGCCTTCTGTTATGACGGTGACAGCCTATGACAACTCTAGGAAGCCAGCACGAGGAATGGTTACATTGGAAGTAGGGCTCGGATTGTGTACTGTCACCACCAGGTTTCATGTTCTGGATTTGGACCCCACATTTAAAGCTATATTGGGATGCCCATATCTCTAGGAAATAGGAGCTATTACCTCGACCAATCATCAATGTGTGAAGTTGCTATACAAGGGGCAGGTCATCAAGGTAACCAGCATTCCAATTCTGAATGACGTGAGTGATCTCACTGTTGCATTTCCACTATCAGAGTCTATTCAGTCACTAGTCTCAACTACAGAATTGCCAGGGCTCATGACATTGATGATCTTACTCCCAGTTACGGTTGTTTGGCGGATGATGAAAAGAATGGGATATCAACTAGGAAAAGGGTTGGGTAAGGAGCTATAAGGGATTGTACACACCATCGAAGTTATGCAAAGACCAAGAAGCAAGGGCTCGGCTATGAGTCAAGTTTCATTCCAAGGATGGTCTACCGGCCAAAACATGCCATGGGACTCCAAAAATTCTTCATCAAAGGGGAGACCATGATGATGGCCGGAGACGAAGAAGAATTAGTCACTACAACCAGGAGGAGGAGGGCACTAGAACATGAGAAAGAAGTGGATAACTTGAGTTCATCTCTGGCTTAGTTGTTCATGGAGGAGGAAGAGGAGAAAGAACCACTCAAGGGCGAGTCTGTTTCTAAACAACTCGTTAACTCGAGCAAGCCTCCATACAACATCCGCGTGAGCCATGCCTTATGGTCATGTATTTCAAGGTCCTCACACCTCTCCTCTTGAATGCGCTTGATGGACTTTCTAGCCCAATTCCCACCTTTGGGCCTGTATGGCCACCCGAATTGAACACTGGGTCTGAGAGCCCATTCAAGTCTTCCTACCCCACTGAACTTCTACGCTTGCATGAAGCCAACACTGGGCCCACATGCCCACCAATTAGGCCCATGTGCCGCTTAGAGTTTTCCCCTATTTTTGGGCCCATATGCCCATTTCTTGTTATTGTGGGGCCTGTGAGCCCATTTTGCTTATTATTGCTTAAGCTTTTCCTTTTTGCTCGAGCCCCACCAGCTCATTCCCTTTTTCTTGTTGAAAACACCAAAAAAATGTCTTCTCACAAACTCACCTTTCCATTGAGAAGACATCTTTACTTGTCTTAGAGGGTGCTCTCAACCAGGGACCACTCTTTTCCGAATCATTGATCAATCTGCTCGATCCTTCACCCACCGTACATACCACCTTTTCAATTTTGTCTTCTACAGGAGTAGATAGGTTAGTAAAATTTTTTTTTGAGATAAGCAAGTTCTAGAAAGATATGTCCAGCAATTAGCTCAGAAATGCAAAGAATGTTCAAGGATACCAAATTTCTTGGAAAATGCTATCCAGCTTGACAAAATCCAATTTGAGAATGAATTTAACGTAAATCATACACTGGGAGTCTATGAGGCAGTGTCAGGAAAAGATCCTGATTTTGTGGAAGGAGTTGAGGACTTGGCTGATGCATATGCATCTGGACATAAAAGGTTTAAGGAACCATCAGCCATGGTGGATGAACCGACAAAAGAATTAAATCTCGGAACATCGAAAGATCCCAAGATCATCCTTCTGAGTGCCAACCTCACTCCTACTGAGGAACATAACTTAATTAAAATCTTGGAAGAATACAAGGGCACGTTCGCATAGACATATGAAGATATGCCGGGGTTAGACAACTCATTGGTTGAACACCGTTTGACTTTGAAACCTAGAGCTACCCCAGTCAAACAACAATTAAGAAGATTCCACCCCGATGTTGCAGTTAAAATGAAAGAAGAGGTTGACAAGTTGAATCAGGCAAAATTCATTAAGGTCGTCTTTTATCCACAATGGGTGGCAAATATAGTCCCTGTCATGAAGAATGATGGACGAGTTCGGATCTGTATATACTTCTGGGACTGATGTTTTCTGAAATAATGCCGTAACCTTCAAGCGAGAGCCGTCCGTGAACTGTGGAAACACAAAGCTTGCTCTTGTCCAACCATGAAATCTTTATAATTGAAGGTCTTGGAAGTCCCGCGTGTGTTCCATAACGTTCAAGGTTTTCGACAAGTCATTTCGGCAATCGTCAGTCTATAATGGCTTTTGTTATGGCTTTTTCGATATGTACTGGGGTTAATCTCAATTTTTTTGATGATTTCTAGTTTTTTAACTATACCAGACTTGTTTGGTCATCATTTTAGGTCATGCCGAGTTGACCCGACATTTCTTGATTGGAACCGTGCCCTTTCAGATCTCAACTGCGATTTTTGGCTTTCCGCGAGAGGGTAAACCGGAAGAAAGCCCCGTGCGAATGCCTCGGGAGTCATGCTAGCTGGTTTACTAACTTGAGGAGCTGTGGTTTAATGCCCTCTTTCCAATGCAACAAATGGGAGCCATATCGGATGTTCTGTTTGCAAGTTACGACTCGCGGTACACGCGCATAGGAGAGAGAGTGCACCGCGCCCTCACCCACCTTGAAAGGGGAGGGCGTGGTCACCATGCCCTCACTGTGAGGGTGTGCCCTACACGCCCTCGCTTCCTTTGAAATAGAAGGGCGCAGTCGATTTCTGGAAACCGGAAATTTCCCTAGTTTACACCTTCTAAACTAGTTTTTTGAAAAGTTTTTCTGCTAATTTTTAATTATTTTGACTGTGCCCCCAGGTTGAGGGCACGTTCATCTTGTCAGGTACAATTTTTAGCAATTTCTAGAAGCCTCCTATGCTTTTTAGTAATAAAACACCGAACGCACCCCTACCTCCCTTGAAAGAGGAGGGTGCGCCCACACCTCCTTTGAAACAGGGGGCGCGGTCGGCCAATTTTCTTGTGTTGAACCAATTTTTCATCTCTATAAATTGAGGGCTATTCATAATGACCCAGGGTTACCACCCATGCTCTAGCTCGTCCTGAGGTCGTCCAAGCTCCCTCCCGAGGCCATCTCGATGCTCAAATCTGATCCGACGTCGATAGATCGATTCCGAAGCGAAGGAGAAGGCCCGATCCATGCGCTCTGCATCACCGGATTTCGTTGGCTTCTACAGAAAATTTGGAGATTCTTCTGCATAGGTGTTCAACAGAAGAGTTGTTCCTCTCCTCATCCTCTTTCAGTTGCAACTGGGGTCGTTCGATTTCGACTTGCCGTCTGTCTGTGGCGATTGCTGCACCGAGGGCGTACATCCTGGTTTAGTTTCTTATATCCGTTCATTTCCAAATTTTTTAAAGGCCGATATATTTCGTAGATTTTATCAACAAGAGATATCTTCCTTTATACATTATCCATCCATAGAAATAAACGGCACTCAATTCCAACATTGGGGTCATTCCTAGAATTCTTTGCACCAAAGTCGCGCCAGAAGGTTGCAAAGCTGCCCGAACTGGCTAATTTCACTCATCTCAGCTTCAACTCAAGCCATTTCATTCCATAAGTTTCTCTTAACTCAATCCATTTACTTGTTAAAATATATTTTACTTATTTTTCATCATTTTACATAACCAAAAATTTTAAAAAGGGGGTTAGGGCTCTTCCCAATCTGGTGAGTTCGATTCCGATTGCTTCTTTCTTTCATCTCCTCTCTTATGGTTTCTACACTTCCCATAGTTTTAATATTTTCTTTCACTTCTCTTATTATTCTAGTTGCACAGATACATCAAGATAGCTTTGGTTGGAGACTCTCCCTTATTAGCCAGCCGACGAGGAAGAAGGTTTAACCCACATATCATCTCCCCCGTTAAGGTACACACGGTCAATTCATCTCTTGTTTTTATTTTATAAATCGAAACCTGCGGTTCCTGGAGACCACAATCTTTCATTTATGTTCTAAATTATCTATTCCTCACTCTCCTCCCACACGACCCGAACCATCTCCGGTGCTCAAGCGATGCTGTGAGATGAAAGTATGAAAGTTTGGGAATCAATGTGAGTGTGGGACCAAGGTGAGGATTTTACCGCTTTCCAAGTGTTTTTCGATTCACTCCCTTTCCTCTATTCTATCTTTCACCTTTTCTTGAGGTGCCGATCTGGAACCCATTTTTAGAGTCAACATCTTTTTGGCGACCACGGTGGGACAACCAATGTCTTCAACTGTGCTAGCTTTATTCAACCGTGCAACTAGTTGTTTTCTGATTTGGTTCCCACGTGAACCGGCTTGTCCTTTACCCTTTTCATGTCAATTTACCTTTAAACTTGATGTTTACTCTTTGTTTAAGATTGTCCCCCATGTGGACTTGATTTTCTTATCTTTAATTTCAAGTCGGTTCCCGCGTGAATCACTCTTTTCTTATTATAAACCGGTTCCCGCATGAATCACCTTTCTTTTCCAACTTGGTTCCAGCGCGTACCAACTTATGTTTAGATCGGTCCCCGCATGGCCCACCTCGTTAAATCACATTCAGATTGGCTCCACGTGGCCCTCTTTCCATTTTGTCATCTTTTACACTAGTTCCTACGTGAACCCACCCTTTTCTAAACCGGTTCCCGTGTGAACCAACCCACTTTCAGATCGGTCCCCGCATGGACCACCCCTTTGCACTACTTTAGATTGGCCCCACGTGGCCTTCCTTTCCTTTTTCCAATCAAACAAACCGGTTCCCACGTGAGCCACCTCTCTTTCTTCAAAAATCGGTTCCCGCGTGAACCACCCACCTTTTCAAAAAAAAAAATCGGATCCCACGTTAGCCATTCTATTTTCAAATCAGTCTCTGCATGGACCATATCTTTTATCTTCACTTTTTATTTTTTCCACTTGGACACTCCATCACAAGCCGGTTCCCGTGCAAACCACCTTTTAGTTGTTAGTTTCTAGTTACTCGTTTTATTGCTTGTCTTGCTTGCATACTCTTGCTTGATTTACTTAATAGCTTTATTTCATTTTCATGCTTGTGCACATTGTTTGCTTCTTCTCCTCGTACCCTCCATTCTTACTTTTGCATTAGCTTTTTGCATCGGGTACTGGACTTGTTCCGATCTGTAGGCCATTCGAGGTGGGAGCTCTCTCTCCCAACACACCCTCACCCTCCAAACACCTTCTTGGTGAATATAACCTCTCTTTTGGATATTCCTTCCTAGTTGATTTGGTTGTTTCCATCAAGGCCTCTGTAAGTCCCCATTTGTGGAGTATTTCTCTCTGCACGATTGGGCCGATTTACCACTTTCCCAAAACCCGAATAACCCAAGTACCTACTCATGGTGATTGAGTGATAACTTTAGATCTTGAAGATTGAATGAATAGGAACCATACCTACTTGACTGAACAATTGCTAACAATATATCTAACCTAAGGTTTCAACTTAAAAATTGTCAAGTAGTCATTTTAAAAACTTGTTTGCATAACTTGCTTGCTCACCAAAAATTGAAAACAATCAAAAATTCCTTCTTTCAAAACACCAGAAAAATGAAACAAAAATTTGTTTAATTTTTGTGTTCAACTTGCTTGCCGAACAACATGATTGAAACCAGATAAAATCAAACAGAAACAAAGCATAACCAAATAAAAATTCTCTTTGCATTTACACCTTTTATTTGCTTTCTTTCAACCATTTTGTTAGAAAGTTTGACATGATACCCATGATGCTAAGGTATGCAAGACACGTTGGGATGTGGGACTACTACAGACAAGAAGAGAAGTACGAGATGGGCCACTACGAGCTGCAACAACCCATGGTCCAACCAGAGGGCCATGTCAACGCCGTCAGAGAACCTGAAGCTCAAACTCTTACTCATCCACCTGCTTCACTTAGCGACGAACAACTCCTCCAGGGTCTATCTCTCCATCTAGATCCTGAATCCTTTTCACTTGTGCAATCTTTAACAAAGGGCAAGATGCTCATCAATCAAGATCTGGTCGAGGGAAATCAGCTCCCTCACCACCCAAATCAGCAGTCAAGCCCCTGATCATCTCTTCTCCAGGGCAACCCTGTCATGTCTCTACTCACCCCATTGTGGGGTATTCACATAATTATGTACCAATTCCTACTTCCAACCCTCCTCTTCCAGCCCATTCACCTAAATACCTTGCTCTGGTGGCTCGGAATCCAGCCTTACCCAAGCATTTATGGATAAACCTAACTAGATGGATGGGCGCTTTGAAGAGCAGAGGCACCACCTGGATTCTAAAGCCACCCTGAAATCTCTGTCTCGTCCTTCCTGGTCCTACATCTCTCTCCTTCTGAAATTCCAATCTTTCAATGCTATAATGGGACTGGGAACCCCTTCAACCACCTAAAATGCTTTTTATATGACTCTACTTTCTAGAAGAATGACCATAAAGCACTTGCCTTCCTATTTTGTCGGTCATTGGAAGGATCCACCCTTGACTAATTTTATTCTCTTGATTCTATTGAGGTAGCGGATTTCAATATTGTTAAAGCGAAGTTTCTACAGAGGTACAAGGACTGGGTGGGGCCAGCCAACTCGATAACTGATTTAATTGCTGAGAAGATGAGGCCGGATGAAGGCTTTGCCAAGTTTGCTGATCGGTGGAGGGGAATGGCTGAGAGGCTAGTGAATACCATTTTAGAGGGGGATCAGGTGAGGATGCTTATCGGGAATACCATGCCTAACCTTCGCAACCTCTGGATCATGCACCGCCCGACTACCATGAGTGAGCTATGCGATAGTGCCCGATATCTCCAAGCCCACTTCAAAGACGCATCCATGATCAATCCATTTGATCCCAAACCCCGTAACACTAGAAAGCCTACACCTGTAGGGCCTACCATCGAAGGGGTAGTGAACAATGAGAGCGTCAATACCATGGGAAACCAGGGTGGGTATCGCCAAAGCCAATACTGTAACCCACCACCTAACCAACAATACCGACCAGCTCCCTAGCCAGCTCCTCAACCCTAACAACAACTTGCATACAACCGAGCACCACCACAGCAACCCACCTACAACCGAGCACCCCAGCAGAAAAATGCCTACAATCGAGCACCTCATCAACAACCCGTCTACAACTGACCACAACCACAACAACAACAAGCTTACAACCAAGTGCCACCACCAGCCAACCGACCTAGGAGGGGGACCTAAGAGAGAGTACTATCCCCAACTGCCATTTCCCCTCACCGATATCTTTAATGCATTGATGGCTGAGCAACAGTTGGATCTCCTGAAGGAAAGAATAGGATGGCCGGCAAATACGGACATGACAAAGTACTGGGCCTACCATCGGTATCTTGGGCACACGGTGGAAGTTTGCTTCCAATTCAAAGATTACATTCATGACCTCAATGATCAGGGGAATATTGACTGGGCATAGATGGGTGAATCCATTCAAGCTATGAAGGTGCAGTAGAATCAACCATGGCGACAGAACTACAAGCACAGCAGTAGCCCGGCTTGGGCATAGTCCAAGATCCACTACCTGTATATGCACCCGTACATGCACCCCAAATCAACGACTCAGCCTCATCCACTCTACCATCGAGGAGTCAACCAACCACTCCCAAGGTTGGCAGGTAGAGGATCGAACCGTCACCATGCCTGCCAGACCAATTCCACCATAACCCGCACCATAGTCTCCATATCGAGAACCACCCCTGGCCCACAAGTTACCCAAACACCCCTAAACCCAACATCACCAACACTACCGACACCAACCACCATTCCTTCCTATCACCTAATCATTAGATCACCACTAGCACCCCAACCATCACCCCAACTGTCACCTAACCCATCAACCACCATTCCTCCCCGACGTCTAATCATTAGACCGCAACCAATACCCCAAAAGTTGCCCAACCTACCAGTCGCCACCACTCCATGACCCCTAATCATCCGACCATCACCACCAACACCCAAACCATCACCCAACAAACCGGCCTCCACCACCCCACGACCCCTCATCATTCGATTATCCTCACCACCCCTACCTACCATGGGCCCCTCAACATCCCAACCAATCCTACCATCACCACCTTCACCACTCTCCCCTACCACGCTGGCGCCAGTACTTCGTAGCGGGAGGATGTTCCAAATGATCTTCCCCCAGGTCGGGATGCAACCAAAGGAACAGGTAGAAGAGGAGGTGGTAGAAGAACCATTGCCCAGCAAGGCATATGACTTGTTGAAGCACCTAGACAAAATGCCGGCACGGATTTCAATCTTGGAGCATATAAAGAGGTCAAAGAACCATCAAGACATCCTACAATAGTACTTGCAGTGGGTCAGGATCATGGTCAATGATGACCTCCCGCCCGAGAAAAACATTATAGTCTTGACCCCGAGGAGTGAGCATCTAGCACTTACATTTACACAGGAGGAGTTGTCACGGTCGGAGATTAGAAAATACGCCTTGCGCGTTGTAGTGGTCATCAGAGGCATAGAGATCAAGTCATGTTTGATTGACACTGAAGCATCCATAAATGTCATGCTGCCAGAAACATTGTAGCTTTGCGGCATCTTCAATGAAGAAATTGAGCCTTCCGCCATCATGGTGATAGCCTATGATAACTCCCTAAAGCTGGCACAAGGGTTGGTTACATTGGAAGTAGGGCTTGGGCGGTGTACTATCACCATTGAGTTCCATGTGTTAGAACTGGACCCCACTTTCAAAGCTATTTTGGGACGCCCATCTCTTTAGGCAATAGAAGCTATTGCCTCCACTAATCATCAATGTCTGAAGTTCTCATACAAGGGTGTGGGAACCTTGGGAATCATTTTGATTCTTCAAAAAGATTTTTTTTGTTTTTGTATGTTTTGAAATATTGACATCCAAATTTTCTAGTAAAGTAGGTGATAGACCATAAAAATACTAGATAGTCCGGGTGATATTAAAAGAGTATAGAACCGAGGTTCAGGTTCTGTGAAAATATTTTTGACCTCTCTCCATCGGATGGTGCGAATATCCGTCGTTCATTTACATCGAGCAAACACTCGAACACCTTTGATTAACTGCCATAGCGATCTTTTCTGACGAGAGCGTACACATCCACAACGTGCTTGGGATGTGCTACAGCCCTATGGCTTGTTAGGGTTTGGCTTCATAAGCCATTTATATATAGAAGATAGAATTTTTCCTAAAAACCCAAAACTTCTATAAAATTGCGTCCATACCCTCATCTTATTGACCAGATCTATTGTGTGTGACCCACTAGGCCCAATAGTCAATTTGGTTGAAGTCTTAATTAATTTAAAAGAACAATTCCTTTAAAATAAATCAAAACTGTTATCCGATAATAGTTTTTACGGCATTTTGATCATAAAGGGTACAAGCCACATCCTATGATCCCAAATGACTTTGGGGAGTTAAATAACATCCATTGAGCCTTTCCATCATCAATTACCACACGGATTTAAATCCTCGTTCACACAATGTCCCGGTCGGTCAGGGGTTCGGCACTGACTGTCAACTGTAAGGAATCAATACATGACAGCGGAAAAATTTTGATTCCATAAAACCATGATCTTTGCCTTGATTGATGCCGAACGAGTAAAATCGGGAACTGAATATGAAGTAGAACGAGAGTACCTCATGGGATTTCTAAAATCCCTCACCATGGATGAAGAGAGGACATTCCTCCTTGCTGAAAACCGTTCATGTGTCCGGTCTCTAGCGGTATCCACACGATCTGCTTCAATAGATGAGTTCTCTCTTCCTTCGGGCCTCTAGAAACCTTCCAGATCCAAGCTTGACCATGGGATATCACCTTCTAGAAGATAGAGGAGGAAGAGAGGATGCTTGGGATGTGCTCCAGCCCTATGGCTTGTTAGGGTTTGGCTTCATAAGCCATTTATATATAGAAGATGAAATTTTTCACAAAAACCCAAAACTTCTATAAAATTGCATCCATGCTCTCATCTTATTGACCAGATCTATTGTGTGTGACCCACTAGGCCCAATAGTCAATTTGGTTGAAGCCTTAATTAATTTAAAAGAACAATTCCTTTAAATTAAATCAAAATTATTATCCGATAATAGTTTTTACGGCATTCTGATCATAAAGGGTACAAACCACATCCTATGATCCCAAATGACTTTGGGGAGTTAAATAACATCCATTGAGCCTTTCCATCATCAATTACCACACGGATTTAAATCCTCGTTCATACAATGTCCCGGTCGGTCAGGGGTTCGGCACTGACTATCAACCCCTAAGTATTCCAACTCTATGAAATCTTGTACTTAGGAATGAATCAACTGGAAAACTCCTTTTCCAATTATCCTATCTACCTTGGCCAAGGATTTAGAGTACTATCCATAGGACATTCTCTCTCTCCTACCGAGAGTGAACGATCCCCTATTGTCAGCTCAATTGCCTCCACCAGGTTTCCCATATACCCAATTTATTAACTATATAGGACCACAATACTAAGTGATCCATCAGTCAATGGTCAAAATACATAGTACGCCTGGAAAGACATATTTGGTGACTCAGGTCAAAGATCCAACCATGCTATTGAGATGTAAGAATAACCTGATAGACAGTTCAGTAAGATACCGATCAGGTTTTCCTAAATTAGTCAGTTCAATGAACTCATTCCGCTAATGAGCACCTGTGTATGCATCTCAGTGTCCCCACACTGATGACCAATGAGATCGGTCATTCTTATCATATGAGAAGACATCACACACACTAGTCTATTCGGATTCTTGATGTCCCGTCTCAATGATCCTATGACTAGGAACATTTAGATCACATACCTCTAGATGATCGATCTCATTATCATGATCTCATCATGATTCAATCATCATTGCATGTGATCAAGGACTTCATTACGATATACGCTTTTAATAAAAGCTATTAACGAAGTTTTGCATATTTAATTGAATGAGATATTCCAAGAAATATCGAATCATATCATATATGATTGGCTTGTAGGGCATATATTTCTATCAGTAGGTGGTGGCACCTTCTAGTTCTCCTCATCTCAGACCGCTGATTGGTCTAACGAGGGAGGCGGGCTGAGGGATGGTCCTTTGCCCGAGCTACCATTTTTGGAATTGTTGACCAGCCTCTACTTTCAGAACTGAGAGGAGAGGATTGTTCCTCCCTCTCCATAGCATTAGCTCATATGGGGGCTTGCCCCTAGCTGGTAGAATTGAGTGCCAAGGTGATTCAGTGTCATGGCTGACTACTGATGTCTCTCTCTTCTTTATGGCAAGCGGTTGTTGTCAAGCCCTCTTAGGCTGAACCACTGATCGATTAGCTAGATGAAGGGCAAATCCGATGGAGAGGCTGCCCTCAATTGGCTAAGTTGAAGATCAGAAGGGTGGTTGGTGAACCAACTATTTACATAAAAAATTTTTAGCAAGTGGTGGCACCTGCGGGGTCTTGTCATCTAGGACCGCTGCTCGGTCGAATAAAGTATGGCAAGCTAAGGGCTGATCCCTTGCCTGTATTGTCATTTTTGGAGCCGTTGGTCAGCTTAGGTCTTCTGAGTTTAGAAGAGAGGGCTGCCCCCTCTCCATGGCATTTCTGGCCACTGGTTGGTTGGACTTCCTCGGGCAGGTAGAAGGTCTACACTTCCCCCTTGCATTTGGTGCACTAGCATTGGCACAACAAGGGCCCCATTGTTGTATTCTAGCCAGTCTAGAGTGGAGAACTGTTGACAAGTGGCAAGATCATGGGCTGCAGTCATATGTTCTTCTCCTCCATAAGCTTGGAAGGAGTCTTGATAGGCATCGCTAGGTGGGTGTGGTCCCACAAGCAACACACGTTGCTGACGTTGAGGTGCCAATGGGATTCTCATTCACTCATGTTCTTCCTTAGGTTGAGGAGTGTTGTAGTAGGTGTCAACATGGCAGCAGGTGCAAACACAAATGTTGCGGCAGACATAGTAGGTGCTGGGCAGCAAGTGGAGTAGGTACTGTAACTGTGGGTGCGGGCGTGGGCCCAGATTCACCATAAAAGTCTCACGTGGGGGAGACAACAGGATATTTTCTGGGAGCAACTTGGCGGTGTCCAGGCCAAGCTTTTGGAGATGCATTATGGAGTAGAAAGTGAGGGGTAGCATTGCTATGTCCTCAGCAGCAGGTGGTGACTCCAAGATGGTGTCAAGCTAGTCCAAGAGTAACACGATCTTTGCAAACTTGCTAAAATTGTTCACAACATGATTGAGCTGACGCTGCATTGTCGACATAAGCTTTCAAGTAAATGACTTCTTTGCAAGCCGCCACTGAACCTGTAAAAAGGTTGACTTGATTAGAGTGTTTCTAAGAGGTAGTGGATGTGCACCCTCTCAGATTGCTATGGCAGAGAGATGAAGGGAAAGAGAGGTCCCACCGGGCGTGCCAATTTGTGGGAACCTCGGGATTCATTTTGATCTTATAAAATATTTTTTTTGTTTTTGTATGTTTTGAAATATCGACATCCGAATTTTCTAGTAAAGTAGGTGATAGACCATAAAAATACTAGATAGTCCGGGTGATATTAATAGAGTATAGAACCGAGGTTCAGGTTCTGTTAAAATATTTTTGACCTCTCTCCATCGGATGGTGCGAATATCCGACGTTTATTTACATCGAGCAAACACTCGAACACCCTTGATTAACTGCCATAGCGATCTTCTTTGACGAGAGCGTACACATCCACAACGTGTAAAGAACACAAAGGGCCCTGGCCTTTCAGGCCCAATGAGATGCAAACAAGTTTGATTAGATTTTGTTTGAAGTTGTTTTATGTTTGATTTTAATGTGGTTGTTAATTTCATATTTCAATTTGATTTAGATTTGAATGTTATTTGTTTTGAGCTTGTTTGAATTGTTTAGTTTGTTTTACTTCAATTGGTTGAAGTTTATTTTATTTTTTGTTTGAACTTGATATTTTAGATGTGTTGATCAATTTTGACTTTTCTTTAAGTTTAGTTGACATATGTTGAGTCATTTTCATGTGATTTTCTCATGTCGGTTGGTGTTTTCATACCAATTCAGTTGTGTTCAGTACGTTTTAGATTTTTTGAAGTTTGGTTTAAATTGATTAAGCTTGAACTTTAGATTGTTAATGATCTAAATGTGACATGTTTTAAGATGTATTTTAGATGCTTTAATATGTTATAAATATGTTCATTTCAATTGGTTTTACATTATTTGATGTGCACTTGTTTAAGCATTTGAATTCCAATGGATCAAGTGTATTGAATCAATTTTTCCAGATTGTATTAAATCTGATTTTTGTTGAATGTTAAAGCTTTAGTGATATGTTTTAAGCATGTTTTAAGGTTGGTTTGAATGTATTTTCAGATTTAATTAAGTTAACTTAGGATTTGATTAACTCTTGTTCGGTTTGCATCACATCCGGTCTGTCAGGCTAGTGTCGATGCCCAGTCACATGCAATCAGCTCGGCACTTGAAATGTTAATGTTCAAAGTATTCCACGTCAATGTACATCAGATGTGGCAGTTCATATGCCATGTTCAATGCTGTCAATGGTGAAAATGTGTGAATGTCCTTCCCTTGGTGTAAAATCCACTTGATTGTGAGAATTTTGGCAGCATGCCGCCTTATTTTCCAATCGGTGTGGAATTTTACCCGTCCTACAAGGCATAGTCATTTTACTTTCCAAGTAGTGGGAAGGTCCGTCTGCGGTGGGAAGCATGTCCCATGCCTACGCCCGGGTTAGCATTTCGGTGCATGCCGGATGAGCCGCCCAATAGAGCGTCCAGTTGTGGACTAACTCCTTATTTAATTTTGACATTTTGCCTTCAGATTTAATTAAGGTTATTTTAAGTGTCCAAGGCCCAATGGGCCAGCTTCATTAGCACAATGGGCTAGTCTTCATGCTATGTCGGCCCGGTTGGCCCAATCTTGAGCTTCATGGGCCCTGGCGGCCTGCTTTGAGCTTCATGACCCAATGGGCCTGATTTGCACCTCCATGGCCCGGTTGGCCTGATTTGGACTCCATTTTTGCACCTTGAAATCTTGCTATAGCAGTGGAGTAGGTGAACCTCAGAGGGGCTGGAATTGGTTGGCTAAGGTGCTGTTTAAGTTGGCTTTTGGTAGGACTGCACAAGGGGCAGGTTTAGGTGTGAACCAGGACTGGTTTAGGAATGCACAAAGGGCATTTTGACATGTAGAAATCAGGGCCACCCGGCTTAGCTTGGCCCATCCGGCAGATTCCAAGAGGCCCGGGCTGTCACCCCTCCTTCCACACATCAAAGAGGATGTTTGGTTTGTTTGGGGGTGCTGTAGGAGCTGTATTGGGTGTGTTGCACATAGGGCAAATTAGGTGACCATCAAAGGGACCTGACATGGGTGCTCACAAGGGGGGCAGAACTTGGGCCAGCAAGGGGGCCTGTTTGGGATGCCATTCGGGGCCTGATTGGGGGAGGCAGGAGATGCATGTTCAAGTGACCATAAGTGGGGTCTAACAAGGCATGATAGTGGAAGGTTTAGGGGCCGAAATTGAGGGCCAAAAGGGTGCACAAGGGGGCTGTTTCAGAGGCCTGTTTTAAGGGACAGCAAGGGGCTATTTTTGTGATGGCCAAATAGAGGGTACCCTTGGGGCTAAAGGATGGCTTTCTGTAGAACAACGTGAAGGGTACTCAAAGGGGCTGAATGGGCATTACTCAGAGGGTATTCCACAATGGATATGGGTAGAGAAGAGAAGAGGAAGAGTTGAATTAAAGGACTACATCGGAGCATGCTTCTCCTACTCATCGGTTTTTTCTTCTCTTTTGTGCTACAGGTGGTGTTGAAGATGATGGGCTGAAGGTGTCACCAAACCTTTATTATCTTTCTGTTGGATGAGAAAAGGGGTCTTCTCTTTGATGATGTTGATGGATGGATCAAAGGGATGAAGAGAGCTCACTGCACTTGCTGAAGTTGACACACCAATCAGGTGGGCTGGTTACACCTGCTGCTGGCACACCTGCTGGAGGTAGCCTTTTTCTTCTTCTTCACTTGGCACACCAAAAATGGGTAGTAGAGGTTCCTGACTTGATGCTGAAGACGTCCAAGCAAGGTGAGGAAGGCTTGGAGCAGGGTAGAGGGCACACCAAAGAGAAGAATGGGCTGGAGTAGAGCTGGCACACAGGTGGGCTGAGCTAGCTTTGACCAAGGCCAGATGTGGGGCCTTTTTATAGAGGATTGGAGACCCATCTGAAGCTGAGGACGAGGCTGAGAGGTTGAGAGTCATAATTCCCAAAGATTTATATTTTTACTAGACTTTTAATTGGGCTAGACATCTAACCAAGGTGTGGTGTATGTAAGATGCAATCTGGCGCACCAGCTCCTACCTTTTAGGTGAGTATGCGCACATGGCAGGTGGGAATGGGTTGAAGTTCGACCAAAGCATGCTCATATGATGGTTAAGATAAGCCTTGGATGATAAGGCTCAGATGGGATGAGGATAAATCATGGGAGTGGTTGAGGGTGATAAGGATAAGCCATGGGAGGTTGAGGTGGTTGAGGATGAGAAGCTAGCGCACCTGCCCCTACATTGTAGGGTGTTGGCGCACCTAATCCTATATTTCAGGGCATTGAACGTTCGATGAAGGTGGGAAAGAGCTGGGTTCGGACAGATGTATCTTGGGTTAGCCCAATTTGGGTTAATTTTAACCCGGGTTTGATCGAAGTGCTCCCGATCCAACGGATACAATAAATCCTGACTGAAATCAATTAAATACACCTTGAATTAATCCCAAAAAATATGGAATGATCTATGATGACCATTGATCATGTTATCTACCAATATGTGTGACTAAGATATCCCGAGTTGCTCTGGATCTCTGATTTTACCGATTTCTCTGATCGGGACGATCTCGGCCGTCGATAATGCCAAAAACTGTAATTGAGTGCAATTACCTTCTCCCATTGGCCAAATTTATTTTTCATGCATCAATATTCATGAGATAAAAGTTTTGGGTCATGAAAATTGAAATTTTAAGCCCATGGGTCGATCCGGAGCTGATCAGACCATTATGCCCCTGGTGCGACGACATACGGCTTTCCGTCCAGATTTGCTCTTTCTTGCATTTCTCTTCATCCGGGAGTCATATTTTCAATCTGTTTCGAGCATTGCCTAGCTCTATACAACCTTGACAATGTGGTAAAGTTGGAATTCCATGTTAGAGTCCCAATTTGTCCCAAAGTGTTGGGGGCAAAATGGTCATTTTGACTTTTCGATGTCCGTTTTCCATGTTTTGGGCACCGTTGCGAAGCTCTCGACCGGGCTATGAAATGAGCACATTATCTTGGCCATTTGTAGCATGTAAAGACATGCCAAGGCATTTTCAGAGCCGATTTACATCATCTATTCATGAATTTTCCGAATCTGGGTCAGATTTTTTGCACCGACTTCGACATTGCTGAAATTTGTATCAAGCAAGCTAAGCGGAAAAATTTGATGCCAACAAAGGGCTAGGTAATTTGAGTAACCAACATCCTCATTATGAATGACGCAGATGATCTCTCTTCTACACTGCCGATATCAGAACTTGTCCAGTCGTTGATTTTAACTATAGAGCTACCCGGGGTCATGGTGTTGACAATGCCTCCAGAAACAGTTGCCTGGTGAATGATGAAAGGAATGGTCTATCAGCTAGGAAAGGGGTTGTGAAAGGAACTGCAGGGGGTTGTGCACCCCGTTGAAGCTGTACAAAGACCGAGAAGGCACAGTCTTGGCTATGAGCCCAGTTTCACTCCGAGGATGATCTACCAGCCAAAAAATGCCATGGGACTCCAAAGATTCTTCATCGAAAGGGAGACCGTGATGATGGCTGGGGACGAAGAAGATGAACCAACCAAGAGGAGAAAGGCACCAGAGCAAGAAAAAGAAGTGGACAACTTGAGTACATCTTTGGCTCAGTTGTTCTTGGAGGAGGAAGAACCAGTCAAGGGCGAGTCCATCCCTAAACAACTCATCCACTCAAACTCACCTCCAATCAACATCCCACGTGAGTTGTATCGTACGGTCACGTTCTTCAAAATCCTCACGCTCTCACTCCTGGATGCAGTTGATGGCTTTCTAGCCCGATTTCTAACTCTGGGCCGGCTTTGCCACCTGTACTGATCACTGGGCATGAGAGCCCATTTAAATCTTCTTACTCCACTGGGCCCCTATGCCCACATTACTTTAACAACACCGGGCCCACATGTTCACCAAATGGGCCCTCATGCCCTTTAAATTTCTTCCTTAAATTTGAGCCCATGTGCCCACCAATTGGCCCCACGTGCCCCTTAGATTTCTTTTCTAGCTTTAGGCCCATGCACCCGTTTCTTGCCATTGTGGGGCCTGTGAGCCCATTTTTATCTCTTTTACTTAAGCTTTCTATTTTTGCTTGAGCCCCACTAGCTCTTTCTCTTTCCGTTATTGAAAACACCCAAAATGCCAAAAAAATGTCTTCTCACAAACTGAGTTTTCAGTTGAGGAGACGTCTCTACTTATCTTGGAGGGTGCTCCCAACCAGGGACCCCTCTTCTCCGACTCACTGATCGATATGCTCGATCCTTCACCCACTGTAGATACCACTTTTCCAATTCCGTCTTCTTTAGAAGTAGTGAGGATAGGAAAGAAGAAAACTTGTGGTAAGCTCATTCCAGAGAGGTATCTCCAGCAATCAGCTCAAAAGTGCAAGGAATGTGCGAGGCTGCCAAGTTTTTTGGAAAATGCTATCCAGCTTGACGAAATCCAATATGAGGATGAATTCAATGTAGATCATACATTGGGGCATACAAGGTTTTATCAGAGAAGGATCCTAATTTTGAAGAAGGAATTGAGGACTTGGCTAATGCGTATGCATATGAACTAAAAAGGTTTGAAGAACCATCAACCACGGTGGATGAACTGACAAAAGAATTAAATCTTGGAACACTGGAAGATCCCAAGATAGTCTTTCTAAGTGCAAACCTCACTCCCATTGAAAAACAAAGCCTAATTAAAATCTTGGAAGAATACAAGGACATGTTCTCATGGACATACGAAGACATGCCGGGGTTAGATAACTCATTGGTTGAGCACCGTTTAACTTTGAAACCTGGAGCTACCCCGGTTAAACAAAAATTAAGGAGATTCCACCTTGATGTTGCACTTAAAATAGAAGAAGAGGTCGACCAGTTACATCAAGCAAGATTCATTAAGGTCATCTTTTATCCACAATGGGTAGCAAACATAGTCCCTGTCATGAAGAAGGATGGACGAGTTTAAATCTGCATAGACTTCAAGGACTTGAACCGAGTGTGTCCTAAAGATGACTTTCCTCTACCTCATATTGACGTGTTGGTTGATAACACTGCTGGATTTGAAATACTGTCATTCATAGATGGCTATTTTGGGTATAATCAGATCCAGTTAGTCGAAGAGGACTAGGAGAAGACCTCGTTCACTACACCTTGGGGAACTATTGCTATGTCATCATGCCCTTTGGACTAAAGAATGCTGGTGCAATGTATCAGAGGGCTATAATGGATATTTTTTACGACATGATGCATACCCTTGTAGAGGTGTACGTGGATGACCTGGTTGTTAAGTCTAAAAGCCGAGAAGACCATCCTGAAGTGCTAAGAGGGGTATTGCAAAGGGCTAAGGAATATAAATTAAAAATGAACCCAAAGAAATGTACATTCGGAGTATCCTTAGAAAAATTGTTGGGGTTCATAGTGAGCAAAAGGGGCATAGAGAGTGACCCAAACAAGGCCAAAGCAATCATTGGTATGCCTCCCCCGAAAAATATGAAAGAATTTCGAGGATTAATTGGGAATCTACAGTTTGTCCACCGGTTCATCTCAAAACATTCTCAAAGGTGTAAACCTTTCTATGAGTTGACCCAAGTGGGGGCCGAGTTCAATTGGGGTTCGAAGTGCCAGGATGCATTCGATGGATTGAAAAGATACCTGGCTAGTCCCCCTGTGCTTAGTGTCGACTCCAAAAATATGACGAGGCTCTCCTTTTCAGGGAAGTCCATGAATCCGGATCGCCACCTCAAGAAGGGATGAGAAAGAAAGAAATAAAACACGGGAAGCAACTCATCCTAGGTCCCACACTCACATTGATCCCCGAACTTTCAACCCTTGGCATCACTCGATCACCAAAGTGATGGTTCGAGCCATGTAGGAGGAGGAAAAGAAGAAGTAAATTAAGACATATGTGGTCACCAGGAACCGCGGGTTCTGATTTATGCAATGAAAATGATCGTGTGTACCTTAGCAGGAAGAGTGCGGGTCAAAGCTTCTCCTTCTTTAGATGGCCGATGAAGAAGAGTCCTCAACATGTGGGTGCTTGATTTACTGTGCAACTGGTCAAACAAATAGATGAAAGATAATTAGAACTAAACAAAGTGGAGTATATGTAAATAAAATAACTTAAACCACATAACTGAATAGAAATTGATCAGATTCGGGTTATCTCTAACCCCTTTTTTATTTTCAAATTAACAGACTAAAACTAATGCAAAAAATTTGAAAAAATGATAGGAGTATGGAGAATCATGAAACAAAGAGATAGGAACAAGAACAAAAAGATTTTGATAAGAATAGAGAGAGATATGGCCAAATATGAGTTGTTGAAAAGCCGAGCAGCAATCCATGATCTGCCAGGCACGACTTTGCTTCAGTGCTTGTCACAGCCAGCCCCGAGCTCGGAATCACATGTGTCAATTGCAAACATAAGAAGATTAGAAGGGGAAGAACTTTGATGTTGAGAGCTTTGTCAGCAGACATCCACAAGCTGCTATAAAAGCCAAATAAGAGAGACCTGAAAATCACCTATAGTCCAGCCTTCCTCTCTTGAACCGACTTCTCTCTCTCTAAAAACTTTAAATTCTCACTTTAAAAGTCTCAAAATTGATGCAAGAGGAAGCTTTGACGTCTTGAGATGCCTAGGGGGTCGTGAACTAGCCTCTGGAATGACCAGAATCGGTCTCAATTTATAGGAGAACAGCCATCACGATCCAAGCTAAAAAATAGGCTCTTGTGCCCTGGTCCCTAGGCGCATGTGCTCCCACCTGAGGGTGCATGGCATCCACCCAAAAATTTTGGTCTGATCTCATCAAAATTTTTGATCCGATCCGGTTAGAGGTAGAGTCCGGATCAAAAATAGGTTCCCTTGTGCCCCCGATCGGGGGCACATAGCCTTGTTCCTTAGGGTGGGGCGCATGGCCATGTGCCCTGGATCCAGGGCACATGTGCCTCGGGACCTGGGCGCATGGGGACTGATTCTGCATGTCTTTCTTCCGGAAGCCATTGTGGACACTCCCGAACTCAGAATTTGACCCCGTTTGTTGAGTTGGAAAGATAATAGGACGAAGAAGCTTTCTACAGCAACGTATCATACATAACACACTCCAAAACTTCAAAAATTTATCCAAAAGTTAGGATAGTAAACAGAAGATCCGATACTTGTCGGAATGACTCCGACGGCCAACCGGAAAGACACGGCATGAAACAAAACTTGTTCGGAGTGTGAATATGACCATAACCTTCAATGTATGATCATTAGGCATTGGTCATTCAGCTGATTTCCATGTTTACATGATTTACGTGTGGCTTTCACTCAGAAATTATGGCTTTGTGCACAAAACTCTGGAAAACGTCTGATTTCATTTGGCAAAGTTCCAAATCAATATTAAATGACCCGGCATCATTCTAAAATCAATCACACATGTTACCCTATAAAACATGAGTTTTATACTCTAAATTAGGCAAATTTAGCGTGTTTATAGCTTACCTCGCCTTGATGTCGGCTTTATAAGGGAATGGCATGTAATGAAGCAGAGTGATTCAAAATGAACTGAAATAGAATGCAAGTGAGTGTAGATGAATGTAGCAGAATGAAATGGTGATGTACTGAAAAGGTGGCATCAAGGTGTAGATATAAACACACTTATCTACCTGATTCAGCAAAATGGATCTCGCTAAGTATTCTAGACCGCTTTCATCTTCCATCAAAACCGCATATAATCGATTGGTAAAAGACAATCCATTGGATCAAGAGATGAAAAAATAAGATTAAAGGATGTAGCCAATCTTCAGCGCGGTGAGGAGTCCTCAAATTTGTAGGTTCATCATCAGCCAGCAACCCAAACTTTGCGGTGTTCTTGTACTGTGATGGGCTTATAGTTTGAAAGAGAAATTTGAATTTAAAATGAAAAGAATACCAATCCATCATATTTGGAATCTCAAGTTCATTTAAGTTTCACCAAAATACTTAGTTTAATTCTGAGTGGAATAATCTCATGTTTTAAAAGGGTTTATTTAAGCATAACAAAATTGCTCGGGTATTATGAAAATCGTGAATCACACTCTGGTAGAAAATTGATTATTCAGAAAATGACAAAACAGACTTGAGCCATAGTGAAGGATAACGGTGGGACTAACATAGAATGGTGGAACAGAAGAAACAATGGCATGCCAAACATGACATGGTGGGATAACATAAAAGACACAGTGGGATAAAATAAAGAAAAGAATAAAACATGGTGGGATAAAATAAAAGATATGGTAGGATAAAATATGGTGGGATAAAATAAAAGACACGGTGGGATAAAAGAATAAAACATGGTAGGATAAAATAAAAGACACGGTAGGATAAAATAAAAGACATGGTGGGATAAAAGAGTAAAACATGATGGGACAACATTGGTAATGATGAAGAATAAAAAAGAGATGGATGTGAAAACAAAGAAAATTATGTAGAAAATAGTTGAAGATATAGATTGTCTATTGGAGGTCAAGACTCCTGATTAGAAACCATCGTTCCTCCAATATTCAATTTTGGCTTATCCGTGAGTGTAAAGAAATGACCAAGCCGTCGTAGATTTTGTTGAAGGGGATCTCAAGCCCAGTCATCTTCACCCGCAAGGTCTTCAACATCAATACATATAATACATATTAAATGAACCTAACATAACTAAGTGATAGATGGTAGGAGTGATGTGAAGTGTAGAATGGAATGCTAGTGATGATGTGAGGATGAGAATGTAAATCTGAGTGAAGTCTTCAGGTGTGGTCTATCAACTTGCATCGACTGCCTGATTCATCTGCATCTCTAGTCCATCCTTGTCTTGCCTTTTGACGGAATACAGCACCATGATAATGTTCATTGGGTGGCACTTCCTCTCTTTTCTCCACGAGGTTGGCATGACGTTCTTTCAGAAACATCGATCTCACCAATTCACCTGTTGGGACTTAAAAGGTTGTCTGTACATTTCTGATTAGTACTCAACAGAAGAAATTGTCACATGAAGTATATTGTTCCCGAAATGAGCAACTGAAGTTTTCGCTAATAGAACTATCATTTGGAGGTCAAAAAAATGTTTTTTATGATGGTTCCTTTAACAAAAATGTCATTTTCAACATCATGAACAACTTATGATTTTTTGAGATATTTTTGATTTTTTTTGAATTTTTTGGTCCATGTGCCCCCGATTGGGGGCACGTGTCCATGTGCCCGGGGGATGGGGCACATGGCCATGTGCCCCCAGATGAGGGCATATGTGCCTTGAGCCAATTTTTTTGTAAAAAATGTACCTGATGGCCCTTCTCTTTTTGCCTCTTCAACTCCTGAAAACACTTTACAAAGATGATTAAATTTTTATCATGACTCATCCCTTTACCTATATATTGTCTGCCTTGATTTTGAGTCAAAGGTAAGAGCCTTCTTAACAAGGTGGAATACAATAAATGATTGAAAAAAATGGTGGTAGGGGTTGAGAAAACATACTTGCCGTGGTGAGAATCCTCTCCTCTCCTACATTGAATTGCCTGGAACACTTGATAAAAGAGGATTAGATCTTCACGATGACTCATCCCTTTGCCTATTATGGTAAACTTTGACTTAGGTCAAAGGGAAGAGCCTTCTTAATATGGTAAATAAAACAAAAAATGGACATGCAATGCAGGAATAGAAATATGCATGACAGAAAAGTAAACATGGATGCAACTAAGGCAATGATCATGACTAAGCTAAAAAAGATGCATTTTGGGGGTTTTCTTGCAAAATATTCATTTTTTTGAATTTTTGAAATATTCATTTTTTCTGGTTTTTTTCGAATAATTCAATTTTTTAGATTTTTAAAATATTCAATTTTTTAGATTTTTAAAATATTCAATTTTTTGTAATTTTAAAATATTAATTTTTTTTTGGATTTTTGAAATATTCAATTTTGTGTGGATAAAATGTTGGTATTTGAGACAGTTCATTGGTCTTTGAAGTTTGTCAAGACTTAAGTGGTAGATACCATGTGCAAAATAAAGTTCCCAACCTAGAATCCTTCTAACCTTCTTCCTTTGATCGGCTTGGGATCCACCTGGATTCAGTCGATTTATCCTACCCTAGGGGTTTAAGGAGGAAGAGCATAGAGAAAGTCTTTGATAGGGTTTGGAGATGTTGATAGAGATTTCTCTACTCACACTCAAATTGCCTGTTGGGGTTCGGCCTCTTTGGGTCTTTCCTATTTTTTTGCTCTTCTATGTGGGACATATTTAGATAGGTTTTTGACCCGTGAGGACATTGCCCATCTTTTAGTACCTTTTGCCTTGACTATTATTCTTGGTACTCATTCAAACAAGTTGATCATTTTTTTCTAACTTGAGGGGTTCATTGCCCATCTTATAGCACCCTTTTGCACCCTCCGAGACAGCCTCTTACTAGGGTGGTGAGTGTTTTCGATCTCTCTAATGTCTTCTCTCTATCTTGGACTAAGTAGAAGAGAATAGGGTAAGGGTATTCCTTCCGTTTCTAGATTTCTGCCTTACCTTTCTCCAGTGTCGGGTTGTCTAGATTCTAGGATCGGGAGGTGTTGTGTGCGTAGGATGGTACCTACCCTTGACTTCTCACGAACGGCCTAAGATCGATGACACAAGATTATACTAGTGTTTTTCCATTTTTTTATGGAAAGTACTTTTTGAGGTAAACTCCATTCCAATGATGACTCAAATTTTCTCCATCTGCATTAGTTAACTCATATGCATTGCCTGGATACTTTTCAGTGATTACAAAAGGCCCTTCCCAGTTAGGTTGCAATTTGGAGCGGGGACCCCCCGGCTTAACGAAAATTCTTTAATGACCATCTCACCGATCTTGAATTTTCTGTCAACCACCCTCTTTTGATAAAACCTTTTATGTCTGTTCTGGTAAGTTCGAGCATGCTCGACGGCAGCTAGCCTTCTTTCATCTAAGAGTTTAAGCTGTGCAAGGAGAGATTCTCGTCTCTCATCAACAGGAATATCCCTATCGAGTTGAACTTAGAAAGATTGAAGTAATACTTCGTAGGGGACCACTGCTTCCATCTCATATGCCAAAGCATACGGGGTTTGTCCAGTGGGAGTTCTTATAGAAGTACGATAAGCCCATAGAGCATCTACAAGCTTATCAGGCCAGTAAGCAAACTTGCTAGACTTACAAGATTTCTTTATGATCTTGATAAAGGTTTTGTTGGTGGCTTCTGCTTGACCATTGCCTTGAGGATAGTATGGTAATGAATGATGCAATGAAATGCAATACTTGTTGCAAAGATCACACAAATCTAGAGAGAGAAATTATGGCCCATTATCAGTGACGATGTCGCCGGGCATCCCAAACCTTGCCATAATGTTGCGTTTGATGAAGAAGCAAACTGTTGATGCTTTAATCTCCACAAACGCTTCTGCTTCAGCCTACTTTGTGAAGTACTCCGTTGCCGTCAGAATGAATGATTTTGAGCGTATTTCGGAGTTGAGATCACTGAAGGGGCTAATGATATCAAAAGCCCACATGGCGAAAGGCCATGGGGTATGAATTGGACGAAGGAAAGATGCGGGAGAATGAATCTTGTCAGCATGGAGTTGACATGAATGACAATTTCAGACAAAGATGGAGCAGTCTTCTTCTAGAGTTGGCCAATAATACCCTTGTCGGATGATTTTCTTAGAAAGGGCTTGGGCATTCACATGATCGCCACAAACTCCAGAATGTGCTTCCTTCAACACCAACTCAGATTCTTCTTCACCAAGAGACATGAGTAGGATTCCACTTAAGCTTCTCTTGTAGAGCACTCCTTCTAGGATTGTATACCTCTAGGATACTTTTCTAATTGCCTTCTTTACCTTGGTGGTTGATTAAGGCGGATATGACTAATCTTGGCAATACCTCACAATCTCATCATACCAAGGTCTCTCACCTTCTTCTAATTCTTCCAACTCAATTAAAGAGATTTCTTCTTTGTGTTACAAGTATTCCTTTCTGTTGAACCTCTCCTTAATCTTTAGAAAACGTCCATCCTCAATTGCTGGAATTGACCTCTTATAGATGTGGATAGTTCACACTTGTTTGCCTAGTGGGATAGATAAAGATGAAGCTAATAAAGCCAAGGCATCGACAAGGACATTCTGAGAACGGGGGACATGGACAAAGGTGAGTTTGAAGAATAGCTTGATGTAGCAAGTGGTGAGCTCTTGGTAGGGTTTGAGGTTTGGATGGGAAGTTCGGTACTTGGATAGGACTTGGCGTAGGATCAATTGACTATCACCTATCACCCTCAATTCAGTGGCACCATGGAAGTGAGCAGCCTCCAACCCGGCCAACAAGGCTTCATACTCAGCTATGTTGTTGGTTACTGAACTTAAGCTGAAAAGCTTGTGGAATGGTGACACCTTCATGTGTCATAAGGACAATACCTATCCCTCTACCATGAGAGTTCAGAGCCCCGTCAAAATATAATGTCAAATGATTGGTAGATCGGACTGACATTAGTTTATCATCTGGGAACTCGGACCTGACTGGGTCAAAGATGGGTATGGGATGATGGGCAAGGTATTCCGCAATAGCATAGCCCTTGATTGCCTTCTGCGGAACATATGTTATATCAAATTGGGACAAGAAACTCTACCATTGCCCTAACCGATCAATCAAAATTTTCTTCTCTAACAGAAACTTAATGGGATTGATACGAGCAATGAGCTTGACTTGGTGAGCAAGAAAATAGTGCTTGAGTTTCTGAACCACCTAAACAAGAGCAGAACATGTCTTTTCTACCACAGTGTACTTTAGCTCACAAGCATCAAACATCTTGGACAAGTAGTAACTAGCTCACTCTTTCCCTTCTTCATCAACTTGTGCAAGGACTGCCCCAAGTGAGTTCTCAAGAACCAAAATGTAGAAAACCAAGGGCTTTTCGGGAATTAGTGGTCTAAGTATAGGGGGACTTGCCAGGTATGTTTTCAACCCATCAAATGCCTCCTAGCACTTTGAATTACATTTAAACTCAGCCCCTGCCTTGGTAAACTTATACAAAGGTTTACACCTTTGGAAGTGTTGTGAGATAAACCGACAGACAAATTGTAACCTCCCAATTAATCATTGAAGCTCTTTTATATTCTTTGGGGGAGGCATGCCAATGATTGCTTTGGCCTTGTTTCGGTCAATCTCTATGCCTCTTTTGCTTACTATGAACCCTAATAGCTTTCCTGATGAAACTCCAAATGTACACTTCTTAAGGTTCATTTTTATCTCGTATTCTCTAGCTCGTTACAAAACTTTCCTTAGCACTTCAGAATGATCTTCCCGACTCTTGGACTTGATAACCAAATCATCCACATACACCTCTACAAGGGTGTGCATCATCTCATGAAAGATAGCCGTCATAGCCCTCTGATATGTAGCACCAGCATTCTTTAACCCAAAGGGCATGACAACATAGCAATATGTTCCCCAAAATGTAGTGAATGAGGTCTTCTCTTTGTCCTCGTTGGCTAACTGGATCTGATTGTATCCAGAATAACCATCCATGAATGAAAGTATTTCAAATCCAACTGTGTTATCAACCAAAACATCGATATGAGGTAAAGGGAAATCATCTTTAGGACATGCTCGATTTATATCCCTATGGTCTATGCAAATCCGAACCCGTCCATCATTCTTTATAACAGGGACTATGTTAGCCACCCATTGCGCATATAAGAGGACTTTAAAAAAATTTGCTTGGTGTAGTTTGCCGACCTCTTCTTTCATTTTTAATGCAATATTAGGGTGGAATCTCTTGAGCTTTTGTTTAGCCGGGATAGTTCTAGGTTTTAAAGTTAATCTATGTCCAACCAATGAATTATCTAATCCTGGCATGTCTTCATATGTCCATGCGAACGTATCTGTAGACATGCCAATTTGGCCTTATTTGGGACTTAAACCCTTATTCCATTGGTGACATATCTTTTAGACAATTAAAATCAAGTTGAACAATCCTTTTGGATGAGCCGAGGAGTTCACTAGAAATATAAGGAAGATTTTTTGATATCTAATCAAATTTATTTTTCCCAAATGAGAACCCATCCTAACTTCCATGTTGCTCTTGGTGGTGTGCAAATTATGCTTTTCCCGGCACATCCTCTACTTTAAAATTTTTCATAGGATTATTTGGACATCCAATGAAGAAGTCTTAAACAGCAATAATCTTTCTATATGAGTCCTCTTTTCAATGCAGCAAACGACATTCAATTCTAATCTCCCATTTGTCCGCAGTGTCCTTTAGAAATCAGACGCGCAGTTCTATCCGCACACACCCCTGATCAACCCAATTGCATGCAAGCTCAGTCCATTGGGCACATATATTACCAATTCATGACCTTAACTTCCTTTTTCTTCCTCCATATCACTTGGTAAAGTATATGGAAGCTTCATGGTTGAAATTAGCATCATCTAATGATGGCAATCCAACTTGTTGTCTTGTATATCAAAACTTGCAATTTTTAGACGATATTTGTTTCCTATTCAAGTGGAGACATATTTTGATCATGGGAAAGGTGATCCACGGTTTCAAATCTCTCTCAATTATTTAGGTAAGTTTATAAATGCCTCATGATGAAAATTAGCATCATTAAATGGAGGAAATCCAACCTAAGGTGGGATGTATCAAAACTTGTTATTTTTTGACCTGTTTCTCATCTCCTATAAAGAGAGACTCATATGAACGACCTAATAAGGGCATCCCCATCCTCCAGCACTCCTCTTCTCATCTTCCAGCCATCCTAGGCTTGTCCCAACCTCCCAAAATCGTTCTCTCTTCGTCCCGGTGCTCGGAGATCATCCCAAAGTGAAAAAGAAGCCAGTCTATGCTCTGACATGTTGCACTGCTGATCATCGGCTCATATATATCTTTCTAGTCATTTTCCAGACTGACTTCCTTCAGAACAAATGTGCTTCATCAAGATATTTTTCATCTCCATCAAATAGATATCAATTTTGACATTACCTCCTTTTGTTACGGTTTCAACACCGACGCTGCACAGACAGATCTGGAGCCTTCTCTTCTAAGTTATTGTCTTCTAAGTCAATTTAAGTACATTTAATGGTAGATTCAACCTATACATCCTTCATATAAATTGTTCCCTGGTGAGTCCTCTTTTATTTACAATAAGAATCGTTCAATTCAGATATCTGTGGTTCCCATATCACATTCTACATCGACATTGTGCTAGGAGTTTTCAAAACTTCACTGTCTAATATCTTAATCAGCAGGTAAATTCATATTACTTTTTATAAGATTCAAGCAAACTTGTCTTCATATAAAACCACTCTCGGTGAGTCCTCTTTATTTTGAAACAAACATCACTTTATTCTGACATTGGTGATGTTCATTACGGTCTCTGCATCAGAGTCGTACAGTTTACATTGAATCTGTCCAACCCGGTTGCCACTTTGCCTGGGTTGTGTTGTCTTTAACCATTCATATTCTTTTTGCTAACTCTTCATTCAAATAATTTAGTTCATATTGAAGCATCATTTTTATTCAGTTTTTCATCATTTCATACATCACAAAAAACCAAAAAAGGGGTTAGGGCTAACCCCGAATCCAGTGAGTTTGTTTCTAATTGCCGTTTTATGTTATTGTTTTTACAAGTTACTACACTTCACTCAGTTCTAATCCTTCTTCACTTGTTTTCTTGTCTTATTGTCTTATAGTTGCACAAATACATCAAGCTAGCATCGGTTGGACTCTTCTTCATCGGCCGGCCGAAAAAGAAGAAGGTTGAACTCACATCCCAATCTCCAGCGCTAAGGTACACACGGTCAAATCAACTTATCTTTGGTTTCTATTCCATAAAGCGGAGCCCGCGGCTCTTGGTGACCATAATTTCTCTTATCATGTTATAAGTTAATTCATTCCTCACTCTCTTCCCACATGACCTGAACTATCTCCGGTGCTCGAGCGACGCCGTGAGATGAAAGTTCAGGGATCAATGTGAGTGTGGGACCGAGGTGAAGATTTTTTCACTTTTCGAGTGTTTTTCAATTCACTCCCTTTCCCCTATTCCATCATCTCCTATTCTTGAGGTGCTGATACGGAACCCATTTTCGGAGTTGACAGCTTTTTAGCGACCACGGTGGGACAACCAATGTCTTCAACTGTGCTACCTTGATTGATCCGTGCAACTAGTTGTTTTCCGATTTGGTTCATGTGCGAACCGGCTTGTCCTTTACCTTTTCCATGTCAATTTACTTTTAAACTTGCTGTTTACTCTTCCCTTAAGATTGTCCCCCATGTGGACTTGACTTACTTGTCTTTAATTTCAACCCGGTTCCCGCGTGAACCACTCTTTTCTTCTTATAAACCGGTTCCCGCATGAACCACCTTTCTTTTCCAACTCGGTTCCCGCGTGAACCAACTTATTTTAAAATCGGTCCCCACGTGGACCACCTCTTTATAGCACCTTCATATTGGCCCCACGTGGCCCTCTTTTCATTTTGTCACCTTTTACATTGGTTCCCGCGTGAACCACCCCTTTCTTCTTTAAAATCGGTTCCCGCGTGAACCAACCCCTTTCTTGCGTGAACCAATCCACTTTCAGATCAGTCCCCACGTGGACCACCCCTTTACACCACTTTAAATTGGCCCCAAGTGTCCCTCCTTTCTTTTTTCCAATCAAACAAACCAGTTCCCGCGTGTACCACCCCTTTTCCATCAAAAACCGGTTCCCGCGTAAACCACCTACCTTTTCAAATCCTGGCTCCCGTGTGAGCCACCCCTTTTCCATCAAAAATCGGTCCCCACATGGACCATCCTTTTACCTTCATTTCATATTTTTTCCCACTTGGACACTCCATCATAAGCCGGTTCCCACGTGAACCACCTTTTAGTTTCTAGTTGCTAGTTACTTGTTTACTTTATCATTGCTTGTCTTGATTGTATTCACTTGCTTGATTTATTTAATAGCTTTCATTCATTTAATGTTTGCATATTGATTGCTTCTTCTCCTCCTACCCTCCATTTTTCATGTTTGCATTAGCTTTTGCATCGAGTACCAGACTTGCTCCGATCTGTAGGGCATTTGAGGCGGGGGCTCTCTCTCCCAACACACCCTCACCCTCCAAACACCTTCTTGGTGGATTCTAACCTCTCTTCTAGGATATTCCTTCCTAGTTGATTTGATTGTTTCCATCAAGGCCTCCGTAAGTCCCCATCCGTGGAGTATTCCTCTCCGCACGATTGGGCTGGTTGTACCACTTTTCCAAAACCCGAAGAACCCAAGTACCTACTCGTGGTGATTGAGTGACAACCTTAGGTCTTGAAGATTGAAGCAATAGGAACCATATCTACTTGAGTGAACAATTGCTAACAATATATCTAATCTAAGGTTTTAACCCAAATATTGTTGAGTAGTCATTTTAAAACCATGTTTGCATAACTTGCTTGCTCACAACAATTGAAAACAACCAAAATGATTTCTTTTTTTTATACACCTAAAAATACAAAAAAAAACTCTTTAATTTTTTGTTCAACTTGTTTTCCAAACCACCAAATTGAAACAAAAAAATCAAACAAAACAAAACATAACAAAAAATCTTCAATTGTGTGCTTTGCTTGCTCTCTTTTTTTAACCATCTTTGTAGAAAGATCGGCATGAGCCCATGATGCTAAGGTCCGAAAGACACATCAAGATGTCAAACTACTTCGAGCAACAGGAGTACGAGGAAGGTCTCGACAAGCTCCAACAACAACTCGAGATCCATGTCAATGCTACTATGGAACCCGAAGTGCAAGGGGATTCTCATCAATCTGCTTCATTTAATATAGAACAAGCTCTTAAGGATCTATCTTTTCATCTTGATCCCAATACCTTGTCATTCATACAATCTCTAGTGAAGGGCAAGATACCCGCTAATCAAAGTCTAGCTAAAGTCAACCGGGCTACCTCACCTCCCCAATCGATAGTTCGACCTCTTACCATAACCCCACCTAGGCAGCCCTGCCATGTTACTTCACCTTCTCACCCCATTGTGGGTCATTCTTCAGCTCGCACACCAACCCACCTCCCTCCCATAAGAGTGCCATGTGCACACCCCCTGGTGAATTCCTCCCCACCTGTTGCCAAGGATAAAGAAACTGTTGAATTTCCCCTTTATACTATCTACATCCCCCCATCATAAATGCCAACCTACCATCATTACAATGGCTCAAGTGATCCCTTCACCCATGTCAATGATTTCTTGAGCAAATCATCTCGATGGAAGAATGATAGAAAGACCTTTGCTTTTCTTTTTAGGAGATCTTTAGAGGGTGTAGCCCTAGATTGGTTTTTTTCATTGAATAAAATAGAAATATAGAATTTTGAAACTGTCAAGGCCAAATTCTTACACCAATATGGGCCAAGGTATTCAATAATTGGGGAAGCAAAAGGAGACGTGGAATTAATGCAATATCATGATGAATTGAGGTCCATGGCTGAGAGGAGCGTTAATGTTATGCACCAACCTAGGAGCCCTCTCCAATCCCATCTAGATCATCATCTTCAGCAGACTCCTCGACGCCAGTTGATTAGGCCACCCGTGCCCCAACCTCAGTCGGTCATGCAACCCGTGTCAATGGCACAATCAATTGTGCATGATCAAGCTCCTTATGTCCATTGTGTAAATACTTCATTACTTAAACCAGCTCCCCAGCCTTTGACCTCACCAAAATTTCCAAAGGCCCCTCAGCCAATCATCGGGCCTTTAGCTTCTCAGTCTACTTCACCAACAGCTCCTCGGCTAACCACACAAGCCTTGGCCCCTCAACCAATTTCACCAATAGCTCCTCAGCCTGAACCAACTTCTATGCTGACACCAATTGAACAACCCTTGGCTATTCAATCAACCCCTCAAAATAGGGTTCACCCTAAGTTGGTTAAGGCCCTTGTTTCTTTTATTGCTCCTGCCTTGGCAGAGGAACTAGTCACTCCTATCATTCATGCTCCTGCCCCGGTAGAGGAACCAATTAATCTGATCATCCCTACTCCTACTACAGTAGATGATTTATTCACTTCAACCGTTCATGCTCCTGCCATGGTAGAGGAACTAGTCACTCCGATCATCCATGCTCCTGCCATGGTAGATGATTCAGTCACTTTGACCCTTCATGCTCCTGCCCTGGCAGAGGAATCAATCACTCCAACCATTTGTGCTCCTGCCCTGGCTGAGGAATCAACTCCTCAACATATCCTTGCTCTCTCTCAAGATCAAAGTCATCCAGTAGGGGAGGTTGAACCAAACTCTTCTATCAATCTAGAATCCCCTAAACTAGGCATGCCCTCTTCCCCAGAACAACTTGAGGAGAAGCCTACTGTAAAGAGCTTAGGTGAGGAGATCATAAATTTTGTTGATTGTCAAGGACTAGGTAAGGATTCTTCAGGTATAGATCAACTATCGTCATTATTGGAATTGATCTCTGAAGTTTGTTAGATTGAATTGACCCTGAATCGGGAGGTAAGGAGACCGAATTGGTCAATGAAATAGGGAGTAAATCCACAAGCCTCGAGAAGGATGTAGACCTTATCAAGGGAATACTGGGACCTCCTCCAGATAGGCAGGCAAATCCGTTATCATCAATATTAGGTCCACGACCCTTACCCCATTCTTCTTCTAATCAACAATCCGACCCATGGGCCCACAATCAATCAATCTTAGGATCATGACTCTTTTTTTATTCTCCTCCAAATCAACAATTGGGCTCATGGGCCCACAATTCCTCAATCTTAGGGCCACTTCCCTTTCTTTATCCTTCTTACAACCATCAATCAGGCCCATGGGTCCAAAATTTGTCAATCTTAGGGCCATGGCCCACACCCCATCCCACTCAATTGGACCCTTATGCCCCATTTTTGGGCACTTATGCCCCTTTTCGTCAATTGGGCTCTTATGCCCCATTTCATCAACTGGGCCCATGTGCCCCTTTCCATCAGCCAGGCCCACGTGCCCCCTTTATCCAACCAGGCCCATGTGCCCCTTTTAATCAACCGGACTCTTATGCCCCTTTTCTTCAACCGGGCCCACGTGCCCCTTTTCATCAATCGGGCTTTCTTTCCTTCAACTGGGCCCATGCACCCCTTTTCCCCAACTGGGCCGATGTGCCCCTTTCCTTTCATCGAGGCCCATGTGCCCATAATTCTCCCCAATCGAGCCCACATGCCCTTAATTTTTCTAAATCGGGCCCACATGCCCACAATTCACCTCAATCGGGCCCGCATGCCCGCAATTCACCTCAATCGGGCTCACATGCCAATATTTTTATGCAATAGGGTCAATGTGCCCAAATTCCTCCTAAATCGGGCCCACGTGCCCACCTTCCATCAACCTCGGGCACACATGCCCACACTCCTTCAACTTCGGGCCTGTATGCCCCCATTTCTTCACCATCAGGCCCGCTGCCCATACTTCTTCAAAATCGGGCCCCCATGCCCCCACTTCTTCAACTTTGGGATTACGCACCCATACTCTTCAATGGCGCCAGTGAGCCCATCACAATCTTGCTCCCAACCATTTAAATTGGGTCCATGTGCCCGCTCTTTTCATTGGGTCCCTCGGGCTCAACCTCCAATCAGGCCCTCATGCCCATCAACATCAACCGGGCCCTCTATCCCACATTCAAATCTTGGGCTCACGTGCTTCTTGATTCCAACTACTCCCAGGCCTTCAAGCCCACTTTCAACTCACGGGCCCAAGAGCCCATTTTAACTCACTTTTGTTTCCAAGCATGTTTATTTCCTTTCAAATTCTCTTTCATTCTCTAAATTTTACTTTCAACAAAAAAATCAAGGTAGAGAAATTTTACGGGTGATACCACAATCTTTGCCTTTTACATCATTAATTTTGACTCCGCCATACTAAATCGGATCCTCCACATCTTTCACTTCATCCTATGACTATGAATCTTCAATCCAATGCAATATAGTGCATATAAAAAGTGGAAGTAGTTGGGCAAGGCAAGGCAAGCAAGGCAAGGCAAGCACAAGCAAAGCCGTCATCAACAATGAACTTCTCTTTCTCTCAGGTATTACATGAAATTGCATTCATCATCATTATGTCATCCGTAAGGCAATATTTTTTTTAAAATGATTTTTAATCTCACATGACAATCTTACTTGAGAGAAATTTGTGATTGATGATAACTACCTTTTGTTTTATCCTAATGAATTCTTTACAATGCAAGGCATGTTTTCAATTGATTCACCTATGGAATGTAATCTACCTCAAAAAAATGGAGAGAACTACTAGTATGACTTAAGTCCACATGTTCTAGGTTGTTGTCTAGGAGTCAAGGGTAGATACCATTCTACACACACAACACGTCCCGATTTCAGAATCCAGATGACCTAACACCCGAGAGAAGCAAGGTAAAGCTTAGAGATAGAAGGAAAACCCTTACCCTCCTCTCTTCTATTCGGTCCAAGATAGGTGAAGGGGATTAGAGGGGGAGAGAAAAATCAAAAGCATCCACCACCTTAGTAGGAGGCCATCTCAGAAGGTCCAACTTCTTAAAAAAAATGAGTGGGAAAAGATGGGGAATAAACCCCACAAGTTTAAACAAATATGGGTACATTTTGAAGGAGTACCCGAAATGTAGAAAATGAAAAAAAAAGCACCAAAAGATGGGAAATGACCCCACAAGTCAAAGCACTTATCCGAACGTGTGCCACAAAAATAGGTTTGTCAACAAAGAAGAAAAGACTCGAAGAGGCCGAACCCCAACGGGCAATTGGGTGTGAGTAGAGAAATCCCTCTCGACATCTTCAAAGCCTATCAAGGACTTTCCTGCAATTCTTCATTCTTAACCCCTAAGGACTAGGTAGACCAACAAAATCAAAGCTAAACTTTGGTCGATTGAAGGTTGAAGGTCGGAAAGATTACGGGTAAGGAACCCCATTTTGCACATGGTGTCGACCAACAAACCTAGAAAAAAACAACCAAGTGATGAGAACTTATGTCAATACTGATTTTTCTCTCCCACCCCCCCCCCAAATAAATATTTTCAAAAAAAATCAAAAAAAAGTTGAATATTTTCAAAGACTCAAAAAATTTTAAATATTTTCGAAAACTAAAAAAATTTCAAAAATCCCAAAAAAATGAAACTTTTCAAAAAAAAATTCATATTAAAATTCCAACAAAAGTTACAAATTTTTTTTTTCATTACCATGCTTGGTTTGAATTCTTGTCTTTACATTCATTGTATATTTGTTGCTTTATTTTTGCACCCTTAAGAAGGCTATTACCCCTTGACAAAGGTCAAGGCATATTGCAACTTGCAAGGGGAATAAGCCGCATTGTTGTTCTAATCTCTTCCTTCTAAGTGTTTCAGGCATAAGAAGAACTTATCACCCCTTGACAAAGGTCAAGGCAGACTGCAACTTGCAAGGGGGATAAGCCATGCTGGCATTCTAATCTCGTTTTTTGAGTGTTTTAGGCATGAAGAACAAATAAGGAGAACTGCACAGCAAGGCGACATTCGCCACTTCCCTCCCCTGAGGATTCTCAGGAGAAGGTGTCATCATTACCTTGGCCTTAGTTTTGCCAAGAAGCTTTTGCTTTGTGTCCTCATTAGGACACATGAACTCTTTTGTGAGAATGCATGTCATTACATTGCAAACTCACCATTATCATTTCCTTTCTTAGCATATATTAGGTGCATTACTATTTATTTTATGCATTGATGTTGAAGACCGTGAATGCAAAGAAGACCAAGCACGAGATCCCCTTCATCAAAATCCATGATGGTTGGGTCATTCTTTGTTCTCACGGATAGGCCAAAATTGTGCTGTGAGGGATGATGGTTTCCGTTTGGGTATCTTCACCTCATAGACAATCTATATCTTCAACTAATTGTTATACAAGTTTTGTTTCTGTTTTGTTGAGCCCAACATGCATCATGTAGTATTAGTTGCATTACATTTTTCGTTGTCATTACATGTATCTCATCATGAGCATCACTTTCTCACCATTCCCACTGGGTGCACTCCCCCATCATGTACCCCAATTCCAATCTTTCTAATCCCATCATGTTTTCTAATCCCACCGTGTTCGGTAATCACCTTGCGTCTTCAAATCTTTTATTGCTATCCCCACTGTGGCCACTGCAATACCCTTCTTGCTAGTCATCCCACCGTGGCAGTCAATTCGTCCCGCCAAAGGCCTCCTATTTGATCAGAACTTGCACCGTCATTATCTTCACGGTCTATGCTTTAACATTTGCCTTTTGGAATTCGAGATCATTCTATTCTGAATCAAATCATGTTTCTTGAAAAACATAAATGATTCCGAGAGCTTGAATATGCTCGATTGGTATTATTTTATTTTGCAAAACAATTCTCTTTTTAAAACCTTAGCCCATCACAGTACAGGAACACCGCAAAGATCGGGTTGCTGGCTGATGATGAACCCACGAACCCATGATTCGGGGACTCCCCACCGTGTTGGGGGTTGGCTATTCTTCTCTCATGCCCATGGCACATATTTTACTAATCGTATGTAAGAAGGCTTGATGAAACGTGGCAGCGATCCAAGGAACATGAAGAGATTCTCTTTGCCGAATTTGGTCGTTGAGAGTGTCTATATCTACACCTTGATGCCACCTTTTCAGTCCATCGCTATTTCGCTCCACTGCATTCCATTACAACTCATTTCACTTCGCTACAGTCCTCTACATTTCACTTTGCTTCACTACATGTCATTCCCTTGTAAAGCTAACATCAAGGCAAGGCAAGTTATAGACACGCCAATTTGGCCTTATTTGGGGCTTAAACCCTTATTCCATTGGCAACATCTCTTTTAGACCATTAAAATCAAGTTGAACAATCCTTTTGGATGAGCTGAGGAGTTCACTATAAATCTAAGGAGGATTTGTTTATATCTAATCAAATTCATTTTTCCCAAATGAGAGCCCATCCTAACTTCCATGTTGCTCTTGGTGGTGTGCAAATTATGCTTTTCCCAGCATATCCTCTACTTTAAAATTTTTCATAGGATTATGTGGACATACAATGAAGAAGTCTTCAACATCAATAATCTTTCTCTATGAGTCCTATTTTCAATGCAGCAAACGGCATTCAATTCTAATCTCCCATTTGTCCGCAGCGTTCTTTAGAAATCAGATGCGCAGTTCTGTCTGCACGCACCCCTGATCAACCCAATTGCATGCAAGCTCAGCCCATTGGGCACATATCTTACCAATTCATGAACTTACCTTCCTTTTTATTCCTCCATATAACTTGTTAAAGTATATGTAAGCTTCATGGTTGAAATTAGCATCATCTAATGATGGCAATCCAACTTGTTGTCTTGTATATCAAAACTTGCTATTTTTAGATGATATTAGTTTCCTATTCAAGTGGAGACATATTTTGATCATGAGAAAGGTGATCCACGGTTTAAAATCTCTCTCAATTATTTGGGTAAGTTTCTAAATGCCTCATTATGAAAATTAGCATCATTAAATGGAGAAAATCCAACCTAAGGTCGGATGTATCAAAACTTGTTATTTTTTGACATGTTTCTCATCTCCTATAAAGAGGGACTTATATGAACGACCTAAGAAGGGCATCCCCATCCTCCAGCACTCCTCTTCTCATCCTCCAGCCATCCTAGGCTCATAACAACCTTCCAAAATCGTTCTCTCTTCGTCTCGGTGATCGGAGATCATCCCAAAGTGAAGAAGAAGCCGGTCTATGCTCTGACATGCTGCACTGCTGATCATCGGCTCATACATATCTTTCTAGTCATTTTACGGCCTGAGTTTCTTCAGAATAAATGTGCTTCATCAAGATATTTTTCATCTCCATCAAACGGAGATCAATTCTGACATTCCCTCATCTTGTTACGGCTTCAACACCGGCGCTACACAGATAGATCTGGAGCCTTCTCTTCTAAGTTATCGTCTTCTCAGTAAATTTCAGTACATTTAATGGTGGATTCTGCCATCATCATAGTCTCTCCTTTGATAAAGAAAGTGTGGTGTCCCATAGCATATCTTGGCTGGAAGACCCTCTTTGGTATGGAATCCTCTTTGTATTCCAACCCCTACCAACGTGGCCTTTTCACAGTTTCAATTGGCTTAGTGATACCTTGAAGATCCTTGCCCAATCCTTTTCCAGGTTGATAGCCCAATTTCATTATCATCCGCCATCCCATTGTGTCTGGTAGAGAGGCGGTCATGCATCTAACTTCCGGCAATTCTCCCACCGAGATGCGGGGTTGCATTGACGGTTCAAGGGGCGAGAAAGCATTGTTTAGCTCGTCCTTTATGGGCATCTTGGTTACTTTGACAACTTGTCCTTTAAAGAAAAATTTTATGCACCGATGGGTTGTGGAAGCCACAGCTCCTATTGCTTTCAAGTATGGCCTCCTAAGTATAGCCCAAAAAGTTGGATCTAGTTCCAGAACATGAAAATCTGTTGTGACCGTATGTGGTCCAAGTTTAACTTCTAAAATGACCACCCCACGTGCAGACTTCTTGGAGTTGTCATAGGTTGTCACCATGGCACAAGATGGCTTGATTTCTTGTTAAGAAATGTCGTACAACTGCAATGTTTTTGGTCGCATAACGTTGATGGAAGCTCTAGTGTCAACCAAACATGATTTCACCAATATTACAAATAACAACAGCCACATGCAAAGCATATCTCCTGACCTTTGGATCTGCTAATTCCTCCTAAGAGAAAGTGAGTGTTGGGTGCTCACTTCTAGGGCAAACACTGTAGTGATCTTCTTAGGTGGGAGATCTTCATTCACCATGACCCGTTGCAAATATTATTGTAAAATCTCCTGGTGCACTTTTGATCTTTTGATCTGCTCAAGTATGGAGATACAGGCTGGTGTCTTATCCAAATGTTTCAACAAATCATAGGCCATGCATGGCAAAGGTTCTTTCACTTGTTCCTCCTCCACTAGATCCTGCGGTTGAGTCTCAGCTTGGGGAAAGAGCCATAGGAACATCCTCCCACTCTGAAGCACCGGGGCTATTTGGCAATCGGGTAGAGGTGATGGGTAAGCCGGGGTGGGTTGTGGTGGAACAGGTGGTGTAGGTGCAAGTATGGTAGGCAATGGGATTGGTGGATGCGAGATAATTGGGTTTGTGGGTAGAGGGGTAGAATTTAGAGGTGGTAGTGATGGTGATACTGGTAGCATGATAAGAAGAGGCTGGGGTGTAGGAGTGGTTGATTGATTTAATGAAGGTGTTGGTAATGTGGTAGGTTGTGAAGTTAGTGGTGTGATAGATTGTGGTTTTAGGGTGACAGAGTATATTGGTTGAGGGTTTAGGTTTGGTTGTGATTGTGGTGGCCATATGGGCAAGGGCTGGTGTGTAGTCAATGCGGGGGTTGGCCTAATGATGAGTCGGTGAGAAGAAGTGGCGGCCAGTAGTTGGGTTATTAAGCTTGGTGGTGGTTGTGGGGTAGATGGTGCATGGATTATCAGTCTAGTGGGGTTCCTAACAGGAGGCCTAGCTGGGTTGACTGGCATGGTTGCATCGTGGTTTTCTAGTTGCCAACCTTGAGCATGGTTGGCATCTTCTGGACAATGGAGTGTACTAGACATATTCTTGGATTTGGATGTGCTGGTGTCGGTGCCGGAGTGGGAGCATGTAATAGGAGCGGATTCTGAACAATCCCCAAGACATGTTGTTGTTGAGGTTGAGCTGATGGACGCTGCCGCTGTTGCTGTCTAGCCTTCATTGTTTGTATGCATTCCACCATTTGAGCCCAATCAATGCTGCCTTGGTCATTCAGATCGTGGGTGTAATCTTTGAATTGGAAACACACTTCCCTGGTGTGACCTAGGTACCAGTGGTAAGTGCAGTATCAGAACATATTTGCATTTGCTGGCCAAACCACTCTTTCTTTGGGCAATTCCAATTGTTTCTCTGCCATAAGTACATTGAAGATGTCGGTCAAAGAGTAAGGGAGTTGTCGGTAATTCTCTACCTAGGACCTCCCCTTCTTGGTACCTGATTGGGTGCCAGCGGTGCCCTATTGTAGGTAGGTTGACGAGGTTGCTGGGGTTGCGCTACTGGTTGAGGTGGTTGTTGTGGCCTAACCTGTTGTTGAGGGGGGTGGTAAGAAAGGTTCTGCTCTGACCTCTCTTATGGGATATTCCTTCCTAGTTGACTTGGTTGGCTTTCATCAAGGCCTCCGTAATTCCTCATACGTGGAGTATTCCTCTTCACGATCGGGTTGGTTGTACCACTCCCCAAAACCCGAAGCATCCTATGTTACCTACACGTGGTGAGATTGTGTGAAACCTAGGTCATTGGAGATTGGAGTTAGGATCCTAACCCATTTGTTGAGAGAACAATTATTAAAAAAAATTCATAAACTTAAGGGTTAATCAAAATCATTGCGTAATTTTGCTTTCAAGTCTTTGCATCACTTGCTTGTCAAACAAAAATTCAAACCTCTAACTTTTTGCAAAATACTAAAAAAAAAGTTCTTTATTTACTTTGTCAACTTGTTTGTTTTCTCCTTGAAGTTCAATGCAACTAAGGTCTGGAAGACACGTTGGAATGGCGGAACAAGCTGAACATTGAGAACATGAGATGGGTCATTAACCAAATCCGTCAGATGGTCGTGTTAATCCATTATTTGAGTCAGAAGCGCAAGAGGTCCCTCAACCATCTGCTCCTCGTGATGTTGAACAACTCTTTAGGGAGTTGTCTCTCTATACCGACCCAGAAACCTATGCCCATATACAATCCATGGTGAAGGGCATAGTTGCTTCAGATCAGGCTGAAATCAATCAAGTTGCCTTATCTCCTCGTCCTCTAGTTCAACCACCACTCATTCAATCACCCTTTGTTCAACCTCCTATTGTTCAACAATCTGTGATTCAACCATCACTAGCACAACCATCTGTAGTTCAACTCTCTATAGTTCAACCATCTGTGGTTCAACCATCATTTGTTCAGCCATCTTATTTTAACCATTTTGCTCCCCCAATCCACCAAGTCATGGGACAATCTTCAGTAAATTTCCAAGTCATGCTCCTCAATTCCAAAATCATGTCTCTAACCACATACCCCCACCAATAAACCAAGAACCTACTCTCACCCAGGTAATCATGGATCAGCTCACCCAGATGAATGAACGTTATGAAGAGCTGAGATGTCGCCTGGACTCCAAGTCAGTTCCTGAGATTTCCATTCCTTCTCTGCCAGTCCTACACCTTCCACCTTCTGAGCTACCGGTTTATCGCCGCTACAATGGTGCGGCAACCCTTTTCTCCACCTTAAAGATTTTCTCTATGAATCCTCATTACGGAAAAATGATCGTAGGGTTCTTGCCTTCTTGTTCCGTCGATCATTAGAAGGGTGCATTGGAATGGTTCTACTCACTCGACTCCTTTGAGGCGAGGAGACTTTGATATTGTTAAAACCAAATTCTTGCAAAGATACGAGACCGGGTGGCACCGGCATGCTTCATTATGGATTTGATTCTTTGAGAAGATGAAGCCCGAAGAGGACTTCATAAAGTTTGCTGATCGTGGAGGGGAATGGCGAGAAGCGACGGATGTGATTTACGAAGGGGAACAAGTGAAGATGCTTATTGGCAACACTACACCTGCCTTGAGGAATGTCTTGATCATGCACCGTCCTACCACCATGAATGAACTTTATGACAGTGCCCGATACTTGCAAGCCCACTTCAAAGATGCCACCATGATAACCCTTTTGATCCTAAACCAAGAAATTTCAGGAAAACCCCCTCTGCACCAGTTGGGCCTACAACCGAAGGAGTGGTCACAAACGAAGCTATAAACACTGTGGGGAACCAGGGAGGGAACCGTCAAAACCAGTTCAGAAACCCACCACAAAACCTTTCCTATTACCCCCCTCACCAACAGGTTAGGCCACCACAACCACGACAACCGCAACAACCCCCGCAACCAGTAGCACAACCCCAGCAACCTCGTCAACCTTCCTACAATAGGGCACCGCCACCACCCAATCAAGCACAACGAAGGGGAGGTCCTAGGAGAGAGAACTACCAGAAACTCCCTTACTCCTTGACCGACATCTTCAATGTACTCATGGCAGAGAAACGGTTGGAATTGCCGAAGGAAAGAGAGGTTTGGCCAACAAACGCAGATATATCGCGATACTGTGCTTGCCACCGGTGTCTGGTCACACTTTGTAGAAGTGTGCTTTCAATTCAAGGATTACATTCACGATACGAATGACCAAGGCGGCATTGATTGGGCTCGAAATGGGGGATCGCATACAAGCTACGAAGGCTAGGCAGCAGCGGCAGCGTCCACCGGCTCAACCTCAATAACAACCTGGCTAGGGGATTGTTCAGAATCCGCTCCCATTACATGCTCCCGCTCTAGCGCCGGCACCAGCACATCCAAACCCAGGAATTGGTCTAGTACACTCCATTGTCTAGGGAGATGCCAGCCGTGCTCAAGGTTGGGAACTAGAAAACCAAAATGCAACCATGCCTGCCAACCCAACTAGGCCTCCTGCTTGGAACCCTCCTAGACAGATAATCCGTGCACCTGCTACTCCACAACTACCACAAAGCTCAATAACCCAACCACTGGCCGCCACTTCTTCTCACCGGCCCATCATTAGGCCAGCCCCCTCTCTAACTACACCTCCTTCAACCATTGCTACACACCGGCCCTTGCTCATCCGACCACCACAATCACCACCAAACACGAACCCCTGACCTACAAGCTCTACCACTCCAAAACTCCAACCTATCATACAACCAATCTCACAACTTACACCTTCATTAAACTCATCAACCACTTCTGCACCCCGGCCTCTTCTTATTAGGCCACCGGTATCACCATCACTACCACCTCCAAATCCTACCCCTTTACCAACTAACCCCATCATCCCAGAACCATCGATCCCATTACCTATCATACATGCACCTACACCACCTGTTCCACCACAACCCACCCCAGTTAACCCGTCACCTCTACCAAACCGCCAAATAGCCCCGGTGCTCCGGAGTGGGAAGATGTTCCAGCGTCTCTTTCCCCAAGCTAGTACTCAACCGCAAGATCAAGTGGAGGATGAACAAGTAGAAGAACCATTGCCGAGCACGACCTATGATGCATTAAAGCATTTAGATAAAACACCGGCCCGTATTTCCATACTTGAGTTGATCGAAAAGATCAAAGGTGCACCAGGGAGATTCTACGGCGGTACTTGCGAAAGGGTCATGGTGAATGAAGATCTCCCACACGAGAAGATCACTACAGTGTTAGCCCCTAGAAGTGAGCACCCAACACTCACTTTCTCTCAGGAAGAATTAGCAGATCCAGAATTTAGGAGATATGCTTTGCATGTGGCTGTTATCATCTGCAATGTCGAAGTGAAATCATGTCTGGTTGACACTAGAGCTTCTATCAACGTTATGCCGCCAGAAACTTTGCAGTTGTGTGGCATTTCTAAGCAAGAAATCAAGCCATCCTGTGTCATGGTGACAGCCTATGATAACTCCAAGAAGTCTGCACGTGGGGTGGTCACACTAGAAGTCAAACTTGGACCATGTACGGTCACAACAGATTTTCATATTCTAGAATTGGATCAAACTTTTCGGGCTATACTTGGGAGGCCATACTTGGAGGCAATAGGAGCTGTGACTTCAACAAACCACCAGTGCATAAAGTTTCCCTTTAAAGGACAGGTGGTCAAGGTGACTAGCATGCCTATAAGAGACGAGCTGAACGATGCTTCTTTACCCTTAGGTCTGTCAATACAACCCCAGATCTCAGTGGGAGAATTGCCAGAAGTCAGATGCATGACTGCCTCTCTACCAGACACACTGGGATGGCGGATGATGATGAAATTGGGCTATCAGCTTGGAAGAGGTTTAGGCAAGGATCTTCAAGGGATCACTCAGCCAATTGAAACTGTGAAAAGGCCATGCAAGCAGGGGTTGGGATATGAAGAGGGTTCCATCCCAAGGAGGATCTTCCAGCCTGGATATGCCATGGGGCTCCATACATTCTTTATCAAAGGGGAGACCATGATGAGGGCTGAAGACAACAAGAGTTCCATGATGACTGTCAAGAGAAGGAAAGCTCCAGATGAAGAAGAAGAAGACTTGGAAGACTTATGCTTATCTTTGACTCGTCTGTTCACAAGTGGGGAAGAGCACCGGGAACCACTCAAGGGCGAGACCAATCTTGGATCATCTAGATAAGCATGTTATCCAAGTCAAAACCATTCTACGAGGCCCAAATACAACAATGCCATGTTTGAACCTTGTACCATTGTTTCTAGATCTTTTGGATGGGCTGCAGGGCCCACTTACCCACTTTGGGCCCATGTGCCCTCTTCAACCTTCTACTCTTACTGGGCCAGCTTGCCCATTTGCTTCCTACATCAACTTCAGAACTGAGGGCTTTTCCCAACGTGGGCTCACATGCCCATTTGTTTCTAAGATCAGGTGCACGTCCCCGTTTACTTTGTTCATCGAGTTTTGGTCCCATGTGTCCACTTTAAGGTACCATTGGGCCCACGAGCCCCTTTTTCCCCTTTATTCTTAAGTTTTTCTCTCTATTAATTCAGTCATCTTCTAGCAAGCCTCGAGTCACTCAGGCTCATTCTATCTTTTTACTTGAGAATCCCAAAAAAAAACGTCTTCTCTGAAACTCACATTTCCATCGAGGAGACGTCTCTACTCATCCCAGAGGGTGCTCCCAATCAGGGATCCCTCTTTTCTGAATCATTGATCGATTTACTCGATCCCCCCTCCACTGTAAATACCACCTTTCCAGCTTTATCTTCAGTAGGTCAAGTTAGGTTAGGAAATATGAAAGTCAGAGGCAAGCGAGTTCCAAATAGGTATCTGCAACAATTGGCACAGAAATGCGTAGAGTGTGCAAGGCTGCCAAATTTTTTAGATAATACCATACAGCTAGATGAAATCCGATATGAGGATGAGCATAACATAGATCATACTTTGGGAGTATATGAGGTGGTATCAGAGAAGGATCCCGAATCCGAGGATGAAATCGAGGACTTGGCTGATGCATATGCATCTGGACTTAGAAGATTTAAAGAACCATCAGCCACAAGGAATGAACCGACCAAGGAACTGAATTTAGGAACCCTGGAAGATCCTAAGACTATCCTCATCAGTGCAAACCTCACTCTCTCAGAAGAACAATGTTTGATCAAAGTTTTGGAAGAATATAAGGATACGTTCGCATGGACATATGAAGATATGCCGGGATTAGATAATTCATTGGTTGAACATAGATTAACCTTGAAACCTGGAACTATCCCGGTTAAACAAAAGCTCAGGAGGTTCCACCCTGATATTGCACTCAAAATGAAAGAAGAGGTAGACAAACTACATCAAGCAAAATTTATTAAGGTTGTCCTATATCCGCAATGGGTGGCTAACATAGTCTCTGTTATGAAGAAGGATGGACGAATTCGGATTTGTATAGACTTCAGGGACTTGAACCGAGCGTGTCCTAAGGATGATTTTCCTTTACCTCATATCGATGTTTTGGTTGATAACACAGCTGGATTTGAAATGCTTTCATTCATGGATGGCTATTCTGGATACAATCAGATCCGGTTAGCTGAGGAGGACCAAGAGAAGACCTCATTCACTACACCTTGGGGAACATATTGCTATGTTGTCATGCCATTTGGGTTAAAGAATGCTGGTGCTACATATCAGAGGGCTATGATGTCTATCTTTCACGACATGATGCACACCCTTGTAGAGGTGTATGTGGATGATTTGGTTATCAAGTCCAAGAGTCGGGAAGATCATTCTGAAGTGCTAAGGAAAGTTTTGCAACGAGCTAGAGAATACAAGCTAAAAATGAACCCTAAGAAGTGTACATTTGGAGTTTCATCGGGAAAGCTACTTGGGTTCATAGTAAGCAAAAGGGGCATAGATATTGACCTAAACAAGGCCAAAGCAATCATTGGTATGCCTCCTCCGAAGAATATGAAAGAACTTCGAGGATAGATTGGGAGGCTACAATTTGTTCACCGGTTTATCTCACAACATTCCCAAAGGTGTAAACCTTTCTATGAGTTAACCAAGGCGGGGGTCGAGTTTAAATGGGATTCGAAGTGCTAGGAGGCATTTGATGGGTTGAAAACATACTGGAAAGTCCCCACTGTACTTAGACCACCAATTCCCGACAAGCCCTTGGTCCTCTACATTTTGGTTCTTGAGAACTCTCTCGGGGCGATCCTTGCACAAGTTGATGAAGAAGGGAAAGAACGAGCTACTTATTACTTGTCTAAGATGTTTGATGCTTGTGAGCTGAAGTACACTGTGGTAGAAAAGATCTGTGCTGCTCTTGTTTGGGTGGTTCAGAAACTCAAACATTATTTCCTTGCTCACCAAGTCAAGCTCATTGCTTGTATCAATCCTATCAAGTTTCTGTTAGAGAAGACAGTCTTGACTGATCGGTTAGGACGATGGCAGAGTTTCTTATCCCAATTTGACATCACTTATGTCCCACAGAAGGCAATCAAGGGTTATGCTATTGCTGAACACCTTGCCCATCATCCCATACCCATTTTTGACCCAGTCCGGTCGGAGTTCCCGGATGACGAACTAATGTCAGTCCGATCTTCCAATCTTTGGACATTATATTTTGACGGGGCTCTGAACTCTCATGGTAGAGGGATAGGTATTGTCCTTCTGTCACCTGAAGGTGTCACCATTCCACGAGGCTTTTCGGCTTAACTTTCCGGCAACCAACAACATAGGCGAGTATGAAGCCTTGCGGCCGGGTGGAGGCCGCTCATTTCCATGGTGCCACCGAACTGAGAGTGATAGGTGATAGTCAATTGATCCTACGCCAAGTCCTATCCAAGTACTGAACTTCTCATCCAAACCTCAAGCCCTACCAGGAGCTCACCACCTGCTACATCAAGCTATTCTTCAAACTCACATTTGTCCATGTCCCCCATTCTCGAAATATCCTCGCCGATGCCTTAGCTTCACTATCTTCATCTCTATCTGTCCCGCTAGGCAGGCAAGTGCGAACTATCCACATTTATAAGAGGACAATTCCAGCAATTGAGGATGGACATTTTCTGAAGGTTAAGGAGAGGTTCAACAGAAAGGAATACTTAGAACATAAAGAAGAAATCTCCTTGATTGAGTTAGAAGAATTAGAAGAAGGTGAGAGACCTTGGTATGACGAGATTGCGAGGTATTGCCAAGATCAGTCATACCCACCTGGATCAATTACCAAGGAAAAGAAGGCAATCAGAAGAGTATCCCAAAGGTATACAATCCTAGGAGGAGTGCTCTATAAGAGAAGCCTAAGTGGAATCTTACTCAGGTGTCTTGATGAAGAAGAAGCTGAGTTGGTCTTGAAGGAAGCACGATGCAGGTTTGTGGTGGTCATGTGAATGCCCAAGCCCTTGCTAAGAAAATCATCCGACAAGGGTATTATTGGCCAACTCTAGAAGAAGGCTGCTCCATCTTTGTCCGGCATTGTCATTCATGTCAACTCCATGCCGATAAGATTCACTCTCCCGCATCTTCCCTTCATCCAATTCATGCCCCCATGGCCTTTCGCCATGTGGGCTTTTGATATCATTGGCCCCTTGAGTGACCTCAACTCCGAAATGCGCTCAAAATCATTCATTCTGACGGCAACGGAGTACTTCACAAAGTGGGCACGTGGCATCTACCACTTGAGTCTTGGCAAACTCCAAAGATCGATGAACTGTCTCAAATACCAGCATTTTCTCCACAAAAAATTTCATATTTTAAAAATTCACAAAAAATGCATATTTCAAAAATCCAAAAAAATGCATATTTCAAAAACCCAAAAAATTGCATATTTCAAAAATCCAAAAAAATTGAATATTTCAAAAATTCGAAAAAAATGATTGTTTTCAAGAAAATCCAAAAAAAATTTGCTTAGTCATGATCATTGCCTTAGTTGCATCCATGCTTATTTGATTGTCATGCATATTTTCATTTACGCATTGCATATCCATTTTTGCTCTAATTACCTTGTTAAGAAGGCTCTCCCCTTTGACCTAAGTCAAAGTTGACCGTAATGGGCAAAGGGATGAGTCATGATGAAGATCTAATCTCCTTGTCAAGTGTTTCAGGCATTTCAATGTAGAAGAGGAGAAGATTCACACCACGGTAGGTAAGTTCTCTTAACCCTTACCCCTATTTCATTTAAGTCATTTGTTTTATTCCACCTTGTTAAGAAGGTTCCTCCTTTTGACTCAAAATCAAGGCATACGATATACAGGCAAAGGGATGAGTAATGATAAAAATTTAATCATTTTCATTAAGTATTTTCAGGAGCTGAAGAAGCAAAAAGAGAAGGGCGATCGGTACAATTTTACGAAAAAAAAATTTGCCTCAGGGCGCATGTGCCCTCATATGGGGGCACATGGCCAGGTGCCCCACCCCAGGGCGCATGGCCAGGTGCCCCCGATCGGGGGCACATGGACAAAAAATTCGAAAAATTCATAAAAATCTCAAAAAATCAGAAATTGTCTATAATGTTAAAAGTGACATTTTTGCTAAAGGAACCATCATCAAAAACTTTGTTTTGACCTATAAAGTATGGTTCTAATAGTGAAAACTTCAGTTGTTCATTTCAGGATAATATGCTTTATATGACAATTTCGTCTGTTGGGTACTAACCAAAATTGTGTAGGCAACCTTTTAAGTCCTAACAGGTGAATTGGTGAGATCAGTGTTCCCCAAGGAACGTCATGCCAACCTTGCGGCGAAAAGAAAGAAAGCACCACCCGAGTTGAACATTCTCATGGTGTTGTATTCCGTCAGAAGGCAAGACAAGGATGGACCAGAGATACTGGTCGATGCACTACGCCTGAAGATTTCACTTCATTTTTGCACTTCACATCACTCCTACTATCTGTCACCTAGTTATGTTAGGTCCATTTGATACATATATATGCATTAATGTTGAAGACCTTGAGAGTGAAAATGACTGGGCCCGAGATCCCCTTCAACAAAATCTACGACGGCTTGGTCATTTCTTCACACTCACGGATAAGCCAAAATTGAACATTGGAGGGACGATGGTTCCTAATCGGGTGTCTTGACCTCCAATAGACAATCTATATCTTCAACTATTTTCTACATAATTTTTTATGTTTTCACATCCATCTCCTTTTCATTCTTCATCATTACTAATTTTATCCCTTCATGTTTTATTCCTTTCTTTTATTCCACCATGTTTTATTCTGTCCTTTCTTTTATCCCACCGTGTCATGGCAATTGTCATGCCATTGTTTCTTCTTTCCCATCATTCTATGTTAGTCTCACCATTATCTTTCAATCCCACTATGGCTTAAGTCTGTTTTGTCGTTTTCCGAATACTTGATTTTCTGCTAGAGCGTGATTCATGGTTTTCACGATACCCGAGCAATTTTGTTATGCTTAAAACGAACCCTTTTAGAACTTGAGATTATTCCACTCAGAATTAAACTGAGTATTTTGGTGAAACTTGAATGAACTTGAGATTCCAAATATGATGGATTGGTATTCTTTTCATTTTAAGATCAATTTCTCTTTTAAAAACTTTAGCCCATCACAGTACAAGAACACCACAAAGTTCGGGTTGCTGGCTGATGATGAACCTACGAATTTGAGGACTCCTCACCACATTGAGGGTTGGCTACATCCTTTTATCCTTTATCATTTACGTTTTCATCTCTCGTGCCAAGGGCATGTCTTTTACCATTCAATTATGTGAGGTTTTGATAGAACATGAAAGCGATCTAGAATACTCAGAGAGATTCATTTTGCTGGATTAGGTAGATAAGCGTGTCTATATCTACACCTTGATGCCACCTTTTCGGTCCATCACCATTCCATTCCGCTACATTTATCTATGCTCACTTGCATTTTATTACGATTCACTCCGAATCACTCCGCTTCATTACATGCCATTCCCTTACAAAGCCGACATCAAGGCGAGGCAATGCTGTAGACACGCCAAATTCGCCTAATTGAGCATAAAACTCATGTTTTCTAGGGTAACATGTACGATTGAACTTATAATAATGCCGGGTCTTTTAAAGTTGATTTGGAGCTTCGCCGAACGAAATCGGATGTTTTCCGATGTTTTCCGCAAAAAGCCATAATTTCTGAGCGAAAGCCACACGTAAATCGTGTAAACACGGAAATTGGCTGAATGACCAATGCCTAATGATCATGCATTGAATGTTATGGTCATATTCACACCCCGGACAAGTTTTGTTGCATACAGTGCCTTTCCGATTTGCCGTCAGAGTCATTTTAACCTGTATCGGATCTTCTATTCACTGCCCTAAATTCCGGACAAATTTATGAAGTTTTGGAGTGTGTGATGGCTGATACGATGCTATATAAAGCTTCTTTGGCCTGTTATCTTTCCAACGTAACAAACGGCATCAAATTCCGAGTTTGGGAGTGTTCGCAATGGCTTCCGGAAGAAGGACGTGCAAAAACAGTCCCATGCGCCCGGGTTCCTGGTCACATGCGCCCGGGACCCAGGGCACGTGCCCATGCGCCCTACCAGTGAGGCACGTGACCTCGTGCCCTCACTTGAGGGCACATGCGCCCTACCCTGGAGGCACGAGGGACCCAATTTTTCACCGGGACTCTACCACTGAACCGATCGACTGGATAAGACCATTATTTTTAGAAAAGATGAGATGCGCCCCTTCCAGGGGGTGCATGCGCCCCTCAGTGGGGCTCATGCACCCTGGGGTAGGGCGCAATGTGCCTATTTTTTAGCCCGGATGAGACCGTTCGTTCTCCTATAAATAAACTCTGATTCTGGTCATTCCAAGGGCATGAGCATGACCCCCCAAGCATCTCAGGACGTCCAAACTCCCTCCTGCATTGATTTTGTGATTTTTAGAGAGAGAATTTTGAGTTTTTAGAGTGAGAAAAGTCGGTTCAAGAGAGAGGAAGGCTGTTCTGCAGGTGATCTGCCAAGTCTATCTTCTTCGGCCTCTACAGAAGTGTGTGAACGTCTGCTGCCTGAGCTCTCTTCATCAAAGTTCTTCCTCTCCAAGTCTTCTTCAGTTTACAATCGACGGCACTTGATTCTGAGGTCGGGGCTGGTCGTGACAAGCGCAGAAGCAAAGTTGCACCTGGCAGATCCTGGACTGCTGCTCGGCTTTTTCGACAACTTAGATTTGGCTATATCTTTCTCTATTCAACTCAGAATCTTCCCAGATTTGGCTATATCTTTCTCTATTCAACTCAGAATCTTTCAGTTCTTTTTCCTATCTCTTTGTTTCGTGATTATCCATCATCCTATCATTTTTTTACATTTTTTGCATTACTTTTATTCTGTTATTCCGAAAATAAAAAAGGGGTTAGAGATAACCCGAGTCCGGTCAGTTTCTAGTTAGTTGTGTGTTTTATGTTATTCTCTATACATATACTCCACCTTGTTTAGTTCTAATAGTCTATTTCACTTGTTTATTTGTCTAGTTGCATAGAAGATTAAGACCCACCACGTTGAGGACTCTTCTTCATCGGCCGGCCGAAGAAGGAGAAGCTTTAACTCACATTCTTCACGCTAAGGTACACACGGTCATTTTAATTTCATAAATCGGAACCCGCGGTTCCTGGAGACCACATTTATTTCTTCTCACCCTCCTCCCACATGACCCGAACAGTCTCCTTGGTGATCGAGCGACACCAAGAGATGAAAGTTCGGGGATCAATGTGAGTGTGGCACCGAGGTGAGAGTTACTTTCCGAGTTTTATTCCTTTCTTTTCTCATCCTCTCTTGAGGTGACGATGCAGGTTCACGGACTTCCTTGAAAAGGAAAGGACCTGTCGAATTTTAGAGTCGACAATAAGTAAAACATAAACTTAAATAAACAAGCAATGACACAAGGAAAGTAACTAGAAACTAGACAAGCAACTAGAAACTAGAATCTAGACCTTGTTTCTTACGTGAACCAAATGGAGGTAGTGAAAAAGTGATGAAAGAAGAGGGTTCATATCTGATAGAAAATCAAAAGGGGTGTTCCACATGGGGACCGATGTAAGAATAATCTGGTTCACATGGGAGCCCGGGGTAAAAAGTGAAGGTGATTCACGCGGGAACCGGTTTTGGGTAAAAAAGGGTGGTTCACGCGGGAACCGGTTTGAATGATTGAAAGAAGGCCACGTGGGGCCAATTAAAGGTGAATAAGGATCTGATCCAAGTGGGGAAATATATTAAGAAAAGTGGTTTGGTTCACGTGGGAACCGAAGTAAGGAAAGAGATTGGTTCACGCGGGAACCGATTTGAAAGGAAAAAGGGTGGTTCACGCGCGAACCAGTTTAAATGGCTACTAGAAATAAAAGAGGGTCATGCAGTGAACAATTTGAGGGTGATAACCTGCAGCAAATATGAAAAAAACTGATTTGAATGGCTTAAAATAAATGTTGGTTCACGTGGGAACTGATTTGTAGAAGAGAGTTGGTTCGCGCGGAACCGGTTTTTAAAGCAAAGGTGGGTTCACGCGGGAACCGGATGAAATAAAATGGAATAAATTAAATGATGTACTTGGCACTTCAGATCTGATGAGAGAAGGGTGAAATCAGAAAATTTGAGATGGAATCAAATTAAGAAGGGTGGAAAGAAGGAAAGGCTCACGCGGGAATCGGTCTAGAACTAGAACTAGTTGCAAGAAAACACTAAGCACCCACAGTGAAAGACATTGCTTGTCCTACCATGGTCACCACAAAGCTGTTGACTCTGAAAATATGATGAGGCTCTCCTTTTCAGGGAAGCCCGTGAATCTGGATTTCCACCTCAAGAGGGGATGAGAAAGAAAGGAAGAAAACTCGGAAAGCAACTCATCCTAGGTCCCACATTCACATTGATCCCCGAACTTTCATTCCTTGGCGTCGCTCGATCACCAAAGAGATGGTTCGAGTCATGTGGGAGGAGGATGAGAAGAAGAAAATTAAGACATATGTGGTCGCCAAGAACCGTGGGTTCCGATTTGTGCAATGAAAATGACTGTGTGTACCTTAGCAGGAAGAGTGCGAGTCAAAGCTTTTCCTTCTTTGGCCGACCGATGAAGAAGAGTCCTCAATGCATAGATGCTTGATTTCCTGTGCAACTAGTCAAACAAATAAATGAAAAGATAATTAGAACCAAACAAAGTGGAGTATACGTAAAGAAAATAACATAAAACACACAACTGAATAGAAAGCGGCCGGATTCGGGTTATCTCTAATCCTTTTTTTATTTTCAAATTAACGGACTAAAACTAATGTGAAAAATGATAGGAGGATGGAGACTCATAAAACAAAGAGATAGGAACAAGAATAGAAATATTTTGATAAGCATAGAGAAAGATATAGCCAAATTTGAGTTGTCGAAAAGTCGAGCAGCAGTCCAGGATCTACCAGGCATGACTTTTCTTTAGCACTTGTCATGACCAGCCCCGACATTGGAATCACATGCCGTCAATTGCAAACGGAAGAAGATTTGAAGTGGAAGAACTTTGATGTTGAGAGCTCTATCAGTAGACATCCACACGCTTCTATAGAAGCCAAATAAGAGAGACCTGGTAGATCACCTGTGAGACCAACCTTCCTCTCTCTGAACCGACTTTTCTCTTTCTAAAAACTCAAAATTCTCTCTCTAAAAATTCCAAAATTGATGCAGGAGGGAGCTTGGCCGCCTGGAGGTGCCCAGGGGGTCGTGAACTAGCCTCCGGAACAACCAGAATCGGTCTCGAACAACCGTCGCGATCCAAGCTAAAAAACAACCGCCCCTGGGTGCATGTGCCCTGGTCCCTGGGAGCATGTGCCCCCACCTGAGGGTGCTGGCATCCACCCAAAAAATTTAGTCCGATCTGATCTAAAATTTCGATCCAATCTGGTTAGAGGTAGAGTCTGGATAAAAAACTGTTTCCCTTGTGCCCCTGATCGGAGGCACATGGCCTTGTGCCTTAGGGTGGGGTGCATGGCCACGTGCCCTGGATCCAGGGCACATGTGCCTCGGAACCAGGGTGAATGGGGACTGATTCTACACGTCTTTCTTCTGAAAGCCATTGTGGACACTCCCGAACTCAGAATTCGACGCCGTTAGTTGTGTTGGAAAGATAATAGGACGAAGAAGCTTTCTAAAGCAAAAAATCATACATAAAACCCTCCAAAGCTTCATAATTTTATCTGGAATTTAGGATAGTGAATAGAAGATTTGATACTAGTCGAAATGACTCCGACGGCCAACCAAAAAGACACAACATGAAACAAAACTTGTTCAAAGTGTGAATATGACCATAACCTTAAATGTATGATCATTAGGCATTGGTCATTAAGCCAATTCTCATGTTTACATGATTTACGTGTGGCTTTCACTCAGAAATTACGGCATTGTGCGCAAAACTTTGGAAAACGGTTGATTTCATTGGGCAAAGTTTCAAATCAATATTAAATGACCTGATATCATTCTAAGATCAATCACACATGTTACCCTATAAAACATGAGCTTTATGCTCTAAATTAGGTAAATTTGGCATGTCTACACTTAGACCACCGGTCCCGAGGCAAGCCCTTAGTTTTATATATCTCGGTTTTGGAGAATTCTCTTAGGTCAATCCTTGAACAAGTGGATGAAGAAGGGAAAGAGAAAGCAACCTATTATTTGTCAAAGATTTTTGATCCATGTGAGCAAAAGTATCTTGTAGTGGAGAAGACTGTGCTACATTAGTCCGGGTAGCTCGGCAACTCAAACACTATTTCTTAGCTCATGAGGTCAATCTTATCGCCTGCATCAATCCCATCAAATTCCTCTTTGAGAAAACTGTTCTAACATATCGGTTAAGTCGTTGGCAGAGTTTCCTTTTACAGTTTGATATCACCTGTCCCCCAGAAGGTGATTAAGGGCTATGTCATTGCTGAACATCTAGCCCACCACCCTATACCCCTCTTTGACCCGGTCCAGTCGGAGCTCTCGGATGACGAACTAATGTCGATTCGATCTTCCCATCTTTGGACATTATATTTTGACGGGGCTCTGAATTCACACGGTAAGGAATTTGAATCATCTTTCTATCACCCGAGGGTGTCACCATTCCACAAGCATTTCAGCTCGACTTCCCAGCAACCAATAACATAGCTGAATATGAAGCCTTGCTAGCCGAGCTAGAGGCTACTCATTTTTATGGTGCCACGGAGTTGAGGGTGATAGGTGATAGCCAACTAATCCTTTGCCATGTCCTAACCAAATACTAAACTTCTCATCCAAACCTTAAACCCTACCAAGAACTCACCTCTTGCTACATCAAACTCTTTTCTAAACTCACTTTTGTTCTTGTTCCTCGAGCTCAAAATATTCTTGCTGATGCCTTAGCCTCCTTAGCTTCATCTCTATCAATCTCGCTAGGTAGACAGGTGCGGACTATCCATGTCCGTAGAAGGTCGATGCCAGCGATTCAGGATGGTCAAGTTCTAAAGATCAAGGAGAGATTTGGTAGAAAGGAATATCTAGAGCAGAAAGAAGAGATTTCTTTAGTCGAGTAAGAAGAATTAGAAGAGAGTGAGAAGCCTTGGTTTGATGAGATCGGAAGGTATTGTCAAGATCAGTTGTATCCACCTGGATCCAATGCAAAAGAAAAGAAGGCCATCAGGAGAGTATCCTTGAGGTATACCATCTTAGGAGGGGTGCTCTACAAGAGGAGCTTAAGTAGAATTCTACTTAGGTGTCTTGATGAGGAAGAAGCTGAGTTGGTGCTAAAGGAAGCACATTCTGGAGTTTGTGGTGGCCATGTGAATGCCCAAGCCCTTTATAAGAAGATCATCGACAAGGGTATTATTGGCCAACTCTAGAAGAAAACTGCTCCATCTTTGTCTGACACTATCATTCATGTCAACTCCATGCCGACAAGATTCACTCTCCCATATCTTCCCTTCATCCGATTCATGCCCCATGGCCCTTCGCCACGTGGGCTTTTGATATCATTGGCTCTCTAAGTGATCTTAACTCTGAAATCCGTTCCAAATCATTCATCCTGATGGCAACAGAGTACTTCACCAAGTGGGCAAAAGCGGAAGCATTCATGGAGATCAAGGCATCAACACTATGCTCCTTCATCAAATGCAACATCATCGCCAAGTTCGGGATCCCCAGCGACATCATCACCGACAACGGAGCACAATTTCTCTCTCAAGATCTACGTGATCTTTGCACGAGGTACCATTTTTCATTGCATCATTCATCTCCATACTACCTGCAAGGTAATGGTCAAGCAGAAGCCACCAACAAAATCTTGATCAAAATTATTAATAAATCTAGCAAGTTTGCGGACTGGCCAGATAAGCTTATCGATGCCCTATGGGCTTATCGTACTTCTGTGCGGAGCACCATTGGTCAAACCTTGTATGCACTCGCATATGGGATGAAAGTAGTGGTCCCGTACGAAGTACTCCTTCCATCACTCCGAGTTTAGCTTGATAGGGACATCCCTGTCGATGAGAGATGAAAATCTCTCCTTGTACAACTTGAACTCCTAGGTGAAAGAAGGTTGGCCGCCTCCGAGCATGCCCGAACTTATCAGAGTAGATTGAAAAGGTTTTATCAAAAGAGGGTGGTGGAGAGAAAGTTTGAAATCGGTGAGATGGTAGTCAAACGAATATTCGTTAAGTCTGGTGGTCCCTGCTCCAAGTTGCAACCTAACTGGGAAGGGCCTTTTTTATAACTGAAAATTATCCAGGCAATGCATATAAGCTAACCAATGCCGATGGAGAAAAATTGAACCATCCAGGGAATGACGTTTACCTCAAAAAAATATTTTCCTTAAAAAAGTTAAAGAATTTCTTGTATGATATTAAGTCATCGATCCCAAAGTGTTCGCTAGAAGACAAGGGTAGAAATCACTCTACACACACAACACCTCCCGATCCCAGAACCCAGATAGCACGACACTCGAGAAAGGCAAGGCGGAACACGAAGGCGGAAAGGGACTCTTACCCTATTCTCTTCTATTCGGTTCAAGATAGGTGAAGGAGACAAGAGAAGGATAGTATCGAAAATGCCCGCCGCCTTAGTAGGAGAATTGTCTCGATAACAACACATTCTTCACAAAACCCCCCCCCCAAATTGAATATTTTTCAAAACCTCAAAAAATTTGAACATTTTCAAAACCTAAAAAAAGTTGAACATTTTCAAAATGTCAAAAAAAAATGAATATTTGCAAACATTCAAAAAAATATGAATGTTTTCAAAAAAATCGAAAAAAATGATGATTTTCAAAAATCTAAAAAAATGCATCATTTAACTTGGCATTTCAGAAAAGAAACACAAGTCAGGGAGGGGGAAGTCTCACCAACAAGTATGTTTCTTTGCTTACATCTATTATTCAATTTTGCTATTATTATTTATCATTTTTTAAGAGGCATCCGTCTCTTAGCAAATTTGCAAGGGCCAAGCCGAAATATGATGTTAACTACCCCTTTGAGTGATATTGAACAGAGAAGAACAGTGCAAATGCCTTTAGAATAAAAAGATATGAATACATCATTAAATGATACAACCATGAAGAGAAGCAGCTACAACGAGATGAGAATGAGGCATGCTACGGATATCGGTGCTTGCTTCTACCCTCTCCGGGAGAGTGACCACGTGGAGGAGGCATGGTAGCCGTGTATGCCAAAGCCGTTGCGGCGGCCTCATTGCGATGATGCTGCGAAGAAGTGATGTAGAAGCACCGCACTTGTGGCTGCGGCTCTAGTCACTCTACCCCTACGGCTCGGCCATGGTGCCTCCGGCTATGAGCAGCGCTGCCACTCCGGTGTGTACCACTGCGGTGGGAGCTACTGCGGTGGGTGTGACTGCGGCACCTTGTGGAGGAATACCCTAGTGGTAAACTTGCAAGGTTGCCTCCGCCGTCACCACGGGAACTGTGGCTATAAGTGCATCTGCCCCAATGACTGGATAGCCTGGCTATGCTCACACTTTATCTCTCATAGGGTCCTCTCGTGTTGAAGGCGGAGATCCAAAATGATCATATGGGAATGAAGGTCAGATGGGGCAGACCGCCAGGTCTCCAACTCGGTCTCCAACAACTGAATGCGAGTAGATGACGAAGCAAGGGCACCCTGGGGCTTGGCAATCTGGAAGAAGCAGAAGAATATGAACTAAGAAACATCAACAATCGGAATAGAGAATCAAAGAGAAGATACCTCTGCCACCTTGGTCGTCAGGGCCTCTCTCGCCTCTCTTAGACACTTGCGGAGCTCAGCCACCTCTTCCCTCGTCAGAGAAGGAGGTGAACTCTCGGCATGGGCCTTCCACGAAAACACATTAGAGCCAGGCAAGTGTATGACAAGAATAGAAATAAAGGTCAAAGGTAGTGTCTACCTCAGTCTCCAACATGCCATGAAGAGTGGGCACCTCCTGCCGAAGATCAACAATCTCTAGCCTCTGGCGCAACAATAGAGCCCGAGCCTCCTGAAATGTCACAGAGGGTAAGGAGCGACAATGTTGAATTAAATTGAAGCAAAAGGAAGAAACATTTACCTGACCCTTGGGTACGAATAAGTGGCCGTATGCCTCATTGTATCGGTGAAGATAGTCTCGGTTGTCCTCTGCCCAGCCAATAACTACTCGTTGCCTTCGTACCACAGTGTGATTGAGGCGTGGTACCTCTCCACCCAGTCCATGGGGAGGAGCGAGGCATCTAGGATGCGCCTCAACTAGAGGAAGAGAGGGAAGAGGCTCCAACCGATCCCGATCCAAGCCAAGGGTGCATGCCGAGAGCGAAGCCACGGTGGCGCCGGCTTGTTGACGCACGGGGAGGTGAAGATCGTGGCCGAAGACATGACTAGCTTGACCAATCCAGGGCTAGAGATGGTTGTCGGTCATAAGATATGGTCACCAACACACCTATAGGAAGCAAAATCATGATTATCAAGTCACCAGAAGAATATTGATGCACAAATTAAAAACATACCTCAATGTGTGGAAAGCGGAGCATCTGCGCACAAATCGAAGCCAGTTGGCTCCGATGGCCCTCAGTAGGGTGGAAGGGCTCTCAATGAGCCATCAGAGGGAAGAGGCCGGGGTAGGACTGCTGTGCCTATATACTCCAAAAATTCGACGGGGCCTCTCCTTTTCAAGGTAGTCCATGAATCTGGATCGTCACCTCAAGAGGGGATGAGAAAGGAAGAAGAAAACACGGAAAGCAACTCTCACCTCGGTCCCACACTCACATTGATCCCCAAACTTTCTTCCCTTGACGTCGCTCGATCACCAAAGAGATGGTTTGGGTCATGTGGGAGATGGATGAAAAGTAGAAAATTAAGACATGTGGTCACCGAGGCTGCGGGTTCTGATTTATGAAATAAGATTGGCTGTATGTACCTTAGCATGAAGAGTGCGGGTCAAAGCTTCTCCTTCTTCAGCCGGTCGATGAAGAAGAGTCCTCAACGTGTGGGTGCTTGATTTTCTATGTAACTAGACAAAAAATAGATGAAAAAACTATTAGAACTAGACAAAGTGGCATATATGTAAATAAAATGACATAAAACACACAACTGACTAGAAAGCTGATCGGATTCTAGTTATCTCGACCCCTTTTTATTTTTGTATTAACAGACTAAAAATAATGTAAAAAATGTAAAAATAATGATAGGAGTATGGAGAATCATGAAACAAAGAGATAGAAAGAAGAACGAGAAAGATTCGATAAGAATAGAGAGAGATATGGCCAAATGCGGGTTGTCGAAATAGTCGAACAACGATCCGAGGATTTGCCGGGCGTGACTTTGCTCCTGCACTTGTCACGACCAGCCACGACTTCAGAATCATGTACCGTTGATTTAAAACTGAAGAAGACTTGTATAGGAAGAACTTTTATGTTTAGAGCTCGGGGATAAGATGTCCACACGTTTTTTTAGAAGCCGAAGAAGAGAGACCTGGTAGATCACCTGCAGACCAGCCTTCCTCTCTCCTGAACTGACTTTTCTCTCTCTAAAAACTCAAAATTATCTCTCTACAAATCACAAAATGGGTGAAGGAGAGAGCTTGGATGACTTGAGATCACCGGGGGGTCACATATCAGACTCTAGAACGACCGGAATCGGCCTCAATTATAGGATAAAAATTGGTGTAATCCATGCTAAAAAATAGGTGATTTGTGCCCTACCCCTGGGCGCATGCGCCCCCTGGAGGGGCGCATCTTATCCTCTCAACGAAAACAATCTGATCCATTCAAAAATTTCGATCCGATAGAGTCCTAGTCAAAAACTGGTTCCCTCGTGCCCCCGATCGGGGGCACATGACCTTGTGCCTCAGGGTGGGGCGCATGGCTACGTGCCCAAGGACCAGGGCACATGGGGACTGATTTTGCGTGTCTTTCGTCTGAAAGCCATTGCGGACACTCCCATACTCGGAATTTGATGCCATTTGTTGCGATGGAAAGATAACAAGACGAAGAAGCTTTCTATAGCATTGGATCAGCCATAACACCCTCCAACACTTTAGAATTTTATCCGGAAGTTAGGATAGTGAACAGAAGATTCGATACTAGTCGAAATGACTCCGATGGCCAACCGGAAAGACATGGCATGAAACAAAACTTGTTCGAAGTGTGAATCTAACCATAACTTTCAATGCATGATCATTAGGCATTGGTCATTCAGCCAATTTTCGTGTTTACATGATTTACGTGTGGCTTTCGCTAAGAAATTAAGGCTCTGTGCGAAAAACTTCGGAAAAGCGGAAAACATCCGATTTCATTCGGCAAAGCTCCAAATCAACTTTAAAAGAACTGGCTTTATTATAAGATTAATAACACATATTACCCTATAAAACATGAGTTTTATGCTCTGAATTAGACAAATTTGACGTGTCTACGACTTGCCTCGCCTTGATGTCGTAAGGGAATGGCATATAATGAAGCGAAGTGATTCTGAGTGAATTGTAATGGAATGCAAGTGAGCATATATGAATGTAGAGAAATGGAATGGTGATGGATTGAAAAGGTGGCATCAAGGTGTAGATATAGACACGCTTATCTACCCGATCCAGCAAAATGAATCTTACTAAGTATTCTAGATCACTTTCATGTTCCATCAAAACCTCATATAATTGATTGGTAAAAGACATGTCATTGGCATGAGAGATGAAAAATAAAGGATAAAGGAGTAGCCAACCCTTAGCACGGTGAGGAGTCCTCGAATTCATAGGTTCATCATCAGCCAGCAACTCGAACTTTACGGTGTTCTTGTATTGTGATGGGCTAAAGTTTAAAAGAGAAATTGATTTTAAAATGAAAAAGAATACCAATCCATCATATTTGGAATCTCAAGTTCATTTAAGTTTTACCAAAATACTCAGTTTAATTCTGAGTGGAATAACCTCAAGTTCTAAAAGGGTTTGTTTAAGCATAACAAAATTGCTCAGGTATCGTGAAAACCATGAATCATGCTCTGGCAGAAAACCGAGTATTCGGAAAACGACAAAGCAGACTTAAGCCATAGCAGAATTGAAAAATAACGGTAGGACGAACATAGAATGATGGGAAAAAAAGAAACAATGGCATGACAAACATGACACGGTGGGATAAAAGAGTAAAACATGGTGGGATAAATTAAAAGACATGGTGGGATAATAGAGTAAAACATGGTGGGACAACAATGATAATGATGAAGAATGAAAAGAAGATAGATGTGAAAAACATATAAAATTATGTAGAAAATAGTTGAAGATATAGATTGTCTATTGGAGGTCGAGACTCCCGATTGGAAACTATCGTCCCTCCAATGTACAATTTTGGCTTATCCGTGAGTGTGAACAAATGAAGAAGCCGTCGTAGATTTTGTTGAATGGGATCCCGGGCCCAGTCATCTTTACCCTCAAGATCTTCAACATCAATGCATATAATACGTATCAAATGAACCTAACATAACTAAATGACAAATGGTAGGAGTGATGTGAAGTGCAAAATGGAGTGCTGGTGATGATGTGAAATTGATGTGGAACTGAGTGAAGTCTTCAGGCATGGTTTATAAACTTTCATTGACCACCTGATTCATCAGCACCATGATAATACTTGACAGGGTGGCACTCCCTTTCTTTTCGTCGCAGGGCTGTCATGACGTTCCTTCCGGAACACCGATCTCACCAATTCACCTGTTGGACTTAAAAGAATACTTGCACATTTCTAGTTAGTACCCAACAAACAAAATTGTCATATGAAGCATATTTTTCCTGAAATGATCAACTGAAGCTTTTACTATTAGAGCCATAATTTGTAGGTCAAAATAATTTTTATGATGGTTCCTTTAGCAAAAATGTCACTTTCAACGTTCTAGACAATTTCTGATTTTTTGAGAATTTTTTGAATTTTTTGAATTTTCTTGTCTATGTGCCCCCAATCAGGGGCATGTGCCCATGCGCCCTGGGGTGGGGCACCTGGCCATGTGCCCCCATATGAGGGCACATGCGCCCTACTCTCAGGAAAATTTTTCAAATCCGAATTTGACTCAAATTTGGACTAATCCTCCCCTATAAATACTCTTTTAAGCTTGAAAATTGATCTTATCTCTGTTCAAATGGCTCCTCCTTCTAAGAAGATGTGTTCTGATCTGGGAAGAGCAATTCAAGTGTTCCAGGGCATGTGAAGGAGAGGATTTTAGCAAATCTGGTAAGAAAAGCTTATTTTTTATCGATTGTTATTTTTTTGATTTTTTTTCAAATTTTCGAAATTTTGAGTCCATGTGCCCCCGATCGGGGGCACATGCTCATGCGCCCGGGGGTGGGGCACCTAGCCAGGTGCCCCCATGTGAGGGCACATGTGCCCTACCCCTGGTGCAAAAATTTTTTATTTTTTATTTTTTTATTTTTTATTATGAAAAGTACAAATACTTGATAGCCTCTTTTGATGGTTTTATGCAGAATTACCCTCTTTTCCTAGGTCCTCGAAGATTCTGTTCACCTGTCTGGTTTAACAATCTGCTTGGAGTGCTCCATTTGTTAGTGAAATCAATATTGAGTGGCTGGGGCTTGACCGGTCTTCTAGTTCATGCAAAACAGTATGCAGAATATCACTTGGACTTTGGATTGATGGGTGCTTTGGTAGAACTATGGCATCCTGACACTCACACCTTCGTCTTTAACTCTTTTGAATGCACCATCTTTCTAGAAGAAGCGAGTTGTTTCTTGGACTACCGCGTACTAGAAAAGGTGAGGCCGCAAACATGTTTATTCCTTATGTATTAGTGTCTTGCCTTGAGTTCTTGCGGGATTTCATGGAGACGAACAAATCAGCTCCTTTATTACCAGAAAATGAATCCACCTCCAAAAACTGGTAGCTTGGACCATCTCTACTTTGTCTTCTCGTGGCCTTGATGCGACACAGCTTCTTCATGGATCCAAGGATTTTGCTACCTGTCTTGTTGCCATGTTCTTGTTTCCCACAGAAGATGGCTTTCTGGAGCAGGGACAACTCTTGTGCATTCGCGGAATCTGGTGCGGCAAGCGGCTTGGTCCTTCAGTGCTTGGCTTTCTCTACTGTGGCTTGTCTTCTTCTTGTGTGGGACATCCTATGTTTGGCAGTGCTCTTCTGTTTGCTTGTTGGGTTGATCTTCGCTTCAAGTTTGATCCATCAGGTAGTGCCACTACAACTTCATGGCTTTTTCGGCATAGTCCTTTGTTCCCATATGCTGCAGCTCTCGGTTTTCTTGACACGGTTTCCAACAAATGTGCTTCATTGAAGAAACGGACAGATTGGCATATCCATCTTGCTTCCATGAGTCATTCAGGCTTTGAGCACAGTCCAATCATTATGCAACAGAGAGATGCTCATATCTGTTTTGCTCCTGGCGTGGATCTTCGATTGGTTACTGGCTCGGCTTTTGTTTTGTACAATCCGCACAGGTGTCATTCTTAGATTGGTTTGCCTTGCCATGAACTGCCTGTGCTTTCACACTTGACTCTTATCAAGGACAGGAAGCTTGATACAGATGATGACATAGAGGAAGCTAAGACATCTATTGCCTTGTGGAGTACGAGCCGGCTACAGCATCTAGGCACGCTTACCTAGGAGAGTCCAGATGACCAACGTCGCTATCTTTGTCAGTTGCAGCTTCTTTGTACATGATCATCCTTTTATTGCCATTTTCTTTTCTTTCTTTGTCAAACAAATCAGCTCCTTTATAAGTTAATTCATTCCTCACTCTCTTCCCACATGACCTGAACTATCTCCGGTGCTCGAGCGACGCCGTGAGATGAAAGTTCAGGGATCAATGTGAGTGTGGGACCGAGGTGAAGATTTTTTCACTTTTCGAGTGTTTTTCAATTCACTCCCTTTCCCCTATTCCATCATCTCCTATTCTTGAGGTGCTGATACGGAACCCGTTTTCGGAGTCGACAGCTTTTTGGTGACCATGATGGGACAACCAATATCTTCAATCGTCCTAGCTTGCTTGATCCGTGCAACTAGTTGATTTTCGATTTGGTTTCCATGTGAACCGGCTTGTCCTTTACCTTTTCCATGTCAATTTACCTTTAAAACTTGCTGTTTACTCTTCCCTTAAGATTGTCCCCCATGTGGACTTGACTTACTTGTCTTTAATTTCAACCCGGTTCCCGCGTGAACCACTCTTTTCTTCTTATAAACCGGTTCCCGCATGAACCACCTTTCTTTTCCAACTCGGTTCCCGCGTGAACCAACTTATTTTAAAATCGGTCCCCACGTGGACCACCTCTTTATAGCACCTTCATATTGGCCCCACGTGGCCCTCTTTTCATTTTGTCACCTTTTACATTGGTTCCCGCGTGAACCACCCCTTTCTTCTTTAAAATCGGTTCCCGCGTGAACCAACCCCTTTCTTGCGTGAACCAATCCACTTTCAGATCAGTCCCCACGTGGACCACCCCTTTACACCACTTTAAATTGGCCCCAAGTGTCCCTCCTTTATTTTTCCAATCAAACAAACCGGTTCCCGCGTGTACCACCCCTTTTCCATCAAAACTGGTTCCCGCGTAAACCACCTACCTTTTCAAATCCTGGCTCCCGTGTGAGCCACCCCTTTTCCATCAAAAATCGGTCCCCACATGGACCATCCTTTTACCTTCATTTCATATTTTTTCCCACTTGGACACTCCATCATAAGCCGGTTCCCACGTGAACCACCTTTTAGTTGCTAGCTGCTAGTTACTTGTTTACTTTATCATTGCTTGTCTTGATTGTATTCACTTGCTTGATTTATTTAATAGCTTTCATTCATTTAATGTTTGCATATTGATTGCTTCTTCTCCTCCTACCCTCCATTTTTCATGTTTGCATTAGCTTTTGCATCGAGTACCAGACTTGCTCCGATCTGTAGGGCATTTGAGGCGGGGGCTCTCTCTCCCAACACACCCTCACCCTCCAAACACCTTCTTGGTGGATTCTAACCTCTCTTCTAGGATATTCCTTCCTAGTTGTTTGGTTTTTTCCATCAAGGCCTCCGTAAGTTCCCATCCGTGGAGTATTCCTCTCCGCACGATTAGGCCAGTTGTACCACTTTTCCAAAACCCGAAGAACCCAAGTACCTACTTGTGGTGATTGAGTGACAACCTTAGGTCTTGAAGATTAAAGCAATAGGAACCATATCTACTTGAGTGAACAATTGCTAACAATATATCTAATCTAAGGTTTTAACCCAAATATTGTTGAGTAGTCATTTTAAAACCATGTTTGCATAACTTGCTTGCTCACAACAATTGAAAACAACCAAAATGATTTCTTTTTTTTATACACCTAAAAATACAAAAAAACTCTTTAATTTTTTGTTCAACTTGTTTTCCAAACCACCAAATTGAAACAAAAAAATCAAACAAAACAAAACATAACAAAAAATCTTCAATTGTGTGCTTTGCTTGCTCTCTTTTTTTAACCATCTTTGTAGAAAGATCGGCATGAGCCCATGATGCTAAGGTCCGAAAGACACATCAAGATGTCAAACTACTTCGAGCAACAGGAGTACGAGGAAGGTCTCGACAAGCTCCAACAACAACTCGAGATCCATGTCAATGCTACTATGGAACCTGAAGTGCAAGGGGATTCTCATCAATCTGCTTCATTTAATATAGAACAAGCTCTTAAGGATCTATCTTTTCATCTTGATCCCAATACCTTGTCATTCATACAATCTCTAGTGAAGGGCAAGATACCCGCTAATCAAAGTCTAGCTAAAGTCAACCGGGCTACCTCACCTCCCCAATCGATAGTTCGACCTCTTACCATAACCCCACCTAGGCAGCCCTGCCATGTTACTTCACCTTCTCACCCCATTGTGGGTCATTCTTCAGCTCGCACACCAACCCACCTCCCTCCCATAAGAGTGCCATGTGCACACCCCCTGGTGAATTCCTCCCCACCTGTTGCCAAGGATAAAGAAACTGTTGAATTTCCCCTTTATACTATCTACATCCCCCCATCATAAATGCCAACCTACCATCATTACAATGGCTCAAGTGATCCCTTCACCCATGTCAATGATTTCTTGAGCAAATCATCTCGATGGAAGAATGATAGAAAGACCTTTGCTTTTCTTTTTAGGAGATCTTTAGAGGGTGTAGCCCTAGATTGGTTTTTTTCATTGAATAAAATAGAAATATAGAATTTTGAAGCTGTCAAGGCCAAATTCTTACACCAATATGGGCCAAGGTATTCAATAATTGGGGAAGCAAAAGGAGACGTGGAATTAATGCAATATCATGATGAATTGAGGTCCATGGCTGAGAGGAGCGTTAATGTTATGCACCAACCTAGGAGCCCTCTCCAATCCCATCTAGATCATCATCTTCAGCAGACTCCTCGACGCCAGTTGATTAGGCCACCCGTGCCCCAACCTCAGTCGGTCATGCAACCCGTGTCAATGGCACAATCAATTGTGCATGATCAAGCTCCTTATGTCCATTGTGTAAATACTTCATTACTTAAACCAGCTCCCCAGCCTTTGACCTCACCAAAATTTCCAAAGGCCCCTCAGCCAATCATCGGGCTTTAGCTTCTCAGTCTACTTCACCAACAGCTCCTCGGCTAACCACACAAGCCTTGGCCCCTCAACCAATTTCACCAATAGCTCCTCAGCCTGAACCAACTTCTATGCTGACACCAATTGAACAACCCTTGGCTATTCAATCAACCCCTCAAAATAGGGTTCACCCTAAGTTGGTTAAGGCCCTTGTTTCTTTTATTGCTCCTGCCTTGGCAGAGGAACTAGTCACTCCTATCATTCATGCTCCTCCCCGATAGAGGAACCAATTAATCTGATTATCCCTACTTCTACTACAGTAGATGATTTATTCACTTCAACCATTCATGCTCCTGCCATGGTAGAGGAACTAGTCACTCCGATCATCCATGCTCCTGCCATGGTAGATGATTCAGTCACTTTGACCCTTCATGCTCCTGCCCTGGCAGAGGAATCAATCACTCCAACCATTTGTGCTCCTGCCCTGGCTGAGGAATCAACTCCTCAACATATCCTTGCTCTCTCTCAAGATCAAAGTCATCCAGTAGGGGAGGTTGAACCAAACTCTTCTATCAATCTAGAATCCCCTAAACTAGGCATGCCCTCTTCCCCAGAACAACTTGAGGAGAAGCCTACTGTAAAGAGCTTAGGTGAGGAGATCATAAATTTTGTTGATTGTCAAGGACTAGGTAAGGATTCTTCAGGTATAGATCAACTATCGTCATTATTGGAATTGATCTCTGAAGTTTGTTAGATTGAATTGACCCCTGAACTGGGAGGTAAGGAGACCGAATTGGTCAATGAAATAGGGAGTAAATCCACAAGCCTCCAGAAGGATGTAGACCTTATCAAGGGAATACTGGGACCTCCTCCAGATAGGCAGGCAAATCCGTTATCATCAATATTAGGTCCACGACCCTTACCCCATTCTTCTTCTAATCAACAATCCGACCCATGGGCCCACAATCAATCAATCTTAGGATCATGACTCTTTTTTATTCTCCTCCAAATCAACAATTGGGCTCATGGGCCCACAATTCCTCAATCTTAGGGCCACTTCCCTTTCTTTATCCTTCTTACAACCATCAATCGTGCCCATGGGTCCAAACTTTGTCAATCTTAGGGCCATGGCCCACACCCCATCCCACTCAATTGGACCCTTATGCCCCATTTTTGGGCACTTATGCCCCTTTTCGTCAATTGGGCTCTTATGCCCCATTTCATCAACTGGGCCCATGTGCCCCTTTCCATCAGCCAGGCCCACGTGCCCCCTTTATCCAACCAGGCCCATGTGCCCCTTTTAATCAACCGGACTCTTATGCCCCTTTTCTTCAACCGGGCCCACGTGCCCCTTTTCATCAATCGGGCTTTCTTTCCTTCAACTGGGCCCATGCACCCCTTTTCCCCAACTGGGCCGATGTGCCCCTTTCCTTTCATCAGGCCCATGTGCCCATAATTCTCCCCAATCGAGCCCACATGCCCTTAATTTTTCTAAATCGGGCCCACATGCCCACAATTCACCTCAATCGGGCCCGCATGCCCGCAATTCACCTCAATCGGGCTCACATGCCAATATTTTTATGCAATAGGGTCAATGTGCCCAAATTCCTTCCTAAATCGGGCCCACGTGCCCACCTTCCATCAACCTCGGGCACACATGCCCACACTCCTTCAACTTCGGGCCCGTATGCCCCCATTTCTTCACCATCGTGCCCGCTGCCCATACTTCTTCAAAATCGGGCCCCCATGCCCCCACTTCTTCAACTTTGGGATTACGCACCCATACTCTTCAATGGCGCCAGTGAGCCCATCACAATCTTGCTCCCAACCATTTAAATTGGGTCCATGTGCCCGCTCTTTTCATTGGGTCCCTCGGGCTCAACCTCCAATCAGGCCCTCATGCCCATCAACATCAACCGGGCCCTCTATCCCACATTCAAATCTTGGGCTCACGTGCTTCTTGATTCCAACTACTCCCAGGCCTTCAAGCCCACTTTCAACTCACGGGCCCAAGAGCCCATTTTAACTCACTTTTGTTTCCAAGCATGTTTATTTCCTTTCAAATTCTCTTTCATTCTCTAAATTTTACTTTCAACAAAAAAATCAAGGTAGAGAAATTTTCTGGGTGATACCACAATCTTTGCCTTTTACATCATTAATTTTGACTCCGCCATACTAAATCAGATCCTCCACATCTTTCACTTCATCCTATGACTATGAATCTTCAATCCAATGCAATATAGTGCATATAAAAAGTGGAAGTAGTTGGGCAAGGCAAGGCAAGCAAGGCAAGGCAAGCACAAGCAAAGCCGTCATCAACAATGAACTTCTCTTTCTCTCAGGTATTACATGAAATTGCATTCATCATCATTATGTCATCCGTAAGGCAATATTTTTTTTAAAATGATTTTTAATCTCACATGACAATCTTACTTGAGAGAAATTTGTGATTGATGATAACTACCTTTTGTTTTATCCTAATGAATTCTTTACAATGCAAGGCATGTTTTCAATTGATTCACCTATGGAATGTAATCTACCTCAAAAAAATGGAGAGAACTACTAGTATGACTTAAGTCCACATGTTCTAGGTTGTTGTCTAGGAGTCAAGGGTAGATACCATTCTACACACACAACACGTCCCGATTTCAGAATCCAGATGACCTAACACCCGAGAGAAGCAAGGTAAAGCTTAGAGATAGAAGGAAAACCCTTACCCTCCTCTCTTCTATTCGGTCCAAGATAGGTGAAGGGGATTAGAGGGGGAGAGAAAAATCAAAAGCATCCACCACCTTAGTAGGAGGCCATCTCAGAAGGTCCAACTTCTTAAAAAAAATGAGTGCCAAAAGATGGGCAATAAACCCCACAAGTTTAAACAAATATGGGTCTGTTTGAATGAGTACCCGAAATGTAGAAAATGAAAAAAAAAGCACCAAAAGATGGGAAATGACCCCACAAGTCAAAGCACTTATCCGAACGTGTGCCACAAAAATAGGTTTGTCAACAAAGAAGAAAAGACTCGAAGAGGCCGAACCCCAACGGGCAATTGGGTGTGAGTAGAGAAATCCCTCTCGACATCTTCAAAGCCTATCAAGGACTTTCCTGCAATTCTTCATTCTTAACCCCTAAGGACTAGGTAGACCAACAAAATCAAAGCTAAACTTTGGTCGATTGAAGGTTGAAGGTCGGAAAGATTCTGGGTAAGGAACCCCATTTTGCACATGGTGTCGACCAACAAACCTAGAAAAAAACAACCAAGTGATGAGAACTTATGTCAATACTGATTTTTCTCTCCCACCCCCCCCCCCAAATAAATATTTTCAAAAAAAATCCAAAAAAAGTTGAATATTTTCAAAGACTCAAAAAATTTTAAATATTTTCGAAAACTAAAAAAATTTCAAAAATCCCAAAAAAATGAATCTTTTCAAAAAAAACTTCATTTTAAAATTCCAACAAAATTTTCAAATTTTTTTTTCATTACCATGCTTGGTTTGAATTCTTGTCTTTACATTCATTGTATATTTGTTGCTTTATTTTTGCACCCTTAAGAAGGCTATTACCCCTTGACAAAGGTCAAGGCATATTGCAACTTGCAAGGGGAATAAGCCGCATTGTTGTTCTAATCTCTTCCTTCTAAGTGTTTCAGGCATAAGAAGAACTTATCACCCCTTGGCAAAGGTCAAGGTAGATTGCAACTTGCAAGGGGGATAAGCCATGCTGGCATTCTAATCTCGTTTTTTGAGTGTTTTAGGCATGAAGAACAAATAAGGAGAACTGCACAGCAAGGCGACATTCGCCACTTCCCTCCCCTGAGGATTCTCAGGAGAAGGTGTCATCATTACCTTGGCCTTAGTTTTGCCAAGAAGCTTTTGCTTTGTGTCCTCATTAGGACACATGAACTCTTTTGTGAGAATGCATGTCATTACATTGCAAACTCACCATTATCATTTCCTTTCTTAGCATATATTAGGTGCATTACTATTTATTTTATGCATTGATGTTGAAGACCGTGAATGCAAAGAAGACCAAGCCTGAGATCCCCTTCATCAAAATCCATGATGGTTGGGTCATTCTTTGTTCTCACGGATAGGCCAAAATTGTGCTGTGAGGGATGATGGTTTCCGTTTGGGTATCTTCACCTCATAGACAATCTATATCTTCAACTAATTGTTATACAAGTTTTGTTTCTGTTTTGTTGAGCCCAACATGCATCATGTAGTATTAGTTGCATTACATTTTTCGTTGTCATTACATGTATCTCATCATGAGCATCACTTTCTCACCATTCCCACCGGGTGCACTCCCCCATCATGTACCCCAATTCCAATCTTTCTAATCCCATCATGTTTTCTAATCCCACCGTGTTCGGTAATCACCTTGCGTCTTCAAATCTTTTATTGCTATCCCCACTGTGGCCACTGCAATACCCTTCTTGCTAGTCATCCCACCGTGGCAGTCAATTCGTCCCGCCAAAGGCCTCCTATTTGATCAGAACTTGCACCGTCATTATCTTCACGGTCTATGCTTTAACATTTGCCTTTTGGAATTCGAGATCATTCTATTCTGAATCAAATCATGTTTCTTGAAAAACATAAATGATTCCGAGAGCTTGAATATGCTCGATTGGTATTATTTTATTTTGCAAAAAAAATTCTCTTTTTAAAACCTTAGCCCATCACAGTACAGGAACACCGCAAAGATCGGGTTGCTGGCTGATGATGAACCCATGAACCCATGATTCGGGGACTCCCCACCGTGTTGGGGGTTAGCTATTCTTCTCTCATGCCCATGGCACATATTTTACTAATCGGATGTAAGAAGGCTTGATGAAACGTGGCAGCGATCCAAGGAACATGAAGAGATTCTCTTTGCCGAATTTGGTCGTTGAGAGTGTCTATATCTACACCTTGATGCCACCTTTTCAGTCCATCGCTATTTCGCTCCACTGCATTCCATTACAACTCATTTCACTTCGCTACAGTCCTCTACATTTCACTTTGCTTCACTACATGTCATTCCCTTGTAAAGCTAACATCAAGGCAAGGCAAGTTATAGACACGCCAATTTGGCCTTATTTGGGGCTTAAACCCTTATTCCATTGGCAACATCTCTTTTAGACCATTAAAATCAAGTTGAACAATCCTTTTGGATGAGCTGAGGAGTTCACTATAAATCTAAGGAGGATTTGTTTATATCTAATCAAATTCATTTTTCCCAAATGAGAGCCCATCCTAACTTCCATGTTGCTCTTGGTGGTGTGCAAATTATGCTTTTCCCAAAGATATCCTCTACTTTAAAATTTTTCATAGGATTATGTGGACATACAATGAAGAAGTCTTCAACATAAATAATCTTTCTCTATGAGTCCTATTTTCAATGCAGCAAACGGCATTCAATTCTAATCTCTCATTTGTCCGCAGCGTCCTTTAGAAATCAGATGCGCAGTTCTGTCCGCACGCACCCCTGATCAACCCAATTGCATGCAAGCTCAGCCCATTGGGCACATATCTTACCAATTCATGAACTTACCTTCCTTTTTCTTCCTCCATATAACTTGTTAAAGTATATGTAAGCTTCATGGTTGAAATTAGCATCATCTAATGATGGCAATCCAACTTGTTGTCTTGTATATCAAAACTTGCTATTTTTAGATGATATTAGTTTCCTATTCAAGTGGAGACATATTTTGATCATGAGAAAGGTGATCCACGGTTTAAAATCTCTCTCAATTATTTGGGTAAGTTTCTAAATGCCTCATTATGAAAATTAGCATCATTAAATGGAGAAAATCCAACCTAAGGTCGGATGTATCAAAACTTGTTATTTTTTGACCTGTTTCTCATCTCCTATAAAGAGGGACTCATATGAACGACCTAAGAAGGGCATCCCCATCCTCCAGCACTCCTCTTCTCATCCTCCAGCCATCCTAGGCTCATACCAACCTTCCAAAATCGTTCTCTCTTCATCTCGGTGATCGGAGATCATCCCAAAGTGAAGAAGAAGCCGGTCTATGCTCTGACATGCTGCACTGCTGATCATCGGCTCATACATATCTTTCTAGTCATTTTACGGCCTGAGTTTCTTCAGAATAAATGTGCTTCATCAAGATATTTTTCATCTCCATCAAACGGAGATCAATTCTGACATTCCCTCATCTTGTTACGGCTTCAACACCGGCGCTACACAGATAGATCTGGAGCCTTCTCTTCTAAGTTATCGTCTTCTCAGTAAATTTCGGTACATTTAATGGTGGATTCTCGCCATCATCATAGTCTCTCCTTTGATAAAGAAAGTGTGGTGTCCCATAGCATATCTTGGCTGGAAGACCCTCTTTGGTATGGAATCCTCTTTGTATTCCAACCCCTACCAACGTGGCCTTTTCACAGTTTCAATTGGCTTAGTGATACCTTGAAGATCCTTGCCCAATCCTTTTCCAGGTTGATAGCCCAATTTCATTATCATCCGCCATCCCATTGTGTCTGGTAGAGAGGCGGTCATGCATCTAACTTCTGGCAATTCTCCCACCGAGATCTGGGGTTGCATTGACAGTTCAAGGGGCGAGAAAGCATTGTTTAGCTCGTCCTTTATGGGCATGCTGGTTACTTTGACAACTTGTCCTTTAAAGAAAAATTTTATGCACTGATGGGTTGTGGAAGCCACAGCTCCTATTGCTTTCAAGTATGGCCTCCTAAGTATAGCCCAAAAAGTTGGATCTAGTTCCAGAACATGAAAATCTGTTGTGACCGTATGTGGTCCAAGTTTAACTTCTAAAATGACCACCCCACGTGCAGACTTCTTGGAGTTGTCATAGTTTGTCACCATGGCACAAGATGGCTTGATTTCTTGTTAAGAAATGTCGTACAACTGCAATGTTTTTGGTCGCATAACGTTGATGGAAGCTCTAGTGTCAACCAAACATGATTTCACCAATATTACAAATAACAACAGCCACATGCAAAGCATATCTCCTGACCTTTGGATCTGCTAATTCCTCCTAAGAGAAAGTGAGTGTTGGGTGCTCACTTCTAGGGCAAACACTGTAGTGATCTTCTTAGGTGGGAGATCTTCATTCACCATGACCCGTTGCAAATATTATTGTAAAATCTCCTGGTGCACTTTTGATCTTTTGATCTGCTCAAGTATGGAGATACTGCTGGTGTCTTATCCAAATGTTTCAACAAATCATAGGCCATGCATGGCAAAGGTTCTTTCACTTGTTCCTCCTCCACTAGATCCTGCGGTTGAGTCTCAGCTTGGGGAAAGAGCCATAGGAACATCCTCCCACTCTGAAGCACCGGGGCTATTTGGCAATCGGGTAGAGGTGATGGGTAAACTGGGGTGGGTTGTGGTGGAACAGGTGGTGTAGGTGCAAGTATGGTAGGCAATGGGATTGGTGGATCTGAGATGATTGGGTTTGTGGGTAGAGGGGTAGGATTTAGAGGTGGTAGTGATGGTGATGGTGGCAGCCTGATAAGAAGAGGCTGGGGTGTAGGAGTGGTGGTAGGTTTAATGAAGGTGTTGGTAATGTGGTAGGTTGTGAGGTTAGTGGTGTGATAGATTGTGGTTTTAGGGTGACAGTATATTGGTTGAGGGTTTAGGTTTGGTTGTGATTGTGGTGGCCATATGGGCAAGGGCTGGTGTGTAGTCAATGCGGGGGTTGGCCTAATGATGAGTCGGTGAGAAGAAGTGGCGGCGTAGTTGGGTTATTAAGCTTGGTGGTGGTTGTGGGGTAGATGGTGCATGGATTATCAGTCTAGTGGGGTTCCTAACAGGAGGCCTAGCTGGGTTGACTGGCATGGTTGCATCGTGGTTTTCTAGTTGCCAACCTTGAGCATGGTTGGCATCTTTCTGGACAATGGAGTGTACTAGACATATTCTTGGATTTGGATGTGCTGGTGTCGGTGCCGGAGTGGGAGCATGTAATAGGAGCGGATTCTGAACAATCCCCAAGACATGTTGTTGTTGAGGTTGAGCTGATGGACGCTGCCGCCGGAGCTGTCTAGCCTTCATTGTTTGTATGCATTCCACCATTTGAGCCCAATCAATGCTGCCTCGGTCATTCAGATCGTGGGTGTAATCTTTGAATTGGAAACACACTTCCCTGCTGTGACCTAGGTACCAATGGTAAGTGCGTATCGTAACATATTTGCATTTCCGGCCAAACCACTCTTTCTTTGGGCAATTCCAATTGTTTCTCTACCATAAGTACATTGAAGATGTCGGTCAAAGAGTAAGGGAGTTGTCGGTAATTCTCTACCTAGGACCTCCCCTTCTTGGTACCTGATTGGGTGCCAGCGGTGCCCTATTGTAGGTAGGTTGACGAGGTTGCTGGGGTTGCGCTACTGGTTGAGGTGGTTGTTGTGGCCTAACCTGTTGTTGAGGGGGGTGGTAAGAAAGGTTCTGCTCTGACCTCTCTTATGGGATATTCCTTCCTAGTTGACTTGGTTGGCTTTCATCAAGGCCTCCGTAATTCCTCATACGTGGAGTATTCCTCTTCACGATCGGGTTGGTTGTACCACTCCCCAAAACCCGAAGCATCCTATGTTACCTACACGTGGTGAGATTGTGTGAAACCTAGGTCATTGGAGATTGGAGTTAGGATCCTAACCCATTTGTTGAGAGAACAATTATTAAAAAAAATTCATAAACCTAAGGGTTAATCAAAATCATTGCGTAATTTTGCTTTCAAGTCTTTGCATCACTTGCTTGTCAAACAAAAATTCAAACCTCTAACTTTTTGCAAAATACTAAAAAAAAAGTTCTTTATTTACTTTGTCAACTTGTTTGTTTTCTCCTTGAAGTTCAATGCAACTAAGGTCTGGAAGACACGTTGGAATGGCGGAACAAGCTGAACATTGAGAACATGAGATGGGTCATTAACCAAATCCGTCAGATGGTCGTGTTAATCCATTATTTGAGTCAGAAGCGCAAGAGGTCCCTCAACCATCTGCTCCTCGTGATGTTGAACAACTCTTTAGGGAGTTGTCTCTCTATACCGACCCAGAAACCTATGCCCATATACAATCCATGGTGAAGGGCATAGTTGCTTCAGATCAGGCTGAAATCAATCAAGTTGCCTTATCTCCTCGTCCTCTAGTTCAACCACCACTCATTCAATCACCCTTTGTTCAACCTCCTATTGTTCAACAATCTGTGATTCAACCATCACTAGCACAACCATCTGTAGTTCAACTCTCTATAGTTCAACCATCTGTGGTTCAACCATCATTTGTTCAGCCATCTTATTTTAACCATTTTGCTCCCCCAATCCACCAAGTCATGGGACAATCTTCAGTAAATTTCCAAGTCATGCTCCTCAATTCCAAAATCATGTCTCTAACCACATACCCCCACCAATAAACCAAGAACCTACTCTCACCCAGGTAATCATGGATCAGCTCACCCAGATGAATGAACGTTATGAAGAGCTGAGATGTCGCCTGGACTCCAAGTCAGTTCCTGAGATTTCCATTCCTTCTCTGCCAGTCCTACACCTTCCACCTTCTGAGCTACCAGTTTATCGCCGCTACAATGGTACTGGCAACCCTTTTCTCCACCTTAAAGATTTTCTCTATGAATCCTCATTCTGGAAAAATGATCGTAGGGTTCTTGCCTTCTTGTTCCGTCGATCATTAGAAGGGTCTGCATTGGAATGGTTCTACTCACTCGACTCCTTTGAGGCAGGAGACTTTGATATTGTTAAAACCAAATTCTTGCAAAGATACAGAGACCGGGTGGCACCAGCATGCTTCATTATGGATTTGATTGCTGAGAAGATGAAGCCCGAAGAGGACTTCATAAAGTTTGCTGATCGCTGGAGGGGAATGGCAGAGAAACTGACAGATGTGATTTCTGAAGGGGAACAAGTGAAGATGCTTATTGGCAACACTACACCTGCCTTGAGGAATGTCTTGATCATGCACCGTCCTACCACCATGAATGAACTTTATGACAGTGCCCGATACTTGCAAGCCCACTTCAAAGATGCCACCATGATAACCCTTTTGATCCTAAACCAAGAAATTTCAGGAAAACCCCCTCTGCACCAGTTGGGCCTACAACCGAAGGAGTGGTCACAAACGAAGCTATAAACACTGTGGGGAACCAGGGAGGGAACCGTCAAAACCAGTTCAGAAACCCACCACAAAACCTTTCCTATTACCCCCTCACCAACAAAGTTAGGCCACCACAACCACGACAACCGCAACAACCCCCGCAACCAGTAGCACAACCCCAGCAACCTCGTCAACCTTCCTACAATAGGGCACCGCCACCACCCAATCAAGCACAACGAAGGGGAGGTCCTAGGAGAGAGAACTACCAGCAACTCCCTTACTCCTTGACCGACATCTTCAATGTACTCATGGCGGAGAAACAGTTGGAATTGCCCAAGGAAAGAGAGGTTTGGCCAACAAACGCAGATATGTCCCGATACTGTGCTTACCACCGGTGTCCTGGTCACACTGTAGAAGTGTGCTTTCAATTCAAGGATTACATTCACGATCTGAATGACCAAGGCAGCATTGATTGGGCTCAAATGGGGGAATGCATACAAGCTATGAAGGCTAGGCAGCAGCAGCGGCAGCGTCCACCGGCTCAACCTCAATAACAACCTGGCTAGGGGATTGTTCAGAATCCGCTCCCATTACATGCTCCCGCTCTAGCGCCGGCACCAGCACATCCAAACCCAGGAATTGGTCTAGTACACTCCATTGTCCAGGGAGATGCCAGCCGTGCTCAAGGTTGGGAACTAGAAAACCAAAATGCAACCATGCCTGCCAACCCAACTAGGCCTCCTGCTTGGAACCCTCCTAGACAGATAATCCGTGCACCTGCTACTCCACAACTACCACAAAGCTCAATAACCCAACCACTGGCCGCCACTTCTTCTCACCGGCCCATCATTAGGCCACCCCCCTCTCTAACTACACCTCCTTCAACCATTGCTACACACCGGCCCTTGCTCATCCGACCACCACAATCACCACCAAACCTGAACCCCCAGCCTACAAGCTCTACCACTCCAAAACTCCAACCTATCATACAACCAATCTCACAACTTACACCTTCATTAAACTCATCAACCACTTCTGCACCCCGGCCTCTTCTTATTAGGCCACCAGTATCACCATCACTACCACCTCCAAATCCTACCCCTTTACCAACTAACCCCATCATCCCGTAACCATCGATCCCATTACCTATCATACATGCACCTACACCACCTGTTCCACCACAACCCACCCCAGTTAACCCGTCACCTCTACCAAACCGCCAAATAGCCCCGGTGCTCCGGAGTGGGAAGATGTTCCAGCGTCTCTTTCCCCAAGCTAGTACTCAACCGCAAGATCAAGTGGAGGATGAACAAGTAGAAGAACCATTGCCAGGCACAGCCTATGATCTGTTAAAGCATTTAGATAAAACACCGGCCCGTATTTCCATACTTGAGTTGATCAAAAGATCAAAGGTGCACCAGGAGATTCTACAGCAGTACTTGCAAAGGGTCATGGTGAATGAAGATCTCCCACCTGAGAAGATCACTACAGTGTTAGCCCCTAGAAGTGAGCACCCAACACTCACTTTCTCTCAGGAAGAATTAGCAGATCCAGAATTTAGGAGATATGCTTTGCATGTGGCAGTTATCATCTGCAATGTCGAAGTGAAATCATGTTTGGTTGACACTAGAGCTTCTATCAACGTTATGCCGCCAGAAACTTTGCAGTTGTGTGGCATTTCTGAGCAAGAAATCAAGCCATCCTGTGCCATGGTGACAGCCTATGATAACTCCAAGAAGTCTGCACGTGGGGTGGTCACACTAGAAGTCAAACTTGGACCATGTACGGTCACAACAGATTTTCATATTCTAGAATTGGATCAAACTTTTCGGGCTATACTTGGGAGGCCATACTTGGAGGCAATAGGAGCTGTGACTTCAACAAACCACCAGTGCATAAAGTTTCCCTTTAAAGGACAGGTGGTCAAGGTGACTAGCATGCCTATAAGAGACGAGCTGAACGATGCTTCTTTACCCTTAGGTCTGTCAATACAACCCCAGATCTCAGTGGGAGAATTGCCAGAAGTCAGATGCATGACTGCCTCTCTACCAGACACACTGGGATGGCGGATGATGATGAAATTGGGCTATCAGCTTGGAAGAGGTTTAGGCAAGGATCTTCAAGGGATCACTCAGCCAATTGAAACTGTGAAAAGGCCATGCAAGCAGGGGTTGGGATATGAAGAGGGTTCCATCCCAAGGAGGATCTTCCAGCCTGGATATGCCATGGGGCTCCATACATTCTTTATCAAAGGGGAGACCATGATGAGGGCTGAAGACAACAAGAGTTCCATGATGACTGTCAAGAGAAGGAAAGCTCCAGATGAAGAAGAAGAAGACTTGGAAGACTTATGCTTATCTTTGACTCGTCTGTTCACAAGTGGGGAAGAGCACCAGGAACCACTCAAGGGCAGACCAATCTTGGATCATCTAGATAAGCATGTTATCCAAGTCAAAACCATTCTACGAGGCCCAAATACAACAATGCCATGTTTGAACCTTGTACCATTGTTTCTAGATCTTTTGGATGGGCTGCAGGGCCCACTTACCCACTTTGGGCCCATGTGCCCTCTTCAACCTTCTACTCTTACTGGGCCAGCTTGCCCATTTGCTTCCTACATCAACTTCAGAACTGAGGGCTTTTCCCAACGTGGGCTCACATGCCCATTTATTTCTATGATCGGGTCCACGTACTCGTTTACTTTTTTCATCAGTTTTGGACCCATGTGTCCACTTTCTGCTACCATTGGGCCCACGAGCCCCTTTTTCCCCTTTATTCTTAAGTTTTTCTCTCTATTAATTCAGTCATCTTCTAGCAAGCCTCGAGTCACTCAGGCTCATTCTATCTTTTTACTTGAGAATCCCAAAAAAAACGTCTTCTCTGAAACTCACATTTCCATCGAGGAGACGTCTCTACTCATCCCAGAGGGTGCTCCCAATCAGGGATCCCTCTTCTCTGAATCATTGATCGATTTACTCGATCACCCCTCCACTGTAAATACCACCTTTCCAGCTTTATCTTCAGTAGGTCAAGTTAGGTTAGGAAATATGAAAGTCAGAGGCAAGCGAGTTCCAAATAGGTATCTGCAACAATTGGCACAGAAATGCGTAGAGTGTGCAAGGCTGCCAAATTTTTTAGATAATACCATACAGCTAGATGAAATCCGATATGAGGATGAGCATAACATAGATCATACTTTGGGAGTATATGAGGTGGTATCAGAGAAGGATCCCGAATCTGAGGATGAAATCGAGGACTTGGCTGATGCATATGCATCTGGACTTAGAAGATTTAAAGAACCATCAGCCACAAGGAATGAACCGACCAAGGAACTGAATTTAGGAACCCTGGAAGATCCTAAGACTATCCTCATCAGTGCAAACCTCACTCTCTCAGAAGAACAATGTTTGATCAAAGTTTTGGAAGAATATAAGGATACGTTCGCATGGACATATGAAGATATGCCGGGATTAGATAATTCATTGGTTGAACATAGATTAACCTTGAAACCTGGAACTATCCCGGTTAAACAAAAGCTCAGGAGGTTCCACCCTGATATTGCACTCAAAATGAAAGAAGAGGTAGACAAACTACATCAAGCAAAATTTATTAAGGTTGTCCTATATCCGCAATGGGTGGCTAACATAGTCTCTGTTATGAAGAAGGATGGACGAATTCGGATTTGTATAGACTTCAGGGACTTGAACCGAGCGTGTCCTAAGGATGATTTTCCTTTACCTCATATCGATGTTTTGGTTGATAACACAGCTGGATTTGAAATGCTTTCATTCATGGATGGCTATTCTGGATACAATCAGATCCGGTTAGCTGAGGAGGACCAAGAGAAGACCTCATTCACTACACCTTGGGGAACATATTGCTATGTTGTCATGCCCTTTGGGTTAAAGAATGCTGGTGCTACATATCAGAGGGCTATGATGTCTATCTTTCACGACATGATGCACACCCTTGTAGAGGTGTATGTGGATGATTTGGTTATCAAGTCCAAGAGTCGGGAAGATCATTCTGAAGTGCTAAGGAAAGTTTTGCAACGAGCTAGAGAATACAAGCTAAAAATGAACCCTAAGAAGTGTACATTTGGAGTTTCATCGGGAAAGCTACTTGGGTTCATAGTAAGCAAAAGGGGCATAGATATTGACCTAAACAAGGCCAAAGCAATCATTGGTATGCCTCCTCCGAAGAATATGAAAGAACTTCGAGGATAGATTGGGAGGCTACAATTTGTTCACCGGTTTATCTCACAACATTCCCAAAGGTGTAAACCTTTCTATGAGTTAACCAAGGCGGGGGTCGAGTTTAAATGGGATTCGAAGTGCTAGGAGGCATTTGATGGGTTGAAAACATACCTGGAAAGTCCCCCTGTACTTAGACCACCAATTCCCGACAAGCCCTTGGTCCTCTACATTTTGGTTCTTGAGAACTCTCTCGGGGCAGTCCTTGCACAAGTTGATGAAGAAGGGAAAGAACGAGCTACTTATTACTTGTCTAAGATGTTTGATGCTTGTGAGCTGAAGTACACTGTGGTAGAAAAGATCTGTGCTGCTCTTGTTTGGGTGGTTCAGAAACTCAAACATTATTTCCTTGCTCACCAAGTCAAGCTCATTGCTTGTATCAATCCTATCAAGTTTCTGTTAGAGAAGACAGTCTTGACTGATCGGTTAGGACGATGGCAGAGTTTCTTATCCCAATTTGACATCACTTATGTCCCACAGAAGGCAATCAAGGGTTATGCTATTGCTGAACACCTTGCCCATCATCCCATACCCATTTTTGACCCAGTCCGGTCGGAGTTCCCGGATGACGAACTAATGTCGATCCGATCTTCCAATCTTTGGACATTATATTTTGACGGGGCTCGAACTCTCATGGTAGAGGGATAGGTATTGTCCTTCTGCCACCTGAAGGTGTCACCATTCCACAGGCTTTTCAGCTTAACTTTCCAGCAACCAACAACATAGCTGAGTATGAAGCCTTGCTGGCCGGGCTGGAGGCCGCTCATTTCCATGGTGCCACCGAACTGAGAGTGATAGGTGATAGTCAATTGATCCTACGCCAAGTCCTATCCAAGTACTGAACTTCTCATCCAAACCTCAAGCCCTACCAGGAGCTCACCACCTGCTACATCAAGCTATTCTTCAAACTCACATTTGTCCATGTCCCCCATTCTCGAAATATCCTCGCCGATGCCTTAGCTTCACTATCTTCATCTCTATCTGTCCCGCTAGGCAGGCAAGTGCGAACTATCCACATTTATAAGAGGACAATTCCAGGCAATTGAGGATGGACATTTTCTCGAAGGTGAAGGAGAGGTTCAACAGAAAGGAATACTTAGAACATAAAGAAGAAATCTCCTTGATTGAGTTAGAAGAATTAGAAGAAGGTGAGAGACCTTGGTATGACGAGATTGCGAGGTATTGCCAAGATCAGTCATACCCACCTGGATCAATTACCAAGGAAAAGAAGGCAATCAGAAGAGTATCCCAAAGGTATACAATCCTAGGAGGAGTGCTCTATAAGAGAAGCCTAAGTGGAATCTTACTCAGGTGTCTTGATGAAGAAGAAGCTGAGTTGGTGCTGAAGGAAGCACATTCTGGAGTTTGTGGTGGTCATGTGAATGCCCAAGCCCTTGCTAAGAAAATCATCCGACAACGGTATTATTGGCCAACTCTAGAAGAAGACTGCTCCATCTTTGTCCGGCATTGTCATTCATGTCAACTCCATGCCGATAAGATTCACTCTCCCGCATCTTCCCTTCATCCAATTCATGCCCCCATGGCCTTTCGCCATGTGGGCTTTTGATATCATTGGCCCCTTGAGTGACCTCAACTCCGAAATGCGCTCAAAATCATTCATTCTGACGGCAACAGAGTACTTCACAAAGTGGGCACGTGGCATCTACCACTTGAGTCTTGGCAAACTCCAAAGATCGATGAACTGTCTCAAATACCAGCATTTTCTCCACACAAAAATTTCATATTTTAAAAATTCACAAAAAATGCATATTTCAAAAATCCAAAAAAAATGCATATTTCAAAAACCCAAAAAATGCATATTTCAAAAACCCAAAAAAATGAATATTTCAAAAATTCAAAAAAAATTGCATATTTCAAAAATCCAAAAAAATTGAATATTTCAAAAATTCGAAAAAAATGATTGTTTTCAAGAAAATCCAAAAAAAAATTGCTTAGTCATGATCATTGCCTTAGTTGCATCCATGCTTATTTGATTGTCATGCATATTTTCATTTCTGCATTGCATATCCATTTTTGCTCTAATTACCTTGTTAAGAAGGCTCTCCCCTTTGACCTAAGTCAAAGTTGACCGTAATGGGCAAAGGGATGAGTCATGATGAAGATCTAATCTCCTTCTGTCAAGTGTTTCAGGCATTTCAATGTAGAAGAGGAGAAGATTCACACCACGGTAGGTAAGTTCTCTTAACCCTTACCCCTATTTCATTTAAGTCATTTGTTTTATTCCACCTTGTTAAGAAGGTTCCTCCTTTTGACTCAAAATCAAGGCATACGATATACAGGCAAAGGGATGAGTAATGATAAAAATTTAATCATTTTCATTAAGTATTTTCAGGAGCTGAAGAAGCAAAAAGAGAAGGGCGATCAGGTACAATTTTTTCTGAAAAAAAAAATTTGCCTCAGGGCGCATGTGCCCTCATCTGGGGGCACATGGCCAGGTGCCCCACCCCAGGGCGCATGGCCAGGTGCCCCCGATCGGGGGCACATGGACAAAAAATTCGAAAAATTCATAAAAATCTCAAAAAATCAGAAATTGTCTATAATGTTAAAAGTGACATTTTTGCTAAAGGAACCATCATCAAAAACTTTGTTTTGACCTATAAAGTATGGTTCTAATAGTGAAAACTTCAGTTGTTCATTTCAGGATAATATGCTTTATATGACAATTTCGTCTGTTGGGTACTAACCAAAATTGTGTAGGCAACCTTTTAAGTCCTAACAGGTGAATTGGTGAGATCAGTGTTCCCCAAGGAACGTCATGCCAACCTTGCGGCGAAAAGAAAGAAAGCACCACCCAGTTGAACATTCTCATGGTGTTGTATTCCGTCAGAAGGCAAGACAAGGATGGACCAGAGATGCTGGTCGATGCACTACGCCTGAAGATTTCACTTCATTTTTGCACTTCACATCACTCCTACTATCTGTCACCTAGTTATGTTAGGTCCATTTGATACATATATATGCATTAATGTTGAAGACCTTGAGAGTGAAAATGACTGGGCCCGAGATCCCCTTCAACAAAATCTACGACGGCTTGGTCATTTCTTCACACTCACGGATAAGCCAAAATTGAACATTGGAGGGACGATGGTTCCTAATCGGGTGTCTTGACCTCCAATAGACAATCTATATCTTCAACTATTTTCTACATAATTTTTTATGTTTTCACATCCATCTCCTTTTCATTCTTCATCATTACTAATTTTATCCCTTCATGTTTTATTCCTTTCTTTTATTCCACCATGTTTTATTCTGCCCTTTCTTTTATCCCACCGTGTCATGGCAATTGTCATGCCATTGTTTCTTCTTTCCCATCATTCTATGTTAGTCTCACCATTATCTTTCAATCCCACTATGGCTTAAGTCTGTTTTGTCGTTTTCCGAATACTTGATTTTCTGCTAGAGCGTGATTCATGGTTTTCACGATACCCGAGCAATTTTGTTATGCTTAAAACGAACCCTTTTAGAACTTGAGATTATTCCACTCAGAATTAAACTGAGTATTTTGGTAAAACTTGAATGAACTTGAGATTCCAAATATGATGGATTGGTATTCTTTTCATTTTAAGATCAATTTCTCTTTTAAAAACTTTAGCCCATCACAGTACAAGAACACCACAAAGTTCGGGTTGCTGGCTGATGATGAACCTACGAATTTGAGGACTCCTCACCACATTGAGGGTTGGCTACATCCTTTTATCCTTTATCATTTACGTTTTCATCTCTCGTGCCAAGGGCATGTCTTTTACCATTCAATTATGTGAGGTTTTGATAGAACATGAAAGCGATCTAGAATACTCAGAGAGATTCATTTTGCTGGATTAGGTAGATAAGCGTGTCTATATCTACACCTTGATGCCACCTTTTCAGTCCATCACCATTCCATTCCGCTACATTTATCTATGCTCACTTGCATTTTATTACAGTTCACTCCGAATCACTCCGCTTCATTACATGCCATTCCCTTACAAAGCCGACATCAAGGCGAGGCAATCTGTAGACACGCCAAATTCGCCTAATTCAGAGCATAAAACTCATGTTTTCTAGGGTAACATGTACGATTGAACTTATAATAATGCCGGGTCTTTTAAAGTTGATTTGGAGCTTCGCCGAACGAAATCGGATGTTTTCCGATGTTTTCCGCAAAAAGCCATAATTTCTGAGCGAAAGCCACACGTAAATCATGTAAACATGGAAATTGGCTGAATGACCAATGCCTAATGATCATGCATTGAAGGTTATGGTCATATTCACACCCCGGACAAGTTTTGTTGCATACAGTGCCTTTCCGATTTGCCGTCAGAGTCATTTTAACCTGTATCGGATCTTCTATTCACTGCCCTAAATTCCGGACAAATTTATGAAGTTTTGGAGTGTGTGATGGCTGATAAGATGCTATATAAAGCTTCTTTGTCCTGTTATCTTTCCAACGTAACAAACGGCATCAAATTCCGAGTTCGGGAGTGTTCGCAATGGCTTCCGGAAGAAGGACGTGCAAAAATAGTCCCATGCGCCCGGGTTCCTGGTCACATGCGCCCGGGACCCAGGGCACGTGCCCATGCGCCCTACCAGTGAGGCACGTGACCTCGTGCCCTCACTTGAGGGCACATGCGCCCTACCCTGGAGGCACGAGGGACCCAGTTTTTCACCGGGACTCTACCACTGAACCGATCAACCGGATAAGACCATTATTTTTGGAAAAGATGAGATGCGCCCCTTCCAGGGGGTGCATGCGCCCCTCAGTGGGGCGCATGCGCCTTGGGGTAGGGCGCAATGTGCCTATTTTTTAGCCCGGATGAGACCGTTCGTTCTCCTATAAATAAACTCTGATTCCGGTCGTTCCAAGGGCATGAGCATGACCCCCCAAGCATCTCAGGACGTCCAAACTCCCTCCTGCATTGATTTTGTGATTTTTAGAGAGAGAATTTTGAGTTTTTAGAGAGAGAAAAGTCGGTTCAAGAGAGAGGAAGGTTGTTCTGCAGGTGATCTGCCAAGTCTATCTTCTTCGGCCTCTACAGAAGTGTGTGAACGTCTGCTGCCTGAGCTCTCTTCATCAAAGTTCTTCCTCTCCAAGTCTTCTTCAGTTTACAATCGACGGCACTTGATTCTGAGGTCGGGGCTGGTCGTGACAAGCGCAGAAGCAAAGTTGCACCTGGCAGATCCTGGACTGCTGCTCGGCTTTTTCGACAACTTAGATTTGGCTATATCTTTCTCTATTCAACTCAGAATCTTCCCAAATTTGGCCATATCTTTCTCTATTCAACTCATAATCTTTCAGTTCTTTTTCCTATCTCTTTTTTTCGTGATTCTCCATCATCCTATCATTTTTTTACATTTTTTGCATTACTTTTATTTTGTTATTCTTAAAATAAAAAAGGTTAGAGATAACCCGAGTCCGGTCAGTTTCTAGTCAGTTGTGTGTTTTATGTTATTCTCTTTACATATACTCCACCTTGTTTAGTTCTAATAGTCTATTTCACTTGTTTATTTGTCTAGTTGCATAGAAGATTAAGACCCACCACGTTGAGGACTCTTCTTCATCGGCCGGCCGAAGAAGGAGAAGCTTTAACTCACATTCTTCACGCTAAGGTACACACGGTCATTTTAATTTCATAAATCGGAACCCGCGGTTCCTGGCGACCACATTTATTTCTTCTCACCCTCCTCCCACATGACCCGAACCGTCTCCTTGGTGATCGAGCGACACCAAGAGATGAAAGTTCGGGGATCAATGTGAGTGTGGCACCGAGGTGAGAGTTACTTTCCGAGTTTTATTCCTTTCTTTTCTCATCCTCTCTTGAGGTGACGATCTGGGTTCACGGACTTCCTTGAAAAGGAAAGGACCCTGTCGAATTTTTAGAGTCGACAATAAGTAAAACATAAACTTAAATAAACAAGCAATGACACAAGGAAAGTAACTAGAAACTAGACAAGCAACTAGAAACTAGAATCTAGACCTTGTTTCTTACGTGAACCAAATGGAGGTAGTGAAAAAGTGATGAAAGAAGAGGGTTCATATCTGATAGAAAATCAAAAGGGGTGTTCCACATGGGGACCGATGTAAGAATAATCTGGTTCACATGGGAACTGGGGTAAAAAGTGAAGGTGATTCACGCGGGAACCGGTTTTGGGTAAAAAAGGGTGGTTCACGCGGGAACCGGTTTGAATGATTGAAAGAAGGCCACGTGGGGCCAATTAAAGGTGAATAAGGATCTGATCCAAGTGGGGAAATATATTAAGAAAAGTGGTTTGGTTCACGTGGGAACCGAAGTAAGGAAAGAGATTGGTTCACGCGGGAACCGATTTGAAAGGAAAAAGGGTGGTTCACGCGGGAACCGCTTTAAATGGCTACTAGAAATAAAAGAGGGTCATGCAGTGAACAATTTGAGGGTGATAACCTGCAGCAAATATGAAAAAAACTGATTTGAATGGCTTAAAATAAATGTTGGTTCACGTGGGAACTGATTTGTAGAAGAGAGTTGGTTCGCGCGGAACCGGTTTTTTAAAGCAAAGGTGGGTTCACGCGGGAACCGGATGAAATAAAATGGAATAAATTAAATGATGTACTTGGCACTTCAGATCTGATGAGAGAAGGGTGAAATCAGAAAATTTGAGATGGAATCAAATTAAGAAGGGTGGAAAGAAGGAAAGGCTCACGCGGGAATCGGTCTAGAACTAGAACTAGTTGCAAGAAAACACTAAGCACCCACAGTGAAAGACATTGCTTGTCCTACCATGGTCACCACAAAGCTGTTGACTCTGAAAATATGATGAGGCTCTCCTTTTCAGGGAAGCCCGTGAATCTGGATTTCCACCTCAAGAGGGGATGAGAAAGAAAGGAAGAAAACTCGGAAAGCAACTCATCCTAGGTCCCACATTCACATTGATCCCCGAACTTTCATTCCTTGGCGTCGCTCGATCACCAAAGAGATGGTTCGAGTCATGTGGGAGGAGGATGAGAAGAAGAAAATTAAGACATATGTGGTCGCCAAGAACCGTGGGTTCCGATTTGTGCAATGAAAATGACTGTGTGTACCTTAGCAGGAAGAGTGCAGGTCAAAGCTTTTCCTTCTTTGGCCGACCGATGAAGAAGAGTCCTCAATGCATAGATGCTTGATTTCTTGTGCAACTAGTCAAACAAATAAATGAAAAGATAATTAGAACCAAACAAAGTGGAGTATACGTAAAGAAAATAACATAAAACACACAACTGAATAGAAACTGACCGGATTCGGGTTATCTCTAATCCTTTTTTTATTTTCAAATTAACAGACTAAAACTAATGTGAAAAATGATAGGAGGATGGAGACTCATAAAACAAAGAGATAGGAACAAGAATAGAAATATTTTGATAAGCATAGAGAAAGATATAGCCAAATTTGAGTTGTCGAAAAGTCGAGCAGCAGTCCAGGATCTACCAGGCATGACTTTTCTTTAGCACTTGTCATGACCAGCCCCGACATTGGAATCACATGCCGTCAATTGCAAACGGAAGAAGATTTGAAGTGGAAGAACTTTGATGTTGAGAGCTCTATCAGTAGACATCCACACGCTTCTATAGAAGCCAAATAAGAGAGACCTGGTAGATCACCTGCAGACCAACCTTCCTCTCTCCTGAACCGACTTTTCTCTTTCTAAAAACTCAAAATTCTCTCTCTAAAAATTCCAAAATTGATGCAGGAGGGAGCTTGGACGTCTTGAGATGCCCAGGGGGTCGTGAACTAGCCTCCGGAACAACCAGAATCGGTCTCGAACAACCGTCGCGATCCAAGCTAAAAAACAACCGCCCCTGGGTGCATGTGCCCTGGTCCCTGGGAGCATGTGCCCCCACCTGAGGGTGCTGGCATCCACCCAAAAATTTAGTCCGATCTGATCTAAAATTTCGATCCAATCTGGTTAGAGGTAGAGTCCGGATAAAAAGCTGTTTCCCTTGTGCCCTCGATCGGAGGCACATGGCCTTGTGCCTTAGGGTGGGGTGCATGGCCACGTGCCTGGATCCAGGCACATGTGCCTCGGAACCGGGGTGAATGGGGATCGATTCTACACGTCTTTCTTCGAAAGCCATTGTGGACACTCCCGAACTCGAATTCGACGCCGTTAGTTGTGTTGGAAAGATAATAGGACGAAGAAGCTTTCTAAAGCAAAAAATCATACATAAAACCCTCCAAAGCTTCATAATTTTATCTGGAATTTAGGATAGTGAATAGAAGATTTGATACTAGTCGAAATGACTCCGACGGCCAACCAAAAAGACACAACATGAAACAAAACTTGTTCAAAGTGTGAATATGACCATAACCTTAAATGTATGATCATTAGGCATTGGTCATTAAGCCAATTCTCATGTTTACATGATTTACGTGTGGCTTTCACTCAGAAATTACGGCATTGTGCGCAAAACTTTGGAAAATGTCTGATTTCATTTGGCAAAGTTCCAAATCAATATTAAATGACCTGATATCATTCTAAGATCAATCACACATGTTACCCTATAAAACATGAGCTTTATGCTCTAAATTAGGTAAATTTGGCGTGTCTACACTTAGACCACCAGTCCCAGGCAAGCCCTTAGTTTTATATATCTCGGTTTTGGAGAATTCTCTTAGGTCAATCCTTGAACAAGTGGATGAAGAAGGGAAAGAGAAAGCAACCTATTATTTGTCAAAGATTTTTGATCCATGTGAGCAAAAGTATACTGTAGTGGAGAAGACCTGTGCTACATTAGTCTGGGTAGCTCAGCAACTCAAACACTATTTCTTAGCTCATGAGGTCAATCTTATCGCCTGCATCAATCCCATCAAATTCCTCCTTGAGAAAACTATTCTAACTGATCAGTTAGGTCTTGGCAGAGTTTCCTTTCATAGTTTGATATCACCTATGCCCCCTAGAAGGTGATTAAGGGCTATGTCATTGCTGAACATCTAGCCCACCACCCTATACCCCTCTTTGACCCGGTCCAGTCGGAGCTCTCGGATGACGAACTAATGTCGATTCGATCTTCCCATCTTTGGACATTATATTTTGACGGGGCTCTGAATTCACACGGTAAGGAATTTGAATCATCTTTCTATCACCCGAGGGTGTCACCATTCCACAAGCATTTCAGCTCGACTTCCCAGCAACCAATAACATAGCTGAATATGAAGCCTTGCTAGCCGAGCTAGAGGCTACTCATTTTTATGGTGCCACGGAGTTGAGGGTGATAGGTGATAGCCAACTAATCCTTTGCCATGTCCTAACCAAATACTAAACTTCTCATCCAAACCTTAAACCCTACCAAGAACTCACCTCTTGCTACATCAAACTCTTTTCTAAACTCACTTTTGTTCTTGTTCCTCGAGCTCAAAATATTCTTGCTGATGCCTTAGCCTCCTTAGCTTCATCTCTATCAATCTCGCTAGGTAGACAGGTGCGGACTATCCATGTCCGTAGAAGGTCGATGCCAGCGATTCAGGATGGTCAAGTTCTAAAGATCAAGGAGAGATTTGGTAGAAAGGAATATCTAGAGCAGAAAGAAGAGATTTCTTTAGTCGAGTAAGAAGAATTAGAAGAGAGTGAGAAGCCTTGGTTTGATGAGATCGGAAGGTATTGTCAAGATCAGTTGTATCCACCTGGATCCAATGCAAAAGAAAAGAAGGCCATCAGGAGAGTATCCTTGAGGTATACCATCTTAGGAGGGGTGCTCTACAAGAGGAGCTTAAGTAGAATTCTACTTAGGTGTCTTGATGAGGAAGAAGCTGAGTTGGTGCTAAAGGAAGCACATTCTGGAGTTTGTGGTGGCCATGTGAATGCCCAAGCCCTTTATAAGAAGATCATCTGACAAGGGTATTATTGGCCAACTCTAGAAGAAAACTGCTCCATCTTTGTCTGACACTATCATTCATGTCAACTCCATGCCGACAAGATTCACTCTCCCATATCTTCCCTTCATCTGATTCATGCCCCATGGCCCTTCGCCATGTGGGTTTTTGATATCATTGGCTCTCTAAGTGATCTTAACTCTGAAATCCGTTGCAAATCATTCATCCTGATGGCAACAGAGTACTTCACCAAGTGGGCAAAAGCGGAAGCATTCATGGAGATCAAGGCATCAACACTATGCTCCTTCATCAAATGCAACATCATCGCCAAGTTCGAGATCCCCAGCGACATCATCACCGACAACGGAGCACAATTTCTCTCTCAAGATCTACGTGATCTTTGCAACAGGTACCATATTTCATTGCATCATTCATCTCCATACTACCTGCAAGGTAATGGTCAAGCAGAAGCCACCAACAAAATCTTGATCAAAATTATTAATAAATCTAGCAAGTTTGCGGACTGGCCAGATAAGCTTATCGATGCCCTATGGGCTTATCGTACTTCTGTGCGGAGCACCATTGGTCAAACCTTGTATGCACTCGCATATGGGATGAAAGTAGTGGTCCCGTACGAAGTACTCCTTCCATCACTCCGAGTTTAGCTTGATAGGGACATCCCTGTCGATGAGAGATGAAAATCTCTCCTTGTACAACTTGAACTCCTAGGTGAAAGAAGGTTGGCCGCCTCCGAGCATGCCCGAACTTATCAAAGTAGATTGAAAAGGTTTTATCAAAAGAGGGTGGTGGAGAGAAAGTTTGAAATCGGTGAGATGGTAGTCAAACGAATATTCGTTAAGTCTGGTGGTCCCTGCTCCAAGTTGCAACCTAACTGGGAAGGGCCTTTTTTATAACTGAAAATTATCCAGGCAATGCATATAAGCTAACCAATGCCGATGGAGAAAAATTGAACCATCCAGGGAATGACGTTTACCTCAAAAAAATATTTTCCTTAAAAAAGTTAAAGAATTTCTTGTATGATATTAAGTCATCGATCCCAAAGTGTTCGCTAGAAGACAAGGGTAGAAATCACTCTACACACACAACACCTCCCGATCCCAGAACCCAGATAGCCTGACACTCGAGAAAGGCAAGGCAGAACCCTGAAGGCGGAAAGGGACTCTTACCCTATTCTCTTCTATTCGGTTCAAGATAGGTGAAGGAGACAAGAGAAGGATAGTATCGAAAATGCCCGCCGCCTTAGTAGGAGAATTGTCTCGATAACAACACATTCTTCACAAAAACCCCCCCAAAATTGAATATTTTTCAAAACCTCAAAAAATTTGAACATTTTCAAAACCTAAAAAAAGTTGAACATTTTCAAAATGTCAAAAAAATTGAATATTTGCAAACATTCAAAAAAATATGAATGTTTTCAAAAAAATCGAAAAAAATGATGATTTTCAAAAATCTAAAAAAATGCATCATTTAACTTGGCATTTCAGAAAAGAAACACAAGTCAGGGAGGGGGAAGTCTCACCAACAAGTATGTTTCTTTGCTTACATCTATTATTCAATTTTGCTATTATTATTTATCATTTTTTAAGAGGCATCCGTCTCTTAGCAAATTTGCAAGGGCCAAGCCGAAATATGATGTTAACTACCCCTTTGAGTGATATTGAACAGAGAAGAACAGTGCAAATGCCTTTAGAATAAAAAGATATGAATACATCATTAAATGATACAACCATGAAGAGAAGCAGCTACAACGAGATGAGAATGAAGCCTGCTACGGATATCAGTGCTTGCTTCTACCCTCTCCAGGAGAGTGACCACGTGGAGGAGGCATGGTAGCCGTGTATGCCAAAGCCGTTGCAGCAGCCTCATTGCGATGATGCTCTGAAGAAGTGATGTAGAAGCACCGCACTTGTGGCTCTGGCTCTAGTCACTCTACCCCTACTGGCTCTGGCCATGGTGCCTCCGGCTATGAGCAGCGCTGCCACTCCGGTGTGTACCACTCTGGTGGGAGCTACTCTGGTGGGTGTGACTCTGGCCTGCTTGTGGAGGAATACCCTAGTGGTAAACTTGCAAGGTTGCCTCCGCCGTCACCACAGGAACCTGTGGCTATAAGTGCATCTGCCCCAATGACTGGATAGCCTGGCTATGCTCACACTTTATCTCTCATAGGGTCCTCTCGTGTTGAAGGCGGAGATCCAAAATGATCATATGGGAATGAAGGTCAGATGGGGCAGACCGCCAGGTCTCCAACTCGGTCTCCAACAACTGAATGCGAGTAGATGACGAAGCAAGGGCACCCTGGGGCTTGGCAATCTGGAAGAAGCAGAAGAATATGAACTAAGAAACATCAACAATCAGAATAGAGAATCAAAGAGAAGATACCTCTGCCACCTTGGTCGTCAGGGCCTCTCTCGCCTCTCTTAGACACTTGCGGAGCTCAGCCACCTCTTCCCTCGTCAGAGAAGGAGGTGAACTCTCGGCATGGGCCTTCCACGAAAACACATTAGAGCCAGGCAAGTGTATGACAAGAATAGAAATAAAGGTCAAAGGTAGTGTCTACCTCAGTCTCCAACATGCCATGAAGAGTGGGCACCTCCTGCCGAAGATCAACAATCTCTAGCCTCTGGCGCAACAATAGAGCCCGAGCCTCCTGAAATGTCACAGAGGGTAAGGAGCGACAATGTTGAATTAAATTGAAGCAAAAGGAAGAAACATTTACCTGACCCTTGGGTACGAATAAGTGGCCGTATGCCTCATTGTATCGGTGAAGATAGTCTCGGTTGTCCTCTGCCCAGCCAATAACTACTCGTTGCCTTCGTACCACAGTGTGATTGAGGCGTGGTACCTCTCCACCCAGTCCATGGGGAGGAGCAGGCATCTAGGATGCGCCTCAACTAGAGGAAGAGAGGGAAGAGGCTCCAACCAGTCCTGATCCAAGCCAAGGGTGCATGCCGAGAACTGAAGCCACAGTGGCGCCAGCTTGTTGACGCACAGGAGGTGAAGATCGTGGCCGAAGACATGACTAGCTTGACCAATCCAGGGCTAGAGATGGTTGTCGGTCATAAGATATGGTCACCAACACACCTATAGGAAGCAAAATCATGATTATCAAGTCACCAGAAGAATATTGATGCACAAATTAAAAACATACCTCAATGTGTGGAAAGCGGAGCATCTGCGCACAAATCGAAGCCGATTGGCTCCGATGGCCCTCGCAGGGTGGAAGGGCTCTCAATGAGCCATCAGAGGGAAGAGGCCGGGGTAGGACTGCTGTGCCTATATACTCCAAAATTCGACGGGGCCTCTCCTTTTCAAGGTAGTCCATGAATCTGGATCGTCACCTCAAGAGGGGATGAGAAAGGAAGAAGAAAACACGGAAAGCAACTCTCACCTCGGTCCCACACTCACATTGATCCCCAAACTTTCTTCCCTTGACGTCGCTCGATCACCAAAGAGATGGTTTGGGTCATGTGGGAGATGGATGAAAAGTAGAAAATTAAGACATGTGGTCACCAGGAACTGCGGGTTCTGATTTATGAAATAAGATTGGCTGTATGTACCTTAGCATGAAGAGTGCGGGTCAAAGCTTCTCCTTCTTCAGCCGGTCGATGAAGAAGAGTCCTCAACGTGTGGGTGCTTGATTTTCTATGTAACTAGACAAAAAATAGATGAAAAAACTATTAGAACTAGACAAAGTGGCATATATGTAAATAAAATGACATAAAACACACAACTGACTAGAAACTGATCGGATTCTAGTTATCTCTGACCCCTTTTTATTTTTGTATTAACAGACTAAAAATAATGTAAAAAATGTAAAAATAATGATAGGAGTATGGAGAATCATGAAACAAAGAGATAGAAAGAAGAACAGAAAGATTCTGATAAGAATAGAGAGAGATATGGCCAAATCTGGGTTGTCGAAATAGTCGAACAACAGTCCAGGATTTGCCAGGCGTGACTTTGCTCCTGCACTTGTCACGACCAGCCCTGACTTCAGAATCATGTACCGTTGATTTAAAACTGAAGAAGACTTGTATAGGAAGAACTTTTATGTTTAGAGCTCGGGGATAAGATGTCCACACGTTTTTTTAGAAGCCGAAGAAGAGAGACCTGGTAGATCACCTGCAGACCAGCCTTCCTCTCTCCTGAACTGACTTTTCTCTCTCTAAAAACTCAAAATTATCTCTCTACAAATCACAAAATGGGTGAAGGAGAGAGCTTGGATGACTTGAGATCACCGGGGGGTCACATATCAGACTCTAGAACGACCGGAATCGGCCTCAATTATAGGATAAAAATTGGTGTAATCCATGCTAAAAAACAAGTAATTTGCGCCCTACCCCAGGGCGCATCTTATCCTCCCAACGAAAATGATATGATCCATTCGAAAATTTCGATCCGATAGAGTCCTAGTCAAAAAATGGTTCCCTCATACCCCCGATCGGGGGCACATGGCCTTGTGTCTTAGGGTGGGGTGCATGGCTACGTGCCCTGGGTCCAAGGCACATGTGCCCAGGGACCAGGGCACATGGGGACTGATTTTGCGTGTCTTTCGTCTGAAAGCCATTGCGGACACTCCCATACTCGGAATTTGATGCCATTTGTTGCGATGGAAAGATAACAAGACGAAGAAGCTTTCTATAGCATTGGATCAGCCATAACACCCTCCAACACTTTAGAATTTTATCCGGAAGTTAGGATAGTGAACAGAAGATTCGATACTAGTCGAAATGACTCCGATGGCCAACCGGAAAGACATGGCATGAAACAAAACTTGTTCGAAGTGTGAATCTAACCATAACTTTCAATGCATGATCATTAGGCATTGGTCATTCAGCCAATTTTCGTGTTTACATGATTTACGTGTGGCTTTCGCTAAGAAATTAAGGCTCTGTGCGAAAAACTTCGGAAAAGCGGAAAACATCCGATTTCATTCGGCAAAGCTCCAAATCAACTTTAAAAGAACTGGCTTTATTATAAGATTAATAACACATATTACCCTATAAAACATGAGTTTTATGCTCTGAATTAGACAAATTTGACGTGTCTACAGCTTGCCTCGCCTTGATGTCGTAAGGGAATGGCATATAATGAAGCGAAGTGATTCTGAGTGAATTGTAATGGAATGCAAGTGAGCATATATGAATGTAGAGAAATGGAATGGTGATGGATTGAAAAGGTGGCATCAAGGTGTAGATATAGACACGCTTATCTACCCGATCCAAAGAAAATGAATCTTACTAAGTATTCTAGATCACTTTCATGTTCCATCAAAACCTCATATAATTGATTGGTAAAAGACATGTCATTGGCATGAGAGATGAAAAATAAAGGATAAAGGAGTAGCCAACCCTTAGCACGGTGAGGAGTCCTCGAATTCATAGGTTCATCATCAGCCAAAGAACTCGAACTTTACGGTGTTCTTGTATTGTGATGGGCTAAAGTTTAAAAGAGAAATTGATTTTAAAATGAAAAAGAATACCAATCCATCATATTTGGAATCTCAAGTTCATTTAAGTTTTACCAAAATACTCAGTTTAATTCTGAGTGGAATAACCTCAAGTTCTAAAAGGGTTTGTTTAAGCATAACAAAATTGCTCAGGTATCGTGAAAACCATGAATCATGCTCTGGCAGAAAACCGAGTATTCGTAAAACGACAAAGCAGACTTAAGCCATAGCAGAATTGAAAAATAACGGTAGGACGAACATAGAATGATGGGAAAAAAGAAACAATGGCATGACAAACATGACACGGTGGGATAAAAGAGTAAAACATGGTGGGATAAATTAAAAGACATGGTGGGATAATAGAGTAAAACATGGTGGGACAACAATGATAATGATGAAGAATGAAAAGAAGATAGATGTGAAAAACATATAAAATTATGTAGAAAATAGTTGAAGATATAGATTGTCTATTGGAGGTCGAGACACCTGATTAGGAACCATCGTCCCTCCAATGTTCAATTTTGGCTTATCCGTGAGTGTGAAGAAATGACCAAGCCGTCGTAGATTTTGTTGAAGGGGATCTCGGGCCCAGTCATCTTTACCCTCAAGATCTTCAACATCAATGCATATAATACGTATCAAATGAACCTAACATAACTAAATGACAAATGGTAGGAGTGATGTGAAGTGCAAAATGGAGTGCTGGTGATGATGTGAAATTGATGTGGAACTGAGTGAAGTCTTCAGGCATGGTTTATAAACTTTCATCGACCACCTGATTCATCAGCACCATGATAATACTTGATAGGGTGGCACTCCCTTTCTTTTCGTCGCAGGGCTGGCATGACGTTCCTTCCGGAACACCGATCTCACCAATTCACCTGTTGGACTCAAAAGAATACTTGCACATTTCTAGTTAGTACCCAACAAACAAAATTGTCATATGAAGCATATTTTTCCTGAAACGATCAACTGAAGCTTTTACTATTAGAGCCATAATTTGTAGGTCAAAATAATTTTTATGATGGTTCCTTTAGCAAAAATGTCACTTTCAACGTTCTAGACAATTTTTGATTTTTTGAGATTTTTTTGAATTTTTTGAATTTTCTTGTCTATGTGCCCCCAATCAGGGGCATGTGCCCATGCACCCTGGGGTGGGGCACCTGGCCATGTGCCCCCATATGAGGGCACATGCGCCCTACTCTCAGGAAAATTTTTCAAATCCGAATTTGACTCAAATTTGGACTAATCCTCTCCTATAAATACTCTTTTAAGCTTGAAAATTGATCTTATCTCTGTTCAAATGGCTCCTCCTTCTAAGAAGATGTGTTCTGATCTGGGAAGAGCAATTCAAGTGTTCCAGGGCATGTGAAGGAGAGGATTTTAGCAAATCTGGTAAGAAAAGCTTATTTTTTATCGATTGTTATTTTTTTGATTTTTTTTCAAATTTTCGAAATTTTGAGTCCATGTGCCCCCGATCGGGGGCACATGCTCATGCGCCCGGGGGTGGGGCACCTAGCCAGTGCCCCCATGTGAGGGCACATGTGCCCTACCCCTGGTGCAAAAATTTTTTATTTTTTATTTTTTTATTTTTTATTATGAAAAGTACAAATACTTGATAGCCTCTTTTGATGGTTTTATGCAGAATTACCCTCTTTTCCTAGGTCCTCGAAGATTACGTTCACTGTCCGGTTTAACAATCTGCTTGGAGTGCTCCATTTGTTAGTGAAATCAATATTGAGTGGCTGGGGCTTGACCGGTCTTCTAGTTCATGCAAAACAGTATGCAGAATATCACTTGGACTTTGGATTGATGGGTGCTTTGGTAGAACTATGGCATCCTGACACTCACACCTTCGTCTTTAACTCTTTTGAATGCACCATCTTTCTAGAAGAAGCAGAGTTGTTTCTTGGACTACCGCGTACTAGAAAAGGTGAGACTGCAAACATGTTTATTCCTTATGTATTAGTGTCTTGCCTTGAGTTCTTGCAGGATTTCATGGAGACAGAACAAATCAGCTCCTTTATTACCAGAAAATGAATCCACCTCCAAAAACTGGTAGCTTGGACCATCTCTACTTTGTCTTCTCGTGGCCTTGATGCGACACAGCTTCTTCATGGATCCAAGGATTTTGCTACCTGTCTTGTTGCCATGTTCTTGTTTCCCACAGAAGATGGCTTTCTGGAGCAGGGACAACTCTTGTGCATTCGCGGAATCTGGTGCGGCAAGCGGCTTGGTCCTTCAGTGCTTGGCTTTCTCTACTGTGGCTTGTCTTCTTCTTGTGTGGGACATCCTATGTTTGGCAGTGCTCTTCTGTTTGCTTGTTGGGTTGATCTTCGCTTCAAGTTTGATCCATCAGGTAGTGCCACTACAACTTCATGGCTTTTTCGGCACAGTCCTTTGTTCCCATATGCTACACCTCTTGGTTTCCTTCACACGGTTTCCAACAATTGTGCTTCATTGAAGAAACGGACAGATTGGCATATCCATCTTGCTTCCATGAGTCATTCAGGCTTTGAGCACAGTCCAATCATTATGCAACAGAGAGATGCTCATATCTGTTTTGCTCCTGGCGTGGATCTTCGATTGGTTACTGGCTCGGCTTTTGTTTTGTACAATCCGCACAGGTGTCATTCTTAGATTGGTTTGCCTTGCCATGAACTGCCTGTGCTTTCACACTTGACTCTTATCAAGGACAGGAAGCTTGATACAGATGATGACATAGAGGAAGCTAAGACATCTATTGCCTTGTGGAGTACGAGCCGGCTACAGCATCCAGGCACGCTTACCTAGGAGAGTCCAGATGACCAACGTCGCTATCTTTGTCAGTTGCAGCTTCTTTGTACATGATCATCCTTTTATTGCCATTTTCTTTTCTTTCTTGTCAAACAAATTTTTGTCATTCATGAATATAAAATGAATTTTGTTATGTCAATTTTGCAATAGAAAATTCACAAAATTATACCTTATACCTGAAAAATTGTCAATGTATGACCAAAACAATGCATGATAGAAACAACTATTTTACACCATGATTTGCAAGATTTAATAGTAAGAAATGGATTTTTTATGAAATTTAAACATGCATTTTTTTCAGTGATTTTTTCTGAGCAATTCATAAATCTGTTTGAAATTCTTTCAGTGGCGTTGTGATCAGCTCAATTTCAAGAGTGGCAAAGTAATTTTTAAAATTTTCATGATTTTTACATATTTTTACCTTTATAAATAGACTTACCACCCCTACCAGTTCATTTCACCACTCACAACCTCTCTCTTCATCAGAGCTACTCCGAATTCTTCTATACTTTCAGAGGCTAAATCACGTTCAAAGGTCAGTACTCTAGTTAAATAAAATGTAGATCTTTCCATTCTCTTCGATTTGACTATGATTTCACGTGATTCTGAGTTCATTGACTATTTTCGGGTCATAAGAAGATCGGTGTACATCTAAGGTCCTTGTGCCCTAGAACCAGGGCACATGTGCCCTCCAACCAGGGCACAAGGGAATGTGCCCTGGGGTCAAGGTGCATGTGCCCTCAAGCCAAGGCACAAGGGCATGTGCTTTTAGGTTAGGGCGCATGTGCCCTCAAGTCGGGGCACATGTGCCCTCAGACCAGGGCATAAGGGCATGTGCCCTGGACCCAGGGCGCATGTGCCCACAGACAAGGGCGCATGGGCCCCTGGTCTGGGCACATGTCAACTCTAGCATTCTTGTTTTGGTGATTGTTTTGAAATTGAAAAACTGACCAATTTTAAAATTTACAGATGCCGAAGAGGGTTCGACGCACACGTGCGCATGACAACGAGGCTGGCCCTTCTGAACCGGCAATCCCGCGCGATGTAAATGTCCTTTGAATTGGCTGTAAATTCTCTACCATCTTTGTGATTAGTTCTTGACCTGAACAATTTTTCCATTTGTAGGGACGGATCAAATCGCATATATCATGGCAGCTGGTACGATTGGTGTACCGCGGTCTTCAACCGTTCCAGCGTCGCCGCCTAGATGAGATGGGATTTGGTCTCGTCTTACATTTGTCGGTGCTTTGGGAGGACTTGGCTCTGATCCAGTTTCTGAGGGATCGCTAGGATGCTGCGACTTGTTCATTTCTTCTTCCTTGGGAGCATATGGTCCCTACTTTGGAGGATGTGGCCCATATCACAGGGCTACGGGTCTATGGGCATGCCGTCACTGGTCGCACGTATGGTAACTACGCCGATATGGCAGCGATGCTTCTTTCTTACTCCCTGCCTCGGTCACATGACGAGGCAGTCCTATCGATCACTCAGAAGGAGTGTTTCGAGCTAGTGGGTCTGACAGAGGCTCAGATGCAGCGAGGCGAGGTGACCAAGGACTGCGAGGATCGCCTGATCCGTCAGGTATCTACGACACTATGCAGTCCTCCTGGATCAACGGAGGCGGATCGGGATCTCCGTCGATTTTTGCTCTTCTTTTTCGGTCGCTTGTTGCTGGGCAACAAGACTGAGAAGGTTCACCTACGGTTCCTTCCACTCCTAGCCGATGTGGAGTCCATCGGCGACTATGCCTGGGGTACAGCGGTCTTGGCACATCTATTTGCCAGTCTCTCTCCCGACAGTGGTACTGTCTCAGTGGGCGGCTTCATACCTTTACTTCAAGTATTTCTTTTTCTGTGGCTTGCTTTCCTATTGCATGTTATACTTGTACCAACAAAATGTTAATTTTAGGTGTGAAGTTACCTTTACATTCCACTAGGCCGAGGCCGAATCAACCACCCATTTCGCCTACCTTTGATGGCGCGCTGGTATGCCATCCATGACACTACTTCTCTCACACACCAGCTCCTTCGTCTTCGAGGCGAGCTGTTGAGTCTTTCTCCTACACGGGTACGTCTCCCTATTCTTCCTTGCTTTTGTTTGTTAATTTCTGATCCTTTTCTTTCTTGTAGGTATGCTGGCACCTGTATCTGACTACCGATGACGAGAGTGCCGAGTGGGTGGATAAGTTTGCCCATCTCTTCGGCCGCAACATTTACCTCCATTGTCTGAATGAGGTGGAGCCACTCTGGGTTCGCCTCATGATGAGGACATTCAGCGGTTATTAGGAGTGGTGCCCTCGTCCACCTTCCAGACACAGCCATAGCACCAAGGGGTTGACACACTCAGTAAACTGGGTAGCCCGATACTGATCTGCCTTGGTGATCTAGGAGGCCAAGGGCACCGTGGTTTTCTCGACTATCGTGGATGACATGGAGTTCACTCGCCATTATGCTGCGACTTACGGTCATCTTTTTGACTATGCTGGCCAGGTTAGCCTTTTGTCTTTGTCTCTTTGTTATCAATGCATTGCCTTGTCTTATAAAATTTCTTTTTTTTAGGATTCCTGGGGCATGCTTGCCCAGTATCGAGCATAGATTCGTGAGTTGGAGGAGGATGTAGCCTCCCTTAAGGCAGCTCTACAAGCAGAGGTATGTGTGTGTCTTGTGCTTTTCAATTAAGCTACTAGATATTTGACTTGCTTTATGTACCTGTAGTGCATAGCCCACTCAGAGGGTGTTTCTTCTGAGGAGGAGGTGAGAGCCCTATGAGACGAGCTGGCTGCCGCGAGACAGTCTCTGGCAGAGAAGGAGATCACGGTAACTTCTTAATAATTGCTACCAGACTTGTTCTTTCACTGTCTAAGCCTTATACATTGCTTGTAGGTGGCTGCACTAGAGCGATTAGTTGCTGCTTCTTCTTCGGAGTCTTCTTCCAGGATCCAAGCCTTGGAGGCTGAGTTGTAGGCTCGGGTGCCCACTCTTGAGATAGCTCAGCTTCGATTGGACTTTGATGCAGAGCTATTGGCGCCACTTTGAGGCTCTTCGTGAGGCAGAGAACCAACATATAGCTGCCCTTCGTGAGCGAGATGCCGCGATCCGTGCCATGGAGCATAGGTAGTACCAGACGCAGATTGATCTTGTTTTCGCCCAGGCAGAACTACATTTTCACCGTGAGATGGCCCGCCAGTCTACTCGGAGCCAGACCCATCAGAGTGGCACACGGACCTACCAGAGCGGCTCGCACCATAGCCGGGGCCGTACAGCACGGGGTGGAGTTGATCCAGAGAGAAGCCAGACTCCAAGTGTGGCTGACTACTTAGTTTCTTCTCCTAAGCGTAGGGATGAGTAGGTTTTGATTTGTATGCCCAGTATCATTGTATCAGGCTTCTGACTTGTATCTTGATTCATGAATGAATCAGTGTTTGTGTCTACTTGGCTTGTTTTGGTTGTGTCGTAACATCACTTTGACCATTTTGATTAGTATAACATGGTGGTTTGGCCCTTTGCTTTTTTTCAAAGGGCATAGCCTTCTTAACATAGCGAAAAATAAGAAGTAAAAGAAAATGAATGTGGAAAAGGTTAAGAAAACTTACCTGTATGGCGAGAATCCATCCTCCTTGTTATGTAGTGCCTAAAAACACTTAACAAAAGGATCAATTCTATCCATGTCTCATCCCTTTGCCTATTTTTTATTTGTCTTGAATTTGAGCCAAAGGGAGGAGCCTTCTTAACAAGGTGGAATAAAATAAATGACTTGAATGAAATAGGGTAAGGGTTGAGAGAACTTACCTGCCGTGTTGAGAATCTTCTCCTTCTACATTGAAATCCCTGAGACACTTGATAAAAGAGGATTATATCTTCACCATGACTCGTCCCTTTGCCTATTATGGTCAGCTTTAACTTAGGTCAAAGGGAAGAGCCTTCTTAACAAGGTAATTAAAGCAAAAATGGATATGTAATGCGGGAATGGAAATATGCATAACAGAAAAATAAACATGGATGCAACCGAGGCAATGAACATTGACTAAGTTAAAAAAAGATACATTTTTTGGGTTTTCTTGGAAATATTCATCATTTTTTTGGATTTTCAGAATATGCAATTTCTAGAAATTTCAATTATTTTTGATTTTTTTGAAATATGCAACTTTTTTTGGATTGTTGAAAAATGCATTTTTTTGTTTTTAAAATATTCATTTTTTTGGATTTTCGAAATATTTAATTTTTTAGGTTTTTGAAATATTTATTTTTTGGGTTTTTAAAATATTTAATTTTTTTGGATTTTTGAAAATAATTTATTTTTGTGGAGAAAATGCTGGTATTTGAGACAGTTCATCGGTGTTTGGGGTTTGTCAAGACTCAAGTGGTAGATACCATGTGCAAAATAAAGTTTCCTACCTAGAATTCTTCTAACCTTCTTCCTTTGATCGGCTTGGATTTCCCCTGGATTTGGTCGGTTTACCCTACCCAAGGGGTTTAAGGAGGAAAAGTATAGAGGAAGTCCTTGATAGGGTTTGGAGATGTTGAGAGGGATTTCTCTACTCTCACTCAAATTGCCTGTTGGGGTTCAGCCTCTTTGGGTCTTTCCTATTTTTTTTGCTCTTTTCTATGTGGCATATATTTGGACAGGTTTTTGACCCGTAGGGACATTGCCCATCTTTTAGTGCCTTTTGCCCTGGCCATTATTCTGGGTACTCATTCGGACAGGTTGATCATTTTTTCTTTTTCTAACCTGAGGGGTTCATTGCCCATCTTTTGGCACCTTTTTGCACCCTCCAAGATGGCCTCCTACTAGGGTGGCGAGTGTTTTTGATACTACCCCTCTCTAATCTTCTCTCTCTATCTTGGACCGAGTAGAAGAGAATAGAGTAAGGGTACTCCTTCCGTTTCTAGATTTATGCCTTACCTTTCGCCAGTGTCAGGTTGTCTGGATTCTAGGATTGGGAGGAGTTGTGTGTGTAGGATGGTACCTACTCTTGACTTTTCACGAATGACCTAGGATCGATGACTTGAAATTATACTAGTGGTTTTTCCATTTTTATTCAAAATACTTTTTAAAATAAACTCTATTCCAAGGATGATTCAATTTTTCTCCATCGACATTAGTCAATTCATATGCATTGCCTGGATACTTTTCAGTGATTACAAAAGGCCCTTCCCAGTTAGGCTGCAATTTGGACTGGGGACCCCCCAGCTTAACGAATATGCGTTTGACTACCATCTCATTGATCTCGATTTTTCTCTTGACCACCCTCTTTTGATAAAACCTTTTAAGTCTATTTTGATAAGTCTGGGCATGCTCGGCGGTAGCTAGCCTTCTTTCATCCAAGAGTTCAAGCTGTGCAAGGAGAGATTCTCTTCTCTCATCAATAGGAATATCCCTGTCGAGCTGAACTCGGAGAGATGGAAGTAATACTTCGTAAGGGACCACTGCTTCCATCCCATATGCCAAATCATACGAGGTTTGTCCAGTGGGAGTCCTTACAGAAGTACGATAAGCCCATAGAGCATCTACAAGCTTATCAGGCCAGTCGGCAAATTTGCTAGACTTAAAAGATTTCTTGATTATTTTGATTAAGGTTTTGTTGGTGGCTTCTGCTTAACCATTGCCTTGAGGATAGTATGGTGATGAATGATGCAATGAAATGCGATACCTGTTGCAAAGATCACGTAGATCCCGAACCTTGCAATGATGTTGCGCTTGATGAAAGAGTAGACTATTGACGCTTTAATCTCCACGAATGCTTCTACTTCAGCCCACTTTGTGAAGTACTCCATTGCCGTCAGAATGAATGATTTTGAGCGCATTTCGGACTTGAGGTCACTCAAGGGGCTAACGATATCAAAAGCCCACATGGCGAAAGGCCATGGGGCATAAATTGGATAAAGGGAAGATGCGGGAGAGTGAATCTTGTCGGCATGGAGTTGACATGAATGTCAATGCCGGACAAAGGTGGAGCAATCTTCTTGTAGAGTTGGCCAATAATACCCTTGTTGGATGATTTTCTTAGCAAGGGCTTAGGCATTCATATAACCACAACAAACTTCAGAATGTGCTTCCTTCAGCACCAACTCGGCTTCTTCTTCATCAAGACACTTGAGTAAGATTCCACTTAAGCTCCTCTTATAGAGCACTCCTCCTAAGATTGTATACCTATGGGATACTCTTCTAATTGCCTTCTTTTCCTTGGTGGTTGATCCAGGTAGATATGACTGATCTTGGCAATACCTCACAATCTCGTCATACCACAGTTTCTCACCTTCTTCTAATTCTTCCAACTAAATTAAGGAGATTTCTTCTTTGTGTTACAAGTATTCTTTTCTGTTGAACCTCTCATTAACCTTTAGAAAACGTCCATCCTCAATTGATGGAATTGACCTCTTACAAATGTGGATAGTTCGCACTTGCCTACCTAACGGGACTGATAGAGATGAAGCTGGTGAAGCTAAGGCATCAGCGAGGATATTCTGAGAACGGGGGAAATGGACAAAGGTGAGTTTGAAGAATAGCTTGATGTAGCAGGTGCTGAGCTCCTGGTAGGGTTTGAGGTTTGGATGGGAAGTTAGGTATTTGAATAGGACTTGGCGTAGGATCAATTGACTATCACCTATCACCCTCATTTTGGTGGCACCACGGAAATGAGCAGCCTCCATCCTGGCCAGCAAGGCTTCATACTCAGCTATGTTGTTTGTTGCTGGAAAGTTGAGCGAAAAAGCTTGTGAAATGGTGACACCTTTAGTTGACAGAAGGACAATACCTATCCCTCTACCATGAGAGTTCAGAGCCCCGTCAAAATATAATGTTCAAAGATTGTAAGATCGGACTGACATTAGTTCATTATTCGGGAACTCCGATCGGACTGGATCAAAGACAGGTATGAAATGATGGGCAAGGTGTTCAGCAATAGCATAGCCTTTGATTGTCTTCTATGAGACATAAGTGATATCAAATTAGGACAAGAAGCTCTGCTACTGCCCTAACCGATCAGTCAATACTGTCTTCTTTAATAGAAACTTAATGGGATTGATACGAGCAATGAGCTTGACTTGGTGAGCAAGAAAATAATGTTTGAGTTTCTGAACCACCCAAACAAGAGCAGCACAAGTCTTTTCTACCACAGTGTACTTCAGCTCACAAGCATCAAACATCTTAGACAAATAATACGTAGCTCGTTCTTTCCCTTCTTGATCAACTTGTGCAAGGAGTGCCCAAGAGAGTTCTTAAGAACCGAAATGTAGAGGACCAAAGGCTTGTCAGGAATTGATGGTCTAAGTACAGGGGGACTTGCTAAGTATGCTTTCAACCCATCAAACGCCTCTTGGCACTTTGAATCTCATTTAAACTCGGCCCCCGCCTTGGTTAGCTTATAGAAAGGTTTACACCTTTGGGAATGTTGTGAGATAAACCGGTGGATAAATTGTAGCCTCCTGATCAATCCTCGAATCTCATTCATATTCTTCGGGGGAGGTATACCAATAATTGCTTTGGCCTTGTTTGGGTCGATCTCTATGCCCCTTTTGCTTACTATGAACCCTAGTAGTTTTCCTGATGAAACTCCAAATGTACACTTCTTAGGGTTCATTTTCAGCTTGTATTCTCTAGCTCGTTGCAAAACTTTCCTTAGCACTTCAAAATGATCTTCCTGACTCTTGGACTTGATAACCAAATCGTCCACATTCACCTCTACAAGGGTGTGCATCATGTCATGAAAGATAGCCATTATAGCCCTCTGATATGTAGCACCAGCATTCTTTAACCCAAAGGGCATGACAACATAGCAATATGTTCTCTAAGGTGTAGTGAACGAGGTCTTCTCTTGGTCCTCCTTAGCTAACTGGATCTGATTGTATCCAGAATAGCCATCCATGAATGAAAGCATTTCAAATCCAGCTGTATTATCCACCAAAACATCGATATGAGGTAAAGGAAAATCATCCTTAGGACACGCTCGATTCAAGTCCTTCAAATCTATGCATATCTGAACCCGTCCATCCTTTTTCATAATAGGGACTATGTTAGCCACCCATTGCGGATATAGGACGACTTTAATGAATTTTGCTTGGTGTAGTTTTTTGACCTCCTCTTTCATTTTGAGTGCAATATCAGGGTGGAATCTCCTGAGCTTTTGTTTAACCAGGGTAGTTCTAGGTTTCAAGGTTAATCTATGTTCAACCAATGCAATATCTAATCCTGACATATCTTCATATGTCCATGCGAACGTGTCCTTATATTCTTCTAAAATACTGATCAAATGTTGTTCTTTTGAGGAAGTGAGGTTTGCATTGATGAGGATAGTCTTAGGATCTTCTAGGGTTCTTAAATTCAGTTCCTTGGTTGATTCATTCCCTGTGGCTGATGGTTTCTCAAATCTTCTAAGTCCAGATGCATATGCATCAGCCAAGTCCTCGATTTCATCCTCAGATTCAGGATCCTTCTCTGATACCATCTCATATACTCCCAAAATATGATCTATGTTATGCTCATCCTCATATCGGATTTCATCTAGCTGGATGGTATTTTCTAAAAAGTTTGGCTGCCTTGCACACTCTATGCATTTCTGTGCCAATTGTTGCAGATACCTATTTGGAACTCGTTTACCAATGACTTTCCTATTTTCTAACCTAACTTGACCTACTGAAGACAAAGCTGGAAAGGTGGTATTTACAGTGGAGGGAGGATCGAGTAAATCGATCAATGATTCAGAAGAGAGGAATCCCCGATTGGGAGTACCCTCTAGGATGAGTAGAGACGTCTCCTCGATGGAAATGTGAGTTTCAGAGAAGACATTTTTTTGGGATTTTCAAGTAAAAAGATAGAATGAGTCAGAATAACTCGAGGTTTGCTAGAAACTAATAAAATTAATAAAAAGAAAAACTTAAGAATAAAGGGAGAAAAGGGGCTCGTGGCCCCAATGGTAACGGAAAATGGGCACATGGGCCCAAACCTGATGAAAACAGTGAATGTGTGCGTGGACCCGATTTTAGCAATGGATGGGCATGTGAGCCCATACTGGAAAGAACCCTCAGTTCTGAAGTTGATGAAGGAATTAAATGGGCAAGCAGGCCCAGTGAGAATAGAAGGTTTTAAAGGGCACATTGGCCCAAAGTGGGTAAGTGGGCCCGGAAGCCCATCCAAAAGATCTAGAAACAATGGTACGAGGTTTAAACATGGGATAGTTGTATTCGGGCCTCGTGGAATGGTTTTGACTTGGTTGGTAGCCTACTCAAAAGGATGATCTAAGATTGGTCTGCCCTTGAGTGGTTTTTGGTGCTCTTCCCCACTTGAGAACAAACGAGTCAAAGATAAGCATAGATCTTCTAAGTCTTCTTCTTCATCTGAAGCCTTCCTTCTCTTGACAGCTATCATGGAACTCTTGTCATTTTCAGCCATCATCATGGTCTCCCCTTTTATAAAGAATGTATGGAGCCCCATGGCATATCTTGGCTGGAAGATCCTCCTTGGGATGGAATCCTCTTCGTATCCCAACCCCTGCCTATATGGCCTTTTCATAGATTGAATCATCTGAGTGATCCCTTGAAAATCCTTGCCCAAACCTTTTCCAGGCTGATAGCCCAATTTCATCATCATCTACCATCCCACTATGTCTGGTAGAGAGGCGGTCATGCATCTAACTTTTGGTAATTCTCCCACTGAGATCTTGGGTTGTATTGATAAACCGAGGGGTGATGTAAAAATAGCATCATTCATCTCATCCCTTACAGTCATGCTAGTCACCTTGACCACTTGTCCTTTAAAGGGAAACTTTATGCACTAGTGGTTTATTGAAGCCATAGCTCCTATTACTTTTACGTATGGCCTCCCAAGGATAGCCCGAAACGTTAGATCCAATTCTAGAACATGAAAATCCATTGTGACCATACATGGTCCAAGTTTAACTTCTAGAGTGACCACCCCACGTGCAGACTTCTTGGAGTTGTCATAGGCCATCACCATGGCACAAGATGGCTTCATTTCTTGTTCAGAAATGCCGCACAACTGCAAAGTTTCTGGCGACATAACGTTGATAGAACTCCAGTGTCAACCAAATAGGATTTCACTTCAATATTACAAATAACCACAGCCACATGCAAAGCATATCTCCTGACCTCTGGATCTGCTAATTCCTCCTGAGAGAAAGTGAGTGTTGGGTGCTCACTTCTAGGGGCTAACACTGTGGTGATCTTCTCAGGCAGAAGATCTTCTTTCACCATGACCCTTTGCAAATACTGCTGCAGAATCTCTTGGTGCACCTTTAATCTTTTGATCTGCTCAAGTATGGAAATACGGGCCAGTGTCTTATCCAAATGCTTCAACAAATCATAGGTCGTGCCCTGCAAGGGTTCTTCAACTTGTTCTTCCTCCATTGGATCCTGCGGTTGAGTCCCAACTTGGAGAAAGAGCTGCTGGAACATCCTCCCACTTCGAACCACCGGGGCTATTTGGTGGTCGGGTAGACGTGATGGGTTAACTAGGGTGGGAACAGGTGGTGTAGGTTCAGGTATGGTAGGCAATGGGATTGTTGGTTTTGGGATGATTGGGTTATTGGGTAGAGGGGTAACATTTAGAGGGGATGGTGAAGGTGATACTGGTGGCCTGATAAGAAGAGGTCGGGGTGCAGGAGTGGTGGTAGGTTGTGGGGTTGGTGGTATGATAAATTGGGGTTTTGGAGTGGCAGAGCTCATAGGCTGGGGGTTTAGGTTTGATGGTGATTATGGTGGTCGGATGAGCAAGGGCCGGTGTGTAGTAATGGTTGAGGAAGGTGTAGTCAAGGCGGGGGCTGGCCTAATGAAGATCCTAAGACTATCCTCATCAGTGCAAACCTCACTCCCTCACAAGAACAACGTTTGATCAAAGTTTTGAAAGAATATAAGGACACATTCGCATGGACATATGAAGACATGCCGGGATTAGATAATTCATTGGTTGAACATAGATTAACCTTGAAACCTAGAACTACCCCTGTTAAACAAAAGCTTAGGCGATTCCACCCTGATACTGCACTCAAAATGAAAGAAGAGGTAGAAAAATTACACCAAGCAAAATTCATTAAAGTCTTCCTATATCTGCAATGGGTGGCTAACATAGTCCCTGTTATGAAGAAGGATGGACGGGTTCGAATTTGCATAGACTTCAGGGACTTGAACCGAGCATGTCCTAAGGATGATTTCCCTTTACCTCATATCGATGTTTTGGTTGATAACACAGCTAGATTTGAAATGATTTCATTCATGGATGGTTATTCTAGATACAATTAGATCCGGTTAGCTGAGGAGGACCAAGAGAAGACCTCGTTCACTACACCTTGGGGAACATATTGCTATGTTGTCATGCCCTTTGGGTTGAAGAATGCTGGTGCTACATATCAGAGGGCTATGATGGCTATCTTTCATGACATGATGCACACCCTTGTAGAGGTGTATGTGGACGATTTGGTTATCAAGTCCAAGAGTCAGGAAGATCATTTTGAAGTGCTAAGGAAAGTTTTGCAACGAGTTAGAGAATACAAGCTGAAAATGAACCCTAAGAAGTGTACATTTGTAGTTTCATCAGGAAAACTACTAGGGTTCATAGTAAGAAAAAGGGGCATAGAGATTCACCCAAACAAGGCCAAAGAAATTATTTGTATGCCTCCCCCGAAGAATATGAAAGAGCTTCGAGGATTGATCAGGAGGCTACAATTTGTCCGCCGGTTTATCTCACAACATTCCCAAAGGTGTAAACCTTTCTATGAGCTAACCAAGGCGGGGGCCGAGTTTAAATGAGATTCAAAGTGCCAAGAGGCGTTTGATGGGTTGAAAGCATACCTGGAAAGTCCCCCTATACTTAGATCATCAATTCCTGACAAGCCTTTGGTCCTCTATATTTCAGTTCTTAAGAACTCTCTTGGGGCAGTCCTTGCACAAGTTGATCAAGAAAGGAAAGAACGAGCTACTTATTACTTGTCTAAGATGTTTGATGCTTGTGAGCTGAAGTACACTATGGTATAAAAGACTTGTGCTGCTCTTGTTTGGGTGGTTCAGAAACTCAAACATTATTTTCTTGCTCACCAAGTCAAGCTCATTGCTCGTATCAATCCTATCAAGTTTCTATTAGAGAAGACAATCTTGACTAATTGGTTAGGGCGATGGCAGAGTTTCTTATCCCAATTTGATATCACTTATGTCCCACAGAAGGCAATCAAGGCTATGCTATTGCTGAACAGCTTGCCCATCATCCCATACCCGTCTTTGCCCCAGTCCGGTCGGAGTTCCCAGATGATGAATTAATGTCAGTCTTATCTTCCAATCTTTGGATATTATATTTTGACGGAGCTCTGAACTCTCATGGTAGAGAGATAGGTATTGTTCTTCTGTCACCTGAAGGTGTCGCCATTCCACAGGCTTTTCAGCTTAACTTTGCAGCAACCAACAACATAGTTGAGTATGAAGTCTTGCTGGACGGGCTGGAAGCCGCTCATTCCCATGGTGCCACCGAACTTAGGGTGATAGGTGATAGTCAATTGATCTTACGCCAAGTCCTATCCAAATACCGAACTTCCCATTCAAATCTCGAACCCTACCAGGAGCTCACCACTGGCTACATCAAGCTATTCTTCAAAGTCACCTTTGTCCATGTTCCCTGTTCTCAGAATATCCTCGCCGATGCCTTAGCTTCACTAGCTTCATCTTTATCTGTCCCGCTAGGCAGGCAAGTGCGGACTATCCACATCTATAAGAGGACAATTCCAACAATTGAGGATGCACATTTTCTGAAGGTTAAGGAGAGGTTCGATAGAAAGGAATACTTGGAACATAAAGAAGAAATCTCCTTAATTGAGTTGGAAGAATTAGAAGAAGCTGAGTTGGTGCCCGATCTTCCAATCTTTGGACATTATATTTTGACGGGGCTCTGAACTCTCATGGTAGAGGGATAGGTATTGTCCTTCTGTCACCTGAAGGTGTCACCATTCCACAGGCTTTACAGCTTAACTTCCCAACAACCAACAACATAGCTGAGTATGAAGCCTTGCTGGTTGGGCTGGAGGCCGCTCATTTCCATGGTGCCACCGAACTGAGGGTGATAGGTGATAGTCAATTGATCCTACGTCAGGTCCTATCCAAGTACCGAACTTCTCATCCAAACCTCAAACCCTACCAGGAGCTCACCACCTGCTACATCAAGCTATTCTTCAAACTCACCTTTGTCCATGTTCCCCGTTCTCAGAATATCCTCGCCGATGCCTTAGCTTCACTAGCTTCATCTCTATCTGTCCCGCTAAGCAGGCAAGTGCGGACTATCCACATCTGTAAGAGGACAATTTCAGCAATTTAGGATGGACTTTTTCTGAAGGTTAAGGAGAGGTTCAACAGAAAGGAATACTTAGAACATAAAGAAGAAATATCCTTGATTGAGTTGGAAGAATTAGAAGAAGGTTAGAGACCTTGGTATGACGAGATTGCGAGGTATTGCCAAGATCGATCATATCCACCTGGATCAACCACCAAGGAAAAGAAGGCAATTAGAAGAGTATCCCAGAGGTATACAATCCTAGGAGGAGTGCTCTATAAGAGAAGCCTAAGTGGAATCTTACTCAGGTGTCTTGATGAAGAAGAAGCCGAGTTGGTGCTGAAGGAAGCACATTCTGGAGTTTGTGGTGGTCATGTGAATGCCCAAGCCCTTGCTAAGAAAATCATCCGACAAGGGTATTATTGGCCAACTCTAGAAGAAGGCTGCTCCATCTTTGTCCGGCATTGTCATTCATGTCAACTCCATGCCGACAAGATTCACTCTCCCGCATCTTCCCTTCATCCAATTCATGCCCCATGGCCTTTCACCATGTGGGCTTTTGATATCATTGGTCCCTTGAGTGACCTCAACTCCGAAATGTGCTCAAAATCATTCATTCTGACAGCAACGGAGTACTTCACAAAGTGGGCTGAAGCGGAAGCATTCGTTGAGATTAAAACGTCAACAGTCTGCTCCTTCATCAAGCGCAACATCCTGGCAAGGTTCGGGATCCCCAGCGAAATCGTCACCGATAATGGGCCACAATTTCTTTCTCAAGATCTGCGTGATCTTTGCAACAGGTATCACATTTCATTGCATCATTCATCACCATACTATCCTCAAGGCAATGGTCAAGCAAAAGCCACCAACAAAACCTTAATCAAAATCATCAAGAAATCTTGTAAGTCTAGCAAATTTGCCGACTGGCCTGATAAGCTTGTAGATGCTCTATGGGCTTATCGTACTTCTGTAAGAACTCCCACTGGACAAACCCCGGATGATTTGGCATATGGGATGGAAGCAGTGGTCCCTTACGAAGTATTACTTCCATCTCTCCGAGTTCAGCTCGACAGGGATATTCCTTTTGATGAGAGAAGAGAATCTCTCCTTGCACAGCTTGAACTCTTGGATGAAAGAAGGCTAGCCGCCACCGAGCATGCCCGGACTTATCAGAATAGACTCAAAAGGTTTTATCAAAAGAGGGTGGTCGAGAGAAAATTCAAGATTGGTGAGATGGTAGTCAAACGCATATTCGTTAAGCCAGGGGGTCCCCGCTCCAAGTTGCAACCTAACTGGGAAGGGCTTTTTGTAATCACTAAAAAGTATCCAGGTAATGCATATGAATTAACTAATGCATATGGAGAAAAATTGAATCATCCTTGGAATGGAGTTTACCTCAAAAAGTACTTTCCATAAAAAATGGAGAAACCACTGGTATAACCTCAAGTCATCGATCCTAGGTTGTTCGTGAGAAGTCAAGGGTAGGTACCATCCTACACACACAACACTTCCCGATCCTAGAATCCAGACAACCTGACACTTACGAAAGACAAGGCAGAAATCTAGAAATGGAAGGAGTACCCTTACCCTATTCTCTTCTACTCGGTCCAAGATAGGGAGAGAAGATTAGAGAGATGTAGTATCGAAAACACTTGCCACCCTAGTAGGAGGCCATCTCGGAGGGTGCAAAAGGGTGCAAAAAGATGGGCAATGAACCCCTCAGGTTAGAAAAAAGAAAAATGATCAATCTGTCCGAATGAGTACCCAGAATGATAGTCAAGGCAAAAGGCACTAAAAGATGGGCAATGTCCCCACTGGTCAAAAACCTGTCCAAATATGTGCCACATAGAAAAGAGCAAAAATAGAAAGAAAAACCCAAAGAGACCGAACCCCAATGGGTAATTTGAGTGAGAGTAGAGAAATCCCTCTCAACATCTCCAAACCCTATCAAGGACTTCCTCTATACTCTTCCTCCTTAAACCCCTTGGGTAGGGTAAACCGACCAAATCCAGGTGGAACCCAAGCCGATCAAAGGAAGAAGGTTAGAAGGATTCTAGGTAGGGAACTTTATTTTTGCACGTGGCATCTACCATTTGAGTCTTGACATACCCCAAAGACCGATGACTTGTCTCAAATACTAGCATTTTCTACACAAAAAAGGAATATTTCAAAAACCCAAAAAAAATGCATATTTCAAAAACCCAAAAAAATGCATATTTCAAAAATCCAAAAAAAATGAATATTTCCAAAATCTAAAAAAATGAATATTCCAAAAAAATCCAAAAAAATGCATATTTCAAAATCCAAAAAAAATGAATACTTTTGAAAATCCAAAAAAAATTTGATTGTTTTCAAAGAAATCCAAAAAAAATGCTCAATCATGATCCTTGCCTTAGTTACATCCGTGTTTATTTGACTGTCATGCATATTTCCATTCCTGCATTGCATATCCTTTTGCTTTAATTACCTTGTTAAGAAGGCTCTTCCCTTTGACCTAAGTCAAAATTGACCATAATGGGCAAAGGGATGAGTCACGGTGAAGATCTAATCCCCTTTTATCAAGTGTTTCAGGCATTTCAATGCAGGAGAGGATGATTCACACCATGGCAGGTAAGTTCTCTCAACCCTTACCACCATTTCATTTTAGTCATTTGTTTTATTCTACATTGTTAAGAAGGCTCCTCCCTTTGACTCAAAATTAAGACAAATGGTATACATGCAAAGGGATGAGTCATAATGAAAATTTAATCATCTTTGCTAAGTATTTTCAGGAGCTGAAGAAGCAAAAGAGAAGGGCCATCAGGTACATTTTTTAGCAAAAATTTTTTTTGCCTCAGGGCGCATGTGCCCTCATCTGGGGGCACATGGCTAGGTGCCCCACCCCAGGGCGCATGGCCACGTGCCCTACCCCAGGGCACATGGACTAAAACATTTAAAAAATTCAAAGAATCTCAAAAAATCAAAAATTATCCAAAATGTTAAAAATGATGTTTTTGCTAAAGAAACCATCATCAAAAACATTGTTTTGACCTCCAGATGATGGTTTTACTAGTAAAAACTTCAGTTGTTCATTTCGAAAACAATATGTTTTATATGACAATTTCGTCTGTTGGGTACTAACCAGAAATGTGCAGGCAACATTTTAAGTCCAACAGGTGAATTGATGAGATCAGTGTTCCGGAAGGAACGTCATGCCAACCCTACGACGAAAAGAAAGGGAGCACCACCTAGTCAAGTATTATCATGGTGTTGATGAATCAGGTGGTCGATGCAAGTTGATAGACTATGCCTGAAGACTTCACTCAATTTCACATCAATCTCACATCATCATCAGCATTCCATTTTACACTTCACAACACTCCTACCATTTGTCACTTAGTTATGTTAGGTCCATTTAATATGTATTATATTTCTTGATGTTGAAGACCTTGAGAATGAAGATGACTGGGCCCGAGATCCCCTTCAACAAAATCTACGACAGCTTGGTCATTTCTTCACACTCACGGATAAGACAAAATTGAACATTGGAGGGACGATGGTACCTAATCAGGTGTCTTGACCTCCAATAGACAATCTATATCTTCAACTATTTTCTACATAATTTTCTATATTTTCATATCCATCTCTTTTTCATTCTTCATCATTACCAATGTTATCCCATCATGTTTTACTCTTTTATGTTATACCATCATGTTTTATTCTTTCCTTTATTTTATCCCACCATGTTTTACTCTTTTATACCACCGTGTCTTTCTTTTATCCCATCATGTTTTATTCTTTCCTTTCTTTTATCCCACCATGTCTTTTATTTTATCCCACCGTGTCATGTTTGTCATGCCATTGTTTCTTCTGTCCCTTCATTCTATGTTAGTCCCACCATTATCTTTCAATCCCACAATGGCTTAAGTCTGTCTTGTCGTTTTCCGAATACCAGGTTTTCTGCCAGAGCGTGATTCACGATTTTCATGATACCCGAGCAATTTTGTTATGCTTAAACAATCCCTTTTAGAATTTGAGATTATTCCACTCAGAATTAAAACTGAGTATTTTGGTGAAACTTAAATGAACTTGAGATTCCAAATATGATGTATTGGTATTCTTTTCATTTTAAAATCAATTTCTCTTTTAAAACTTTAGCCCATCACAGTACAAGAACACCGCAAAGTTCGGGTTGCTGGCTGATGATGAACTTACGAATTCGGGGACTCCTCACCGCGCTGAGGGTTGGCTACTCCTTCATCCTTTATTTTTCATCTCTCGTGCCAATGGCATTTCTTTTACTAATTAATTATATGAGGTTTTGATAGAATATGAAAGTAATCTAGAATACTAAGTGAGAGTCATTTTGCTGGACCGGGTAGATAAGCGTGTCTATATCTACACCATGATGCCACCTCTTCAGTCCATCACCATTCCATTCTGCTATATTCATCTACACTCACTTGTATTCCATTACAGTTCACTCCGAATCACTCCACTTCATTACATGTCATTCCCTTACAAAGCCGACATCAAGGCGAGACAAGCTGCAGACACGCCAAATTTGCCTAATTCAGAGCATAAAACTCATGTTTTATAGGGTAACATGTGTGAATGACCTTATAATGATGCCGGGTCTTTTAAAATTCATTTGGAGCTTCGCTGAACGAAATCGGACATTTTTCGAAGTTTTCCGTAAAAAGCCATAATTTCCGAGTGAAAGCCACACGTAAATCGTGTAAATATGGAAATTGGCTAAATTACCAATACCTAATGATCATACATTGAAGGATATGGTCACATTCACACTCCAGACAAGTTTTGATTCATGCCGTGTCTTTCCGGTCGGCCGTCGGAGTCATTCCGATCAGTATCGGATCTTCTGTTCACTTACCTAACTTCCGAATAAATTTATGATGTTTTGGAGGCTGTGATGGCTTATCCAATGCTATAAAGAGCTTCTTCGGCCTGTTATCTTTCCAATGCAACAAATGGTGTCGAATTTCAAGTTCAGGAGTGTTCGCAATGGCTTCCGGAAGAAGGACGCGCAAAACAGTCCCATGCGCCCGGGTCCTTGTCACATGCACCCACGACCCAGGACACGTGGCCATGCACCCTACCCCTGAGGCACTTGGCCTTGTGCCCCCGATCGAGGGCACGAGAGAACCAGTTTTTCACCGGGACTCTACCTCTGAACGGATGGAATCGAATTTTTCGATCGGATCAGACCGAAATTTTTGGATGGATTGGATGTGCCCTCACTGGGAGGCACATGCGCCCCTCAGTAGGGCGCATGCGCCCTGGGGTAGGGCACAAGGTACCCTGTTTTGTAGTGTTGATCGCGACGGTCGTTCTCCTATAAATTGAGGCTGATTCCGGTCATTCCAGAGGCATGTGCACGACCCTCCAGGCATCTCAAGACGTCCAAGCTCCCTCCTGCATCCATTTTGTGATTTTTAAAGAGATAATTTTGAGCTTTTAGAGAGAGAAAATTTGGTTCAAGAGAGAGGAAGGCTGGTTTGCGGTGATCTGCCAGGTCTCTCTTCTTCGGCTTTTACAGCAGCGTGTGGACGTCTGCTTCCCGAGCTCTCAACATCAAAGTTCTTTCTCTCCAAGTCTTCTCCAGTTTTCAATTGACAACATGTGATTCCAAGGTCAGAGATGGTCATAGAGAGCGCAGAAGCAAAGTCGCACCTGGCAGATCCTTGACTGCTGCGCGGCTTTTTCGACAACCCAGATTTGGCCATATCTCTCTCTATTCTATTCATAATATTTTTTTTCCTATATCTTTTTTTCATGATTCTCCATCCTACTATCATTTTTTTACATTTTTTTGCAATATTTTTAGTCTATTAATCCGAAAATAGGAAAAGAAGGGTTAGAGATAACCCGAATCCGGTCAGTTTCTAGTCAATTGTGTGTTTCATGTTATTTTCTTTACATATACTCCACTTTGTTTAGTTCTAATTATCCTTTTCACTTGTTTTTTTGTCTAGTTGCATAGAAAATCAAACACCCACGCGTTGAGGACTCTTCTTCATCGGCCGGCCGAAGAAGGAGAAGCTTTGACCCACACTCTTCATGCTAAGGTACACACGGTCAATCTTATTTCATAAATTGGAACCCGCGGTTCCTGGCGACCACATGTCTTAATCTTCTACTTCTCACCCTCCTCCCACATGACCCGAACCATCTCTTTGGTGATCAAGCGACGCCAAGGGATGAAAGTTTGGGGATCAATGTGAGTGTGGGACTGAGGTGAGAGTTGCTTTCCGTGTTTTCTTCTTTCTTTTTCATCCCCTCTTGAGGTGACTGTCGACTCTGTTAATTCAAAGGGGCCTCTCCTTTTCAGGGAAGTCCGTGAATCCAGATCGTCACCTCAAGAGGGGATGAGAAAGAAAGGAAGAAAACACGGAAAGCAATTCTCACCTCGGCCCCACACTCACATTGATCCCCGAACTTTCATCCCTTGGCGTCGCCCGATCACCAAGGAGACGGTTCGGGTCATGTGGGAGGAGGGTGAGAAGAAGAAAATTAAGACATGTGGTCTCTAGGAACCACGGGTTCCAATTTATGAAATTAAAGATTGACCGTGTGTACCTTAGCATGAAGAATGCGGGTCAAAGCTTCTCCTTCTTCGGCCGGCCGATGAAGAAGAGTCCTCAACACTTGGGTGCTTGATCGTCTAGGAAACTAGACAAATAAACATGTAAAAAGACAATTAGAACTAAACAAAGTGGAGTATATGTAAAGAAAATGACATGAAACACACAATTGACTAGAAACTGACCGGATTCGGGTTATCTCTAACCCCTCTTTTTCTATTTTCGGATTAACATACTAAAAATAATGAAAAAAATGTAAAAAATAATAGGAGGATGGAGAATCATAAAACAAAGAGATAGTAAAAAAAACATAAAGATTATGATAAGAGTAGAGAGAGATATGGCCAAATATGGGTTGTCGAAAAAGCCGAGCAGCGGAGCAGGATCTGTCAGGCGCGACTTTGCTTCTGCGCTCGTCACGACCAGCCCTGACCTTAGAATCAAGTGACGTTGATTTAAAACTGGAGAAGACTTGGGGAGGAAGAACTTTTACGAAGAGAGCTTGGGCAGCAGACGTCCACACGCTGATGTAGAGGCCAAAGAAGATAGACCTGACAGATCACCTGCAGATCAGCCTTCCTCTCTCTTGAGCCGACTTCTCTCTCTCTAAAAACTTGAAATTATCTCTTTAAAAATCACAAAATCAATGCATTAGGGAGCTTTGACGTCTTGAGATGCCTGGGAGGTCATGCACATGCCTTTGGCATGACCGGAATCGGAGTTTATTTATAGGAGAACGGACGGTGCGATCCACACTAGAAAATAGGGGACCTTGCGCCTTACCCCAGGGTGCATGCGCCCTGGTGCAGGGCGCATGCGCCCCACTGAGGGGAGCATGTGCCTCCCAGTGAGGGCATGTCCAATCTTTTCAAAATTTTCGGTCTTATCCGGTCCGATCCGTTCAGAGGTAGAGTCCCGGTGAAAAATTGGTTCCCTCGTGCCTCAAGGTCAGGGTGCATGTGCTCTCAAGTCAGGGCACAAGGTCATGTGTCTCAGGGGTAGGGCGCATGGTCATGTGCCCTGGGTCCTAGGCTCATGTGACCAGGGACCCGGGCGCATGGGACTGTTTTGCGCGTTCTTCTTCTGGAAGCCATTGCAAATACTCTCGAACTTGGAATTCAACACCGTTTGTTGCATTGGAAAGATAACAGGCCAAAGAAGCTCTCTATATTATTGGATCAGACATCACACACTCCAAAGCTTCAGAATTTTGTCCGGAAGTTTGGACAGTGAACAGAAGATCCGATACTGGTCAAAATGACTCTGACGGCAAACCGGAAAGACACGGCATGAAACAAAACTTGTCCGGGGTGTGAATCTGACTGTAACCTTCAATGCATGATCATTAGGCATTGGTCATTCAACCAATTTCTGTGTTTACACAATTTACGTGTGGCTTTCGCTCGGAAATTATGGCCTTTTGCAAAAAACTTTGGAAAACATTTGATTTCATTCGGTGAAGCTCGAAATGAGCTTTAAAATACCCGGCATTATTATAAGTTCAATCGTACATGTTACCCTAGAAAACATGAGTTTTATGCTCTGAATTAGGCGAATTTGGCGTGTCTACAGATTGCCTCGCCTTGATGTCAGCTTTGTAAGGGAATGGCATGTAATGAAGCGGAATGATTCGGAGTGAACTGTAATAAAATGCAAGTGAGCGTAGATGAATGTAGCGGAATGGAATGGTGATGGACTGAAAAGGTGGCATCAAGGTGTAGATATAGACACGCTTATCTACCCGATCCAGCAAAATGAATCTCACTAAGTATTCTAGATCGCTTTCATGTTCTATCAAAACCTCACATAATTGATTGGTAAAAGAGATGCCATTGGCACGAGAGATGAAAAATAAAGGATAAAGGATGTATGATGTAGCCAACCCTCAGTGGGGTGAGGAGTCCTCAAATTCGTAGGTTCATCATCAGCCAGCAACCCAAACTTTGCGGTGTTCTTGTACTGTAATGGGCTAAAGTTTAAAAGAGAAATTGATATTAAAATGAAAATAATACCAATCCATCATTTTTGGAATCTCTAGTTCATTCAAGTTTCACCAAAATACTCAGTTTAATTCTGAGTGGAATAACCTCAAGTTCTAAAAGGGTTTGTTTAAGCATAACAAAATTGTTCAGGTATCGTGAAAACCCTGAATCATGCTCTGGCAGAAAACCCAATTAAACGAAAATGACAGATAGACTTAAGCCATAGTGGGATAGAATGATGATGGTGGGACTAACATAAAATGATGGGAAAGAAGAAACAATGGCATGATAATTGCCATGGTGGGATAAAATAAAAGTCACGGTGGGATAAAAAAAGGAAAGAATAAAACATGGTGGGATAAAAGAAAGAGTAAAACATGGTGGGATAACATTGGTAATGATGAAGAATGAAAAAGAAGATGGATGTGAAAACATAGAAAATTATGTAGAAAATAGTTGAAGATATAGATTGTCTATTGGAGGTCAAGACACCCGATTAGGAACCATCGTCCCTCCAATGTTCAATTTTGGCTTATCCATGAGTGTGAATAAATGACCAAGCTATCGTAGATTTTGTTGAAGGGGATCTCGGGCTCAGTCATCTTCATCCTCAAGGTCTTCAACATCAAGAAATATAATACATATTAAATGGACCTAACATAACTAAATGACAAGGGGTAGGAGTGAAATGCAAAATGGAATGATGGTGATGATGTGAGATTGATGAGAATGTGGATTTTAGTGAAGTCTTCAGGCGTGGTTTATCAACTTGCATCAACTGCCTGATTCATTAGTATCTCTTGTCCATCCTTGTCTTGCCTTCTGACGGAATACAGCTCCACGATAATGTTTAGCTGGGTGGCGCTTCCTCTCTTTTCACCACAAGGTTGGCATGACGTTCCTTGGAGAATACTGATCTCACCAATTCACCTGTTGGACTTAAAAGGTTGCCTGATGGCCCTTCTCTTTTGCTTCTTCAGCTCCTGAAAACACTTAACAAAGATGATTAAATTTTCATCATGACTCATCCCTTTGCCTGTATATCGTCTGTCTTGATTTTGAGTCAAAGGGAAGAGCCTTCTTAACAAGGTGGAATAAAACAAATGACTAAAATGAAATGAGAGTAAGGGTTGAGAGAACTTACCTGTCGTGGTGTGAATCCTCTCCTCTCCTGTATTGAAATGCCTGAAACACTTGATAAAATGAGATTAGATCTTCACCACGACTCATCCCTTTGCTAATTATGGTCAACTTTGACTTAGGTCAAAGGGAAGAGCCTTCTTAACAAGGTAATTAAAGTAAAAAATGGATATGCAATGCAGGAATGGAACTATGCATGACAGTCAAATAAACATGGATGCAACTAAGGTAATGATCATGACTGAGCTAGTGAGCATTTTTTTTTTGGTTTTCTTAGAAACATTCATTTTTTTGGATTTTCTAAAGTATTCAATTTTTTTTGGATTATTGAAATATGAAATTTTTTTGGATTTTTGAAATATCAGTTTTTTGAAATATGCATTTTTTATATTTTTTAAAATATGCATTTTTTTATTTTTGAAATATTTAATTTTTTTGGATTTTTGAAATATTCATTTTTTGGAATTTTGAAATATTCACTTTTTGTGGTGAAAATACTGGTATTTGAGACAATTCATCGTCTTTGGGGTTTGTCAAGACTCAAGTGGTAGATGCCACGTGCAAAAATAAAGTTCCCTACCTAGAATCCTTCTAACCTTCTTCCTTTGATTGGCTTGGATTCCACCTGGATTTGGTCGGTTTACCCTACCCAAGGGGTTTAAGGAGGAAGAGTATAGAGGAAGTCCTTGATAGGGTTTGGAGATGTTGAGAGGGATTTCTCTACTCCCCTCAAATTGCCCGTTGGGGTTCGGCCTCTTTGGGTCTTTCCTATTTTTGCTTTTTTCTATGTGGCACATATTTAGACAAGTTTTTGACCCGTGGGGACATTGCCCATCTTTTAGTGCCTTTTGCCTTAACTATCATTCTGGGTACTCATTCAAACAGGTTGATCATTTTTCTTTTTCTAACCTGAGGGGTTCATTCCCCATCTTTTGGCACCCTTTTGCACCCTTTGAGACGGACTCCTACTAGGGTGGTGACCGTTTTCGGTACTATCCCTCTCTAATCTTCTCTCCCTATCTTGGACCGAGTAGAAGAGAATAAAGTAAGGGTACTCTTTCCATTTCTAGATTTCTGCCTTGCCTTTCGCAAGTGTCAGGTTGTCTGGATTCTAGGATCGGGAAGTGTTATGTGTGTAGGATGGTACTTACCCATGACTTCTCACGAACAGCCTAGGATCAATGACTTGAGATTATACCAGTGGTTTCTCCATTTTTATGGAAAATATTTTTTAAGGTAAACTCCATTCCAAGGATGATTCAATTTTTCTCCATCTGCATTAGTCAATTCATATGAATTACCTGGATACTTTTCAGTGATTACAAAAGGCCCTTCCCAGTTAGGTTGCAACTTGGAGCGGGGACCCCCTGGCTTAACGAATATGCGTTTGACTACCATCTCACCGATCTCGAATTTTCTCTCAACCACCCTCTTTTGATAAAATCTTTTAAGTCCATTCTGATAAGTCTGGGCATGCTCGGCGGCAGCTAGCCTTCTTTCATCCAAGAGTTCAAGCTGTGCAAGGAGAGATTCTCGTCTCTCATCAACAGGAATATCCCTGTTGAGCAAAACTCGGAGAGATGGACGTAATACTTCGTAGGGGACCACTGCTTCCATCCCATATGCCAAAGCATACGGGATTTGTCTAGTGGGAGTCCTTACAGAAGTATGATAAGCCCATAGAGCATCTCCAAGCTTATCAGGCCAGTCGGCAAACTTTCTAGACTTACAAGATTTCTTGATGATCTTGATTAAGGTTTTGTTGGTGGCTTCTACTTGACCATTGCCTTGAGGATAGTATGGTGATGAATAATGCATTGAAATGCAATACCTGTTGCAAAGATCACACAGATCTTGAGAGAGAAATTGTGTCCCATTATCAGTGACGGTGTCGCTGGGGATCCCGAACCTTGCAGTGATGTTGCGCTTGATGAAGGAGCAGACTGTTGACGCTTTAATCTCCACGAATGCTTCCGTTTCAGCCCACTTTGTGAAGTACTCCGTTGTCGTCAGAATGAATGATTTTGAGCGCATTTCGGAGTTGAGGTCACTCAAGGGGCCAATGATATCAAAAGCCCACATGGCGAAAGGCCATGGGGCATGAATTGGATGAAGGGAAGATGCTGGAGAGTGAATCTTGTCGGCATGAAGTTGACATGAATGACAATGCCAGACAAAGTTGGAGCAGTCTTCTTCTAGAGTTGGCCAATAATACCCTTGTCGGATGATTTTCTTAGCAAGGGCTTGGGTATTCACATGACCACCACAAACTCCAGAATGTGCTTCCTTCAGCACCAACTCGACTTCTTTTTCATCAAGACACCTGAGTAAGATTCCACTTAGGCTTCTCTTGTAGAGCACTCCTCCTAGGATTGTATACCTCTGGGATACTCTTCTAATTGCCTTCTTTTCTTTGGTGGTTGATCTAGGCGGGCATGACTGATCTTGGCAATACCTCGCAATCTCGTCATACCAAGGTCTCTAACCTTCTTCTAATTATTCCAACTCAATTAAGGAGATTTATTCTTTATGTTTTAAGTATTCCTTTCTGTTGAACCTCTCCTTAACCTTCTGAAAATGTCCATCCTTAGTTACTGGAATTTTCCTCTTACAGATGTGGATAGTTATCACTTGCCTGCCTAGCGGGACAGATAGAGATGAAGCTAGTGAAGCTAAGGCATCGGTGAGGATATTCTGTGAATGGGGGAAATGGACAAAGGTGAGTTTGAAGAATAGCTTGATGTAGCAGGTGGTGAGCTCCTGGTAGGGTTTGAGGTTTGGATGAGAAGTTCGGTACTTGGATAGGACCTGGCGTAGGATCAATTGACTATTACCTATCACCCTCAGTTCGGTGGCACCATGGAAATGAGCAACCTCCAACCCGGCCAGCGAGGCTTCATGCTCAGGTATGTTGTTGGTTGTTGGAAAGTTAAGCTAAAAAGCCTGTGGAATGGTGACACCTTCAAGTGACAGAAGAACAATACCTATCCCTCTACCATGAGAGTTCAGAGCCCCGTCAAAATATAATGTCCAAAGATTGGAAGATCGGATTGACATTAGTTCATCATCCGGGAACTCTGACCGGACTGGGTCAAAGATGGGTATGGGATGATGGGCAAGGTGTTCAGCAATAGCATAGCCCTTGATTGCCTTCTGTGGGACATAAGTAATATCAAATTGAGATAAGAAACTCTGCCATCGCCCTAACCAATCAGTCAAAACTGTCTTCTCTAACAGAAACTTGATAGGATTGATACGAGCAATAAACTTGACTTGATGAGCAAGAAAATAATGTTTGAGTTTCTGAACCACCCAAACAAGAGCAGCACAGGTCTTTTCTACCACAGTGTACTTCAGCTCACAAGCATCAAACATCTTAGACAAGTAGTAAGTAGCTCGTTCTTTCCCTTCTTCATCAACTTGTGCAAGGACTGCCCCAAGAGAGTTCTCAAGAACCAACATGTAGAGGACTAAGGTCTTGTTAGGAATTGGTGGTCTAAGTACAGGGGGACTTGCCAGGTATGTTCTCAACCCATCAAACACCTTCTGGCACTTCGAATCCCATTTAAACTCAGCCCCCGCCTTGGTTAACTCATAGAAAAGTTTACACCTTTGGAAATGTTGTGAGATAAACCGGTGGACAAATTGTAGCCTCCCAATCAATCCTCGAAGCTCCTTCATATTCCTCAGGGGAGGCATACCAATAATTACTTTGGCCTTGTTTGGGTCGATCTCTATGCCTCTTTTGCTTACTATGAACCCTAGTAGTTTTCCTAATGAAACTCCAAATGTACACTTCTTAGAGTTCATTTTTAGCTTGTATTCTCTAGCTCGTTGAAAAATTTTCCTTAGCACTTCAGAATGATCTTCCCGACTCTTGGACTTGATAACTAAATAATCTACATACACCTCTACAAGGGTGTGCATCATGTCACGAAAGATAGCCATCATAGCCCTCTAATATGTAGCACCAGCATTCTTTAACCCAAAGGGCATGACAACATAGCAATATGTTCCCCAAGGTGTAGTGAACGAGGTCTTCTCTTGGTCCTCCTCAACTAACTGGATCTGATTGTATCCAGAATAGCCATACATGAATGAAAGCATTTCAAATCCAGCTGTGTTACTGACCAAAACATTGATATGAGGTAAAGGAAAATCATCCTTAGGACATGCTCGGCTCAAGTCCCTGAAATCTATACAAATACAAACCCATCCATCCTTCTTCATAACAGGGAATATGTTAGCCACCCATTGCGGATATAGGATGACTTTAATGAATTTTGCTTAGTGTAGTTTGTCGACCTCTTCTTTTATTTTGAGTGTAATATTAGGGTGGAATCTCCTGAGCTTTTGTTTGACCAGGGTAGTTCCAGGTTTCAAGGTTAATCTATGTTCAAACAATGAATTATCTAATCCCGGCATGTCTTCATATGTCCGTGCGAACGTGTCCTTATATTCTTCCAAAACTTTGATCAAACGTTGTTCTTCTGAGGGAGTGAGGTTTGCACTGATGAGGATAGTCTTAGGATCATCCAAGGTTCCTAAATTCAGTTCCTTGGTTGGTTCATTCCCTGTGGCTGATGGTTCCTCAAATCTTCTAAGTCCAGATGCATACGCATCAGCCAAATCCTCGATTTCATCCTCGGATTCAGGATCCTTCTCTGATACCACCTCATATACTCCCAAAGTATGATCTATGTTATGCTCATCCTCTTATCGGATTTCATCTAGCTGGATGGTACTCTCTAAAAAGTTTGACAGCCTTGCACACTCTGAATTTTTGTGCCAATTGTTGCGGATACCCACTTGGAACTCGCTTACCTCTGACTTTCCTATTTCCTAACCTAACCTGACCTACTGAAGATAAAGCTGGAAAGGTGGTATTTATAGTGGAGGGAGGATCGAGTAAATCGATCAATGATTCAGAAAAGAGGGATCCCTGATTGGGAGCACCCTCTTGGATGAGTAGAGACGTCTCCTCAATGGAAATGTGAGTTTCAAAGAAGACGTTTTTTTTTTGAGATTTTCAAGTAAAATGACTTGAGGTTTGCTAGAAGATAACTGAATTAATAGAAAAAAAACTTAAGAACAAAGGAAAAAAGGGGCTCGTGGGCCCAATGGTAACAGAAAGTGCACACATGGGTCCAAAACTGATGAAAAAAGTGAACAGGTACGTGGACCCGATCTTAGAAATGGATGGGCATGTGAGCCCATGCTGGAAAGAACCCTCAGTTCTGAAGTTGATGAGGGGAGTAGATGGGCAAGCAAGCCGAGTGAGAATCGAAGGTTTAAAAGGGCTCATGGGCCTAAAGTGGGTTGTTAGTTCGGTGGGAGAGAGTGGGCTTAGAAGCCCATCCAATAGATCTAAAAACAACGGCACGAGATTTAAACATGGGATTATTGTATTTGGGCCCTGCAGGATGGTTCTGACTTGAGTGATATGCTCAACCAGATGATCCAAGATTGGTTTGCCCTTGAGTGGTTTCTAATGTTCTTCCCCACTTGAGAACAAACGAGTCAAAGATAAGCATAGGTCTTCCAAGTCTTCTTCTTCATCTGGAGCCTTTCTTCTCTTGACAGCCATCATGGAACTCTTGTCATCTTCAGCCATCATCATGGTCTCCCCTTTGATAAAGAATGTGTGGAGTCCCATGGCATATCCTGGCTGGAAGACCCTCCTTGTGATAAAATCCTCTTCATATCCCAACCCCTGCCTACGTGGCCTTTTCACAGTTTGAATCGGCTGAGTGATCCCTTGAAGATCCTTACCTAAACCTTTTCTAGGTTGATAGCCCAGTTTCATCATCATCCGCCATCCCACTATGTCAGGTAGAGAGGCGGTCATGCATCTGACTTCTGGCAATTCTCCCACTGAGATATGGGGTTGTATTGACAATCCTAAGGGCGAAGAAGCATCGTTCAGTTCATCCCTTACAGGCATGCTAGTCACCTTGACCACTTGTCCCTTAAAGGGGGACTTTATGCACTGGTGATTTGTTGAAGCCACTGCTCCTATTGCCTCCAAGTATGGCCTCCCAAGTATAGCCCGAAAAGTTGGATCCAATTCTAGAACATGAAAATCCGTTGTGACCGTACATGGTCCAAGTTTAACTTTTAGAGTGACCACCCCATGTGCAGACTTCTTAGAGTTGTCATAGGCCATCACCATGGCACAAGATGGCTTGATTTCTTGTTCAGAAATGCCACACAACTACAAAGTTTTTGGCGGCATAACATTAATAGAAGCTCCAGTGTCAACCAAACATGATTTCACTTCAACATTACAAATAACTACAGTCACATGCAAAGCATATCTTCTGACCTCTGGATCTGCTAATTCCTCCTGAGAGAAAGTGAGTGTTGGATGCTCACTTCTAGGGGCTAACACTATAGTGATCTTCTTAGGTGGGAGATCTTCACTCACCATGACCCTTTGCAAATACTGCTGTAGAATCTCCTGGTGCACCTTTGATCTTTTGATCAACTCAAGTATGGAAATACGGGCTGGTGTCTTATCTAAATGTTTTAACAAATCATACGCCATGCCCGGCAAAGGTTCTTCCACTTGTTCTTCCTCCACTGGATCCTGTGGTTGAGTACCGGCTTGGGGAAAGAGCCGCTGGAACATCCTCCCACTCCGAAGCACCTGGGCTATTTGGCAATCGGGTAGAGGTGACGGGTTAACTGGGGTGGGAACAGGTGGTGTAGGTACAGGTATGGTAGGCAATGGGATTGGTGGTTCTGAGATGATTGGGTTAGTGGGTAGAAAGGTAGGGTTTGGAGGTGGTAGTGATGGTGATACTGGTGGCCTGATAAGAAGAGGCCGGGGTGCAGGAGTGGTTGGTGGGTTTAATGAAGGTGTAGGTTGTGGGGTTGGTTGTATGATAGGTTGGGGTTTTGGAGTGGCAGAGCTCATAGGCTGGGGTTCAGGTTTGGTGGTGATTGTGATGGTCGGATGAGCAAGGGCCGATGTGTAGTAATGGTTGAGGGAGGTGTAGTCAAGGCGGGGGCTGGCCTAATAATGAGTCGGCGAGAAGAAGTGGCGGACAGTGGTTGGGTTATTGAGCTTGGTTGTGGTTGTGGAGTAGAAGATGCACATATTATTTGTCTAGGAGGGTTCCTAGCAGGAGGCCTAGCTGGGTTGACAAGCATGGTTGTATTGTGGTTTTCTAGTTGCCAACCTTGAGCACGGCTAGCATATCCCTGGACAATAGAGTGTACTAGACCAATTCCTAGGTTTGGATGTGCTGGTGCTGGAGCTAGAGCGGGAGCATATAATGGGAGCGGATTATGGACAATCCCCAAGCCGGGTTGTTGTTGAGGTTGAGCCGGTGGACGCTGCCGCTGCTGCTGCCTAGCCTTCATAGCCTGTATGCATTCCCCCATTTGAGCTCAATCAATGCTGCCTTGGTCATTCAGATCGTGGATGTAATCCTTGAATTGAAAAAACACTTCTACGGTGTGACCAGGACACTGATGGTAAGCACAATATCAGGACGTATCTGCATTTGTTAGTCAAATCTCTCTTTCCTTGGGCAATTCTAACTATTTTTCTGCCATGAGTACATTGAAGATGTCAGTCAAGGAGTAAGAGAGTTGCTAGTAATTCTCTCTCCTAGGACCTCCCCTTCGTGATGCCTAATTGAGTGGTGGCGGTGCCCTATTGTAGGTAGGTTGACGAGGTTGCTGGGGTTGTGCTACTGGTTGAGGAGGTTGTTGTGATTGTCGTGGTCTAACCTGTTGTTGAGGGGGGTAATAGGAAAGGTTCTGTGGTGGGTTTCTGAACTTGTTTTGACGGTTCCCACCCTGGTTCCCCACAATGTTTATAGCTTCGTTGTTGACCACTCCTCCGGTTGTAGGACCAACTGGTGCAGAGGGGGTCTTCCTGATGTTCCTAGGTTTGAGATCAAATGGAATTATCATGGTGGCATCTTTAAAGTGGGCTTGCAAGTATCGGGCACTGTCATAGAGTTCATTCATGGCTGTAGAACGGTGCATGATCAATACATTCCTTAGAGCTGGTGTAGTGTTTCTAATAAGCATCTTCACTTGTTCCCCTTCAGAAATAACTTCTGTCAGTTTCTCTGCCATTCCCCTCCAGCGATCAGCAAACTTTATGAAGTCCTCCTCGGGCTTCATCTTCTCAGCAATCAAATCTGTAATGGAGTATGATGGTGCCACCCGGTCTCTGTATCTTTGGAAGAATTTGGTTTTGACAATATCAAAATCTCCTGGGTCAAAGGGGTCGAGCGAGTAGAACCATTCCAATGCAGAACCTTCTAGTGATCGGCGGAATAAGAAAGCAAGAACCCTACGATCAATTTTCTAGAATGAGGATTCATAGAGAAAATCTTTAAGGTGAAGAAAAGGATTGCCAGTACCATTGTAGCAGCGATAAACTGGTAGTTCAGAAGGTGGCAAGTGGAGAACTGACAAAGAAGGAATGGAGATCTCAGGAACTGACTTGGAGTCCAGGCGACATCTCAGCTCTTCATAACGTTCATTCATCTGAGTGAGCTGATCCATGATTGCCTAGGTGAGAGCAGGTTCTTGGTTTACTAGTGGGGGTATGTGGTTAGAGGCATGGTTCTGAAATTGAGGACCATGACTTGGCAAATTTACTGAAGATTGTTCCATGACTTGGTGAGTCAGGGGAGCAACATAGTTGAAATAGGGTGGCTGGACAAATGATGGTTGAACCACAGATGGTTGAACTATAGATGGTTGAACTACAGATGATTGAACTAAAGATAGTTGTGCTAATGATGGTTGAATCACAGATTGTTGAACAATAGGTGGTTGAACAAAGGGTGATTGAATGAGTAGTGGTCGAACTAGAGGACAAGGAGATGAGGCAACTTAGTTAGCTTCAGCCTTATCTAAGGCAATTTTGCCATTCACCATGGATTTTATGCGGGCGTAGGTTTCTGGGTCTGTATAGAGAGACAACTCCCTAAAGAGTTGTTCAACATCACGAGGAGCAGATGGTTGAGGGACCTCTTGAGCTTCTGACTCAAACAATGTATTAACAAGACCATCTGACAGAATTGGTTGGTGACCTATCTCGTGCTCTCGATGTTTATCTTGTTCCTCCATTCCAACGTGCCTTCCAGACCTTAATTGCATCAAACAAGTTGGCAAAATAAACAAAGAATTTTTTTCTGGTTTTTAGTATCTTGCAAAAAAATGTTAGAGGTTTGAATTTTTGTTTGACAAACAAGTGATGCAAAGACTTGAAAGCACAATTATGCAATTATTTTTTGATTAAACCTTAGGTTTATGGATTTTGTTAAGAATTGTTCTCTCAACAAATGGGTTAGGATCCTAACTCCAATCTCCAATGACCTAGGTTTCACACAATCTCACCACGTGTAGGTAACATAGGATGCTTCGGGTTTTGGGGAGTGGTACAACCAACCCGATTGTGAAGAGGAATACTCCACGTATGAGGAATTATGGAGGCCTTGATGAAAGCCAACCAAGTCAACTAGGAAGGAATATCCTAGAAGAGAGGTCAGAATCCACCAAGAGGGTGTTTTGGATGGGAGGGGTAAATGGGAGAGTGAGCTCACGCCTCAAAAAAGTGTAAAAGAAGGAGGTAAAGAGAAGGAGCAGAGAATGCAATCAAGTAATAAAGTAAGTAATAAGCAAAACATAAACTTAAATAAACAAGTAATCACACAAGGAAAGCAATTAGAAACTAGACAAGCAACTAGAAACTAGAATCTAGACCTTGTTTCTTATGTGAGCCAAATGGATATAGTGAAAAGTGATGGATAGAAGAGGGTTTAGATTTGATAGCCAAGCAAAAGGGTGGTCCACGAGGGGACCGATGTAAGAATAAGCTGGTTCATGTGGGAACTGGGGTAAAAAGTTAAGGTGGTTCATGCGGGAACCAGTTTTGGGTAAAAAAGGGTGGTTCACGTGGGAACCGGTTTGAATGATTGAAAGAAGGTCACGTGGGGCCAATTAAAGGTGAATAAGGATCTGATCCAAGTGGGGATAGATCTGAAGGAAAGTGGTTTGGTTCATGTGGGAACCGAAGTAAAGAAAGAGATTGGTTCACGCGGGAACCGGCTTAAAAGGAAAAGGGTGGTTCACGCGGGAACCGGTTTAAATGACAACTGAAAATAAAAGAGGGTCATGCGTGACCAATTTGAGGGTGATAGCCTGCAGCAAAGAGGAAAAATCTGATTTTAATGACTGAAAATAAATGCTGGTTCACGTGGAAACCGATTTGTAGAAGAGAGTTGGTTCACGCGGGAACCAGTTTTAAAGCAAAGGTGGGTTCACGCGGGAACCAATTGAAATAAAATGACAGAAATTAAATGAGGTCCTTGGCACTTCAGATCTAATGAAATATGGGTGAATCAGAAATTTTGAGATGGCATGAAATTAAGAAAGGTGGAAAGAAGGAAAGGCTCACGTGGGAACCGGTCTAAAACTAGAACTAGTTGCAAACAAAACACTAAGCACCCACGATTGAAGACATTGCTTGTCCCACCGTGGTTGCCACAAAGCTATCGACTCTAAAATTCGATGGGGCCTCTCCTTTTCAGGGAAGTCTGTGAATTCAGATCGTCACCTCAAGAGGGGATGAGAAAGAAAGGAAGAAAACACGGAAAGCAATTCTCACCTCGGTCCCACACTCACATTGATCCCCGAACTTTCATCCCTTGGCATCGCCCGATCACCAAAGAGATGGTTTGGGTCATGTGGGAAGAGGGTGAGAATAAGGAAATTAAGACATGTGGTCGCCAGGAACCGTAGGTTCCGATTTATGAAATTAAAGTATGACCGTGTGTACCTTAGCGTGAAGAATGCGGGTCAAAGCTTCTCCTTCTTCGGCTGGCCTATAAAGAAGAGTCCTCAACGCTTAGGTGCTTGATCTTCTGTGCAACTAGACAAACAAACAAGTAAAAATACAATTAGAACTAAACAAAGTGGAGTATATGTAAAGAAAATGACATGAAACACACAATTGACTAGAAACTGACCGGATTCGGGTTATCTCTAACTCCTCTTTTTCTATTTTCGGATTAAAAGACTAAAAATAATGTAAAAAAATTAAAAAAATAATATGAGGATGGAGAATCACGAAACAAAGAGATAGGAAAAAGAACAGAAAGATTATGATAAGAGTAGAGAGAGATATGGCCAAATCTGGGTTGTCGAAAAAGCCGAGCAGCGGTGCAGGATCTGTCAGTCACGACTTTGCTTCTGCGCTCGTCACGACCAGCCCCAACCTTGGAATCAAGTGAAGTTGATTGAAAACTGAAGAAGACTTGGGTAGGAAGAACTTTGATGAAGAGAGCTCGGGCAGTAGACGTCCACACGCTGCTGTAGAGGCCGAAGAAGAGAGACCTGACAGATCACCTGCAGACCAGCCTTCCTCTCTCTTGAACCAAATTATCTCTCTAAAAAATCGAAATTATCTCTCTAAAAATCACAAAATCGATGCAGGAGGGATCTTGGACATCTTGAGATGCCTAGGGGGTCGTGCACATGCCTTTGGAATGACCGTAATCAGAGTTTATTTATAGGAGAACGGACGGTGCGATCCACACTAGAAAATAGGGGACCTTGCGCCCTACCCCAAGGCACATGCGCCCTAGTGTAGGGTGCATGCTCCCCACTGAGGGGCGCATGTGCCTCCCTGTGAGGGCACGTCCAATCTTTTCGAAATTTTCGATCTTATCCGGTCCGATCCGTTCAGATGTAGAGTCCTGGTGAAAAACTGATTCCCTCGTGCCTCAAGGTCAGGGCGCATGTGCCCTCAAGTCAGGGCACAAGGTCACATGCCTCAGGGGTAGGGCGCATGGTCACGTGCCCTGGGTCCTGGGCACATGTGACCAGGGACCCAGGCGCATGGGACTGTTTTGCGCGTCCTTCTTCCGGAAGCCATTGCGAACACTCTCGAACTCAGAATTCAACACCGTTTGTTGTGTTGGAAAGATAAAAGGCCGAAGAAGATCTCTATGTCATTGGATCATCCATCACACCCTCCAAAACATCAGAATTTTGTCCGGAATTTAGGACAGTGAATAGAAGATCTGATACTGGTCAAAATGACTCCGACGGCAAACCGGAAAGACACGGCATGAAACAAAATTTGTCCGGAGTGTGAATTTAATTGTAACCTTCAATGCATGATCATTAGGCATTGGTCATTTAGCCAATTTCCATGTTTACATGATTTACGTATGGCTTTCGCTCGGAAATTATGGCTTTTTGCATAAAACTTCGGAAAAGATCTGATTTCGTTCGACGAATCTCCAAATGAACTTTAAAAGACCTGGCACCATTATAAGGTCAATCACACATGTTACCTTATAAAACATGAGTTTTATGCTCTAAATTAGGCGAATTTGGCGTGTCTACAGTGACGATCTGGATTCACGGACTTCTCTGAAAAGAAGAGGCATGTCAAATTTTCGGAGTCGACAATAGGGTCAGCCCAACTTACTCTATCACTAACCTCATAGCAAAAAGAATGAGGAACAATGAGGATTCGTGAGATATGCTGATAGGTGGAGGGCAATGATAAAAAATTGGTGCTCTTTTAGAACCAGAGCAAGTAAAAATGATAAGAGAAACTAGGTGGAGTTAATTGAATGGATAACAAGACATCGTTCACTCTCAGTAAGTGAGAGTGAATGCTTGTTAGATAGTACTCTAAATCCCTAGTCAAGGTAAAAAGAATAATTAGAAAATGAGTTTTTTAATTGATCTAATTTTGAGTACAAGATTCCAGAGTGTCGGTATAGAAAGGTGATGATAGTTGATGTCGTACCCCCTATCCAACTACGGCATTCGATGGACAAAGGTTTATATCTATGTGCTAACTAATAATGGAAAGGCTCAATGGAGATAATATCATCCCCAAAGTTGCTTGAAATCTTATGATATGACTTGTATCAATCATGATCAGAAAAGTTATTAAATATATTATTAGATAATATATTTAATTTTAAAATAAGTTGTTATTTTAATTAGGCTTTAACCAAAAAGACTAATGAACCTAGTGAGTCACATACATAAGGACTAATATGTAAGTATGAGGGCATAGGTGTAATTTTTAGTAATTAGGGGATTTTATAAAAAAATTTATTTTTTATAAATATGAGTGAATGTGGCCAAACTCCATCAAGTCATGCATTTCAAATTTTATGTCCAACCTTCTCCTTCACGTTCTCCCATTCTAGAAATTGTCGGTAGCTAGTGCAGCTCCATTCAAGACGAGGTGGAAGGTCCTACTTGCAGGAGAACCTATCCCTAGAGGAAGTTCATGTGTATACTGTTAGAGACCATGCACTTGGATAGCTTGGATATCAAGGAAACATTTCATCTTCATCAGTCATGAGAGATTTATCAAATCCCAAGAAGATTTTTTCAATTACATTTGAATATAGCTCTTGCTTAAGTTGTTTGATTCTGATTGAGACTGCGATCATGGAATTTGGATATTCAAAATCTTCCACTGCTATAGGACAATTCATTACTATGGTATCAGAGCCAAGTTAAAGTATTGGTCAAAATCGACATCATTTTGATGTTATTTCATGTGGTATGTGTTCTTGAAATTGTACAAACCTCCATTTTGATAATGCAACCATAATTTATACATGGTGTAATTTTTAAAGTGGTTGTATTTATATGATTCTTGTGGCATAGGGCCTTAAAACACCACCATCCATTCAAATTTTGGATCATTGGAGAGTCTGGTATGACATTGGAAAGATGGCGTTTCCATTTGTCGAGCACTGACCTCAAAAATTAGGGTTTTCCATTTTCTTCTTTTTATATCAATATTGGATTCCTTATGAAGTCACTCTAATAAGGTAAATATTACCAGTATTTCTCCATGTTTTCATGTAATGTACAGTGTTTCGAGCAGCGAATTGGCCCATTTTTAGTGGCAAAGGTTTCCTCGGTGGCACCTTCTTCTCCCCTTTATTCTTAGCTATTCTTGCATTTTTAGGGACCATATATTGGTGTTTCGGAATCCTCATTAGATGAGGATTAGAATTAGTATTTTTCTAATTTTTTAGGAGCCTGGGAATGTTGGATTTGGTGATGAAATCTACTATGTAGCCCCCTTTTCCATGTCATTGCTAGCTCATCAGGCCGGGGAGATGAATCCTCCATGTCCATCAAAACACAAGTTAGACCACTTGGCAAATCTAACTTGTGCACTGATAGGGTCTGCTAGACTTCGTAGGTAGTCCCCGCAGGTCTAGTTTAAAACGAAGGGCTTCGGCCTATTTTGATCTAGTAGACCAGACCGCGAGACCCGTTAAAAGGGATCTGCATGAGAGGTCATAAAATTTATGACAAATATAAAATTAGAATTTTTTAAAATTATATTTTATAATTTTATGGTGTAAATTTTTTATCATATAATTATCACATGTCAGCTATATACATATGATGTTTAATGGTGTGGATGTATGAAGATCATAAAGTTGGGTGTATTATCATGTGATGATATTTAATTTATGTGGACATATTATTGATGCATCCATGCCTCCTCTCGATATTCAAGTTTGATTGCAAATTCTACATCCCTCCATTTATGTACCCCCCTTGGTTAAAACAAATATTTTTTATCGAGATATGTATATTTGTGGGTATACGTACCCTTAAACTGCTTGTAAAGACAAGAAGATAGTTCGTGGAGAGAAGTGATCTTCAAGAAGTGGAGGTACATCTTCACCAGCATCAAATACTAGCTCCTTTTAGTGCACCTCATTCTAACTCCAGTGTTGCATAATTAGAGTTAAACTCTGTGATCATATTTTTAAATTTATTGCATATGTGATATGTGGTTGTGTGCTATGTTATATACCTTAGATATATGATATTCCAAATGTATGTATATATAAGTAGCACATATATTGATTAGACTAAAATGAAATCTCTCATTCTTTACACTAGGTTGATAAACATGAGATATTAAGAATGACTCATATAAGACTCTCGTTGTTATGATCTTGATGAGCCAATTTTAAATTGTATGGGGTTTGTTCTACTACCACAAGGCTCATTTAACAAGGGTTGGTGATCATAGCTAAAACAATTTGTCGAACTTTGAGGTTGACTATTTGCATAGCTTTGTTGTGCAACGACAAGGGCCATGTGAAAAATTCATTCTCTTAACATAACATGTGAGTTTGACCTAACTAGACTATTTGATTTATTGTGCTACCACAAGGTCAAATCTCTAGAGGCTAAATATGACTAAGAGTTCTAATGGTTGCAACTGATAAGAATTGCTTACCTATTAAGCATATAGTGATTTGTTGTGCTATCACAAGGTCATCATCATAAGGTTAATAGGGTCTTAGTCTCTAATAGAATGTCATCAAAATCACCCATCTTTGCATAACAAGTTGTGCAAAATTTCATCAAAAATGAGTGAGAGCTTAAATTAGGATAAAAGACTATATCTAAATTTTAAATGAATGTATGCAATGCTATCATTATTTCTCTATTGTAGAATTAGATGATAAACCATCAAGTTCATGACATACTAGATGCCAATAGGTTCATTGGCCCAAACTTCTTTGATTAGTTTAGAACCATGAGAATTGTTCTCATGGTTAACAAAGTAACAAACCTACTTGAGAAGTAGGTGTGTTCTAAACCATTGTGTCCTAAACCATCTAATAAAATGTGAGAAGATGAGATCTTTATCTCATAAATTAATAAAGATGATGCATTGTATCCCCTACACTTTATGTGCAAATAAGTTGAAGAGACAACATGAATATATGGATATGAGATCCATCATGGCTCATTTAGATGAGATATTTAAGAGCAAGATAAAAAACAATACATCTTCAATACTTTTTGTTGGTGAGATCAATGAAAGAAGAAAACTCATTAGATGGAATCGAAGTGCAAAGTTAAAAGTTAAGAAGGCAGTCAAGAAAATAGAGTCATAATAAGACAAAGGATGATACTTTCATTATTATAATGATAGTTATTATAAGATGAACTACAAATTATCTTGTAGTTAATGCAAATGTGGAGTTTGAGAAGCTTCTAGGATTTTTCACCATTCATATTTATTTGTCAAAAATATACACATCATGGAATTAAGTACTAGATGTGTATATTCTAGTATTAGATACTAGAGGTGAATTTCATAGTATAAGATACTAGATATGTAGCTTATTTTTGCAAGGAGTTTCATATATTGACAAGTAAATGAAGGTTAAATAAATAAGAGTTTGTCCTACATATGTAAAATGGAGCAAAAGTTGCATCATCACTTGTGGAAGACACAAACCTCAATTATTAGCCTTCCAAAGATGTCCTAATGAGGTGTTTGGTTGCTTGATAATGAAGGTTTTTGTTTTAATTTTTAAAATTTGTAAGAAAACTTGTTAAAAGAGGTGTTTGGTAACCATGACAATTTTATGTTTTAAAAGTGATTTTCTTCTTAAACAAAAAAAGAGGGTCTCACCTCTTTCTTTTTTCTTGTGGTCCCCCACTTTGTTTGGTCATGTGTGGTAGTTACTCTTTTTTGTAATCACATCCCTCCAAACATGATAATTTTATGTCATGAGTTGGTTCACTTTTTATTTTAATACAATTTTTTATCATGAAAGTGTACAAAAAATAATCATGCAACCAAACACCCCATAATCCTAGTGATTGCTATTATATCATTTGATAGTTACAAATATTATCTATATTTCTCACTTAAATATATGTTAATTTATTTTGAGCTCATCAAAGTGATAATTGTTTTATAACTTTCAATGGAAAATTGTTTATTAATATAAGATATAGAAGCTCCTATCATATGTGTGAATAATCCTCCTAGGAGGAGTTGGGTTGATGTTGATCAAATCATTCATTGGTATTATAGACATGGTCATATTAATGAGAAAGGACTTGAGAAGCTCCATAAAGATGTATGCATCAATGTAAATGATTTTGAATCATTAACCATATATGAATCTTGTCTTATTGAAAAAAAAAGACCAACTCTTCATTTAGTGTACATAGAGATAGGGCAAATGAGTTATTGTGACTCATACATTTGGATGTATTTTGATCCATGTCTATCAAGCTAAAGGTAGTTTTTCTACTTGATTATTTCATTAATGTTTTCTTTAGGTTTGGATGTGTTTAATGAAGTACAAATTCAAGGCTTTTTTGAGAAATTATCAAACTTTAAGAATGAAGTAAAGAAACTAATATAAAGAGTATTAGAACTCTATGATTAGATCAATGAGGAGAATATTCAAGTATATAATTCACATATTAAGTAAAGGATAATAAAATCTTACCTTAATGGACACCACTTTATATTTCTTTTCTTAATAGAGTAGTTAAAAGGAGAAACCATACCATGTATGACATGGTACGGGTAATGATAACCTTTGCTAAATCTTTTTTCCATTTAGGGGCTATGCACTCAATATAGCCACTTTATATTTTTAACTAGGGTACATTTTAAGTCTATTCCAATTACACCATAAAAGATATAAAAGAGGCTAAAGCTTGACCTTAAGCTTGTTAAGGTTTTGAAATGTCCAGCTCTTATGAAGAGGTTTAACCATAAATAGTTGAAATAAAAGACTGAGAAGTATTGGATTGTGGAATATCCTAAGAAAAATTGTGACATTAATTCTACCACCTTTATGGACAAAGGGTATATGTTGCTTACATACTATATTCTTAGAGGAAGAGTTCCTCCTTAAAGGAAGACAATATGAGCAAAAGGTAGAGTTAGAAGATCTTCCAATTCTATAACCCAATGATACTTTTATTGAGGTACTAGTTGAGAGTTACATAGGTGATTTGTAGGTCTTTACTTGTCCCCATTCAACTTGATATATAGGTGGGACATATCTTAGATGTAAGAAGTGAGACACAATAAAGTGAAGATGCTGATCTAAGGACCTATGAAGATGTAATATAATATATTGATTCCAAAAATAGAAAGAGATAATAAAATTTAAAATAAACTTTATCTATTCTAACTGAACTTGGTAGATACATCTAAGGGTAGAGTACTCATTAGGTGTAAATAGATCTTTAAAGGATACATTAGAGTGGATTGGAAGGTAGAGACCATTTAGGCATAGATGGTAAAAAAGAATATCATCTAAGTTAAGGAGTTGACAATGATAAGACCTGTTACCAGTTGTTATGGTTCAATCCATTCAAATTTTAATTGCTGCATACTATGACTATGAGATATGCCAATTGAATGTTATTACAAGTTTTCCCTATAGTAATCTTGAGGAAGATGTGTATTGATATAGCCTTAGAAAATTAAGTACTAAAAACATCTAGATAGTGTATATGTTGTTAAGATCCATTCATAAACTAAAATAATCTTCTCATAACTTGAATATAAGATTGATGAGATTAAATCTTATAAATTCATTAAGAGTGAAGGGGAGTCATGTGTGTACAAAAAGATAAATGTGAGTGCTATAACTATTTTTGGCATTTCATGTGGATAATATATTGCTCATTGGGAATGATGTAGGCATGTTATCATCAATGAAAACCTGGCTATAAAATTATTTCATGTGAATAATATATTGCTCCTTGTCTATTCCATCGCTTGTAGGTGTCTACAAAATTGGACTCTTACCTTGGGTGGAGTCCGTGTGTAAGGTGCAACATTGCTCTTCATCTTTATAAAATAAAATTTTAATTGACAAAAATCCGAAATATAATTTTATCACAATATTTACATGGCACTTTTTTTTCTACCATGGAGAGCAAGTTGCAATGTGCCCATGTCGGATTATTCTAAGTCGCACTGGAAGTTTGAGTTGTGTGGCTTGGAGAAGACATCTTTAATTAAAGTAAATAAATAGATAATTAAGCCCTAAAAATTATCACACTAATAGGGTGTTTGGCTGCATGATAATTTTTTGTACACTTTCATGATGAAAAATTGTATTAAAATAAAAGTGAACCAACTCATGACATAAAATTATCATGTTTGGAGGGATGTTATTACAAAAAAGAGTAACTACCACACATGACCAAACAAAGTGGGGGGGACCACAAGAAAAAAGAAAGAGGTGAGACCCTCTTTTTTTGTTTAAGAAGAAAATCACTTTTAAAACATAAAATTGTCATAATTACCAAACACCTCTTTTAACAAGTTTTCTTACAATTTTTAATAATTAAAACAAAAACCTTCATTATCATGCAACCAAACACCCCATAAGTAAACACAAAAATACTAACTAATTATAATAAGAGAAAGACAAATAAACTTAATGAAGTTTAAGACTTTAACTAATGAACTACTTAAATAATTAAACTAATGAACTAATTAAATAAATATTAAACTAATTAAATAATTAAACTAATGAACTAATTGAATAACTAATCAAATAATTAAATAATTTAACTAAAATATTTAAAGAGTGAAAGTAGAAGAAGGAAAGCACAAGAGGAGAGAAGTGAGGAGAAATAACATCCCTTGGGGGCCTTAAATAAGCCCCCAATAAGCAAGGGAGGGGGGCATCAAAGCCTCCCCCGCAGGCAACAGTCACAATTGGGTCGCATGACCCCACGACCCAGCCACGACCCCACGATAGAGTTGGCCTGATTAGATCGTGGTTGGGCTGGTCACCGAGAAAATCGGTCGGTTGGGACCCGTAACATGGCTTTGTCCTAGTATTCCATGGATAAATAAACTACAGTTCCAGTTTGATTAGAGAATTAAAATAATATTAATTTAGATATTGATATTTTTTAGAAAATAGTGCATGGATATCAAAGTTGATGCAGCTGGACACTTATTATAATTTATGTTTTATTTATACTACAAATTTTAAAAAAAAATTAATGGCCAAACATTTTATGGTCAACATCAATTTCAAAATTAATAGTGAAAGTTGTAATACTGTTACCAAACAATTGGTAATAGCCATAATTTCAAGCAAAAGTTTTCAATGAAAATATCTATGGGGTGTTTGGTTGCATTTTAATTTTTAAAAAGGTTTCATGATAAAAAATTATATTAAAATACCAAACATGATAATTTTTAAAAGTGAAAATGTGACAATGAATGTGTTTGGCAAAAACATTTTAATTTTTAAAAATGATAATGAGGTGTTTGGTAGCATTTTAAACTCAATTTTCATCAACTTCATAAACATCGAAAAACAAGCGTTTCATACCAAACAAATTTAGAAATTCACAAGATCATGGAAATGACAAAATATTCATGTCATACAAGAATTCAATCATCTAAAAATATATAATTACAATCTATGATACCTAACATAATCTTCCCACATTTCTTTTGCTATATTATCTCGAAGAAGCTTTTCAAGACGTCTTTGCTCATTTGTGCTTGAATTTCTTCTAACATTATCTTCATTCCTGATTCTTTCTTGTCTTCTTTGTTCTATATCTCCATCAATTGCAATCCCTTGCTCATTCTCAATATCAATCCACAATGTGTCTTTTCCACCGGTAAAATCTCTAATAAAATTATGTAGCATGCAAGCAGCAACAACTAATTTTGGTTGTACATCTAATGGATATTGCAAGGGACTTTGAAAAATTTTGAAGCACTCTTTTAGAACACCAAACATTTGCTCAATAACATTTCTAAGTGATGAATGACGTAAATTGAATAATTCCTTATAATCTTGTGGAGCAATATAGTTTGGCCCAAATTCTTTAAGATGATACCGTACTCCACGATAAGGAGCCAAAAATTGATTTGTATTTGCATAGGCAGCATCCATAAGATAATATTTTCTTAGCATAAATAAATAAATATTAATGCATGACACAAAAATTAATAAACAATGATAGTGTAAAAAAATTTATACCTTCTGGGACATAAAATCCTTCGTGCAATGCATTCATCAAAACAATAGAATCAAGTGTAGATCCTTCCCAAACGGCATTTACATAAAGAAATTTCATATCAAAAGAGCATACAACCATGATATTTTGAGATAAATTGCCTTTGCGATTTCTATAATGAAGTTTGTCTTCATTAGGCACTTCCACATTTATATGCGATCCATCTATAGCTCCAATACAATCCTAAAATATTAAAAATTATGTTAACAATAGAATAAATAAAACTTAACTACAAATTAACAAGATGTCACTTTTACCTTGAAAAATCGGAAATAGCGTCGATGAACAATGTAACTTGGAATTTCTGGAGGAGGTAAACATATATAACGAGGTGTCATTGTAGTAAATGCATCAAGAACTTTGTTAAAATATCGACTGATTGTTTCTCCTGAATGTTAAAATCTACCTTGCACAATTCAATTAGAAGCTCATGTGCCGATAATATATAAGCATGTGATAACAATCTCCTCAACATAAACATTCATACTTTCTTTAAGTAAATTTGCTTCTCTTAGATAATTGCATAACTCTTTAAAAATATTTTGATCCATTCGACAATATTGTCGAAAAACAACTGGAGAACCATTTATCAACTCTTTGATGAATTCTTTTCTTGTGAGAACTGAATTTCTAATCCGTCCTTGTGGAGTTTCAAATCTTCTTTCCACATGATTCAACCAAATTTAAGGTTGAGTTGTAGAATACACTTCTACGTGTAATGAAATATTCTTCTTCATGATCTAATTTTTCAAAATCATCGTGATCAAATGACTCGTTGTCCATGCTATCTAAAACACAATGTCATCAATACAAGAGAAATATAAGACATAATTCATCGGTCTTAAAATGTACCAACATAAGTAATTCATCATAATTCATCATAGTCTTAAAATGTACCAACATAAGTAACCAAAGACAGAGTTTACAACATTATTTAAGAATAACAAGTCCATTAAAAAAAGTTACAAGTACTATAATACTATTTTCCTAATTCTAACTTAATCCACTCAAGTCGTGTCTCCTCATCCATCTTTAAAAATGTAGCAAATGCTGATCCATTCCTAATAATATTGCTAACTTTTGCTTTTTCAGCAGCAGATAATTGTGGCATCATCATAACAATTTCCATAGCTTCTTATATCATAGCAATACTAGCTGGAACATGCATTTACTTATATTCCTCTCTAGCAGCATGGATGGCCTCAACAATACTAGTCTCATCAGTTGTCCTACTCTTCTTGCTCCGTGACTTGCCCTTTTCTTTACTTGAACTTCTTTTAGGAACAGGAGGACTAGATGCTGCACTATCTTCTTAATCTGAAATTAATTGCATAGAATGTGGAGGACTAGAATGAAGCTCTTTACTTTTACTTGATGAATCAGGTCGAGAGAGTGTGGTTATTTGTCTTCTTTCATCTACCTTTGAATCTAAAATAAATAAAAGTGACTAAATAATATATTTAATTCAAATATTTTTAATAAAAAATTTAATATAGCTTACCATCAAAGAGTTCAAACCATTGGTTGTATAGTGGATCTGGCTTATTTCTCCACTTTTTTGCTTCCTTGTTGTGCTGATCCAAGAAAAAAAATGTTAAAAATAGATATCAAATTAGAAAATCAACTAATTACAATGAAATAAAGGATATCACCTTGATATAAGTATCCCAAATATCATCTGTCGTTTCCACCATATTTGTTACTGGATTCCAACCAAACCCACTTTGTTTCAATATGTCCTTAAGAACTCCATACTCTCTTTTCATCACTTGAACTCATGCTTTAAGTTGATTGATAGAAGTAGTTAACTTAAATTTTATTTGAAATGCATTAAGCATAGATAACCATGCTTCTAGTTTCCATCCATTATCTGCCTTTTTGCCAGCAAATTGTTGCTCAAGTAATAACTCAGTAAAATATTCTTTACGTGATTTATCCCATTGCAGACGACCCGTAGAAAATGACTCAATCTGAGACATCTATGTACAATTCTATGTATTAAAAAATAAAATATAAAAATTATAATAAAGAAACAAGGTTAATGAAGTTTTTCATGCATATCCAAACTATACATCTATATCGTACATTCCAGGCAAATAAACACTACAAAAGAAGTGAAAATTGAGAAACCAATCATCCGCTTATTATAAGATGAGTTGAGTCAGAACATATTAAACTTTTAATAAGTCAAGCTCAAACAAACATCAAGTCGAGCTCAAACAAACATATTAACTGATGTCTACATTTGCACTCCAAGAGCCTGTTTGGCACCAAAAAAGAAGAAGATGGTCTCTTATCTACATCTTTCTCTCTGCAGGTTAATAAAAATTTTGCAAATTATTTATGAGACCAGGAAGAGTCTTGGTAGCTCGAATCAATTTATGAGTCTAAATCACCTCCAGGCTTGTGGGCATGTAAAAATACAAGTAACAGAAGTGATAAAAAAATACATGCAATACACCTTAGCAGAATTACACCTAATGGGACACCTTAGCAGAATTACACCTAGGATATTTATGGATGACTATGACTCATCCTTGCTGATGAACCCCTAATGGGACACCTTAGCAGAATTACACCTGATCAAGCATATATACAAACATTTGCAACTGATCTCACTCTCATTTTGCCAAAGATACTGAATAACATGCAATGCCCAAGAGTCTTAAACTTTTATCATACATGGAAGGATATTAGTAATACCTAAAAAGCCAAATTTCTCTATCATCTTGATGAGTTTGACAAAAACTTCTTTTGGTTTGACCTTTCTATCTATCTTCATCTTAAATGAACTGTTGCCTGGTTTCTGAGTCAGCTTAAAAAAAGCAAAAAAGAAGATTGCCAGAGAGATGCCTACTGCAGCAAAATCTGATGGAATTCGCGAAGCTATAATGCTCTGTTCTTTTGTAAAAGGGACATTGATGAAGTACCAGGTATGTTTGTCCTATAAGCACATGACCACCCTTGAGCAGTAACTAACGGCAACAACATGACCACAAGCCTATGAAGTCAAAGTATCAGTGGACATATGTAAAATGAAATACAAGCGAAGTATTATAGTTGTCTATGTGGGTGCTTAAGTGCCAAGACTCACCCCCCGATAGGTCAAATGAATATTTCCTGTATCGAAGAATATCCAGATCAGAACTGAACTCCTATTCTGAACTGGATCAAGACCAAATGGAGGTTTAGCCCATTCACAGGAAGCCCAAGATCATTCGAGATTGGACCAATCATGGTACACTGAGGTCAAGTCAGCCCGAGTCTGGTTGGAATTAGCCGATCTGCTGATGCCAAGCTAGGATAGGCTGATCCTGGCACAGGACTGGCCGATGCAGGTCCAATCAGGTCTACTTTGTCTCATGATTAGTTGATTCAGGCTGATCTTTGTTGTCCCGATCTATTTCAACTGGATTCTCTTCAATCCAATCCAGATTGTCTGGTCTTGGTACAAAATTGGCAATCCTATCTGTAAATTGGACTGAGACCCCCCACCCACAAAGCAATGAGGGAAAAGGATCTGGTTGGGGCCTGATGCTGCAAAATAGAGTATTTCCTTCCCATCTACACCAGCCTCAGCACTCTTGCTCCCATGAGAAAGTTTTATTTTTCATTGCCCAACTTAATGAGCCAATTACAGGTTGAGTAAAAATAACAGTTTTTGTTTGGGACCATCCAAATGTTCAACCACCATTTCTATTTGGGATTATACAGATATTATTTTCATGAATTAATTAATTGCTCTCCAATACTAATAACTGACCTGGCGATGATAGTGATCATTTATACTTTTTTTATATTCTCACTTTATTTGACCTGATCAACCAGACATCTTTTTGACGCATCATATTTTCCTACTCCATATAGGCATGTCTCAGTAATAGGCTTTAATGTGCATAGTGTAACAGGTTCAGATCTCCATGAGACATTAGACCAATTAGTATAAGACCAAGCTTTTGATTCTGAAATGTGTGTTTTCCAATTCTGGGCGGTGGAAGTGTCTGGATTTTCAGACGTTTCAGTTAGTCTTGCTTCAAACTAATAAAGAAAGATGTGTCCGTAGAAAGAAAGCACACCATGTTCGATAATGCAACCCCTACTCAAATCTGTCCATTCTACAGAACATAAAAAGAAAAGCAATCTTCTTTCCTCACAAATGTCACTAAATGCATTTATGCATAAAAAATCATATGATTGAGTTTTCAATCTGCATAAGGACCTTTGGATCTTCTTCTCCATTCTGGTCTAGATCAATTAACCGAACATTTATTCTAGTGGCTTATGGTTTATTCAGCAGCAGTGACGTCTGCGCAGGCAAGAGCTCAAGAGGAGACTTGCTCCATCTGTGTCGACAGCCATGGATCGAAGTCGGAAACCAGAGGTTTCTCGAGGAGGAGCCCAGCCTTCTATTTTGTAAAATTATTATTACCTCTGCCGGAAGGTCGGAAACCCTTGAAGAAGGGGGTAGAGAGGATGCAGTCGCTGCCGCCACCGCGAGAGGAGCCGGGGATGTGCCGCCGCAGCCACTACCGCCGCCGCAGCCACTACCGCCGCCGCCGTAGTGGCGGAGAGGGCTTCGCGAGGGCTTCGCGAGACGCTGAGTTTCACTTTCAAAAAAAAAATGGTCTCGTCCACTTTTTTTTTACGATGCCCCTTCGGTGAAAAACGTTTTTAAAATAAAAAACGATAGGATGAGCCGAACAAAACTTCAATGTCACTTTCATTACAATTTTTTAAAAAAATGACTATTATCACGCAACCAAACACCCCATTAGTTACAATTATTAACATACAAAGTCTCATTATATTAAAATAATAATTATTCTTTAAATTAAAAGTTACAAGATAGAGAAATTCATTTTTGAAACAACATAATCTTCTTCTTAGCCTATTTAAATAATGTAAGAAATTAATCTTACTAAACAAAGTAACTTTAATAGAAGTATTGTAGAAGCTCATTTTATTAAATGCATATTTGTATTAGGAGCTATATCAGCAGATGCCAGAAATTATTTTACCAAGTAATTTTTTTTTTAAAGGCTGTATCATGATTCAGGAATGGCAGAAATAACGTAGCAGTGCCAAAATTATCTAGAGATTATTACATAGCAAATATATCTGATTTTGACAAGGCACATTACAGAAAAATATAAAAAAGCAGTTGTCTTCGGAGAAAACAACTATGTCACATTTTCAATTTCTAACGAAAAATATGTTCCGAGTGATTAAGTTTTTCTGATCTTTTAGATGCATACATTGGACCTTTACTTCTAGGGCTGAAAATGGGTCAAATTCGGTGACAAAATCACCAAAATCAGATTCAAGGGTTAAGATATTCTAATTTCAATTCTGAAAATTTTAGAGCCACTATATTTCGATTCTGATCAAATTTTGTTATTAGAATTAGAGCTAAATCAGATAACTTTTGACATATATATTACACATTAATTTTTATTCAAAAATAAATTAATAATTTACATATTATTATTAAATTTTGATATAATCATTTTAAAACTTTATTTTTACTATTTTATCAATTTATGTATTCATTTTTATGCTTTAATTTATTAATTATATTTATTTTTATTTATTTTTTATTGAAATTAGATAAAAATAGAATAAATTGATTCTGCTTATGATTCCAATAAATTATTAAAAATTCAATTTTGAAAGCTTATAAAATATAAAAAACTTAGTTTCAAGTCGGTTAATTTTTATAAGAATTGAAGTGAAATTTAAGAATATCTGATTCAATTTACACCCCCAATAGTCCAGGCCGATTTTTTTATTTAATTTAGGTGTAAAAACATTTATTAATTTTCTAATTGGTTAATGAGGTGTTTGGTTGCGTGATAATTTTTTGTACACTTTTATGATAACAAATTGTATTAAAATAAAAAATGAACCAACTCATGACATAAAATTATCATGTTTGAAAAGATGTGATAACAAAAAAGAGTAACACCATACATGACCAAACAAAACGGGGACTACAAGAAAAAAAATAAAGAGGTGAAATTCTTTTTTTTTTAAAGAAGTAAATCACTTTCAAAATATAAAATTGTCATAGTTGCCTATCACCTCTTTTAGCAAATTTTCTTATAATTTTTAAAAATTAAGATAAAAATCTTAGTTATCATGCAACCAAACACCAAAACCCGTAATCTCTGTGACGTAAGTGAAGTTCTAACGTTCAAGGATATTCTTTTGAAGTCCTCTATTCACTTCTATATTACTAAACGATAATATTTACGAAGTTGAAGGCAAAACTGTCAGGTTCCTTCATCAGTATCGTTGATCATAATGTTAGTGTATATAAATAGGACGACTAAGGCAGACAAAAAGATGCGCTGGGTGGAAGTGGAACCGTGGAAGGCAGGAGAAGCAAGCAACAGCCGCTTCCATTTTCCGTCTCTTCCCTTTAAACTGCAAGGACCTCTTCACTCTTCTCCGCGCGCACACTCCCAGGCCCTCCTTCAGGATCGATCCCCCGCCGTCCTGTTTCCCGGTGACCGACAAACCCTGCCGCCCGCTCTTCGATGCGCTTCGCGCGCCATTCGTCGGTTACGGGGGAGAGAAGAGTCTTTGTTGCCGGTAATCTCGTCGCCGGCACCCTGGGCGATTGCTCTCCTTCCCGCTCCTGTTTACGGGCATGGCAAACCAACCGCCGCCCGAGGGCATAGGCGACGATTTCTTCGAGCAGATATTCGCCATGCCTACCTCCTACGGCGGGGGAGGGGGAGTCGCCGGAGGGGGTGCGCCTAGCGATGCCCACCTCACCGGGATGGTCCTGCAACTGAGCTCCAGGGAAGGCGGTGGCGGAGCCTCATCCTCCACAGGCAGCGGGGGGCTGCCCCGCGGGGGCATGTTCCCTCTGGCGCTTAGCCTTGAGCAGGGAAAGGGTGGTGGATACACCAAGGCGGATGACGCAAGCTCCGGCGGTGGCAAGCGTTACATAGAGGAGCAGACGGCTGGCAGCCTGGCTTCTGATGTGGGAAGGCCGTCCTCAGCGAAGTCGGTGAGTGGACAATAGGGCGGCGGGTTCGTCCCCCCCGTGCGGCCGATCTCCCTTCCTTTCTCCCATTTTTAGAGTCGAAATGACATTCGCGTCCCCTCCGCGATTTGCGTGAAAGAGGGACTGCTTCGTCATATCGTTTTTGGAGTTGCAGAGCAGACGCAGACTCCTGTATCCGCTCCCACTACCTTTGCTTTCTTTTAATCTATTCATGCTGCTTGTGTGCAGGAGTTGGAGGCTGTGCGGCTGGGGAGCCCTTTCCCATCCTTCGCTCACGTGTCGCCGTCAGCTGCGGCGGAGCACCTTCCTTTTGTTCGCTCCACGCCCCCTCCGCCCCCTCCTCCTCAGGTTTCCTCCCTTCCCGCACACGCTCTAGCAAACCCACACAGGGGGCTGCAGTTTTCTTGGATTCATATATCGTTGAAGAAGATTGATTCCTAGGCGAGCCTATGGATCGTATGCTTGTCTAATTTGAGCCTTCTCTCTCATATGATTATATATATTAAATATCGTCTGTGCTTATTTTTGTTGCATGTTTGTATGCTTTACCTTAGTGCTATGATGTCTGCAGGTTTTCCATGGGCAGCCGGGAGCTGCGTGCGTTGCACAGCACCCACCAGCACCCCGGCCTAGGGTGCGTGCAAGGAGGGGTCAAGCTACTGATCCACACAGTATTGCTGAGAGGGTAATCTTCTATATCATATTATTCATATATAATCTTCTAACTCAGGTGCTACATGTGGAAAATAGGATTGCTACTAGTACTGCTTATGATTGTCGCTGATGTCTATACATAGACATCGTCCTTCATCATTTGTCTTGTTTCGTAGCTTGCCTATGATGGCCTTAGTTACTTTTCCCTTCATTCTGATTATTAATAAAGGGCACCTCATGCGCTTCTATGAGATAAAGGGCCTGAGCAGGAGAAGCATCTTGTTAATTCTGTTTTTGAATGGTTGTATGTTTGCACATAACATTGACGAGGTATCATTGAAAATTGAGGAAATCAACTCCCACCCCCATGTTTGGCGTATGAATTTTTTTTTTGTCCCAACTGTCCCATTCATTATTTTTTAATCCTACTATCATAAATTAATCAACTCCCGCCCCTACTGTACACTAACACCGTCAGTAGACCTCACGTTGAAAATAGCTTTCCCATTTTACCCTCTTTTTAATACCGCCGGCCTATTCTCTTGGTTCTGGCGATTTTTTCTTAAAAGAAAATTCCACCGGCCTGCTTTTCCTGGCCCCCTTGCAGAACCATCGCATTCATTTTATGTAATTAGTTAAAAATATGAGAGCTGAATATTTTTTTTTAAAACGCCATGTCTGTTAAAAATCATGTAAAATCTGTAAAATCTGTAAAAATCTGTTAAAGATCTGCATTAAAAATCTGTATAAAAAGCTGAATAATTTTTGAACGTTGAAAACATCATTTTAAAAATCTGTAAAATATGCATTACTTAATAAATATTGAATCACACTAATGTCAAAAATCTGTTTACAGACAATCTTCTGCATTAAAATTCTGTTATAAAGCTGAAGAAAATGCGCAAGTAAATCTATTTACAGACAATCTTCCGCATTAAAAATCTTCTCCGTAACTTGACACGTAATGAAGAAAATACGCAAGTAATAACCTAAAAATCACAACCACACATATTATACCCCACATAAAATCTGTAGCTTGACACCTCTGTGCAACATACAAAAGGGTCTCCATGAGCTTCAAAATCCAATTCTCCGTGAGCTTCAAAAACCCCACATAACAAAGCTGCACAGCGGTTAGAAAAAAAAAACTCAAGAATAAGTCAAACATAAACGTGGCACCATCCAATTCTGGGTCTCCATGAGCTTCAAAATCTTCGAAAAGCATAGTTCAAACAGAAAATTAACATTGTTTTACAATTGACCCCTCAGTTCTGGAACAACCAACTACAAACATCTCATAGTTTAGTTCAAGCACAACTAGATTCATCTGATACAACTTCATGAACACCACCTTCATCCTCTTTGATATCTAAGAAAGAAAATGCACAATTTTACAACATGGAAGATATTCAGAATGACTATAACCAATTGAAGACCACACAACACCAAACGGAGAGAGTACCTGCTACAACTTCACTGTCAAAGATGGACCTAGCGCAAGCAATCACCTACGAATGCCAATCGCTCAGGAAAGCTGAAAAATCCAGCACCACGCAGTCTTAATTATCTCAATGCTTAAATTTCATGATCTCAAAATAGAGGACGCAAAACAATGTAATTTAATAAAAAAGATGGACGATCTGGCTGCGGATCTGGTCGCCTTATTCTCCCTTCTAGATCGCTCCTTTCCGGTGATTCATACATACGTCTTTCACCGTCTAAAAACGCCTCTGCGGAAGGGGAAGACGCCTCTGCGGATCTGGCTGCGGAAGGGGAAGACGCACCTGCAAATCGTGAGGGTTCCGCAAATCGGGGAAGACGCCTCTGCGGATCTGGCTGCGGAAGGGGAAGACGCACCTGCAAATCGTGAGGGTTCCGCAAATCGCGAGGGGACTTCTCGAGGGGACTTCGCGAGGGTTCCGCAAATCGCCTGCGGGAAGGGAACTTCGTGAGGCCGTTTCTGTTGCGAAGGAGGAGTTCGAGCGCGCGAGGCCGTTTCTGTCGCGAAGGAGGAGTCCGAGCGCGGAAGGAGGAGTCCGAGTGCGGAGTCCGAGCGCGGGGCGAAGGAGGAGTTCGCGAGGGTTCCGAGCGCGCCGCTTCTCCGCGAAGGAGGAGTTCGCGAGAGCTCGCGAGGGTTCCGTGGGTTCGATGGAGGGCAATTTCGGATATGCAAATTAGGGATCAAGTGAGATAACGGCGGGGACATGAAAATTTGATTCCATCAAACGTTGGGACTTTTAAATAAGTATGTAAACGGTGGGACTTTTAAATAATTTTATGGACGTAATAGGACCTAGAATTAAAATCCCCTTGAAAATTTGAACATGTCATAGATATTGTCTCATTTCTCAGCATGTGTAAGTATATAAGTCTTACATACATAACTTATTCATTTTATTGCTTACTTTTGATCATCAACATCATAATCTTTTCATTGCAGGATGCTTCCCGATTCCTAACTTTAGCAATTATCTCATGTGAAGATTTCATCCGCTAAGCAATTTATTGGTCTTTGTACAGCATTTATAGCTGTTTCATTTAAGCTTATGTGGCACTTGTTTGGCCTTCAGATCATACCTGACCACTGCTGCACTGTAAAATTTTGTTAAAGTAACTTTTATCGTACTCAGAAATGTTTACTAATTGTTCAAAATTATTTTTGGTTGTGTTACTGTTCACAATGGCATATTTAGTTCCTCTTGGATGACTATGCTAAACTGGTTTTATCCGGTCACTCTTGACTCTACCATGTTTGTCCTTTTATGCAGCAACGCAGGGAGAGGATAGCGGAAAGAATTAGAGCCTTGCAAGAATTAGTCCCAAACACCAACAAGGTTACTGTTCTAAATTGACATGCCTCTGAATTTTGTTTAATTAATTTTGAAATGCTTATTGTGTGTAAAAATAATCTAAATTTGGCACTGACAGCTATGTGTCATATGCAATGGCAATTACATGCTTTCATGTCATTGGTTAGTGGCCATACAAGAATTTATCTGAATGTGCATATTTTGATTTAAGCCTTCGGACTTTATAATCTGTTGATGTCCTTTGATCTACTTTCTTTAGTTGGGATGTTCAATGTCCGATGAGAGCATGATTAAGAGTTCTTATATGCAAATGTTTTTTTTCTGTGGATTGTCATTTTCTAAAGTATCAGTGATTATAAATGTCAACCAACAATCATGAATTTGGTTGACCAGACCAGTGCTTAAAATGTAGGCATGTAATGATGTACAATGTACTACGTTTTTTTTTCTCATCAATGTTCTTTGACTTACTCTTAGGAGATAGGATTTATCATACATAAAAACCTGGATAAATATTTTGGTGTCCTATGCATGACTTCTGACAAATTCATGTTTCTCAATATCTTTTCTTTGATGTAAAGGTTTCTTCAAACCACGTTGTTTTTTGAGAAAAAAATGTAGGGAATGTGACTTCAGTTCTTCAATATTATTATAAGAGGCATGTGCCTTAATTGCCTTGACTTTTGCCTCGGTGATTGAGGCAAATCATGTAGTTTAAAAGATTTCCACGTTGGGATTGGTCCCTGGAATCTGCATCAGGATTGGTCAATCCGTTGGAAGCCTTGGCTGATCCTGACATGACTTGGTTTGACTTGGCCCGACTTGGCTGAGACTCAGCCTGAATTAGGCCAGAATTGGCTACTCCAACTGATTCCGAGGTAGGATTAGCAGATTCAGGTTCAGGATCAGCCGATCCTGGTCAATCTCAGCCATGTCTGAGCTGGTAATCGGATGATTCAGGTCTGCGATTGGCTTATCCTGGCTGATTCTAAGCCATGTCTGAGCTGGTAGTCGGATGATTCAGGTTTGTGATTTTCCCATCCTGGCTGATCCTGCCAGATCTAGGCCGAAACCATGTAAAGCTCAAATCGGGTTGCTCTTTTCTTTTTCCTTTGTATCTGATTGGCTTAGCCTGATCTTTATTAATCAATCCTGCAAACCAAATGTGGTTTACTTATAACAAAACTGTGTGGTTTACCTATATGTAAACAGTTGACTATGGATGAATATGATAGAGTATGGATGAATATGATAAATCAGGGTTTAAAACCGCTGATCTCATTGGTACCCTGCTCTAAGTTCTTTATAGTTAACTAATTTAGTTTTTTGAGGATAGACAACATTTAGGTCCTTGATATATGCCTCAAGGAGGCAAGGCAGGGAAGAGATCAGTGCCTTCATCCTTGTTTGCATCATCAAATTTTCTTTCTGAATAGCTAGTCCTTAGAGATAGAATTGTTTACATGAATTTTTCGTAGCTTTAGATGCCATTTATGTTTATGATCCTCACATTACAAGAATGCAATTGTGGCCTAAAATAGGCAATCTTATAGAGTAGTAAGATGCTGGCTATATTATTTTCATGTATATTGGAAGAGATCTCAATGGACATGTTAGAAACAAATGCCATGAATACGAAAATGTTCTCGGAAGTTTTGGATATGAAAATTTAAATGAAGAAGGGAAAAATATTCTAGAGTTTGCTATGGCTTACGATTTATTTTTACTAATACTTATTTATTAAAAGAGAATCTCATTTAATAACATTTAAAAGTGGACAAAATAAAATTCAGATTGACTTTATTTTCACAAGAAAGTCTAATCGGGTTGTTTGTAAGCAAGGTTTGCCGTCTCGGATCTCGGCTTCGTCTGGGGGGGGGGTGGAAGAGAAGAGATCTTGGAGAGATCTCGGGAAAATCTCGGGAGATCGGATCTCGGATTCTCGGATCAAAATGTATATATATAATATGTATAAAATGACAAACATAACATAATATGTTATAAAGATGAGAGTACATCAATGAATTCACATACATTACATGAAAATAAATAACACAACATTTTTACACACTAATTGTGTGAATGAACAATCACAAAACACTCTCAATGTCAAACTTCACTCCCACACCAGCTGTGTGAATGAACAATAAGAAAACACTCTCAAATCTCAATACCAAAAAGATGATTTGTGTGCTTCTGATATATCACTTTGTTGGTCAGTTTGTGATTGTTGTGCCACAAAATCACCAACAAAATCACAATATTCAACCCATGACATATGATACTGACGATCTCCCTCTCGTGATAAATTGAATCTTTGTTGATAAGAATCAGAGATGTTTGAAGAGTCATCTTGTGTTGTATATCCATAGCCATAAGGACCATGACTATGACCATAACCATAATAACTATTGTCATAATGTATGTTTGAAGGAATATGTTCACTTGCAATATGTCTATATCCATATGAAGATTCATCTCCTTCATTATAAAATGCATGTGAAGAATCTTGTTGCATTTCCCCATATCCATGTCTGTGTCCATATTCATATGATGATGAATCTTGAGAATGTCCATATCCATAATATCCCCTATCAGAAATATTCATTGAACTGAATGTGTGAGAAAGATCATATTCCTCAAGTGATGTGACGAACCAACACTCTTCTTCTTGCGTCTATATGTTTTGTCACGTTGATGATGAACTTCCTCAGCAGCATTAGTGGGGAATGGTTGGTTTTCTTCTACGTCATCAGCACCACCATCACGAAGGACATTCTCTCCATCTCCATCATCATCACTTCCGTGTCCATCGGAAGCATCTATATCTGAGGTTGGATCATCATTGTGAAGATGAGTTGACTCAGAAGATGATTGAAGAATTTGTTGTACAGTTGCATCTACATCCATTCCGGTTTCACGTGCAGCACTAACAATTTCTTCAGATGGGCAGCCATCATGTTCATCCATATCATTGTTTGCAACCCACTCGGCATAAGGATTTACTCGATCATCCATGTTATTCTCTCGTAATAGTGCAAAATAATCAAGTGGGTCATCTTCTGGATCACCTCCTTTCTTTTGTTCAGTCTCCATTCTCTTTACCTTCAGCTTCATATTATAATGATAATAAACTAATTTCTTCAACTTTGAATATGACAACCTATTTCTAGGCTTTGTATGTATCAAAGAAAAAGTGCTCCAATTTCTTTCATAAGGAGAAGCTGATGAAGTCTGCGATAAAACTTTGATTGCAAGTTTTCTTAAAGTTGGGGAATCATCTCCGTACATTTTCCACCATTCACCTGAAAGTGAAACAAATAATCATATATTTGTAATTTGAAACAAGTAAGTTGTCTTTTTTATTAAATAATTACTAACCTAGCCACATAGATTCTCTACTTGCAATAGCACTTTTTGTCCCAAAAGAGGCTAATGCATCTCTAAACTTTATAATCTAGTATATAAAAAGATTTAATGTTAATATCAACTTAAAAGATGAAATCTATAAATATCGTAGCGTTACCTCATTTCCAAATTGGCCTTTTCCTTTAGATTTTGGAAACAACTTCTCGTAAACTTGATGAAGTGCTTTAATAAGTGCTTGATTGTCTCCAAGATGTAATTTATACTGATACTTTAGATTGAGAAAATATGCTGTACATGCAAATATTATTATTCAAAATGTTAGTTTTCTACATTTATAACGAAAATTCATACTTTGGGTAAAGGAAGAGAACATACCAGCCTTGTAGATAGGTAGACCTGTAAATGGATTCAGGCAACCCGTTATCTTGCCTGAATCCAAATATGAAAATCAGATTTGGATATTCGATTGGTGGCTTCAAATAAATTACATTTTCGGGTTCGGGTGTACCCGATTTGAAATAGATCCGAGTATTACATGACCGGTTATATTTGAAAACCCGATTGGGGTTCGCTGGACCCGATTGCTCCCTCGCTCCCCTCCCTGCAATCTTCGTCCCCCTCGCTCCCCTCCCTGCAATCTTCTCAGCTCTCGCGCGACTATTCCCCGGCGCCGGCAACCGCCTTTGCACTCCATTCGCACCGCCGCGGCGTCCCCGTCCGCGCTACGCCGCCCCTTCGCCGCGACGCGGGGTGCTCACTCGCCACTCGCCGGCACCGCACGACGCCGTAGCATCTTCTTCCCCGGAAACGGCAGATCTTGCGCACCTCCCGCTCGTAATATTCGTGTCCTTTTAAAAAAGTAAATATTAATTTTCTCCCCCCCCTCTCGTTTATACTCTTATTGAACCCTCCTTCCCCGCCCTAGCCGCCACTCTCTCCCCCTCCTCATTTTTCTCTCGCGCTCCCCCCCTCCCCCGGCGCGCGCCACCTTCGGTGCGCGGCCCGGATGGGATTGGGCGACTCGGATGCACGTAACGGGAAAGGGACTTGAGGTTACCCAATCCGGATGGGATTGCGCCGCCGAGGTGGTTGGACAAGAGGTCGAGCTCCGCGAGGTCGCCGAGATCCGTCCGCATCCCACCCGGGAGATTGCCCGAGAGGCGGTTGTCCGCAAGGCGAGGAGGCGCCGGAGCCGGCAAAGAACGGCGGAGGTCGGGGGTGACGAGGCCGAACGGGGCATTGTGGGAGATGTTGAGGTTCGAAGGCGAGGGAGGTCGCGGGGAGGGCGCCGAGAGGTTGTTGGAATGGAGGTAGAGAGGGTGGAGGGAGGTGGCGACGACGACGGAAATCACGGAGGAGACGCCGGCGGCGACGGCCGGCGGCGGGCGCGCCGCGACCGCCGTGAATGGGGTTTCGTGTTCGCCGGACCGGGGCGGAAGGAGGCGGGGAGGGGCGGCTGCTTACGGACGGGGGGCCGGGGAGGAGTGGCGGGGGCGGGCGCCGCGAGGTCCTGGTAGCCTGGGGCTTCTGGAGCGGCTTGCCGTTGGGTACCGCTGCCGGCTTCTCCACCATATTCCGTAGCAATGGGGTTTACGGGTGGATCCAGATCCAATACCATTTTCGGATTCGGGTTTGGATATAGATCCGAAATCCAATTGCTTATCGGATTTGCTATTCGATTCGGGTTTGCCTTATCGGATTCGGGTTCGGATCCTGGAAGATCCGACCCGAAATGGACCCGTTGACAGCTCTATAGATAGGTGCATCCATTGATTTTGTCCATCTATCATCTATGATCTTATGAACCCATGTGTAATTTCTTGGTGAAGTTTTCTTTATCACGTCCTTCATCACAATGATCGCATGATATACACTACCCATGGTTGGATAATTTTCAGTGTCCATCACTCTCAAAACTTTATACATAGGTTCCATGATCTTTATCGAATCTCTTGCATAATCCCAAAACATAGGATTGCATATGATTTGTTCCACGTTTTTTCCAATAGGAGTGTTTCTGAACTCTGAATTAAACCACTCTGAACAAAGAAAGAAACCTTTCAAAGTATCTTTTTCACGCAACAAACTTTGCAATGCAAGATAATTTGTTGCAAAACGAGTGGCACCGGGTCGAACTAAATCACGTCTACAAGCTTTTCTTACTCGATTCACGACCCAATCATGATTATATATAAAACGTGTAACAATTCGACCCATGTCTATAGCTTTTTTTACCATAGCATTTTTTGCCACATATTCAAACATCAAATCTATGCAATGAGCAGCACATGGTGACCAAAAAAGATTATATTTTGATGCCATAAGTGTTCCGGCATTTTTATAACTACTGACATTATCGGTTATAATTTGTATAACTCTATTTCTTCTAACTTCTTTAATCTTGTCCTCCATCAACTGCATAATGAACTTATGATTCTTCTCTTTACCCTTTGCATCAACAGAATCTAAAAATATGACATTTCCTGCACTATAAACCATAAAGTTAATGATGGACATTCTTGTGGGTCCTGTCCATCCATCACATAAAAGAGAACAACCATGGGTATCCCAATGTGGTTCTAATTTTTTTATTTCTGTTTGCATATTTACAACTAGTTCATCCAAATATTTTTCTAATATGTCTTTGGGTGTGGGAGGTTTGACTGCACGTTCAAGATTTTGTGCTTCAACAATCATATTCTTGAAATGATGATCTCCTACAACATTAGCTGGAATATGATTGAATATAAAGAATTTTGAAACCATTTTACCTAGTGATTCTCTTAAAGGTCCTTTGTTTACCATTTCTTCCATTCTTTTTTGTCGTGCATCATCTGATTTATACAAACTACCTTCTACAGCTGAACCTTTACCAATACCTACTGATCCATGTCCACCACGACGTATGAAGTCAGTTATGCTTCGTTTCATTCGTTTCATTCCACTTCCACTTCCACCTGCAATTCCTGCAGCACCACTACTTCCAGCGCCAATTGTTTGTGAATGTCTTATTTGACGCTCGTACTCATCAATTTGCCATCTAGCTTCAGCAGATGCTTTTGTAATTTCTCGTTGCATTCTTTCCTTAGATCGTTCTTCTTCATCTGACGAGAAATCTTCAGAATGACCACCCATGTGTCGAAGTTCATCCATGACTACTTCTTTTGCCAATTTACTCTTCATAGTTTGTATGTTTTTTTGAGATTTCAATTCTTTCATTTGTTTCCGCACTTCAGGTGGACAAGCCACACATTTACTTACATCTGATTTTTTGTCTCCAATCAAATGGTTTTTCAATCTAGTAACCCCACCTGCTTGCATTATTTTTCCACAAAAGTTACATTTAGAACCCTTATTACCAACGAGAGTTCCATATTGCCAGCCTATGTTATTAGTAGACATCTTCCTTCAGCAATTAAAAATATAAAGATATTTAATAGTCTTACTCTTACCTAATAGAAAATTTGCAATAAGAAGGTGATTAACAATTAAAATTGTTTCTAATATATATTCTGCAATGTGCACCGAGATATTAGTTTATTAAGATAGTATATATTATGATGATATTATATATTAGATGTATTTGAATGTTATTATAATATATGTTAAGGCGATATTATATATTAACTTTATATATGAACTTTATATATGAACTTTATATATTATGATGATATTATATATTAAGTTTATATATTACTATTATTTATAAATTTTTTGGCGATATTATATATTAAGGCGATATTATATATTAACTTTATGTATTAACTTTATATATTATGACGATATTATATATTAAGTTTTTATATTACTATTATATATAAATTTTATGGTAATATTATAAATTATATATTTTATTGTATAAATTTTTATATATTTAAACAAAAAATACCAAGAGAAGTATCTATAAATATTTACATCATATTTAAAAAATGTTATCATATTTAAACGGTACAATATCTTATTATATTTTAAAGAAATATATTAATTTATATTGTGTTAATAAAGTTAAAAAGATTATTTGTATTATTAATATAGTAATTTATCATTATAATATATACTTTACAATGTGCATCTATATACCTAATTAACATTTAAAAGTATATAATATATTTTATAGGTTAAATTTTATTTTTAACATATATAGCATTAAATATTTTCATAAAATATAATAAAATACATGTAATATTTTAGTTACTTATAATCGTTGTGTTGTGTTTTTTAATGAAAATTTAGTATATTTAATTTATTAAGTAGAATAAAATTAAAATATTGATTAATATTCAATAATTTTATTACGTACAAATTTTATATAATGTTAATATAATTAATCTTTTTAACATTATAGTAGAAACTTAAAGGTTTCTGAAATATATTAACATTTAACAAATTATATAATCTTTTTATATGTTTTAATATTTTTATAATCTTTTTACATAATCCTTTTTAGTAATATAAAAATATATGTAAAATATAAAAAGAAATATTAAAATCTGTGTATTATATTCATATAATGTTGTTGGTATAAATATTAAAAAAATAAATTAATACTTAATATTTAGTGATACATAATATTTTATATTATATGCATATTTGACATAATGTCTCTCTTAATAATATAATGTAATCTACAAACTTAAAAACCTAAGAAATATATTAACATTTAATAAATTACATTATATTTTTTATTTTTTAATATTGTTATAGTTTTTTTCAATAAATTTTTTTAAGTAATATAAAAAACCTACGTAAAAGATAAAAAATAAATATTAAAAGATGTGTAGTATATTGAAACATTGTTATTAGATTAATATAAAAAATAAATTAATACCTATGTTATCAATTTCATATTTTATTTATTCATTCAAAGTAAAAAAAATTCATTTAATTAAGATATATATAAATTAATAGACTTAGATTTACTTGAAATTATATATATGCCTGGTAATTATATTTTTATATAAATATTTTATGATATATATATGATGTAAGATATTATATATTAATAAATATTAATTTAGTAACTTGTATGAATATATTACATAGGTTTTCATATTTATTTTTTATATTTTACGTTGATTTAAATCTTAGTTAAAAATATTATAAATACATAATATATATTAAATCAATGTTACTATGGTAAATATTAAAAATAAATTAATACTTTAAAATTAATATTAAATTAATACTTTAAATACTTTATATTTATTTTTTAAGTATTAAATTCATTTTTTAATTAATATTTAATATTTTACGTAACTTAAATACTTTAAATACTTTATATTTATTAATACAGAAATTAATACTTTAAATATTTTAAATACTTTATATTTATTAATACAGAAATTAATACTTTAAATACTTTATATACTTTAAATAATACTTTAAATACTTAATATCAAAGTATTTAATGTTTTACGTAACTTAAATACTTTAAATACTTTAATTTCTTAATAAAGAAATTAATACTTTAAATACTTTATAATTATTTTTTTAAGTATTAAATTGATTTTTAAATTAATACTTAATATTTTACGTAACTTCTAAATTAATACTTAAGATTTAAATAAATTTTAAATCTTAGTTAAAAATATTATAAACACTTAATATATACTTAATCCAACTATAACAAATATATAAATATAACTTAATATTTAATAATTATATATATAAATTAACTTTAACTAATCGACGGTTAACGTCGATTAGTTAACGTTAATTAAAAAAAAACTTACCTCAAAAGCCCTCCCGAGCGGTCGAGCCCCGACGCGATGAGGCAAGCCCGCGGCGTCTTCTCCTCTCCCTGCGAACGCGATGCCGGAGGTCTCCTCTCCCTGCCAACGCGATGCCGGAGTTGCCGCCGGAGGTCGCCGCTGCCGTCAGAGCCGTTGGACGCCGCCGTGACGAACGCAGAGCGAAGACGGTGCCGCTGCTGCCGTGACAGCCGGAGCGGAGCTTGGAGACGAGGGAGCGAGCGTCGCAGGTAGGTCTCTCCTACCCTCCTTCCTCCTATGCGTTCATTCAGGAACCGACGAGGGGTTTTAAACACCCCCGTTAGGATCCTTTCCGTGCGGTGTGAGGGCCTGAGGAGGTCGTTGGCCGATCGGCTGCCGGTGCCGGCAGCTTCCTTTGTTCTTTCCCGCCGGCCGCAACAAGGCATTTTTGCCTCTTTACACCCGCGAGAAGCTTGGCCACCTGTTTCGGGGGTCTCGGATCTCGCTGTGCCCGCGAGATCGAGAATCTCGCGAGATGGCGAACCATGGTTCCAGTTTTCTATTATGACCTTCTCAAGTGTCATCAATTATAATAATATCATCTGCGAACATCATGCACCAAGGTAAACTCTCTTATATGTTTTTAGTTATTTCATTCATGACAAGGACAAAGAGATATATTATAAGCTTATAGTAGATCATTAGTGTAGCTCGATTGACACAAGAAATGCTCCTAACTCCTCACCTGTGGAGAAAACTTGAGCGGTCGCACTATCGTACATGTCCCTGATTATGTTAATGAATCTACTGGGTATATTCTTTTTTAACACCTACCAAAGAACCTCTCTTGAAACTCAGTTGTAAGCATTTTCTAAATCAAGAAAAACTAAATGATGATCTCTCTTCAAATCTTTATCTCTCAACAAACTTCTTAATGCAAGAAAATGCGTGGTAAATCTTGTTGGACTAGGTCACATTATATTATGACTATCATCAGTACGTTCTTTTATGATGTGTAGGAGTGTAGGATGCCCTTATTTAAATGATGTATCACAAGGGTTATGATAGATAGCGCCTTTCCATTGTTCTTTAGCTTAGAGTTTATGGAGTGTGCGGCATAGAGCACCTAAAATAAGTGTGGTTTGATCTCCGTTAGCTTCTTCTCTGCAGCCTTATAAGAATCTTCATTGTTAGTGACAACCCGAACAAAATCGTTCATGAGGTAAAACAAATACTCGGTGTTTTTTATCTGGCCTAATGTATCATTAGATTTTAAAAATGTGATGCTCTCAGAGTAGCAAACGAGAAAGTTGATAATTAATCTTTTGGTTATTCCTGTCATCCGTCACACATTACAGTGCAACTCTTCTCTTTCTATGTTACTTTGAACTCATCTATTTATGAGACAAACTCATCGTCCTTTGAATCCAACCCACCCTGATAGGTGTATTTCAAACTCGGAACTTTTAATTTTGGTCCAGTCTCAGTGATACCATCAATTATTGTTTAAAAATATGGACTCTTGGCTGCATGGGTAGAGATACCTTCATCAAGTTAAGATAAGATAATGTTATTAATATTTGTTTTAAATTTCAATAACATAAATGAAGACATACAAAATACGTCAAGTATTTGTAAAAATCATTTACATATGGGTTTCACTACCTTCTTTACAACTTCTATTGAAGCCTAAACTTCTTTCAATGCTTGTTTGATACTTTTTTGCTCTTTGTCACTTTGCTTATATATAAGGCAGTGTGCGTCGATGGTTGAATTGACTGCAACCGATGGAACTCACTTTTTTGACCCACTTGTGGTGTATGGTTAGTGCTAAGATCTACATATGACCGTCTAACAGTAGATCCTCTTGCCCCCTTCTTCTCTCCTCATTTTCTCAAGGACCCCTTGCTTTCCCCAACCGCCTTGCCTTGATGCCCATGGACCAGTAGGGTGTTTTTCCCCACCTGCTAGGACGGGGAAGAATGCTTGCAGAGGTGATGAGGTACTAGAGGCATCCACCATGGTCACCTTAGGCGTTGAGGGCCAGAGTGAGGCGTTGAGGTCTCACCTCACATTGCCTTGTCACCTAGGCGACCAAGGTGGTTGTCTCCGATAACATAGATAGACATTCTTGAGTTGTCCAATGTCTGATTTTTCTATTTTGCTTTTTCAGGTCAATTAATTTCTTCCGGAAAAAAAATACCATGGTCATTTATTAAGTGATGGTTGTGGGCTTTTTAAGTACATATAAGAAATGGCATGCTAGTGGGCCTAAAGATATCATGTGTGACTACATTAAGATTTTTATATTTTAGTTTCTGTTGGTGGCATGTTATTAGTGTTGTTACCCATCTCAAAATGGATAGGATTCCAACTTTTCACCATTCTATTAATGATGCAGAAATTTTGGCTTCAGTACTATCTATGTTTTCAAGGTGTCGCCTAGGCAACAAGGCACCCCAGAGGGGGCAAGACGTTGTGTGCCTACGCGCCTATTGCCTTAAATTATCATTTTATATATTTTAATAATAAATAATGTTAATTAAGTGTCAAAATCATATAATTAAGTTGTTTTTGAGTAAAAACCAGTTCTAATAGTTAATCTGACTATAAATTAACATTTTGATTAAATAATAGTTAGGGTTAAATGATTTATTAAGTGTTTACTAATAGTTAATAGAATTTAAATAGTAAAATTAACTAATTTGTCAAGTTATTTAATTTATGTAACTATGCATTTCCCACATTATTAATTGATTTGCATGGTGTCAAAGTTATTTTGCATCATTTTACACATATTTATTATGTTATCTATTTTACTATATAAAAAAGACATCGCCTAATGTGCGCCTTATCGCCAAGGCGCCAAGGCGGTACTATGTGACCTTGGTCACCTTGAGTACTAATACTTGAGTTACATCGTGGAGCTTGAGTCGCTTATAATCAAATATGTGCATCATCGTTTTGGAGGCATCAATATCCATGCACCCCTTTGTTAAGGAACATTGCTTAGGGATAGATCAGGATAAGTAAATATCAAGGTTAGAATCTGGTTATGTTAGCTGTTATAAATTCATTTGAGCCATGCCTAGCAACATGTTAACAAACCACAAAAACTTACTGAACATTGCATGAAAATATTTGAAGTTTACATTCACAGAATGGTTCATCTGTTTTAATGGTATGCTAATGTGGTCAATTTACAGTTTTTTGCACTGTGATTGTAATCTTGTCAGAAAAGTCTTACAGAATAGTGGTGTGGGTTGTGTAAAGGGAACACAAGACAGAAGAAAGCTGTTTTCCTCCTGTTTACTTTATTTGCTTGAAGTCATTAAAGAAAATATTTCTTAAGGATTATTGGACTGTAAAAGTTGAAGGATATCATGGATTCATGATCATGGACTTTGATCTTAACACGAAGTGGATAAGCATTGGTGAAGTATTATTTTTTTCAGGACAAGTCATTATTATGACTTATGTCGTAGCTTTTAACTGTTTTAGGATGATTTTACCTTATACTTCTGTCTGAAATTTGATCATGCTATGTTGAGTTTTTTGCATTAGTCTCTCTATTTATTTTTAGGAAATCTGGATGGTTAATCTTTTTGTGCCTGGAACTGGATGATCATCAGAATTGTGGTGTTGCTTGTATACAACATTTGAAATTTATTTTGGGTAACATTGATGTCTTTGACTGATTTGCGCAGACAGATAGAGCTGCCATGCTTGATGAGATTATGGATTATGTGAAGTTTCTGAGGCTTCAAGTTAAGGTAGTTGATACATATCTCCTTGATACCTGAGCTACAAAGCTTAATCAACTCCAAATGAAGAATCATGTGAAGAGTTTATGAATTATCAACTCAAAATGAAGAATCATGCAAACAAGTCTAAGAACATTATGTTGTTCACCATATTATCAAACCTTTTGCAAAGAATAATTTAAAAGTACGTTGCCATTTATATTTCTTTCATGATGTATACATTTTTCTTCTGGGCAAATATCAGAGCTGTGATGAAGGCACAAACATATGCAAATGGAAATCATAGAACTTCTCCTATTGCACTGATCACATTGTTAGTTTGTTTTTCTTACATGTAAGAGTATCATGAAGGCATGTTCTCTTTTCTTAGAGAGATGCTCCTTGTTCTCTGTCATACTTTGTCTAGATGAATTTTGTGCCGAAGCTTGCTCCATGAGTCTGATTCTCAACTGGCTGGTGGCATCTAAATTGGAGAATTCTTCTGGTGCTTCTAATTTTTTGGATGAGCTTTTTTCTTCTTTGTCCTTGTTGTAATGGGTTGGTGTCCCTGGGGCTTTTCTGGGGTTTATATTATTGTTCTTCATTTTTTCTTTTAAACTGTTTTGCTAGTTTTTTTTTTTTTTTGCATTGCTGTGTTGTGGTCCTTTACTGATGTCCTGATGTGTCTTTCCTTTATCTCTTAACCTCTATTTTCTTGTTATCTCTCCTTTCCTATTTCTTTTTCTTTACTGGTGTACTGGTGTAGCTAAAGAGGCTCCAGTTAGAAAGATAGAAAATATTAAAATGACAGAAACAAAAAAGGGGCGTGGTAGACCTAAGTTAACTTGGAGGAGGGTAATTCAATATGATTTAGATGGTTTAAATATCTCTGAAGAAATAACACAAAATCGGCATGAGTGGAGAAAGAGAATCCATATGGCTGACCTCAAGTAATTTGGGATAAAGGTTTTAGTTGAGTAGTAGTTGAGTAGTACTGGTGTACTGGTGTAGCTTCTTTCTTCTTTCATGCTTTCAGTTGAATTATGACTGATTTCTTAGAAAAAATATTTTTTAATGCTTTACCCCTATCAGATTGAAACTAAAGCCACCTTTTTTCTTCCAACTTCTCATTCATGTTACCTTGATAACCATGATTATAATTCTAAAGTTGATACATTACGGTAGCTCTGTAATATTTTTTTTACTTTGGGCAATGTGATCAAAAGGTCACACAAACTAAAGAAAAGTAAGGAAACAAGATACAAATATAAGTACAAGCTGCTATCTTACTTTGGGTTCTTTCATCAGCAGAGTGTATACTGCTGCCAATATACTATAAATGTACAGTTCTGTATTCTTATTTGTAATGCAGTTCTATGAAATCATTTATTTGGGAATGCTATCTTTTGTACTTAAACAAGTCATCTCCGCCTAAATTATCCATCCCCTGTTCTTGTGTATCTGTTGCCTGTCATTAATACAATGGTGTTCCTATCACCTGTCAAGTTCCATCTATGCATATGGGAGTAAGTTGGAAGATGGAAATATTTTCAACTCTTGTTGTTGGGTGATGGGTGCTTCATGCTTATTAAGCTGTAGCTGTTGATTTGCATGTAATGTCAACACTTTTTTTTTGTAATTAGGACAGATTTAATGGTAATGTTTTAGATTAGCTTGAACTTCAGACATTAACGGTTGGTAGGTTCAGATATTTAATGTCAATTGACGTGAGGAAGGTTCAAAAAATTGGTTTGGGCCAGCCAACCCAAACTGGGTTTTGGTTGACTGTGCTGATCTCATGCAAGTTGGCCAATCAGTCAGCCATATACAAGTGCATTGATTCTCTCCTCGGGAACATCCTTGTGCACTTATACATGTGCATTGATTCCTCCCTCGTATCCTAGGGACTTTCTTGCCTGCATTTACAAGTCTCTTAATTCTCCCCCTCATCAACCAGGGACTTTGTTGCACACCTGGACTCTTTGTATTTATATACACACATATGTACTAACCTTAACTCAACTCAAGCTTTATTCCCAAATTATTTGGAGTCGGTCATATGAATTCTTTCTCTTCCTTTACGTAGGTTTTGAGTTATTTCTTGAGAGAAATTTAAATCAATTAAATCATATTAGATTATCCTCCTCTAAGTAATCCTTCTCTAAGTTAACATAAGTCTATTGTCTTTTTTTTCTATTATTTGGTGTTTTTTTTTTTACTTTTTGAACGAGAGCCTCCCTTAGGTCTATGTTTAAGATACTCATGCCTCAATTAAATTTTGTACATTTAGGAAAAAATGCTCATAAAAAATAAAGCCAATGTGTTCCCTTTAGGAGGAAAAAATGTTATAAAAGTTTGTATGATGGGAAGATGAAGTATTTTTGCTCTTAACGTATGTAGATGGTTCGTAACTCATTCTTTTCACTTTTTATTAAAATACCGTCGACTTTGAGACTTATGTCTTCGCCTGGAGAAAAGTGTAAGTCTTATATTTCATCAACAAGGCCTAAGGCTCTCCAAGGTGGTGAAAAAACTCTTCTTTAGGTGTAAGCCTCAACGTCAGAGCTTTTTTAAAATATCATTGCCATACAATGTTGCTGGTCTTGTAAAAGTATGATAAAATTTTCCTTTCAATTTTAGTAAAATCATACGATCACATATAATCCTATAACTAATCTTCACTTCATTCAACTTATTTTAATTTTATATTTGATATCCTCGTCACATTATTAATCTTTTTGAATAATTGATTTAAGATATTCTAATTAAGTACTTTGATATAATCTTACCCTATCAAAATTAACTCTCTCATCTTCTTCATTTTGGTTTTATTAAATTTACATTGTATATATTCTATCTTAGTTCTACTTATTTTGAAGTCCTTAGTCTCTACAATGTTTTCTCACAATTCTAGTTTTCTATTCAATTATTGTGTCTCATCGATTCATCTATCAATATGATATTGTCTGCAAACCACAAGCGCCATATGTTATCATATTGTTTTCGTTAATTCATTTGTAACTAATGCAAAAAACTAATGCAAAAAGATAAAGACTTATTGTATACTCTTGATGTAAGCTAATTGAAATCAAAGAATCTCCTGTTTTTTCATTAATTGTGTAACACTAGTACTTGTTTCTAATAGGCACGATCTTTTGCTCCAACACTCACTTTTAAGTTTTTTCCAAGTCAATAAACACCATGGAAATTTTTCTTTCATATCTTGATATTTCTTTGTTAGGTCTCTCTCTCTATATATATTATGTACATGATTGGGCTCAAGAATGCCTCTAGTAGCACATTCTTGTTCTAATCATCTTCTAGCTTTTATTTATTTTTATTTTGGAAAATAAGTTCTTTTCTATTTCTTTTGTATTTAACATTCTTACAAACATAGGTGTGAAATAGTCAGTATTTTCAGAAATGCTCGAAATACTACGAGCACACGTCTTGTTGGAGTATGTATACCTACCAATAGTTAGGTACAATCTGTAACTCAACGCAAGTATATAGAAGTTGCTCATTCGATACAAGCTTTTTTATGTACTGAAAGTACTTGCCATTATGAGGGTGCGATAATGTCTGTTCCCCTGTTGGATTTTTGCTGATCTTTTCTGATTTATCAAAAGAGGCTGAGTCAGCCCTCTTTGCTTTATACATTAGACAAAAATGGATAAGGATTCACTGTTCATTTTGGATATAGGTTGACCAATTTGGACACCGTTCCTGATGTTTTGATCCTTGGATAAGCAAAACTAGCTTTTTTATGGAACTGCTGCAGAAAATATTACCTTAGACATGGTCATCATGACTCGTGCACAGATAACAAAGAAGTAAGCTGATCATCTCTCTGCTATCTTCTGATGCTTAGATCCATAAAAATTTTATATTTAAGATCAATCTGAATGGTGCTCTTAATATTTTTATTAGGGGCGCAAGCGAGTTGAGCCAAGCTAAGTAGTATGCTGCTTGAGCTTGGCTCATCTATTTATATCCAAGCTCAAACTCGGCTTGATACTTGATGAGTAGTTAAGACGTGTTCGAGCTCGGCTCATTAAGAGCTTGATGTTTGAGCTCGGTTTGTTGAGCTACTAGTTTATTTGATCGAGCTCGAACTCGAATAAGAGCTAAATTTGGACTCGTTTGTGAACCTCAATCTAAGCTTGAACTCAATTTCAAAATTTAAGCTTGCTTATGAAACCTAAATTCAAACTTGTTTACAAAGTTCGAATGTGACTTTAAACTCGGATTAAGTTCAATTTCAACTTTTTTAATATATTTGATAAAATATTATAATTTTATGTTTTTAAATTTATTTTTAAAAATATTTAGTTGAATTATTAATCGAGTACATATATGAGTTACTTGCGAGCTTCATCGAGTTGAGCAAGGGTCTGCTCAAACTCGGTTCATTTACAAGTTGAGTTTTAGTTTCTATTCAAGCTTGTTCGTTTAAGATGATAAATGAGCTGGGTCGAGCTTTATTGAGTTGAGTCTGAGCCATTTGCTGACTGTATTGGTTTGTTTGCACCCAAATTCTCATCTCAACTACACTTTTTTCAAGTATGTTGCCTTTTCATCACACAAATATTCAGCATCATGCTACATCTATGTTCTTTATTCTTTTTCCGTAGAGTTTTAAATTGAGTTTCAATGCGTTTTATGGCCATTAGCCAACTGTTTCAACTGCTCCTCTTTGATACTATGGTTGGCATTCTCATCATGCCCTTCATCCTTTTGACAACTTTTCTAATCTCTGTATCCTACCATTTTTTTTCTTTGCTCTTTACCACTTGTATAACTGTCTTAGTTATGCTTAATTTGAGATCCTTGGACTAAGTATTTGTTCGAAGTTGACTTGGTATTTTGTTGTGTTCCATTTATCAATAAATAACATCTACCAAGTTTATAGACCATATAATATTCTGTTGTATATTTTTTGTAGTTCATTCATAACTATTGTGGAAAGATAAGGGATTATTGCAAATCTGTGATGCAAATCAATTGAAATAGGAAAGTCTCTTGTTTTCTCTCCAACCTTGCACAGGATAGTAGTTGTACCATCATTTATATATTTTTAAGACTTCCATATGGATAACTAACAATTTTTGTTCGAGTACCTTCTATAAGATGTCTTGTAACTCTATTAATGTCTTTTCGAAGTCGATGAACACCATATGTAAATGTTTCTTTATATCTCTACCTATCGTTATATTTTTATTATGCTTGTGTAAAAGATATCGCTGTTTTGGTAGACTAATTTGAATTAGATGGCAAGATTGTTGTAACGTCCCTTAAGTGATGCTTCTTCCTCTTTTCATCATGACTAATGAGTTTAACTATTTTACGATTTGCACAACTTTGGATATGTCCTTTTTTGAAGTATGGGACTGCTTTTTTTATATTCTTCTGATTTTATGGACATAACCTGGCTGAATAGTTAAGTTAACTATTCCAAAACAGTATTGATTGAGCATTCCCAAACTTGGGTTCTACAAGGGTCATGCATCTGACCTATTTTTACCTTTTTCAATGTATTTTAACTTTTGAAAATCTAATTCTCTTGGTACAGATACAGTTCACATTATGCTGTCTTACATAGTGTTTTTACTTAAATATCATTAGAATAATTATCAGGATAATGTCTTTATCATTCTTGTTCGTTATCTTTCTTCACATTTCACAGTTTTTTCTTTATTGTCTTTAATGTACCTAACTTGGTTTAAACGAGCCCCTCTTTCTCATTCTTTACAATCTCTCTCTCTCTCTCTCTCTATATATATATATATATCTTTTCCCCTTTATTGGTTATGCATTTTTCATATGCCTGATTACTAATTCCACCATTATCACCACCAGCACTTGTTGCTTAGATCCTTTGAATACTTCATAGCTACGCTTTTATTTCCAACTTTTGATCTGTCATCATCATAACAAAATTCACATCTCTTCTTTTAATTCTCACAGTAGTTGAGAATTTTCTTCTAAATGTATGTCTACATCTTGAATTTATATCTATGACTGACCACATGGATTGCAGAATCGGCTGATCCGGATCGGGATCGGCTGATTCTTGGATCGGATTGGTACCTATCAATCCGATTCTAGCTGAAACTGCCGATCCGGCCTGAACTTCCGGTCGGATCGATCGGAATTGCTGGAATTGGTCGATCCTCGACCGATCCAGCTAGATTAATCCTGGAATTGGTTAATCTCGACCGATTCCCTAGAACCCGAAAAGGTCTGGAATCGGATCGATTCAGGACCCGATTTTGGACCATTTTTCGGTTTGATCCCCCCCAATAAGGGGGAGATCGGACCGATTCTCCCTTCTCACCCCGCATTCTCACTCCCCCCTCCCCTTCATCATCTAGGGCTCCCCTCGGACCCCTGCCCCCAACAATCCATCTTGAGCAACGGCGATCTAGAACTTTGAAACGGTCGACCCCCCTCTAAACAGGTAAATTGGGGGAGGGGGGGCCTCCAATCCCTTCTTCACCCTCCCCTTTACCATCATAAAAAAAATTCTTCGGGGGGGGGTGTTGCCTTCCTGATACCACCCATAAGGGGCGCTACCCTCTTGATCCCCGCGACTTGACCACATAGGTCGATCCGTGACTACTTTGTGCCCTGCTTATGATAGTGTAAACTTATTAATATATTTTACTATCACTTATACTATCACATATCTAGAAGATTCATAATCATAAACATATTTTATATACTTAAATTACTTATATGATAGTTTCTTGAAAGGAATCTACTTTGTATGTCATTGTTTGATAGAATATTATCCACATTGTTATTTATTTATTTTTAATTTTTATTTATTTCTATGATTTTTTTATTTTTTCTATTTTTTGAGAATTTTTATGATTTTAAAAAATAAAAAAAATTGGCTGATCGAGATTGATTCAGGATCGCCCTTTCTTCCAAAGGATCGGCTGATCCGGACTGATCCGATCCCAATCCTGATTGGATCAGTGGTCACCGATCCCGATCCCGCGATCCTTGCTGACCATAGGGGCTACAAATTTTTTTCTACCCATTCAGAAATAGAAGTGACTATTTCATAATGTAATTTCGGCAAGGGTTAAGGCATCCAATATTTCAAATGCTATTAAATTGGATTCATGATTTTGTTTATTTCAAATCCGTTATCAGAATCAAAACTAAATTTGATAATTTTTGAAATATATACCATACATTAATTTTTATTTGAAATTAAACTAATAAATCTTATGAAGTACTAAAATTGATCTAATAGATTTAAATTTTTTACCTTTCTTATCATTTATGTCATAATTATTATTTTTTATATTTTTATTACAATAATAATTTTTAGAGATGTATTTTGTAATTTATCAAATCTGGATAGTTGATATGGAATTGTCTGATTCCAATTCTGTGGCTATCAAAATATCCAACACAGATTCTTATGGCTTATCAAAATCCAAATCAAAATTTTGGTATCGCATGTTCCATTTGCATTCATAGTGACCATCAATTCATATTGACTTGATAAGATCTCATGTGGGCGAACTTTCCGTCATGTAATTTGTTTCTTTGTAAGAATATGTTTGTTTGACTTTCATTTTTTGCACTTTTAAATGATATAAATGTTATTGAATAAGATTTTATTTTGTAAAGCGAGTTGATTAGTATTTGCTAGTCTAAGGTCATAAATGCACTTTTTTTATTAGTAAATGCAATTCATAGTCTAATCCAAAGCAAGATTAGTTATGCTTTCCTCTTCCCATTTTTAAACTACTGACATCCTGACATCATTTCTTTTATAACCATTGCGACCTTTTGAAGTAATTTACGATCTTTTCGTACTTGTTTATTTTCAGTGTCTAAATTTGGTGAGGTATATGAACTAATTAAATTGATTCTCTTTCTATAAATAATTTTTGTGCTATTAGTCTCATATCCTATTCTTTTTATCCTGCCATATATCTCCTATATCATGTGAATTATAATGCTTACCTCTTATTTCTCTTCTTTCTTATATGTGCAATCAATAAACTATATTTCTTATTATTTATTTTTTTCTACCCATTCAGACTCTTTACTTCATGTAATGATATTTCATTCTTTCTGTAAGTCAACAATTTCCATAAGTTTTCCCAGAATATACAATGTACCCATTTCATCTTTCTTTTAATGTGTTTTCTCCTTTTTTTCTATTTGCAGTCTTCATTTCGTCTTTCAATCTCAATGTGGTTGGAGTGCGAGTTTTTGCTATGTTCCTTCTCTAGTCCTGCATCTTTAGTACAACACCCCAACCTTGTATCCATGTACTATCCTGACAAATTTCGATGCTGTCTGTCAGCCCCTAAAACTCTCCTTTATCCGGCAAAACACAAATAAACTCATTTTAAGGCTGAGTAGAGTTTTGGACTATGTTTTTCGGTACTCATTGGTGAGAAAGAATGTAGTGCATAGTAATGATCAAGGGAGTTTGTGCAAATGTGATTATGCTGTCAACAGCAAGTGGCAACCTTGGCTCAAGTTCCTAAGTATCACAATTATAGCGGTTTGTTTTAAATATGAAATGATGTGTGCTATATTTCTGGGTATAGGTGTGCCAACCAAAATCAGGAAATGGTGCTTAATAAATTATTTGCGGGGGAGGTGTAATTTTATAGACATCTGAAGCTCATTGGGACTACTTGGGATCACTTTTTGCCTTGTACAGGCAGTTGTATCAAGTGATTTAAGTAATCATAATAGTGGTCTCTAGTTAATAAACAGGAAAAGTTTCTACTTGGGTGCATAATTGCTGTAGCCAATCTTCAGCAGAGCAATGTGGTTTGCTTTCTTTAATCTGCTTTTTAATCGATAATTTGTGTTTGATGAATTATTCTGTTTTGTCACTGCAAACACTTTTATTCAAGGAATGTTAAAAGATTTCTTAGGTATTCTTAGCATTCGGCATCACTTTAAAGCTCTCTTTTGTAACATTAAGAAAAGAGGTGGGGATTTTTGCTAATTGTGATTTTATTTGTGAAATATTTGCATGCTATCTTTGTTCTTCATATGTCTCAAGCTGTAAGATTACCCTTGGCAGGTTCTAAGCATGAGTAGGCTTGGTGGAGCCGGTGCTGTTGCACAACTAGTAGCGGATATCCCTTTGCCATCAGTTGAGGTAATGCAAAAGCCTTGGACGCATTCTGCAGAGTAATTTTGCACATATTATAGTTGCACACAATTTTTAGTTATGAACTATCTTTCAGTTTCTACTATTTGTAACTTAAGGTGCTCATAAAAAAGCTAGATTATGAGTTTTTACCAAAGCTTCCGGGTAATCAACTAAACAAGAACATCAGTTATTGGAACGTCATTTAATATGACACAGAATGCCTAGACCCTGGAAAAGATTAACTGTGTACATTCACGCATGCCGAATTGTGCAAAAGCTCTCAAGTCATTTCATTTATTCTACTAGGTGACTGAACTAACACAAGGATACTCGTCACTGCTTCAATAATGCAAAGAGAAGAATGAGGTGGCAGGTGAGGTATTTGTGATTCACTTTTGTTGCCATTATTTCCTTGGTGAGCAAGGTAGGTAGCAGCATCCGGCAGCATCCTTCCTAATATGCATCCTATGCAAGAACATTTGCAATTCATGCAGGTTGTGGTGTGTATCCAGGATTAATTTCAGAGCTCATAGACACATCATATTAATTTTAACCCTTGAATCTCACTGAAGTTTTCTAAAGTATTCAAGATTCTGTAACCTGCTATTTGCTTAAAACTTTTGAGTACGTGAAAGTTATCAATATGTTGAAGAGGGTTATCTTAATTAGATTTTACTAGTGCATATTTAGTCTTGTCCTGATATCACATGTCAACAAGCTTTTCCTGTCACATGAGGTGTAGCTTGAACACCTTGATCGGCTATACTTTTATTATTACCATTACATTTGTTATTAAGTTGACATTGTTTTTATTATTTATACTTGTTTCTATAATTATTATTTTTACTTTGTTTGCTTATATTGGGTGACAAAGCAATTGGATGATGCCATGTTATCCACATTTTTTTTCATCTGTCTTCTTGCCTCCTATGACCAGAGTAAAACCAAGTATCATAAAAAACAGGATGCAGTATCATTTGATGGTTTCTACCACATTATGTGATCCATTCTATATTTTATGTACTTTTATTTAGGCAGTTGTTTGTGACTAATTGTGTCTATTTTTTGGTTGTGGATAATGATGTCTCAGATGGTGGATGTATTGCATTCATATTCTTCTAACTGATTATTAATCCATCGTTGTATCTTCTTACATGTAGACACATCTACTCATGGTTCATCTTGATTTGTGTATATTCTGTTTTTTTTTTTTTGCTTATTGGCACAAGCACCGTGTATGTGGATGTGTCTGATGTATATACGTGCACCTGGTGCGATTTACGTCCTTTTATCTATGTTTTATGTTTCAACTGGATTTGCACAATATTTTGTTTAGTATGTATGCTGCTGCTCTATGTAGTATGTAGTATTTATCTTATGGCGTGTGTATGTTCTTGTTTACGCTCTATATCTGTTCACGTGTGTTTTAGTTTCGTACAATAGTCTGTTAAACAAAGGGATTTGATTTTGACTTATTTTTTTTCACTTTACTTCGATAAAGGGTGACTCAAGCGAGGGGACAACCACCCAGCAAGTGTGGGAGAAGTGGTCAAATGATGGCACGGAGCAGCAAGTGGCAAAACTCATGGAAGAAGATGTTGGCGCAGCCATGCAGTTCCTCCAGTCAAAGGCGCTATGTATAATGCCAATCTCTCTCGCAGCCACGATATACCAGACGCACCAACAAACTGAAGCTTCCTCAATTGTCAAACCAGAGCCTGACGCCGCTTCATAAGCCGGAGCAACTCCGCTTGCACGTGCCCATCCAGTACTCCTTTATGTATAGACAGACTCCGTCAGCACAAGAAAATAGAAAGGTCTACGCACTGCTTGCTTTACACATCCTCGGAGGCAACGCAGCTCCAGGAATTCACCACCAACAATGCGCTGATGCCATATCCCACTGGCTTCCGACCTTTATTTTGTCAAAGGTTGCTTGATGACTCTCGAGTTGAAATCCCCCACCATAAGAAAAAAGAATGCTGATATATATCTACCCATCTCCACATATTCGTTGGTGAATGTTGGGCTTGTCAAAGGTCCGCCTTCTCTCTTCCCTTTTCCTTTTCCTTTTAATTTTTTTTTTTCGTGTGTGGTGGACTGGTGGTGGGGGTTGTGGTGCACTACCCAAACAACCGGTGACGGGCTGCTCCTTTATTCCATAGTGGATGGTGGGGTCATTGATTTCTGAAGGAATGTAATAGGTAGTAGGACACAATCATGTAGTCTTTTTTTTTTTTTTGTTCACGTGGCTCAGTGGCCAGAGAGCCCGCAGGCGCCGCGGGAGGCGAGGGTTCGACCCCCGTCGAACCCATCAAGTCGTCCCCCCCAGGGGACGCTCGGCTGTCGCCGCCGAGAGGCGAAGACGCGACCTGCGCCCCCAGGCGCAGGTCCCCGCGCCAGTCGAGCCATGCTCGACCGGCAGGACACAATCATGTAGTCGGCAGAAAGCCGCAATGGGATATAATGATAGTGATTGCCATTTTGCTAGCGGATGTTGGATGGCCGAGTCAACCAACACCGACCGTGCACTCAAAACTAGTTCTTAGTGGATTATTCGCTTTTTTCTTACTTTCTTTTACCTAATAGTTATGATATTGAATTTTATCTTCACATGTGGAGCGTGTATCCATAGGAAATGCTACCCCCGCGATCTTGTCCTGTCTTCCTTCTGAATCGTGGGGTGACTCGTGAATATGGTGAGCGCCACAAGGAAACGCCCGGGTTCGAACCCGGGGCGGCCTGCTCGCCTGGTGGTCTATTGTCAAATGCTGCACTGTATGCTGGCAGGGGTGCAAACGAGTCTCGTCGAGTTGAATAGCATGATGTTCAAGTTTAACTTATTTATTTTATACGAGTTCAAGTTTTAATAAATATGTTAATTTTTTATTTAAATTTAATTTATTTATTAATTAAGTTGTGTCGAGTTTAAACTCAAGTAATAGTTGAACTAAAATTTAATTCATATTCAAGTTTAAATTATATATAAACTTATTTATAAAATTTAAAATTAATGAAAAAATATTTATGAAATTTTAAATTTTTTGTCATTACAAACGATTTAAAGGTACGTAGACTCACAAATATATATGATTTAATAAGAAATCTTAGTTTTAACCAATAAGAGTACATAAATGGAGAAAAGTAAAATTTACAATTAGAATTGAAAAGAGAGAAAGAGGCACATAGACCCCAATTAAACACATCCAAAAAAGTAACCACCATCACATGATAATTAAATCCTAAGTCCATGATCTTGATACATTCACACACACAATCAAACATCATACGTACAAAGTGCGAATGCTAATATTAATATGATATAATATTTATACCATAAAAATATAATTTTTAACTTTTAAGTTCAAAATTTCATGTTTATTAATTTTTTTTAAATAAATAACATGAAAATAACATATAAACAATTTATATGAAATAAGCAAGCACATCTAAACTATTTAGAATGTTTATGAATACCTAATACTATGAAAAGTCAAAAATTGATGTCCTAATTTCTATTCTACAAAATCTCATTTTAAAAAATTAATTAAAATATTGATTAATTAAGTTAAATCTTTAAAACAATTTTAAAGTTTAATTATGAATGAATCTATATAATAAAGGCTTAATATAATCTAACATGCCATTAAGCACTTTAAACATGTCAAATAATATTTCAATTTTTTATATTTTTTAAAATTTTATTGTATTTTTTTTACTTTTTATGATTTTAAAAATTTTAAAACAATGAAAAATATGAAGGGTGCATTACGCCACGTGCATCGGCCATTACACACCCCTAGGTGTGACGGCTTCTAGCTACACCTGCACAAATGTCTCTTGCAGTCATGCATGTGCCGTTCGCAAATCCGCTGTAGGTAGTTCTAAGTTTGGGTCCAAATTAGATTAGGATCCTTCTTCCTCATTGGAGAAGGGAGCCATTGGAGGTGTTTTTGATGCTCCAAATTTCGGGCTTGATAATCTCCTTATCTAGGGCTTCAAAAAATCTGAAAAAATATGCCTTAGAATTCTTATCAAATGTGAATTCCTAAACAGTTAGAATTATATCCATGAAAAATCATAGTTGACTATAAAAAGGAAAATAAGAGAGGGTGGTACGGCTAGGACGGTGTACAGGACACCCATCTTTGTAGGGGGATAACTCCTTATCTTGGATGCCAAAAATTCTTAAAAAAATAAAATTTTGAATTTTTGTTCAACATGGATTCTAAATCATCTAGATTATTCTTTAAATATTATCCAAACTATGGCAATTATGAGAGGAGACAATGCCATAGCAACGGTTGCAGCCATCAAAAAATTCCAAATTCGTCTTCCTACGCCACTATTTGAAGCTCAAAGTTATTGGGAAAACGTTAGGTAATCATATTACCCATCTTTTAAAGCCTTCACAATGTTTCAATTCTCTCCATGGACAGAGATTTCACAAAATTCCCAAATCTAGGTGATTATTCGAACTTGACAAAATCTCCAACTCTCGAGGTTTCTCTTGTACTCTATAGAGATCCAAAATTCAAATGGTTTTTGGAGTTGAAAAGCCCTATATCATGAGATTATACTAGTGTCTCTATTCTACATCTTATAATGATTATGACGACCTTGATAAAACATACATTTGCACAGATTCTGGAACACATAAACTACATAAAATAACATCGATTCAATGTCAATGAACAAGACTTGAACCTGGATTTGATACTATTGTAAGGAATCATCTTATAAAATTTAATGTAGCAAAAACAACAATTCTTATGAATTCATGTTGATCTTGTCTCAATCATAACCGAACGACAAAAATCAAAAACCGATTGAAACGAGTTCAAATATCTATGATAGGGATTCAATAATCCCTTAGAGAAGAAGAAGAATAACTTATTAAGCTATTCAAACCATTCAAATGTCCAATCACTAGTAGTATCCACATGAACTTCATCCACAACAAGTTCTCTCTTTGTATTAGGCTCAAGAACTCTTCTTGAACGGAGCTCCATCACACATGGATGCCTTCTAGAGAAAGGATAAAGTATGGAGAAGGTTGAGGATGTGGTTCTCACTCTTTTCTTGATAGGATTTGGCTGAAACTATTAGTATTTATAGAAAATTTAAAATTTTGCATAAAAACTTAAAATCTTTATAAATTACACTTTTACTCCTGTACTTATAGATAAATTCTTCTATGTATAACCCACTAGGTCCAATAGCTTATTTTGTTGATACCTAAATAAAATAGAAAAAGTCTATTAAATTAAATTAAGTTCATTATCAATAATGGATTAATTAGTCTACCAATCATGAAGGGTACAAGTCACATATTATGATCTCAAATGGTTATGTAGATAATATTATCTTCATTAGTCTTTCTATCATTAGTTACTACACAGATTTAAACCCTCATCCATTCAATATCTCAATTGGAAAGGAGTATGGCATCGACTGTCAACTCTTTAATATTATGACTCTATAGGATCCTGTACTCAAAATTTGATCAATTAGAAAACTCATTTTCCAATTATTCTCTTTATCCTAACTAAGGATTTAAAGTAATATTTGATAGGACATTCACTCTCACTTATCGAGAGTGGATGATCCCTTGTTGTCTGCTTAATTGTCTCCACCGGGTTTACCTTGTACCTAGTCCCTCACTATATTGGACCATTTAAATGGTGATCCATCAGTCAATAGTCAAAGCACAAGTTCCACCCAACAAGACATCTTTGGCAACTTAAGTCAAGGGTCCAACTTTACAACTATGATGATAGAAAATTCTGATTGACTGTTTGGTAAGATATTATTCAGGATTTCTAATTCAGTTAGTTTAGTGAACACATTTAATTAATAAGTACCTGCATATGTATCTCAGTGCTACCACACCTAATGGCCAATGAGATCGGTTATTCTCATCACATAAGAAGACATCACATACATTAGTCTATCCAGATCTTTGATGTCCCATCTCAAGGATCCTATAATTAGGAATATTTAGATTACATACCTCTAAAAGATTAATCCCATTATCATGATCTCATCATGATTTAATCATTATTACATGTGATCAAAAACTTAATTATGATATTTACATCTAATAAGAGTTAGTAATGAAGATTTGCTTAATTAATTAAATGAGATATTTTTAGAAATATCGAATCATATCATACCAAAGATTGTATTGATCCACATCAACCCAATACCTTTTAAAAGGATTATTCACACATATGATAGGAGCTTTCATATCTAATACGTATAAGCTATTTATCAAGCTTCCACTAACAAATATTTTGCCATCCAAAGTCATAGAACAATTTTCATTTTTATAACTCATGATAAATCAATATTTTTAGGCAGGAAATACATATAATGTCATTGCCTATAGAAGGATAAAATATCAATCTAAAGGATCAGGACATCTTTAGAAGACTACATAAGATTTGTTTCTTTCCACGGGTATTGCTAAACCTTTTGTATCAATTTTCATATGTAGGTTAACATTTTTCTTATTAAGTCTTTAGGTACTTGTTATCATTTGTAACTCCTTGCAAACATAAGGTGCATACCCAATATCTTATACTACGAGATGCACAACTGGGATACTCATATCATGATGTGTATATTTAGATGACAAGCAAGTATCAATGACTAATATACAAAGAGCTTCTTAAGCTCCACCTTTGCTTTTCATTTTCTAATGATCATCGTCATAGTAATAAAAGTTATTCTTTGTCTTATTAGGGCTCTATATTTCGTGACTTCCTTTTAGACTTTTCACTTTGCCTTTCATTCCCATCCAATGAATTTTTTTTTCTTTCCATTAATCTCACTAACAAGACATATTTTAGATGTATTGTTTTCTATCTTGCCCTAACATAGCCATCTATATGAGCCATAGCAGATCTAATATCCATCTTTTTATGTTGCCTTTATAGCTTAATTGCTAATAGAGGCTAACATATAGGATAAGAAAAATAATGCATCTTCTTATAATTTTGTCAGGCAAATATCTCATATTTTCTTTCATCATTAGATGGTTTAAGAGACACCTACTTCTAAGTAGGTTAGTTATATGGTTAACCATGAGAATAATTCTTATAGTTTTTAACAAGTCAAAGAAGTTAGGGTTCAATGAACTTGTTGGCATCTAGTATGCCACACTAACTAGTGGTTTATTTTCTAATTCTACAATGGAGAGATAGTTACAATAACATTGTAGACATTCAAACTCAAACTCAAAGCCTTAGTCCCAAATAATTGTGGTTGGCTACATGAATTCGACTTTTCCATCACCATGATCTTTCACTAACTCTTCTCTTATGTTTAGTTCATCCAAATCATATTGGATACGTCTATGCCAAGTTAGCTTGGATCTACCTCTTTGCCTATTTAGCACAGACAATACTAAGTTCTCAACTTGTCTAACTGATGCCTCAAGAGGGTGACGTCTGATAAGTTCAAACCAAAGAAGTCTTCCCCTCTTCACAATATCCTCGATTTTTACAACCCTCATTTTATCTCTAATGTACTTGTTGCGGATTCTATCTATCTGAGTGTGGCCACACATCTACTATAGCATCCTTATTTTAGCTACACTCAATTTGTCAATATGCTTCTTCGTAGCCCAACACTCACTATCATAGAGAATGGTGGGTCTTATAGTTGTGCGGTAGAATTTTCCTTTCAATTTTAAAGATATTTTACGATTACATAGAATTCCCATTGCCTACCTCCATTTGAGCCATCCTACTTTAATCCTATGATTGACATCTTCGTCACATTCCTCATCCATAGGTAAGATTTATCCCAACTAGTAAAATTGGGTTCATGGTGTGAGGGCCTTTCCGTCCAATGTTACTTTGACATCTTCAACTCTCAGAGTTTCACTAAATTTGAAGTGCATATACCTTGTCTTCATCATACTAATTTTGAATCCCTTAACCTATAACATGGTTCTCCATCATTCAAGTTTCCTGTTAAGACCTTCTCAAGTCACATCAATTAGGACAATATCATTAGCAAACATCATACACCAGGGTAAACTCACTTGTATATCTTTAGTTATTTAGTCTATGACTAGGATAAAAAGATATGAACTTAGAGTAGATCCTTGATGTTGCACGGTTAATATAGGGTAGGCTCCTGACTCCCCTCTTGGGAGTGGACTTGGGTGATGGCACCTTTGTACATGTCCCTAATGATGTTAATGAATACATTAGGCACCATCTTCTTTTTTAACACCCACCAAAGAACCTCTATTGAAACTCTATCATAAGCTTTTTCTAAATCGAAAACAACCATGTGAGATCTCTTTTTAGATCTTTGTACCTCGCTACCAATGATCTAGCTAAGAAGATGGCCTCCATAGTTGATCTACGTAGCATAAATCCAAATTGATTCCCTGAGATCTCTGTACACTTCTGAACTCTCCTCTCTATAACTTTCTCCCATAACTTCATAGTTTGACACATGAGCTTGATATGTCTGTAGTTCCCACAATCTTGAACATCCTGTTTCTCCTCAAATGTTGGGATGATGGTGCTCTTTCTCCATTCCACTCTTCTCTCACCCAAACACTTATAGACTTCGATCAAGACGTTATCGAGACCACACATCTTTGAGATCCCCATTCTACCCAACATAAGATGCACTTCTAAAGGGGTAATTTTTTTGGAGTACTATGCCTCTTGCCACTGTTCCCCTTTCAAATCAACTATAGTTTTCAATATAGGCTCACCGAAGAGTATTTCAAAGTAACATTTCCATTGTTCCTAGATGTCCTTGTCCTAGGTCAACACCTTCCCCTCGTTGTCTATAATACACCGAACTTGTCCTAAGTCCCAAGCTCTCCTCTCCCTCAACCTGGCCAAATAGTAATTATTGTTCTCACTTTCTCTCGAGCTCAATTTGTTTTATAGCTTGCAACAAGATAACTCCCTTGTTTAACTACCCTTTTTGCCTCGCTCTTAGCTCTCTTATATTATTCAAAGGCCTCACCGGAGTTATAGTTAGGCAATTTCTTTAACCACTTTTGTTCTTTACTACTCGCTGCACTTCATTATTCCACCACCATGATTCCTTCATAGGAGGACCTCGCCCAATAGACTCACCAAAATCATTCCTAAAAATCTCTAGCTTGCTTCCTCTTATTTCATGTCATTTGATCTTAGGGATATTCTTTTGACTCACTATTTGCAACTGCCCTAAGACCTTAAAATCTAAGACCAAGAATTTTTGCTAGGTTGTGAGCACTTCACTAGGTATGATTTTGCAATCATTGCATAAAGCACTACTCATTTCCCTAGTAAGGATAAAGTCAATTTGGTTCCTACTTCACCCGTTCTTAAATGTTACTAGGTGGGAGTCTCTCTTAATCAAGTGAGTATTAGTCATGATTAGGCTGTAGGCTACTGCAAACTCCAATATACTTTTCCTCTTTTTATTATGTTCCCCATACCCAAAACCACCATGAACGCTCTCAAATCCTCTTCATTGGGATCCAACGTGACCATTGAGATCACCGCCAATCAGGATGCTCTTCTTATTTGATATTCCTTGCATGATACTGTCCATGTCCTCCCAAATTTGAGTTTTCAGCTTACTATAAACTCTTACTTGGGGTGCATAGGCACTAATTACGGTGATTACCTCTTGATGAGTGATCACCTTATTTAGGATGACTCTATCACCCACATGGACCACTGACGCCACTTAGTCCTTAAGGGTACTATTTAAGATAATTCTAACTCTATTTTTATTAGAAGTTTGCCCTGTGTAGCAAAGTTTGAAACCCAACTTTCCCATCTCTTTGACTTTCTCACCTTTCCATTTGGTTTCTTGAATGTAGGTGATATTGATCTTATGCCTCTCCATTGTGTCTACTAGTTCCATCAATTTACCAGTGAGTTTCCTATATTTCAAGTTCCAATACATAGACTTGCCTCCAACTTTCCCTGACTAGGGTTGGGCTGGCGCTCTCTTTCGTTTTGACAAAACAAGAAGGCAAAACTAGCCCCTCTCTTCTAATACAATACTCTCTCTAACCTAAAAGCCTATCCTTAATAGCCTCCCTACTCCATGGCCCTAGGTGAGGGTGTCTTGGCCTAACCCAATCCTTGGTACCCCTTGTCCTCGAGCTCCAACCTAACTCAACACAAGAATAAATAGAGTTTAAATTCATACAAATAGAAATAACACAAGTTTTACGCTAGTTGTCACCTATCACAACCCTTTCATTTTCTCATCTTGGATAGGGACCAACAATGACAAGAGAACTAAATAACAAGTAAATAAGTATACAATAACTATGGAGGCACTTGTAGACACACCGAATAGGTCTAATTCATAGCTTGAGACACTTATTCAGTGGGTGATATCTTTTTTTGGACCATTAGATATTAAATTGAACCACCTTTTGAAGACTAGCCAAGGGTCTTGGGGGTGAGTCAAGAGCATACCTTTCCATTTGAAGACAAGTGACATATTTTCGAATAAAGCTATATCCACTGAGTTAGGACTATATCTAGCCTAATGACAAATACCTAATTATCAATCAATGATGGTTATGAACAAGTTTTTAGAACACCAATTGTCTTCTGGGTCATGCCACATCTTTTCGGTTGTTGCTGGATCATTCCTATTGCCACTATCTGTCATCCTTTGGCATCCATGTACAAAATATAGAAATCTTTCTACTTGATCTTATTAAAGGATGAGATTCCTCAGATCAAAAGTTTTTATTTGGAACAAACAGCATTGAATTCCGATCTTTCATTTATTTGTAGTGCCCCTCAGAAGTCAATGATGTCATTTTGTCTGCACGTGCCCCCAATCAAGATCATTGGCATGCACACCCAGCCCTTTGGACATGGCTTTGATCCAGGTCATGACCTCCCCTTCTTTTTTTCATATATATATATATAAAGTGGGCAAGTGTCTGAAAGCTTCATGGTAAAAATTAGCACCATTAATTGGCAGTAATCCAACCTATGGTTGAGCATAGAACTTGCTATTTTTTACTTGTTTCACATCCTCTATAAAGGGAGACTTATTTGAATGACCTAAGAAATAATCCCCCATCCTCCTAGTTTATATTTCTCATCCTAAAGCTTTCCTAGGCTCATCCCAAACTACTCCAATCATCCTCCCCTCATCCCTGTACAAGCATTCAGTCCCGAGAGAGAGAGAGAGAGAGAGAGAGAGAGAGAGAGAGAGAGAGAGAGAGAGAGAGAGAGAGAGAGAGAGAGAGAGAGAGGTCTGATCGGTGCTCCACTGTGTAGTTCTCTGTTCTTCAGCTTACACAGACCTCCATGGGCATATTTTAGACAAGAATTCTTCATAATAAGTGTTTCTTGTCAAATTATCTTTCATCTCAAATAAATAGGGATCAATTTTTACATCTCCTCAGCTCGTGGTGATTTCTATACCGGTGTTGCACATGCAAATCCAATCTCCAATTTTTTCTGTCACCATATTCTTAGTGGATTTACATATTCTTAAAAATGCATTGACTTAAATAACTCTTAAAATAAATTGTTTTATGCTAATTTATTTTTTATTTTTAACAAGAATCAATCAATTCTAATCTTCGAGGTGCCAGTAGCACTTCTTACATCGACATCGCACCAGCGGTTCACAGATTTGCACTTTCTGTCACCAGAGTTATCAGATAAATTTTAATTTTTTTTCATAATATTCAAGCCAACTTCTCTTGACGTAAAATCACCCCCAAGGAGTTATATTTCTTTTAGAGGAAACATGAGTCTATTTTGACTTCTATACTACTTGTGGCGGCTTCTACATCAAAGTCACACAATAGACCCTAAAACTGTCTAACCCGGTTGTTGCCTTGCCCAGGTTAAGTTATCTTCAAGCATATTTATTTTATTAACTCTCCATTTCATATCATTTATAATCATTCAATCACCATTTTTATTTATTTGCATCATCATTTTTAATTTATAAAAACAAAAAAGAGGTTAGGGCTAACCCCAAACCGTTGAGTCCTATTTTGATTGCATTTTTATGCTAATCTCTTTACATTTACTAAACTTCACTTATTTCTAAGCTTTGGTTCACTTTTTTTTGTCTTCTAGTTGCACAAATACATCATGTAAGAAGTGGTTAAAGACTATTCTTCATCGGCCATCCGGAGAAGAAGAAGGTTGAGCTTGGATACACGTTTCCCGTGTAAGTACACCTAGTCATCTCTTACATACTCTACACTTCATTTAATTCAATTTCAAAGCCCATGGCTCTTGTCGACCAAGTTTCTCTACTTCTACCTCATCTCTTACTCTTTTTTATCTTTTTTAATTTTATATTCCTCATTTTCCTCCTACACGGATCGAATCGTCTCTCTGGCACTCGAGTAACATTGAGGGCCAAATGCTCGGGTATCAATGTGAGTGTGGGCTGAGGTAAGAGTTCTTTATTATTTCATCTTTTTGAGGTGTTGACACCTAGATCCCATTTTCAGAGTCAACGGTACTGGCACCCATAGAAAGTTATCTAAGTTAGAATAAAGCCTTAGCAACCATAAAACATTTGTTTTCTAATTACTAGCCAATAGAGATCATAGGAGCACTAAATAATAATAAATATAAATATACTAAATATCAAGTCACCGACCTCTACAAATAATGAAAGTTCAATAAAGAGCAATGAAGTCAAAAATGAACCATAATAAGAATAAGAATGAATAATGGTCAAGAAAAATAATGCAACGATCGACCAAAAAAATAAAAAATATCATCTCTCCTGAAACACCTAAAGGTACCTAAAAGGGGAAAGATTTGCATCCCTAAATCATGAAGAAGCATTAGTCGAGGACCGAAGAAACCACGAATGACCGAAAAGGTACAAGCAATTGATAAACCAAAGAGGCATAGAACGGGGAGAACAAGCAAACACGGGGCATGTAATCAATTGGGGGAACACGTCGTGATCCCCTTTACCACATGCATACTGAATCAACTCTAATGAAGTAGAAAACCAAATAAAAAACAGCAATGATCGGACATCTAGAAGATCACGAACCAGCCAACACCACAAGAAAAAAACCACACAAAATCCAGCCACTGATCTAACATCCATAAAAATTACAAGAAAACTAGATAGAGCAAAGCTCTAAATGATTAGACTTAAAAAGAAAGACAAATAAAACACTAACCAGATAGAAAGATTAGTCAAATTTGGAGCTCTTCCTTGTCACCTCCCCCTCCCTTGCATCTACTGTCAGTCAATCGAGTTCTGCTGTAGGGAGAGCCAACATATGTGCTCGCTCCCCACTATGTGGGCTTCAACTTTGTTGTTGAGGGAGAGGGTCCCATTAGACACAGGTACATGATTTCAATGAGAGTCACAACGAGGAAAGACAAGAGAAGGGTGAGCTGGGGGTTTCTCACAGCCTGACCAGATGGTCAAGATAGGGAGCTAGGGCATTTTGTGAGTGTGAAGCCACGAAAGAGAAGAGGGAGAGATTGATGAAGAGTAGCTCACAAAGAGAGAGCATGGGGTTTTGTTTAGGTGAGGTAGGGAATGAGCATGACAAGCCAACATTGCAGACTTTCATTTTTAAAAATTAAGATATAATCTTTTATTCTAATTCACACTCCCACTAATTTTCGACGGATTTGCATATTCCTTACTAAGCAAAGACAGAATACCACGATGACATCATAGTGGGGACTAAAACCCTATTAACATTATGATAATGACATTGGGGGAAACACAACAAATCACCTCATACTTAATAAGTAGAAAACTTTTGCTAGTTTCAACTCTTGCAACTCTTAGTATATTCAACTCTTGCAGCTCTAAATATATTTGGCCTCTAGAGTTATGACCTTGTGAAAAGCATAACAAATCATATACTCTAATTAAGTCAAATCCACTGTTATGCTATGAGAATGGATTCTTATTATAGCTATTGTGAGAAACACAACAAGGCCATGCCAATGGTCCACCCCAAAGTTCGTCAAATTCCTTAGCCATGATCATCAATCCTTTGTTGAATGAGTCTTGTTAGAAACACAACAAAGTTAGCCAATCTAAGATTGGCTATCAAGACCATCACAACGGAATGCTATATAAGTTATTCTTAATGTTTCACATTTATCGACCTAATTTAAATAATATATTTTATTTTAATTTTATCAATATTTGTGCTACATATATACCTTTAAAATATCATATATCTAAGGTATAACATGTATCACACACCCTCATATCACATATGTAAGAAATTAAAATAGATGATCATGCACTTAAGCCATAATTATGCAACACTAGAGTGAAAATGGTGTGCACCAAAAAAAAAAAGATTAGCATAGGATACCATGTAGATATGCCACCAATTCTCAAAGAATGCTTCTTTAAGTGGCCCCACCCTTTCTCTTTCTCCACGAATATGCTTCTTCTCATTACAAGTGATTTAAGGGTATGCAAACCCACAAATGTACATATTTCAATAAGAAATTTTGATTTTAACCAAAGAAAGTACAAAAATGGAGGAAGGTAGAATATACAATCAAATTCAATAGAGAGAAAGAGGTATGCATGCCCCAATTAAACACATCCACAAAATCAAACATCATCACATGACACTTAATCTATGTCCATGATCTTCATGCATTTACATCATCAAACATCACATGTGCATTATATGACAAGACACTTATATCAAAAAATTATAACTTATAATTTTTGAAATTCTAAATTTTATGCTCTTCCTAATTTTTATGAAATAAATAACATGGAAATGACAAACAATTTATATGCAATAAAAACAAGTAACTCTAAACAATTTAGAACATTCATGCATTCACAAAATTGTACATTGTAAAATTAATATCTTAATCACCATTAGGCAAAATCACATTTTACATAATTAATTTAGATATTAATTTTACAAGTTAAGACTTTAAAACAATTCTAAAACATGACTATGAATGATTCAATGACAACCAAGCTTAATATTATATAAAAAATTATTAAAATCTTTAATAATCCATTATATAAACTTTCAGAATTATTTAAAAATTTTATAGAAGTCTTTGGCAACTTTTTCAATTTTTCTTATTGATATTAAACAATTTAAAAGCTTTAAAGCATTACTGGATCCCATCCGATTCAACCAGAATTGATATGCGGATTTGAGGTGTGATTGTGTAGCAATGTAATGCACTATCTTGGCTATCACTTTGCACCACTCGGCCGTGGTGTCCTATGCCAACTGCCAAAAATGATCATCTAGTGGCAGAAAAATCATAAAAAAATGTGAAAGCTACTCTTGGTCACTATCACTAGAAATTGGCGAGGGAATGTGCCACCACACTGTAGGGCACCGCCACCAAAAAATCCCAAAATTGCCATCCTCACCACTGTTCAGCACTGGAAAACATAGGGTAAAGTTGGGGAATTGTATTTATTATCTTTCAATGCTTTCACAAGGCATCCCACGTCTTCAAAGGAGAAAACCAGACTTTCTATTGGGTTGGCAACATGAAAATGTAGAAACTCTATATTTTATAGATTGACTGGATGATCTAGTGAACCAAAATTTGAATGAGGGATGACATTAAAAAAATTCTATGTCACAAAAATCTACTAGAGCCAATCATTCTCAATACCATATCATATATAAATTATGTTGCTCTGTCAAAACAAAAATTTTTACAATTTAGGGAATGTATAAAATACATTAAATCATGGTAAGCCAGGTCAGGACCTCGGGCCGGACCGAATCAGTTTGGCCACCGACCAGCCCGACCATGATCTAATCTGGCTGACCCTACGATCAGGTCATAGGGTTGGGTCCATGACCTGGCCCTGCAATGGTCAAGTGACTATTGCGTTGCTAGCAATGTGGGGGGGGGGGGTGTGTGTGTTAAGCCCCCCCTTCCAACCCCTTGGGGCCTATTTCCAAGGGGCTTTTCTTCCTCACCTCACTCCTCTTGCTCTCTTACTCTCAATTTTGTGTTCACTTCCTTAATTTTTTAATTTTTTAATTACTTTATTAGTTATTTTATTATATGATTATTTAAACTTTAATGTTTAGTTAATTAATTTATTAGTTCATTGTAGTTTAATTATTTAATTAGTTCATTAGTTATTTAATTAGTTAATTAGTTATTTAATTACTTTATTAGTTAAAGTGTTAACTTTATTAAGTTTTAGGTCTTAATTACATATTTATTTAGTTTAATTAAAGATGTCTTCTCTAGGCCACACAACCCAAACTTTTGGTGAGACCCAGAATGATTCGACTTGTGTATATTGCAACTTGCTCTTCATGGCAGAGAAAAAAGTGCAATATAAATATTGTGACAAAATTATATGGTCAAGAGCATTATGGAATGAATTATGTGAATTCATTAGACATTTCGACTTAATCCACCTATAGTTATGATAGCTATGGTGATTATTTGGGATATAGTCTTAAGATGTTGTCCAAAGGAGTGACGAGTATAATCGTCATGTATATTTGTACCATACTATGTATTCAACTAGAATGACATAGAGGAGTATATAAATTATATATAAAATATAGATACATAAGATTGGAATAAATCAAAGAATTATTTTTTTAAATTATGCTACTTATTTTTTATTTTTTTTATTTTTTTAACATTATTTAATTTTAAAAAATAATAAAATAATAGGTTGAGACTCGGGTTGCAACCTAGTTGGACCAAGTTGGTCCATGGTTTGACTAACCTGGTTGCGACCCTAGACCCAACGATCTTTGCATAAAATAGTATCGATTCAATGTCAGTTTTGAATGGAACTTTAACCTAGCTCTGATACCATTGTAAAAAATTGTTTTAAATAAAATTAGTGTAGTGGAAGAGATGATTTCTTTGAATATCATAGTCATTGTCTCAATCGGAACCGAATAACAAAAATTAAGAGCCAAATTTGATTTGTTCGAGCATACCTTTGCAAGATTCTACCAATAAAAAAGACTGAAGAAGAACAAGCATAGGATAGTCCATGCTTTCCAAGTCTTCTAAGTGCATGACCTTGAATCCATACGAATATCCTCTATAGATGGGTTATTTTGCATGTTGGACCTTTGAGTCATCCTAAATGGATCTTCACCATGGAAAAGTGTGCTCTAGAGAGAGAGATAGAGAGAAAGAGTGATAGAGTAGGAGGAGGTCAACCATGAAATTGGCTCTCTTAGCTTGATAGGGTTTGGCCAAATTCACTTATATTTATAGAAATTAAATTATTTTCATAAAAATAAATTTTTATAAATTATGCTTATTCTCCTAAACATACAAATCAGACCTTATATTTCTGACTTACTAAGCTCAATAGTCTATCAAATGCTACAGAGATCCAAAATTCAAATGATTTGCGACATTGGAAAACCCTATATCACGAGATTATACAAGAGCCAACCAATCTCTTATCTGCATCACATACATATTATGGTGGTCTCGACAAAACAAACATTTGCACAAATTCGAGAACACATAAAATACATGAAATAACATCGATTCGACGTTAATTTCGACCATGACTTGAACCTGGCTCTAATACCACTGTAAGGAATCATCATACAAATTTTGGTGAAGCAGAAACAACGATTCCTATGGGTTTATGTAGAACCTATCTCAATCAGAATTAAACGATGAAAATTGAAAACCAATCAAAACGAGTTTGAATATACTTGATAGGAATTCATCTAATCCCATGGAGAGAAATAAAATGAGCTTCTGAAGCTCTTCAAACCATTCAAATGTTCGATCTTCAGTGATATCCTTAAGAACTTCATCTACAACAGGTTCTTCCTTCGCGCCGACCTCAAGAACTCTTCCCGAACGGAGGAGATATGGTGTACAAGTGCAAATGAGATATTCTTACCCACAGGGGGTATTTATAGAGAGTAAAAATGTGAAAATGAGAGAAATTTGAAAATATCACCCAAAATCGAGCTGATCGCAATGCCACAGAAAGAATTTCGATCTGATGCACGGTTTGCTCAAAATAATTTTGTGAAGAAAAATTCTCTTTAAATTCTCACCAAAAATCCCTCTTTTCACATAACTTTAAATGTCTCAATTCCTAAATTAGCTAGACATATTCATGTTTTTTTATCATCACTAGCTAACATTTTTCAGGGGTCAGGAGAAAATTCTATACATTTATTAGTCAGAAATGGCTGAAAATGTATTTTTCAGGAGCAAAATTGATAAAAATGGCGAAAATTTCAGAAAGCGTCAAGCTGTTCAGAAAATCGAGCCGATCAAGGAGTCACCGAAATAAAATTCATCAGACTCACGGTTTGCTCTGAAAAATTACCTAAAGAAAAAAGGCATGTTAAAACCTTTCAAAAATATCTTGTTTCATGTTAAAAAATATTCAAGGTGTTGAAAAATAACAAGGCATATTCATCATAATTGTCAACATCTGTCTTGAATTTTTCCGAAACAAGGTAAATTTCTATTGAATTTTCACTCAAACTTCCTATAAACAATTCATTGTTTATTCAAAATAAAAACAACATGGCTGACAAGTTAAAGCAGGAAAAGAAGACTCTCAGGCAAGTAGAAGCTTCAACGCAGAGATGTAGCGGCGCTTCCGGTCAGGGTCCTTCTCAATCAGGAGGCCTGGGCGGCACACCCGACTCGTCTCCCACAAGGCAATGACTGAGATCGCCTCCTCCTCGTCATCCGCAGAGCCAAGCTGCCTACCCTTGATAGGTGGCAGGTGGGACAGCTTGGGCAACTCGTACCGAGGCAAGCCGATATGGGAGTGGCAACGGTGAGCGTTGTACAACACAAAGGCCGAACCTGTAACCAGGCGGAGATCAACACCGGGCACAAAGCACACCTGGAAGTCCTTCTGCATCAAGGAAGAAGAAGAGTGCAAGAAGCTAGAACGGTTCATGGAGGCAAAGTGAGCACGCCAGTCCGGCCTCTTCTTCACTGATGCACACCTATTGGCGACTCTCTCGCCAAAGCCAAGCGCATCGGCATATGGGAACAAGGGGCTACGGCGGAAGAGCTGCGACCTGGTGGCCACCTCACCGGCTGGATCAAACTTAAAGTGAAGATCGGCCCAGCAAGCCAGTAGAAGCGCACTGCCGAAGGGAGGACGACCCACACAAGGTGCGGATAGTCCGCGGTACAAGTAGCCTAAAACTGAAGGCCCCAACCGCGCATCGCTCCAGATGCCGCGGATACACGAAAGTTGATCAACCTCCAGGAAACCATCCTCCGCAGGAAACAAGAACACCGCGGCAAGGCAAGCCGCGAAACCCCTTTCACCACGCAGAATCCGGTCCTCGTCCAGACCAGGAGCCGTCAGAAGAGAGATTGTCCATGCCGCCAACTTGGGAGCACTGATTCGCTTGCCGGCTAACAAGGTGCTGATCTGCCGAGCCTCGACAAAATCCTGCAAGAATTCCAAGCAAGAGAGGGGTCTTGAAGGGATGAACATACCTTCAGTCTCTCCCTTCTTAGTCCGAGGAAGGCCGAGAAGGAGTTCTGCCTCTTCAAGGAGAACTGTACACTCAAAGCTGCCGAACACGAACGTGTGAGTGTCGGGGTGCCACAACTCAACAAGAGCTCCCATCAAACCGAAGTCAAGGGAGTAGCCTGAATATTGCTTGACATGGATCAAGAGCCTGGTTAAGCCCCAATCTCGAAGAATCGCTCTGACCGACAAGCCGAGGACGTCAAGCAAGCCGGAAAGCCAAGGAGGAGAGCAATACTGGCGAGGCCCAGGGAAGTTTGGGTAATCCTACACCCAAACAGGAGGTAAGAGAAAATTTTTTAAGAAAAAGAAGAAGAGAGTGGTTGAAAGTTAAAATTGGCAGCGAACTTACCAAGTTGGCGCCGATTCTGGCCTTCAGATGACCCGGGACGCTTGAAATACCTCGAACTGAGCCAACACGCTGCTTTTTCAAAGGAGGAGCCAACCTGGGTGTTGGTAGGATGATTTGGTCGTCCTAAAAGGTGTTTATATAGGGGAAATCGGTCCCGATTTGAACCGGATTCGGATCCGGTCAAAACAGGAAACTGGGATCGAACGCGTCCCCAAAGTGGGGGCGCGCAGGCCGCACCCCCCAACCCAGGGAGCTCAGGCCGCGCCCCCAAAGTGGGGGTGCGCAGGCTGCGCCCCTGGTTCGGGGGCGCGTTCGGTCAAATTCTTCCAAAATTCCTCAAAAATTCTTCAAAAATTAGAAAAATTCAGGAAAATTCAGGAAAAAAAATTCGAGAAATTTTGTTAAATTAAATTTATTTATGTTTGGTCTTTATTAAAGTCGAGTGGACATCATTGTCCATTCGAAACTAACATTTTGATGAAAGACAGGAATTGCTCGCGGAAACAGAAGAATAGACATGGGAAACCCCCATAACTTGTCGACTAGCATATATGTCGCTAGTCGTGTATTATTATCTTATGCATTATTTGTTGAAGACCTTGAGTATGGAGAAGACTTGACCCGAGATCCCTTTCATCAAAATCTACGACGGTCGGGTCATCTCTAATGCTCACGGATAAGCCAAAGTTGTGCTGTGAGGGACGATGGTTCCCGAATGGGTATCTTGACCACATAGACAATCTATATCTTCAACTATTTGTTATACAAGTGTTGTTTTATTTTCTTGAGCCCAACATGCATCATGTAGCATTAATTGCATTACATTTTATTTTGTCATTGCATACATCATTTCCTAAAACTTCACCTTCTCACTCTCTTGATCATTCTAAATCCCACCGTGTTTTCTAATCCCATCGTGTTCTCTAATCCCACCATGATCTCTAGTCCCACCAACCTCTCTAATATCCCACCATGTCTATTAATCCCACCGTGTTCGGTAACCACTTTGTGTCCTCAAATCTTTCATTTCTTTTCACCACTGTGGCCATTGCAACTTCTTTGCTATTCGTCCCACCATGGCAGTCAATTCATCCCGCCAAGGACCTTCTATTTGATCAGAACTTGCACCGTCAATATCTTCGGTCTATGCTTAAACATTTGCCTTTCGGAATCTGAGATCATTCCATTCCGAATTGAATCTTGTCTCTTGAAAGACTTAAATGAATCTGAGAGCCTGAATTTGCTTGATTGGTATTCTTTTACTTTTTCAAAACAAATCTCTTTAAATTTTAGCCCGTCACAGTATAGGAATACCGCAAAGATCGGGTTACCGACTGATGATGAACCTACGAACCCATGTTTCGGGGACTCCTCACCGCGTTGGGGGTTGGCTATTCTTCTCTCGTGCCAATGTCACATCTCTTACCAATCGAACATAGGAAGACTTGATGAAACATGGCGGTTAACCAGGAGACTTGAGGAGATTCGTCTTGTTGAATCTGGTCGTTGAGCGTGTCTATATCTACACCTTGATGCCACCTTTTCAGTCCATCGCCATTTCACTCCACTACATTCCACTATGATCCATCTTGTTTCACTACGCTTTCTCTACGTTTCACTCCGTTCCGCTACATGCCATTCGCTTGCAAAGCCGACATCAAGGCGAGGCAAGCTGTAGACACGCCAAATTGGCTTGATTCGGAGCCCCAGACTCTTATTCCATAGGCGATATCTTTTATTTTGACCGTTATCTGATCCGGATTACCTCGTGGAGATGAGCTAAGGACATTGGAGGAGCCCCTTGTAAGTTGAGAATGGAACAATGATTTCCAGAATATTGCCGTAACCTTCAAGCGAGAGCCGCACGTGAATTGTAAAAACACGAAGCCTGCTCGATGACCGACCTTGAATGGTCCATAATTGAAGGTCTTGGGAGTCTCGCATGTGTTCCGTAACATTCAGGGTTTCCGAGAAGTCATTTCGGTTGGCGTCGGTCAATGACGGCTTTCGTTACGGCTTTTTCGATCTGCGCTGACACGGCTACCCCGGACCATATGTTAGGCCTTTCCGGTCATCACCGGGTCTTTTCAGGTCATCTGGGTCGATTCTAGCCGAATATTTTCATCAACCAGGGCCATATGGCCATTTCGGTCAATTTTAGGGTTTCCCGGCTTTTCCGAGTTTCGGTTCACGTTTACCGGGTTAATATCAAATTTTTCGATGACTTTGGGTTTTCTGGTCGTACCGGACTTGTTCGGTCATCATTTTAAGTCATCCCAAGTTGACCCAAGATTTCTCGATCGGAACCGTGCTCTTTCGGATCTTCGCCCCGGGTTTCAGCTTTCCGCGAGAGGGTAAACCGGTAGAAAGCCCCGTGCGAACATCTCGGGAGTCATGCCGGCTGGTTTACCGACTTGAGGAGGTTCGGTTGAAGGCCCTCTTTACAACACGACAAACGGGAGCCGAATCGAACATCCCGTTTGCAAGATACGGCTCGCGGAACACGCGCGCAGGAGAGAGAGTGTACTGCGCCCCCGCTCCCTTTGAAAGAGGAGGGCGCGCCCTGCGCGCCCTCAAACTAGGGGCGTGCCCTGCGCGCCCCCGGTTCCTTTGAAAGGTGGGGGCGTGGTCAGTTTTTTTAAATCAAAAATTACCCCGTTTAGCACCTTCTAAACCGGATTTTTGGAAGGTTTCCGCGGAGGATTTTCAATTATTTGTACCGCGCCCCCGGTTCGGGGGCGCATTACGTATGTCAAGTCGATTTTTAGCAATTTCCGGAAGTTTCCGTCGATTTTTAGCAGTGAGACGCGTAACGCGCCCCCGCTTTCTTTGAAACAGGGGGGCGCGCAGACCGCGCCCCCGAACTGGGGGCGCGCCCTGCGCGCCCTCGTCCCCTTTGAAAAGCGGGGGCGCGGTTGGTCTAGTTTCTAAATTTTGCACCGGCTTCCTTCCCCTATAAATTGAGGGTCATTCTCAACGACCCAAGGTTAATCCCTGGTGCCTAGCTCGTCTAGAGGTCGTCCAAGCTCTTCTCCAAAGCCGTCCCGACGTCCAAAGGCGATCCAAAGTCAAGAAATCGATCCCGAGGTGAAGGAGAAGGCTCGATCCGGGTGTTCTTCATCAACCATCTTCATCGACTTCTGCAGAAAATCCGGGGCTTCTTCTGCAAAAGTATTCAACATATAAATCGTTCCTATCTTCGTCCTCTTTCATCTCCAACTTACGGCACTCAATTCCGACTTTCCTTTCGTTCGTGGCGATTGCCACACTGAGGGCGCGCATACAGGTTCTGTTTTCTATATCCGCCCAATTTCAGAATTTTTACTGACTTATAAAAAAAGATTTCGGAGAAGTCATCAACATAGGAACTCTTCCTATCTAAGTCCTACGTCTACTCCAACAAACAGAACTCGATTCTGACATCGGGGTCGTCCGTAGCATCCTCTGCACCGAAGTCACGCCAGAAGGGTGCAAAGCTACCCGAACCGGCCCTTTTCAACCAACTCGGCATCAACTCAAGCCGATCCATTCCATAAGCTTTCTCAACTCATTTAACTTAGTTCACTTACTGTTTTAAAGCATATTTAAGTTTATTTGCATCATTTTTACATAATCAAAAATACAAAAAAAGGGGTCAAGGCTCACCCCAATCCGGTGAGTTCGATTCCGATTGCTTCTTTCTCATATTTTTACTACAGTTACTACACCTCCCATAGTTCTAATTATTTTCTTCACTTGGTTTATTTTTCTAGTTGCACAGGTTTAACAAGCTAGCATTGATTGGAGACTCTTCTTCATCGGCCGGCCGAAGAAAAAGAAGGTTGAACCCATATCCCGATCTCCCACGCTAAGGTACACGGTCAATTCAACTCATCTCTTAATTTACATCCCATAAAGCGGAGCCCGCGGCTCCTGGCGATCACATTATTTCATGTTTTAATTTCATCTTCTCCTCACTCTCCTCCCACATGACCCGGACCATCTCCGGTGCTCGAGTGACGCCGTGAGATGAAAGTTCGGGGATCAATGTGAGTGTGGGACCGAGGTGAGGAGTCTTTACCGCTTTCCGAGTGTCTTACGATTCACTCCCCTCCCATTTCCCCTATTCCATCTTTCACCTTATCTTGAGGTGCCGATCCAGAACCCGTTTTCGGAGTCGACAAAGTTAGAGCCCAATCTTACTTCCATGTTGCTTATGGTGGTGTGCCAGATTATGCTTTTCTAGACATCTCCTCTATTTAAAAATTTTTCATAGGATTTTGTGGAAGTCTACTGAAGAAGTCTTCAACATGAATAATCTTTTCCGCTGAGTCCTCTTTTTAGTGCAACAAACGACATTCAATTCTAATCTTCCATTTGTTTGCAACGCCCTTCAGAAATCAGATGCACAATTTTGTTTACCCACCCCCTGATAAACCCAATTGCATGCAAGCCCAGCTCATTGGGCACATCTCTGACCAATTCATGATCTTACCTTCTTTTTTATCCTCCATATCACTTGGTAAAGTATCTGGAAGCTTCATGGTCAAAATTAGCATCATCAAATGATTGCAATCCAACTTGTTGTCTTGTACATCAAAACTTGCTATTTTTAGACCAGATTTGTTTCCTCTTCCAGTGGAGACATATTTTGTACATGGGGAAGGTGATCCATGGTTTTCAATCCCTCTAAATCAGTTGGTTAAGTTTCTATAAGTCTCATGATAAAAATTATCATAATTAAATAGAGGAAATCCAACCTAAGGTCGGATGTATCAAAACCTGCTACTTTTTGACCTATTTCTTATCTCCTATAAAGGGAGACCCATTTGAACGACCTAAAAGGGCATCCCCATCCTCCAGCACTCTTCTCTTTGTCTTCCAGCTACCCTAGTCTTGTCCCAACCTCCCTAAATCATCCTCTCTTTGTCTGGGTGCCTGGAGATCGTCCTAAAGTGAGAAAGAAGCTGTTCTATGCTCCGACATGCTGCACTACTGATCATCAGCTTCTACAGATCTTTATGATCATTTTCTGTTCAGTCTTCCTTCATAATAAGTGTGATTCATTGAGCTATCTTTCATATCCAATAAACTGATATCGATTCTAACATTGCCTCAGCTCGTGACATCTTCTACACTGGCGTGCATAAACAGATCCGAAGTCTTCTCTTCTTGGTCATCATCTTCTACGTCAATTTCACTGCACTTATTTGTGGATTCAGCCTATACATTCTTCGTAATGATGATTCCTCTTTTATTTCCAATAAAAATCATTCAATTCCTATATTTGTGTTGCCCATAGCACGTCCTACATCGATATTGTGCTGGGTGTTTCCAGAACTTCACTGTCCAATATCTGACTTATCAGGTAAATTCAGATTACTTTTCATAAGATTCAAGCAAAGTTGTCTTAATCTAAAACCACCCTCGATGAGTTCTCTTTATTTTGAAATAAACAACACTCAATTCTGACATTGGTGCTGTTTGTTATGGTCTCTGCATCAGAGCCACACAGTTTTCATTGAATCTGTCTAGCTCGGTTGCCATTTTGCCTGGGTTGTGTTATATTTCATCATTCATATTCTCTTTGTTAACTCTTCATTCATATCATTTACTTCATATTTAGGCATAATTTTTATTCAGTTTTGCATCATTTTATACATCATAAAAAAACAAAAAAGGGGTTAGGGCTAACCCTGAATCTGGTGAGTTTGTTTTCAATTACCATTTTGTGTTATTGTTTTTACAGTTACTACACTTCACTCAGTTCTAATCCTTCCTTCACTTGTTTTCTTGTCTTATTTATACTAGTTGCACAGGATGCATCAAGCTAGCACCGGTTGGACTCTTCTTCATCGGCCGGCCAAAGAAGAAGAAGGTTGAACTCACATCTTAATCTCCCGTGCTAAGGTACACACGATCATCTAAATTAATCTCTTGTTCAATTACATAAAGCGGAGCCTGTGGCTCCTGACAACCACCTCTTTTGTTCATGCTTTAAGTTAATTCATTCCTCACTCTCCTCCCACATGACCCGAATTGTCTCCGGTGCTCGAGTGACGCCGAGAAATGAAAGTTCGGAGATCAATGTGAGTGTGGGACCAAGGTGAAGATTTTACCGCTTTCCGAGTGTTTTCCTATTCACTCTCTTTCCCCTATTCCATCATCACCTTTTCTTAAGATGCCGATCCGAAACCCATTTTTTGGAGTTGACAACTTTGTGGTGACCACAGTGGGACAACTATGCTAGCTTGATTTGTTTGTGCAACTCATTTTATTCTAATTCGGTTCTAGTCACTAGATTGTTTGTTTTGTTGCATGATTGTTTGTCTCATTTGCATATCGCATGCTCAATTTACTTACTTCTTTTCATTTCATGTTCTTGCATATTGATTGCTTCTTCTCCTCTTACCCTTCATTTTTAATTTTGCATTAGCTTTTTGCATCGGGTACCAGACTTGTTCCTATCCATAGGGCATTCGAGGTGGGGTCTCTCTCTCCCAACACACCCTCACCTTCCAAACACCTTCTTGCTAGATTCTTACCTCTCTTCTGGGATATTCCTTCCTAGTTGATTTGGTAGTTTCTCTCAAGACCTCCATAAGTCGCCATCCATGGAGTATTCCTTTCTGCACAATTAGGCTGGTTGTACCTTTTCCCAAAACCCGAAGAACCCAAGTACCTACTCGTGGTGATTGTGTGATAACCTTAGGTCTTGAAGATTGAAGCAATAGGAACCATACCTGTCGACTCCAAAAAATAGGTTCTGGATCGGCACCTCAAGAGAAGGTAAAAGATGGAATGAGGGAAAGGGGGTGAATCGAAAACACTCGGAAAGCGGTAAAAAAGGTCTTCACTTCGGTCCCACACTCACATTGATCCCCGAACTTTCATCTCACGGTGTCGCTCGAGCATCGGAGATTGTTCGGGTCATGTGGGAGGAGAGTGAGGAATGAATTAACTTAGAACATGATAAGAGGTGGTCGCCAGGAGCCGCGGGCTCCGCTTTATGGAATGTAAATCAAGAGAAGAGTTGATTTGACCGTGTGTACCTTAGCGTGGGAGATTGGGATGTGAGTTCAACCTTCTTCTTCTTCGGCCGGCTGATGAGGAAGAGTCCAACCCATGATAGCTTGATGTATTTGTGCAACTAGAAAACAATAAGACAAGAAAACAAGTGAAGAAGGATTAGAAATGAGTGAAGTGTAGTAACTTGTAAAAGTAATAACATAAAACGACAATTGGAAACAAACTCACCGGATTCGGGGTTAGCCCTAACCCCTTTTTTTGGGTTTTTTTTATGATGTATGAAATGATGTAAAACTGAATAAAAATGATGCTTAAATGTGAACTAAATGATTTGAATGAAGAGTTAGCAAAGAGAATATGAATGGTTAAAGACAACACAACCCAGGCAAAGTGGCAACTCGGTTGGACAGATTTAATGTAAACTGCGCGGCTCTGATGCAAAGACCGTAAAAAACAGCACCAATGTCAGAATCAAGTTATGTTTGTTTAAAAATAAATATGACTCACCTAGGGTGGTTTTATATGAATACAAGTTTTATTGAATCTTATGATAAGTAATCTGAATTTACCTGATAATCCGGATCTTAAGCAGTGAAGTTCTGGAAACTTCCAGCACAATGTCGATGTAGGACATGCTATGGGAACAACAGATTTCTAAATTGAATGATTCTTTCTGTAAATAAAAGAGGACTCACCAGGGAACAATTTATATGAATAATGTATGGGCTGAATCTACCATTAAGGGTACTGAAATTGACTGAGATGATGATGACTTAGAATAGAAGACTTCGGATCTGTCTGTACAGAGCCGGTGTTGAAGCCATAACAAGCAGAGGAGATGTCAGAATTGATCTCTGTTTGTTGGAGATGAAGGATATATTTATGAACCACACTTAGTATGAAGTAAGTCAGGCCATAACATGACTATAAAGATCTGTAGAAGCCGATGATCATCAGTGCAGCACGTTGGAGCATAGACCGGCTTCTTCTTCACTTTGGGATGATCTCCGGGCACCGGGATGAAGAGAGGACTATTTGGGGAGGTTGGGATGAGTCTAGGGTGAATGGAGGGTGAGGATAAGAGTGATGGATGATGGGGATTCCCTTCTTAGGTCGTTCATATGAGTCTCCCTTTATAGGGGATGAAAAATAGGTCAAAACATAGCAAGTTTTGATACATCCGACCATAGGTTGGATTTCCTCCATTTAAGGTTGCTGATTTTCATCCTAAGGCATATATAAACTTACCCAAATGATTGAGAAGGATTGGAAACCATGGATCACCTTCCCCATGTTCAAAATATGTCTCCACTTGAAGAGGAAACAAGTCTAGTCCAAAAATAGCAAGTATTGATATACAAGACAACAAGTTGGATTGCCATCATTTGATGATGCTAATTTCGACCATGAAACTTCCAGATACTATAAAAAGTGATATGGAGGAGGAAAAAAAAAGGTAATGTCGTGAATTGATCAGATATGTGCCCAATGGGCTGGGCTTGCATGCAATTGGGCTTGATCGGTGCTGCGTGCGGACAGAACTGCGCATCTGACTTCCAAAGGGTGCTGTAGAAAAATGGGAGATCAGAATTGAATGTCGTTTGTTGTAATGGAAAGATAACTCAGAAAATAAGATTATTCATGTTGAAGACTTCTTCATTAGAAGTCCAAAAAATCCTGTGAAAAATTTTCAAATAGAGGATATGCTAGGAAAAGCATAATCTGGCACACCACCAAGAGTCTCTTGTTCGGCAAACACGGACTTGATTAGAAATTAGCAAATCATAATCATATTTATAATAAGCACCTCGGCTCATCCAAAAGGGTGGTTCATCATGATTTTTATGGTCTAAAAGAGATGTTGCCAATGGAATAATGGTTTAAGCTCTAAATAAGGCCAAATTGGCGTGTCTACAATACCCATTTGAGTGAACAATTGCTAAAAGTCTATCTAATCTGAGGTATCAACCCAAAAATTGTCGAGTAGTCATTTTAAGAACTTGTTTGCATAACTTGCTTGCTCACCACAATTGAAAACAACCATAAAATTCCTTTTTTCAAAACACCTAAAAATACAAAATAAAGAAACCTCTTTAATTTTGTGTTCAACTTGTTTTCCAAATAACTAAATTCAAACAAAAAAATTCAAACAAAACATAACATAGCAAAAAATATTCAATTGTGTGCTTTGCTTGCTCTCTTTTTTAACCATCTTTGTAGAAATATAGACATGGTGCCCATGATGCTAAGGTCCAGAAGACACATAGGGATGTCGAACTACTACGGGAAAGAAGAAGAGTATGAGATGGGTCACTACGAGTTACAACAACCCATGGTCCAACCAGAGGGCCATGTTAATGCCGTCAGGGAACACGAAATTCAACCTGCTCTGCTTAGCATGGAGCAACTACTCCAAGGTCTATCTCTCCACCTTGATCCCGAGACCTTTGCAGTCATCCAATCTGCCAATAAGGGCAAGATGCCTTCCAATCAAAGTCCAGTCGAGGGAAATCAAGTCCCCTCACTACCCCAATTGGTAGTTAGGCCCCTGATCATCTCTTCTCCTGGGCAACCCTGCCATGTCTCTACTCACCCTGTTCTGGGGCATTCACATAATTTTATACCAGTTCCTGCTTTCAACCCACCTTTTCCATTCCACTCACTCAAATACCTTGCACCGGTGGCTCAGGAACCCAGCCTCACTCAAGCTTTCATGGACAAACTCAACCAAGTGGATAAGCGCTTTGAAGAGCTTAGGCACCATTTGGACTTGAAGGCCATCCCTAAAATATTTGCTCCATCTTTCTCAGTCCCACATATCCCTCCATCACAAACACTAGCCTACCATCACTACAATGGCTCAGGTGATCCCTTCACCCATGTCAATGATTTTTTGAGAAAATCATCTCGATGGTTAAATGATCGAAGAGCTCTTTCTATTCTTTTTAAGCGATCATTGGATGGTGCAACCCTAGAATGGTTTTTTTCACTAGGGGAAATAGAAATATGGAATTTTGAAATTGTCAAGGCCAAATTCTTGTAACGATATGGGCTAAGCTATTCAATAATTGGGGAAGCAAAAGAAGACGTGGAATTAATGCAATATCATTTATTTCATCATCATCGGCTAACTCCTCGACGTCAATTGAGTAGGCCACCCATGCCCCAATCTCGGCCAGACTGCAACCTGTGTCAATGGCACAATCAATTGTGCACGATCAAGCTCCTCTTGTTAATTATGCCAATACCTCATTACCTAAACTGGCTCCCCAAACTTCGACTCCACCAACATTTTCAAAGGCCCCTCAGCCAATCATCCTACCCTTAGCTTCTCAATCTACTTCACCAATAGCTACTCGGCCAACCACACAAGCATTGGCCCCTCAACCAATTTCACCAATAGCTCCTCAGCTTGAACCGGCTTCTATGCTGACACCAATTGAACAACCCTTGGCTATTCAATAAACCCCTCAAAATAGGGTTCACCCTAAGTCAATTAAGGCCCTTGTTTCTTCTATTGCTCCTACCTTGGCAGAGGAACTAGCCACTCTTGTCATTCATGCTCCTGCCCTGGCAGAGGAACTAATTAATCTAATCATTCCTGCTCTTACTATGGCGATGATTTAGTCACTTCAACTCTTCATGCTCTTGCCTTGGCAAAGGAATCAATCACTCCTACTATTCTTGCTCCTGCTGCAGTAGAAGATTCAGTCACTTTGACCCTTCAAGCTCTTGTCCCAGCAGATGATTCAATCACTCCAACCATTTGTGCTCCTGCCTTGGCAGAGGAATCAACTTCTCAACATATCATTGCTATCTCTCAAAATCAAAATCAGCTAGTAGGGGAGGATGAGCCAAACTCTTCTATCTTTCTAGAATTCCCTAGTCTAGGCATGGCCTCTTTCCTGTAACAACCTGAAGAGAAGGCTATTGTAGGGAGCTTAAATGAGGGGATCACAAATTCAGTTGATTGTCAAGGACTAGGCAAGGATTCACCCAGTACAGATCAAATGTTGCCATCATTGGAATTATTCCTTGAAGCTGGGGAGATAGAATTGACCCCTGAACTGAAAAATAAAAAGTTAGAATTGGTCAGTGAAATGGGGAATGAATCGACATGCCTCTTGAAGGATGTAGACCTTAGCAAATGAATACTAGGACCTCCTCCAGCTAAGCAGGTAAAATTCTCGAAATCAGTCTTAGGGCCGTGACCCTTGCCCCATTCTCTTTGTAAAGAACAATTGGGCCCATGGGCCTAAAAATCGTCAATCTTAGGGCCACGACCCTTTCTCTACCCTCCTCTCAATCAAGGATCAGGCCCATGAGGTCTACATTTCCTCAATCTTAGGGCCACCGCCCTTTCTTTATTCTTCTCACAATCATCAATTGGGGCATGGGCCCAAAATCTGTCAATCTTAGGGCCACGGCCCACACTTTATATCCTACTCAACTGGGCCCTCATGCCCCTCTTCTACAATCGGGCCCTTATGCCCCCTTTATCCAACCAGGCTCATGTGCCCCTTTCCATCAACCAGACTCTTGCACCCCTTTCATTCAATTGGGCACGTGTGCCCCTTTTCATCAACCGGGCCTGCATGCCCCCTTTATCCAACCGAGCCCATGTGCCCCTCTTCATCAACTGGGCTCTTATGCCCCTTTTCTTCAACCGGGCTCATGTGCCTCTTTTAATCAATCGGGCTTGCATGCCCCTTTCCTTCAACTAGGCCCATGCGCCCCTTTTCTCCAACTGGGCCTACGTGCCCCTTTTCTTCCATTGGGCCCACGTGCCCATAATTCTCCCCAATCGGGCCCATGTGCCCTTGATTTTTCTAAATCGGGCCCACGTGCCCACAATTCACCTCAATCGAGCCCACGTGCTCGTAATTCACCTCAATTGGGCTCACGCGGGAACCGGTGTAAGAGTTGACAAAATAGAAAGAGGGCCACGTGGGGACAATCTAAAGGTTCTGTAAGAAGGTGGTCCATGCGGGGACCGATCTGAAAATAAGTTGGTTCACGCGGGAACCGAGTTGGAAAAGAAAGGTGGTTCACGCGGGAACCGGTTTATAGGAAGAAAAGTGGTTCACACGGGAACCGGGTTGAAATTAAAGACAAGAAAATCAAGTCCATATGGGGGACAATCTTAAAGGAAGAGTAAATAGCAAGTTTAAAGGTAAATTGACATGGAAGAGGTAAAGGACAAGCCGGTTCGCGCGGGAACCAAGTCGAAAAACAACTAGTTGCACGAATCAATCAAGCTATCACGGTTGATGACATTGGTTGTCCCACCGTGGTCGCCAAAAAGTTGTCGACTCCAGAAACGGGTTCCGGATCGGCACCTCAAGATAAGGTGAAAGATGGAATAGGGGGAAAAAGAGTGAATCGAAAAACACTTGGACAGCGGTAAATACTCCTCACCTCGGTCCCACACTCACATTGATCCCCGAACTTTCATCTCACGGCGTCGCTCGAGCACCGGAGACGGTTCTGGTCATATGGGAGGAGAGTGAGGAGTGAATTAACTTAGAACATGAATAAAAGAAAGGTGGTCGCCAGGAGCCGCGGGCTCCGCTTTATAGAATAAAAAAAAGAGATGAGTTGATTTGACCGTGTACCTTAGCGCGAGAGATCGGGATATGGGTTCAACCTTCTTCTTCCTCGGCCAGCCGATGAAGAAGAGTCTCCAACTGATGCTAGCTTGATAGACCTGTGCAACTAGAATAATAAACCAAGTGAAAGAAACTGATTAGAATTATGAGAAGTGTAGTAACTATAGAGGGAAGATGATAAATAAGCAATTGGACTTGGACTCACCAGCTTCGGGGTGAGCCTTAACCCATTTTTTGTGTATTTTTTGATTATGTAAAAATGATGCAAATGAACTGAAATATGATTTAAAACAGTAAATAAACTGAGTTAAATGAGTTGAGAAAGCTTATGGAATGGATCGGCTTGAGTTGAAGCCGAGTTGGTTGAAGAAAGCCGGTTCGGGTTACCTTGCACCCTCCTGGTGCGACTTTGGTGCAGAGGATGCTACGGACGACCCCAATGTCAGAATCGAGTGATGTTTGTTGGAGTAGACATATTACTCATATAGGAAGAGTTCCTATGTTGATGATTTATCCGAAATCCTCCTGTAGAAGTCTGTAAAAATTATGAAAGTTGGCGGATGTGAAAAACAGAACCTGGATGCGCGCCCTTGGTGTAGAAACTGCCACGAACGAAAGGCAAGTAGGAATTGAGTAAAGTAAGATGGAGATGAAAGAGGACGAAGAGAGGAACAACTTATATGTTGAAGGCTTTTGCATAAGAAATCCAGGATTTTTTGCATAAGTCGATGAAGTTGGTTGATGCAGAACGCCCGGCTCGAGCCTTCTCCGTTACATTGGGATCGATCTCTCAATGTCGGATTGCCTTTGGACGTCGGGAAGGCTTTGGAGAAGAGCTTGGACGACCTTTGGATGAGCTAGGCATGGGGGATTAACCTTGGGTCATTGAGAATGACCCTCAATTTATAGGTGAAGGAAGCCGGTGCAAAAAATGGAAACTGGACCGACCGCGCCCCCGCTTTTCAAAGGGACCGGGGGCGCGCAGGAAGTGCCCCCGGTTTGAGGGCGCGCAGGGAATGCCCCCGGGTTGAGGGTGTGCAGAGCGCGCCCTCCCTTTTCAAAGAGAGCGGGGGCGCGGTAGACTCTCTCTCCTGCGCGCGCGTTCCGCGAGCCGTATCTTGCAAACGGGATGTCCGATTCGGCTCCCGTTTGTCGCGTTGGAAAGAGGACCTTCAACCGCACCTCCTCAAGTCTATAAACCAGCCGGAATGACTCCAGAGATGTTCGCACAGGGATTTCTACCGGTTTACCCTCTCGCGGAAAGCCAAAACCCGTGGCAAAGATCTGAAAGAGCATGGTTCCGATCGAGAAATCTCAGGTCAACTCAGGATGACTTAAAATGATGACCAAACAAGTACGGTACGATCGGAAAACCCTAAATTATTGAAAAATATGAGATTAACCCGGTAAACGTGAACCGAACATCGGAAAAGCCGGGAAACCCTAAAATTGACCGAACCGGACGTATGGCCATGATTGATGAAAATATTAGGCTAGAATCAACCCGGATGACCCGAAAAGACCCGGTGATGACCGGAAAGGCCTAATGCGTGGTCCGGGATAGTCGTGTCAGCATAGATCGAAAAAGCCGTAACGAAAGCTGTCATCGACCAACGCCTACCGAAATGACTTCTCGGAAACCCTGAATGTTACGGAACACATGCGGGACTCCCGAGACCTTCAATTATGGACCATTCAAGGTCGGTCATCGAGCAGGCTCTGTGTTTTTATGGTTCACGCGCGGCTCTCGCTTGAAGGTTTCGGCATCATTCCGGAAATCATTGGTCCATTCTCAACTTGCGAGGGGCTCCACCCATGTACTTAGCTCATGTCCATGAGGTAATCCGGATCAGATAACGGTCAAATAAAAATATCGCCTATGGAATAAGAGTCTGGGGCTCCGAATCAAGCCAATTTGGCGTGTCTACAGCTTGCCTCACCTTGATGTCGGCTTTGCAAGGGAATGACATGTAGCGGAGCGGAGTAAAATGTAGAGAAAGCGTAGCAAAGCGAGATGGATCGTAGTGGAATGTAGTGGAGCGACATGGTGATGGACTAAAAAGGTGGCTTCAAGGTGTAGATATAGACACGCTTAACGACCAGATTCGGCAAGACGAATCTCCTCCAGTCTCCTGGTTAACCGCCATGTTTCATCAAGTCTTCCTATGTTCGATTGGTAAGAGATGTGCCATTGGCATGAGAGAAGAATAGCCAACCCCCAACGCGGTGGGAAGTCCCCGAAACATGAGTTCGTAGGTTCATCATCAGCCGGTAACCCGATCTTTGCGGTGTTCCTGTACTGTGATGGGCTAAAATTTAAAAAGAGATTTGTTTTGAAAAAGTAAAAGAATAACAATCGAGCACATTCAGGCTCTTAGATTCATTTAAGTCTTCCATGAGACAAGATTTGATTCGGAATGGAATGATATCGAATTCCAAAAGGCAAATGTTTAAGCATAGACCGTGAAGATAGTGACGGTGCAAGTTCTGATCAAATAGAAGGCCCTTGGCGGGATGAATTGGCTTCCACGGTGGGATGAATAGCAAGAAGGGTGTTGCAATGGCCACAATGGTGATGGAGGATTTGGAGGCATAAGGTGATTACCGAACACGGTGGGATTAACAGACACGGTGGGATATTAGAGAGGTTGGTGGGATTAGAAAACACGGTGAGATTAGAATGATCAGAATTAGGATGAAAGGTTTAAAGATTATGGTGAGAAGGTGAAGATTATGAAATGATGTATGCAATGACAAAACAAAATGTAATGCAACTAATGCTACATGATGCATGCTGGGCTCAAGAAAACAAAACAAAACTTGTATAACAAATAGTTGAAGATATAGATTGTCTATGAGGTCAAGATACCCATTCGGGAACCATCGTCCCTCACAGCACAACTTTGGCTTATCCGTGAGCATCAGAGATGACCTGACCGTCGTAGATTTTGATGAAGGGGATCTCGGGTCAAGTCTTCTCCGTACTCATGGTCTTCAACAAATCATGCATAAGATAATAATACACGGCTAACGACTTATATGTTAGCCGGCAAGAAATGGGGGTTTCCCATGTCCACTCTTCCATTTCTGCGAGCATTTTCTTGGCCACTCCTTCGGAGTATCACCGGAATGAGGCAGTTGCGGCGGTATTTGTGGACATGGTTTCCATGCCTTCTCCACGTGGTCATTCTCCTGGAGACGGTGGCAACAGACGCTGATATCTGTAGCAGGCTTAATCTTCTTCTGGTGTCGTAGCTACTTTTCTTCCTTGTTATATCACTTCTTAGTTCAGTGTTGTTTTGATCTGCTTGACATTTCTCTAAAGGATTGTTAGTATCACATTTCGGCTTAGCCACTTGCAAGTTTGTCAAGGGGTGAAGCCTTCTAAGGGATGACAAATAATAAAAGTAAATAATAGATGTAGGGTTAAGAGACATACCTGTTGGCGAGATTCTCACCCCTCCTTGACTTGTGTTTCTTTTCTGAAATACTTAATAGAAGGGTTAAATATGCTCTATGGCTTACCCCCTTGCCTATTGTTGTCTTGCCTTGCTTATATGTCAAGGGGGGTAGCCTTATTAACAAGGTAACATGAACAAAATGACTAACAAGATAAGCAAGGTAAAAGTTAAGAGAGCTTACCTGCTATGACGAGAGTTACTCCCTTCTTGATCTTAGAATTCTGAAACACTTAATGAAGGGGATTAAATCTTCACCATGGCTTATCTCTTTGCCTATTGTTGTCTGCCTTGACTTAGGTCAAAGAGAGGGGCCTTCTTAACAAGGTGTAATAACCTAAATGACCAAAATGAAATGGTTAAGAGAACTTACCTGTCGTTGAGAGAACCTTCTCCTCTTATTTTAAAGTCCCTGAAAACACTTGATAAAAGAGGATTAGATCTTCACAACAACTCATCCCTTTGCCTATTATGGCCAACTTTGACTTAGGTCAAAGGGAGGAGCCCTCTTAATGGGGTGATAATGAAGGTAAATATGCAATGCGGAAATGAAACATGCAAGACATAAAGATAAACATGAATGCTAGCAAAGGCAAAAATCTAGGTTATGCCAAGTTAGATGATGCATTTTTTTAGATTTTTGGAAAGTATTCAATTTTTTATTTTTGAAGATATTGGATTTTTGAAAATATTCATTTTTTTTGAATTTTTGAAAATATTTGATTTTTTTTGAATTTTTTTGAAAATATTCATTTTTTTTGGATTTTTGTGGAGAATGTGCCGGTATTGAGACCATTCATCGATCTTTAAGTGTTGATCAAGATTCAAGCAATAAGCACCACGTGTGAATAAGGTTCCTTACCCAGAATATTTCTTGCCCTCTTCTCTTGATCGGTTTGGATTCCCCCTGAGTTTGAACAGTTTACCCTACCCTAGGGGTTTTAAAATGGAAGAATAATAGAGGAAGTCTTTGATAGGATTTGGGGGTGTTGAGGAGGGTTTCTCTACTCATGCCCAAATTGCCCGTTGGGGTTCGGCCTCTTCGGGTCTTTTCTACATGTGGCACTTACTTAGACAAGTCTTTGACCTGTGGGGTCATTGCCCATCTTTTGGTGCCTTTTCTTCATTTTCTATTATTCTGGGTACTCATTCAAACAGGCCCATATTTGTTTAAACCTGTGGGGTTCATTGCCCATCTTTTGGCACCCTTTTGTACCCTATGAGACGGCCTCCTACTAAGGTGGCGGGCATTTTCGATACTATCCTCCTCTACTCCCCTTCACCTATTTCAGACTGAATAGAAGAGAATAGGGTAAAGGTTTCCTTTCCGCCTTCAGGGTTCTGCCTTGCCTCTCTCGAGTGTTGGGCTATCTAGATTCTGGGATCGGGAGGTGTTGTGTGTGCAAGGTAATGCCTACCCTTGACTTCTAGCTAACACCCTTGGATCGATGACTTAATATCATACCAGAAATTCTCCATTTTCTTTTCTAAGGAAAATATTTTTTTAGGTAAACGCCGTTCCATGGATGGTTCAATTTTTCTCCATCGGCGTTGGTTAGCTCATATGCATTACCTGGATATTTTTCAGTTATGACAAAAGGCCCTTCCCAGTTAGGTTGCAACTTGGAGCGGGGGCCACCCGGCTTAGCGAATATACATTTGACTACCATCTCACCGATTTTGAACTTTCTCTCTACCACCCTCTTTTGATAAAACCTTTTCAATCGGTTCTGATAAGTCCGGGCATGCTCGGAAGTGGCCAACCTTCTTTCATCTAGGAGTTCAAGTTGTGCAAGGGGAGATTCTCTTCTCTCATCGACAGGGATGTCCCTATCGAGTTGAACTTGGAGTGATGAAAGGAGTACTTCGTACGGGACCACCGCTTCCATCCCATATGCGAGAGCATACGGGGTTTGACCAGTGGGGGTCCGTACAGAAGTACGATAAGCCCATAGGGCATCTACAAGCTTATCTGGCCAGTCTGCGAACTTGATAGACTTACAGGTTTTCTTGAGGATTTTAATCAAAGTTTTGTTGGTGGCTTCTGCTTGACCATTGCCTTGCGGGTAATAAAGAGATGAATGATACAATGCAATGCGGTACCTGTTGCAAAGATCACGCAGATCTTGAGAGAGAAATTGCGGTCCATTGTCGGTGATAATGTCACTGGGTATCCCAAACCTGGCGATGATGTTGTGTTTGATGAAGGAGCACAGTGTTGACGCCTTGATCTCCACGAGTGCTTCCGCTTCTGCCCACTTGGTGAAGTACTCTGTTGCCGTCAGGATGAATGATTTGGAACAGATTTCAGAGTTAAGATCACTTAGAGGGCCAATGATATTGAAAGCCCACATGGCGAAGGGCCATGGGGCATGAATCGGGTGAAGGGAAGATGCGGGAGAATGGATCTTGTCGGCATGAAGTTGGCAAGAATGACAGTGCCGGACAAAGATGGAGCAATCCTCTTCTAGGGTTGGCCAATAATACCCCTGCCTGATGATTTTCTTGGCAAGAGCTTGAGCATTGACATGGCCCCCACAGACCCCGGAATGTGCTTCCTTAAGCACCAATTCTACCTCTTCTTCATCAATGCATCTCAATAAAATTCCGCTTAGGTTCCTCTTGTAGAGCACCCCTCCTAGGATGGTATACCTCTGGGATACTCTTCTGATGGCCTTCTTTTCTTTTGTATTTGATCCAGGTGGATATGACTGATCTTGACAATACCTTGCGATCTCATCAAACCAAGGCCTCTCACCTTCATCTAACTCTTCCAACTCGTTTAGAGAAACTTCCTCTTTCTGCTCTAAATATTCCTTCATGCCAAATCTCTCCTTAATTTTCAAAAATCGACCATCCTTAATCGCCGGCATCGACCTTCTACGGACATGGATAGCCCGCACCTGTCTACCTAGCGGGACTGATAGAGATGAAGCTAAGGAGGCAAGGGCATCAGCAAGAATGTTCTGAGCTTGAGGAACATGGACAAAAGTGAGTTTGGAAAAGAGTTTGATGTAGCAAGATGTGAGTTCTTGGTAAGGTTTGAGGTTTGGATGAGAAGTTCGGTATTTGGTTAGGACTTGGCGAAGGATTAGTTGGCTATCACCTATCACCCTCAATTCCGTGGCACCATAGAAATGAGCGGCCTCCAGCCCGGCCAGCAAGGCTTCGTATTCAGCTATATTGTTGGTTGCTGGAAAGTCAAGCTGAAATGCCTATGGAATGGTGACACCCTCGGGTGATAGAAGGACGATTCCTATTCCCTTACCGTGTGAATTCGGAGCCCCGTCAAAATATAATGTCCAAAGGTGGGAAGATCGGATCAACATTAGTTCATCATCCAGGAGCTCCGACTGGACCGGGTCAAAGAGGGGTATAGGGTGATGGGCTAGATGTTCGGCAATGGCATAGCCCTTAATCGCCTTCTGGGAGACATAGGTGATATCAAACTGGGAAAGGAAGCTCTGCCAACGACCTAACCGATCAGTTCGAACAGTTTTCTCTAGAAGGAATTTGATGGGATTGATGCGGGCAATAGGATTGACCTCATGAGCTAAGAAATAGTGTTTAAGTTTCTGAACTACCCAAACTAGTGCAGCACAGGTCTTCTCCACTACAGTGTACTTCTGCTCACAAGGATCAAAGATATTTGACAAGTAGTAGGTTGCCCTCTCTTTCCCTTCTTCATCCACTTGTGCAAGGACTGCCCCAAGAGAATTCTCCAAAACTGAGATATATAGAACTAATGGCTTGCTAGGGACTGGTGGTCTAAGCACAGGGGGACTAGCCATGTATCTTTTTAATCCATCGAATGCATCCTGGCACTTCGAATCCCATTTGAACTCGGCCCCCACCTTGGTCAACTCATAGAAAGGTTTACACCTTTGGGAATGTTGTGAGATGAACCGGAGGACAAATTTTAGCCTCCCGATTAAACCTCGAAGTTCTTTCATATTTCTCGGAAGAGGCATACCAATGATTGCCTTGGCCTTGTTTGGGTCGATCTCTTTGCCCCTTTTGCTCACTATGAACCCCAACAGTTTTCCTGAGGATACTTCAAACGTACATTTCTTTGGGTTCATTTTCAATTTATATTCCCTAGCCCTTTGCAAGACCTTTCTTAGCACTTCCGGGTGATCTTCTCGGCTTTTGGACTTAACGACTAGGTCGTCCACGTACACCTCTACAAGGGTATGCATCATGTCATGAAAGATAGCCATCATTGCCCTCTAATAGGTAGCACCAGCATTCTTTAGTCCAAAGGGCATGATGACATAGCAGTAGGTTCCCCAAGGTGTAGTAAACAAGGTCTTCTCCTAGTCCTCTTCGGCCAATCGGATTTGGTTATATCCAGAATAGCCATCCATGAATGATAGCATCTCGAATCCAACAGTGTTATCAACCAGTACGTCAATATGAGGTAGAGGAAAGTCATCTTTAGGACACGCTCAGTTTAAGTCCCTAAAGTCTATACAGATCCGAACTCGTCCATCCTTCTTCATTACAGAGACTATGTTTGCCACCCATTGCGGATAAAGGACAACCTTAATGAATCTTGATTGATGTAACTTGTCGACCTCTTCTTTCATCTTAAGTGCAACATCTGGGTGGAATCTCCTTAATTTTTGTTTGATCGGGGTAGCTCCAAGTTTCAAAGTTAGACGATGTTCAACTAACGAGTTGTCTAACCCCGGCATGTCTTCGTATGTCCATGCGAACGTGTCCTTATATTCTTCCAAAATTTCAATTAAACTCTGTTCCTCAGTGGGAGTGAGGTTTGCACTTAGGAGGACTGTCTTGGGATCTTCTGGTGTTCCAAGATTCAGTTCTTTTGTCGGTTCATCCACCGTGGCTAATGGTTCTTCGAACCTTTTAAGTCCAGATGCATACGCATCAGCCAAGTCCTCAATTCCATCCTCGAAATCAGGATCTTTTTCTGATAAAACCTCATAAACTCCCAGTGTATGATCTACATTGAATTCATCCTCATATTGGATTTCATCAAGCTGGATAGCATTTTCCAAAAACCTGGGCAACCTTGCACATTCCTTGCATTTTTGAGCTATTTGATGGAGACATCTCTCTGGAACACGTTTACTTCGAATTTTATTTTTTTCTACCCTAACTACTCCTAAAGAAGACGAAATTGAAAAGGTGGTATTTACAATGGGTGAAGGATCGGGCAGATCGATCAGTGAGTTGGAGAAGAGGGGTCCCTAGTTGGGAGCACCCTCCGAGACAAGTAGAAACGTCTCCTCAATAGAAAACTGAGTTTGCGAGAAGACATTTTTTTTGGGTGTTTTGGGTATTTTCAATAACAGAAAGAGAATGAGCCGATGGGGCTTGAGCAGAAATAGAAAGCTTAAAGCAAATGGGAGAAAAATGGGCTCGCGGGCCCTACAATGGCAAGAAACGGGCGCATGGGCCTAAAGCTAGAAAAGAAACCTAAGGGGCACGTGGGCCCAATTGGTGGGCACGTGGGCTCAAAGCTAGAAAAGAAATTTAAAGGGCACGCGGGCCCGATTGGTGGGCACGCGGGCCCGATTGGTGGGCATGCGGGCCCGAGGTTGTTGGATGGGAATGGGCATAGAAGCCCAGTGGAGTAAGAAGATTTGAATGGGCTCTCAGGCCCAATGATCAGTTCAGGTGGCCATTTTGGCCCAGAAGTAGGAATCGGGCTAGATAGCCCATCAAGCGAATCCAAGAGGGATAGAGTGAGGATTTTGAAATACGTGACCGTAGGATACGGCTCACGTGGGATGTTGTTTGGAGGTGAGTTTGAGTGGACAAGTTGTTTTGAGATGGACTTGCCCTCGACTGGTTCTTCCTCCTCTATGAACAACCGAGCCAAAGATGAACTCATGTTGTCCACTTTCTCATCTTGCTCTGGTGCCTTATTCCTCTTGACTGGTTCTTCTTCTTCGTCTCTGGCCATCATCATGGTCTCCCCTTTGATAAATAATTTTTGGAGTCCCATGGCATTTTTTGGCCGGTAGACCATCCTCGAAGTGAAATTGGGCTCATAGCCAAGCCCGTGTCTCTTTGGTCTTTGTACGACTTTAATGGGGTGCACAACCCCCTGCAGCTCCTTTCCCAACCCCTTTCCTGGCTGATAGCCCATCCCTTTCATCATCCGCCATGCAACTGTATCTGGAGGCATCGTTAACATCATGACCTCGGGCAGCTCTGTAGTGGAAACCAACGGCTGGACAAATTTTGATATTGGCAGTGCAGAAGAGGGGTCATCCACATCATTCAGAATGGGGATGTTGGTCACTTTAATCACCTGGCCCTTGTATGGGAACTTCAGACACTGATGATTAGTGGAGGCAACAGCTCCTATTACCTCAAGGTACGGGCGTCCCAAAATAGCTTTGAATGTAGGGTCCAGTTCTAGAACATGAAACTCGGCGGTGACAGCACACGGTCCGAGCCCTACTTCCAATGTAACCACCCCTCGTGCCGGCTTCCGGGAGTTGTCATAGGCTGTCACCGTGACGGCATAAGGCTCAATTTCTTCATTGTATATGCCTCAAAGTTGCAATGTTTCTGGCGGCATGACATTTATCGACGCTCCGTGTCGACTCTGAAAATTCGACGGGGTCCTCTCCTTTTCAGGGAAGTCCGTGAACCCAGATCGTCACCTCAAGAGGGGATGAGAAAAGAAAGGAATAAATCTCGGAAAGCAACTCTCACCTCGGTCCCACACTCACATTGATCCCCGAACTTTCATCCCTTGGCGTCGCTCGATCACCAAAGAGACGGTTCGGGTCATGTGGGAGGAAGGTGAGAAGAAATAAACTTGGTCGCCAGGAACCGTGGGTTCCGATTTATAGAATTAAAATGACCGTGTGTACCTTAGCGTGAAGAATGTGAGTTAAAGCTTCTCCTTCTTCGGCCGGCCGATGAAGAAGAGTCCTCAACGTGTGGGTGCTTGATATTCTGCGCAACGGATTCGGGTTATCTCTAACCCCTTTTTTTATTTTTCTGATTAACAGAGTAAAAGTAATGCAAAAAAAATGTAAAAAAATTATAGGAGGATGTAGAATAACTAAACAAAGAGGTAAGAAAAATAAATGAAAGATTCTGAGTTGAATAGAGGAAGATATAGCCAAATCTGTGTTGTCAAAAAAGCCGAGCAGCAGTCCAGGATCTGCCAGGCGCGACTTTGCTTCTGAGCTAGTCACGACCAGCCCCGACCTTGGAATCAAGTGCCGTCGATTGCAAACTGAAGAAGACTTGGAGAGGAAGAACTTTGATGAAGATAGCTCTGGCAGAAGACGTCCACACACTGCTGTAGAGGTCGAAGAAGAGAGACTTGGCAGATCACCTGCAGAACAGCCTTCCTCTCTCTTGAACCGACTTTTCTCTCTCTAAAAACTCGAAATTCTCTCTCTAAAAATCACAAAATCGATGCAGGAGCGATGTTGGACGTCTTGAGATGCCTGGGGGGTCGTGCCCATGCCTTTGGAATGACCAGAATCAGAGTCCATTTATAAGAGAACGAGCAGTGCGATCGGAGCTAAAAAATAGGGGCATTGCGCCCCACCCCTGGGCGCATGCGCCCCACTGAAGGGTGCATGTGCCCCCCAGTGAGGGCGCATGGCACTGTTCCCAAGGATAATGGTCTTATCTGGTCCGGCCATTCAGTGGTAGAGTCTGGGTGAAAAATTGGGTCCCTCGTGCCTCACTGGTAGGGCGCATGGCCATGTGCCTTGGGTCCCGGGCGCATGTGACCAGGAACCCGGGCGCATGGGACTGGTTTCGCGCGTCCTTCTTTCGGAAGCCATTGAGAAAACTCCCGAACTCGGAATTCGATGCCGTTTGTTGCATTGGAAAGATAACAGGCCAAAGAAGCTTTATATAGCATCGTATTAGCCATCACACCCTCCAAAACTTCAGAATTTTGTCCGGAAGTTAGGGCAGTGAACAGAAGAGCCGATACAGGTCAAAATGACTCCGACGGCAAACCGGAAAGGCACGGTATGCAACAAAACTTGTATGGGGTGTTAACATGACCATAAACTTCAATGCATGATCATTAGGCATTGGTCATTCAGCCAATTTCCGTGTTCACACGATTTACGTGCAGCTTTCGCTCGGAAATTACGACTTTTTGCGGAAAACGTCGGAAAACATCCGATTTCATTCGGCGAAGCTCTAAATCAACTTTAAAAGACCCGACATCATTATAAGGTCAATCATACATGTTACCCTATAAAACATGAGTTTTATGTTCTGAATTAGGCGAATTTGGCGTGTTTACAGCTTGCCTCGCCTTGATGTCGACTTTGTAAGGGAGTGGCATGTAATGAAGCGGAATGATTCAGAGTGAACTGTAATGGAATGCAAGTGAACGTAGATGAATGTAGCGGAATGGAATGATGATGGACTGAAAAGGTGGCATCAAGGTGTAGATATAGACACGCTTATCTACCTGATCCAGCAATATGAATCTCTCTGAGTATTCTAGATTGCTTTCATGTTCTATCAAAACCTCATATAATTGACTGGTAAAAGACATGCCCTTGGCAAGAGAGATGAAAAGGTAAATGATAAAGGATAAAAGGATGTAGCCAACCCTCAGCGTGGTGAGGAGTCCTCAAATTCGTAGGTTCATCAGCAGTCAACAACCCGAACTTTGCGGTGTTCTTGTACAGTGATGGGCAAAAGTTTGTAAAAGAGAAGTTGATCTTAAAATGAAAAGAATACCAATCCATCATATTTGGAATCTCAAGTTCATTCAAGTTTCACCAAAATACTCATTTTAATTCTGAGTGGAATAATCTCAAATTCTAAAAGGGTTCATTTTAAGCAAAACAAAAATTGCTCGGGTATCGTGAAAACCATGAATCACGCTCTGACAGAAAACACGGTATTCGGAAAATGACAAGACATATTTAAGCTATAATGGGATTGAAAGATAATGGTGGGACTAACATAGAATGATGGGAAAGAAGAAACAATGGCATGACAATTGCCATGGTGGGTAAAATAAAAGACACGGTGGGATAAAAGAAAGGAAAGAATAAAACATGGTGGAACAAAAAGAAAAGAATAAAACATGAAGGGATAAAATTAGTAATGATGAAGAATGAAAAGGAGATGGATGTGAAAACATAGAAAATTATGTAGAAAATAGTTGAAGATATAGATTGTCTATTGGAGGTCAAGACACTTGATTAGGAACCATCGTCCCTCCAATGTTCAATTTTGACTTATCCGTGAGTGTGAAGAAATGACCAAGCCGTCGTAGATTTTGTTGAAGGGGATCTCGGGCCCAGTCATCTTCACTCTCAAGGTCTTCAACATTAATGCATATAATATATATAAAATGGACCTAACATAACTAGGTGACAGATAGTAGGAGTGATGTGAAGTGCAAAAAATGAAGTGATGGTGGTGATGTGATGTGAGATTGATGAGAATCTATTTGAGTGAAGTCTTCAGGCGTGGTGCATCGACCATCATCTCTGGTCCATCCTTGTCTTGCCTTCTGACGGAATACAACACCATGAGAATGTTCAGCTAGGTGGTGCTTTCTTTCTTTTCGCTACAAGGTTGGCATGACGTTCCTTGGGGAACACTGATCTCGCCAATTCACCTGTTAGGAATAAAAAGGTTGCCTGCACATTTCTGGTTAGTACCCAACAGACAGAATTGTCATATGAATCAGATTGTTCATGAAATGATCAATTAAAGATTTTACTATTTGAACCATCATTTGGATGTCAAAATAAAGTTTTTAATGATGGTTCCTTTAGCAAAAATGTCACTTTTAACATTATAGACAATTTCTGATTTTTTGAGATTTTTATGAATTTTTCGAAATTTTTGTCCATGTGCCCCCGATCGGGGGCACCTGGCCATGCGCCCTGGGGTGGGGCACCTGGCCATGTGCCCCCAGATGAGGGCACATGCACCCTGAGGCCAATTTTTTTTTTTTTAGAAAAAAAATGTACCTAATGACCCTTCTCTTTTGCTTCTTCAGCCCCTGCAAACACTTTGCAAAGATGGTTAATTTTTCATCATGACTCATCCCTTTGCCTGTATATCGTTTGTCTTGATTTTGAGTCAAAGGGAGGAGCCTTCTTAACAAGGTGGAATAAAAAAAATGACTTAAATGACATAGTGGTAAGGGTTGAGAGAACTTACCTGCCGTGGTGTGAATCTTCTCCTCTTCTACATTGAAATGCCTGAAACACTTGATAGAAAGGGGATTAGATCTTCACCGTGACTCATCCCTTTGCCTATTATGGTCAACTATGACTTAGGTCAAAGGGGAGAGCCTTCTAAACAAGGTAATTAAAGCAAAAATGGATATGCAATGCAGGAATGGAAATATGCATGACAGTAAAATAAACATGGATGCAACTAAGGCAACGATGATGACTGAGCAAAATTTTTTTTGGATTTTCTTGAAATATCATTTTTTTTATTTTTGAAATTTTCATTTTTTTTTTGGATTTTGAAATATGCAATTTTTTTTTGAAGTTTTAAAATTTGCATTTTTTTGGATTTTTGAAATATGTATTTTTTAGGATTTTTGAAATATGTATTTTTTTGGATTTTTGAAATATGTATTTTTTGTGGATTTTTGAAATATTCCTTTTTTTGGGTTTTTGAAATATTCCTCTTTTTTGTGGAGAAATTGCTAGCATTTGAGACAAGTCATCGGTCTTTGGGATTTGTCAAGACTCAAGTGGTAGATGCCACGTGCAAAAATAAAGTTCCCTACCTAGAATCCTTCTAACCTTCTTCCTTTGATCGGCTTGGGTTCCACCTAGATTTGATCGGTTTACCCTTCCCTAGGGATTTAAGGAGGAAGAGTATAGAGGAAGTCCTTGATAGGGTTTGAAGATGCTGAGAGGGATTTCTCTACTCTCACTCAAATTACCCATTGGGGTTCGGCCTCTTTGGGTTTTTCTTTCTTTTCTTGTTCTTTTCTATGTGGCACATATTTGGACAGGTTTTTGACCCGTGGGGACATTGCCCATCTTTTACTGCCATTTGCCATGACTATCATTACGGGTACTCATTCGGACGGGTTGATCATTTTTTTCTAACCCGAGGGGTTCATTGCCCATCTTTTGGCACCCTTTTGTACCCTTCCGAGACGGCCTCCTACTAGGGTGGCGAGTGTTTTCGATACTACCCCTCTCTAATCTTCTCTCCCTATCTTGGACCGAGTAGAAGAGAATAGGGTAAGGGTACTCCTTCCATTTCTAGATTTACGCCTTGCCATTCGCAAGTGTCGGGTTGTCCGGATTCTAGGATCGGGAAGTGTTGTGTGTGTAGGATGGTACCTACCCTTGACTTCTCACGAACAACCTAGGATCGATGACTTGAGATTATACCAGTGGTTTCTCCATTTTTATGGAAAGTACTTTTTGAGGTAAACTCCATTCCAAGGATTATTCAAATTTTCTCCATCTGCATTAGTCAATTCATATGCATTACCTGGATATTTTTCAGTGATTACAAAAGGTCCTTCCCAGTTGGGTTGCAACTTGGAGTGGGGACCCCCTGGCTTAACGAATATGCGTTTGACTACCATCTCACCGATTTCAAACTTTCTCTCGACCACCCTCTTTTGATAAAACCTTTTGAGTCTATTCTGATAAGTCCGGGCATGCTCGGCGGCGGCTAGCCTTCTTTCATCCAAGAGTTCAAGCTGTGCAAGGAGAGATTCTCGTCTCTCATCAACAGGAATATCCCTGTCGAGCTGAACTCTGAGAGATGGAAGTAATACTTCATATGGGACCATTGCTTCCATCCCATATGCCAAAGCATACGGGGTTTGTCCAGTGGGAGTCCTTACAGAAGTACGATAAGCCCATAGAGCATCTACAAGCTTATCAGGCCAGTCGACAAATTTGCTAGACTTACAAGATTTCTTGATGATTTTGATTAAGGTTTTATTAGTGGCTTCTGCTTGACCATTGCCTTGAGGATAGTATGGTGATGAATGATGCAATGAAATGTAATACCTGTTGCAAAGATCACGCAGATCTTGAGAAAGAAATTGTGGCCCATTATCGGTGACGATGTCGCTGGGGATCCCGAACCTTGCCAAGATGTTGCGCTTCATGAAGGAGCAAACTGTTGACGCTTTAATCTCCACGAATGCTTCTGCTTCAGCCCACTTTGTGAAGTACTCCGTTGCCGTCAGAATGAATGATTTTGAGCGCACTTCGGAGTTGAGGTCACTCAAGGGGCCAATGATATCAAAGGCCCACATGGCGAAAGGCCATGGGGCATGAATTGGATGAAGGGAAGATGCGGGAGAGTGAATCTTGTCGGCATGGAGTTGACATGAATGACAATGCCGGACAAAGATGGAGCAGTCTTCTTCTAGAGTTGGCCAATAATACCCTTGTCGGATGATTTTCTTAGCAAGGGCTTGGGCATTCACATGACCACCACAAACTCCAGAATGTGCTTCTTTCGGCACCAACTCGGCTTCTTCTTCATCAAGACATCCGAGTAAGATTCCACTTAGGCTTCTCTTGTAGAGCACTCCTCCTAGGATTGTATACCTGCGGGATACTCTTCGATTGCCTTCTTTTCCTTGGTGGTTGATCCGGTGGATATGACTGATCTTGACAATACCTTGAAATCTCGTCATACCAAGGTCTCTCACCTTCTTCTAATTCTTCAAACTCAATCAAGGAGATTTCTTCTTTATATTCCAAGTATTCTTTTCTGTTGAACCTCTCCTTAACCTTCAAAAAATGTCCATCCTCAATTGCTGGAATTGTCCTCTTACAAATGTGGATAGTTCGCACTTGCCTGCCTAGCGGGACAGATAGAGATGAAGCTAGTGAAGCTAAGGCATCGGCGAGGATATTCTGAGAGCGGGGGACATGAACAAAGGTGAGTTTGAAGAATAGCTTGATGTAGCAGGTGGTGAGCTCCTGGTAGGGTTTGAGGTTTGGATGAGAAGTTCGATACTTGGATAGGACTTGGCATAGGATCAATTGACTATCACCTATCACCATCAGTTCGGTGGCACCATGGAAATGAGCGGCCTCCAGTCCGGCCAGCAAGGCTTCATACTCAGCTATGTTGTTGGTTGCTGGAAAGTTAAGCTGAAAAGCCTGTGGAATGGTGACACCTTCAGGTGACAGAAGGACAATACCTATCCCTCTACCATGAGAGTTCAGAGCCCCGTCAAAATATAATGTCCAAAGATTGGAAGATCGGACTGACATTAGTTCATCATCCGGGAACTCCGACCGGACTGGGTCAAAGATGGGTATGGGATGATGGGCAAGGTGTTCAGCAATAGCATAACCCTTGATTGCCTTCTGTGGGACATAAGTGATATCAAATTGGGATAAGAAACTCTGCCATCGCCCTAACCGATCAGTCAAGACTGTACACATTTCTGTGCCAATTTTTGCAGATATCTGTTTGAAACTCCTTTACCTCTGACTTTCCTATTTCCTAACCTAACTTGACCTACTGAAGATAAAGCTGGAAAGGTGGTATTTACAGTGGAGGGAGGATCGAGCAAATCTATCAATGATTCAGAAAAGGGGGATCCCTGATTGGGAGTACCCTCTGGGATGAGTAGAGACGTCTCCTCGATGGAAATGTGAATTTCAGAGAAGACGTTTTGGAAATTTCAAGTAAAAAGATAGAATGAGCCTGAGTGACTCGAGGCTTGCTGGAAACTGACTGAATTACCAGAGAGAAAAACTTAAGAATAAAGGGGAAAAAGGGGCTCGTGGGCCCAATGGTAACAGAAAGTGGACACATGGGTCCAAAACTGATGAAAAAAAGTAAACGGGTACGTGGACCCGATCTTAGAAATAAATGGGCATGTGAGCCCATGTTGGGAAAAGCCCTCAGTTCTGAAGTTGATGAGGGAAGCAAATGGGCAAGCTGGCCCAATAAGAGTTGAAGGTTGAAGAGGGCACATGGGCCCAAAGAGGGTAAGTGGGCCCTGATGCCCATCCAAAAGATCTAGAAATAAAGGTACGAGGTTCAAACATGGGATTGTTATATTTGGGCCTCGTGGAATGGTTTTGGCTTGGGTAGTATGCTTAACTAGATGATCCAAGATTGGTCTGCCCTTGGGTGGTTCTTGATACTCTTCCCCACTTGAGAACAGACGAGTCAAAGATAAGCATAAGTCTTCCAAGTCTTCTTCTTCTTCTTCTGAAGCTTTTCTTCTCTTGACAGCTATCACGGAACTTTTGCCATCTTCAGCCATCATCATGGTCTCCCCTTTGATAAAGAATGTAATGAGTCCCATGGCATATCCTGGCTGGAAGATCCTCCTTGGGATGGAACCCTCTTCATATCCCAAACCCTGCCTGCGTGGCCTTTTCGCATTTTCAATTGGCTGAGTGATCCCTTGAAGATCCTTGCCTAAACCTCTTCCAGGCTGATAGCCCAATTTCATCATCATCCGCCATCCCAGTGTGTCTGGTAGAGAGGCGGTCATGCATCTGACTTTTGGCAATTCTCCCACTGAGATATAGGGTTGTATTGACAGACCTAGGGGTAAAAAAGCATCGTTCAGCTCGTCCCTTATAGGCATGCTAGTCACCTTGACCACCTGTCCTTTAAAGGGAAATTTTATGCACTGGTGGTTTGTTGAAGCCACAGCTCCTATTGCCTCCAAGTATGGCCTCCCAAGTATAGCTCGAAATGTTGGATCTAATTCTAGAACATGAAAATCTATTGTAACCGTACATGGTCCAAGTTTGACTTCTAGACTGACCACCCTACGTGCAGACTTCTTGGAGTTATCATAGGCTGTCACCATGGCACAAGATGGCTTGATTTCTTGCTCAGAAATACCGCACAACTGCAAAGTTTCTGGCGGCATAACGTTGATAGAAGCTCCAGTGCCAACCAAACATGATTTTACCTTGACATTGCAGATGATAACAGCCACATGCAAAGCATATCTCCTAAAGTCTGGATCTGCTAATTCTTCCTGAGAGAAAGTGAGTGTTGGGTGCTCACTTCTAGGGGCTAACACTGTAGTTATCTTTTCAGGTGGGAGATCTTCACTCACCATGACCCTTTGTAAGTACTGTTGTAGAATCTCCTGGTGCACTTTTGATCTTTTGATCAACTCAAGTATAGAAATACGAGCTGGTGTCTTATCCAAATGTTTTAACAGATCATACGCCGTGCCTGGCAATGGTTCTTCCACTTGTTCCTCCTCCACTAGCTTCTGCGGTTGAGTTCCGGCTTGGGGAAAGAGCCGCTGGAATATCCTCCCACTCCGAAGCACCGGGGCTATTTGGCGGTCGGGTTGTGGTGGAACAGGTGGTGTAGGTGCAGGTATGATAGGTAATGGGATCGATGGTTCTGGGATGATGGGGTTAGTTGGTAGAGGGGTAGGATTTGGAGGTGGTAATGATGGTGATACCGGTGGCCTGATAAGAAGAGGCCGGGTGCAGAAGTGGTTGATGAGTTTAATGAAGGTTGTGATTGTATGATAGGTTGGGGTTTTGGAGTGGTAGAGCTCGTAGGCTGGGGGTTTAGGTTTCGTGGTGATTGTGGTGGTCGGATGAGCAAGGGCCGGTGTGTAAAAATGGTTGAAGGAGGTGTAGTGAGAGAGGGGGCTGGCCTAATGATGGGCCGGCGAGAAGAAGTGGCGGCCAGTGGTTGGGTTATTGAGCTTTGTGGTAGTTGTGGAGTAGAAGGTGCATGGATTATTTGTCTAGCAGGGTTCATAGCAGGAGGCCTAGCTGGGTTGACAGGCATGGTTGCATTTTGGTTTTCTAGTTGCCAACCTTGAGCACGGCTGGCATCTCCCTGGACAATGGAGTGTACTAAACCAATTCCTGGGTTTGGATGTGCTGGTGCCGGTGCTGGAGTGGGAGCATGTAACGGGAGCGGATTTTGGACAATCCCCAAGCTAGGTTGTTGTTGAGGTTGAGCCGGTGGACGTTGCCGCTGCTGCTGCCTAGCTTTCATAGCTTGTATGCATTCCCCCATTTGAGCCCAATCAATGCTGCCTTGGTCATTCAGATCGTGGATGTAATCCTTGAATTGAAAGCACACTTCTACAGTGTGACCAGGACACCGGTGGTAAGCACAGTATCGGGACATATCTGCGTTTACTGGCCAAACCTCTCTTTCCTTGGGCAATTCCAACTGTTTTTCCACCATGAGTATGTAGACACGCCAAATTTGCCTAATTCAGAGCATAAAACTCATGTTTTATAGGGTAACATGTGTGATTGACCTTATAATGATGCCGGGTCCTTTTAAATTGATTTGTAGCATTCGCCGAATGAAATCGGATGTTTTCCGAAGTTTTCCCCAAAAAAGCCGTAATTTCCGAGCGAAAGCTGCACGTAAATCGTGTGAACACGGAAATTGGCTGAATGACCAATGCCTAATGATCATGCATTGAAGGTTATGGTCATATTCACACTCCGGACAAGTTTTGTTGCATTCCGTGCCTTTCCGGTTTGCCGTCGAAGTCATTTTGACCTAATATCGGACCTTCTGTTCACTGCCCTAACTTCCGGACAAAATTCTGAAGTTTTGGAGGGTGTGATGGCTGATCCGATGCTGTAGAAAGCTTCTTCGGCCTGTTATCTTTCCAACGCAACAAACGGCGTCGAATTCCGAGTTCGGGAGTGTTCGCAATGGCTTCCGGAAGAAGGACGCGCAGAACCAGTCCCATGCGCCCGGGTTCCAGGGCACATCCGCCCAGGACCCAGGGCACGTGGCCATGCGCCCTACCAGTGAGGCACGTGACCATGTGCCCTCACTTGAGGACACATGCGCCCCACCATTGAGGCACGTGAGAACCAGTTTTTCACCGGGACTCTACCACTGAACCGACGGACCGGATAAGATCGATTTTTCGGAAAGGATAAGATATGCCCCCCCTGGGGGGCGCATGCGCCCTTCAGTGGGGCGCATGCGCCCTGCACCCGGGCGCATGCGCCCAGCACCAGGGCGCATGCGCCCAGGACCAGGGCGCATACACCCTATTTTTTAGCTCCGATGATGCCCTCTGTTCTCCTATAAAAGGACTCTGATTCTGGTCGTTCCAGAGGGAGGAGCACGACTCCCCAGGCATCTCAAGACGTCCTATCACCCTCCTGCATCGATTTTATGATTTTTAGAGAGAGAATTTCGAGTTTTTAGAGAGAGAAAAGTCGGTTCAAGAGAGAGGAAGGCTGTTCTGCAGGTGATCTGCCAAGTCTCTCTTCTTCGGCCTCTAAAGCAGTGTGTGGACGTATGATGCCTGAGATCTCTTCATAAAAGTTCTTCCTCTCCAAGTATTCTTCAGTTTACAATCGACGGCACTTGATTCCGAGGTCGGGGCTGGTCGTGACAAGCGCAGAAGCAAAGTCGCGCCTGGCAGATCCTGCACTGATACTCGGCTTTTTCGACGACACAGATTTGGCTATATCTTTCTCTATTCAACTCAGAATCTTGCTGTTCTTTTTCCTATCTCTTTGTTTAGTGATTCTCCATCATCCTATCATTTTTTTTACATTTTTTGCATTACTTTTACTCTGTTAATCCGAAAATAAAAAAAGGGGTTAGAGATAACCCTGATCCGGTCAGTTTCTAGTCAATTGTGTGTTTTATGTTATTCTCTTTACATATACTCCACTTTGTCTAGTTCTAATTGTCTATTTCACTTGTTTATTTGTCTAGTTGCACAGAACATCAAGCACCCACCGCGTTGAGGACTCTTCTTCATCGGCCGGCCGAAGAAGGAGAAGCTTAAACTCACATTCTTCACGCTAAGGTACACACGGTCATCTTTCATTTTAATTCTATAAATCGGAACCCACGGTTCCTGGCGACCACGTTTATTTCTTCTCACCTTCCTCCCACATGACCCGAACCGTCTCTTTGGTGATCGAGCGACGCCAAGGGATGAAAGTTCGGGGATCAATGTGAGTGTGGGACCGAGGTGAGAGTTGCTTTCCGAGCTTTATTCCTTTCTTTTCTCATCCCCTCTTGAGGTGACGATCTGGGTTCACGGACTTCCCTGAAAAGGAGAGGACCCCGTCGAATTTTCAGAGTCGACAGAGTACATTGAAGATGTCGGTCAAGGAGTAAGGGAGTTGCTGGTAGTTCTCTCTCCTAGGACCTCCCCTTCGTGGTGCCTGATTGGGTGGTGGTGGTGCCCTATTGTAGGTAGGTTGACGAGGTTGCTGGGGTTGTGCTACTGGTTGCGGGGGTTGTTGTGGTTGTCGTGGTTGTGGTGGCCTAACTTGTTGCTGAGGGGGGTAATAGGAAGGGTTCTGTGGTGGGTTTCTGAACTGGTTTTGATGATTCCCTCCCTGGTTCCCCACAATGTTTATAGCTTCGTTGTTGACCACTCCTTCGGTTGTAGGCCCAACTGGTGCAAAGGGGGTTTTCCTGAGGTTTCTAGTTTTAGGATCGAAAGGGTTTATCATTGTGGCATCCTTGAAGTGGGCTTGCAAGTATCGGGCACTGTCATAGAGTTCATTCATTGTGGTAGGACGGTGCATGATCAAGACATTCCTCAAGGCAGGTGTAGTGTTGCCAATGAGCATCTTCACTTGTTCCCCTTCAGAAATAACATCTGTCAATTTCTCTGCCATTCCCCTCCAGCGATCAGCAAAACTTTATGAAGTCCTCTTCGGGCTTCATCTTCTCAGCAATCAAATCCGTGATGGAGCATGCTGGTGCCACCCGGTCTCTGTATCTTTGCAAGAATTTTGTCTTGACAATGTCGAAGTCTCCTGCCTCAAAGGAGTCGAGTGAGTAGAACCATTCCAATGCGGACCCTTCTAGTGATCGGCGGAACAAGAAGGCAAGAACCCTACGATCATCTTTCCGAATGAGGACTCGTAGAGAAAATCTTTAAGATGAAGAAAAGGATTGCCGGTACCATTGTAGCGGCGAGAAACCGGTAGCTCGAAGGTGGCGGTGTAGGACCGGCGAGAGAAGGAATAGAAATATCGTGCACCGACTTGGAGTCCATGCGACATCTCGGCTCTTCATAACGTTCATTCATCCGGGTGAGCTGATCCATGATTGCCCCGGTGAGAGCGAGGTTCTTGGTTTCTTGGTGAAGGTATGTGGTTAGAGACATGGTTCTGAAATTGAGGAGCATGACTTGAAGATTGTCCCATGACTTGATGGGCCAAGGGAGCAACATGGTTGAAATAAGATGGTTGAACAAATGAGGGTTGAACCACAGATGGTTGAACTATAGAGGGTTGAACTGCAGATGGTTGTGCTAGTGCCAATGATGGTTGAATCATAGATTGTTGAACAACAAGTGGTTGAACAAAGGGTGATTGAATGAGTGATGGTCGAACCAGAGGACGAGGGGATAAGGCAACTTGATTGGTTTCAGCCTGATCTGAAGCAATTTTGCCCTTCACCATGGATTGTATACGGGCATAGGTTTCTGGGTCGGTATAGAGAGACAACTCCCTAAAGAGTTGTTCAATATCACGGGGAGCAGATGGTTGAGGGACCTCTTGCGCTTCTGACTCAAACAATGGATTAACACGACCATCTGACAGATTTGGTTGAGGACCCATCTCATGTTCTCGATGTTCAGCTTGTTCCGCCATTCCAACGTGCCTTCCAGACCTTAATTGCATTGAACTTAAAAGAACAAACAAGTTGCCAAGGTAAACAAAGAACTTTTTTTTGTTTTTTTTTGTTTTAGTATCTTGCAAAAAGTTAGAGGTTTGAATTTTTGTTTGACAAACAAGTTATGCAAAGACTTGAAAGCAAGATTACGCAATGATTTTGATTAAACCTTAGGTTTATGAATTTTGTTAAGAATTGTTCTCTCAACAAATGGGTTAGGATCCTAACTCCAATCTCCAATGACCTAGGTTTCACACAATCTCACCACGTGTAGGTAACGTAGGATGCTTCGGGTTTTGGGGAGTGGTACAACCAACCCGATCGTGAAGAGGAATACTCCACGTATGAGGAATTACGGAGGCCTTGATGAAAGCCAACCAAGTCAACTAGGAAGGAATATCCCGGAAGAGAGGTCAGAATCCACCAAGAGGGTGTTTTGGATGGGAGGGGTAAATGGGAGAGTGAGCTCCCGCCTCAAACAAGTGTAAAAGAAGGAGGTAGAGAGAAGGAGCAGAGAATGCAATCAAGTAATAAAACAAGTAATGATCAAAACATAAACTTAAATAAACAAGCAATGACACAAGACAAGCAATTAGAAACTAGACAAGCAACTAGAAACTAGAATCTAGACTTGTTTCTTATGTGAGCCAGATGGAGATAGTGAAAAGGTGATGGAAAGAGGAGGGTTCAAATATGATAGCCAAGCAAAAGGGTGGTCCACGTGGGGACCAATGTGGGAACTGGGGTAGAAAGTAAAGGAGGTTCACGTGGGAACCGGTTTTGGGTAAAAAGGGGTGGTTCACGTGGGAACCGGTTTGAATGATCAAAAGAGGGCCACGTGAGGCCAATTAAAGGTAAATAACGATCTGATCCAAGTGGGGATAGATCTGAAGGAAAGTGGTTTGGTTCACGTGGGAACCGAAGTAAAGAAAGAGATTGGTTCACGTGGGAACCGGTTTAAAAGGAAAATGGTGGTTCACGTGGGAACCGGTTTAAATAAAATGCAGAAATTAAATGGCATAGTTGGTGTCGACTCTAAAAATTCGACGGGGTCCTCTCCTTTTCAGGGAAGTCCGTGAATCCAGATCGTCACCTCAAGAGGGGATGAGAAAGAAAGGAATAAAGCATCGGAAAGCAACTCTCACCTCGATCCCACACTCACATTGATCCCCGAACTTTCATCCCTTGGCGTCGCTCGATCACCAAAGAGATGGTTTGGGTCATGTGGGAGGAGGGTGAGAAGAAATAAATTAAGACATGTGGTCGCCAGGAACCGTGGGTTCCGATTTATAGAATTAAAATGACCGTGTGTACATTAGCGTGAAGAATGTGAGTTAAAGCTTCTCCTTCTTCGGCCGGCCGATGAAGAAGAGTCCTCAACGTGTGGGTGCTTGATATTCTGTGCAACTAGACAAATAAACAAGTGAAATAGACAATTAGAACTAGACAAAGTGGAGTATATGTAAAGAGAATAACATAAAACACACAATTGACTAGAAACTGACCGGATTCGGGTTATCTCTAACCCCCTTTTTTATTTTCGGATTAACAGAGTAAAAGTAATGAAAAAAAATTTAAAAAAATTATAGGAGGATGGAGAATCACGAAAAAAAGAGATAGGAAAAATAAATGAAAGATTCTGAGTTGAATAGAGAAAGATATAGCCAAATCTGTGTTGTCGAAAAAGCCGAGCAGCAGTCCAGGATCTGCCAGGCGCGACTTTGCTTCTGCGCTCGTCACGACCAGCCCCGACCTCTGAATCAAGTTCCGTCGATTGTAAACTCAATAAGACTTGGAGAGGAAGAACTTTGATGAAGAGATCTCAGGCAGAAGACGTCCACACACTGCTGTAGAGGCCGAAGAAGAGAGACATGGCTGATCACCTGCAGAACAGCCTTCCTCTCTCTTGAACCGACTTTTCTCTCTCTAAAAACTCGAAATTCTCTCTCTAAAAATCATAAAATCGATGCAGGAGGGAGGTTGGACATCTTGATATGCCTGGGGAGTCGTGCTCATGCCTTTGGAACGACCAGAATCCGAGTCCATTTATAGGAGAACGAGTAGTGCGATCGGAGCCAAAAAATAGGGCTCATTGCGCCCCACTGAAGGGCGCATGCGCCCCCCAGTGGGGGCGCATGGGCACAAACCCCGAAAAAAAAGTTCTTATCCCATCGGCGGTTCAGTGGTAGAGTCCGGGTGAAAAACTGGGTCCCTCGTGCCTCAAAAGTGGGGCGCATGTGCCCTCAAGTGAGGGCACAAGGCCACGTGCCTCACTGGTAGGGCGCATGGCCACGTGCCCTGGGTCCCGGGCGCATGTGACCAGGAACCCGGGCGCATGGGACTGGTTTCGCGCGTCCTTCTTCCGGAAGCCATTGCGAACACTCCCGAACTCGGAATTCGACGCCGTTTGTTGTGTTGGAAAGATAACAGGCCGAAGAAGCTTTCTATAGCATCGGATCAACCATCACACCCTCAAAAACTTCAGAATTTTATCCGGAAGTTAGGGCAGTGAATAGAAGGTCCGATATAGGTCAAAATGACTTCGATGGCAAATCGGAAAGGCACGGAATGCAACAAAACTTTTCCGGAGTGTGAATATGACCATAACCTTCAATGCATGATCATTAGGAATTGGTCATTCAGCCAATTTCCGTGTTCACACGATTTACGTGCAGCTTTCGCTCGGAAATTACGGCTTTTTGCGGAAAACATCGAAAAACATCCGATTTCGTTCGGCGAAGCTCCAAATCAACTTAAAAGGACCCGGCATCATCATATGATCAATCATGCGTGTTACCCTATAAAACATGAGTTTTTTGCTCTGAATTAGGCGAATTTGGCGTGTCTACAGTTGGCACTTCAGATCTGATGAAAGATGGGTGAAATCAGAAGTTTTGAGATGGCATGCAGTTTAAGAGAGGTGGAAAGAAGGAAAGGCTCACGTGGGAACCGGTCTAGAACTAGAACTAGTTGCAAACAAAACACTAAGCACCCACGGTTGAAGACATTGCTTGTCCCACCGTGGTCGCCACAAAGTTGTCGACTCTGAAAATTCGACGGGGTCCTCTCCTTTTCAGGGAAGTCCGTGAACCCAGATCGTCACCTCAAGAGGGGATGAGAAAAGAAAGGAATAAAGCTCGGAAAGCAACTCTCACCTCGGTCCCACACTCACATTGATCCCCGAACTTTCATCCCTTGGCGTCGCTCGATCACCAAAGAGACGGTTCGGGTCATGTGGGAGGAAGGTGAGAAGAAATAAACGTGGTCGCCAGGAACCGTGGGTTCCGATTTATAGAATTAAAATGACCGTGTGTACCTTAGCGTGAAGAATGTGAGTTAAAGCTTCTCCTTCTTCGGCCGGCCAATGAAGAAGAGTCCTCAACGTGTGGGTGCTTGATATTCTGTGCAACGGATTCGGGTTATCTCTAACCCTTTTTTTTATTTTTCGAATTAACAGAGTAAAATTAATGGAAAAAATGTAAAAAAATGATAGGAGGATGGAGAATCACTAAAAAAAGAGGTAGGAAAAAGAAATGAAAAATTCTGAGTTGAATAGAGGAAGATATAGCCAAATCTGTGTTGTCAAAAAAGCCGAGCAGCAGTCCAGGATCTGCCAGGCGCGACTTTGCTTCTGCGCTAGTAACGACCAGCCCCGACCTTGGAATCAAGTGCCGTCGATTGAAAACTGAAGAATACTTGGAGAGGAAGAACTTTGATGAAGAGAGCTCGGGCAGAAGACGTCCACACATTGCTGTAGAGGTTGAATAAGAGAGACTTTGCAGATCACCTGCAGAACAGCCTTCCTCTCTCTTGAACCGACTTTTCTCTCTCTAAAAACTCGAAATTCTCTCTCTAAAAATCACAAAATCGATGAAGGAGCGATGTTGGACGTCTTGAGATGCCTGGGGGGTCGTGCCCATGCCTCTGGAATGACCAGAATCAGAGTCCATTTATAAGAGAACGAGCAGTGCGATCGGAGCTAAAAAATAGGGGCATTGCGCCCCACCCCTGGGCGCATGCGCCCTGGTGCTGGGCGCATGTGCCCCCCAGTGAGGGCGCATGGCACTGTTCCTGAGGATAATGGTCTTATCCGGTCCGGCCGTTCAGTGGTAGAGTCCGGGTGAAAAACTGGGTCCCTCGTGCCTCCAAGGTAGGGTGCATGTGCCCTCAAGTGAGGGCACAAGGTCACGTGCCTCACTGGTAGGGCGCATGGCCATGTGCCCGGGTCCCGGGCGCATGTGACCAGGAACCCGGGCGCATGAGACTGGTTTCGCGTGTCCTTCTTTCGGAAGCCATTGCGAACACTCCCGAACTCGGAATTCGACGCCGTTTGTTGCGTTGGAAAGATAACAGGCCGAAGAAGCTTTCTATAGCATTGTATTAGCCATCACACCCTCCAAAACTTCAGAATTTTGTCCGGAAGTTAGGGCAGTGAACAGAAGATCCGATACAGGTCAAAATGACTCCGACGGCAAACCGGAAAGGCACGGTATGCAACAAAACTTGTCCGGGGTGTTAACATGACCATAACCTTCAATGCATGATCATTAGGCATTGGTCATTCAGCCAATTTACGTGTTCACACGATTTACGTGCAGCTTTCGCTCGGAAATTATGGCTTTTTGCGGAAAACGTCGGAAAACATCCGATTTCATTCGGCGAAGCTCCAAATCAACTTTAAAAGACCCGGCATCATTATAAGGTCAATCATACATGTTACCCTATAAAACATGAGTTTTATGCTCTGAATTAGGCGAATTTGGCGTGTCTACACTCCGGTGTCAATCAAGCAAGATTTAATCTCCACGCCTCGGATGACTACTGCGACACGCAAGGCATACTTTCTGATCTCTGGCCGTGCCAACTCCTCCTATGTAAATGTGAGTGCCGGATGTTCACTCCTCGGGGTTAGGACAGTAATGATCTTCTTGGGCGGGAGGTCCTCATTGACCATGACCCGCTACAAGTATTGCTGTAGAATGTCCTGATGGTTCTTCGACCTCTTTATCAGCTCCAGAATTGAAATCCGTGCTAGCATTTTGTCCAGATGCTTTAATAGATCATATGCCGTGCCGGGCAATGGTTCTTCTACCACCTCCTCTTCTGCCTATTCCTGTGGTTGTATCCCGACCTGGGGGAAGACCCTTTGGAACATCCTCCCGCTACGAAGTACCGGCACCAGCATGGTAGGGGGAAGTGGTGATGATGGTGATGGTAGGGTTGGTTGGTATGTTGAGGAGCCCGTGGTAGGTAGGGGTGGTGAGGATCGGATAATGAGGGGTCGTAGATTGGTGGAGGCCGGTATGTTGGGTGATGGTTGTGGTGTTGGTGGTGAAGGTCTAATGATGAGAGGACGTGGAGTGGCAGTGACTGGTAGGTTGGGTGACGTTTGGGGTGTTGGTGACGGTCTAATGATTAGACGTCGAGGAGGATTAATGGTGGTTGGTAGGTTAGGCGATGGTTGTGGTGCTGGTTGGGATGTTGGTGGTGGTCTAATTATTAAGCACCGTGGAGGGTTGATGGTTGTTGGAGGCAGAGGTTGTCGACTCCGAAAATGGGTTCCGGATCGGCACCTCAAGAAAAGGTGAAAGATGGAATAGGGGAAAAGGGGAGTGAATTGGAAACACTCAGAAAGCGGTAAAAACTCCTCACCTCGGTCCCACACTCACATTGATCGCCGAACTTTCATCTCACGGCGTCGCTCGAGCACCGGAGACGGTTCGGGTCATGTGGGAGGAGAGTGAGGAGGAGAATAACTTAGAACATGATAAGAGAAATTGTGGTCGCCAGGAGCCGCGGGCTCCGCTTTATGTAATGGAAATAGAAAGATGAATTGACCGTGTGTACCTTAGCGCGGGAGATTGAGATGTGAGTTCAACCTTCTTCTTCTTCGGCCGGCCGATGAAGAAGAGTCCAACCGAAGTTAGCTTGATCAACCTATGCAAATAGAAAAATAAAACAGGTGAAGAGATTGGTTAGACTTGTGAGAAGTGTAGTAACTGTAGTAAGAAGAGGAGAAAGAAGTAATTTGAATCAAACTCACTGGCTTCGAGGTGAGCCTTAACCCATTTTTTTGTGTATTTTTTGTGATATAAAATTATGAAAAAATTAAATAAAAATGATGCTAAAATGATCTTGTATGAATGACGAAGATATAGAAGCTCGAATGACTCAAATCAGAGCTAAAACGGAGAAGATATCACCAACATGGCCGGACAGCGCACTGGATGAACGAGCCCTGGGTTTGGGGGCGCGGTGGGCGCGCCCTAGGTATGAGGGCGAGGTCTGCGCGCGCCTGGTTCGGGGGCACGTTGCAGTGTCTGGCGCGACTTCGGTGCAGAGCTCGCCACGGGCAGTCCCGATGTCAGAATTGAGTGCCGTTTGTTGCAGTAGATAGAAGACTCGGAGAGAAAAAGTTCTTATGTTGATGATTTCTCCGAATTTCTCCTGTAAAAGTCTGTAAAAATTTTGAAATTAGACGGATATAGAAAACAGAACCTGGATGCGCGCCCTCAGTGTAGCAATCTCCACGAACAAACGGCAAGTCGGAATTGAGTCCCATAAGTTGGAGATGAAAGAGGACGAAGAGAGGAATAATTTGGATGTTGAAGACTTTTGCAGAAAAAGCCCCTGATTTTCTGCAGAAGTCGATGAAGATGGTTGATGAAGAACACCCGGATCGAGCCTTCTCCTTCACCTCGGGATCGATTTCTTGACTTTGGATCGCCTTTGGACGTCGGGACGGCTTTGGAGAAGAGCTTGGACGACTTCTGGACGAGCTAGGCACCGGGGATTAACCTTGGGTCGTTGAGAATGACCCTCAATTTATAGGGGAAGGAAGCCGGTGCAAAATTTAGAAACTGGACCGACCGCGCCCCCGCGTTTCAAAGAGGACGAGGGCGCGCAGGGCGCGCCCTCAAACCAAGGGCGCGCAGGGCGCGCCCCCAGTTCGGGGGTGCGGTCTGCGCCCCCCTGTTTCAAAGGAAGCGGGGGCGCGTTACGCGTCTCACTGCTAAAAATCGACGGAATCTTCCAGAAATTGTTAAAATTGACTTGACATACGTAATGCGCCCCCGAACCGGGGGCGCGGTACAAATAATCGAAAATCCTCCGCGGAAACCTTCCAAAAATCCGGTTTAGAAGGTGCTAGTCGGGGTAATTTACGATTTAAAGAAACTGACCGCGCCACCGCCTTTCAAAAGAACCGGGGGCGCGCAGGGCGCGCCCCCTGGTTGAAGGCGCTCAGGGCGCGCCCTCCTCTTTCAAAGGGAGTGGGGCACAGTACACTCTCTCTCCTGCGCGCGTGTTCTGCGAGCCGTATCTTGCAAACGGGATGTCCGATTCGGCTCCCGTTTGTCGCGTTGGAAAGAGGCCCTTCAACCGCACCTCCTTAAGTCGGTAAACCAGCCGGCATGACTCCCGATATGTTCGCACGGTGCTTTCTACCGGTTTACCCTCTCGCGGAAAGCCGAACCCCGGGGTGAAGATCCGAAAGAGCACGGTTCCGATCGAGAAATCTCGGGTCAACTCGGGATGACTTAAAATGATGACCGAACAAGTCCGGTATGAACGGAAAACCCGAGGTCATCGAAAAATTTGATATTAACCCGGTAAACGTGAACCGAAACTCGAAAAAGCCGGGAAACCCTAAAATTGACCGAAATGGCCATATGGCCCCGGTTGATTAAAATATTCGGCTAGAATCGACCCGAATGACTTGAAAAGACCCGGTGATGACCGGAAAGGCCTAATATGTGGTCCGGGATAGTGTCAACACAGATCGAAAAAGCCGTAACGAAAGCCGTCATTGACCGACGCCTACCGAAATGACTTCTTGGAAACCCTGAATGTTACGAAACACATGCGGGACTCCCGAGACCTTCAATTATGGATCATTCAAGGTCGGTCATCGAGCAGGCTTCGTGTTTTTACAGTTCACATGCGGCTCTCGCTTGAAGGTTACGGCAATATTCCGGAAATCATTGGTCCATTCTCAACTTGCGAGGGGGGTCCACCCATGTCCTTAGCTCATCTCCACGAGGTAATCCAGATCAGATAATGGTCAAATAAAAGATATCGCCTATGGAATAAGAGTCTAGGGCTCCGAATCAAGCCAATTTGGCGTGTCTACAGCTTGCCTCGCCTTGATGTCGGCTTTGCAAGGGAATGGCATGTAGCGGAGCGAAGTGAAACGTAGAGAAAGCGTAGCGAAGCGAGATGGATCGTAGTGGAATGTAGTGGAGAAAAATGGTGATGGACTGAAAAGGTGGCATCAAGGTGTAGATATAGACACGCTCAACGACCAGATTCGGCATGATGAATCTCCTCAAGTCTCCTGGTTAGACGCCATGTTTCATCAAGTCTTACTATGTTCGATTGGTAAGAGATGTTTCATTGGCACGAGAGAAGAATACCCAACCCCCAACGCGGTGGGGAGTCCCCGAAACATGGGTTCGTAGGTTCATCATCAGCTGGTAACCCGATCTTTGCGGTGTTCCTGTACTGTGACAGGCTGAAATTTAAAAGAGATATGTTTGAAAAAGTAAAAGAATACCAATCGAGCACATTCAGGCTCTTAGATTCATTTAAGTCTTTCAAGAGACAAGATTCGATTCGGAATGGAATGATCTCAGATTCCGAAAGGCAAATGTTTAAGCATAGACCGTGAAGATAATGACTGTGAAAGTTCTGATCAAATAGAAGGTCCTTGGTGGGACGAATTGGCTTCCATGTTGGGACGAATAGCAAAGAAGTTGCAATGGCCACAATGGTGAAAAGAAATGAAAGATTTGAGGGCACAAAGTGGTTACCGAACACTGTGGGATTAATAGACACGGTGGGATATTAGAGAGGTTGGTGGGACTAGAGATCATGGTGGGATTAGAGAACACGATGGGATTAGAAAACACGGTGGAGTACAGAATGATCGGAATTAGGATAAAAGATTTAGAGACTAAGGTGGGAAGGTAAAGATTTTAAAAGAATGTATGCAATGATCATGAAAAATGCAATGCAACTAATACTATATGATGCATGCTGGGCTCAAGAAAACAAAAACAAAACTTGTCTAACAATTAGTTGAAGATATAGATTGTCTATGAGGTCAGGATATCCATTCGGGAACCATCGTCCCTCACTGCACAATTTTGGCTTATCCGTGAGCACAAAGAATGACCTGACCGTCGTGGATTTTGATGAAGGGGTTCTCGGGCCTGGTCTTCTTTGCATTCACGGTCTTCAACATCAATGCATAAAATAAATAGTAATGCACCTAATATATGCTAAGAAAGGAAATGATAACGGTGAGTTTGCGGTGTGATGACGTGCATTCTCACAAAAGAGTTCATGTGTCCAAATGAGGACACAGAGCAAAAGCTTCTCGGCAAAGTTGAGGCCGAGGTAATGATGACGCCTCCTCCTGAGAATCCTCAGGGGAGGGAAGTGGAGAGCATCGCCTACAAAAGGTTTCTCGCCAAAATTAAGGCCGAGGTTATGGTGACACCTCCTCCTAAGAATCCTCAGGGGAGGGAAGTGGCGAGCATCGCCTTATTGAAATCTTGAAAATGCTCCTCGACAAAGTTGAGGTCGAGGTCATGGTGGCACCTCCTCCTAAGAATCCTTGGGGAGGGAAGTGGCGAGCTTCGCCTTGTTGTGAATTTCTCCTCATTTGTTCTTCGTGCCTGAAACACTTAGAAGGAAGAGATTAGAACAACAATCCGGCTTATCCCCCTTGCAAGTTGCAGTATGCCTTGACCTTTGTCAAGGGGTATAGCCTTCTTAGGAGTGTAAAAATAAAGTAGCAAATATGCAATGAAGAATTTGAAACATGAGAGATTGAAAGTAAATATGAATGTAAAGACGAAAATTCAAACCATGCATGGTGATAAAATATTTTAAAAAGTTTGAAAATTTTTGAATTTGAAAAAGAAGTTTTTTTTTGTTGAAAAGATTCAATATTTTTGGGATTTTTGAAAATGTTATTTTCTTTTTTTGAGTTTTTGAAAATATATTTTTTTTTGGAGTTTTTGAAGATATTCAACTTTTTTTGGTAGTTTTTTTTGAAAATATTCAACTTTTTTTGGGAGTTTTTGAAATGTTCAACCTTTTTTTTGAATTTTTTTTTTGAAAATATTTTTTTGGAGAGAAAAATCAGTATTGACACAAGTTCTCATTACTTGGTTGTTTTTTCTAGGTTCATTGGTAGACATCATATGCAAAATGGGGTTCCTTACCCAAAATCTTTCCGACCTTCAACCTTTGATCGGCTAGAGTTTAGCTTTAATTTGGTTGGTTCACCCACACCTTGGGGGTAAGAATGAAGAATTGAGGGAAAGTCCTTGATAGGCTTTGGAGATGTCGAGAGGGATTTCTCTACTCACACCCAATTGCCGGCTGGGGTTCGGCCTCTTCGGGTCTTTTCTTCTTTATTGACAAACCTATTTTTGTGGCACACATTCGGACAGGTCTTTTGACCTGTGGGGTCATTGCCCATCTTTTGGTGCCTTTTTTATTTTCTGCATTTTTGGGTACTCATTCAGACAGGCCCATATCTTTTTAAACCTGTGGGGTTCATTGCCCATATTTTGGCACCCTTTTTTTTATTTGAGAAGTTGGACCTTCTGAGACGGCCTCCTACTAGGGTGGCGGATGCTTTCGATACTCTCCCCCTCTAATCCCCTTTGCCTATCTTGGACCGAACAGAAGAGAGTAGGGTGAGGGTTTTCCTTCCATCTCTAAGCTTTGCCTAGCTTCTCTCGGGTGTTGGGTCATCCGGATTCTAGGATCGGGACATGTTGTGTGTGTAGAATGGTATCTACCCTCGACTCCTAGACAACAATCTAGAACATGTGGACTTAAGTCATACTAGTAGTTCTCTCCATTTTTTTTGAGGTAGATAACATTCCATAGGTGAATCAATTAAAAATATGCCTTGCAATGTAAAGAATTTGTTTAATAAGAACAAGGTAGCTACAAATGTCGTCAGTCATGAATTTTTCTCAATTAAAATTGTCATGTGAAATTCAAAATAATTTTTTTAAAAAATATTGCTTTGCAGATGACATAATGATGATGAATGCAATTTCATGTAATACCTAAGAGAAGAAGAAGTTCATTGCTGATGACGGCTTTGCTTGTGCTTGCCTTGCCTTGTCTGCCATGCCTTGCCTTGCCTTGCCCAACTGCTTCCACTTTTGATATGCACCATATTGCATTGGATTCAAGATTCAAAGTCATATCGTGAAGTGAAAGATGTGGAGGATCTGATTTAGCATAGCGGAGCTAGGATTGATGATGTAAAAGGCAAAGATTGTGGTATCACCCAGGAAATTTATCTACCTTGATTTTTATTGAAAGTAAAACTTGGGAAAAGAAAGAGAATTCAAAAAGGAGAGAAACATGCTTGGAAACAAAAGTGAGTTAAAGTGGGCCCTTGGGCCCGTGAGTTGAAAGTGGGCTTGAAGGCCCAGGAGTAGTCGGAATCAAGAGGCACGTGAGCCCAAGATTTGAATGTGGGATAGAGGGCCCGGTTGATGTTGATGGGCATGAGGACCCGATTGGAGGTTGAGCCCGAGGGACCCAATGAAAAGAGTGGGCACATGGACCCAATTTAAATGGTTGGGAGCAAGATTGTGATTTGTGATGGACTTACTGGCGCCAATGAAGAGTATGGGTGCGTAATCTCAAAGTTGAAGAAGTGGGGGCACGGGGGCCCGATTTCAAAGAAGTTTGGGCACGCGGGCCTGATGGTGAAGAAATGGGGGCATACAGGCCCGAAGTTGAAGGAGTGTGGGCATGTGTGCCCGAGTTTGTTGGAAGGTGGGCACGTGGGCCCGATTTAGAAGAAATTTGGACACATGGGCCCGGTTGTAGAAAAACATGGGCATGTGAGCCCGGTTGAGGTGAATTGCGGGCACGTGGGCCCGATTGAGAAAAATTAAGGGCACATGGGCCCAATCGGGGAGAATTATGGGCACGTGGGCCCGATGGAAGGAAAGGGGCACGTAGGCCCAGTTGGGGAAAATGGGCATATGGGCCCAGTTGAAGGAAAGGGGCATGCAAGCCCGATTGATTAAAAGGGGCATAAGTGCCCGAAAATAGGGCATAAGGGCCCAAAAATGAATCATAAGAGCCCAATTGAGTGGGATGGGGTGTGGGCCATGGCTCTAAGATTGACAGATTTTTGCCCCATGGGCTTAATTGATGGTTGTAAGAAGGATAAAGAAAGGGCAGTGGCCCTAAGATTGAGGAATTGTGGGCCCATGGGCCCAATCGTTGATTTTGAGAAGAATAAAGAAAGGGTCGTGGCCCTATGATTGATTGATCATGGGCCCATGGGCCGGATTGTTGCTTAGGAGAAGAATGGGGTAAGGGTCGTGGCCCTAAGATTGATGCTAAGGGATTTGTCTGCCTATTTGGAGGAGGTCCCAGTATCCCTTTGCTAAGGTCTATGCCCTTCTGGAGGCTTGTTGATTCCTTCTCCATTTTACTGACCAATTCGGTCTCCTTACTTCTCAGTTCAGGGGTCAATTCAATCTGACCAACATTAGGGATTAATTCCAATGATTGTAATGGTTGATCTATACCTGGTGAATCCTTGCCTTGTCCTTGACAATCAACTGAATTTGTGATCCCCTCATCTAAGCTTCCTTCAATAGGGTTCTCTTCAGGTTGTTCTGGGGAAGAGGGCATGCCTAGTTTAGGGGATTCTAGAATGATAGAAGAGTTTGGTTCGACCTCCCCTACTAGCTGACTTTGATCTTGAGAGAGAGCAAGGATATGTTGAGGAATTGATTCCTCTGCCAGGGCAGGAGCATGAAAGGTCAAAGTGACTGAATCATCTGCCATGGCAGGAGCAACAGAAGAAACAACTGGTTTGACTGACTGGGGGGGGGAACCCTATGTTGAGGGATTGATTGAAGTGGTGCTGGCATAGAAGTCGGTTCATGCTGGGGAGCTATTGGTGAAATTGGTTGAGGGGCCAAGGCTTGTGTTGTTGGCCGAGGAGTTGTTGGTGAAGTAGACTGAGAAGCTAAGGACCGAATGATTGGCCGAGGGGCCTTTGGAAATGTTGGTGGAGTCAAAGGTTGGGGAACCGGTTTAGGTAACAAAGTATTTGCACAAGCGACAAGAGGAACTTGATTGTGAACAGTTGGTTTCGCCATTAGCACGGGTTGCATGGCCGGCTGAGGTTGGGGCATGGGTGGCCTAATCAACTGGCATCGAGGAGTCGGTTGAAGATGATGATCTGGATGAGATTGGAGAGGGCTCCTAGGTTGGTGCATAGCATCAATGCTCCATTCAAGCCTGGGCTTCAATTCATCAGAATATTGGATTAATTCCACATCTTCTTTTACTTCCCCAATTATTGAATAGCCTGGCCCATATCGTCGCAAAAATTTTTCCTTAACAATTTCAAAATCCCATATTTCTATTTCCCCTAGTGAAAAGAACCATTCTAGGGCAGCATCATCCAATGATCGCTTAAAAAGAATAGCAAGAGCTCTTCGATCATTTAGCCATCGAGATGATTTGCTCAAGAAATCATTGACATGGGTGAAGGGATCACCTGAGCCATTGAAGCGATGATAGGCTGGTGTTTGTGATGGAGGGATATGTGGGACTGGGAAAGATGGAGCAGATATTTTAGAAATGGCCTTCGAGTCCAAACGATGCCTCAGCTCTTCAAAGTGTTCATCCATTTGGTTGAGTTTGTCCATGAATGCTTGAGTGAGGCTGGGTTCCTGAGCCACCGGTGCAAGGTATTTAGTTGAATGGGTTGGAACAGGTGGCTTCAAAGTAGGAACTGGCATAGAATTATATGAATGCCCCACAACAGGGTGAGTAGAGGCACGACAGGGTTTCCTAGGAGAGGAGATGATGAGGGGCCTGATTGTCAATTGGGGTGGTGATGGGGCTTGATTTCCCTCGACTAGATCTTCATTGGTGGGCATCTTTCCCTTTGTTAAAGATTGCACAAGTGAAAAGGATTCATGATCTAGATGGAGGGATAGACCCTGGAGGATTTGTTCTACACTAAGTGAAGCAGGTGGATGAGTAGGATTTTGAACTTCAGGCTCCCTGACGGCGTTGACATGGCCCACTGGTTGGACCATGGGTTGTTTTTGAAGCTTGTAGAAACTTGGCTCATACTCTTGTTGCTCGTAGTAGTCTGACCTCCCAACGTGGCTTCTAGACCTTAGCATCATGGGCATCATGTCGATCTTTCTACAAAGACGGTTAAAAAAGAGCAAGCAAAGCACACACTTAAAGATTCATTGTTATGTTTTTTTTTGTTTGATTTTTTTGTTTCAATTTGGTTGTTTGGAAAACAAGTTGATCACAAAATTAAAAAGTTTTTTTGTTTTGGTTTTTTTTTGTTTTAGGTGTTTTGCAAGAAGAAATTTTTGGTTTTTTTTCAATTTTTAGTGAGCAAGCAAGTTATGCAAACAAGGTTTTAAAATGACTACTCGACAAATTTTGGGTTGAAACCTTAGATTAGATAGATTGTTAGCAATTGTTTACTCAAGTAGGTATGGTTCCTATTGCTTCAATCTTCAAGACCTAAGGTTATCACTCAATCACCACGAGTAGGTACTTGGGTTCTTCGGGTTTTGGGAAAGTGGTACAACCGGCCCAATCGTGCAGAGAGGAATACTCCACGGATGGGGACTTACGGAGGTCTTGATGGAAACCACCAAATCAACTAGGAAGGAATATCCCAGAAGAGAGGTTAGAATCCACCAAGAAGGTGTTTGGAGGGTGAGGGTGTGTTGGGAGAGAGAGCCCCCGCCTCGAATGCCCTACGGATCGGAACAAGTCCGGTACCCGATGCAAAAGCTAATGCAAAAATGGAAAATGGAGGGTAGGAGGAGAAGAAGCAATCAATATGCAAACATGAATGAAAGCTATTGAATAAATCAAGCAAGTGAATGCAATCAAGACAAGCAATGATAAAGTAAAACAAGTAACTAGCAACTGGCAACTAAAATGTGGTTCGCGCGGGAACTGGCTTGTGATGGAGTGTCCAAGTGGGGAAAAATCTGAAATGAAGGTAAAAGGATGGTCCACATAAGGACCAATTTGAAAATAAAGTGGCTCACGCGGGAGCCAGGCTTTTGGAAAGGTAGGTTGTTCACGCGGGAACCGGTTTTTGAAGGAAAAGGGGGTGGTTCACGCGGGAACCGGTTTGTTTGATTGGAAAAAGAAAAGGAGGGCCACGTGGGGCCAATTTAAAGTGGTGCAAATGAGTGGTCCACGCGGGGACCTATCTGAAAATAAGTTAGTTCACACGGGAACCGGTTTATAAGAGGGGTTGGTTCACGCGGGAACCGGTTTTTGTGAAGAAAAGGGTGGTTCACACGGGAACCGGTGTAAGAGTTGACAAAATAGAAAGAGGGCCACATGGGGTCAATCTGAAGGTTCTGTAAAGAGGTGGTCCATGCGGGGATGGATCTGAAAATAAGTTGGTTCACGTGGGAACCAAGTTGGAAAAGAAAGGTGGTTCACGCGGGAACCGGTTTATAAGAAGAAAAGGGTGGTTCACGTGGGAACCGGGTTGAAATTAAAGACAAGCAAATCAAGTCCACATGGGGGACAATCTTAAAAGAAGAGTAAACAGCAAGTTTAAAGGTAAATTGACATAGAAAAGGTAAAGGACAAGCCGGTACGCGCGGGAACCAAATTGGAAAACAACTAGTTGCACGGTTGAATCAAGCTAGCACGGTTGAAGACATTGGTTGTCCCACCGTGGTCGTCAAAAAGCTGTCGACTCTGAAAATGGGTTCCGGATCGGCACCTCAAGAAAAGGTGAAAGATGGAATAGGGGAAAAGGGGAGTGAATTGGAAACACTCGGAAAGCGGTAAAAACTCCTCACCTCGGTCCCACACTCACATTGATCGCCGAACTTTCATCTCACGGCGTCGCTCGAGCACCGGAGACGGTTCGGGTCATGTGGGAGGAGAGTGAGGAGGAGAATAACTTAGAACATGATAAGAGAAATTGTGATCGCCAGGAGACGCGGGCTCCGCTTTATGTAATGGAAATAGAAAGATGAATTGACCGTGTGTACCTTAGCACAGGAGATTGAGATGTGAGTTCAACCTTCTTCTTCTTCGGCCGGCCGATGAAGAAGAGTCCAACCGATGTTAGCTTGATCAACCTGTGCAACTAGAACAATAAAACAAGTGAAGAGATTGGTTAGACTTGTGAAAAGTGTAGTAACTGTAGTAAGAAGAGGAGAAAGAAGTAATTGGAATCAAACTCACCGGCTTCGGGGTGAGCCTTAACCCATTTTTTTGTGTATTTTTTGTGATATAAAATTATGCAAAAATTAAATAAAAATGATGCTAAAATGATCTTGGATGAATGACGAAGATATATAAACTTGAATGACTCAAATCGGAGCTAAAACAGAGAAGATATCACCAATATGGCCGGACAGCGCACTGGACTGAACGTGCCCTAGGTTTGGGGGCGCGGTGGGCGCGCCCTAGGTATGAGGGCGCGGTCTGCACGCCCTCGGTTCGGGGGCGCGTTTCACTGTCTGGCGCGACTTCGGTGCAGAGCTCTCCAAGGGCAGTCCCGATGTCAGAATTGAGTTCCGTTTGTTGCAGTAGATAGAAGACTCGGAGAGGAAGAGTTCTTGTGTTGATGACTTCTCCGAATTTATCCTTTAGAAGTCTGTAAAAATTTTGAAATTGGACGGATATAGAAAACAAAACCTGGATGCGCACCCTCAGTGTAGCAATCTCCACAAACAAAAGGAAAGTCGGAATTGAGTGTCGTCAGTTGGAGATGAAAGAGGACGAAGAGAGGAATAATTTGTATGTTGAAGACTTTCGCAGCAAAAGCCCCTGATTTTCTGCAGAAGTCGATGAAGATGGTTGATGAAGAACACCCAGATCGAGCCTTCTCCTTCACCTCGGGATCGATTTCTTGACTTCGGATCACCTTTGAACGTCGGGACGGCTTTGGAGAAGAGCTTGGATGACTTCTGGACGAGCTAGGCACCGGGGATTAACCTTGGGTCATTGAGAATGGCCCTCAATTTATAGGGGAAGGAAGCCGGTGCAAAATTTAGAAACTGGACCGACCGCGCCCCCGCGTTTCAAAGAGGACGAGGGCGCACAGGGCGCGCCCTAAAACCAAGGGTGCGCAGGGCGCGCCCCCAGTTCGGGGGCGCGGTCTGCGCGCCCCCATGTTTCAAAGGAAGCGGGGGCGCGTTACATGTCTCACTGCTAAAAATCGACGGAATCTTCCGGAAATTGCTAAAAATCGACTTGACATACGTAACACGCCCCCGAACCGGGGGCGTGGTACAAATAATCGAAAATCCTCCGCGGAAACCTTCCAAAAATATGGTTTAGAAGGTGCTAATCAGGGTAATTTACGATTTAAAGAAACTGATCGCGCCCCTGTCTTTCAAAGGAACCGGGGGCGCGCAGGGCGCGCCCCCAGTTTGAGGGCGCGCAGGGCGCGCCCCCGTGTTGAGGGTGCTCAGGGCGCGCCCTCCTCTTTCAAAGGGAGCGGGGGCGCAGTACACTCTCTCTCCTGCGCGCGTGTTCCGCGACCCGTATCTTGCAAACGGGATGTCCGATTCGGCTCCCGTTTGTCGCGTTGGAAAGAGGCCTTTCAACCGCACCTCCTTAAGTCGGTAAACCAGCCGGCATGACTCCCGATATATTCGCACGGTGCTTTCTACCGGTTTACCCTCTCGCGGAAAGCCGAAACCCGGGGCGAAGATCCGAAAGAGCACGGTTCCTATTGAGAAATATCGGGTCAACTCGGGATGACTTAAAATGATGACCGAACAAGTCCGGTACGACCGGAAAACCCGAAGTCATCGAAAAATTTGATATTAACCCGGTAAACGTGAACCGAAAGTCGAAAAAGATGGGAAACCCTAAAATTGACCGAAATGGCCATATGACTCCGGTGGTGTTTGGGGAGTTTGTGGGCTGGGGGCAGCTCTTGGTATGGAGAGTATGGTGCGATTTGTAGGTGGGGTTGGTCTGGAGGGCATGGAGGTGATTTGATCCTCGACCTGCCAACCTTGGGAATGGTGGGTTGACTCCTTGATGGTGGAGTGGACAAGGCCAAGTCGTTGGTTTGGTGGTGCTGGTGCCGGTGCTTGTACCGGGAGCGGATCTTGGACTATCTCCAGGCCGGGCTGCTATTGTGCTTGCTGTCGCCGCGGCTGATTCTAACGTGCCTTGATCGCTTGAATGGACTCCTTCATTTGTACCCAGTCAATGTTCCCCTGATCATTGAAGTCATGAATGTAGTCTTTAAACTGGAAACATACATCCACCGTGTGCCCGGGATACCGATGGTAAGCGCAGTACTTTGTCATGTCAGCATTCGCCGGCCATCCTTCTCTCTCCTTTGGAAGCTCCAACTGTTGTTCAGCCATCAATGCATTGAAAATATCGGTGAGGGGGAATGGCAGTTGAGGATAGTACTCTCTCTTGGGTCCCCCCTCCTAGGTCGGTTGGCTGGTGGTGGTACTTAGTTGTAAGCTTGTTGTTGTGGTTGTGGTCGGTTGTAGACATGTTGTTGTTGAGGAGCTCGGTTGTAGGTATTTGGTTGCTGGGGCGCTCGGTTGTAGGTGGGTTGTTGTGGTGGTACTCGGTTGTATACAAGTTGTTGCTGGGGCTGAGGAGCTAGTTGAGGAGTTGGGCGGTATTGTTGGTTGGGTGGTGGGTTACGGTATTGGCTTTGCCGATACCCACCCTGGTTACCCATGGCATTGATGCTCTCATTGTTTACTACCCCTTCGGTGGTGGGTTCGATAGGTGTAGGCTTTCTAGTGTTACGGGGCTTGGTGTCGAATGGGTTGATCATGGATGCATCCTTAAAGTGAGCTTGGAGGTAGAGGGCGCTATCACACAACTCACTCATGGTTGTTGGGCGGTGCATGATCAGGAGGTTGCGAAGGTTGGGTGTGGTGTTCCCAATGAGCATCCTCACCTGCTCCCCCTCTGAGATGGTATCCACTAGCCTCTCAGCCATTCCCCTCCACCGATCATCAAATCTGGCAAAGTCCTCATCCGGCCTCATCTTTTCGGCAATTAAATCAGTTATCGAGCAGGCTGGCCCCACCCGATCCTTGTACCTCTGTAGAAACTTCGCCTTGACAATGTCGAAATACGCCACCTCAATGGAATCAAGAGAATAGAACCAGTCCAGGGCGGATCCCTCCAATGACCTACGGAATAGGAAGGCAAGTTCTTTGCGGTCATTTTTCCATAACATGGAGTCATAGAGAAAACTCTTTAGATGGTTGAAAGGATTACCAGTCCCGTTGTAAAGTTGGAAGACTGGTATCTCTGAAGGAGGAAGGTGTAGAACTGGGAAGGATGGGACAGAGATTTCAGGGATGGCTTTAGAATCGAGGCGGTGCCTCATCTCTTCAAAGCGCTCATCCATCTGGTTAAGTTTGTTCATTAATGCCTGGGTGAGGCTGGATTCCTGAGCCATGGGAGCAAAGTGTTTAGGTGATTGAGTTGGAAGAGGTAGGTTGGAAACAGGAACTGGAATAGTGTTATGTGAATGCCCCACAACGGGGTGAGTGGGGACACGGCAGGGTTGCCCAGGAGAAGAAATGATTAGGGTCCTGACTGCCGGTTGGGGTAGTGAGGGGGCTTGATTTCCCTCAATCGGAGCTTGATTGGTGGGCATCTTGCCTTTAGTGGCATATTGGATAATTGCAAAGGTCTCGGGATCAAGGTGAAGAGATAGATCCTTAAGAGCTTGTTCTATACTATGTGAGGCGGATCGGTGAGCGGGATCTTGGACCTCAGGTATCATCACGGCATTAACATGGCCATCTGGTTGGACCATGGGTTGCTGAAGCTCGTAGTGACCCGTCTCGTACTCATCTTCTTGGCCGTATATAGGTGCCCTTTATATAGGGCGTTTTGACCCTGGTCAATGCCTATCGATCTTCTTCGAAATGCGCCGAAAAACTTGATTTTTCCGGAAAACTCGGTTCCCTTGAAAGGTTACTCAAATATTACTCATGAAAACAAGAATTTAAGCTCTTAAACTAGGCCAAAATTGCGTGTCTACAGCTTGCCTCACCTTGGCGTCGGCTTTGTAGGGGAGTGACACGAATGAAGCGTAGGCGAATGTAGCGAAGCGTAATGAGGCGTAGCGGAATGAAGTGGTAATGGACTGAAAAGGTGACGCCAAGGTGTAGATTTTAATACGCCCTCATTGGCCTAGTTGAGTGGAATAAAACTTTACTGGACTCTGAGATTACCGTTTGTCTTATCGAAACCTTCCCTCTGGTTGATTGGTTAAAGTGAAGAACAATACTGAAAGTAAATAACTAAAATCCCACGTGGGGGAGAATTGTTACCGACCAGGACCCGAACTGCATAGTGTGCTGGACTCGGTAAAAATGCATTGAAAAGTAAATTGCAAAAAGTAAAGAGGAGACAGCCAATCAAACAAGGTTGGGTTCTTTAAATTCATAAGGTCTTACTCAATACCGGTTCAGTTCGACATGAAATAACTTCTTGTTTTGATGAAATCATTGTTAAAACATGTTGGAAACTGATTCTGCGAAAAATCAAGACCTCCTCTAGGGGCTATAAAAGACCATCTTTAGAAGGTTCATGGTGTGACTGGAAGGAGGTTATGGCGGGATTATGAAGCAGGAAATGGTTGTGGTAGGATGATGCATGATATGAAATGATGCATGCTAGGTTTAAAGAAATACAAATAAGTATAAGAAAATAGTTGAAGATATAGGTTGAGCATAATGGGTCAGGACATCCGCAAAGAAACCGTCATCCCCGCATATTCAACTTTGGCCTATCCGCAAGGCTAAGGAATGACTGAGCCCTCACTGATTTTGTTGAAGGGGTTCTCAGGCTCAGCCTCCTCTAGACTTGAGGTCTTCAACATCTCAAATATTATTTATTTTGATAGATGCAATACTAAATGCAAGTCTTAATAGGGGTCGGGGTAGTCCACTTTTGTTTTTTTTTGCAATTTTTGATTTTTTTTTTTTTTGCTTCCTCTAGTGTCTGGGGATATGAAGCCAGCATGCCTTCTCCTGTTCCTGCATCCACTCGAGAGAAGATATTAGAACTTTATTTTGGCTTAGTCCCTTGCAAGGAGAGGGCAAAGTTGCCTTGCTCTTTTGTCAAGGGACATAGGCCTTATCAAGGTAGAATAACAGAAAAATATAAGTATGCATAAAAGGAAACATGCAAGACTGAAATTAAATACGAATGCAAAGGCGTAGTCAATTAAGAAGCAAATTTGTAGGTGTTTTGGGATTTTTTGATTTGTTTGGGTTTTGTTAGTTTTATAATGTTTTTAGATGTTTTGGAACTTTTATGATTTTTTGGTGTTTTAAATATTCATTTTTTTAGGATTTTTGATTTTTAGGATTTTTTTGGTGCTTTTTGAGATATTCAATTTTTTTTGTTCGGTGTGAAGGACACGATCATCTCATCCTTTGTTTTGCTTGCCGTAGGTGTCTCTCATCGTCACCTAAGGGTTAAGGGTAGGCATCACGTGTAAGAGAGTGCCAAGTTTAAAGTCTTCTGACCTTCCGTCTTTGATAGGCTATGGCTCTTCTTGGGTTTAGTCGGTCAACCTCACCCGCGAGGTTAAAGAGGGAAGATGATTGATGGTAATTCCTTACTAAGATTCAAGGGTGTCGAATTTGTTTCTCTACTGGTGCCCGCATTGCCTGTTTAGGATTTGACATCCTCGGGTCCTTCCTTCTAGCCCTCTTTTTTCTGACGGCCCTCATTTGGACAGGTCTTTTCTTTTTTTGCTTGATTTTGACCTGAGAGATTCATTGCCCATCTTTTGGAGCCTTTTTCTTTTGGGCTTTTGTTGGTACGCATTTAGACATGTCTATTCTTTTGCCGACCTGAGGGGTCATTGCCCATCTTTTGGCACCTTTTTCTTCTTTTAGGAAGTCAGACCTTCAGAGGCATTTTCCAACTAAGGCAATGGGCACTTTCGATACTCCTCATTCTAACCCCTTTCATCTATTCTGGACCGAAACGAGAAGAGAATGGGATTAGGTTGACCTTCTTTTGCCAAGCGTTGCCTAGCTTTCTCTCTGACTTCCGATCATCGGATCTCAAAGTTAGGCGTGTAGTGTGTGCAGTATGATGCCTATCCTTATTTCCCTAAGTGACAAGTTGGTGCACCGAGCAAGCAAGCGTTAGATGTTATCATTATTCTTTACACCTTTGGATTTTATAGATTTTTGTTTTTTTGTGATTTTTGTTTTAAGGGAAATATTTTTTGAGGTACACACCATTCTAGGGATGAGCTAGTTCTTCTCCTTCTGCATTAGTCAGCTTGTATGAATTACCGGGATAAACAACCGAAATTACATACGGACCCTTCCAATTAGGTTGAAGTTTGGAGCGGGGACCGCCCGGCTTAATGAATATTCTTTTAAGCACAACCTCACCGATTTCAAATTTTATCTCCACCACCCTCTTATGATAAAATCTTTTAAGTCTATTCTGATAAGATCTAGCATGTTCGGCAGCGGCCAGCCTCCTTTCATCCAAGAGTTCGAGTTGCACGAGAAGGGAATCTCGGCGTTCATCTATCGGGATGTCTCGATCTATCTGGACTCGGAGGGAAGAAATGAGTACTTCATATGGGACTACCGCCTCCATCCCAAATGCCAAGGCATAGGGAGTTTGACCCGTTGGGGTTCGAATAGAGGTGCGGTAGGCCCATAGAGCATCGACTAACTTATCTGGCCAATCCGCAAACTTGCTAGACTTACAAGTCTTCTTAATGATTTTTATCAGAGTTTTATTAGTGGCTTCTGCTTGACCGTTGCCTTGAAGATAATATGGAGATGAATGATGCAATTTGATGCAATACCTGTTGCAAAGGTCACCCAGCTCCTAGGAGATGAATTGCTATCCATTGTCGGTGATGATGTCGCCCGGGATCCCAAACCTGGCAATGATGTTGCATTTGATGAAGGTGCAGACTGTTGATGCCTTGATTTCCACGTATGCTTCCGCTTGCGCCCACTTGGTGAAGTACTCCGTTGCCGTTAGGATGAAGGATTTGGTTTTATTTGTAAAGTTTGGGTCACCAAGGGGTCCGATGACATCAAAAGCCCACATAGCAAAGGGCCATGGGGCGTGAATTGGGTGAAGGGAAGATGCGGGAGAGTGAATCTTGTCGGTGTGAAGTTGACATTGATGACAGTGCCGGACAAAGATCGAGCAATCTTCTTCTAGAGTAGGCCAATAATACCCTTGCCTGATGATCTTCTTGGTGAGGGCTTGAGCATTTACATGGCCTCCACATACTCCGGAGTGCGCTTCCTTAAGCACCAATTCAGCTTCTTCTTCATCTACGCATCTTAATAGAACACCGACCAAGCTCCTTTTATAAAGCACCCCACCTAAGATGGTGTATCTCTGGGAGACTCTTCTTATGGCTTTATTCTCTTCGGCAGTTAATCTTGGTGGATATGTCTGATCCTGACAGTAATTCGCAATCTCATGATACCATGGTTTCTCACCATCTTCTAATTCTTCCAACTCAACTAAAGATACTTCCTCCTTTTGCTCAATGTACTCTTTCCTTTCAAATTTTTCTTTAACCCTCAAGAATAGTGCATCTTCCACTGCCGGAATGGTACGTCGGCGGACATAGATCGTCCTAACCTGTCTGCCTAGCGGGACAGATAGTGAAGATGCCAGGGAAGCGAGAGCATCGGCAAGAATATTTTGAGCACGAGGAACATGAAGGAATTCGAGTTTGGAGAATAGCTTGATGTAACAGGTGGTGAGTTCTTGGTATGGTCTGAGCCCGGGATAAGATGTGCGGTATTTGGTAAGCACTTGGCGGAGAATCAACTGACTATCACTGATCACCCTTAGTTTAGTGACACCATAGAAGTGAGTGGCCTCCAGTCCGGCCAACAAGGCTTCATACTCAGCTATATTGTTTGTTGCTGGAAAATGAAACTAAAAAGTCTGTGGAATGGTGACACCTTTGGGTGACAGAAGAACAATCCCTATCCCTCTACCCTAGGAGTTTAATGCCCTGTCAAAATATAAAGTCCACAGATTGGAAGATCGAATGGACATCAATTCTTCATCGAGGAACTCTGATTGGATGGGGTCAAAGGTTGGAATGGGATGATGGGCAAGGTGTTCAGTAATTGTATAGCCCTTGATTGCCTTCTGTTGGATGCAGGTGATGTCGAATTGAGAGAGGAAGAAACCCCTAAAGTTTGATCAATGTTATCCTTCTCCTCATATCGGATTTCATCCAGCTGAATCGCATTTTCTAGATACTCCGGTATCTTGGCACATTCTAAGCTTTTGTGAGCTAACTAATGCAGGTATCTTTCTGGAACTCTCCTACCTCTGATTTTTGTTCTATTTTTATTGGAAACTAAACTTAAAGAAGAAGAAGGTAAATAAGAGGAGGAAGAGGAGGTGGATGGAGTATAATTTATTGGAGAGGATGGAGGGAAAAGAAGGTCAATCAAGGATCTGGTGGCTCCTTGGGTTGAATGCCCTTCCAAGGTAAGTTGAGATGTTTCCTCGATCGAAATTTCAGTTTCGAGGTGGACGTTGTTTTTTGGGGAGTGCTAAACATAAAGACAGAATGGGCTTCAGGTGCCCGATTTGGGTTGAGATCAACTACGAGAGCCAAAGTAGGCGAAGATATTAATAAAGAGGGGAAGATTTCGAGCAAGGTTTGACAAAGGGGGCTTTCGGGCCCAATGTTGACAGAAAGAGGTGATGGGCCAATAGGCCGGATGATCATGGAAGAAGGTGGGTTCATAGACCCAATAAGAGGAGGATGTGGGCTCGAGGGCCTGGGTTTAGGAGATGGGCTTGAGGGCCCAAGAGTTGGAGAAAATGGGCACAAAGGCCCGAATTTAGTAGAGGGGCTCGATGGCCTAAGAGAAACAAGTGGGTACGCAGACCCATAAGTTGGGCCTGAGGGCCTAGAAATAGGGATCAGGCCAAGAAGCCCGGGGAGAGCATCACAGTGATTTGGGGCATCGACCCCAAAAGATGACATAATGAGGGAAGGCCCTCGTGGAGTTAGTTGAACTTCTTCTCGAGTCGGTTTGGCAATATGACCCTCAGGTGGGTCAACAGGTGGTTCAGCCTGGAGTGGTTCATTGCTTGACCCTTCTTCATCAGCGGAAAACAAAATGGATATTTCAGGATACAAGTCATCTTCAGGGTCGTTGGTTCTTCTTCTCTTGTCTTGGTCCATCTCTTGTTCTTCTTTGTTCTCAGCCAGTTGAATGGTCTCTTTCTTGATGAAAAACTTTTGTAAGCATCTAGAAAAGTATCTGCTTTTGAGATTTTGACCATTGGCAGTTGTTCCATCATACCCAACCCCTCTTTTTGGTTGTAACCTCATTAGATTGATTGGCTCAACTATGCCTTGCAATTCTTTGCCTAGTCCTTGGCCTTCTTGGTATCCCAAACTCTTCATTACATGCCACCCAATAGTTTCATTTTTCTCTCTTTTCCTTCTCCACACTTTCCTTGGCTGCCTACTTATTTCTGGAAGATGCAAGATTGTCAAAATTGGTTCATTTGGCAATCCGAGGGGTGGTGATGGAAAAGATGGATGATCTAGGGGCATGCTAGTCACCTTAATCACTTGTCCCTTGTAAGGGAATTTAAGACACTGGTGATTGGTGGAGGCGACTGCCTCTAGTGCTTCCAAATAGAGACGTCCCAGAATAGCTTTGTATGTCGGATCCATCTCTAGTATGTGAAAGTTGACAGTGACTGTCCGAGGTCCAAGTTTGACACCCAATGTAATCATGCCGTCAGCGGGTTTCTTTGAATTATCATATGCGGTCACTGTTATTTGAGATGGCCGGACATCCTCTTTAGAAATTTCACAAAGACGTAATGTTTCTGGTGGCAAAATATTAATGGAAGCTCCGGTATCGACCAAACATGACTTAATGCCTACTCCATTGATGTGGATTGTGATGCATAAGGCACATTTCCTTATTTCCGGGTCGGCCAACTCTTCCTTTGTGAATGTAAGGGCCGGGTACTCACTTCTTGGGACCAAAACCAATGAGATCTTTTCCGGGGGGAGGCTCTCGTTTACCATCACTCGCTGTAAGTATTGTTGGAGAACCTCTTGATGGACTCTGGATCTTTTGATCAACTCAAAGATAGAGATCCGTGCTGGGGTTTTATCAAGATGTTTAAGCAAGTCATAGGATGTCCCAGGCAATGGTTCATCGATGTGTTCTTCTTCTGCTTCTGGTACTAATCCTGACTGACCGGCCTGGGGAAAGACCCTTTGGAACATGCGCCCACTCCTAAGTACTGTGGCAAGTTGAGGAGCTATAGTTGAGGTGGTAGTGGTGGGTGGTGGGTTAGGTCGAATGATGGGAGCTCTTGTGACAGGTGTAATGATGGTGGTTTGAGGCATAGTAGGGTAGGTAGGTTGTGAAGGTACAGTTGCTCGGGGCGGGATGATGATGGGTCCTAGTGGTGGTGATGTTTGTGGTAGATTAACTGGGCGGATTAGGGTTCGTCCCGATTGGAGTTGAATGGCTGGTGGTGTGAAGATGGGTTGTGATGGTGCACGGATGATGGGTGGTCTGTTTAATACGATGGGATTAGGTGACATAGTTGTTCGGGGTATTGAGTGGACGGTTCGGTAGGGTAAGTTGATGTGCATGGCAGAGTCGGCTCCCTCGACTTGCCAATTCTGGCCCCGATCATGATACTCATCGGAAGAGATCAAGATGGGATTAACATGTTGATTCCCAGGTGTGGGTGCATGTGGAGATAAAGAGTTTTGGATAATCCCCAGGCCGGGGTTCTGTTGTTGTTGTTGCTGAGCTGGTGCGTGCTTCCGTTGAGGTTGATCTTTCACTGTTTTGATGTATTCCCCCATATGATCCCAGTCAATACTACCTTGCTCATAAAGGTTGTGGATGTAGTCTTTGAATTGAAAACAATTTTCCACAGTGTGCCCATGATATCTATGTAACAGGCAATATCGCTCTGTGTTGACATTTTGAGGCCACTTCAACTTCTCCCTTGGCAATGCAATTTGCCCTGCCGCCATGAGTGCATTAAAGATGTCCACGAGGGAGTACGGCAAAGGCAGGTAATGGTTCCTCTTGGGTCCAACTTTTCGGGGTTCGTAGGCCATGGGAGGGGGTGCTTGGTTGTAGTTGGCCAGTTGTTGCCGCGGTGGTTGGGGAACTGGGGCTTGCGGTCGCTGAGGGATTGGAGCTTGTTGTTGACGAGGCTGGAACTGAGGTTGATGTTGAGGTTGACGAGGGTTTCTAAATGGTTGATTTTGTTGAGGGTTCCTGAACTGGTGTTGATAATTTATAGGTGGGTTCCCTACAACATTGAGGTTTTCGTTTGTCACTACGTCCTTAGTCACTGGACCGGTTGTGGTAAAAGTGATTTTCTTGACAACTCGGGGTCTAGGATCAAACAAGTTCATGATAGGTGAGTCCCTAAGCTGTGTCTGAATGTACCATGCCCTCTCATAGAGTTCACTCATGGAGGTGGGGTGATGCAAAGCCAACATATTCTTTAAGACTGGAGTGGCGTTGGTGATGATCATCTTCACTTGCTCTGGCTCTGAAATTGAATCAATAAGCTTTTCTGCCATTGACCTCCACCTATCAGCATATCTGACAAAATCTTCATCATTTCTCATTCTTTCGGCTATGAGGTCAGTGATGGAAAATGTTGGTCCGACCCTGTCTTGATATCTCTGCAAAAATTTAGCTTTGACAGTTTCAAAGTTACTCGCCTCCAAAGAGTCATGCGAGTAGAAACACTATAAAGCTGAACCCTCTAATGATATTCTGAAAAGAAAAGCAAGGGCCCTTGGATCATTTTGCCACATTACCGACTCATAAATAAAGTCCTTGATATGAATGAATGGATTACCGGTTCCATTGTAGCGACGGTATACCAGCATCTCAGAGGGAGGTAGATGAAAAGTAGGGAGGGAAAGAAGAGAAATTTTAGGGGCTACCTTTGTGTCGATCAAACATCTAAGCTCTCTATACTGCTCATCCATGCGATTGATCTTGTTAATCACGGCCTGATCGACAGAAGGTTTCTAAAAGGAGGAGGAGAAGTGGGTGCTTGGTGCACTGGAATTGGGATTGGATGGGCCGAAGTGGCCGGATAAGAAGGGTACATTGGGAGCTGCACCAAAGGGTGAGTAGGGTTGAGATGATTAGAAGAATAAACTGGTGGTCTAGAAGGAACAACAACATTTGGATTGGGATGATCTAGATTAGTCACCGGATGAGGAGAAATTGGGGCCATGAGCCTGGTATGAGAATGGCCATGAGTGGGCACATTGGGTTGATGTGCCACTGACCGAGGGCTAGAGATGTGAAGACCACCTTTGGGAGGAATGTGGTCGGCGGGCGACTTGCCCTTGAGGATGGCTTTGATAGCCTGAAGTTGGGTAGGGTCGGAATGAGAGAATGCCTCCCAAAGTGAATTTGGATTGGGTTGAGGAGAAGTTTGACTAGGTTCAGGGAGAACTTCGGGTTCATTGACGGCACATACGGCATCATGATAGAAATAAGATTGGTCATACTCCAATTGTAGTTGCTCGTATCTTTGATCCGCCATTCCGATAACTCTGTAGACACGCCAAATTCGCCTAATTCAGAGCATAAAACTCATGTTTTATAGGGTAACACGCATGATTGACCTTATAATGATGCCGGGTCTTTTAAAATTGATTTGGAGCATTCGCTGAATGAAATCGGATGTTTTCCGACGTTTTCCGCAAAAAGCCGTAATTTCCGAGCGAAAGCTGCACGTAAATCGTGTGAACACGGAAATTGGCTGAATGACCAATGCCTAATGATCATGCATTGAAGGTTATGGTCATATTCACACTCCGGACAAGTTTTGTTGCATTCCGTGCTTTTCCGGTTTGCCGTCGAAGTCATTTTGACCTATATCGGACCTTCTGTTCACTGCCCTAACTTCCGGACAAAATTCTGAAGTTTTGGAGGGTCTGATGGTTGATCTAATGCTATAGGAAGTTTCTTCGGCCTGTTATCTTTCCAACGCAACAAACGGCATCGAATTCCGAGTTCGAGAGTGTTCGCAATGGCTTCCGGAAGAAGGACGCGCAGAACCAGTCCCATGCGCCCAGGTTCCAGGGCACATGCGCCCGGGACCCAGGACACATGGCCATGCGCCCTACCAGTGAGGCACGTGGCCTTGTGCCCTCACTTGAGGGCACATGCGCCCCACCCTTGAACCAGTCTTTCACCGGGACTCTGCCACTGAACGGTCGGACCGGATAAGATCAAATTTTTCGGAGTGGATAAGATGTGCCCTCACTGGGGGGCACATGCACCCCTCAGTGGGGCGCATGCGCCTGGCACCAGGGCGCATGCGCCCAGGGCTAGGGCGCATTCCCCCTATTTTTTAGTCCGGATCAGATCACCTGTTCTCCTATTAAAGGACTCTGATTCTGGCCATTCCACGGGGAGGAGCACGACTCCCCAGGCATCTCAAGACGTCCTATCACCCTCCTACATCGATTTTATGATTTTTAGAGAGAGAATTTCGAGTTTTTAGAGAGAGAAAAGTCGGTTCAAGAGAGAGGAAGGCTGTTCTACAGGTGATCTGCCAAGTCTCTCTTCCTCGGCCTCTACAGCAGTGTGTGGACGTCTGCTACCTGAGCTCTCTTCATCAAAGTTCTTCCTCTCCAAGTATTCTTGAGTTTACAATCGACGGCACTTGATTCCAAGGTCGGGGCTGGTCGTGACAAGCGCAGAAGAAAAGTCGCGCCTGGCAGATCCTGGACTGCTGCTCGGCTTTTTCGACAACACAGATTTGGCTATATCTTCCTCTACTCAACTCAGAATCTTTCAGTTCTTTTTCCTATCTCTTTGTTTCGTTATTATCCATCATCCTATAATTTTTTTACATTTTTTTGCATTACTTTTACTCTGTTTATTCCGAAAATAAAAAAAGGGGGTTAGAGATAACCCGAATCCGGTCAGTTTCTAGTCAATTGTGTGTTTTATGTCATTCTCTTTACATATACTCCACTTTGTCTAGTTATAATTGTCTATTTAACTTGTTTATTTGTCTAGTTGCACAGAATATCAAGCACCCACACGTTGAGGACTCTTCTTCATCGGCCGGCCGAAGAAGGAGAAGCTTAAACTCACACTCTTCACGCTCAGGTACACACGGTCATCTTTCATTTTAATTCTATAAATCGGAACCCACGGTTCCTGGCGACCACGTTTATTTCTTCTCACCCTCTTCCCACATGACCCGAACCATCTCTTTGGTGATCGAGCGACGCCAAGGGATGAAAGTTCGGGGATCAATGTGAGTGTGGGACCGAGGTGAGAGTTGCTTTCCGAGTTTTATTCCTTTCTTCTCTCATCCCCTCTTGAGGTGACGATCTGGGTTCACGGACTTCCCTGAAAAGGAGAGGACCCCGTCGAATTTTCAGAGTCGACAGCTTTGTGGCGACCACGGTGGGACAAGCAATGTCTTCAACCGTGGGTGCTAAGTGTTTTGTTTGCAACTAGTTCTAGTTCTAGACCGGTTCCCACGTGAGCCTTTCCTTCCTTCCATGTCTCTTAAACTTCATGCCATCTCAAAAATTCTGATTTCACACATATTTCATCAGATCTGAAGTGCCAAGTATGCCATTTAATTTCTGCATGTTATTTAAACCGGTTCCCACGTGAACCACCCTTTTCCTTTTAAACCGGTTCCCACGTGAACCAATCTCTTTCTTTACTTCGGTTCCCACGTGAACCAAACCACTTTCCTTCAGATCTATCCCCACTTGGATCAGATCTTTGTTCACCTTTAATTGGCCCCACGTGGCCCTCTTTTGGCCATTCAAACCGGTTCCCACGTGAACCACCCCTTTTACCCAAAACCGGTTCCCACGTGAACCACCTTTACTTTCTACCCCAGTTCCCACATCGGTCCCCACGTGGACCACCCTTTTGCTTGGCTATCAGATCTGAACCCTCTTCTTTCCATCACCTTTTCACTATCTCCATTTGGCTCACATAAGAAACAAGTCTAGATTCTAGTTTCTAGGTGCTTGTCTAATTTCTAATTACTTGTCTGGTGTTGATTGCTTGTTTAAGTTTATGCTTTGCTCATTACTTGCTTTATTACTTGATTGCATTCTATGCTCCTTCTCTCTACCTCCTTCTTTTACACTCTTTTGAGGCGGGAGCTCACTCTCCCATTTACCCCTCCCATCCAAAACACCCTCTTGGTGGATTCGACCTCTCTTACGGGATATTCCTTCCTAGTTGACTTGGTTGGCTTTCATCAAGGCCTCCGTAATTCCTCATACGTGGAGTATTCCTCTTCACGATCGGGTTGGTTGTACCACTCCCCAAAACCCGAAGCATCCTACGTTACCTACACGTGGTGAGATTGTGTGAAACCTAGGTCATTGGAGATTGGAGTTAGGATCCTAACCCATTTGTTGAGAGAACAATTCTTAACAAATTCATAAACCTAAGGTTTAATCAAAATCATTGCGTAATCTTGCTTTCAAGTCTTTGCATAACTTGCTTGTCAAACAAAAATTCAAACCTTTAACTTTTTGCAAAATACTAAAAAAACCAAAAAAAATCTTTGTTTGTTTTGTCAACTTGTTTGTTTTACTTTCTTCTTGAAGTTCAATGCAACTAAGGTCTGGAAGGCACGTTGGAATGGCGGAACAAGCTGAACATCGAGAGCACGAAATGGGTCACCAACCGATTCAGTCAGAAGTGCAAGAGGTCCCTCAACCATCTCGCTCCCCGTGATGTTGAACAACTCTTTAGGGAGTTGTCTCTCTATCTTGACCCGAAACCTATGCCCGTATACAATCCATGGTGAAGGGAAAAATTGCTTCAGATCAGGCTGAAACCAATCAAGTTGCCTTATCTCCTCGTCCTCTAGTTCAACCACCAGTCATTCAGTCACCCTTTGTTCAACCACCTGTTGTTCAACAATCTATGATTCAACCACCCGTTGTTCAACAATCTATGATTCAACCATCTGTAGTTCAACCCTCTCTAGTTCAACCATCTGTGGTCCAACCCTCATTTGTTCAGCCATCTTATTTCAACCATGTTGCTCCCTTGACCCATCAAGTCATGGGACAATCTTCAGTGAATTTGCCAAGTCATGCTCCTCAATTTCAGAACCATGTCTCTAACCACATACCCCCACCAGTAAACCAAGAACCTGCTCTCACCAGGGCAATCATGGATCAGCTCACCCAGATGAATGAGCGTTATGAAGAGCTGAGATGTCGCATGGACTCCAAGTCAGTGCCTGAAATCTCCATCCCTTCTCTGCCAGTACTACACTTGCCACCTTCTGAGCTACCAGTTTATCGCCGCTATAATGGTACTGGCAACCCTTTTCTCCACCTTAAGGATTTTCTCTACGAATCCTCATTCTGGAAAGATGATCGTAGGGTTCTTGCCTTCTTGTTTCGTCGATCATTAGAAGGGTCTGCATTGGAATGGTTCTACTCACTCGACTCCTTTGAGGCAGGAGACTTCGACATTGTCAAGACAAAATTCTTGCAAAGATACGAGAGACCGGGTGGCACCAGGCATGCTCCATTACTGATTTGATTCTTTGAGAAGATGAAGCCCGAAGAGGACTTCATAAAGTTTGTTGATCGCTGGAGGGGAATGGCAGAAAAATTGACAGATGTGATTTCTGAAGGGGAACAAGTGAAGATGCTCATTGGCAACACTACACCTGCCTTGAGGAATGTCTTGATCATGCACCGTCCTACCACAATGAATGAACTCTATGACAGTGCCCGATACTTACAAGCCCACTTCAAGGATGCCACCATGATAAACCCTTTTGATCCTAAACCTAGAAACTTTAGGAAGACCCCCTCTGCACCAGTTGGTCCTACAACCGAGGGAGTGGTCAACAACGAAGCTGTAAATATTGTAGGGAACCAGGGAGGGAACCGTCAAAACCAGTTCAGAAACCCACCACCGAACCCTCCCTATTACCCCCCTCAACAATATGTTAGGCCACCACAACCACGACAACCACAACAACCACCTCAGCCAGTAGCACAACCCCAGCAACCTCGTCAACCTACCTACAATAGGGCACCGCCACCACCCAATCAAGCACCGCGAAGGGGAGGTCCTAGGAGAGAGAACTACCAGCAACTCCCTTACTCCTTGACCGACATCTTCAATGTACTCATGGCAGAAAAACAATTGGAATTGCCCAAGGAAAGAGAGGTTTGGCCAACAAATGTTGATATGTCCCGATACTGTGCTTACCACCGGTGTCCTGGTCACTCTGTAGAGGTGTGCTTTCAATTCAAGGATTACATCCACGATCTGAATGACCAAGGCAGCATTGATTGGGTCCAAATGGGGGAATGCATACAGGTAATGAAGGCTAGGCAGCAGCAGCGGCAACGTCCACCGGCTCAACCTCAACAACAACCTGGCTTGGGGATTGTCCAAAATCCGCTCCCGTTACATGCTCCCGCTCCAGCACCGGCACCAGCACATCCAAACCCAGGAATTGGTCTAGTACACTCCATTGTCCAGGGAGATGCCAGCCGTGCTCAAGGTTGGCAACTAGAAAACCAAAATGCAACCATGCCTGTCAACCCAGCTAGGTCTCCTGCTAGGAACCCTCCTAGACAGATAATCCGTGCACCTACTACTCCACAGCCACCACAAAGCTCAATAACCCAATCACTGGCCGCCACCTCTTCTCGCCGACCCATCATTAGGTCAGCCCCCTCTCTAACTACACCTCCTTCAACCATTGCCACACACCGGCCCTTGCTCATCCGACCACCACAATCACCACCATACCTGAACCCCCAGCCTACGAGCTCTATTACTCCAGGACCTCAACTTATCATACCACCAACACCACAACCAATCCCACAACCTACACCTTCATCAACTACTCCCGCACCCCGGCCTCTTCTTATTAGGCCACCAGTATCACCATCATTACCACCTCCAAATCCTACGCCTCTACCAACTAACCCCATCATCCCAGAACCATCGATCCCATTACCTATCATACCCTCACCTACACCACCTGTTCCACCACAACCCACCCCAGTTAACCCGTCACCTCTACCCGACCGCCAAATAGCCCCGGTACTTCAGAGTGGGAGGATGTTCCAGCGGCTCTTTCCCCAAGCCGGAACTCAACCGCAAGAGCCAGTGGAGGAGGAACAAGTAGAAGAACCATTGCCAGGCACAGCCTATGATCTGTTAAAGCATTTGGATAAGACACCATCCCGTATTTCCATACTTGAGTTGATCAAAAGATCAAAGGTGCACCAGGAGATTCTACAGCAGTACTTGCAAAGGGTCATGGTGAATGAAGATCTCCCACCTGAGAAGATCACTACAGTGTTAGCCCCTAGAAGTGAGCACCCAACACTCACTTTCTCTCAGGAAGAATTAGCAGATCCAGACTTTAGGAGATATGCTTTGCATGTGGCTGTTATCATCTGGAATGTCGAAGTAAAATCATGTTTGGTTGACACCGGAGCTTCCATCAACGTTATGCCGCCAGAAACATTGCAGTTGTGCGGTATTTCTGAACAAGAAATCAAGCCATCTTGTGCCATGGTTACAGCCTATGATAACTCCAAGAAGTCTGCACGTGGGGTGGTCACTCTAGAAGTCAAACTTGGACCATGTACGGTCACAACAGAATTTCATGTTCTAGAATTAGATCCAACATTTCGGGCTATACTTGGGAGGCCATATTTGGAGGCAATAGGAGCTGTGGCTTCAACAAACCACCAATGCATAAAATTTCCCTTTAATGGACAGGTGGTCAAGGTGACTAGCATGCCTATAAGGGACGAGCTGAACGATGCTTCTTTACCCCTAGGTCTGTCAATACAACCCCAGATCTCAGTGGGAGATTTTCCAGAAGTCAGATGCATGACCGCCTCTCTACCAGACACACTGGGATGGCGGATGAGGATGAAATTGGGCTATCAGCCTGGAAGAGGTTTAGGCAAGGATTTTCAAGGGATCACTCAGCCAATTGAAACTGCGAAAAGGCCACGCAGGCAGGGGTTGGGATATGAAGAGGGTTCCATCCCAAGGAGGATCTTCCGGCCAGGATATGCCATGGGACTCCATACATTCTTTATCAAAGGAGAGACCATGATGATGGCTGAAGACAACAAGAGTTCCATGATGACGAGTTGTCAAGAGAAGAAAGGCTCCAGATGAAGAAGAAGAAGGCTTGGAAGACTTATGCTTATCTTTGACTCGTCTGTTTTCAAGTGGGGAAGAGAACCAGGAACCACTCAAGGGCAGACCGATGTTGGATCATCTTGTTGAGCATTCCACCCAAGTCAAAACCATTCCACGAGGCCCAAATACAACAATGCCATGTTTAAACCTCGTGCCGTTGTTTCTAGATCTTTTGGATGGGCTTCAGGGCCCACTTACCCTCTTTGGGCCCATGTGCCCTCTTCAACCTTCCACTCTTAATGGGCCAGCTTGCCCATTTGCTTCCCTCATCAACTTCATGACGGAGGGCTTTTCCCAACATGGGCTCACATGCCCATTTATTTCTATGGTCGGGTCCACGTACCCGTTAACCTTTTTCATCAGTTTTGGACCCATGTGTCCACTTTCTATTACCATTGGGCCCACGAGCCCCTTTTTCCCTTTTATTCTTAAGTTTTTCTCTCTATTAATTCAGTCATCTTCTAGCAAGCCTCGAGTCACTCAGGCTCATTCTATCTTTTTACTTGAAATTTCCAAAACGTCTTCTCTGAAATTCACATTTCCATCGAGGAGACGTCTCTACTCATCCCAGAGGGTACTCCCAATCAGGGATCCCCCTTTTCTGAATCATTGATCGATTTGCTCGATCCTCCCTCCACTGTAAATACCACCTTTCCAGCTTTATCTTCAGTAGGTCAAGTTAGGTTAGGAAATAGGAAAGTCAGAGGTAAAGGAGTTTCAAACAGATATCTGCAACAATTGGCATAGAAATGTGTACAGTCTTGACTGATCGGTTAGGGCGATGGCAGAGTTTCCTATCCCAATTTGATATCACTTATGTCCCACAGAAGGCAATCAAGGGTTATGCTATTGCTGAACACCTTGCCCATCATCCCATACCCGTCTTTGACCCAGTACGGTCGGAGTTCCCGGATGACGAATTAATGTTAGTCCGATCTTCCAATCTTTGGACATTATATTTTGACGGGGCTCTGAACTCTCATGGTAGAGGGATAGGTATTGTCCTTCTGTCACCTGAAGGTGTCACCATTCCACAGGCTTTTCAGCTTAACTTTCCAGTAACCAACAATATAGCTGAGTATGAAGCCTTGCTGGCCGGACTGGAGGCCGCTCATTTTCATGGTGCTACCGAACTGAGGGTGATAGGTGATAGTCAATTGATCCTACGCCAGGTCCTATCCAAATATCGAACTTCCCATCCAAACCTCAAACCCTACCAGGAGCTCACCACCTCCTACATCAAGCTATTCTTCAAACTCACCTTTGTCCATGTCCCTCGCTCTCAGAATATCCTCGCCGGTGCCTTAGCTTCACTAGCTTCATCTCTATCTGTCCCGCTAGGCAGGCAAGTGCGAACTATCCATATCTGTAAGAGGACAATTCCAGCAATTGAGGATGGACGTTTTCTAAAGGTTAAGGAAAGATTCAACAGAAAAGAATACTTGGAACATAAAGAAGAAATCTCCTTGATTGAGTTCGAAGAATTAGAAGAAGGTGAGAGACCTTGGTATGACGAGATTGCGAGGTATTGTCAAGATCAGTCATACCCACCTGGATCAACCACCAAGGAAAAGAAGGCAATCAGAAGAGTATCCCAAAGGTATACAATCCTAGGAGGAGTGCTCTATAAGAAAAGCCTAAGTGGAATCTTACTCAGATGTCTTGATGAAGAAGAAGCTGAGTTGGTACTGAAGGAAGCACATTCTGGAGTTTGTGGTGGTCACGTGAATGCCCAAGCCCTTGCTAAGAAAATCATCCGACAAGGGTATTATTGGCCAACTCTAGAAGAAGACTGCTCCATCTTTGTCCGGCATTGTCATTCATGTCAACTCCATGCCGACAAGATTCACTCTCCCGCATCTTCCCTTCATCCAATTCATGCCCCATGGCCTTTCTCCATGTGGGCCTTTGATATCATTGGCCCCTTGAGTGACCTCAACTCCGAAATGCGCTCAAAATCATTCGTTCTGACGGCAACGGAGTACTTCACAAAGTGGGCTGAAGCGGAAGCATTCGTGGAGATTAAAGCGTCAACAGTTTGCTCCTTCATCAAGCGCAACATTCTGGCAAGGTTCGGGATCCCCAGCGACATTGTCACCGACAACGGGCCACAATTTCTTTCTCAAGATCTGCGTGATCTTTGCAACAGGTATTACATTTCATTGCATCATTCATCACCATACTATCCTCAAGGCAATGGTCAAGCAGAAGCCACCAACAAAACCTTAATCAAAATCATCAAGAAATCTTGTAAGTCTAGCAAATTTGCCGACTGGCCTGATAAGCTTGTAGATGCTCTATGGGCTTATCGTACTTCTGTAAGGACTCCCACTGGACAAACCCCGTATGCTTTGGCATATGGGATGGAAGCAGTGGTCCCTTACGAAGTATTACTTCCATCTCTCCGAGTTCAGCTCGACAGGGATATTCTTGTTGATGAGAGAAGAGAATCTCTCCTTGCACAGCTTGAACTCTTGGATGAAAGAAGGCTAGCCGCCGCCGAGCATGCCCGGACTTATCAGAATAGACTCAAAAGGTTTTATCAAAAGAGGGTGATCGAGAGAAAATTTGAGATCGGTGAGATGGTAGTCAAACGCATATTCGTTAAGCCGGGGGGTCCCCGCTCCAAGTTGCAACCTAACTGGGAAGGGCCTTTTGTAATCACTGAAAAGTATCCAGGTAATGCATATGAATTGACTAATGCAGATGGAGAAAAATTAAATCATCCTTGGAATGGAGTTTACCTCAAAAAGTACTTTCCATAAAAATGGAGAAACCACTGGTATAATCTCAAGTCATCGATCCTAGGTTGTTCGTGAGAAGCCAAGGGTAGGTACCATCCTACACACACAACACTTCCCGATCCTAGAATCCAGACAACCCGACACTTGCGAAAGGCAAGGCAGAAATCTAGAAATGGAAGGAGTACCCTTACCCTATTCTCTTCTACTCGGTCCAAGATAGGGAGAGAAGATTAGAGAGGGGTAGTATCGAAAACACTCGCCACCCTAGTAGGAGGCCGTCTCAGAGGGTACAAAAGGGTGCCAAAAGATGGGCAATGAACCCCTCAGGTTAGAAAAAAATGATCAACCTGTCTAAATGAGTACCCAGAATGATAGTCAAGGCAAAAGGCACTAAAAGATGGGCAATGTCCCCACGGGTCAAAAAACCTGTCCAAATATGTGCCACATAGAAAAGAACAAAAAAAGAAAGAAAAACCCAAAGAGGCCGAACCCCAATGGGTAATTTGAGTGAGAGTAGAGAAATCCCTCTCAACATCTTCGAACCCTATCAAGGACTTCCTCTATACTCTTCCTCCTTAAACTCCTAGGGAAGGGTAAACCGACCAAATCCAGGTGGAATCCAAGCCGATCAAAGGAAGAAGGTTAGAAGGATTCCAGGTAGGGAACTTTATTTTTGCACGTGGCATCTACCACTTGAGTCTTGACAAACTCCAAAGACCGATGAACTGTCTCAAATACCAGCATTTTCTCCACAAAAAAATGCATATTTCAAAAGTCCAAAAAAAATGCATATTTCAAAAAAAACCCAAAAAATTGAATATTGCGAAAACCCAAAAAATTGAATATTTCAAAATTTCAAAAAAATACATATTTCAAAAAAATATAAAAAAAATAATTTTGAATACTTTTGAAAATCCAAAAAATAATTGTTTTCAAGAAAATCCAAAAAAAAAACTAATAATTTTTGCTTAGTCATGATCATTGCCTTAGTTGCATCCATGTTTATTTTACTATCATGCATATTTCCATTCCTGCATTGCATATCCATTTTTTACTTTAATTACCTTGCTAAGAAGGCTCTCCCCTTTGACCTAAGTCAAAGTTGACCATAATGGGCAAAGGGATGAGTCCTGATGAAGATCTAATCTCCTTCTGTCAAGTGTTTCAGGCATTTCAATATAGGAGAGGAGAGGATTCACACCATGACAGGTAAGTTCTCTCAACCCCCCATTTCATTTTAAGTCATTTGTTTTATTCCACCTTGTTAAGAAGGCTCCTCCCTTTGACTCAAAATCAAGGCAAATGATATACAGGCAAAGGGATGAGTAATGATAAAAATTTAATCATTTTCATTAAGTATTTTCAGGAGCTGAAGAAGCAAAAGGAGAAGGGCGATCAGGTAGAATTTTTTCTGAAAAAAAAAAAAAAAATTGGCCTCAGGGCGCATGTGCCCTCATCTGGGCGCACATGGCCAGGTGCCCCACCCCCTGGGCGCATGGCCAGGTGCCCCCGATCGGGGGCACATGGACAAAAAAATTCAAAAAAATCAGAAAATTCTCAAAAATTCAGAAATTGTCTATAATGTTAAAAATGATATTTTTGCTAAAGGAACCATCATCAAAAACTTTGTTTTGACCTCAAAATGATGGTTTTAATAGTAAAATCTTTCAGTTGATCATATGACAATTCTGTCTGTTGGGTACTAACCAGAAATGTGCAGGCAACCTTTTTAGTCCTAACAGGAGAATTGGCGAGATCAATGTTACCCAAGGAATGCCATGCCAACATTGTGGCAAAAGAGAGGAAGCGCTACCTATCATGGTGCTGTATTCCGTCAGAAGGCAAGACAAGGATGGACCAGAGATGCTGATGAACCAGGCGGTCAATGCAGCTTACCTGAAGATTTCATCCTCAGCGTCTCATCAATCTCACATCACATCACCACCATCACTTCATGTTTGCACTTCACATCACTCCTACTATCTGTCACCTAGTTATGTTAGGTCCATTTTATACATATTATATGCATTAATGTTGAAGACCTTGAGAGTGAAGATGACTGGGCCCGAGATCCCCTTCAACAAAATCCACGACGGCTTGGTCATTTCTTCACACTCACGGATAAGCCAAAATTGAACATTGGAGGGACGATGGTTCCTAATCGGGTGTCTTGACCTCCAATAGACAATCTATATCTTCAACTATTTTCTACATGATTTTCTATGTGTTCACAGCCATCTCCTTTTCTTTCTTCATCATTACCAATTCTATTTCATTATGTTTTCTCTTTCTTTTATTTCATCATGTTTTATTATTTCTTTATGTTTTATTCCTTTCTTTTTTGTTCCACCATGTTTTATTCTGTCCTTTCTCCCACCGTGTCTTTTATTTTATCCCACCGTGGCAATTGTCATGCCATTGTTTCTTCTTTACCGTCATTCTATGTTAGTCCCACCGTTATATTTCAATCCCACTATGGCTTAAATCTGTTTTGTCGTTTTCCGAATACTTGATTTTTCTGCCTGAGCGTGATTCATGGTTTTCACGATACCCGAGCAATTTTGTTATGCTTAAAATGAACCCCTTTAGAACTTGAGGTTCTTCCACTCAGAATTAAACTGAGTATTTTGGTGAAACTTGAATGAACTTGAGATTCCAAATATGTTGGATTGGTATTCTTTTCATTTTAAGATCAACTTCTCTTTTACAAAACTTTAGCCCATCACAGTACAAGAACACCGCAAAGTTCGGGTTACTGGCTGATGATGAACCTACGAATTCGAGGACTCCTCACCACGCTGAGGGTTGGCTACATCCTTTTATCCTTTATCACTTACTTTTTCATCTCTCGTGCCAAGGGCATGTCTTTTACCAGTCAATTATATGAGGTTTTGATAGAACATGAAAGCGATCTAGAATACTCAACGAGATTCATATTGCTGGATCGGGTAGATAAGCGTGTCTATATCTACACCTTGATGCCACCTTTTCAGTCCATCATCATTCCATTTCACTACATTCATCTACACTCACTTGCATTCCATTACAGTTCACTCCGAATCACTCCGCTTCATTACATGCCACTCCCTTACAAAGCCGACATCAAGGCGAGGCAAGCTGTAGACACGCCAAATTCGCCTAATTCAGAGCATAAAACTCATGTTTTATAGGTTAACACGCATGATTGACCTTATAATGATGCCGGGTCTTTTAAAATTGATTTGGAGCATTCGCTGAATGAAATCGGATGTTTTCCGACGTTTTCCGCAAAAAGCCATAATTTCCGAGCGAAAGCTGCACGTAAATCGTGTGAACACGGAAATTGGCTGAATGACCAATGCCTAATGATCATGCATTGAAGGTTATGGTCATATTCACACTCCGGACAAGTTTTGTTGCATTTCGTGCTTTTCCGGTTTGCCGTCGAAGTCATTTTGACCTATATCGGACCTTCTGTTCACTGCCCTAACTTCCGGACAAAATTCTGAAGTTTTGGAGGGTCTGATGGTTGATCTAATGCTATAGGAAGCTTCTTCGGCCTGTTATCTTTCCAACGCAACAAACGGCATCGAATTCCGAGTTCGAGAGTGTTCGCAATGGCTTCCGGAAGAAGGACGCGCAGAACCAGTCCCATGCGCCCAGGTTCCAGGGCACATGCGCCCGGGACCCAGGGCACATGGCCATGCGCCCTACCAGTGAGGCACGTGGCCTTGTGCCCTCACTTGAGGGCACATGCGCCCCACCCTTGAACCAGTCTTTCACCGGGACTCTGCCACTGAACGGTCGGACCGGATAAGATCAAATTTTTCGGAGTGGATAAGATGTGCCCTCACTGGGGGGCACATGCGCCCCTCAGTGGGGCGCATGCGCCTGGCACCAGGGCGCATGCGCCTGGCACCAGGGCGCATGCGCCCAGGGCTAGGGCGCATTCCCCCTATTTTTTAGTCCGGATCAGATCACCTGTTCTCCTATTAAAGGACTCTGATTCTGGCCGTTCCAGGGGGAGGAGCACGACTCCCCAGGCATCTCAAGACGTCCTATCACCCTCCTACATCGATTTTATGATTTTTAGAGAGAGAATTTCGAGTTTTTAGAGAGAGAAAAGTCGGTTCAAGAGAGAGGAAGGCTGTTCTGCAGGTGATCTGCCAAGTCTCTCTTCTTCGGCCTGTACAGTAGTGTGTAAACGTCTTCTGCCTGAGATCTCTTCATCAAAGTTCTTCCTCTCCAAGTATTCTTGAGTTTACAATCGACGGCACTTGATTCCGAGGTCGGGGCTGGTCGTCACAAGCGCAGAAGAAAAGTCGCGCCTGGCAGATCCTGGACTGATGCTCGGCTTTTTCGACAACACAGATTTGGCTATATCTTCCTCTACTCAACTCAGAATCTTTCAGTTCTTTTTCCTATCTATTTGTTTCGTTATTATCCATCATCCTATAATTTTTTTACATTTTTTTGCATTACTTTTACTCTGTTTATTCCGAAAATAAAAAAAGGGGGTTAGAGATAACCCGAATTCGGTCAGTTTCTAGTCAATTGTGTGTTTTATGTCATTCTCTTTACATATACTCCACTTTGTCTAGGTCTAATTGTCTATTTAACTTGTTTATTTGTCTAGTTGCATAGAATATCAAGCACCCACACGTTGAGGACTCTTCTTCATCGGCCGGCCGAAGAAGGAGAAGCTTAAACTCACACTCTTCACGCTCAGGTACACACGGTCATCTTTCATTTTAATTCTATAAATCGGAACCCACGGTTCCTGGCGACCACGTTTATTTCTTCTCACCCTCTTCCCACATGACCCGAACCGTCTCTTTGGTGATCGAGCGACGCCAAGGGATGAAAGTTCGGGGATCAATGTGAGTGTGGGACCGAGGTGAGAGTTGCTTTCCGAGTTTTATTCCTTTCTTCTCTCATCCCCTCTTGAGGTGACGATCTGGGTTCACGGACTTCCCTGAAAAGGAGAGGACCCCGTCGAATTTTCAGAGTCGACAAACTCGACCTGACCTTAAATTCATAAACACAATAGAAAAAGAAGGTTGACAAATAAAAGCTTAAGGATTTTTTTTTAGTTTTTATTTTTGACCCCTTTTTTGTTTTGATTTTCTTTTGTTGGAGAAGCAAGTTATCAAGCAAATTAACCTCAAGCAAAAATTTTGTTTTGGTTCTCTTTTAGGTGATTTTGAGATTTTTGTTTAATTTTCAATTTTTGTTTGCAAACAGGTAATAGCAAAGACTTGGAATGATGAACATAAATTTTTTTGTTGTTTCAACCTCAAATTAATGGCTTGTTAAGAGAAATATTGTCCACTCAAATAAATGGGTAGGACCCTATGCTCTCACAACGCCGAGCAATCTAAGGTTGTCACTCTTTTCACAATGATAGGTAATAGGTACTCTGGGTTTTGGGATAAAATGGTACAACCAGCCCGATCAGTGAAGAGGGAATCCTTCACGTCTGGGGACTTACGGAGGCCTTGATGGAAGCTACCCAGTCCTTCCGAGAGGGAATCCCCGGAGGAGGAGTTGGCAACCACCAAGAGGGGTGTTTGGATGTGTGGGGATTTGGGAGGAGAGAGCCTCCCTTCTCGGATGTCCTAAAGAGACGGGCGAACCCGAAACTCCAATGCAAACTAAATGCAAGTGAAATGTCAAGGAATAAGAATCAAGCAAGAAGAAAATAAAAGCATACAATGATTAATGAGATGTTGTAGGAAGCAAGTGAACAAGACAATGATATGAAATTAAACTAGGATGGAAGAAAGAACTAATTTAACTAAGCATGCTTTGAAAGATTTGCTAAAGGAGAACTAGACTTAGAAAGAAATAGGCAAGTATACTTAACAAGGGATGAAAGAAGATGATATCTAAAATACTAACATGAAATAAGTCGATTAACAAAGTTGGAAATCAGATCGGTATGCTTTTAAAAAGATAAACAGAGAGCAAGTAAACTTGGAAGAAACAAGATGATGCTTCAAGGAAACAAACAGGCATGTAAGCAAGTAAATAGCAATGCAAGAAAATGGAAATGGCTTAAATAAGAACTAAAGTGAAAATAAGCATGTTTTCAAGTGGACATTCTTAGGAAAGAAGAGAAGAACTCACTAAAGCAAAGTCGGTCCCACCATGGTCGCCAAAAGGTGTAAGCACCCAAAACGGGATATCCGTAGATCTCCCCTCTTCCGGCCCCTACACTTGCTTTGGGGACTTGGTGGATGGGATGTTAGTGGGTGTGGTCGCCAGGAGCCAAAGGCTCCAAAATATAGTATAATGAAAAGAAATGAAAAGGAGAAATGACCGTCGTACCTTTGGAAGCGGGGAGATTGTTGGGTTTCGACTTCTCCTCTCTCGGCCGGCCGAAAGAAGAGAGCTTAGTGAGTCCTTCGTCTTCGATCCGGTTGAAGCTCCGCCTCAATCGGATTTACCTAAAAATGTCCATAAGAAAACATAGAAACAAGTGAAAGGTTCATTAGTTCTAATGAAAGCATAGTATCGTGCTCAAATTTGAATTCAAACATGCAAAAGAAAAGAGACTAACCGGATTGGGACTAAATCCCAACCCTTATTTAGAAGGTTTAGATATGCATGAAAATGCAAATGAGTGGCTCAATATATGCTAAATGACATGTTAATGAGAGTTAAAATGAAAGGGGGGAGTAAAGGATCGACCGGAAAGGTAAATAAACTCAAAAAAATGCAAAATGGGGGCTGCCCCTGCTAGTGCCCCATATATGGGGCGCCTGCTGCAGGTGTCCCCTTGATGGGGTGCGTTGACCAAAGTCAGTGCCCTATATACGGGGCACCAGGGACTGGCTTCAGCAGATTTTCTTCCCTTCTTCGCGGCATCGCCCTGGAGTGTAGGAGGACCTCCAAGATGGAAAAAGGACTTCTTCAAGCAGCCAATACTCAAGTGAAGCTAATGGAAGAGTGTTTTGGCACTAGATGTAAGGGAAATGGAGGGTAGAGGCTCTCAAAGTCAAAGAAAAATCATATTTCTGAAGAAGGAAACTTCAGGTTTTTTTGGGTTTTTGGGAGAGAGTTTTGAATCAGTTTGAAGGCTTATGGGGGGTGAAAATGGCTTAGAAACGTGGTGTTGGATGAGCTCTAGGGTGGCACGAAGTTGGAACCTCCTTTCAGTTCCAAATGGGGTCTATTTATAGCCCAAAATAGGGTACTTTGGCCATTTTCGAAAAGCAGTGCCACGTGGCATAGCGCCCTATATATAGGGCACCATCATCATGAGATATGTCAAATCGATAAGATGAGTCACTGCGAGGGGTCAAATCGGCCGGTCAAGTTGATTTGATTTGGTGCCAGGTGTAGACACGCCAAATTCGCCTAATTCAGAGCATAAAACTCATGTTTTATAGGGTAACATGTATGATTGATCTTATAATGATGCCGGGTCTTTTTAAGTTGGTTTGGAGGTTCGCCGAATGGAATCGGATGTTTTCCGAAATTTTCCACAAAAAGCCGTAATTTCCGTGCGAAAGCCGCACGTAAATCGTGTAAACACGGAAATTGGCTGAATGACCAATGCCTAATGATCATGCATTGAAGTTTATGGTCATATTCGCACCCCGAACAAGTTTCGTTGCATTCCGTGCTTTTCCGGTTTGCCATCGGAGTCATTTTGACCAGTATCGGATCTTCTGTTCACTACCCTAATTTCCAGATAAAATTCTGAAGTTTTGGAGAGTGTGATGGCTTATTTGATGCTATAGAAAGCTTCTTCGGCCTATTATCTTTCCAATGCAACAAACGGCGTCGAATTCCAAGTTCGGGAGTGTTCGCAATGGCTTCCGGAAGAAGGACGCGCGAAACCAGTCCCATGCGCCCGGGTTCCTGGTCACATGTGCCCGGGACCCAGGGCACGTGGCCATGCGCCCTACCAGTGAGGCACGTGGCCTTGTGCCCTCACTTGAGGGCACATGCGCCCCACCTTTGAGGCACGTGGGAACCAGTTTTTCACCCGGACTCTACCGCTCAACCGACGGACCGGATAAGATCGAAATTTTCGGAGAAGATAAGATGTGCCCTCACTGGGGGCACATGCGCCCCTCAGTGGGGCGCATGCGCCTGGCAACAGGGCGCATGCGCCTGGCACCAGGGCGCATAGACCCTATTTTTTAGCTCCGATAAGACCGCTCGTTCTCCTATAAATGGACTCTGATTCTGGTCATTCCAGAGGCAGGAGCACGACTCCTCAGGCATCTCAAGACGTCCTAGCACCCTCCTGAATCGATTTTATGATTTTTAGAGAGAGAATTTCAAGTTTTTAGAGAGAGAAAAGTCGGTTCAAGAGAGAGGAAGGCTGTTCTACAGGTGATCTGCCAAGTCTCTCTTCCTCGGCCTCTACAGAAGTGTGTGGACGTCTGCTACCTGAGCTCTCTTCATAAAAGTTCTTCCTCTCCAAGTATTCTTGAGTGTACAATCGACGGAACTTGATTCAGAGGTCGGGGCTAATCGTGACAAGCTCAGAAGCAAAGTCGCGCCTGGCAGATCCTGGACTGCTACTCGGCTTTTTTCGACAACACAGATTTGGCTATATCTTCCTCTATTCAACTCAGAATCTTTCAGTTATTTTTCCTATCTCTTTGTTTCGTGATTCTCCATCCTCCTATCATTTTTTACATTTTTTTCATTACTTTTTACTCTGTTAATTAGAAAATAAAAAAAGGGGGTTAGAGATAACCCGAATCCGGTCAGTTTCTAGTCAATTGTGTGTTTTTATGTCATTCTCTTTACATATACTCCACTTTGTCTAGTTCTAATTGTCTATTTAACTTGTTTATTTGTCTAGATGCACAGAATATCAAGCACCCACATGTTGAGGACTCTTCTTCATCGGCCGGCCGAAGAAGGAGAAGCTTAAACTCACACTCTTCACGTTAAGGTACACACGGTCATCTTTCATTTTAATTCTATAAATCGGAACCCACGGTTCCTGGCGACCACGTTTATTCCTTCTCACCTTCCTCCCACATGACCCGAACCGTCTCTTTGGTGATCGAGCGACGCCAAGGGATGAAAGTTCGGGGATCAATGTGAGTGTGGGACCGAGGTGAGAGTTGCTTTCCGAGCTTTATTCCTTTCTTTTCTCATCCGCTCTTGAGGTGACGATCTGGGTTCACGGGCTTCCCTGAAAAGGAGAGGACCCCGTCGAATTTTCAGAGTCGACAGCTTTGTGGCGACCACGGTGGGACAAACAATGTCTTCAACCGTGGGTGCTAAGTGTTTTGTTTGCAACTAGTTCTAGTTCTAGACCGGTTCCCACGTGAGCCTTTCCTTCCTTCCACCTTTCTAAACTTCATGCCATCTCAAAATTTCTGATTTCACCCATCGTTCATCAGATCTGAAGTACCAAGTATGCCATTTAATTTCTGCATTTTATTTAAACCGGTTCCCACGTGAACCACCCTTTTCTTTTTAAACCGGTTCCCACGTGAACCAATCTCTTTCTTTACTTCGGTTCCCACGTGAACCAAACCACTTTCCTTCAGATCTATCCCTACTTGGATCAGATCTTTGTTCACCTTTAATTGGCCCCACGTGGCCCTCTTTTGATCATTCAAACCGGTTCCCACGTGAACCACCCCTTTTTACCCAAAACCGGTTCCCACGTGAACCACCTTTACTTTCTACCCCAGTTCCCACATTGGTCCCCACGTGGACCACCCTTTTGCTTGGCTATCAGATCTGAACCCTCTTCTTTCCATCACTTTTCACTATCTCCATTTGGCTCACATAAGAAACAAGTCTAGATTCTAGTTTCTAGTTGCTCATCTAGTTTCTAATTGCTTGTCTAGTGTTGATTGCTTGTTTAAGTTTATGCTTTGCTCATTACTTGTTTTATTACTTGATTGCATTCTCTGCTCCTTCTCTCTACCTCCTTCTTTTACACTTTGTTGAGGCGGGAGCTCATTCTCCCATTTACCCCTCCCATCCAAAACACCCTCTTGGTGGATTCTGACCTCTCTTCTGGGATATTCCTTCCTAGTTGACTTGGTTGGCTTTCATCAAGGCCTCCGTAATTCCTCATACGTGGAGTATTCCTCTTCATGATCGGGTTGGTTGTACCACTCCCCAAAACCCGAAGCATCCTACGTTACCTACACGTGGTGAGTTTGTGTGAAACCTAGGTCATTGGAGATTGGAGTTAGGATCCTAACCCATTTGTTGAGAGAACAATTCTTAACAAAATTCATAAACCTAAGGTTTAATCAAAATCATTGCGTAATCTTGCTTTCAAGTCTTTGCATAACTTATTTGTCAAACAAAAATTCAAACCTCTAACTTTTTGCACGATACTAAAAAAACCAAAAAAGTTCTTTGTTTACTTTGTCAACTTGTTTTACTTTCTCCTAAGTTCAATGCAACTAAGGTCTGGAAGGCACGTTGGAATGGCGGAACAAGCTGAACATCGAGAGCACGAGATGGGTCACCAACCGATTCAGTCAGAAGTGCAAGAGGTCCCTCAACCATCTGCTCCCCGTGATGTGGAACAACTCTTTAGGGAGTTGTCTCTCTATACTGACCCAGAAACCTATGCCCGTATACAATCCATGGTGAAGGGCAAAATTGCTTCAGATCAGGCTGAAACCAATCAAGTTGCCTTATCTCCTTGTCCTCTAGTTCAACCACTAGTCATTCAGTCACCCTTTGTTCAACCACCTGTTGTTCAACAATCTATGATTCAACCACCTGTTGTTCAACAATCTATGATTCAACCATCTGCATTTCAACCCTCTCTAGTTCAACCATCTGTGGTCCAACCCTCATTTGTTCAGCCATCTTATTTCAACCATGTTGCTCCCTTGACCCATCAAGTCATGGGACAATCTTCAGTGAATTTGCCAAGTCATGCTCCTCAATTCCAAAACCATGTCTCTAACCACATACCCCCACCAGTAAACCAAGAACCTGCTCTCACCAGGGCAATCATGGATCAGCTCACCCAGATGAATGAACGTTATGAAGAGCTGAGATGTCGCCTGGACTCCAAGTCAATGCCTGAAATCTCCATTCCTTCTCTGCCAGTCCTACACCTGCCACCTTCTGAGCTACCAGTTTATCGCCGCTACAATGGTACTGGCAATCCTTTTCTCCACCTTAAAGATTTTCTCTATGAATCCTCATTCTGGAAAGGTGATCGTAGGGTTCTTGCCTTCTTGTTCCGTCGATCATTAGAAGGGTTTGCATTGGAATGGTTCTACTCACTCAACTCCTTTGAGGCAGGAGACTTCGACATTGTCAAGACAAAATTCTTGCAAAGATACAGAGACCGGGTGGCACCAGCATGCTCCATCACGGATTTGATTGCTGAGAAGATGAAGCCCGAAGAGGACTTCATAAAGTTTGCTGATCGCTGGAGGGGAATGGCAGAAAAATTGACAGATGTGATTTCTGAAGGGGAACAAGTGAAGATGCTCATTGGCAACACTACACCTGCCTTGAGAAATGTCTTGATCATGCACCGTCCTACCACAATGAATGAACTCTATGACAGTGCCCGATACTTGCAAGCCCACTTCAAGGATGCCACAATGATAAATCCATTTGATCACAAACCTAGAAACTTCAGGAAGACCCCCTCTACACCAGTTGGGCCTACAACCGAGGGAGTGGTCAACAACGAAGCTGTAAATATTGTAGGGAACCAGGGAGGGAACCGTCAAAACCAGTTCAGAAACCCACCACAGAACCATTCCTATTACCCCCCTCAACAACCAGTTAGGCCACCACAACCACGACAACCACAACAACCCCCGCAACCAGTAGCACAACCCCAGCAACCTCGTCAACCTACCTACAATAGGGCACCACCACCACCCAATCAGGCTCCACAAAGGGGAGGTCCTAGGAGAGAGAACTACCAGCAACTCCCTTACTCCTTGACCGACATCTTCAATGTACTCATGGCAGAAAAGCAGTTGGAATTGCCCAAAGAAAGAGAGGTTTGGCCAGCAAACGCAGATATGTCCCGATACTGTGCTCACCACCGGTGTCCTGGTCACACTGTAGAGGTGTGCTTTCAATTCAAGGATTATATCCACGATCTGAATGACCAAGGAAGCATTGATTGGGTCCAAATGGGGGAATGCATACAAGCTATGAAGGCTAGGCAGCAGCAGCGGCAACGTCCACCGGCTCAACCTCAACAACAACCTGGCTTGGGGATTGTCCAAAATCCGCTCCCGTTACATGCTCCCGCTCCAGCACCGGCACCAGCACATTCAAACCCAGGAATTGGTCTAGTACACTCCATTGTCCAGGGAGATGCCAGCCGTGCTCAAGGTTGGCAACTAGAAAGCCAAAATGCAACCATGCCTGTCAACCCAGCTAGGTCTCCTGCTAGGAACCCTCCTAGACAGATAATCCGTGCACCTGCTACTCCACAACTACCACAAAGCTCAATAACCCAACCACTGGCCGCCACTTCTTCTCGCCGGCCCATCATTAGGCTAGCCCCCTCTCTAACTACGCCTCCTTCAACCATTGCTACACACCGGCCCTTGCTCATACGACCACCACAATCACCACCAAACCTGAACCCCCAGCCTACGAGATCTACCACTCCAAAACCCCAACCTATCATACCACCAGCACCACAACCAATCCCACAACCTACACCTTCATTAAACTCATCAACCACTTCTGCACTCCGGCCTCTTCTTATTAGGCCACCAGTATCACCATCATTACCACCTCCAAATCCTACCCCTCTACCAACTAACCCCATCATCCCAGAACCATCGATCCCATTACCTATCATACCTGCACCTACACTACTTGTTCCACCACAACCCACCCCAGTTAACCCATCACTTCTACCCGACCGCCAAATAGCCCCGGTGCTTCGGAGTGGGAGGATGTTCCAGCGGCTCTTTCCCCAAGCCGGAACTCAACCGCAGGAGCCAGTGGAGGAGGAACAAGTGGAAGAACCATTGCCAGGCACGGCGTATGATCTGTTAAAGCATTTGGATAAGACACCAGCCCGTATTTCCATACTTGAGTTGATCAAAAGATCAAAGGTGCATCAGGAGATTCTACAGCAGTACTTGCAAAGGGTCATGGTGAATGAAGATCTCCCACCTGAGAAGATCACTACAGTGTTAGCCCCTAGAAGTGAGCACCCAACACTCACTTTCTCTCAGGAAGAATTAGCAGATCCAGAATTTAGAAGATATGCTTTGCATGTGGCCGTGGTTATTCGTAATATTGAAGTGAAATCATGTTTGGTTGACACTGGAGCTTCTATCAATGTTATGCCGCCAGAAACTTTGTAGTTGTGCGGTATTTCTGAGCAAGAAATCAAGCCATCTTGTGCCATGGTGACGGCCTACGATAACTCCAAGAAGTCTGCACGTGGGGTGGTCACACTAGAAGTCAAACTTGGACCATGTACGGTCACAACGGAATTTCATGTTCTAGAATTGGATCCAACTTTTCAGGCTATACTTGGGAGGCCATACTTGGAGGCAATTGGAGCTGTGGTTTCAACAAACCACCAGTGCATAAAATCTCCCTTTAAAGGACAGGTGGTCAAGGTAACTAGCATGCCTATAAGGGACGAGTTGAACGATGCTTCTTTACCCCTAGGTCTGTCAATACAACCCCAGATCTCAGTGGGAGAATTGCCAGAAGTCAGATGCATGACCGCCTCTCTACCAGACACACTGGGATGGCGGATGAGGATGAAATTGGGCTATCAGCCTGGAAGAGGTTTAGGCAAGGATTTTCAAGGGATCACTCAGCCAATTGAAACTGCGAAAAGGCCACGCAGGCAGGGGTTGGGATATGAAGAGGGTTCCATCCCAAGGAGGATCTTCCAGCCAGGATATGCCATGGGACTCCATACATTCTTTATCAAAGGAGAGACCATGATGATGGCTGAAGATGGCAAAAGTTCCGTGATAGCTGTCAAGAGAAGAAAGGCTCCAGATGAAGAAGAAGAAGGCTTGGAAGACTTATGCTTATCTTTGACTCGTCTATTTTCAAGTGGGGAAGAGCACCAGGAACCACTCAAGGGCAGACCGATGTTGGATCATCTTGTTGAGCATTCCACCCAAGTCAAAACCATTCCACGAGGCCCAAATACAACAATGCCATGTTTAAACCTCATGCCGTTGTTTCTAGATCTTTTGGATGGGCTTCAGGGCCCACTTACCCTCTTTGGGCCCATGTGCCCTCTTCAACCTTCCACTCTTAATGGGCCAGCTTGCCCATTTGCTTCCCTCATCAACTTCATGACGGAGGGCTTTTCCCAACATGGGCTCACATGCCCATTTATTTCTATGGTCGGGTCCACGTACCCGTTAACCTTTTTCATCAGTTTTGGACCCATGTGTCCACTTTCTATTACCATTGGGCCCACGAGCCCCTTTTTCCCTTTTATTCTTAAGTTTTTCTCTCTATTAATTCAGTCATCTTCTAGCAAGCCTCGAGTCACTCAGGCTCATTCTATCTTTTTACTTGAAATTTCCAAAACGTCTTCTCTGAAACTCACATTTCCATCGAGGAGACGTCTCTACTCATCCCAGAGGGTACTCCCAATCAGGGATCCCCCTTTTCTAAATCATTGATCAATTTACTCGATCCCCCCCTCCTCTGTAAATACCACCTTTCCAGCTTTATCTTCAGTAGGTCAAGTTAGGTTAGGAAATAGGAAAGTCAGAGGTAAAGGAGTTCCAAACAGATATCTGCAACAATTGGCACGGAAATGTGTACAGTCTTGACTGATCGGTTAGGGCGATGGCAGAGTTTCCTATCCCAATTTGATATCACTTATGTCCCACAGAAGGCAATCAAGGGTTATGCTATTGTTGAACACCTTGCCCATCATCCCATACCCATCTTTGACCCAGTCCGGTCGGAGTTCCCGGATGACGAACTAATGTCAGTCCGATCTTCCAATCTTTGGACATTATATTTTGACGGGGCTCTGAACTCTCATGGTAGAGGGTTAGGTATTGTCCTTCTGTCACCTGAAGGTGTCACCATTCCACAGGCTTTTCAGCTTAACTTTCCAGCAACCAACAACATAGCTGAGTATGAAGCCTTGTTGGCCGGGATGGAGGCCGCTCATTTCCATGGTGCCACCGAACTGAGGGTGATAGGTGATAGTCAATTGATCCTACGCCAGGTCCTATCCAAATATCGAACTTCTCATCCAAACCTCAAGCCCTACCAGGAGCTCACCACCTTCTACATCAAGCTATTCTTCAAACTCACCTTTGTTCATGTCCCCCGCTCTCAGAATATCCTCGCCGATGCCTTAGCTTCACTAGCTTCATCTCTATCTGTCCCGCTAGGCAGGCAAGTGCGGACTATCCACATCTGTAAGAGGACAATTTCAGCAATTGAGGATGGACGTTTTCTGAAGGTTAAGGAGAGATTCAACAGAAAGGAATACTTGGACCATAACGAACAAATCTCCTTGATTGAGTTAGAAGAATTAGAAGAAGGTGAGAGACCTTGGTATGACGAGATTGCGAGGTATTGTCAAGATCAGTCATATCCACCTGGATCAACCACCAAGGAAAAGAAGGCAATCAGAAGAGTATCCCAAAGGTATACAATCCTAGGAGGAGTGCTCTATAAGAGAAGCCTAAGTGGAATCTTACTCAGGTGTCTTGATGAAGAAGAAGTCGAGTTGGTGCTGAAAGAAGCACATTCTGGAGTTTGTGGTGGTCACGTGAATGCCCAAGCCCTTGCTAAGAAAATCATCCGACAAGGGTATTATTGGCCAACTCTAGAAGAAGACTGCTCCATCTTTGTCCGGCATTGTCATTCATGTCAACTCCATGCCGACAAGATTCACTCTCCCGCATCTTCCCTTCATCCAATTCATGCCCCATGGCCATTCGCCATGTGGGCTTTTGATATCATTGGCCCCTTGAATGACCTCAACTCCGAAATGCGCTCAAAATCATTCATTCTGACGGCAACAGAGTACTTCACAAAGTGGGCTGAAGCGGAAGCATTCGTGGAGATTAAAGCGTCAACAGTCTGCTCCTTCATCAAGCGCAACATCCTGTCAAGGTTCGGGATCCCCAGCGACATCGTCACCGATAATGGGCCACAATTTCTTTCTCAAGATCTGCGTGATCTTTGCAACAGGTATTACATTTTATTGCATCATTCATCACTATACTATCTTCAAGGCAATGGTCAAGCAGAAGCCACCAACAAAACCTTAATCAAAATCATCAAGAAATCTTGTAAGTCTAGCAAATTTGCTGACTGGCCTGATAAGCTTGTAGATGCTCTATGGGCTTATCGTACTTCTGTAAGGACTCCCACTGGACAAACCCCGTATGCTTTGGCATATGGGATGGAAGCAGTGGTCCCTTACGAAGTATTACTTCCATCTCTCCGAGTTCAGCTCGACAGGGATATTCCTGTTGATGAGAGAAGAGAATCTCTCCTTGCACAGCTTGAACTCTTGGATGAAAGAAGGCTAGCCGCCGCCGAGCATGCCCGGACTTATCAGAATAGACTTAAAAGGTTTTATCAAAAGAGGGTGGTCGAGAGAAAGTTCAAAATTGGTGAGATGGTAGTCAAACGCATATTCGTTAAGCCAGGGGGTCCCCGCTCCAAGTTGCAACCTAACTGGGAAGGGCCTTTTGTAATCACTGAAAAGTATCCAGGTAATGCATATGAATTGACTAATGCAGATGGAGAAAAATTGAATCATCCTTGGAATGGAGTTTACCTCAAAAAGTACTTTCCATAAAAATGGAGAAACCACTGGTATAATCTCAAGTCATCGATCCTAGGTTGTTCGTGAGAAGTCAAGGGTAGGTACCATCCTACACACACAACACTTCCCGATCCTAGAATCCGGACAACCCGACACTTGCGAAAGGCAAGGCAGAAATCTAGAAATGGAAGGAGTACCCTTACCCTATTCTCTTCTACTCGGTCCAAGATAGGGAGAGAAGATTAGAGAGGGGTAGTATCGAAAACACTCGCCACCCTAGTAGGAGGCCGTCTCAGAGGGTACAAAAGGGTGCCAAAAGATGGGCAATGAACCCCTCAGGTTAGAAAAAAGAAAAATGATCAACCTTTCTGAATGAGTACCCAGAATGATAGTCAAGGCAAATGGCGTTAAAAGATGGGCAATGTCCCCACGGGTCAAAAACCTGTCCAAATATGTGCCACATAGAAAAGAACAAGAAAAGAAAGAAAATCCCGAAGAGGCCGAACCCTAATGGGTAATTTGAGTGAGAGTAGAGAAATCCCTCTCAACATCTTCAAACCCTATCAAGGACTTCCTCTTTACTCTTCCTCCTTAAACCCCTTGGGTAGGGTAAACCGACCAAATCCAGGTGGAATCCAAGCCGATCAAAGGAAGAAGGTTAGAAGGATTCTAGGTAGGGAACTTTATTTTTGCACGTGGCATCTACCACTTGAGTCTTGACAAACTCCAAAGACCGATGAACTGTCTCAAATACCAGCATTTTCTCCACAAAAAAATTGCATATTTCAAAATCCACAAAAAATGCATATTTCAAAAACCCAAAAAAATGCATATTTCAAAAACCCCAAAAAATTGAATATTTTGAAAACCCCAAAAAAAAAATTTGAATATTTCAAAAATAAAAAAAAAACACATATTTCAAAAATCTAAAAAAAATTGAATACTTTTGAAAATCCAAATGATTGTTTTCAAGAAAATCCAAAAAAATTTTGCTTAGTCATTATCATTGCCTTAGTTGCATCCATGCTTATTTGATTGTCATGCATATTTTCATTTCTGCATTGCATATCCATTTTTACTTTAATTACCTTGTTAAGAAGGCTCTTCCCCTTGACCTAAGTCAAAGTTGACCATAATGGGCAAAGGGATGAGTCCGGATGAAGATCTAATGTCCTTCTGTCAAGTGTTTCAGGCATTTCAATACAGGAGAGGAGAGGATTCACACCATGACAGGTAAGTTCTCTCAACCCCCCATTTCATTTTTAAGTCATTTGTTTTATTCCACCTTGTTAAGAAGGATCCTCCCTTTGACTTAAAATCAAGGCATACGATATACAGGCAAAGGGATGAGTCATAATGAAGATTTAATCATTTTTCATTAAGTGTTTTCAGGAGCTCAAAAAGCAAAAAAAAGAGAAGGGCAATCAGGTATATTTTTTTTATGAAAAAAAAAAAAATTGGCCTCAGGGCGCATGTGCCCTCACCTGGGGGCACATGGCCAGGTGCCCCACCCCAGGGCGCATGGCCAGGTGCCCCCGATCGGGGGCACATGGACAAAAAAATTCGAAAAAATCATAAAAATCTCAAAAATTCAGAAATTGTCTATAATGTTAAAAATGACATTTTTGCTAAAGGAACCATCATTAAAAACTTTGTTTTGACATCCAAATTATGGTTCAAATAGTAAAACCTTCAATTGATCATTTCATGAACAATCTGATTCATATGACAATTCTGTCTGTTGGGTACTAACCAGAAATGTGCAGACAACCTTTTTAGTCCTAACAGGTGAATTGGCGAGAACAGTGTTCCCCAAGGAACGTCATGCCAACCTTGCGTCGAAAAGAAAGGAAGCACCACCTAGCTGAACATTCTCATGGTGTTGTATTCCGTCAGAAGGCAAGACAAGGATGGACCAGAGATGCTGATGAACCAGGCGGTCGATGCAGCTTACCTGAAGATTTCATCCTCAGATTCTCATCAATCTCACATCACAGCACCACCATCACTTCATTTTTTGCACTTCACATCACTCCTATTATCTATCACCTAGTTATGTTAGGTCCATTTTATATATATTATATGCATTAATGTTGAAGACCTTGAGAGTGAAGATGACTGGGCCCGAGATCCCCTTCAACAAAATCTACGACGGCTTGGTCATTTCTTCACACTCACGGATAAGCCAAAATTGAACATTGGAGGGACGATGGTTCCTAATCGAGTGTCTTGACCTCCAATAGACAATCTATATCTTCAACTATTTTCTACATAATTTTCTATGTTTTCACATCCATCTCCTTTACTAATTTTATCCCTTCATGTTTTATTCCTTTTATTACACCATGTTTTATTCTATCATTTCTTTTATCCCACCCCACCGTGGCAATTGTCATGCCATTGTTTCTTCTTTCCCTTCATTCTATGTTAGTCCCACCATTGTCTTTCAATCTCACTATGGCTTAAATATGTCTTGTCGTTTTACGAATACCGGGTTTTCTGCCAGAACATGATTCATAGTTTTCACGATACCCGAGCAATTTTGCTATGCTTAAACGAACCCTTTAAGAACTTGAGGTTCTTCCACTCAGAATTAAACTGAGTATTTTGGTGAAACTTGAATGAACTTGAGATTCCAAATATGATGGATTGGTATTCTTTTCATTTTAAGATCAACTTCTCTTTTAAAACTTTAGCCCATCACAGTACAAGAACACCGCAAAGTTCGGGTTGCTGGCTGATGATGAACCTACGAATTCGAGGACTCCTCACCACGCTGAGGGTTGGCTACATCCTTTTATCCTTTATCACTTACTTTTTCATCTCTCGTGCCAAGGGCATGTCTTTTACCAGTCAATTATATGAGGTTTTGATAGAACATGAAAGCGATCTAGAATACTCAGAGAGATTCATTTTGCTGGATCAGGTAGATAAGCGTGTCTATATCTACACCTTTATGCCACCTTTTCAGTCCATCACCATTCCATTTCACTACATTCATCTACGCTCACTTGCATTCCATTACAGTTCACTCCGAATCATTCCGCTTCATTACATGCCACTCCCTTACAAAGCCGACATCAAGGTGAGGCAAGCTGTAGACACGCCAAATTCGCCTAATTCAAAGCATAAAACTCATGTTTTATAGGTTAACATGTATGATTGATCTTATAATGATGCCGGGTCTTTTTAAGTTGGTTTGGAGCTTCGCCGAACGGAATCGGATGTTTTCCGAAATTTTCTGCAAAAAGCCGTAATTTCCGTGCGAAAGCGGCACGTAAATCGTGTAAACACGGAAATTGGCTGAATGACCAATGCCTAATGATCATGCATTGAAGGTTATGGTCATATTCGCACCCCGAACATGTTTCGTTGCATTCCGTGCTTTTCCGGTTTGCCGTCGGAGTCATTTTGACCAGTATCGGATCTTCTGTTCACTACCCTAACTTCCAGATAAAATTCTGAAGTTTTGTAGAGTGTGATGGATTATTTTATGCTATATAAAGCTTCTTCGGCCTATTATCTTTCCAATGCAACAAACAGCGTCGAATTCTGAGTTCGGGAGTGTTCGCAATGGCTTCCGGAAGAAGGACGTGCGAAACCAGTCCCATGCGCCCGGGTTCCTGGTCACATGCGCCCGGGACCCAGGGCACGTGGCCATGCGCCCTACCAGTGAGGCACGTGGCCTTGTGCCCTCACTTGAGGGCACATGCGCCCCACCTTTGAGGCACGTGGGAACCAGTTTTTCACCCGGACTCTACCGCTCAACGGACGGACCGGATAAGATCGAAATTTTCGGAGAAGATAAGATGTGCCCTCACTGGGGGGCACATGCGCCCCTCAGTGGGGCGCATGCGCCTGGCAACAGGGCGCATGCGCCTGGCACCAGGGCGCATAGACCCTATTTTTTAGCTCCGATAAGACCGCTCGTTCTCCTATAAATGGACTCTGATTCTGGTCGTTCCAGAGGCAGGAGCACGACTCCCCAGGCATCTCAAGACGTCCTAGCACCCTCCTGCATTGATTTTATGATTTTTAGAGAGAGAATTTCAAGTTTTTAGAGAGAGAAAAGTCAGTTCAAGAGAGAGGAAGGCTGTTCTACAGGTGATATGCCAAGTCTCTCTTCCTCGGCCTCTACAGCAGTGTGTAGGCGTCTGCTGCCTGAGCTCTCTTCATCAAAGTTCTTCCTCTCCAAGTCTTATTGAGTTTACAATCGACGGCACTTGATTCAAAGGTCGGGGCTGATCGTGAAAAACGCAGAAGCAAAGTCGCGCCTGGCAGATCCTGGACTGCTACTCGGCCTTTTTCGACAACACAGATTTGGCTATATCTTCCTCTATTCAACTCAGAATCTTTCAGTTATTTTTCCTATCTCTTTGTTTCGTGATTATACATCATCCTATAATTTTTTTTACATTTTTTTGCATTGATTTTACTCTGTTAATCAGAAAATAAAAAAAGGGGGTTAGAGATAACCCGAATCCGGTCAGTTTCTAGTCAATTGTGTGTTTTTATGTCATTCTCTTTACATATACTCCACTTTGTCTAGTTATAATTGTCTATTTCACTTGTTTATTTGTCTAGTTGCACAGAATATCAAGCACCCACACGTTGAGGACTCTTCTTCATCGGCCGGCCGAAGAAGGAGAAGCTTAAACTCACACTCTTCACGCTAAGGTACACACGGTCATCTTTCATTTTAATTCTATAAATCGGAACCCATGGTTCCTGGCGACCACGTTTATTCCTTCTCACCTTCCTCCCACATGACCCGAACCGTCTCTTTGGTGATCGAGCGACGCCAAGGGATGAAAGTTTGGGGATCAATGTGAGTGTGGGACCGAGGTGAGAGTTGCTTTCCGAGCTTTATTCCTTTCTTTTCTCATCCCCTCTTGAGGTGACGATCTGGGTTCACGGACTTCCCTGAAAAGGAGAGGACCCCGTCTAATTTTCAGAGTCGACACCAGGCACCCTATATATAGGGCGCCATGTGCCCTATATACAGGGCGCTAGGTGCCCTATAAGTAGGGCGCCAAGTGCCCTACATATAGGGCGCCAGGTGCCCTGTATATATGGCGCTTTGACCCTGGTCAACGCCTATCACTCTTCTTCGAAATGTGCCAAAAAACTTGATTTTTCCGGAAAACTCGGTTCCCTTGAAAGGTTACTCAAATATTACTCATGAAAACAAGAATTTATGCTCTTCAACTAGGCCAAAATTGCGTATCTACAGAATGTCCTACGGATCGGAGCAAGTCCGGTACCCGTTGCAAAAGCTAATGCAAAAAATGAAAAATGAAGGGTAGGAGAATAAGAAGCAATCAATATGCAAACATGAATGAAAGCTATTAAATAAATCAAACAAGTGAATGCAAGCAAGACAAGCAATGATAAAGTAAACAAGTAACTAGCAACTAGCAACTAAAAGGTGGTTCGCGTGGGAACCGGCTTGTGTTGGAGTGTCCAAGTGGGGACAAATCTGAATTAAAGGTAAAAGGATGGTCCACGCGGGGACCGATTTGAAAATAAAGTGGCTCACGCGGGAGCCGGGTTTTGGAAAGGTAGGTGGTTCACGCGGGAACCAGTTTTTGAAGGAAAAAAGGGGTGGTTCACGCGGTAACCTGTTTGTTTGGTTGGAAAAAGAAAAGGAGGGACATGTGGGGCCAATCTAAGATGGTTCAAAGGGGTGGTCCATGCGGGACCGATCTGAAAGTGGGTTGGTTCACGCGGGAACCGGTTTAGAAAAGGGGTTGGTTCACGCGGGAACCGGTTTTTGTGAAGAAAAGGGGTGGTTCACGCGGGAACCGGTGTAAGAGTTGACAAAATAGAAAGCGGGCCACGTGGGGCCAATCTAAAGGTGTTGTAAGGAGGTGGTCCACGCGGGGACCGATCTGAAAATAAGTTGGTTCACGTGGGAACCAAGTTGGAAAAGAAAGGTGGTTCACGCGGGAACTGGTTTATAGGAAGAAAAGTGGTTCACGCGGGAACCGGGTTGAAATTAAAGACAATAAAATCAAGTCCATATGGGGGAAAATCTTAAAGGAAGAGTAAATAGAAATTTTAAAGGTAAATTGACATGGAAGAGGTAAAGGACAATCTAGTTCGCGTGGGAATCAAGTCAGAAAACAACTAGTTGCACGAATCAATCAAGCTAGCACGGTTGATGACATTGGTTGTCCCACCGTGGTCGCCAAAAAGCTGTCGACTCCAGAAATGGGTTCCGGATCGGTACCTCAAGATAAGGTGAAAGATGGAATAGGGAAAAAGGAGTGAATCGGAAAACACTCGGAAAGCGGTAAAGACTCCTCACCTCGGTCCCACACTCACATTGATCCCCGAACTTTCATCTCACGGCGTCGCTCGAGCACCGGAGACGGTTCGGGTCATATGGGAGGAGAGTGAGGAGTGAATTAACTTAGAAAATGAATAAAAGAAAGGTGGTTTACAGGAGCCGTGGGTTCCACTTTATAGAATAAAAACAAGAGATGAGTTGATTTGACTGTGTACCTTAGCGCGGGAGATCGGGATATGGGTTCAACCTTCTTCTTCCTCGGCCGGCCGATGAAGAAGAGTCTCCAACTGATGCTAGCTTGATAGACCTGTGCAACTAGAACAATAAACCAAGTGAAATAAACTGATTAGAATTATGAGAAGTGTAGTAACTGTAGAGGGAAGATGAGAAATAAGCAATTGGACTTGGACTCACCGGCTTCGGGATGAACCTTAACCCCCTTTTTGTGTATTTTTTGATTATGTAAAAATGATGCAAATGAACTGAAATATACTTTAAAATAGTAAATAAACTGAGTTAAATTAGTTGATAAAGCTTATGGAATGGATCGGCTTGAGTTGAAGCCGAGTTGGTTGAAGAAAGCCGGTTTGGGTTACCTTGCACCCTCCTGGCGCGACTTTGGTGAAGAGGATGCTACGGACAACCCCAATGTCATAATCGAGTGACGTTTGTTGGAGTATACATAGGACTCAGATAGGAAGAGTTTCTATGTCTATGATTTCTCCTAAATCCTCCTGTATAAGTCTTTAAAAATTATGAAAGTGGGAGTATGTGAAAAACAGAACCTGAATGCGCGCCCTTGGTACAGCAACTGCCACGAACGAACGGCAAGTCGGAATTGAGTGCCGTCAGTTGGATATGAAAGAGGACGAAGAGAGGAACAACTTATATGTTGAAGAATTTTGAATAAGGGATCCCTACTTTTCTGAAGACGTCTATGAAGTTGGTTGATGCAGAATGCCCGGCTCGAGCCTTCTCCTTCACTTCGGGATCGATCTCTCAATGTCGGATCGCCTTTGGACGTCGAGATGGATTTGGAGAAGAGCTTGAATGACCTTTGGATGAGCTAGGCACGGGGGATTAACCTTGGGTCATTGAGAATGGCCCTCAATTTATAGGGGAAGGAAGCCGGTGCAAAAAATGGAAACTGGACCGACCGCGCCCCCGCTTTTCAAAGGGACTGGGGGCGCGCAGGACGTGACCCCGGTTTGAGGGCGCGCAGGGCACGCGCGCGCCCTCCCTTTTCCAGGAGAGCGGGGGCGCGGTAGACTCTCTCTCCTGCGCACGCGTTCCGCGAGCCGTATCTTGCAAACGGGATGTCCGATTCGGCTCTCGTTTGTCGCGTTGGAAATAGGACCTTCAACCGCACCTCCTCAAGTCAGTAAACCAGCCAGCATGACTCCCGAGATGTTCGCATGGGGCTTTCTACCGGTTTTCCCTCTCGCGAAAAGCCAAAACCCGTGGCGAAGATCCGAAAGAGAACGGTTCCGATCGAGAAATCTCGGGTCAACTCGGGATGACTTAAAATGATGACCGAACAAGTCCGGTACGATCGGAAAACCCTAAATTATCGAAAAATCTGAGATTAACCCGGTAAACGTGAACCGAACATCGGAAAAGCCAGGAAACCCTAAAATTGACCGAACCGGACGTATGGCCATGATTGATGAAAATATTAGGCTAGAATCGACCCGGATGACCCGAAAAGACCCGGTGATGGCCGGAAAGGCCTAATGCGTGGTCCGGGATAGTCGTGTCAGAACAGATTGAAAAAGCCGTAACGAAAGCCGTCATTTACCGACGCCTACCGAAATGACTTCTCGGAAACCCTGAATGTTACGGAACACATGCGGGACTCCCGAGACCTTCAATTATGGACCATTCAAGGTCAGTCATCGAGCAGGCTTCGTGTTTTTATGGTTCACGCGCAGCTCTCGCTTGAAGGTTTCGGCATCATTCCGGAAATCATTGGTCCATTCTCAACTTGTGAGGGGCTCCACCCATGTCCTTAGCTCATGTCCACGAGGTAATCCGGATCAGATAACGGTCAAATAAAAATATCGCCTATGGAATAAGAGTCTGGGGCTCCGAATCAGGCCAATTTGGCGTGTCTACACCTATATGCCCCCATTTCTTCACCATCGGGCCCGTGTGCCCATACTTCTTCGAAATCGGGCCCCTGTGCCCCCACTTCTCCAACTTTGGGATTGAGCACCCATACTCTTCAATGGTGCCAGCGAGCCTATCACATATCACATTCTTGCTCCCAACCATTTAAATCGGGTCCATGTGCCCGCTCTTTTTGTTGGATCCCTTGAGCTCAACCTTCACTGGGGCCTTTGAGCCCATCACCCCCAATTGGGCCCTCATGCCCATCAACATCAACTGGGCCCTCTAGCCTGCCTTCAACTCTTAGGCCCACGTGCCTCTTGATTCCAACCATTTCTGGGCCTTCATGCCCACTATCAACTCTTAAGCCAAAGATCCTACTTTAATTCACTGTTCTTTTCAAGCATTCTCTCTCCTTTTCTAAATTTTATTTTCAAAAAAATATAAGGTAGAGAAATTTCCTGGGTGATACCCCAATCTTTGACTTCTACGTCATCAATCCTAGTTCCACCATGCCAAATCAAATTTACCACATCTTGCACCTCACTGTATGACTCTTACTCTTTGATTCAATGTGGAACATATCAACAGTGGAAGTAGTTGGGCAAGGCAAGGCAAGGCATGGCAAGCAAGGCAAGGCAAGCACAAGCAAAGCCATTATCAACAATGAACTTCTTCTTCTCTCAGGTATTACATGAAATTGCATTCATCATCATTATGTCATCCGCAAAATAATATTTTTTGAAATGATTTTGAATTTCACATGACAATGTTAATTGAGAGAAATTCATGATTGACAATATTTGTAGCTACCTTATTTTTATTAAACAAATTCTTTACATTGCAAGGCATACGAACAATTGATTCACATATGGAATGTAATCTACCTCAAAAATGGAGAGAACTACTAGTATGACTTAAGTTCACATGTTTTAGGTTGTTGTCTAGGAGTCGAGGGTAGATACCATTCTACACACACAACACGTCCCGATCCCAGAATCCGGATGACCCAACACCCGAGAGACGCTAGGCAAGGCTCAGAGGTGGAAGAAAAACCCTCACCCTAATCTCTTCTAGTCGGTCCAAGATAAGTGAAGGAGATTAGAGGGGGAGAGTATCGAAAGCATTTGCCACCCTAGTAGGAGGCCGTCTCAGAAGGTCCAACTTCTCAAATAAAAAGAGGGTGCCAAAAGACGGGCAATGATCCCCATAGGTTTATACAAATATGAGCATGTCTGAATGAGTACCTAAAAATGTAGAAAATGGAAAAGGCACCAAAAGATGGGCAATGACCCCACAGGTCAAAGCACCTATCCAAATGTGTGCCACAAAATTAGGTTTGCCAATAAAGAAGAAAAGACCCGAAGAGTCCAAACCCCAACAGGCAATTAGGTGCAAGTAGAGAAATTCCTCTTGACATCTCTAAAGCCTATCAAGGACTTCCTATTAATTCTTCATTCTTAACCCCCCCCCCCCCCAAGGGTGAGGGTGGGCCAACCAAATCGAAGCTAAACTCTGGCCGATCAAAGGTCAAAGGTCAAAAGATTCTAGGTAAGGAACCCCATTTTGCACATAGTGTCTACCAATGAACCTAGAAAAACAACCAAGTGATGAGAACTTTTGTCAATACTGATTTTTCTCTCCCCAAAAAGTCAATATTTTCAAAAATTACAAAAAAAATGAATATTTTCAAAAACTTTAGAAAAAGTTAAATATTTCCAAAAACTAAATAAAGTATATTTTATAAAAATCCTAAAAAATTGAATCTTTTCAAAAAAAATAAACTTCTTTTTCAAATTCATCAAAAATTTTCAAAAATTTCAAAATTTTATCACCATGCTTGGTTTGAATTTTCATCTTTACATTCATATTTACTTTTAATCTCTCATGTTTCCAATTCTTCATTGCGTATTTGCTACTTTATTTTTACACTTTTGAGAAGGCTATACCCCTTGACAAAGGTCAAGGTAGATTGCAACTTGCAAGGGGGATAAGCCATATTGTCATTCTAATCTTCTTTTTTGAGTGTTTCAGGCCCAAAGAACAAACAAGGAGAGCCACACAACAAGGCGATGCTCACCACTTCCCTCCCATGAGGATTCTTAGGAGGAGGTGTCATCATAACCTCGACCTCAACTTTGTCGAGAAACCTTTTGCAAGATTTTATTAAGGCGATGCTCGCCACTTCCCGTTCCTAAGAATTTTTAGGTGGAGGTGTCACCATATCCTCAACCTCTACTTTGTTGAGGAACTTTTGCTATGTGTCTTCATCAAGTCACATAAACTCTTTTGTGAGAATGCGCGTCATCACACTGCAAACTCACCATTATTATTTTCTTTCTTAGCATATAATTAGGTGCATTACTACTTATTTTATTTATTGATGTTGAAGACCACGAGTGCAAAGAAGACTTGACCCGAGATCCCCTTTATCAAAATCCATGATGGTTGGGTCATTCTTCGTGCTCATGGATAAGCCAAAATTGTGTGGTGAGGGACGATGGTTCCTGATTGCGTATCTTGACCTCACAATCAATCTATATTTTCAACTAGTTTGTTAAGTAAATTTTTGACTTTTTTAGCCTAACATGCATCATAAAGTTTTGCATTAGTTACATTGCATTCTTACTTATCATTTCTACATCCCTCTATGGTCATCACATCCTCTAAACCCCACCAGGAATGTTCTCCCATCATTTATCCCAATTCTGATCTTTTCAATATCACACATCCCATCGTGTTCGTCATCTATAACAATCACCATGTGTCCCTCAACATCTTTCATTTATATCCCACCACGGCCTCTTACAACACTTTCTTACTATTCTTCCCACCGTGGCAGTCACCTCATCCCACCATGGGCACCCATTTTGATCATCATTCCTGCACCACCATTATCCTTACGGTATGTTGATTGAGCTTTGTCATTTGCCTTTTGGAATCTGAGGTTATTTCATTCTGAATCAAATCACGTTTCTTGGACAACTTAAATGAATCTGAGAGCCTAAAGATGCTCGATTGGTATTCTTTTATTTTGAAAAACAATTCTCTTTTTAAACTTTAGACAATCACAGTACAAGAACACCGTAAAGATCGAGTTGTTGGCTGATGATGAACCTATGAACCCATGATTTGGGGACTCCCCACCGCATTGGGGGTTGGATACTCTTCTCTTATGCCTGTGGCACATCTTTTACCAATTGAATGTAAGAAGGCTTGATGAAACGTGTCAGTAATCCATGAAACTTGAAGAGATTCTCTTTGCCAAATTTGGTTATTGAGCGTGTCTATATCTACACTTTGATGCCACCTTTTTAGTCCATCGCTATTTCGCTCCACTACATTTCATTACATTTCATTACATTTCATTACATTTCATTACAATTCATTTCTCTTTGCTAAATTTCTGTACATTTCACTTCGCTTCGCTACATACCATTCCCTTGCAAAGCGGACATCAAGGAGAGGCAAGCTGTAGACACGCCAATTTAGCCTTATTTAGAGCTTAAATCCTTATTCCATTGGCAATAATTTTTTTAGACTACTAAAATCAAGTTGAACCATTCTTTTGGATGAGCTGAGAAGTTTACTGAAAATATGAGGACAAGTTAGAATCCAATCTCACTTCCATGTTGCTCTTTGTGGTGTGCCAGATTATGCTTTTCTTGACATCTCTTTTGTTTTTAGACCAGATTTGTTTCCTTTTCAAGTGGAGATATATTTTGAACATAAGGAAGGTGATCCATGGTTTTCAATCCCTCTAAATCAGTTGGTTAAGTTTCTAGAAGTCTCGTGATGAAAATTAACATCCTTAAATAAAGGAAATCCATCCTAAGGTCGGATGTATCAAAACCTGCTATTTTTTGATCTGTTTCTCATCCCCTATAAAGGGAGACCCATTTGAACGAACTAAAAGGGCATCCCCATCCTCTAGCACTCTTCTCTTCATCTTCCAGCCACCCTAGGCTTGTCTCAATATCCCTAAATCATCCTCTCTTTGTCCCGATGCCCGCAGATTGTCCAAAAGTGAGAAAGAAGTTGTTCTATGCTCCGACATGCTGCACTGCTGATCATTGACTTTTACAGATCTTTATGATCATTTTTGTCTAGTCTTACTTCATAATAAGTGTGATTCATTGAGCTATCTTTCATATTCAACAAATTGAGATCGATTTTGACATTGCCTCGGCTTGTGACGGCTTTTACACCGGCGCTGCATAGACAGATCCGAAGTCTCCTCTTCTTGGTCATCATCTTCTACGTCAATTTCACTGCACTTATTTGTGGATTCAGACTATACATTCTTCATAAAAATTGTTCCCTGGTGAGTCCTCTTTTATTTCCTATAAAAATCATTCAATTCCTATATCTGAGTTGCCCATAGCACGTCCTACATCGACGTTGTGCTGGGAGTTTCCAGAACTTCACTATCCAATATCTGGCTTATCAGGTAAATTAAGATTACTTATCATAAGATTCAAGCAAAGTAATCTAAAATCACCCTTGTTGAGTTCTCTTTATTTTGAAACAAACGGCACTCAATTTTAACATTGGTGCTGTCTGTTATGGTCCCTTCATTAGAGCCGCGCAGTTTACATTGAATCTTTCTATCCCAGTTGCCACTTTGCCTGGGTTGTGTTAACTTTAATCATTCATATTCTCTTTGCTAACTCTTCATTCATATCATTTACTTCATATTTAAGCATCACTTTTATTCAGTTTGCATCATTTCATACATCATAAAAAAATAAAAAAGGGGTTAGGGCTAACCCCGAATCCGGTGAGTTTGTTTCCAATTGCCATTTTGTGTTATTGTTTTTATAGTTACTACACTTCGCTCAGTTCTAATCTTTCCTTCACTTGTTTTCTTGTCTTATTTTTTACTAGTTGCATAGGATACATCAAGCTAGCACCGGTTGGACTCTTCTTCATCGGTTGGCCGAAGAAGAAGAAGGTTCAACTCACATTTCAATCTCCCGCGCTAAGGTACACACGGTCATCTAACTTAATCTCTTGTTCAATTCCATAAAGCAGAGCCCGCGGCTCCTGGAAACCACCTCTTTTATTCATGCTTTAAGTCAATTCATTCCTCACTCTCCTCCCACATGACCCGAACTATCTCCGGTGCGCGAGCGATGCCGAGAGATGAAAGTTCGGAGATCAATGTGAGTGTGGGACCGAGGTGAGGATTTTACTGCTTTCTAAGTGTTTTCCGATTCACTCCCTTTCCCCTATTCCATCATCACCTTTTCTTGAGGTGCCGATTCGGAACCCATTTTCTGGAGTCGACAGCTGTATCTCATAGTGACCCATCACATACTCCTCTTCTTGCCAGTAGTAGTCTGACATCCCAATGTGTCTTCCAGACCTTAGCATCATGGGCATCCTATCAAAGTTTCTAAAGAGATGGTTGAAAGAGCAAGTGGAATGAGCAATTAAAAAATTTTTGTTGTGTTTGGTTTTTGTTTGAATTTTTTGGTTGACAAATAGGTTGTACACAAAACTAAAGAGATTTTTTTTTCAAGTGTTTTTAAATAAGGAAATTTTTTTTTGTTTTTTTCAATTTGGGTGAGCAAGCAAGTTGTGTAAACAAGTTTTTAGAATGACTACTTGACAATTTTTTTTGGGTTCAAACCTTAGATTAGATAGATTGTTAGCAATTGTTCGCTCAAGTTGGGTTTGGTTCCTATTGCTCCAATCTTCAAGACCTAAAGTTGTCACTCAATTACCACAAGTAGGTACTTGGGTTCTTTGGGTTTTGGGATGAATGGTACAACCAGCCCAATCGTGCAGAGAGGAATACTCCATGGATGAGGATTACGGAGGCCTTGATGGAAACAACCAAATCAGCTAGGAAGGAATATTCTATATGAGAGGTTAGAGAGGTTAGAATCCACTAAGAGAGTGTTTGGAGGGTGAGGGTGTGTTGGGAGAGAGAGCTCCCACGTCGAATGCCCTATGGATCGGAACAAGTTCGATACCCGATGCAAAAAGCTAATGCAAAAGTAAAAATGAAGGGTAAGAGGAGAAGAAGTAATCAAAATGCAAACATTAATTGAAATTAAGCATTCAAATGCAAGCAAAACAAACAACCATAGAACAAGACAAGTAACTAGAAATTAGTAACTAAAAGGTGGTTTGCGCGGGAACCGGTTTATGAATGAGTGTCTACGTGGGGACAAATATGAAGTGGAAGGAAGAGGGTGGTCCACGCAGGGACTGATCTGAAAATAAACTAGCTCATGCGGGAGCCAAGTTTTGGAAAGGTGGGTGGTTCACGCGAAAACTGGTTTTTGATGGGAAGGGGTGGTTCATGCGGGAACCGGTTTGTTTAGTTGAAAAAAGAGAGGAAGGACACATGGGCCAATTTAAAAGTGATGCAAAGGGGTGGTCCACATAGGGACTGATCTAAAAGTGGGTTGGTTCATGTGGGAACCGGGTTGAAAAAGAGGGTTGGTTCACGTGGGAACCGGTTTTATAGAAGAAAAGGGTGGTTTACGCGGGAACCGGTTTAGAAGTTGACAAAAAGGAAAGAGGGCCACGTAGGGCCAATCTGAAAGTAATTCAATGAGGTGGTCTATGTGGGGACCGATATTAAAGTGGGTTAGTTCACATGGGAATTGAGTTGAAAAAGAGGGTTGGTTCATGCGAGAACCGGTTTTAAAGAAGAAAGGGGTGGTTCATGCAAGAACTAGTGTAAAAGTTGATAAAAAGGAAAGAGGGCCACGCGGGGCCAATCTTAAGGTGCTGCAAAGGGGTGGTCCATGCGGGGACTGAACTGAAAATAAGTTTGTTCATGCGGTAACCGAGTTGGAAAAGAAAGGTGGTTCACGCAGGAACCAATCTAAAAGAATAAAAGAGTGGTTCGCGCGGGAACCAAATTGAAATTAAAGAAAAGCAAGTCAAGTAAAAATGGGGTAAAATATTAAAGAAGGAGTAAACAGCAAGATTTAAAAGTAGAACAACATGAAAAGAGTGAAATAAGAGCCGGTTCGTCCGGGAACCAAATCGGAAAACAACTAGTTGCACGGATGAATCAAGTTAGCACGGTTGAAGACACTGGTTGTCCCACCGTGGTTGCCACAAAGTTGTTGACTCTGAAAATGGGTTTGTCTTCTTATGGATCGGCACCTCAAGAAAGGGGATGACAGAGAAGGAATGAAAACATGAAAAACACTCACACTCGGTCCCACACTCACATTGATCCCCGAACTTTCATCTCTCGGCGTCGCTCGAGCACCAGAGATGGTTTGGATCATGTGGGAGGAGAGTGAAAAATAAATGATTTAAAACATGATAAGATTGAATATAAGTGGTCGCCAGGAGCCGCGGGCTCTGCTTTATGTAATGAAAACAGAAATAAATTGACCGTGTGTACCTTAGCATCGGAGATGATATGCGGGTTCAACCTTCTTCCTTGTCGACCGGCTCATGAGGAGAGTCTTCAACCTGTGCTAGCTTGATAAACCCGTGCAACTAGAATAAAAAACCAAGTGAATGAAATAGATTAGAACTATGGGAAATGTAGAAACTATAATAAGAAAGATGATAAAAGGAGTAATCGGAGTTGAACTCACCGGATTGGGGTGAGTCCTAACCCCTTTTTTGTGTTTTTGATCATAGAAAATGATGCAAACTAATTGAAAAATGTCTTAACAAATAAATAAACTGAAGAAATAAAGACTTATGGAGTGAAATTGCTTGATTTGAAGTCGAGATGAGTGAAAATGGCCGGTTCAGGTGGTTTTGCACTCTTCTGGCGTGACTTTGGTGCAGAAGCTAGTACAGATGACCTCAATGATGGAATCAAGTGCTGTTTGTTACAACAGACAGAGAACTTGGAGAGGAAAAGATGTCCTATTTGTGACTTCCCTAGAAAATGTCTGTCCTGACCTGCAAAATTTGTGGAAGTGGATGGATGTAGATGACAGAACCTGGTTATGTGCCCTCGGTTCAGTGATCACCACAGATAAACGATATGTCAGAATCAAGTGCTGTCTATTGCAATGAAAAAGGATGAGGAGAGGAAGAATTCTTCTGTTGACCACTTTGATAGAACGCATCCCTAGAATTTTGTAGCAGCTGATGAATAAAGTGGATGTAAAGAACGTGAATTGGGCCTCCTTTTTCATGTCGGAGTTGATCTATCACTACCGGATCCGATTTGGATGTTGGGATCGCCTTGGGAGAGAGCTTGAATGACCTCTGGACAAGATAGGGTGTCGGGGGTAACCTCATTAAGTTGAGAATGGCCTGGAGTTTATAGAAGAAGGATGACTGGTGCAAATAATGAAAACAAGCCGGCCGTACCCCCGGGTTGAGGGTGCCGTTCGGCGCATTATTTCTAAAAATCATCGTAAAATTCCAAAAAATGCTAAAAATAGGGGTTGACAAAATGAACGCACCCCCGACTCAGGGGCGTGGTCAAAATAAGCATTTTAAGTGGAGGAAACTTCCCAAAACTTGGTTTAGAAAGCCCAAATTGGGGTAATTTCTAGTTTTAGGAACTGAATGCACCCTCAGACTACGGGTGCATAGACTGCACCCTCAGTCTGAGGGTGCATAGGCCTCACCCTCACCTTGAGGACATGGTGACCATGCCCCCGAACTGGGGGTGTGGCACACTATCTCTCCTGCGCACGCGTGTTCCAGAAGTCATAACTTGCAAACGGGACATTCGATTCAACTTCTGTTTGTTGCATTGGAAAGAGGGCCCTCAACTGCAGCTCCTCAAAATGGTAAACTAGCAGGCACACAACCAGAGACTTATGTATAGGGATGTAACTTTTATTTGTTCTCCTGGTGGTGCCGAAGGCTCGGATGGTGATCCGAAACTCGGAAAAGTGATGACAACGCAGAAAACTTCAGAATGACCCAGAAAGTTGGTGGCAACCTATACAACTCAAGCTAAAGACTAGAAATGATGGGAAGAACCCAAAAAACTTGGTAAGGTGGTCGGAAGAGCCAAGGATGAATTAGAATACTCGGAATGACCGGAAAAGCCAGCGGCAACCTGTATAACACGGGTTGGCAACTAGAAAGGACTGGAGGATCTGAAAAACTCAAAAAGATACCTAGAAAAGCCAGGGATGATCTGGAATACTCAGAATGACTGAAAAATTCAGTGACAACCCGTACAACTTAGGTTGATGACTGAAAATGATGGGAGGATCCCTAAAAACTCGGGGAGATGTTCGGAAAGGCCGAGGACAACCCGGAATACTTAGAATGACTAGAAAAGATGATGACAATCCGTACAACTTGGGTTTACGACCGAAAATGATGGGACAAATCTGGTATGCTTTATGCCACCCAGTTATTGATCAAAATGAACTGACGGAACCGGAAAACCCTAGCAATAAGCAAAAAATATACAATGACTCGATGAAAGGACACGACACAATGATCCTCGCTCGACACACCCGTATTCGACTAGGGATCAACAACTCATCTTCAATTTTCTAGTAAACTCCTCGGCTTGCCCAATAGAATGATTCAACTTGCATTTGATGGTCTTAAAGAGATGTTGCCAGTGGAATAAGGGTTTAAGCTCCGAATAAGGCCAAATTGGCGTGCCTACAAAGTAGAAGTAATGATAGGATAAAGTAGGAACAAACACCTATGACATTTTGACTAAAATGTTAGTAGAACACAATTGAAATAGAAAAAGTGCATCATCAAGTTGGAAGTGAGAAGTGAAAGAAGCCATTAGATTAGAGTTGAGTAAATGTTTTGGACTTAACATTATAATTAAACAGCTTAAAGCACGTGTTCAAGTAATGAAGAACGATTTTGTTGTTGTAAGAAACTTATTTAATCAAAGTGTATTTAGATTCAATCCAATTTTTAACACATTCGTGGCAACCGATGAAGTTTGAGATGCTTATATTTAGGTGACTTAAAAACCCTAATTGATTTTAATTATCTTTAAGTATGATACAACGTCTTATGTAACTATGCATGTTGTATAAACATCCAGAAGCTAAGACCTGGAGGGGAGTTACCATTCCACTATACAATTAGTAGTATGAACTTTTTGAAGATAATTGTTTCAATATATATTCTTCATAATCAATGTTATGTGTTAACTTATCCTAACATTTAATATTTATTTTAAGTGCCAAGGCATCTAGAAGTTGAGCTCAAAATACTCTCCCTCTACAATAAAGTCCAATAGTTGATTATTTGTATTATACACCTGAACATGAACATGTTGTGGACTTCACCAAAGATGGTAGTTCTACCTCCAATCTATATTTCAAGTTAGCAACACATTTAAGAAAGGATAAAGAAAGAGCTTCAATAACTTCTGAGGATAAGTCAAAGGGGAAAAGACAAAATGATACAACTTTGGTAGAAGCAATGTTGAAGGCTACAGATGAGTTCAATAAGTCAACAATTCTCACATCATTTAAGATGATAAAAGATTGTATTGACATCATAATGAAGATGGCTTTGACTCCACTAGAAAAAGCAAAAGCGGCAGATATAGTTAGGAGTGGGAATGCATATCTTGTTTTTCTCAAATTCGATGAAGAGACTTGTATAGAGTGGTTGAAGATGCATTTGCAAAATATGTAGACAGAACATTTATAAATAGATATGTTGTGATTTTAAAATTTTTTAAACTGCATTTGGTTATGTCAAGTTCTTATACAATTAGTTTGTGAATGGTAACGTTACTTTTTATGTAATGAGTTGTTATTCTTTATATTGTATGCCATTTGTGATTGGTATATTTCATGCAGTTCAATGAAAACTTTTGAGAATGATGAAAATATGGATTTTGACATAGATCAAGAAGAAGAAATATGTAGGAAGCATTGGCGTACATTTTTTACTAACTATAATTGTAATTGTATATGAAATGTATCAATCTTCTACATTGGAAAGAAAACGTGTACAAGATTCTTTACTGAGTGGTAAAGAATACACACAGGAATTATGTTTAGGAGCTCCTATAAGATTTCGTGAGGTCTGTAGAATGAACAAAATTGCAATTTTCACTTTATATAATCAAATCAAGGCTTCAGATGCAATAAAAGAAAGTATACGAGTAGATATAGGAAAGATGGTGTTGACTACATTATACATATTAGCAAATGGTGTAAGCAATCAAGGTGCTCAAGAAAGATTTCAACATATAGAAGAAACTATCAGTTGATGATTCAATCAAGTTGTTGACGTTCTTCAACTGTTAGCCCCAGATCTGATTTTTGTTGTCATCGCCAAGGACTCCACAGTAATTGCTAATAGAAAACACTTCAGATTTTTCAAGGTAATATATGTGTAATTATGAAAGTACTTATATAGATATGATTATTTTCCGTATCTTTTTCCAAGATTGTATAGAAGCTAATGGAACACATGCAATGGTTGAAGTTCCAATAGATGACAGAATATGTTATCACAATCCAAAGGTACATGTGTCGCAAAATATGATGGCTACATGTTCATTTGATATGACTTTCCTTTATGTTTATGTTGGATATGAGAGATCAGCTATTAATGCAACGATTCTTGAAAATGCAATAAACTTGGGGTTCTATGTACTTGAAGAAAATATGTATTCATTAGTTTTTTATTTATCAAGAAAATATTATCTTATGGATGTTGGATATGCAAACATGCCAAGTTTTCTTGTACTGTATAGAAGAGTGAGATACCATCTAAAAGAGTTTGTTCCGAGTCATTCAGCTACAAGAGATTATAATGAACTGTATGATTTGAGACATGTTTTTTGTAGGAATATGCTAAAGTAAATGTTCGACATTCGGAAAGAACATTTTCAAATTCTTTTAAAGCCATTAGAGAATCCTATTTAGGTTCAAAGCAAAATTATTATAGCAACTTGTGCACTTCACAATTTCATAGGAAATGTGCATTGTGGTATAGATGAGACATCAGTTGAAATTGAAAGACACTATGGTAGAAAAATAGATAGAGAGATTGATCATAGAAGAAGAGACAAAGTTCAATGCGAGGCACATCATATTGGGAGATCTTCAGAACAATGTTGACTTGAAAATAGCATTTGAATTGTGAAAAAATTATGTCAGTAGACGAAATTGACATATGTGGTTCATTATTCACACCTCTTAATTGACATTAAATACTTTTGATTCTTATTTGTATTGACATCTAATGTGTGTGATAGAAATTTTGATTTTAAAATCATAGCCAAACACTACTCTATCAATTTTAAAAATGGTGATAGTTTTGCCAAACATAAAAGAGTTATGCTTCTTTGATTTTAAATTTAAAGCTAAGACATCAGGTGATCTTGATTTCAAAGAAAGGTTGTATCAAAATTGAAGTTCACTAAATTTGTCCATGTTTGAGTACATAATACATAAATAGTTTGTATTCTAAGTTCAACAATGTCAACAGTTCATATGCCATGTCAAGAAATGTCTAAGTGTACATGTCTTCAACCTGTCAAGGTGGAGATTCCTTCCTAACGTGTAAACTCCCACAAGTTTAGAAAAAGTTTGTCAGCATGCCATCTTGTTTTCCAATCGGTGTGAAAATTTATTCATTTTATATGGTTAAGCCTTTCTTAGTTTTCTACATAGTGAGAAGGATCCATCCGCATAGGAAGCATGTCCCGTATGTACACCCAGGTCAGCATACCAGAAGCGTGTCTAGACTAGCCACCCAATGGAGCATCAGTTGTGGACTAACTCCGTATCATAATTTTTTTTCGAGCCTGAGACAGCACCTAGTGGTGGACTAACTCCTTAAACTTAGTTTTTTTAGGTGTGAAGCTTGAGGCAATGTCCAGTGGTGGGCTAACTCCCCAGACTTAGTTTTTTTTAAGAACGTAGCCTAATGGCCTGTTTGTTTACAGTATCAAGCACCTGTATTGATATCAGTTTCAAAATTGATATTCATACTTTGTATTAATGGGTGTTTGAATACTAATATTAATTTTAAAATTAATAGTTAAAAAAAGTATCATAAATAATACAGGTGAAGACCTGTATTAAAACTGATACAGACGTCTCTCCGCAGCCGACGCCTCCCTGCACGTCGCCCCCCCACGGCTGCGGATAAGACCCCCCCTCCAGTAGAGAGAAGCCGGAGTCCCCCCCGTCGCCCCCCCGCGGCTGCGGAGAGAACCCCGCGGCGGACACCCCCCCCCCCCCGGAGTCCCCCGTCGCCCCCCCCCCCCCCCCCGCGGCCGCGAACCCCGCGGCGGACGCCCCCCGCTGCGGAGAGAAGCCCCCCTCTCCGCCCCCTCCGGAGTCCCCCGTCGCCCCCCCCCCCGCGGCTGCGGAGAGAGCCCCGTGGCGGATGCCCCCCTCCCTCCCCCCGCGGAAGATGCCCCCCTCGCTGCGGAGAGAACCCCCCCACCCCCCCCCGCCGGAGAGAAGCCCCCCTCTCCGCCCCCGCCGGAGTCCCCCGTCGCCCCCCGCGGCTGCGGAGAGAGCCCCACGGCGGACCCCCCCCCCCCCCCCGCCGGAGTCCCCCGTCGCCCCCGTGGCTGCGAACCCCGCCGCTGCGGAGAGAAGCCCCCCTCTCCGCCCCCGCCGGAGTCCCCCGTCGCCCCCCGCGGCGGACGCCCCCCTCCCCGCGGCGGATGCCCCCTCGCTGCGGAGAGAACCCCCGCTCCCCCCGGCTGCGGAGAGAGCCCCGCGGTAGACGCCCCCCTCTCCGCCCCCGGCCGGAGTCCCCCGTCGCCCCCTCGCGGACGCCCCCCCGCTGCGGAGAGAACCCCCCTTCTCCGCCCCCGCCGGAGTCCCCGCCGAGTCCCCTGTCGCCCCCTCGCGAGACGCCCCCCGCTGCGGAGAGAACACCCCCCCTTCTCCGCCCCCGCCGGAGTCCCCCGTCGCCCCCCCGGCTGCGGAGTGATTTTCATATTGGTATTATATTACCAAACATCTAATATCAATTTTAATATTGATATAACATTACCAAACATTTAAAAAAACTTAATACTGTCACTTTTGATATTAATATTACATCTTCTTAGAATATCAATATCAAAATTGGTATTGTATCAATTTTGATACTCTAACCAAACAGGCCATAAGGTAGCACCTAGTTGTGGGCTAACCCCCCATACTCAATCATTTTTTTAGTGTGAAGCCTAAGGTAGCACCTTAGTCAATATTTTGTGTTCAAGTTTGAAGTGTCTAGGGAAGTATCCAATTATGGACTAACTCTCCAGACTTAGTCATTTTGTCCAATGCCCAATGCAGTTCATGTCTCATCGGCACAATGGGCTATCTTCAGGTCCTTGGGCCAAAAGGCATGTTTTGGTGTTCATGGACTAGCAAGGTCCATTCTTTGCACTTCAAGGGCCAGTGAGGCCTACTTTGCAACTTGTACACCTTAGACATTTTTTTCTTTTCTTGCTACAGCACTAGATGGTGCAAATAAGTCTTAGAGGGGCTGAAGTTGGACATGTTTAAATGCCATTCAAAAGAGCCAACAATGGGGCTTCTAAAGGACTACACAAGGGCAGATTTGGGGTCAAATAGGTGTTGTTTTGATGAATCAAACAGGGCAATTGGGACTTTACTTGATTTCCACACGAATGGACATAAATGGGGCCGTAATGGGGCTCACTTAAAACCTATTTAGAGGCCAACAAAGGGGGTCTTAACAGGTGCTCTTTAAGGAGTGTCGACTCCAAAAATGGGTTCCGGATCAGCACCTCAAGAGAAGGTGAATGATAAAATAGGGGAAAGGGAGAGAATCAAAAAACACTTGGAAAGTGGTAAAGAGTCCTCACCTCGGTCCCACAATCACATTGATCCCCGAACTTTCATCTCACGGCGTTGCTCGAGCACCGGGGATGGTTCGGGTCATGTGGTAGGAGAGGGAGGAATAAATCACTTAATGCATGAGAAGATTGAATAAGTGGTCGCCAGGAGCCGCGGGCTCCGCTTTATGTAATGAAAATAAAAAGAAGTTGACCGTGTGTACCTTAGCACAGGAGATTATATGTGGGTTAAACCTTCTTATTCTTCGGCTGGCTGATGAAGAAGAGTCTCCAACCGATGCTAGCTTGATGTATTTATGCAACTAGAAGACAATAAAACAAGAAAACAAGTGAAGAAGAATTAGAACTGAGTGAAGTGTTGTAACTTGTAAAAATAATAACATAAACGGCAATTGGAAACAAACTCACCGGATTCAGGGTTAGCCCTAACCCTTTTTTTTGGTTTTTGTGAAATATAAAATGATAAAAAATAGAATAAAATGATGCTAAATTATAAACTAAATTATTTGAATGAAGAGTTAGCAAAGAGAATATGAATGGTTAAAGACAACACAACCCCAGGCAAAGTGGCAACCGAGTTGGACATATTCAATGTAAACTATGCGGCTCTGATGCAGAGATTTTAACGAACAACACCAATGTCAGAATAAAGTAATGTTTATTTAAAAATAAAGAGAACTCACCGAGGGTGGTTTGAAATGAAAACAAGTTTGCTTGAATCTAATGATAAGTAATTTGAATTTACTTGATAATCCAGATCTTGGACAATGAAGTTCTGGAAACTCCCAGCACAATGTCGATGTAGGATGTGCTATGGGCACCACAGATATCTGAATTGAATAATTATTATTTTAAATAAAACATGACTTAACATAGAACAATTTTTATGAAGGATGTGTAGGCTGAATCCACCATTAAATGTACTGAAAATGACTGAGAAAACGATGACTTAGAAGAGAAGACTTCGGATATATCTGTACAGCGCTGGTGTTGAAGCCGTAACAAGCTGAGAGAATGTCAAAATTGATCTCCATTTGCTGGAGATAAAATAAATCTTGATGAAGCACACTTCTTCTGAAGGAAGTAAGGCCATAAAATAGCTATAAAGATCTGTATATGCCGATGATCAGCAGTGCAGCACGTCGGAGCATAGACTAGCATCTTTCTCAATTCGGGACGATCTCCGAGCACCGGGACGAAGAGAGGACAATTTTGGGAGGTTGGGATGAGCCTAGGGTGGATGGAAGATGAGGATAAGAGCGCTGGAGGATAGGGATTCCCTTCTTAGGTCGTTCATATGAGTCTCCCTTTATAGGGAATGAGAAACAGGTCAAAAAATAGCATGTTTTGATACATCCGACCTTAGGTTGGATTTTCTCCATTTAATGTTGCTAATTTTCATCATGAGACTTCTGGAAACTTACCCAACTGATTTATAGTCATTGAAAATCATGGATCACCTTCCCCATGTTTAAAATATGTCTCCACTTGAAGAGGAAACAAATCTGGTCTAAAAATGACAAGTTTTGATGTATAAGACAACAAGTTAGATTGCCATCATTTGATGATGCTAATTTCGACCATGAAGCTTACAGATATTATAAAAAGTAATATGTAGGATGAAAAAGGAAGGTAAGGTTTTGAATTGGTCAAATATGTGTCCAATGGGCTGGGCTTGCATGCAATTGGGCTTGATCGGTGCGGATAGAACTGCACATTTGACTTCTAAAGGACGCTGTGGACAAATGGGAGATCGAAATTAAATGTTGTTTGTTGCACTAAAAAAAATACTTAGAGAAAAATATTATTCATGTTGAATAATTCTTTAGTAGACATCTACAAAATCCTATGAAAAATTTTCAAGTAGAAGATATGCTAGGAAAAGCGTAATCTGGCACACAACCAAGAGGTGCAACCTTGGTGCAAAGACCACCAAGAGCAACATAGAAGTTAGAATGGGATATCATTTGGGAAAAATGGATTTGATTAGAGATCAACTACTCTTTCTCATATTTCTAGTGAACTCCTCGGCTCGTCCAAAAGGGTCGTTCAACTTGATTTTAATGGTCCAAAATGGATGTTGCCAATGAAATAAGAGTTTAAGCTCCAAATGGGGCCAAATTGGCGTGTCTATAGCTTGCCACGCCTTGATGTCAACTTTGCAAGGGAATGATATGTAGTGAAGTGAAGTGAAATGTAGAGGAATGTAGCGAAGCAAAATGTGTTGTAATGGAATGTAGTGGAGCGAAATAGCGATGGACTGAAATGGTGGCATCAAGGTGTAGATATAGACATGCTCAATGACCAAATTTGGCAAAGAGAATCTCTTCATGTTCCTTGGATTACTGGCACGTTTCACCAAGCCTTCTTACATCTGATTGGTAAAAGATGTGCCACGGGCACGAGAGAAGAATAGCCAACCCCCAACATGGTGGGGAGTCCCCGAATCATGGGTTCGTAGGTTCATCATCAACCAGCAACCTGATCTTTGTGGTGTTCCTGTGCTGTGATGGGCTAAAAGTTTAAAAAGAGAGTTGTTTTGCTAAATAAAAGAATACCAATTGAGCATATTCAGGCTCTCAGATTCGTTTATGTTTTTCAAGAAACATAATTTGATTCAAAATAGAATGATCTCAGATTCCAATAGGCAAATGAGAAAGCTCAATCAATAGACCGTGAAGATCATGGTGGTGCAAGAATGATGATCAAAATGGGTACCCACGGTGGGATAAGGTGACTGCCATGGTGGCATGAATAGTGTTGAAATGGCCACAGTGGGATAGAAATGAAAGATTTAGAGGTACAAGGTAATTTATCAAACACGATCGGATTAATAGACACGGTGGGATTAACAAACACGGTGGGATTAGAAAGATTGGAATTGGGGTACATGATGGGAAGAAGGGACCACGTAGGGTTCAAAAATATCCGGACAGAAGTAGAAGATCATGAATGATGTATGCAATGACAACGAAAAATGCAATGCAACTAATACTACATAATGCATGCTGGGCTCAAGAAAATGAAAACAAAACTTGTATAAAAATTAGTTGAAGATATAGATTGTCTATGAGGACAAGATACCCATTTGGGGACCATCGTCCATCATTGCACAATTTTGGCTTATTTGTGAGTACAAAGAATGACCCGACCGTCACAGATTTTGATGAAGGGGATCTCGGGCCTAGTCTTCTTTGCATTCATGGTTTTTAACATCAATGCATAAAATAAATACTAATGCACCTAATATATGCTAAGAAAGGAAAATGTTAACGGTGAGTTTGCGATGTGATGACATGCATTCTCACAAAAGAGTTCATGTGTCCTAATGAGGACACAGAGTGAAAGTTTCTCGGCAAAGTTGAGGCTGAGGTAATGATGACTCCTCTTGCTGAGAATCCTCAGGGGAGGGAAGTGGCGAGCATCGCCTTGTTGTGCAGAGTTCTCCGTGTTTGGTTCTTCATGCCTAAAACACTTAGGAAAACAAGATTAGAATGCCAATATGGCTTATCCCCCTTACAAGTTGCAGTATGTCTTGACCTTTGTCAAGGGGTATAGCCTTCTTAGGAGTGTAAAAATAAAGTAGAAAATATGTAATGAAGAATTTGAAACATGAGAGATTGAAAGTAAATATGAATGCAAAGATGAAAATTCAAACCAAGCATGGTGATAAAAAATTTTGAAAATTTTGAAAATTTTAGTTGAATTTGAAAAAGAAGTTTTCTTTTTTTGAAAAGATTCATTTTTTTGGGATTTTTGAAAATATTCATTTCCTTTTTTCTTTTTTTTGAGTTTTTGAAAATATTTAATTTTTTTTGGAGTTTTCGAAGATATTCAACTTTTTTGGAGTTTTTGAAAATAAATTTTTGGAGAAAAAAATTAGTATTGACACTAGTTCTCATCACTTGGTTGTTATTCTAGGTTCACTGGTAGATACCATGCGCAAAATGGGGTTCCTTACCCAGAATCTTTTCAACCTTCAATTTTTGATTGGCTAGAGTTTAGCTCTGATTTGGTCAATCCACCCACACCCTGGGGGGGTTAAGAATGAATAATTGATAAGGAAGTCCTTGATAAGTTTTGGAGATGTTAAGAGGAATTTCTCTACTTGCACTCAATTGCCTGTTGGGGTTCGGCCTCTTCGGGTCTTTTCTTCTTTATTGTCAAACCTATTTTTGTGGCACACATTCGGACAGGTCTTTGACCTGTGGGGTCATTGCCCATCTTTTGGCACCTTTTTCATTTTCTACATTTTGGGTACTCATTAAGATAGGCCCATATTTGTTTAAACCTATGGGATTCATTGCCCATCTTTTGGCACCCTTTTTCTTTGGAGAAGTTGGACCTTCTGAGACGGCCTCCTACTAGGGCGGAGGATGCTTTCGATACTCTCCCCCTCTAATCCCCTTCACCTATCTTGGACCGAACAGAAGAGAATAGGGTGAGGGTTTTCCTTCCATCTCTAAGCCTTGTTTAGCTTCTCTCAGGTGTCAAGTCATCCAGATTCTAGGATCGGGACGTGTTGTGTGTGGGATGGTATCCACCCTCGACTCCTAGAGAACAACCACATGTGGACTCAAGTCATACTGGTAATTCTCTCCATTTTTGAGGTAGATTACATTCCATGGGTGAATCAATTGAAAACATGCCTTGCATTGTAAAGAATTCATTAAGATAAAACAAAAAGTAGTTATCGTCAATCATAAATTTCTCTCAAGTAAGATTGTCATGTGAGATTCAAAATCATTTCAATAAAACATTGCCTTGCAGATGACATAATGATGATGAATGTAATTTCATGTAATACTTGAGAAAAGGAATTCATTGTTGGTGACGACGTGTGCTTGCCTTGCCTTGCCATGTTACTTCCACTTTTGATATACTCCATATCGCATTGGATTCAAGATTCAAAGTCATAAGATGAAGTGAAAGATGTGGAGGATCTGATTTAGCATGGTGGAACTAGGATTGGTGATGTAGAAGGCAAAGATTGGGGTATCACCCAAGAAATTTCTCTACCTTTATTTTTTTGTTAAAAGTAAAACTTGGAATAAACAAAGAGAATTGTGAAAATAAAGAAATATGGTTGAAAAATAAAAGTGAATTAAAATGGGCTCTTGGACCCAGAAATGGTTGGAATCAAGAGGCACATGTGCCCAAGGGTTGAATGCAGACCAGAGGGCCCAGTTGATGGCATGAGGGCCCAATTGGAGGTGATGGGCTTGAAAACCCGATTGGAGGTTGAGCCCGAGGGACCCAATGGAAAGAGTGGGCATATGGACTCAATTTAAATAGTTGGGAGCAAGATTGTGATTTGTGATGGGCTTGATGGCGCCATTGAAGAGTATGGGTGTGCAATCCCAAAGTTGAAGAAGTGGGGGCACGGGGGCCCGATTTTGAAGAAGTATGGGCACGAGGGCCCGATTGTGAAGGAATGGGGGCATACAGGCCTGAAGTTGAAGGAGTATGGACATGTGTGCCCGAGGTTGATGGAAGGTGGGCATGTGGGCCCGATTTAGAAGAAATTTGGACACATGGGCCCAGTTGTAGAAAAACATGGGCATGTGAGCCCGGTTGAGGTGAATTATGGGCATGTAGGCCCAATTGGGATGAATTGTGGGCATGTGGGCCCGATTTAGAAAAATTAAGGGCACATGGGCCCGATTGAGAAGAATTATGGGCACGTGGGTCCGATGGAATAAAAGGGGCACGTAGGCCAAGTTGGGGAAAAGGAGCACATGGGCCTAATTGAAGGAAAGGGGCATGCAAGCCCGATTGATTAAAAGGGGCATGTGGGCCCGGTTGAAGAAAAGGGGCACACGAGCCCGGTTGGATAAAGGGGGCACGCAGGCCCGGTTGATGAAAAGGGGCACACGGGCCCAATTGAAGGAAAGGGGCGCAAGAGCCCGGTTGGATGAAAGGGGCATAAGGGCCCGATTGTTGAAGAGGGGCATGAGGGCCCAATTGAGTGGGTTAAAGTGTAGGCCGTGGCCCTAAGATTGACAGATTTTGAACCCATGGGTCCAATTGATGATTGTGAGAATGATAAAGAAAGGGTGGTGGCCCTAAGATTGAGAAATTGTAGGCCCATGGGCCTTATCTTTGATTGGGAGGAGGGTAGATAAAGGGTCGTGGCCCTAAGATTGTCGATTTGTAGGCGCATGGGCCCGATTGTTCTTTACAAGGAGAATGGGGCAAGGGTCGCGGCCCTAAGGCTGATTTCGAGGATTTTTCCTGCCTAGCTGGAGGAGGTCCTAGTATCCCTTTGCTAAGGTCTACATCTTTCAAGAGGCTTTTCGATTCATTCCCCATTTCACTGACCAATTCTGTCCTCTTATTTTTCAGTTCAGGGGTCAATTCTATTTCCCTTGCTTCAGGGATCAATTCCAATGATGGCAACATTTGATTTGTACTTGGTGAATCCTTGCCTAGTCCTTGACAATCAACTGAATTTGTGATCCCCTCATCTAAGCTCCCTATAGTAGGCTTCTCTTCAGGTTGTTCTAGGGAAGAGTCCATGCCTAGCCTAGGGGATTCTAGAAAGATAGAAGAGTTTGGCTCGACCTCCCCTACAAGTTGATTTTGATTTTGAGAGATAGCAATGATATGTTGAGAAGTTGATTCCTCTGCCAGGGGAGGAGCACAAATGGTTGGAGTTATTAATTCCTCTACCAGGGTAGGAGCTTGAAGGGTCAAAGTGACTGAATCTTCTATCATAGCAGGAGCAAGAATAGTATGAGTGATTGATTCCTCTACCAAGGTTGGAGCATGAAGAGTTGAAGTGACTAAGTCATCTACCAAAGTAGGAGCAGGAATGATTAGATTAATTGGTTCCTCTGCCAGGGCAAGAGCATGAATGACAGGAGTGACTAGCTCCTCTGCTAAGACAGGAGCAATAGAAGAAACAAGGGCCTTAACCAACTTAGGTTGAACCCTATTTTGAGGGGTTGATTGAATAGCCAAGGGTTGTTCAATTGGTGTCAACATAGAAGTCGGTTCATGCTAAGGAGCTATTAGTGAAATTGGTTGAGGGGCAAAGGCTTGTGTGGTTGGCCGAGGAGTTGTTGGTGAAGTAGATTGAGAAGCTAAAGGCAGGATGATTGGCCGAGGGGCCTTTGAAAATGTTGGTGGAGTTGAAGGTTGAGGAGCCAGTTTAGGTAATGAGGTATTGGCACAATTGACAAGAGGAGCTTGATTGTGCACAATTGATTGTGCCATTGACACGGGTTGCATGACCGGCTGAGATTTGGGCATGGGTGGCCTAATCAACTGGCGTCGAGGAGTTGGCTGATGATGATGATCTGGATGGGGTTGGGGAGGGCTCCAAGATTGGTGCATAGCATCAATGCTCCTCTCGGCCATGGGCCTTAATTCATTAGAATATTTCATTAATTCCATGTCTCCTTTTGCTTCCCCAATTATTGAATAGCCTAGCCCATATCGTTGCAAGAATTTGGCCTTGACAATTTCAAAATACCATATTTCTATTTCCCCTAGTGAAAAAAACCATTCTAGGGATGCACCATCCAATGATCACTTAAAAATAATAGCAAGAGCTCTTCAATCATTTAGCCATTGAAATGATTTGCTCAAGAAATCATTGACATGGGTGAAGGGATCACCTGAGCCATTGTAGCGATGGTAGGCTGGTGTTTGTGATGGAGGGATATATGGGACTGAGAAAGATGGAGTAGATATTTCAGGGATGGCCTTCGAGTCCAAACGGTGCCTTAGCTCTTCAAAGCGCTCATCCATTTGGTTGAGTTTGTCCATGAATGCTTGAGTGAGGTTGGGTTCCTGAGCCACCATTGCAAGGTATTTAGATGAATGGGTTGGAAGAGGTGGCTTCAAAGTAGGAACTAGCATAGAATTATATGAATGCCTCACAATGGGGTGAGTAGAGGCACGACAGGGTTGCCCAGGAGAGGAGATGATGAGGGGCCTGACTGTCGATTGGGGTGGTGAGGGGGCTTGATTTCTCTCGACCGGATCTTGTTTGGCGGGCATCTTGCCTTTTGTTAAATATTGCACAAGTGAAAAGGATTCAGGATCTAAATGGAGGGATAGACCTTGGAGGATTTGTTCCACACTAAGTGAAGCAGATGGATGAGTAGGATTTTAAACTTCAGGTTCTCTGACGACATTGACATGGCCCTCTGGTTGGACCATGGGTTGTTGCAGCTCGTAGTGGCCCGCCTCGTACTCCTCTTCTTGTCCATAGTAGTCCGACATCCCGACATGTCTTCCGGACCTTACCATGAGAGTTCAGAGCCCCGCCAAAATATAATGTCCAAAGATTGGAAGATCAGATTGACATTAGTTCGTCATCCGGGAACTCCGACCGAACTGGGTCAAAGACGGGTATGGGATGATGGGTAAGGTGTTCAGCAATAGTATAGCCCTTGATTGCCTTCTATTGGACATAAGTGATCTCAAATTGGGATAAGAAACTCTGCCATCGCCCTAACCGATCAGTCAAGACTGTCTTCTCTAACAAGAACTTGATAGGATTGATACGAGCAATGAGCTTGACTTGGTGAGCAAAAAAATAGTGTTTTAGTTTATGAACCACCCAAACAAGAGCAGCACAGGTCTTTTCTACCACAGTGTACTTCAGCTCAAAAGCATCAAACATCTTGGACAAATAATAAGTAGCTCATTCTTTCCCTTCTTCATCAACTTGTGCAAGGACTGCCCCAAGAGATTTCTCAAGAACCGAAATGTAAAGGACCAAAGGTTTGTTGGGAATTGGTGGTCTAAGTACAGGGGGACTTGCCAGGTATGTTTTCAACCCATCAAACGCCTCCTGGCACTTCGAATCCCATTTAAACTTGGCCCCTGCCTTGGTTAACTCATAGAAAGGTTTACACCTTTGGGAATGTTGTGAGATAAACCGGTCGACAAATTGTAGCCTCCCAATCAATCCTCGAAGCTCTTTCATATTCTTCGGAGGAGGCATACCAATAATTGCCTTGGCCTTGTTTGGGTCAATCTCTATGCCCCTTTTGCTTACTATGAACACTAGTAGTTTTCCTGATGAAACTCCAAATGTGCACTTCTTAGGGTACATTTTTAGCTTGTATTCTCTAGCTCGTTGCAAAACTTTTCTTAGCACTTCAGAATGATCTTCCCGACTCTTGGACTTGATAACCAAATCATCCACATACACCTCTACAAGGGTGTGCATCATGTCATGAAAGATAGCCATCATAGCCCTCTGATATGTAGCACCAGCATTCTTTAACCCAAAGGGCATGACAACATAGCAATATGTTCCCCAAGGTGTAGTGAACGAGGTCTTATCTTGGTCCTCCTTAGCTAACCGGATCTGATTGTATCCAGAATAGCCATCCATGAATAAAAGCATTTCAAATCCAGCTGTGTTATCAACCAAAACATCGATATGAGGTAAAGGAAAATTATCCTTAGGACACGCTCGGTTCAAGTCCCTGAAGTCTATGCAAATCCGAACCCGTCCATCCTACTTCATAACAGGGACTATGTTAGCCACCCATTGCGGATATAGGATGACCTTAATGAATTTTTCTTGGTGTAATTTGTCGACCTCTTCTTTCATTTTGAGTGCAATATCAGGGTGGAACCTCCTGAGTTTTTGTTTAACTGGGGTAGTTCCAGGTTTCAAGGTTAATCTATGTTCAACCAATGAATTATCTAATCCTGGCATGTCTTCATATGTCCATGCGAACGTGTCCTTATATTCTTCCAAAACTTTGATCAAACGTTGTTCTTCTAAGTGAGTGAGGTTTGCACTGATGAGGATAGTTTTAGGATCTTCCAGGGTTCCTAAATTCAATTCCTTGGTTGGTTCATTCTTTGTGGCTGATGGTTCCTCAAATCTTCTAAGTCCAGATGCATACGCATCGGCCAAGTCCTCAATTTCATCCTCGGATTCAGGGTCCTTCTCTGATACCACCTCATATACTCCCAAAGTATGATCTATGTTATGCTCATCCTCATATCGGATTTCATCTAGCTGGATGGTATTCTCTAGAAAGTTTGGCAGCCTTGCACACTCTACACATTTCTATGCCAATTGTTGTATATACCTATTTGGAACTCGTTTACCTCTGACTTTCCTATTTCCTAACCTAACCTAACCTACTGAAGATAAAGCTGGAAAGGTGGTATTTACAATGGAGGGAGGATTGAGTAAATCGATCAATGATTCAGAAAAGAGGGAGCCCTGATTGGGAGCGCCCTCTGGGATGAGAAGAGATGTCTCCTCAATGGAAATGTGAGTTTCAGAGAAGAATGAGTCAGCATGACTTGGGATTTGATAGGAGATGACTGAATTAATAGAAAGAAAAACTTAAGGATAAAGGGGAAAAAGGGGCTCGTGGGCCCAATGGTAACAGAAAGTGGACACATGGGTCCAAAACTGATGAAAAAAGTAAATGGGTACGTGGACCCGATCTTAGAAATGGATGGGCATGTGAGCTCATGTTGGTAAGAACCCTCAGTTCTGAAGTTGATGAGGGAAGTAGATGGCAAAGCTGGCACAGTAAGAGTGGAAGGTTGAAGAGGGCACATGGGCCCAAAGTGGGTAAGTGGGCTCTGAAGCCCATCCAAAAGATCTGGAAACAATGGTACGAGGTTCAAACATGGGATTGTTATATTTGGGCCTCGCGGAATGGTTCTGACTTGGGTGGTATGCTCAACCAGATGATCCAAGATTGGTCTGCCCTCGAGTGGTTCCTGGTGCTCTTCCCCACTTGAGAACAGACGAGGCAAAGATAAGCATAGGTCTTCCAAGTCTTCTTCTTCATCTGGAGCCTTCCTTCTTTTGACAACTGTAACGAAACTCTTGTCATCTTCAGCCATCATCATTGTCTCCTCTTTGATAAAGAATGCATGGAGACCCATGGCATATCCTGGGTGGAAGATCCTTCTTGGGATGGAATCCTCTTCGTATCCCAACCCCTACCTGCGTGGCCTTTTCATAGTTTGAATCGACTGAGTGATCCCTTGAAGATCCTTGCCTAAACCTTTTCCAGGTTGATAGCCTAGTTTCATCATCATCCGCCATCCCACTGTGTCGGGTAGAGAGGCGGTCATGCATCAGACTTCTGGTAATTCTCTCACCGAGATCTGGGGCTGTATTGACAGTCCTAAGGGTGATGTAAAAGTAGCGTCATTCATCTCATCCCTTACAGGCATGCTAGTCACCTTGACCACTTGTCCTTTAAAGGGAAACTTTATGCACTGGTGGTTTGTTGAAGCCACGGCTCCTATTGCCTCCAAGTATGGCCTCCCAAGTATAGCCCTAAAAGTTGGATCCAATTCTAGAACCTGAAAATCTGTTGTGACTGTACATGGTCCAAGTTTAACTTCTAGAGTGACCACCCCATGTGCAGACTTCTTGGAGTTGTCATAGGCCGTCACCATGGCACAAGATGGCTTAATTTCTTGGTTAGAAATACCACACAACTGCAAAGTTTCTGGCGGCATAACGTTGATAGAAGCTCCAGTGTCAACCAAACATGATTTTACTTTGACATTACAGATGATAACAGCCACATGCAAAGCATATCTCCTGACCTCTGGATCTGCTAATTCTTCCTGAGAGAAAGTGAGTGTTGGGTGCTCACTTCTAGGGGCTAACACTGTAGTGATCTTCTCAGGTGGGAGATCTTGACTCACCATGACCCTTTGCAAGTACTGCTGTAGAATCTCCTGGTGCACCTTTGATCTTTTGATCAACTCAAGTATGGAAATACGGGCTGGTGTCTTATCTAAATGCTTCAACAAATCATAGGCTGTGCCTGGCAATGGTTCTTCCACTTGCTCCTCCTCCACTGGATCCTGCGGTTGAGTACCGGCTTGGGGAAAGAGCCACTGGAACATCCTCCCACTCTGAAGCGCTGGGGCTATCTGGCGGTCGGGTAGAGGTAATGGGTTAACTGGGGTGGACTGTGGTGGAACAGGTGGTGTAGGTGCAGGTATGGTAGGCGATGGGATTGGTGGTTCGGGGATGACTGGATTAGTGGGTAGAGGGTAGGATTTGGAGGTGGTAGTGATGGTGATACTGGTGGCCTGATAAGAAGAGGCGCCGGGGTGTAGGAGTGGCTGATGAAAGTGTTGGTAATGTGGTAGGTTGTGGGGTTGGTGGTATGATAGGTTGAGGTTTTGTTGTGACAGAGCTCATAGGCTGGGGGTTCAGGTTTGGTGGTGATTGTGGTGGTCGGATGAGCAAGGGCCGGTGTGTAGTAATGGTTGAAGGAGGTGTAGTTAAAAAGGGGGCTGGCCTAATGATGGGTCAGCGAGAAGAAGTTGAGCTTTGTGGTAGTTGTGGAGTAGAAGGTGCACAAATTATTTGTGTAGGAGGGTTCCTAGTAGGAGGCCTAGCCGGGTTGACAGGCATGGTTGTATCGTGGCTTTCTAGTTGCCAACCTTGAGCACGGCTGGCATCTCCCTGGACATTGGAGTGTACTAGACAAATTCCTGGGTTTGGATGTGCTGGTGCCAGTGCTGGAGTGGGAGCATGTAATGGGAGCGGATTATGGACAATCCCCAAGCCAGGTTGTTGTTGAGGTTGAGCCGGTGGACACTACTACTGCTGCTGCTGCCTAGCCTTCATAGCTTGTATGCATTCCCCCATTTGAGCTCAATCAATGCTGCCTTGGTCATTTAGATTGTGGATGTAATCCTTGAATTAAAAACACACTTCTACGGTGTGACCAGGACACCGGTGGTAAGCACAGTATCGGGACATATCCACATTTGTTGTCCAAACCTCTCTTTCCTTCGGCAATTCCAACTGTTTCTCTGCCATGAGTACATTGAAGATGTCGGTCAAGGAGTAACGGAGTTTTTGGTAGTTCTCTCTCCTAGGACCTCCCCTTCGTGGTGCCTGATTGGGTGGTGGCGGTGCCCTATTGTAGGTAGGTTGACGAGGTTACTGGGGTTGTGCTACTGGTTGAGGGGGTTGTTGTGGTTGTCGTGGTTGTGGTGGCCTAACCTGTTGTTGAGGGGGGTAATAGAAAAGGTTTTGTGGTGGATTTCTGAACTGGTTTTGACGGTTCCCTCCCTGGTTCCCCACAATATTTATAGCTTCGTTGTTGACCACTCCCTCGGTTGTAGGCCCAACTGGTGCAGAGGGGGTTTTCCTGAAGTTTCTAGGTTTAGGATCAAAAGGGTTTATCATTGTGGCATCTTTGAAGTGGGCTTGCAAATATCGGGCACTGTCATAGAGTTCATTCATAGTGGTAGGACGGTGCATGATCAATACATTTCTCAAGGCTGGTGTAGTGTTGCCGATAAGCATCTTTACTTGTTCCCCTTCGGAAATCACATCTGTCAATTTCTCTGCCATTCCCCTCCAGCGATCAGCAAACTTTATAAAGTCCACCTCGTGCTTCATCTTTTCAGCAATCAAATCGGTGATGGAGCATGATCGTGCCACCCGGTCTCTGTATCCTTGCAAAAATTTGGTCTTAACGATATCGAAGTCTCCTGCCTCAAAGGAGTCGAGCGAGTAGAACCATTCCAATGCAGACCCTTCTAGTGATCGACGAAATAAGAAAGCAAGAACCCTACGATCATCTTTCCATAATGAGGATTCATAGAGAAAATCTTTAAGGTGGAGAAAAGGATTGTCAGTACCATTGTAGCGGCGATAAATTGGTAGCTCAGAAGGTGGCAGGTGGAGAACTGGCAGAGAAGGAATAGAGATCTCAGGAACTAACTTGGAGTCCAGGCGTCATCTCAGCTCTTCATAGCGTTCATTCATCTCGGTGAGTTGATCCATGATTGCCTGGGTGAGAGTAGGTTCTTAGTTTACTGGTGGGGGTATGTTGTTAGAGACACGATTTTTGAATTGAGGAGCATGACTTGGCAAATTTACTGAAGATTGTCCCATGACTTGGTGGGTCAGGGGAGCAACATGGTTAAAATAGGGTGGCTGAACAAATGATGGTTGGACCACAGATGGTTGAACTACAGTTGGTTGAACTACAGATGGTTGAACTATAGATGGTTGTGTTAGTGATGGTTGAATCATAGATTGTTGAACAATAGGTGGGTGAACAAAGGGTGATTGAATGAGTGGTGGTCGAACCATAGGACAAGGAGATGAGGCAATTTGGTTGGCTTCAGCCTGATCTGAGGCAATTTTGCCCTTCACCATGGATTGTATGCTGGCGTAGGTTTCTGGGTCAGTATAGAGAGACAACTCCCTAAAGAGTTGTTCAACATCACGGGGAGCAGATGGTTGAGGGACCTCTTGCGCTTCTGACTCAAACAATGGATTAACAAGACCATCTGACGGAATTGGTTGGTGACTCATCTCATGCTCTCGATGTTCAGCTTATTCCGCCATTCCAACGTGCCTTCCAGACCTTAGTTGCATTGAACTTCAAAGAGAAAGTAAAACAAACAAGTTGACAAAGCAAACAAAGAACTTTTTCTGGTTTTTTTTAGTATCTTGCAAAAAAAAGTTAGGGGTTTGAATCTTTGTTTGACAAGAAAGTGATGCAAAGACTTGAAAACAAAATTACGCAATGATTTTGATTAAACCTTAGGTTTATGAATTTTGTTAAGAATTGTTCTCTCAACAAATGGGTTAGGATCCTAACTCCAATCTCCAATGACCTAGGTTTCACACAATCTCACCACGCGTAGGTAACATAGGATGCTTCGGGATTTGGGGAGTGGTACAACCAACCCGATCGTGAAGAGGAATACTCCATGTATGAGGAATTACGGAGGCCTTGAAGAAAACCAACCAAGTCAACTAGGAAGGAATATCCCATAAGAGAGGTCAGAATCCACCAAGAGGGTGTTTTGGATGGGAGGGATAAATGGGAGAGTGAGCTCCCGCCTCAAAAAAAGTGTAAAAGAAAGAGTTAGAGAGAAGGAGTATAGAATGCAATCAAGTAAAAAAGCAAGTAATAAACAAAACATGAACTTAAATAAAAAAGCATTGACACAAGATAAGCAATTAGAAACTAGACAAGCAACTAGAAACTAGAATCCAGACCTTGTTTCATATGTGAGCCAAATGGAGATAGTGAAAAGGTGATGGAAAGAAGAGGGTTCAAATCTGATAGCCAAGCAAAATGGTGGTCCACGTGGGGACCGATGTAAGGTGGATCACGTGGGAACTGGTTTTAGGTAAAAAAGGGGTGGTTCACGTGGGAACCGGTTTGAATGATCAAAAGAGGGCCACGTGGGGCCAATTAAAGGTGAATAAAGATATTATACAAGTTGGGATAGATCTGTAAAAAAAGGGCTTGGTTCACGTGGGAACCGAAGTAAAGAAAGAGATTGGTTCACGTGGGAACCGGTTTAAAAGGAAAAGGGCGGTTCACGTGGGAACCGGTTTAAATAAAATGACAGAAATTAAATGGCATACTTGGCACTTCATATCTGATGAAAGATGGGTGAAATCAGAAATTTTGAGATGGCATGAAGTTAAGAAAGGTGGAAGGAAGGAAAGGCTCACGTGGGAACCGGTCTAGAACTAGAACTAGTTGCAAACAAAACACTAAGCACCCACGGTTGAAAACATTGCTTGTCCCACCGTGGTCACCACAAAGCTGTCGACTCTGAAAATTTGATGGGGCCTCTTCCCTTTTAGGGAAGTCCGTGAATCCAGATCGTCACCTCAAGAGAGGATGAGAAATAAAGAAAGAAAACATGGAAAGCAACTCTCACCTCGGTCCCACACTCACATTGATCCCCAAACTTTCATCCCTTGGCGTCGCTCAATCACCAAAGAGACATTTCAGGTCATGTGGGAGGAGGGTGAGAAGAAATAAATTAAGACATGTGGTCGCCAGGAACCGCGGGTTCCGATTTATGAAATAAAATTGACCACGTGTACCTTAGCGTGAAGAGTGTGAGTCAAAGCTTCTCCTTCTTCGGCCAGCCGATGAAGAAGAGTCCTCAACGCATGGGTGCTTGATTTTATATGCAACTAGACAAAAAAATAAGTGAAAAATACAATTATAACTAGACAAAGTGGAGTATATGTAAGGAAAATGACATGAAACACACAATTGACTAGAAACTGACCAGATTTGGGTTATCTCTAACCCCTCTTTTTGTATTTTCGGATAAATAGACTAAAAAATATGAAATAAATGTAAAAAAATTATAGGAGGATGGAGAATCACTAAATAAAGAGATAGGAATAAAAACAGAAAGATTCTGAGTTGAATAGAGAGAGATATGGCCAAATCTGGGTTGTCGAAAAAGCCGAGCAGCAGTCCAGGATCTGCCAGGCGCGACTTTTCTTCTGCACTAGTCACGACCAGCCCTGACCTCAGAATAAAGTGATTTAAATTTAAAAATGAATAAGACTTGGAGAGGAAGAACTTTGATGAAGAGAGCTTGGGCATCAGACGTCCACACGCTGCTGTAGAGGCTGAAGAAGAAAGACCTGGAAGATCACCTGCAGACTAGCCTTCCTCTCTCTTGAACCGACTTCTTTCTCTCTAAAAACTTTAAATTCTCTCTCTAAAAATCACAAAATAAATGCAGGAGGGAGGTTGGACGTCTTGAGATGCCTGGGGGGTCGTGCTCATGCCTCTGGAACGACTAGAATTAGAGTTAATTTATAGGAGAATGGACGAGCTCATCAACACTAGAAAATAGGGCACCTTGCGCCCTACCCCAGGGCGCATGCGCCCCACTGAGGGGCGCATGTGCCTCCCAGTGGGGGTGCATGGCACATTTTCTGAAATATTTGGTCTTATCCGCTCGATCTGTTCAACGGTAGAGTCCCGGTGAAAAACTGGTTCCCTCGTGCCTCAAGGGTAGGGCGCATGTGCCCTCAAGTGAGGGCACGAGGTCATGTGCCTCAATGGTAGGGTGCATGGGCACGTGCCCTGGGTTCCGGGCGCATGTGACTAGGGACCCGGGCGCATGGGACTGTTTTTGCGCGTCCTTCTTCTAGAAGCCATCACGAACACTCCCGTACTCGGAATTCGACGCTATTTGTTGCGTTGGAAAGATAACAGACCGAAGAAGCTTTATATAGCATTGGATCAGCCATCATACCCTCCAAAACTTCAGAATTTTGTCCGGAAGTTAGGGCAGTGAGCAGAAGATCCGATACAGGTCAAAATGACTCTGACGGCAAATCGGAAAGGCACAGTATGCAACAAAACTTGTCCGGAGTGTGAATCTAACCATAACCTTTAATGCATGATAATTATGCATTGGTCATTCATCCAATTTCCATGTTTACATGATTTACGTGTGTCTTTCGCTCGAAAATTATGGCTTTTTGCGGAAAACTTCGGAAAACATCCGATTTCGTTCGGCAAAGCTCCAAATCAACTTTAAAAGACCCGGCATTATTATAAGGTCAATCATACATGTTACCCTATAAAAACATGAGTTTTATGCTTTGAATTAGGCGAATTTGGCGTGTCTACACACAGGAGATGAAGATCCAATCTGGTTCGTCGATCCAAATGCTCTCGATTTGACGACTATAATTAATTTCGACTGAAAATTAATCAAACACACCATGAATTAATCCAGAAAATTTTGGAATAAGCTCTAATAAATATTGATCTTGTGAACCATCAAGATGTGTGGTCATGATGTCCTAAGTTGCATCAGATCTTTTGATTTTGCTGATTTCCCCGATCAGTGTGATCTCGATCGTTGATAATGTCGTAAACAATAATTGAGTGCAATTAAATTCTCCCATTGGCCAAACTTTAATTCAAATGCATTAATATTTCTTAGACTAAGGTAATGGACTACAAAATTAAAAATTTTAGCTTGTAGGCTGATCTAAAAATTATCTGGACTATCATGCCGCTGGTGTGATTTAATACGAACTTTACCTAGATTTGATGTATCTTGAATAACATTCCAATCGGTGGTTAGATTTTCAATCCATTTTGAGCATTGTTCAGATCTATATGATACTAACAATATGGTGAAGTTGGATATCTTTGATAGAGTCCCAGCTTGTCCCGACGTGTTAGGGGCAAAATGGTCATTTCAACCTTCTGATGTCCATTTTCTATGTTTTCAACACCGTTGCAAAGCTCTCGACTAGGACTACGCAAAGAGCTTGTTATCTTGGTCATTTGGAGCCAATCAATCCATGTTGAGGCATTTCCAAAGATTTTTTTATATTATATGGTCTCTATTTTATCGAATCTTGGTCAAATTTTTGGACCAACTTCGGCATTGCACAAATTTGTGTAGAGCAAGTTGAATGCAAATTTTTGGCACTAAAAAAAGCCTCCCGTAGGTGGTGTCTTGGAGATGGGAGTCAAGGAGGGACCACCTGTGTAGGTTGGTGTTCGGCCTTTGTTTCGCTCTGTCCCTGGCGATCAATGCACTGCCTTTGCTATATAAACTTCTTCATGATTGATAAGGGCTTGGGCCCTTGTACATGATCAGTCTTGGCTTTCTTTATTTGGTTTTATGTCTCCCATTTTATAGGATTTATTATTTTTTCTCAACACATCAGATGATCTCAATTCTCTAAATGAGCCACTCTTTTTGTTGTTTTCTTTTTCTTTTGTTGTTGCTATTTTTTACTGATTCGACTATCTCTAGTGAGATTTTAACCAGAACTAGCACCCTTGATATTTTGCCTACATGCCTCCAAAGTTTCATGTAGTGGGGTCACATGATTTTTCCTAGAGTGCCCTTTCATGTTTTCACTATAGCTAGGCTTCCTTTTAATAACCTTTTTGTTGACAAATCAATTTTGGGAGATCATCCTAGCATGGCATGCATCTCTGCTTTCAATTCCTTTTTAATTTTTTTTTTGTTCTTGTGGTGAATTGGGTTATCCTTGCCAAGTTTGAATTTCAACTCATATGACAAGGGAAGTAGAAGTGGTGGTCTTTACCGAGTTTGAGTTTCAACTCGTATGGCAAGAAAATGTTGTGATGTGTCATCCTTGCCAAGTTGGTATTTCATCTCATATGACAAGTGAATGGAATTGTGTGGTCCTTGCTGAGTTTGAGTAGTTTCAACACATGACAAGAGAATGTAGAATGGTGTGCTTGCTGAGTTTGTCTGCCAACTTGTATAATAGGAGAATGGAATAATATTCTTGTTGAGTTTGACTTTCAACTCATATAATAAGAGAATGAAATGGGGTTTTCCTTGCCAAGTTTGGGTTTTGACTCACAAAACAATGGAATGGAATGGGGGTTGTCATGTTTTCATACACACTAATTTAGACTTATTTGGAGCTTAAAACTCTTATTCCAATGGCAACCTCCCTTTTGGACCATCAAAATCAAGTTGAACCACCCTTTTGGATGAGCCGACGAGCTTACTAAAAATTTGAGGATGAGTTACTAATCCTTGGTTGAATATGTATTTGCCAAGTAAGGACCACTGTGTCATGTCCTTTTATCCAGTCATTGTACATTTTTTGCTTATCGTTAGGGTTTCTTGGTTGCCATCAGGTCATCTTGGTCAGTACTGAGGGGCCCAGGGTGCACCAGATCTGTCCCATTGTTTGATGACCAATCAGTTGGCATGGAAACCCTATAGGCTTCTATAGGCCACTTGGTCATTAATTTTGATCTTTCTAGATATTTTCAAGTTTTTTAGGTTCCTCCCGTCATTTTTGGTCATCGACTCGAGTCATACGGGTTGCCACCAGTTTTTTCAATCATTCTGAGTTCTTTGGGTCATCCTCAACTCTTTCGAGCATCTCTCTAAGTTTTTCAAGTTCCTCTCATCATTTTCGATCATCAACCCTAGTTGTGCGGGTTGCCGCCAACCTTTTCAATTATTCTGAGTTCTTTAGGTCATCATTGCCTCTTTCGAGCACCTTTCCAAGTTTTCTAAATTCCTTCCAACATTTCTAGCCATCAATCCGAGTTGCTTAGGTTACCACCAACCTTTTGCATCATTCTGAGATTTTCTAAGTTTTCTTTAGCTTTTCTGAGTTTTGGATCACCGCTCTGGCCTTCGGCACTTAGTGGATAAACCAGAAGTTGTAGTCTCATTTAGAAGTCTTAGGATGTGTACTAGCTATTACTAATTTAGGAAGCTACATTTGTGAGTCCTCTTTCAAATACAACAAATGGGAGTCAAAACGAATGTCCCATTTGCAAGTTATGCCTCACAAATCAGGTGTGCACAAGTGAGAGAATTGAATGCACCCCTGAACTAGGAGTGCATTCTACGTGCCCTCAGTCAAAGGGCACGACCTGCACGCCCTTGACCCAAGGGCACATCTAGTTCTAGAAACCCAATTTACTGCCACATTTTCCAACTTTCCAAACCCATTTTGGAAGGTTCCCTCCTCGAGTCAGGGACACGTCCATTTTAGAAATTCACAATGTGCCCTCATAGTGAGGGCACACCCTCGAGCTGAAGGTGCAGCAACTGGTCTACATCTCTCATAAATTTAGGCCTTTGGATATGATCCAGGGTTACCCTTATTATTCTCCATTCACTCTATGGCCGTCCTAACCTCCCCAAGTCATCCTCTCTTCGTCCTGGTACCTAGAAATTATCCTAAAATGAAAGAAAAGTCGATAAATGCTCTGTCATGCCATTTTGCTAATCATTGGTTTCCACAGATTTCCCAGAGCATTTTTGGCCAAGCCTCTTTCAAAATAAGTGTTCCATGTCAAGTTACTTTTTGTCTTCAACAAACGGGGAAAAATTAAGACATCTCCTCAGCTCTTGGTGGCTTCTGTACCAATGCTACACAGACGGATCCAAAGTCCACCCTTCTCTTCTATTGTCTTTAATTCAATTTTTATACATTTCTTGGTGAATTCAGCCTATATCATCTTCATACAAACTGTTCTACGGTAAGTTATCTTTCATTCCCAACAAGAATCATTCAATTTTGACAAATGTGCCCATAGCATATCCTACACTGACATCACACCAGTGGTTCCCATATTTTCATTTTTTAGAATCAGAATTTTAGGTAAATTCAGACTTTTTATTAAAAGATACAAGGAATGTTCTTTGCATTTTAAATTACCCTAAATGAGTCTTCTTTATTTTGAAACAAACGGTAGTTCATTCTGACTTTCATATTGTCTATGGTGATTGTTTTACAAAGGTCATGCTGCCAGGTTGTGCGCCAGATTTTGCTTTTCTCAGCATACCTTCTAATTTAAAATCTTTTACAGGATTCTATGGACGTCTACTGAAGAAGTCTTAAACACAAATATTCTTTCACTTTGAGTTCTCTTTTCATTTCAACAAATGGCACTCAATTCTGACATCAGGTCTATCCATGGAGGGCTCTAGACTGGAGTCACACTAGACAGAGTTTAATGCACCTCCAATCCAAGGGCGTGCCCACCATGCCCTCAACCCCAGGGCACGGCCTTCGCACCCCGCCTGTGTGTAGGCCGACCATATTAGTCATTTTTTACCCATTTTAGCTTTGATTTGAGCCGTTCAAGTTTCTACTTTTTTCTCAATCACCAGTATCATTTATACATCATTTTTATTTAGTTTTACATCATCTCATATATCATAAAAAACCAAAAACAGTGCTTAGGGCTAACGCCGAAACCGGTGAGTTTGTTTCCAACTGCCACTTTTTATGCCACTTTATTTATAGTTACTACACTTCACTCAGTTCTAATACTTCTTTTACTTGTATTCTTATCTTCTTGTATTCTAGTTGCACAAGTACATAAAGCTTGCATCGATTAAGGACTCTTCTTCATCAGTTGACTGAAAAAGGAGAAGGTTGAGCATACACACTCATTTCCCACACTAAGGTACACATGGTCATCCTTTACTTAATCCACAATTCATTCAATTTAAATCAGAGCCCATGTTTCATGGTGACCACTCTTTTTCATCTCTACTTCTACTTCTTCTCCTCATCTATTTAATATTCCTCTTAGTTTATTTCTCTTATTTTCCTCCTACACGACTCGAGTCATCTCTCTGGTGCTTGAGTGACATCAAGGGATGAAAGGTCAGGAATCAATATGAGTATGTAACTGAGGTGAGATTATATTTCTTTTTCATTCACCCTTCCGAGGTGCCAATTCGGGACACATTTTTGGAGTCAACAGCTTCTTGGTGACCATGGTAGGACAACCATTGTGCTTAACCGTGCTTGCTTGATGTTCTAGTTCAACTACTCTCTTTTCAAATCGGTTCCCGAGAGAACCACCTTTTAGTTGCTAGCTACTAGTTGTTTGGTTTGTTGCATGATTGCTTGCCTTGCTTGCATTCTCATTCACATATTTGATTTTCTTAATTGGTTGCTTTCATTTCATGTTTCCATAAATTGATTGCTCCTCCTCCTCTTTCTTGTCATTTTCTTTTTGCATTAGATTTGCATTGGGTACTAGACTTGTTCTAATCCATAGGGCATTCGAGGTGGGGGCTCTCTCCTAACATACCTTCACCCTCCAAACACCTTCTTAGTGGATTTCAATCTTTCTTTTGGAATATTTCTTCTTAGTTAACTTGGTTTGTTTTCATCAAGGCCTTTGTATGTCCCCATCTGTGGACTATTTCTCTTCTCACGATCGGGCAGGTTGTACCATTTATCCCAAAACCTAAAGAACCCAAGTACCCATTCTTGATGAGTTTGTAAGAACCTTAGGTCTTTGGAGATTGGAGCAATAGGAATCAAACCCATTGGAGTTGAGTGAACAAATTGCTCATAATTCACCTAATCTAGGGTTCAAAAAATTTTGTTGCATAATCATTCAAGAGTCATTGCACAACTTGTCTATCAACAACAATTGAAAACAACAAAGACCTTCAAAACTCAAAAATAACAAAAGTCTATCCAATTTTGGGTTCAACATGTTTGTCAAATCAAAATTTAAAAGAACTCAAATTTTCAAAAAACCAAAGTAACAAAAAGATTTTTTTTTATTTTGTGTTGAACTTGCTTGTCATTAAAAAGTTAAAATAACAAAAATTTGGAAAATACCTAAAAACCACAAAAAATACACTTGTTCTTTTCATTTACTCTTTGGAAAAGTTTGACAGGATGCCTGTGATGCTAGGGTCTGGAAGACACATCGAGGTGTCAGACTACTTTGAGTAATAAGAGTACAAGGCAGGTCTTTACGAGCTCCAACAACAATCTATGGTACAACTAGAGGGCCATGTCAATGCCATTCTGGAACCTGAAATGCAAGGGGCTGCCCATTAGTCCGCTCTATGCAGTGCGAAGCAACTCTTTAAGGAACTATCTTTTCACATTGATCCCAAGACTTTGTCAATCATACACTCTCTAGTGAAGGGCAAGATGCCTAATAATCAAGGTCCAGCCAAAGACAACTGAGCTGCCTCACCTACCCAATCGGCAATTTGGCCTCTTTTCATAACCCCACTCGGTCAATCCTGCCACATTACTTTACCTACTCACTCTATTGTGGGTCATTCATCAGATTGCATGCTAGTTCATACTCCCAACCCATCACATCCAGTCCAATCATCTCATTATCTTGCAAATCACATGTCAGCACCTATGGCCTAAGAACTCTTACTCAAGCATGCATTGATAAGCTCAACTGAATGAATGAGCATTATGAGAAATTGAGGCACCAGTTAGATTCGAAAACTACCCTACAGGTCTCTATCCCTTCTTTCTCGGATCTTCATCTTTTCCCTGCCAAGATGCTAGTCTCCTAGTTTTACAATGGCACTGGTAACCCATTCATTCATATAAAGAATTTTATTTATGATTTATCTTCTTCGAAGAATGACGACAAAGCCCTCACATTTCTCTTTAGACACTCCATGGAAGGGTCGGCCTTGGAGTGGTTCTACTTGCTCGACTCCACATAGGCGAGCAACTTCAAGATTGTCAAAGTTAAGTGACCTAATTGCCAAGAAGATGAGGGGAGACAAGGATTTTATGCAGTATGATGATAGATGGAGATCAATAGCCAATAAGATTAGAGATACAATTTCAAAGCTAGAGCAAGTCAAGATGATTATTGCCAATGCCACACCGGCTCTGAGAAATGCTTTGGTCTTGTATTATCCTAAAACCATGCATGAATTATATGACAGGCATGGTACATTAAAGCCCAACTCAAGGATATGTTGATCATGAATCCAGCATATAGAGCTAAGGATGTTAGTGTTGTAGGAAACCATCAGTATAGACATAGGAATCCTCAACCACATAGGGTTGCCCCTTAACAAATTAATCATTTACAAACTCATATTCCTCATCCCATCACACAGCCCATGGCTCCTCAACTAGTTGAAAAACTTGTGACCCCTCAACAAATTCCACAACCGGTTGTACATAATGATGTTTGTCCAATCACTTGTACACCTATTCCAATACTAGAACCGTTTCCTCTTGCCTGTCATCATGTCACTTCAATATCAATGATACTATAGACCAAACCTGAATGTGATCAGTCCATAGTGGAATCCCAAATTCAATTGATGAGGACACTCCCATGTCTAATTTTCAACTAACCTCTCATATTTCTTAGGAATCCCCTAAACAAGACACACTCTTTGTCCTCAAACAACCGTAGGAATAGCCCAGCTAGGCAACCCTAAGTTGTAGGTTATAGAAAATCATAATGAAGGGTCAGACAAAGATTTACAAGAAGTAGCTCAACTGGGGCAATCATTAGAATTGATCCCTGAAGATGGTAGAATTGACCCCTACACGAAAAAATAGAGAGATCGAATCGGTCAATGAAATGGGAAATAGATCATTGCCTCAAGGCCTCCATGATCAAGGGCCATAATTGACTCTTTAATCTTTAGAAGAATTAGGATCATTTCAAAGCATGCAGACTAAAAATCAAGCGAGGATCAGTCATTGAAATCATTGAAATTAATCCCTAAAGTTGGTCAGATGGAATTGACCCTTGAACTAAAAATTAACGAGACTGAATTGATCGATGGAATGGGGAATGAATCTGCAAGCCTTTTAAAGGACATAGACCTTGGCAAAAGGATATTGGGACCTCCTCCGGCTAAGTAGACAAATTCTTCAAAATCAAATTTTGGGCCATGACCCTTACCCCATTCTCCTTGTAAGCATCAATCCAGCCCATGGGCCTATAATTAATCAATCTTAGGGCCACGACCCATATCTCATTCTCCTCATGATCAAATATTAGACCTATGGGCCCACAATTCATCAATCTTAGTGCCACGACTCTTTCTTTATTCTCCTCCCATTCAACGATCGGGCCTATGGGCCCACAATTCATCAATCCTAGGGTCATGACCCTTTCTTTGTTCTTGTTGCAATCATCGATTGGGCCCATGTGTAGACACGCAAAATTCACCTAATTCAGAGCATAAAACTCATGTTTTATATGGTAACATGTATTATTGACCTTAGAATGATTCTGGGTCTTTTAAAGTTGATTTGGAGCTTCGCCGAACGAAATCGGATGCTTTTTGAAGTTTTCTGCAAAAAGCCATAATTTCTGAGCGAAAGCCACACGTAAATCGTGTAAACATAGAAATTGGCTGAATGACCAATGCCTAATGATCATGCATTGAAGGATATGGTCACATTCACACCCCGGACAAGTTTTGTTGCATACCGTGCCTTTCCGGTTTGCCGTCGGAGTCATTTTGACCTGTATCAGATCTCTATTCACTGCCCTAACTTCCGGAAAAAATTCTAAAGTTTTGGAGAGTGTTATTTTTGATACAATGCTATATAAAGCTTCTTCGGCCTGTTATCTTTCCAACGCAACAAACGGCGTTGAATTCTGAGTTCGGGAGTGTTCGCAATGGCTTCCGGAAGAAGGACGCGCAAAAATAGTCCCATGCGCCCGGGTCCCTGGTCACATGCACCCAGGACCCAGGGCAAGTGCCCATGCGCCCTACCAGTGAGTCACGTGACCTTGTGCCCTCACTTGAGGGCACATGCGCCCTACCCTTGAGGCACGAGAGAACCAGTTTTTCACCGGGACTCTACCGCTGAACGGATCGACCGGATAAGGTCAATTTTTTTGGGAACAGTGCCATGCGCCCCCACTGGGAGGCACATGTGCGCCTCAGTGGGGCGCATGTGCCCTGGGGTAGGGCGCAAGGTGGCCTATTTTTTTAGTCTTGATCGCGCCGTTCGTTCTCCTATAAATTGACTCTGATTCTGGTCATTCCAAAGGCATGAGCACGACCCCCCAGGCTTCTCAAGATGTCCAACCTCTCTCATGCATTGATTTTATGATTTTTAGAGAGAGAATTTTGAGTTTTTAGAGAGATAAAAGTCGGTTCAAGAGAGAGGAAGGCTGTTCTGCAGGTGATCAGCCAGGTCTCTCTTCTTCGGTCTCTACAGCAGCGTGTGGATGTCTGCTGCCAGAGCTCTCTTCATCAAAGTTCTTCCTCCTCAAGTCTTCTTGAGTTTTAAATCAATGGAATTTGATTTCGAGGTTGGGGTTGGTCGTGACGAGCGCAGAAGCAAAGTTGCGCCTGGCAGATCCTGGACTGCTGCTCGGCTTTTTTGACAACCCAGATTTGGCTATATCTTTCTATATTCTTATCAGAATCTTGATGTTATTTTTCCTATCTCTTTGTTTCGTGATTCTCCATCCTCCCATTATTTTTTTATATTTTTTTGCATTAATTTTACTCTGTTAATCCAAAAATAGAAAAAGAGGGGTTAGAGATAACCCGAATCCGGTCAGTTTCTAGTCAGTTGTGTGTTTCATGTTATTCTCTTTACATATACTCCACTTTGTCTAGTTCTAATAGTCTTTTCACTTGTTTATTTGTCTAGTTGCATAGAAAATCAAGCACCCACGCGTTGAGGACTCTTCTTCATTGGCCGGCCGAAGAAGGAGAAGCTTTAACCTGCACTCTTCACGCTAAGGTACACACGGTCATTTTAATTCTATAAATCGGAACCCACGGTTCCTGGTGATCACATGTCTTAATTTTATTCTTCTCATACTCCTCCCACATGACCCGAACCGTCTCTTTGGTGATCGAGCGACGCCAAGGGATGAAAGTTCGGGGATCAATGTGAGTGTGGGACCGAGGTGAGAGTTGCTTTCCGTGCTTTATTCCTTTCTTTTCTCATCCCCTCTTGAGGTGACGATCTGGATTCACGGACTTCCCTAAAAAGGAGAAAAGGCCTCGTTGAATTTTCAGAGTCGACACCATGGACCCAGAATCTTTTAATCTTAGGGCCACGCCCCACATTTCATTTCATTCAATTTGGCTCTTATGCCCCTTTTCTACAATCATGTTCTATGCCCCTTTTCATCAATTGGACCCATGTGCCCCCTTCATTCAACCAGACCCACGTGTCCCCTTTATCCAACCAGGCCCATGCACTCCGTTCCCTTAACCAGGCCCGTGTTCCCCTTTTATCCAACTAGGCCCATGTGCCCCTTTTCCTCAATTGGGCCTGTGTGCCCCTTTTATCCAACCGGGCACATGTGCCCCTTTTATTCAATTGGGCCTACGTGCCCATGACTTCTCTCAACTCGACCCGCGTGCCCATAATTCCTCTCAATCAGGCCCTTGTGCCCCTAATTTTTTTAAATCGAGCCTGCATGGCCGTAATTCACCTCAACCAAGCTCACATGCCCACATTTCTCCACAACTAGGCCCATGTGCCCAAATTACTTCACAATAGGGCCTGAGCACCCAAACTACTTTGAAATTAGGTTCCCATGCCCACATTCCTTCAACAACGGGTTCTCACACCCATATCCTTCAATTGCGCCCGCGTGCCTATCACAAATCTCCTAGATTACAATCGTGCTCTCAATCACCTGAATCGGGTTCGCATAACCACTCCTTTTGTTAGGTCCCTCACATTAAACCATCAATTGGGCCCTCGAGCCCATCACCTTCAATCGGGCCCCTAGTCCCATCACCTTCAATTGGGCCCTCTTTCCCATTGACAACAACTGAGTCCTCTAGATCACATTCATCTCTTGGGCCAACATGCCCCTTTATTCCAACCATTCTCTGGCCTTCAAGCCCACTCTCAATTCCCTAGATCACCTTCAAGTCCTCTAGATAATACTCAGTTTAATTCTGAGTGGAATAATCTCAAATTCTAAAAGGGTTCATTTAAGCATAACAAAATTGCTCGGGTATCGTGAAAACCATGGATCATACTTTGGTAGAAAACCTGATTAAACGAAAAGGACAAAATAGACTTAAGCCATAGTGAGATTGAAAGATAATGGTGGGACTAACATAGAATGATGGGAAAGAAGAAACAATGTCATGACAATTGCCATGGTGGGATAAAATAAAAGACACGGTGGGATAAAAGAAGGGAAGGAATAAAACATGATGGAATAAAAGAAAGGAAAGAATAAAACATGAAGGGATAAAAGAAAGGATAGAATAAAACATGAAGGGATAAAATTGGTAATGATGAAGAATGAAAAGGAGATGGATGTGAAAACATAGAAAATTATGTAGAAAATAGTTGAAGATATAGATTGTCTATCAGAGGTCAAGACACCCGATTAGGAACCATCGTCCCTCCAATGTTCAATTTTGGCTTATCCGTGATTATGAAGAAATGACCATGCCGTCGTAGATTTTGTTGAAGGGGACCTCGGGCCCAGTCATTTTACATTAATACATATAATACGTATCAAATGGACCTAACATAACTAGGTGATAGATAGTAGGAGTGATGTGAAGTGCAAAATGGAGTGGTGGTGATGATGTGAGATTGATGAGAATATGGATGAAATATTCAGGCATGATTTATCAACTTGTATCACTGCCTAATTCATCAGTATCTTTGGTCCATCCTTGTCTTGCCTTCTGACGGAATACAGCACCACGATAATGTTCAGTTGGGTGGCGCTTCCTCTCTTTTCGCCACAAGGTTGGCATGACGTTCCTTGGGGAATACTGATCTCACCACCTCACCTGTTGGACTTAAAAGGTTGTCTAATAGCCCCTGAAAACACTTATCAAAGATGATTAAATTTTCATCATGACTCATCCCTTTACCTGTTTATCGTTTGCCTTGATTTTGAGTCAAAGGGAGGAGCCTTCTTAACAAGGTGGAATAAAATAAACGACTAAAATGAAATGGAGGTAAGGGTTAAGAGAAGTTACCTATGGTGGTGTGAATCCTATCCTTTCCTATATTGAAATGCTTGAAACACTTGATAAAAGAGGATTAGATCTTCACCATGACTCACCCCTTTGCCCATTATGGTCAACTTTGACTTAGGTCAAAGGGGAAGAGCCTTCTTAACAAGGTAATTAAAGTAAAAAATGGATATGCAATACGAGAATGGAAATATGCTTGACAGTTAAATAAACATGGATGCAACTAAGGTAATGATCATGACTAAGCATTTTTTTTTGGTTTGCTTAGAAATATTCAATTTTTTTTTATTTTCAAACATTTTTTTTAATTTTTTGAAATAAGCATTTTTTTGGATTTTTGAAATATACATTTTTTTGGATTTTTAAAATATTCATTTTTTGGGTTTTTGAAATACACATTTTTGTGGTCTTTTTTTGAATTATTATTATTTTTTGGTTTTGAAATATTCATTTTTTAGATTTTTTGAAGTATTCACTTTTTTGGATTTTTTAAATATTCACTTTTTTGTGTAGGAAAAATGCTGGTATTTGAGACAGTTCATCGATCTTTGGGGTTTGTCAAGACTCAAGTGGTAGATGCCACGTGCAAAATAAAGTTCCCTACCTAGAATCCTTCTAACCTTCTTCCTTTGATCGGCTTGGATTCCACCTAGATTCGGTCGGTTTACCCTACCCAAGGGGTTTAAGGAGGAAGAGTATAGAGGAAGTCCTTGATAGGGTTTGAAGATGTTAAGAGGGATTTCTCTACTCTCACTCAAATTACCCATTGGGGTTCGGCCTCTTTAGGTTTTTCCTATTTTTTTTGCTCTTTTCAATGTGGCACATATTTGGACAAGTTTTTTGACCCGTGGGGACATTGCCCATCTTTTAGTGCCTTTTGCCTTGACTATCATTTTGGGTACTCATTCAGACAGGTTGATCATTTTTCTTTTTTCTAACCTGAGGGGTTCATTGCCCATCTTTTGGCACCCTTTTGCACCCTCTGAGACGGCCTCCTACTAGGGTGGCGAGTGTTTTCGATACTACCCCTCTCTAATCTTCTCTCCCTATCTTGGACCGAGTAGAAGAGAATAGGGTAAGGGTACTCCTTCCGTTTCTAGATTTCTGCCTTGCCTTTCGCAAGTGTCAGGTTGTCTGGATTATAGGATCGGGAGGTGTTGTTTGTGTAGGATGGTACCTACCCTTGACTTCTCACGAACAACCTAGGATCAATGACTTGAGATTATACTAGTGGTTTCTCCATTTTTATGGAAAGTACTTTTTGAGGTAAACTCCATTCAAAGGATGATTCAATTTTTCTCCATCTGCATTAGTTAATTCATATGCATTACCTAGATACTTTTCAATGATTACAAAAGGCCCTTCCCAGTTAGGTTGCAACTTGGAGCGGGGACCCCCTGGCTTAACGAATATGCGTTTGACTACCATCTCACCGATCTTGAATTTTCTCTCGACCACCCTCTTTTGATAAAACCTTTTAAGTCTATTCTGATAAGTCTGGGCATGCTCGGCGGCGGCTAGCCTTCTTTCATCCAAGTGTTCAAGCTGTGCAAGGAGAGATTCTCGTCTCTCATCAACATGAATATCCCTGTCGAGCTAAACTCAGAGAGATGGAAGTAATACTTTATAGGGGACCACTTCTTCCATCCCATATGCCAAAGCATACGGGGTTTGTCCAGTGGGAGTCCTTACAGAAGTATGATAAGCCCATAGAGCATCTACAAGCTTATCAGGCCAATCGACAAATTTGCTAGACTTACAAGATTTTTTGATGATTTTGATTAAGGTTTTGTTGGTGGCTTCTGCTTGACCATTGCCTTGAGGATAGTATGGTGATGAATGATATAATGAAATGCGATACCTGTTGCAAGGATCACACAGATCTTGAGAGAGAAATTGTGGCCCATTATCGGTGACGATGTCGCTCGGGATCCCGAACCTTGCCATGATGTTGTGCTTGATGAAGGAGTAGACTATTGACGCTTTAATCTCTACGAATGCTTCCACTTCAGCCCACTTTGTGAAGTACTCCGTTGCCGTCAGAATGAATGATTTTGAGCGCATTTCGAAGTTGAGGTCACTCAAGGAGCCAATGATATCAAAAGTCCACATGGCGAAAGGCCATGGGGAATGAATTGGATGAAGGGAAGATGCGGGAGAATGAATCTTGTCAGCATGGAGTTGGCATGAATGACAATGCCGGACAAAGATGGAGCAGTCTTCTTCTAGAGTTGGCCAATAATACCCTTGTCGGATAATTTTCTTAGCAAGGGCTTGGGCATTCACATGACCACCACAAACTCCAGAATGTGCTTCCTTCAGCACCAACTCAGCTTCTTCTTCATCAAGACATCTGAGTAAGATTCCACTTAGGCTTCTCTTATAGAGCACTCCTCCTAGGATTGTATACCTCAGGGATACTCTTCTGATTGCCTTCTTTTCTTTGGTTGTTGATACAGGTGGGTATGACTGATCTTGGCAATACCTCTCAATATCGTCATACCAAGGTCTCTCACCTTCTTCTAATTCTTCCAACTCAATTAAGGAGATTTCTTCTTTATGTTCCAAGTATTCCTTTCTGTTGAACCTCTCCTTAACTTTCAGAAAACGTCCATCCTCAATTGCTGGAATTGTCCTCTTATAGATGTGGATAGTCCGCACCTGCCTGCCTAGCGGGACAAATAGAGATGAAGCTAGTGAAGCTAAGGCATCGGCGAGGATATTCTGAGAACGGGGGACATGGACAAATGTGAGTTTGAAGAATAGCTTGATGTAGCAGGTGGTGAGCTCCTGATAAGGTTTGAGGTTTGGATGGGAAGTTCGGTACTTGGATAGGACCTGACGTAGGATCAATTGACAATCACCTATCACCCTCAGTTCGGTGGCACCATGGAAATGAGCGGCCTCCAGCCCGGCCAGTAAGGCTTCATACTCAGCTATGTTGTTGGTTGCTGGAAAGTTAAGCTGAAAAGCCTGTGGAATGGTGACACCGTCAGGTGACAGAAAGACAATACCTATCCCTCTACCATGAGGGTTCAGAGCCCCGTCAAAATATAATGTCCAAAGATTGGAAGATTGGACTGACATTAGTTCGTCATACGGGAACTCTGACCAGACTGGGTCAAAGACGGGTATGAGATGATGGGCAAGGTGTTCTGCAATAGCATAGCCCTTGATTGCCTTCTGTGGGACATAAGTGATATCAAATTGGGATAAGAAACTCTGCCATCGCCCTAACTGATCAGTCAAAACTGTCTTCTCTAACAAAAACTTGATAGGATTGATATGAGAAATGAGCTTGACTTGGTGAGCAAGAAAATAATGTTTGAGTTTCTTAACCACCCAAACAAGAGCAGCACAGGTCTTTTCTACCATAGTGTACTTCAGCTTACAAGCATCAAACATCTTAGACAAATAATAAGTAGCTCATTCTTTCCCTTCTTCATCAACTTGTGCAAGGACTGCCCCAAGAGAGTTCTCAAGAACCGAAATGTAGAGGACCAAGGGCTTGTCGGGAATTGGTGGTCTAAGTACAGGGGGACTTGCCAGGTATGTTTTCAACCCATCAAATACCTCCTGACACTTCGAATCCCATTTAAACTCGGCCCCCGCCTTGGTTAACTCATAGAAAGGTTTACACCTTTGGGAATGTTGTGAGATAAACCGGCGGACAAATTGTAACCTCCCAATCAATCCTCGAAGCTCTTTCATATTCTTCGGAGGAGGCATACCAATGATTACTTTGGCATTGTTTGGGTCAATCTCTATGCCCCTTTTACTTACTATGAACCCTAGTAATTTTCTTGATGAAACTCCAAATGTGCACTTCTTAGGGTTCATTTGGTTGGTTCATAAATTCAGTTCTTTGGTCGGTTCATTCCCTATGGATGATAGTTCCTCAAATCTTCTAAGCCCAGATGCATATGTATCAGCCAAGTCCTCAATTTCATCCTCAAATTCGGGATCCTTCTCTGATACTACCTCATATGCTCCCAAAGAATGATCTGTATTATGCTCATCCTCATATCGGATTTCAACTAGCTGGATGGTATTCTCTAAAAAGTTTGGCAGCCTTGCACACTCTAAGCATTTCTGTGCCAATTGTTGCAGATACCTATTTGGAACTCGTTTACCTCTGACTTTCCTATTTCTTAATCTAACCTGACCTACTGAGGACAAAGCTGAAAAGGTGGTATTTACAGTGGAGGGAGGATCGAGTAAATCGATCAATGATTCAGAAAAGGGGGATCCCTGATTGTGAGCACCCTCTGGGATGAGTAGAGACGTCTCCTCGATGGAAATGTGAGTTTCAGAGAAGATGTTTTTTTTGGGAATTTCAAGTAAAAAGATAGGATGAGTCAGCATGACTCAGGATTTGCTAGAAGATGACTGAATTAATAGAAAGAAAAACTTAAGGATAAAGGGGAAAAAGGGGCTCGTGGGCCCAATGGTAATAGAAAATGGGCACATGGGCCCAAAACTGATGAAGAAAGTAAACGGGTATGTGGACCCGATCTTAGAAATGAATGGGCATGTGAGCCCATGTTGGAAAGAACCCTCAGTTCTAAAGTTGATGAGGGAAGTAAATGGGCAAGCAGGCCCAGTAATAGTGGAAGGCTGGAAAGGGCGCATGGGCACAAAGTGGGTAAGTGGGCCCGGAAGCCCATCCAAAAGATCTAGAAACAATGGTATGAGGTTCAAACATGGGATTGTTATGCTCGGGCCTTGCGGAATGGTTCCGACTTGGTTGGTAGCTTGCTCAACTTGATGATCCAAAATTGGTCTGCCCTTGGGTGGTTCTTGGTACTCCTCCCCACTTAAGAACAAACGAGTCAAAGATAAGCATATATCTTCCAAGTATTCTTCTTTTTCTGGAGCCTTTCTTCTTTTTACAGCCATCATGGAACTCTTGTCATCTTCAGCCATCATCATGGTCTCCCCTTTGATAAAGAAGGTGTGGAGTCCCATGGCATATCCTGGCTGGAATATCCTCCTTGGGATGGAATCCTCTTCGTATCCCAACCCCTGCCTGGGTGGCCTTTTCTCAGTTTACATCGGCTGAGTGATCCCTTGAAGATCCTTGCCTAAACCTTTTCCAGGCTGATTGCCCAATTTCATTATTATCCACCATCCCACTGTGTTAGGTAGAGAGGCGGTCATGCATCTGACTTCTGGCAAATCTCCCACTGAGATCTAGGGTTATATTAATAGTCCTAAGAGCAAAGAAGCATCATTCAGCTCATCCCTTATAGGCATGCTAGTCACCTTGACCACTTGTCCCTTAAAGGGAAACTTTATGCACTGGTGGTTTGTTGAAGCCACAGCTCCTATTGCCTCCAAGTATGGCCTCCCAAGTATAGCCCGAAAAGTTGGATCCAATTCTAGAACACGAAAATCTGTTGTGACCATACATGGTCCAAGTTTGACTTCTAAAGTGACCACCCCATGTGTAGACTTCTTGGAGTTGTCATAGGCCGTCACCATAGCACAGGATGGCTTGATTTATTGTTCAGAAATGCCACACAACTGCAAAGTTTCTGGCGGCATAATGTTGATAGAAGCTCCAGTGTCAACCAAACATGATTTCACTTCGACATTGCAGATTATAACAGCCACATGCAAAGCATATCTCCTGACCTCTGGATCTGCTAATTCCTCCTGAGAGAAAGTGAGTGTTGGGTGCTCACTTCTAGGGGCTAACACTGTAGTGATCTTCTCAGGTGGGAGATCTTCACTCACCATGACCCTTTGCAATTATTGCTGTAGAATCTCCTGGTGCACCTTTGATCTTTTGATCAACTCAAGTATGGAAATACGGGCCAGTGTCTTATCTAAATGTTTCAACAAATCATACGCCGTGCCCGGCAATGTTTATTCCACTTGTTCCTCCTCCACTAGATCCTGCGGTTGAGTACTGGCTTGGGGAAAGAGCCGCTGGAACATCCTCCCACTCCGAAGCACCGGGGCTATTTGGCAGTTGGGTAGAGGTGATGGGTTAACTGGGGTGGAATGTGGTGGTGTAGGTGCAGGTATGGTAGGTAATGGGATTGGTGGTTCTGGGATGATTGGTTTAGAAGGTAGAGAGGTAGGATTTGGAGGTGGTAGTGATGGTGATACTAGTGGCCTGATAAGAAGAGGCCAGGGGTGTAGGAGTGGTTGATGGGTTTAATGAAGGTGTAGGTTGTGGGATTGGTGGTATGATAGATTGAGGTTTCGGCGTGACAGAGCTCATAGGCTGGTGATTCAGGTTTGGTGGTGATTGTGGTGGTCGGATGAGCAAGGGCCGGTGGGTAGCAATGGTTGAAGGAGGTGTAGTTAGAGAGGGGGCTGGCCTAATGATGGGCCGGCGAGAAGACCGGCATGGTTGACTGGCATGGTTGCATTTTGGTTTTCTAGTTGCCAACCTTGAGCACGGTTGGCATCTCCCTGGATAATGGAGTGTACTAGACCAATTCCTGGGTTTGGATGTGCTGGTGCTGGTGCTAGAGCGGGAGCATGTAATGGGAGCGGATTATGGACAATCCCTAAGCCGGGTTGTTGTTGAGGTTGAGCCGGTGGACGTTGTAGACACGCCAAATTCGCCTAATTCAGAGCATAAAACTCATGTTTTATAGGGTAACAAGTGAGATTGACCTTATAATGATGTCGGGTCTTTAAAAAGTTGATTTGTAACTTTGCCGAACGAAATCAGATGTTTTCCGATGTTTTTTCCAAAAAGTCATAATTTTCGAGCAAAAGCCACATGTAAATCATGTAAACACAGAAATTGGTTGAATGACCAATGCCTAATGATTATGCATTGAAGGTTATGGTCATATTCACACCCAGGACAAGTTTTGTTGCATATCGTGCCTTTCCGGTATGCCGTCGGAGTCATTTTAACCTGTATCGGATCCTCTGTTCACTGCCCTAACTTCCGGAAAATATTCTGAAGGTTTTGAGGGTGTGATGTCTGATCCGATGCAACAGAAAGCTTCTTCGGCCTGTTATCTTTCCAATGCAACAAACGGCGTCGAATTCCAAGTTTGGGAGTGTTTGTAATGGCTTCCGGAAGAAGGACGCACAAAAAAACAGTCCCATACACCCGGGTTCCTGGTCACATGCGCCCGGGACCCAGGGCACGTGCCCATGCACCCTACCAGTGAGGCACGTGACCTCGTGCCCTCACTTGAGGGCACATGCGCCCTACCCTTGAGGCACGAGGGACCCAGTTTTTCACCGGGACTCTACCACTGAACCGATTGACCGGATAAGGTCAAAATTTTCGGGAATAGTGCCATGCACCCTCACTGGGGGGCACATGTGCCCCTCAGTGGGGCACATGCGCCCTGCACCAGGGCACATATGCCCAGGGGTAGGGCGCAAGGTACCCTATTTTTTAGTCTGGATCGCGCCGTTCGTTCTCCTATAAATAAACTCTGATTCCGGTCATTCCAAGGGCATGAGCACGACCCCCCAGGCATCTCAAGACGTCAAACATCCCTCCTGCATTGATTTTGTTATTTTTAGAGAGAGAATTTCGAGTTTTTAGAGAGAGAAAAGTCGGTTCAAGAGAGAGGAAGGCTGTTCTGCAGGTGATCTGCCAAGTCTCTATTCTTCGGCCTATACAGCAGTATGTGGACGTCTACTGCCTAAGCTCTCTTCATAAAAGTTCTTCCTCTCCAAGTCTTCTTCAGTTTCCAATCGACGGAACTTGATTCAGAGATTGGGTCTGGTCGTGACAGGCGTAGAAGAAAAGTCGCGCCTGGCAGATCCTGGACTGCTTCTCAGCTTTTTTGACAACCCAGATTTGGCTATATCTTTCTCTATTCAACTCAGAATCTTTCAGTTATTTTTCCTATCTCTTTTTCACGTGATTATACATCATCCTAAAAATTTTTTACATTTTTTTGCATTACTTTTATTCTGTTATTCCGAAAATAAAAAAAGGGGTTAGAGATAACCCGAGTCTGGTCAGTTTCTAGTCAGTTGTGTTTCATGTCATTCTCTTTACATATACTCCACTTTGTCTAGTTCTAATTGTCTATTTCCCTTGTTTGTTTGTCTAGTTTCACAGAATATCAAGCACCCACCGCGTTGAGGACTCTTCTTCATCGGCCGGCCGAAGAAGGAGAAGCTTTAACTCACATTCTTCATGCTAAGGCACACACGGTCATTTTAATTCTATAAATCGGAACCCAAGGTTCCTGGCGACCACATTTATTTTTTCTCACCCTCCTCCCACATGACCCAAACCGTCTCCTTGGTGATCGAGCGACGCGAAGTGATGAAAGTTCGGGAATCAATGTGAGTGTGGGACCGAGGTGAGAGTTACTTTCCGAGTTTTATTCCTTTCTTTTCTCATCCCCTCTTGAGGTGACGATCTGGATTCACGGACTTCCCTGAAAAGGAGAGGACCCCATCGAATTTTCAGAGTTGACAGCTTTGTGGCGACCATGGTGGGACCAACAATGTCTTCAACCGTGGGTGCTTAGTGTTTTGTTTTGCAACTAGTTCTAGTTCTAAACCGGTTCCCACGTGAGCCTTTCCTTCCTTCCACCTTTCTTAAACTTCAGGCCATCTCAAAATTTCTGATTTCACCCATATTTCATCAGATCTGAAGTGCCAAGTATGCCATTTAATTTCTATCATTTTATTTAAACCGGTTCCCACATGAACCATCCTTTTCCTTTTAAACCGGTTCCCGCGTGAACCAATCTCTTTCTTTACTTCGGTTCCCACGTGAGCCAAACCCCTTTCTTTCCAGATCTATACCAACTTGGATTAGATCTTTATTCACCTCTAATTGGCTCCATGTGGCCCTCTTTTGACCATTCAAACCGGTTCCCACGTGAACCACCCTTTTTACCCAAAACCGGTTCCCGCGCGAACCACCTTTACCTTTTACCCCGGTTCCCACATGAACCAGCTTATTCTTACATCGGTCCCCACGTGGACCACCCATTTGCTTGGCTATCAGATCTGAACCCTCTTCTTTCCATCACTTTTCACTATCTCCATTTGGCTCACATAAGAAACAAGTCTAGATTCTAGTTTCTAGTTGCTTGTTTAGTTTCTAATTGCTTGTCTTGTGTTATTACTTGTTTATTTAAGTTTTTGTTTTGCTCATTACTTGTTTTATTACTTGATTGCATTCTCTGCTCCTTCTCTCTACCTCCTTCTTTTACACTTTTTTTGAGGCGGGAGCTCACTCTCCCATTTATCCCTCCCATCCAAAACACCCTCTTGGTGGATTCTGACCTCTCTTCTGGGATATTCCTTCCTAGTTGACTTGGTTGTCTTTTATCAAGGCCTCCGTAATTCCTCATACGTGGAGTATTCCTCTTCACGATCGGGTTGGTTGTACCACTCCCCAAAACCCGAAGCATCCTACGTTACCTACACGTGGTGAGATTTTGTGAAACCTAAGTCATTGGAGATTGGAGTTAGGATCCTAACCCATTTGTTGAGAGAAAAATTCTTAAAAAAATTCATAGACCTAAGGTTTAATCAAAATCATTGCGTAATCTTGCTTTCAAGTCTTTGCATCACTTGTTTGTCAAACAAAAATTCAAACCTCTAACCTTTTGCAAAATACTAAAAAAAAAAAAGTTCTTTGTTTACTTTGTCAACTTGTTTGTTTTGTTCCTTGAAGTTCAATGCAACTAAGGTCTGGAAGGCACGTTGGAATGGCGGAACAAGCTGAACATCAAGAGCGTGAGATGGGTCACCAACCAATTCCATCAGACAGTCTTGTTAATCCATTGTTTGAGTCAGAAGCGCAAGAGGTCCCTCAACCATCTGCTCCTCATGATGTTGAACAACTCTTTAGGGAGTTGTCTCTCTATACTGACCTAGAAAGTTACGTCCGCATACAATCCATGGTGAAGGGCAAAATGGCCTCAGATCAGGCTGAAGTTAACCAAGTTGCCTCATCTCCTTGTCCTCTGGTTTGACCACCACTCATTCAACCACCTATTGTTCAACAATCTGTGATTCAACCATCATTGGCACTAGCACAACCATCTGTAGTTCAACCATCTATACTTCAACCATCTGTGGTCCAACCCTCATTTGTTCAGCCATCTTATTTCAACCATGTTACTCCCTTGACCCATCAAGTCATGGGACACTCTTCAGTAAATTTGCCAAGTTGTGCTCCTCAATTCCAAAACCATGCCTTTAACCACATACCCCAACCAGTAAACCAAGAACCAGCTCTCACCCAGGCAATCATGGATCAGCTCACCCAGATGAATGAACGTTATGAAGAGCTGAGATGTCGCCTGGACTCCAAGTCAGTTCCTGAGATTTCTATTTCTTCTTTACCAGTTCTCCACTTGCCACCTTCTGAGCTACCAGTTTATCGCCGCTACAATGGTACTGGCAATCCTTTTCTCCACCTTAAAGATTTTCTCTACGAGTCCTCCTTCTGGAAACATGATCATAGGGTTCTTGCCTTCTTGTTCCGCCGATCACTAGAAGGGTCTGCATTGGAATGGTTCTACTCGCTCGACTCCTTTGAGGCAGGAGACTGCGATATTGTCAAAACCAAATTCTTGCAGAGATACAGAGATCGGGTGGCACTAGCATGCTCCATTACAGACTTGATTGCTGAGAAGATGAAGCCCGAAGAGGATTTCATAAAGTTTGCTGATCGCTGGAGGGGAATGGCAGAAAAATTGACAGATGTGATTTCTAAAGGGGAACAAGTAAAGATGCTTATTGGCAACACTACACCTGCCTTAAGGAATGTCTTGATCATGCACCATCCTACCACCATGAATGAACTCTATGACAGTGCCCGATACTTGCAAGACCACTTCAAGGATGCCACCATGATAAACCCTTTTGATCCTAAACCTAGAAACCTCAAGAAAACCCCCTCTGCACCAGTTGGTCCTACAACCGAGGGAGTGGTTAACAACAAAGCAATAAACACTGTGGGGAACCAGGGAGGGAACCGTTAAAACCAGTTCAGAAACCCACCACAAAACCTTTCTTATTACCCCCCTCAACAACAGGTTAGGCCACCACAACCACGACAACCACAACAACCCCCACAACCAGTAGCACAACCCCAGCAACCTCGTCAACCTACCAACAATAGGGCACCGCCACCACCCAATCAGGCACCATGAAGGGGAGGTCCTAGGAGAGAGAATTACCAACAACTCCCTTACTCCTTGACCGACATCTTCAATGTACTCATGGCAGAGAAACAGTTGGAATTGCCCAAGGAAAGAGAGGTTTGGCCAACAAATGTAGATATGTCTTGATACTGTGCTTACCATCGGTACCCTGGTCACATTGTAGAAGTGTGTTTTCAATTCAAGGATTACATCCATGATCTGAATGACCAAGGCAGCATTGATTGGGCTCAAATGGGGGAATGCATACAAGCAATGAAGGCTAGGTAGCAGCAGCAGCAGCGTCCACCGGTTCAACCTCAACAACAACCCGGTTTGGGGATTGTTCAGAATCTGCTCCCATTACATGCTCCCGCTCTAGCACTGGCACCAACACATCCAAACCCAGGAATTGGTCTAGTACACTCCATTGTCCAGGGAGATGCCAGTCGTGCTCAAGGTTGGCAACTAGAAAACCAAAATGCAACCATGCCTGTCAACCCAGCTAGGCCTCCTGCTAGGAACCCTCCTAGACAGATAATCCGTGCACCTGCTACTCCACAACTACCACAAAGCTCAATAACCCAACCACTGGCCGCCACTTCTTCTCGCCGGTCCATCATTAGGCCAGCCCCCTCTCTAACTACACCTCCTTCAACCATTGCTACACACCGGCCCTTGCTCATCCGACCACCACAATCACCACCAAACCTGAACCCCCAGCCTACAAGCTCTACCACTCCAAAACTCCAACCTATCATACAACCAATCTCACAACTTACACCTTCATTAAACTCATCAACCACTTCTTCACCCCGGCCTCTTCTTATTAGGCCACCGATATCACCATCACTACCACCTCCAGATCCTACCCCTCTACCAATTAACCCCATCATCCCAGAACCATCGATCCCATTACCTATCATACCTGCATCTATACCACCTGTTCAACCACAATCCACCCCAGTTAACCCGTCACCTCTACCCGACCGCCAAATAGCCCCGGTGCTTCAGAGTGGGAGGATGTTCCAGCGGCTCTTTCCCCAAGCCAGTACTCAACCGAAAAATCAAGTGGAGGAGGAGCAAGTAGAAGAACCATTGCCAGGCACAGCCTATGATCTGTTAAAGCATTTAGATAAAACACCGGCCCGTATTTCCATACTTGAGTTGATCAAAAGATCAAAGGTGCACCAGGAGATTCTATAGCAGTACTTGCAAAGGGTCATGGTGAATGAAGATCTCCCACCTGAGAAGATCACTACAGTGTTAGCCCCTAGAAGTGAGAACCCAACACTCACTTTCTCTCAGGAAGAATTAGCAGATCCAGAATTTAGGAGATATGCTATGCATGTGGCTGTTATCATCTCCAATGTCGAAGTGAAATCATGTTTGGTTGACACTGGAGCTTCTATCAACGTTATGCCGCCAGAAACTTTGCAGTTGTGTGGCATTTCTAAGCAAGAAATCAAGCCATCCTGTGCCATGGTGACAGCCTATGATAACTCCAAGAAGTCTGCACATGGGGTGGTCACTCTAGAAGTTAAACTTGGACCATGTACGGTCACAACAGATTTTCATATTCTAGAATTGGATCCAACTTTTCAGGCTATACTTGGGAGGCCATACTTGGAGGCAATAGGAGATGTGGCTTCAACAAACCACCAGTGCATAAAGTTTCCCTTTAAAGGACAGGTGGTCAAGGTGACTAGCATGCCTATAAGGGACGAGATGAATGATCCTACTTTTTCACCCCTTGGTTTGTCAATACAACCCCAGATCTTAGTGGGGGATTTACCAGAAGTCAGATGCATGACCGCCTCTCTACCAGACACACTGGGATGGCGGATGATGATGAAATTGGGCTATCAGCCTGGAAGAGGTTTAGGCAAGGATCTTCAAGGGATCACTCAGCCAATTGAAACTGTGAAAAGGCCACGTAGGCAGGGGTTGGGATATGAAGAGGGTTCCATCCCAAGGAGGATCTTCCAGCCAGGATATGCCATGGGGCTCCATACATTTTTTATCAAAGGGGAGACCATGATGAGGGCTGAAGACAACAAGAGTTCCATGATGACTATCAAGAGAAGGAAAGCTCCAGATGAAGAAAAAGAAGACTTGGAAGACTTATGCTTATCTTTGACTCATCTGTTCTCAAGTGGGGAAGAGCACCAGGAACCACTCAAGGGCAGATCAATCTTGGATCATCTAGTTAAGCATGTTACCCAAGTCAAAACCATTCCATGAGGCCCAAATACAACAATGCCATGTTTGAACCTCGTACCATTGTTTCTAAATCTTTTGGATGGGCTTCAGGGCCCACTTACCCACTTTGGGCCCATGTGCCCTCTTCAACCTTCTACTCTTATTGGGCCAGCTTCCCCATTTGCTTCCCACATCAACTTCAGAACTGAGGGCTTTTCCCAACATGGGCTCACATGCCCATTTATTTCTATGATCGGGTCCACGTACCCGTTTACTCTTTTCATCAGTTTTGGACCCATGTGTCCACTTTCTGTTACCATTGGGCCCACGAGCCCCTTTTTCCCCTTTATTCTTAAGTTTTTCTCTCTATTAATTCAGTCAACTTCTAGCAAGCCTCGAGTCACTCAGGCTCATTCTATCTTTTTACTTGAGAATCCCAAAAAAAAACACGTCTTCTCTGAAACTCACATTTCCATCGAGGAGACGTCTCTACTCATCCCAAAGGGTGCTCCCAATCAGGGATCCCCCTTTTCTGAATCATTGATCGATTTACTCGATCCCCCCTCCACTGTAAACACCACCTTTCCAGATTTATCTTCAGTAGGTCAAGTTAGGTTAGGAAATAGGAAAGTCAGAGGCAAGCGAGTTCCACATAGGTATCTACAACAATTGGCGCAGAAATGCGTAGAGTGTGCAAGGCTGCCAAACTTTTTAGATAATACCATCCACCTAGATGAAATACGATATGAGGATGAGCATAACATAGATCATACTTTGGGAGTATATAAGGTGGTATCAGAGAAGGATCCCGAATCCGAGGATGAAATCGAGGACTTGGCTGATGCATATGCATCTGGACTTAGAAGATTTGAAGAACCATCAGCCACAGGGAATGAACCGACCAAAGAACTGAATTTAGAAACCCTGGAAGATCCTAAGACTATCCTCATCAGTGCAAACCTCACTCCCTCAGAAGAACAACGTTTGATCAAAGTTTTGGAAGAATATAAGGACACGTTCGCATGGACGTATGAAGACATGCCGGGATTAGATAATTCATTGGTTGAACATAGATTAACCTTGAAACCTGGAACTACCCCGGTTAAACAAAAGCTCAAGAGGTTCCACCCTGATATTGCACTCAAAATGAAAGAAGAGGTCGACAAACTACATCAAGCAAAATTTATTAAGGTTGTCCTATATTCGTAATGGGTGGCTAACATAGTCCCTGTTATGAAGAAGGATGGACGAATTCAGATTTGTATAGACTTCAGGGACTTTAACCGAGCGTGTCCTAAGGATGATTTTCCTTTACCTCATATCGATGTTTTGGTTGATAACACAGCTGGATTTGAAATAATTTCATTCATGGATGGCTTTTCTGGATACAATCAGATCCGGTTAGCCGAGGAGGACCAAAAGAAGACCTCATTCACTACACCTTGGGGAACATATTGCTATGTTGTCATGCCCTTTGGGTTAAAGAATGCTGGTGCTACATATCTGAGGGCTATGATGTCTATCTTTCACGACATGATGCACACCCTTGTAGAGGTGTATGTGGATGATTTGGTTATCAAGTCCAAGAGTCGGGAAGATCATTCTGAAGTGCTAAGGAAAGTTTTGCAAAGAGCTAGAGAATACAAGCTAAAAATGAACCCTAAGAAGTGTACATTTGGAGTTTCATTAGGAAAGCTACTTGGGTTCATAGTAAGCAAAAGGGGCATAGAGATCGACCCAAACAAGGCCAAAGCAATCATTGGTATGCCTCCTCCGAAGAATATGAAAGAACTTCGAGGATTGATCGGTTAGGGCAATGGCAGAGTTTCTTATCCCAATTTGATATCACTTATGTCCCATAGAAGGCAATCAAGGGCTATGCTATTGCTGAACACCTTGCCCATCATCCCATACCCGTCTTTGACCCAGTCCGGTCGGAGTTCCCAGATGATGAACTAATGTCAGTCCGATCTTCCAATCTTTGGACATTATATTTTGACGGGGCTCTGAACCCTCATGGTAGAGGGATAGGTATTGTCTTTCTGTCACCTGACGGTGTCACCATTCCACAGGCTTTTCAGCTTAACTTTCCAGCAACCAACAACATAGCTGAGTATGAAGCCTTACTGGCCGGGCTGGAGGCCGCTCATTTCCATGGTGCCACCGAACTGAAGGTGATAGGTGATAGTCAATTGATCCTACGCCAGGTCCTATCCAAGTACCGAACTTCCCATCCAAACCTCAAACCTTATCAGGAGCTCACCACCTACTACATCAAGCTATTCTTCAAACTCACCTTTGTCCATGTCCCCCGCTCTCAGAATATCCTCACCGATGCCTTAGCTTCACTAGCTTTATCTCTATCTATCCCGCTAGGCAGGTGTAGACACGCCAAATTGGCTTGATTCGGAGCCCCAGACTCTTATTCCATAGGCGATATCTTTTATTTTGACCGTTATCTGATCCAGATTACCTCGTGGAGACGAGCTAAGGACATTGGTGGAGTCCCTTGTAAGTTGAGAATGGAACAATGATTTCCAGAATATTGTCGTATCCTTCAAGCGAGAGCCGCACGTGAATTGTAAAAACACGAAGCCTGCTCGATGACCGACCTTGAATGGTTCATAATTGAAGGTCTCGGGAGTCTCGCATGTGTTCCGTAACATTCAGGGTTTCCGAGAAGTCATTTCGGTAGGCGTCGGTCAATGACGGCTTTCGTTACGGCTTTTTCGATCTGTGCTGACACGGCTACCCCGGACCACATGTTAGGCCTTTCCGGTCATCATCGGGTCTTTTCAGGTCATCCGGGTCGATTCTAGCCGAACATTTTCATCAACCGGGGCCATATGGCCATTTCGGTCAATTTTAGGGTTTCCCGGCTTTTCCGAGTTTCGGTTCACGTTTACCGGGTTAATATCAAATTTTTCGATGACTTCGGGTTTTCTGGTCGTACCGGACTTCTTCGGTCATCATTTTAAGTCATCCCAAGTTGACCCGAGATTTCTCGATCGGAACCATGCTCTTTCGGATCTTCGCCCCGGGTTTCGGCTTTCCGCGAGAGGGTAAACCGGTAGAAAGCCCCATGAGAACATCTCGGGAGTCATGCCGGCTGGTTTACTGACTTGAGGAGGTGCGGTTGAAGGCCCTCTTTCCAACGCGACAAACGGGAGCCGAATCGAACATCCCATTTGCAAGATACGGCTCGCGGAACACGCGCGCAGGAGAGAGAGTGTACTGCGCCCCCGCTCCCTTTGAAAGAGGAGGGCGTGCCCTACGCGCCCTCAACCCAGGGGTGCGCCCTGAGCGCCCTCAAACTAGGGGCGCGCCCTGCGCGCCCCCGATTCCTTTGAAAGGCGGGGGCGCGGTCAGTTTCTTTAAATCGCAAATTACCCCGATTAGCACCTTCTAAACCGGATTTTTGTAAGGTTTCCGCGGAGGATTTTCGATTATTTGTACCATGCCCCCGGTTTGGGGGCGCGTTACATATGTCAAGTCGATTTTTAGCAATTTCTGGAAGTTTCCGTCGATTTTTAGCAGTGAGACACGTAACGTGCCCCCGCTTCCTTTGAAACAGGGGGGCATGCAGACCGCACCCCCGAACTGGGGGCGCGCCCTACGCGCCCTTGGTTTGAGGGCGCACCCTGCAAGCCCTCGTCCCCTTTGAAAAGCGGGGGCGCGGTCGGTCCAGTTTCTAAATTTTGCACCGGCTTCCTTCCCCTATAAATTGAGGGTCATTCTCAATGACCCAAGGTGAATCCCTGGTGCCTAGCTCGTCCAGAGGTCGTCCAAGCTCTTCTCCAAAGCCTTCCCGACGTCCAAAGGAGATCCGAAGTCAAGAAATCGATCCCGAGGTGAAGGAGAAGGCTCGATCCGGGTGTTCTTCATCAACCATCTTCATCGACTTCTGAAGAAAATCCGGGGCTTCTTCTGCAAAATTCTTCAACAAATAAATCGTTCCTCTCTTCGTCCTCTTTCATATCCAACTGACGGCACTCAATTCTGACTTGCCGTTCGTTCGTGGCGATTGCCACACTGAGGGCGCGCATACAGGTTCTATTTTCTATATCCGCCCACTTTCATAATTTTTACTGACTTATAAAAAAGTATTTCGGAGAAGTCATCAACATAGGAACTCTTCCTCTCTAAGTCCTCCATCTACTCCAACAAACTTAACTCGATTCTGACATCGGGGTCGTCCGTAGTATCCTCTGCACCGAAGTCGCGCCAGAAGGGTGCAAAGCTACCCGAACCGGCCCTTTTCAACCAACTCGGCTTCAACTCAAGCCGATCCATTCCATAAGCTTTCTAAACTCATTTAACTTAGTTAAATTACTGTTTTAAATCATATTTCAGTTTATTTGCATCATTTTTACATAATCAAAAAATACAAAAAAAGGGGTCAAGGCTCACCCCAATCCGGTGAGTTCGATTCCGATTGCTTCTTTCTCATCTTCTTACTACAGTTACTACACCTCCCATAGTTTTAATTATTTTCTTCACTTGGTTTATTTTTCTAGTTGCACAGGTTGAACAAGCTAGCATTGATTGGAGACTCTTCTTCATCGGCCGGCCGAAGAAGAAGAAGGTTGAACCCATATCCCGATCTCCCACGCTAAGGTACACGGTCAATTCAACTCATCTCTTAATTTACATCCCATAAAGCGGAGCCCACGGCTCCTGGCGACCACATTCTTTCATGTTTTAATTTCATCTTCTCCTCACTCTCCTCCCACATGACCCGAACCATCTCCGGTGCTCGAGCGACGCCGTGAGATGAAAGTTCGGGGATCAATGTGAGTGTGGGACCGAGGTGAGGAGTCTTTACCACTTTCCGAGTGTCTTACGATTCACTCCCCTCCCCTTTCCCCTATTCCATCTTTCACCTTATCTTGAGGTGCCGATCCGGAACCCATTTTTGGAGTTGACAGCTTTTTGGCAACCACGGTGGGACAACCAATGTCTTCAACCGTGCTAGCTTGATTGATCCGTACAACTAGTTGTTTTCCGACTTGGTTCCCGCGTGAACCGGCTTGTCCTTTACCTGTTTACATGTCAATTTACCTTTAAACTTGCTATTTAATCTTTCTTTAAGATTGTCCCCCCATGTGGACTTAATTTGCTTGTCTTTCATTTCAACCCGGTTCCCGCGTGAACCACTTTTCTTCTTATAAACCGGTTCCCGCGTGAACCACCTTTCTTTTCCAACTCGGTTCCCGCGTGAACCAACTTATTTTCAGATCGGTCCCCGCGTGGACCACCTCTTTACAGCACCTTTATATTGGCCCCACGTGGCCCTCCTTCTATTTTGTTAACTTTTACATCGGTTCCTGCGTGAACCACCCCTTTCTTCATTAAAACCGGTTCTCGCGTGAACCAAACCCTTTTCTAAACCGGTTCCCGCATGAACCAACTCACTTTCAGATCGGTCCCCGCATGGACCACCCCTTTGCACCAATTAGATTGGCCCCACGTGGCCCTCCTTTCCTTTTTTCAAACAAACAAACCGGTTCCCGCGTGAACCACCCATTTTCCTTCAAAAACCGGTTCCCGCGTGAACCACCTACTTTTCCAAAACTCGGCTCCCGCGTGAGCCACTTTATTTTCAATTCGGTCCCCGCGTAGACCATCCTTTTACCTTTACTTCAGATTTTTCCCCAATAGGACACTCCAACACAAGCCGGTTCCCGCGCGAACCACCTTTTAATTGCTAGTTTCTAGTTACCTATTTTACTTTCTTATTGCTTATCTTGTTTGCATTCACTTGCTTGATTTATTTAATAGCTTTCATTCATGTTTGCATATTGATTGCTTCTTCTCCTTCTACCCTCCATTTTTCATTTTTGCATTAGCTTTTGCATCGGGTACCGAACTCGTTCCGATCCATAGGGCATTCGAGGTGGGGGCTCTCTCTCCCAACACACCCTCACCCTCCAAACACCTTCTTGGTGGATTCTAACCTCTCTTCTGGGATATTCTTTCCTAGTTGATTTTGTGGTTTCCATCAAGGCCTCCGTAAGTCCCCATCCGTGGAGTATTCCTCTCCGCACGATTGGGCCGGTTGTACCACTTTCCCAAAACTCGAAGAACCCAAGTACCTACTCGTGGTGATTGAGTGATAACCTTAGGTCTTGAAGATTGAAGCAATAGGAACCATACCCAATTTGAGTGAACAATTGCTAACAATCTATCTAATCTAAGGCTTCAACCCAAATATTGTCGAGTGGTCATTTTAAAAACTTGTTTGCATAACTTGCTTGCTCACCAAAAATTGAAAACAACAAAAAAAAATTTCTTCTTTCAAAACACCTAAAAAAACAAAAAAAAACTTTTTAAATTTGGTGTTCAACTTGTTTTCCAAACAACCAAATTGAAACCAAATCAAATCAAACAAACAACCATAACCAAACAAAAACTCTCTTTGCATTTACACCTTTCATTTGCTTTCTTTCAACCATTTTGTAAGAAAATTTGACAGGATGCCCACTCTAAGGTCCGGAAGACACGTTGGGATGTCGGACTACTATGGCCAAGAAGAGGAGTACAAGATGGGTCACTACGAGCTTCAGCAACTCGTGGTCCAACCAGAGGGCCATGTCAACGCCGTCAGGGAGCCAGAAATTCAAAATCCTACTCATCAACCTGCATCACTTAGCGTGGAGTAACTCCTCCGGGGTCTATCTCTTCATCTAGACACCGAATCTTTTTCGCTTGTGCAATCCTTGACAAAGGGCAAGATGCCCGCCAATCAAGATCCGGTCGAGGGAAATCAAGCCCCCTCACCACCTCAATCAGCAGTCAGGCCCCAAATCATCTCTTCTCCTGGGCAACCCTGTCGTGTCTCCACTCACCCCATTATGGGGCATTCACATAACACGATTTCTATTCTTGTTTCCAACCTACCACTTCCAACTCAGTCACCTAAACACTTTGCTCCTGTGGCTCAGGAATCCAGCCTCACCCAGGCATTAATGAACAAACTCAACCAGATGGATGAGCGCTTTGAAGAAATGAGGCATCGCCTCGATTCTAAAGCCATCCCTGAAATCTCTGTCCCTTCCTTCCCGATTACGCACCTTCCTCCTTCAGAGATACCAGTCTTCCAGCGTTACAATGGGACTGGTAATCCTTTCAACCATCTAAAGAGCTTTCTCTACGACTCCGCATTCTGGAAAAATGACCGCAAAGCCCTTGCCTTCCTATTCCGTCGGTCATTGGAGGGATCCACCTTGGACTGGTTCTATTCTCTTGATTCCATTGAGGCGGCACATTTTGACATCGTCAAAACAAAGTTTCTACAGAGGTACAAGGATCGGGTGGGGCCAGCCGACTCGATAACTAATTTGATTGCCGAAAAGATGAGGCCGGATGAAGACTTTGCCAGATTTGCTGATCGGTGGAGGGGAATGGCTGAGAGGCTAGTAGATACCATCTCAGAGGGGGAGCAGGTGAGGATGCTCATAGGGAACACCACGCCCAATCTTCGCAACCTCCTGATCATGCACCGCCCAACAACCATGAGTGAGTTGTATGATAGCGCCCGCTACCTCCAAGCCCACTTTAAGGATGCATCCATGATCAACCCGTTCGACACCAAGCCCCGTAACACTAGAAAGCCTACACCTGTAGGACCCATCACCGAAGGGGTAGTAAACAATGAGAGCATCAATGCCATGGGTAACCAGGGTGGGTATTGCCAAAACCAATACCGTAACCCACCGCCCAATCAACAATACCACCCATCTCCTCAACCAGCTCCTCAGCCCCAGCAGCAACTTGCATACAACCGAGCACCACCACAGCAACCCACCTACAACCAAGCGCCCCAGCAACCAAATGCCTACAACCGAGCGCCTCAACAACCGCATGTCTACAACCGACCCCAACATCAACAACAAGCCTACAACCAAGTGCCACCACCAGCCAACCGACCTAGGAGGGGGGGACCCAAGAGAGAATACTATCCTCAACTGCCATTCCCCCTCACCGATATATTTAATGCATTGATGGCGGAACAACAGTTGGAGCTTCCAAAATAGGGAGAAGGATGGTCGACCAATATTGACACAACCAAGTACTGCGCTTATCATCAGTATCCTGGGCACACGGTGGATGTATGTTTCCAGTTTAAAGACTACATCCATGACCTTAATGATCAAGGGAACATTGACTGGGCACAGATGGGAGAATTTATTAAAGCAATAAAGGCACGTCAGAATCAACCACGGAGACAGCAAGCACAACAGCAGCCCGGCCTGGGCATAGTCCAAGATCCTCTCCCGGTACATGCACCCATACAAGCATCGGCACCAGCACCACCAAACCAACGACTCGGCCTCGTCCACTCCGCCATCGAGGAGTCAACCCACCATTCCCAGGGTTGGCAGGACGAGGATCAAATCACCTCCATGCCCGCCATACCAACCCCACCTACAAACCGCACCATACTTTCCATACCGAGAGCTGCCCCCAGCCCACAAACTACCCAAACACCACTACCCTCACCAACCATTAACCCTCCATGGCGCTTAATCATTAGACCGCCACCAGCCTCCCAACCAGCACCCCAACCATCACCCCAACCTAACCCACCAACCACCATTAATCCTCCACGGCGTCTAATCATTAGACCGCCACCAACACCCCAGACATCACCTAACCTACCAGTCACTGCCACCCCACGACCCCTCATCATTAGACCATCACCACCAACACCCCAACCATCACCCAACATGCCGGCCTCCACCACTCCACGACCCCTCATCATTAGACCATCACCACCAACACCCCAACCATCACCCAACATACCGGTCTCCACCAATCCACAACCCCTCATCATCCGATCCTCACCACCCCTACCTACCATGGGCTCCTCAAACTACCAACCAACCCTACCATCACCATCATCACCACTTCCCCCTACCACACTGACGCCGATACTTCGTAGCGGGAGGATGTTCCAAAGGGTCTTCCCCCAGGCCGGGATGCAACCACAGGAGCAAGCAGAAGAGGAGGTAGCGAAAGAACCATTGCCTGGCACGGCATATGACTTGTTGAAGCACTTGGACAAAATGCCGGCACGGATTTCAATCCTAGAGCTGATTAAGAGGTCAAAGAACCATCAGGACATCCTACAACAATATCTGCAGCGGGTCATGGTCAATGAGGACCTCCCGCCTGAGAAGATCATTACTGTCCTGACCCCGAGGAGTGAACATCCGGCACTCACATTTACACAGGAGGAGTTGGCACGGCCAGAGATCAGAAAGTATGCCTTGCGTGTCGCAGTAGTCATCCGAGGCGAGGAGATCAAGTCTTGCTTGATTGACACCGGAGCGTCGATAAATGTCATGCCGCCAGAAACATTGCAACTTTGCGGCATCTCTGATGAAGAAATGGAGCCTTCTGTCGTCATGGTCACCGCATATGACAACTCCCTGAAGCTGGCACGAGGGGTGGTTACGTTGGAAGTAGGGCTCGGGCCGTGTGCTGTCACCGCCGAGTTTCACGTTCTAGAATTGGACCCTACATTCAAAGCTATCTTGGGATGCCCGTACCTTGAGGCAATAGGAGCTGTTGCCTCCACTAATCATCAGTGTCTGAAGTTCCCATACAAGGGCCAGGTGATCAAAGTAACCAACATCCCCATTCTAAATGACGTGGATGATCCCTCTTCTACACTACCAATATCAAAATCTGTCCAGCCGTTGGTTTCAACTACAGAGCTACCTGAGGTCATGGTATTAACGACGCCTCCAGATACAGTTGCATGGCGGATGATGAAAGGGATGGGCTATCAGCCAGGAAAGGGGTTGGGAAAGGAGCTGCAGGGGGTTGTGCACCCCATTAAAACCGTACAAAGACCAAAGAGACACGGGCTTGGCTATGAGCCCAGTTTCACTCCGCGGATGGTCTACCGGCCAAAAAATGCCATGGGACTCCAAAAATTCTTTATCAAAGGGGAGACCATGATGATGGTCGGGGACGAAGAAGAAGAACCAGTCAAGAGGAAGAAGGCACCTGAGCAAGAGGAGGAAGTGGACAACCTGAGTTCATCTTTGGCTCGGTTGTTCATAGAGGAGGAAGAACCAGTCAAGGGCAAGTCCATCTCTAAACAACTTGTCCACTCGAACCCAACTCCAAACAACATCCCGCGTGAGCCGTATCCTACGGTCACGTATTTCAAAATCCTCACTCTATCCCTCTTGGATTCACTTGATGGGCTATCTAGCCCAATTCCCACTTTTGGGCCGAAATGGCCACCTGAACTGATCATTGGGCCTGAGAGCCCATTCAAATCTTCTTACTCCACTGGGCTTCTATGCCCATTCCAATCCAACAACATTGGGCCCGCGTGCCCACCAGTCGGGCCCATGTGCCCTTTAGATTTATTTTCTTGCTTTGGGTCCGTGTGCCCACCATTTGGGCCCACATGCCCCTTAGATCTTTTCACCAACTTTGGGACTATCTGCCCATTTCTTGTCATCATCGGGCCCGCGAGCCCATTTTTCTTCCATTTGCTTAAGCTTTCTATTTCTGCTCGAGCCCCATTGGCTCATTCTCTTTTTATTATTGAAAATACCCAAAATACCCAAAAAAAAACGTCCTCTCACAAACTCAGTTTTCCGTTGAGGAGACGTCTCTACTTGTCTCGGAGGGTGCTCCCAACCAGGGACCTTTCTTCTCCAACTCACTGATCGATCTGCTCGATCCTTCACCCATTGTAAATACCACCTTTTCGATTCCGTCTTCTTTAGGAGTAGTTAGGGTAGAAATGAAGAAAATTCGAGGTAAACGTGTGCCAGAGAGATATCTCCAACAAATAGCTCAAAAATGCAAAGAATGTGCAAGGCTGCCAAGGTTTTTGGAAAATGCTATCCAGCTTGTTGAAATCCAATATGAGGATGAATTCAATGTAGATCATACACTGGGAGTTTACGAGGTCTTATTAGAAAAAGATCCTGATTTCGAGGATGGAATTGAGGACTTGGCTGATGCGTATGCATCTGGACTTAAAAGATTTGAAGAACCATTAGCAACGGTGGATGAACCGACAAAAGAATTGAATCTCGGAACACCGGAAGATCCCAAGATAATCCTCCTAAGCGCAAAACTCCCTCCCACTGAGGAACAGAGTTTAATTAAAATTTTGGAAGAATATAAGGACACGTTCGCATGGACATACGAAGACATGCCGGGGTTAGACAACTCATTAGTTGAACATCGTCTAACTTTGAAACCTGGAGTTACCCCGGTCAAACAAAAATTAAAGAGATTCCACCCTGATGTTGCACTTAAGATGAAAGAAGAGGTCGACAAGTTACATCAAGCAAGATTCATTAAGGTCGTCCTTTATCCGCAATGGGTGGCAAACATAGTCCCTGTCATGAAGAAGGATGGCCGAGTTCGGATATGTATAGACTTCAGGGACTTAAACCGAGCGTGTCCTAAAGATGACTTTCCTCTACCTCATATTGACGTACTGGTTGATAACACTGCTGGATTCGAGATGTTGTCATTCATGGATGGCTATTCTGGTTATAATCAAATCCGGTTGGCCGAAGAGGACCAGGAGAAGACCTCGTTCACCACACCTTGGGGAACCTACTGCTATGTCGTCATGCCCTTTGGACTGAAGAATGCTGGTGCTACCTATCATAGGGCAATGATGGCTATCTTCCATGACATGATGCATACCCTTGTAGAGGTGTACGTGGACGACCTGGTCGTTAAGTCCAAAAGCCGAGAAGATCACCCGGAAGTGTTGAGAAAGGTCTTGCAAAGGGCTAGGGAATATAAATTGAAAATGAACCCAAAGAAATGCACGTTTGGAGTATCCTCAGGAAAACTGTTGGGGTTCATAGTGAGCAAAAGGGGCATAGAGATCGACCCAAACAAGGCCAAGGCAATCATTGGTATGCCTCCTCCAAGAAATATGAAAGAACTTCGAGGATTAATCGGGAGGCTACAGTTTGTCCGCCGGTTCATCTCACAACACTCCCAAAGGTGTAAACCTTTCTATGAGTTGACCAAGGCGGGGGCCGAGTTCAAATGGGATTCGAAGCGCCAGGATGCATTCGATGGTTTGAAAAGATATCTGGCTAGTCCCCCGTGCTTAGACCCGGCGGTCCTGGCAAGCCCTTAGTTTTGTATATCTCAGTTTTGGAGAATTCTCTTGGGGCAGTTCTTGCACAAGTGGATGAAGAAGGGAAAGAGAGGGCAACTTACTATTTGTCAAAGATCTTTGATCCATGCGAGCAGAAGTATACTTTAGTGGAGAAGACCTGTGCTGCACTAGTCTGGGTAGTTCAGAAGCTTAAACACTATTTCTTAGCTCATGAGGTCAATCTTATTGCCCGCATCAGTCCCATCAAATTCCTTCTGGAGAAAATTGTTCTAACTGATCGGTTAGGTCATTGGCAGAGCTTCCTCTCCCAGTTTGATATCACCTATGTCCCCCAGAAGGCGATTATGGGCTATGCCATTGCCGAACATCTAGCCCATCACCCTATACCCCTCTTTGACCCGGTCCAATCGGAGCTCCCGGATGACAAACTAATGTTGATCTGATCTTCCCACCTTTAGACATTACATTTTGACGGGGCTCTGAATTCACACGGTAAGGGAATAGGAATCGTCCTTCTATCACCCGAGGGTGTCACCATTCCACAGGCATTTCAGCTTGACTTCCCAGCAACCAACAATATAGCTGAATACGAAGCCTTGCTGGCCGGGCCGGAGGCCGCTCATTTCTATGGTGCCACGGAATTAAGGGTGATAGGTGATAGCCAACTAATTCTTCGCCAAGTCCTAACCAAATACCGAACTTCTCATCCAAACCTCAAACCTTACCAAGAACTCACCTCTTGCTACATCAAGCTCTTTTCCAAACTCACTTTTGTCCATGTTCCTCGAGCTCAGAACATCCTTGCTGATGCCCTAGCCTCCTTAGCTTCATCCCTATCAGTCCCGCTAGGTAGATAGGTACGGACTATCCATGCCCGTAGGAGGTCGATGCCAGCGATTAAGGATGGGCGATTTCTGAAGATCAAGGAGAGATTTGGCAGGAAGGAATATCTAGAGCAGAAAGAGGAGATTTCGCTAATCGAATTGGAAGAGTTATATGAGGGTGAGAGGCCTTGGTTTGTTGAGATCACAAGGTATTGTCAAGATCAGACATATCCACCTGGATCAAATGCAAAAGAAAAGAAGGCCATCAGGAGAGTATCCTAGAGGTATACCATCCTAGGAGGGGTGCTCTACAAGAGGAGCCTGAGCGGAATTTTATTGAGATGCGTTGATGAAGAAGAGGTAGAATTGGTGCTTAAGGAAGCACATTCCGGGTCCGTGGGGGCCATGTCAATGCTCAAGCTCTTGCCAAGAAAATCATCAGGCAGGGGTATTATTGGCCAACCCTAGAAGAGGATTGCTCCATCTTTGTTCGGCACTGTCATTCTTGCCAACTTCATGCCGACAAGATCCATTCTCCCGCATCTTCCCTTCATCCGATTCATGCCCCATGGCCCTTCTCCATGTGGGCTTTTGACATCATTGGCCCTCTAAGTGATCTTAACTCTGAAATCCGTTCCAAATCGTTCATCCTGATGGCAACAGAGTACTTCACCAAGTGGGCAGAAGCGGAAGCGTTCGTGGAGATCAAGACATCAACACTGTGCTCCTTCATCAAACGCAACATCATCGCCAGGTTCAGGATACCCAGCGACATCATCACCGACAATGGACCGCAATTTCTCTCTCAAGATCTGTGTGATCTTTGCAACAGGTACCGCATTGCATTGCATCATTCATCTCCTTATACCCGCAAGGCAATGGTCAAGCAGAAGCCACCAACAAAACTTTGATTAAAATCATCAAGAAAACTTGTAAGTCTAGCAAGTTCGCAGACTGGCCAGATAAGCTTGTAGATGCCCTATGGGCTTATCGTACTTCTATACGGACCCCCACTGGTCAAACCACGTATGCTCTCGCATATGGGATGGAAGCAGTGGTCCCGTACGAAGTAATCCTTCCATCACTCCGAGTTCAACTCGATAGGGACATCCCTATCAATGAGAGACAAGAATCTCTCCTTGCACAACTTGAACTCCTAGATGAAAGAAGGTTGGCCACTTCCGAGCATGCCCGGACTTATCAGAACCGATTGAAAAGATTTTATCAAAAGAGGGTGTTAGAGAGAAAGTTTGAAATCGGTGAGATGGTAGTAAAACGCATATTCGTTAAGCCATGTGGTCCCCGCTCTAAGTTACAACCCAACTGGGAAGGGCCTTTTGTTATAACTGAAAAATATCCAGGCAATGCATATGAGCTAACCAACGCCGATGGAGAAAAATTGAACCATCCATGGAACGGCGTTTACCTCAAAAAATATTTTCCTTAGAAGAAAAAAATATGGATAATTTCTAGTATGATATTAATTCATCGATCCAAGTGTGTTAGCTAGAAGTCAAGGGTAGACATCATCTTGCACACACAACACCTCCCGATCCCAGAATCTAGATAGCCCAACACTCGAGAGAGGCAAGGCAGAACCCTGAAGGCAGAAAGGAAACCTTACCCTATTCTCTTCTGTTTGGTCCGAAATAGGTGAAGGGGACTAGAGGAGGATAGTATCGAAAATGCCCTCCACCTTAGTAGGAGGCCGTCTCATAAGGTGCAAAAGGGTGCCAAAAGATGGGCAATGAACCCCACAGGTTTAAACAAATATGGGCCTGTCTGAATGAGTACCCGAAAGAATAGAAAATGAAGAAAAGGCACCAAAAGATGGGCAATGACCCCACAGGTCAAAGACTTGTCTAAGTAAGTGCCACATGTAGAAAAGACCCGAAGAGGCCGAACCCCAACGGGCAATTTGGGCATGAGTAGAGAAACCCTCCTCAACACCCCCAAATCCTATCAAAGACTTCCTCTATTATTCTTCCATCTTAAAACCCCTAGGGTAGGGTAAACTGTCCAAACTCAGGGGGAATGCAAACCGATCAAGAGAAGAGCGGAAGGAAGATTGTGGGTAAGGAACCTTATTCACACGTGGTGCTTATTGCTTGAATCTTGATCAACACTCAAAGATCGATGAATGGTCTCAATACTGGCACATTCTCCACAAAAATCCAAAAAAATGAATATTTTTCAAAAATTCAAAAAAAAATCAAATATTTTCAAAAATAAAAAAACAAATATTTTCAAAAAAAATTAAAAAAATTGAATATTTTAAAAAAAATCCGAAAAAAAATTTTGAATCTCTTCAAAAATAAAAAATTGAATACTTGGCATAACCTTGATTTTTGCCTTTGCTAGCATTCGTGTTTATCTTTATGTCTTGCATGTTTCATTTCCGCATTGCATATTTACCTTCATTATCACCCCATTAAGAGGGCTCCTCCCTTTGACCTAAGTCAGAGTTGGCCATAATAGGCAAAGGGATGAGTCGTTGTGAAGATCTAATCCTCTTTTATCAAGTGTTTTCAGGGACTTTAAAATAAGAGGAGAAAGATCTCTCAACGACAGGATTCTGAGATCAAGAAGGGAGCGACTCTCACCATAGCAGGTAAGCTCTCTTAACTTTTACCTTGTCTGTCATTTTGTGCATTCTACCTGGTTGATAAGGCTACCCCCCTTGACATATAAGCAAGGCAAGATGACAATAGGCAAGGGGGTGAGCCATAGAACAGATTTAACCCTTCTATTGAGTATTTCAAAAAAGAAACACAAGTCAAGGAGGGGTGAGAATCTCGCCAACAGGTATGTCTCTTAACCCTATATCTATTACTTATTTTTATTACTTGCTACCCCTTAGAAGGCTTTGCCCCTTGACAAACTTGCAAGGGGCTAAGCCGAAATGTGATACTAACTACCCTTTTGAGCGATGTCAAGCAGATCAAATAAACACTGTAGCAAACAGGTGAAGATCTAATTATGTCATTAAGTGCTACAACAAAGAAGAAAAGTAGCTACAACATCAGAAAAGCTAAGCCTACTACAGAAATCAGTGCTTGCTGCTACCCCCTCCAGGAGAATGACCACGTGGAGGAGGCATGGTAGCCATGTCCGCCAAAGCTGCTGCGGCCGCCTCATTGCGGCGACGCTTTGAAGAAGTGGCCAGGAACGCAGAAGCACCATGCTCATGGCTCTGGCTCTGGCCACTCTGACCCTGCTGGCTCCGCCCGTGGTGACCCCGACTACGAGCGGCGCCGCCACTCCGGTGCGTACCACTCCGATGGGAGCTGCTCTGATGGGTGCAACTCTGGCTCGGCTGTGGAGGGATGCCCTGGCGGTAAACCTGCAATGTCACCTTTGCTGCCGACAAACAAACCTGTGCCTGCAGGTGCATCTACTCCAGAGATCGCATGGCCTGGCTATGCTAGCGCTCCATCTCGCACATGGCTCTCTCATACTGAAGGCGGAGATCCGAGACGATCATCTGGGAACGAAGATCGGCTGGGGAAGACCGCAATGTCTCCACCTTAGACTCCAAGGACTGGATACGGGAGGACAAGCTACTCTGAAGCTCGGCAACCTGGAAGAAGAGGAAGTATATGAACCAAGAAAAATCAACAACCAGAATAGACAACAATGAAAGATACCTCTGCCTCCTTGGTCGTCAGGGCCCCTCTCGCCTCACTAAGACGCTGGCGGAGCTCAGCCACCTCTTCCCTCGACAGAGAGGGAGGTGAACCCTCAGCACGAGCCTTCCGCTGTGGGAGCCTTCCGCTGCTAAGAAAACCCATATTTTTTTTTGCTCAGTCATTATCATTGCCTTAGTTGCATCCATGCTTATTTGATTGTCATGCATATTTTCATTTCTGCATTGCATATCCATTTTTTTAATTACCTTGTTAAGAAGGCTCTTCCCTTTGACCTAAGTCAAAGTTGACCATAATAGGCAAAGGGATGAGTCACGGTGAAGATCTAATCCCCTTTCTATCAAGTGTTTCAGGCATTTCAATGTAGAAGAGGAGAAGATTCACACCACGACAGGTAAGTTCTCTTAACCCTTACCCCTATTTCATTTAAGTCATTTGTTTTAATCCACCTTGTTAAAAAGGCTTCTCCCTTTGACTTAAAATCAAGGCAAATGATATATAAGCAAAGGGATGAGTAATGATGAAAATTTAATCATCTTTGTTAAGTGTTTTCAGGAGCTGAAGAAGCAAAAAGAGAAGGGCGATCAGGTACAATTTTTTATAAAAAAAATAAAAAAAATTTGCCTCAGGGCGCATGTGCCCTCATCTGGGAGCACAAGGCTAGGTGCCCCACCCCAGGGCGCATGGCCAGGTGCCCCCGATCGGGGGCACAAGGACAAAAAAATTCGAAAAATTCAGAAAAAATCTCAAAAATTCAGAAATTGTCTATAATGTTAAAAATGACATTTTTGCTAAAGGAACCATCATCAAAAACATTGTTTTAACATTCAAATGATGGTTCTAATAGTAAAATCTTCAGTTGATCATTTCATGAACAATCTGCTTCATATGACAATTCTGTCTGTTGGGTATTAACCGGAAGTGTGCAGACAACCTTTTAAGTCCAACATGTGAATTTGCGAGATCAGTGTTCCCCAAGGAACGTCATGCCAACCTTGTGGCGAAAAGAGAGGAAGCGCTACCTATCGTGGTGTTGTATTCCGTCAGAAGGAAAGACAAGGATGGACTAGAGATGCTGATGAATCAGGCAGTCGATGCAAGTCGATAGACCGCGCCTGAAGACTTCACTCAAATCCACATTCTCATCAATCTTACATCATCACCATCATTGCATTTTTCACTTCACATCACCTTTTACCATTTGTCACCTAGTTATGTTAGGTTCATTTATATTATATGAATTAATGTTGAAGACCTTGAGAGTGAAGATGACTGGGCCCGAGATCCCCTTCAACAAAATCTACGATGGCTTAGTCATTTTTTCACACTCACGGATAAGCCAAAATTGAACATTGGAGGGACGATGGTTCCTAATCAGGTGTCTTGACCTCCAATAGACAATCTATATCTTCAACTATTTTCTACATAATTTTCTATGTTTTCACATCCATCTCCTTTTTTATTCTTATCATTACCAATTTTATCTCTTCATGTTTTATTCCTTTCTTTTTATCCCATCATGTTTTATTCTTTCCTTTCTTTTATCCAACCGTGTCTTTTATTTTACCCACCGTGTCATATTTGTCATGCCATTGTTTCTTCTTTCCTATCATTCTATGTTAGTCTTACCATTATCTTTCAATCTCACTATGGCTTAAGTTTTTTTTGTCGTTTTCCGAATACTTGATTTTCTGCCAGAGCGTGATTCATGGTTTTCATGATACCTGAGCAATTTTGCTATGCTTAAACGAACCCTTTTAGAATTTGAGATTATTCCACTCAGAATTAAATTGAGTATTTTGGTGAAACTTGAATGAACTTGAGATTCCAAATATGATGGATTGGTATTCTTTTCATTTTAAGATCAATTTCTCTTTTACAAACTTTAGCCCATCACAGTACAAGAACACCGCAAAGTTCGGGTTGCTGGCTGATGATGAACCTACGAATTCGAGGACTCCTCACCACGCTGAGGGTTGGCTACATCCTTTTATCCTTTATCATTTACTTTTTCATCTCTCGTGCCAAGGGCATGTCTTTTACCAGTCAATTATGAGGTTTTGATAGAACATGAAAGCGATCTAGAATACTCAGCGAGATTCATATTGCTGGATCGGGCAGATATGCGTGTCTATATCTACACCTTGATGCCACCTTTTCAGTCCATCATCATTCCATTCCGCTACATTCATCTACGTTCACTTGCATTCCATTACAGTTCACTACGAATCACTCCGCTTCATTACATGCCACTCCCTTACAAAGCCGACATCAAGGCGAGGCAAGCTGTAGACACGCCAAATTCACCTAATTCAGAGCATAAACTCATGTTTTATAGGGTAACATGTGCGATTGACCTTATAATGATGCCGGGTCTTTAAAAAGTTGATTTGGAGCTTCGTCGAACGAAATCAGATGTTTTCAGATGTTTTCCGCAAAAGCCGTAATTTTCGAGCGAAAGCCACACGTAAATCGTGTAAACATGGAAATTGGCTGAATGACCAATGCCTAATGATTATGCATTGAAGGTTATGGTCATATTCACACCCCGGACAAGTTTTGTTGCATACCGTGCCTTTCCGGTTTGCCGTCGGAGTCATTTTAACCTGTATCGGATCTTCTGTTCACTGCCCTAACTTACGGACAAAATTCTGAAGTTTTGGAGGGTTTTATGGCTTATCCTATGCTATATAAAGCTTCTTCGGCCTGTTATCTTTCCAATGCAACAAACGGCGTCGAATTCCGAGATCGGGAGTGTTCGCAATGGCTTCCGGAAGAAGGACGCGTAAAAAAACAGTCCCATGCGCCCGGGTTCCTGATCACATGCGCCCGGGACCCAGGGCACGTGCCCATGCACCCTACCAGTGAGGCACGTGACCTCGTGCCCTCACTTGAGGGCACATGTGCCCTACCCTTGAGGCACGAGGGACCCAGTTTTTCACCGGGACTCTACCACTGAACCGATCGACCGGACAAGGTCGAAATTTTCGGGAATAGTGCCATGCGCCCTCACTGGGGGGCACATGTACCCCTCAGTGGGGCGCATGCGCCCTGCACTAGGGCGTATGCGCCCAGGGGTAGGGTGCAAGGTACCCTATTTTTTAGTCTGGATCGCGCCGTTCGTTCTCCTATAAATAAACTCTGATTCCGGTCATTTCAAGGGCATGAGCACGACCCCCCAGGCATCTCAAGACATCAAACCTCCCTCCTGCATTGATTTTGTGATTTTTAAAGAGAGAATTTTGAGTTTTTAGAGAGAGAAAAGTCGATTCAAGAGAGAGGAAGGCTGTTCTGCAGGTGATCTGCCAAGTTTCTCTTCTTCGGCCTCTACAGCAGTGTGTGGACGTCTGCTTCCTAAGCTCTCTTCATCAAAGTTCTTAATCTCCAAGTCTTCTTCAGTTTTAAATCGACGACACTTGATTCTGAGATCGGGGATGGTCGTGACGAGTGCAGAAGAAAAGTCGCGCCTGGCAGATCCTGGACTGCTGCTCGGCTTTTTCAACAACCCAGATTTGGCTATATCTTTCTCTATTCAACTCAGAATCTTTCAGTTATTTTTCCTATCTCTTTGTTTCGTGATTCTACATTATCCTATAATTTTTTTTACATTTTTTCATTACTTTTATTCTGTTATTCCTAAAATAAAAAAAGGGGTTAGAGATAACCCGAGTCCGGTTAGTTTCTAGTCAGTTGTGTGTTTCATGTCATTCTCTTTACATATACTCTACTTTGTCTAGTTCTAATTGTCTATTTCACTTGTTTGTTTGTCAAGTTGCATAGAATATCAAGCACCCACCGCGTTGAGGACTCTTCTTCATCGGCCGGCCGAAGAAGGAGAAGCTTTAACTCACATTCTTCACGCTAAGGTACACACAGTCATTTTAATTCTATAAATCGGAACCCATGGTTCTTGGCGACCACATTTATTTCTTCTCACCCTCCTCCCACATGACCCGAACCGTCTCCTTGGTGATCGAGCGACGCCAAGAGATGAAAGTTCCGGGATCAATGTGAGTGTGGGACCAAGGTGAGAGTTACTTTCCGAGTTTTATTCCTTTGTTTTCTCATCCCCTCTTGAGGTGACAATCTGGGTTCACGGACTTCCCTGAAAAGGAGAGGACCCCGTCAAATTTTCAGAGTCGACAGACGCTGCCACTGCTGCTGCCTAGCCTTCATTGCCTATATGCATTCCCCCATTTGGGCCCAATCAATGCTGCCTTGGTCCTTCAGATCGTGGATGTAATCCTTGAATTGAAAACATACTTCAACAGTGTGACCAGGACACCGGTGGTAAGCATAGTATCGGGACATATCTACATTTGTTGGCCAAACCTCTCTTTCCTTGGGCAATTCCAACTGTTTCTCCGCCATGAGTACATTGAAGATGTCAGTCAAGGAGTAAGGGAGTTGTTGGTAGTTCTCTCTCCTAAAACCTCCCCTTCGTGGTGCCTGATTGGGTGGTGGTGGTGCCCTATTGTAGGTAGGTTGACGAGGTTGTTGGGGTTGTGCTACTTGTTGAGGGGGTTGTTGGGGTTGTCGTGGTTGTGGTGGCCTAACCTATTGTTGAGGGGGTAATAGGAAAGGTTCTGTGGTGGATTTCTGAACTAGTTTTGATGGTTCCCTCCCTGGTTCCCCACAATGCTTATAGCTTCATTGTTGACCACTCTTTCGGTTGTAGGACCAGCTGGTGCAGAGGGGGTTTTCCTGAAGTTTCAAGGTTTGGGATCAAAAGGGTTTATCATTGTGGCATCTTTGAAGTGGGCTTGCAAGTATCGGGCACTATCATAGAGTTCATTCATGGTGGTAGGACGGTGCATAATCAATACATTCCTCAAGGCAGGTGTAGTATTTCCAATAAGCATCTTCACTTGTTCCCCTTCCGAAATAACATTTGTCAGTTTCTGCGCCATTCCCTCCAGCGATCAGCAAACTTTATGAAGTCTTCTTTGGGCTTCATCTTCTCAGCAATCAAATTTGTGATGGAGCATGATGGTGCCACCCGGTCTCTATATCTTTGCAAAAATTTGGTCTTGACGACATCAAAGTCTCCTGCCTCAAAGGAGTCGAGTGAGTAGAACCATTCCAATGCAGACCCTTCCAGTGATCGGCAGAATAAGAAAGCAAGAACCCTACAATCATTTTTCCAGAATGAGAATTCCTAGAGAAAATCTTTAAGGTGGAGAAAAGGATTGCCAGTACCATTGTAGCGGCGATAAACTGGTAGCTCAGAAGGTGGCAGGTGGAGAACTGGCAGAGAAGGAATAGAGATCTCAGGAACTTACTTGGAGTCCAGGCGGCATCTTAGCTCTTCATAGCGTTAATTCATCTCGGTGAGTTGATCCATGTATGCCTAGGTGAGAGAAGGTTCTTGGTTTACTGGTGGGGGTATATGGTTAGAGACATGATTTTGGAATTGAGGAGCATGACTTGGCAAATTCACTGAAGATTGTCCTATGACTTGTTGGGCCAGGGGAGCAACATGGTTAAAATAAGATGGATGAACAAATGATGGTTGAACCACAGATGGTTGAACTATAGATGGTTGAACTACAGATGGTTGTGCTAGTGATGGTTGAATCATAGATTGCTGGACAATAGGTTGTTGAACAAAGGGTGATTCAATGAGTGGTGGCCGAACTAGAGGACAAGGAGATGAAGCAACTTGGTTGGCTTTGTAAGGAATCGTCCATTAAAATTTGGTACAGCGGAAGCGACGATTCCTATGGGTTCCTTTAGAATCCGTCTCAATCAGAACCGAACGACGAAAACCGAAAACCGATCAAATCGGGTTCGAATATACCTGATAGGGATTCATATAATCCCATGGAGAGGAAGGATATGAGCTTCTCAAGCTCTACAAACCGTTCAAGTGTCCGGTCTCCAGCAGTATCCACACGAACTTCATCCACAGCAGGTTCTCCCTTCGCGCCGGCCTCGAGAACTCTTCCCGAACGGAGCTCCATCGACCATGGACACCTTCTAGAGAGAGGAGGAGGTAGGGAGGAGACTTGGGACGTGGTTTTCACCCTTGGCTTGATTGGGTTTGGCTGAAACCATTAGTATTTATAGAGAATTATGGAATTTTTCATAAAAACCCAAAATCTCTATAAATTACGTCCTTGCCCCTGTACTTGTGGATAAGTCCTTTTGTGTGTGACCCACTAGGCCCAATAACCTATTTGGTTGAGGCCTAAATAAAATAGAACAATTCTATTTAATTTAATTAAAACCGTTATTCGATAACAATTAATCGGCCTACCGATCATGAAGGGTACAAGCCACATCCCATGATCCCAAATGGCTATGGGGATAATTTCATCTCCATTGAGCCTTTCCATCATCAGTTACCACATGGATATAAACCCTCATCCATCCAATGTCCCGGTCGGAAAGGAGTACGGCATCGACTGTCAACTCCTTAGTGTACCGACTCTATAGGATCATGTACTCGGAATTGGATCAATTGGAAAACTCCTTTTCCAATTATCCTATCTACCCTGGCCAGGGATTTAGAGTACTATCCCATAGGACATTCACTCTCACTTACCGAGAGTGGATGATCCCTTGTTGTCCGCTCAATTGCCTCCATCGGATTTTCCTTGTACCCAATCCATCGCTATATAGGACCATCTAAATTGTGATCCATAAGTCAATGGTCAAAGCACAAGTTCCACCCAACAAGGCATCTTTGGCGACTCAGGTCAAAGGTCCAACCATGCAACCGTGATAATAGAAAACCCTGATAGACAGTTCGGTAAGATACCATTCAGGGTTTCTAATTCGGTCAGTTCAGTGAACTCATTCAACTAATAAGCACCAGTATGTGTATCTCAGTGTCTCCACACTAATGAACAATGAGATCGGTCGTTCTCATCACATGAGAAGACATCACATACACTAGTCTATCCGGATCCTTGATGTCCCGTCTCAAGTATCCTATGACTAGGAACATTTAGATCAAATACCTCTAGATGATCAATCTCATTATCATGATCTCATCATGATTTAATCATCATTGTATTTGATCAAGGACTTCATTATTATATTCGCATCTAATAAGAGCTTATAATGAAGATTTGCCTAATTAATTGAATAAGATATTTCTAGAAATGTCGAATCATATCATATATGATTGGCTTGTAGGGCATACATTTCTATCAATCTCCCACTTGCACTAAAGCCAATCACCCATCTGGCTGATCTATATCAGCTCGAGGTGAAGCTCAAACACTCTTTGAGTAACTGCTTCAGTTAGTGGATCTGCAATGTTATTAACGGTAGATACTTTATCTTTAATTATATCTCTATAAGTTGCAATCTCTCTGATTGTATGGTATCGCCACAGAAGTTCTAAACTTCTGATGAGACATCGGCTCTACTCCATTGTTTTCTCAAAACAATGATACACTTTCAGAGAAAATCGAGACAATCCCATATCAAATATGTAGATGAAAAACTTCATCTAGACTACTTCTCAAGTAGTGTGCAACCACTATGTAAACTTGTTTACATATGTTGTAGAACTTACAGTGTTCTATCACATAGAACTCTTTCAACTCACTGCACCACCATTATTCTGACTTAATATCAAACTTATTTGATTAGAAGCTTGTGTTTGTAAAACTACAAGACTTCAAGTCTTATCCTCCAGTGTATAGAGATACATTCTCAGTGCTTCTCAAGTACCAAATGATATATCTCTAAACTATCCAGTGACTCTCACCTGGATCTTCTTGATGAATGCTCATAACACTTAGAGCATTAATCACATCATGTACGTAGCATCATATAAATAATAGACCCTATGACAAAGGCATAAGGGCTCTATTTATGTGATCTCTTTATCTTTCAAGAAGTCTATAAAGACAACACTTTACAGAGATCAACTCCACACCACATAGGTAAGAAACCTATCTTGGAGTTTATCATGTCAAACCCTTTGACTATGGTGACTGCGTACATTAACTGGGCATTGATTTTAGATCTATCTCCATAGATCTTAAAACCCAAATTGCGTTTGGAGGATCAATATGATAGCTAGGCTCACTTATGATAACACACCTATTTCATTCTTAATGAGTAGTACGTCATCAACATAAAATGTCAAGAAAGTAACAGCACTCCCACTTATCTTGTTGAATACACAAGGCTCCTCTTCGTTCTTAACGAAGTTATAAGATTTAATCTCATTAAACCTTATATATGATCTATGGGAAGTTTTACTTCAGTCCATAAATGAACTTAATACACACTCTTCTTGGATGTTATTGGGATTTAATTCCCTATAGTTGTATCATATACACCTATTCCTCAAAATACTTTAGAGGAACACTATCTTACATCCAATTAGCTTATCACATAATCATAGAGTGTAACAATCAAAATCCGAATGGATTAATCCATGGAATAGGTAAAAGATCTCATCATAGTCAACCATTTGACTTCAATGATATCCTTTTCAACTATTCTCACCTTTGAAGGTATCTACCTTCTAATCCACTCCAATCTATTCTTTAGTGATCCATTTATTCCTTATGGATACTATATCCTTAGGTGGATCTATCAAGTTCTAAACTTGATTAGAATAGATAAATTTTATATCGGATTTTATTGTCTCTTCCCATTAATGAATCAATATCTCATACTGGTTCTATATAGATCCTAGGATCAATATCCTTATTATCTTATGCCTCATTTCATCTATCAGAGATATGTCTCACATATCTCTTAGGTAAAATGGACACAAGTAAAGACCTATCATTAGTCCTTGTGTAATTATTAACTAGCACCTTAATAGAAGTGTTATTGGGTTGTGGGACTAGAACATCTTCCATATATACCTTGCTCCCACTATCTTTCTTAAGAAGGAACTTTTCCTTTAGAAATATAGTGAGCTGAGCAACACATACCCTTATACATAAGGGTCGTATATTTAATATCCAAAAGTTTCCTTTGGATATCCCACAAGCAACACTTCATAGTCTTATATTCCAACTTGTTAGAGTTATACTTCTTCACCAGGTCGGACATTCCGAAACCTTAACTTGCTTAAGGTCAAGTTTTAACCCCTTTTCCATATCCTATATGGAATAATCAGAACAGACTTAGAAGGTACCTATTAAGAACAAGTGGTTATAACGAGTACTTAACCAAAATTAGACAAAGAGGAAATTTGCAAAGCTTGTCATTGTTCATATTATGTCCTACATAATATGGCTTTTTCCTTTTAGCTACTCAATTAAGCTAAAATGTGTAAAGATGTCCAGTAGATTCTATTATCCTTCTATTATATGTAAATTATGTACTTAAGTATTCCCCTCCTTGATCTCATCAAAGAGTTCTAATACTCTTTCCATTAGTATCTCTACTTCATTCTTAATCTCAAATAATTTCTCAAAGGTCTTAGTTTTGTACTTCATAAAGTACATGTTTCCAAACCTAGAGACATCATCTTTGAAATAATGAAGTAGAAATATTCTTCTTTAGCCTTACTAGATATGGGCTAACATACATCTAAATGTACGAGTTCTAATAACTCATTAACCCATTCTCCATGTCTATATAAAGCTAAAGTGTAGATTGATCTAAATCAACCCATTTCCTCTTAAAAGGAATATTCACACATAACATGAGAGCTAACATATCAAATATGATTAAACAATTCATTAAGCTCCCACTGGCAAACACTTTGCCATTCAATCTATTAGAACATCTATCAATTCCATAGCTTAGAATAAATCAACATTTATTCAAGTAGGAAATCATATAATGTTCTTGTAGAAGGATATAATAGCAATATTAATTATTAAGACATCTCCATAAGGCTATTAAAGAATTGCACCTCCCGCTAATAATGATGCAACTTTTGCACCATTTCATATGTAGGTCAATATCTTTTTTATTAAGCCTTCATTTACTTGTCATCATCTACAACTCCTTGTAGATATAAGATGCATATCTGGTATCTCATACCATTAGATGCATCCATAGTATCTAATATTATGATATACGCATATAGTATCTAATACCATTAAGTGTATATTTAAAACAAGTAAGTGCCAATGACTTGGATACATGAAGCTTCTCAAGCTCTACCTTTGCATTATATACAAAACACTTTGTACTTTCTCTTCCACTTATCATCATCATGACAGTGTAAGAATCATGTCTTATTCTGGCTTTATTATCTTGACCGCCTTCTTTTACTATTAACTCTCTCCTATTTTTATCTAATGATTTTACTTCTTACTATTGGTCTCACCAACAAGAAGTAATTAAGATGTATTGTTGATCTATGTTGCCCTTTAGTTAACTCATCAATATGAGCCATGATGGATCTCATATCCATCTATCCATGTTGTCTCTATAATTATGTCTCATAGAGACTAACATCTAGTTTAAGGCAAACAATGCATCTTGTCTATGAGATAAGATCTTATCTTTTTTTCATATCACTAGATAATTTAGGAGACACCTACTTCTCAAGTAGAATAGTTAATAGGTCAACTATGAGAACAATTCTCTTAGTTCTAAACTAGTCTAAGAAGTGTGAGCCATTAAGCTATATGGCATCTAATATGCCATACTAATGGTGGTTTATTATCGTATTCTACAACAGAGATATAATTTTATCAATATAACATTGCAAACATTCATTAAAATTAAGATATGGTCTTTGATCCTAATTTATGCTCCCACTAATTATCGACGAATTTGCATAACCCTCATTATGCAAAGACGGGATATCACGATGAAATCCTAGTGGGGACTAAGACCCTATTAACTTTATGGTGATGACCTTGTGGTAGCACAACAAATCACCCCATACTTAATAGGTAGGAAACTATTGCCAGTTGCAACTCTTGCAACTCTTAGTCATTTAGCCTCTAGAGTTATGACCTTGTGGTAGCACAACAAGCCATATACTCTAGTTAGGTCAAACCCGCTTGTTACGTTATGAGAATGGATTCTTCACACAGCCCTTGTGGTAGCACAACAAAGCCATGCAAATGGTCCACCCCAAGGTTCGGCAAATGCCTTAGCCATGATCACCAATCCCTTGCTGAATGAGTCTTGTGGTAGCACAACAAACCCATCCAATCTAAGATTGGCTCATCAAGACCATAACAACGGAAGGCTACGTGAGTCATTCTTAATGTCACACGTTTATCAACCTAATTATGACAAGGAGGGATTTTATTTTAGTCTCATCAATAATATGTGCTAAGTATATATAATACCTTTGGAATATCATATATCTAAGGTATAACCTGTAGCACACATCCACATATCAAATATACACAAAATCAGTGATCATGGTCTTATCCCTAAGCATGCAGCTAAGGCACCCCTATAGGTGCATATCCTTGCCTCAGATGCTTGAGTTGGTATGCTCCCCCTTCAGAAGGGTGCTTCTCCAAGTGGTCCCGCTCTCCAACCTTCCACGAACCGGCTTCTAACTCTTACAAGCGGCTTAAGGGTATGCAGACCCCACAAATGTACATAACTCAATAAGAAACCTTGGTTTTAACCAAGGGGAGTACATTAATGGAGGGAGGTAGAATGTACAATCAGATTGTATAGAGAGAGAGGAGGCACACGCAGCCCCATTTAATAACATAACCAACATAATTAAAAGCAATCACAAACCAAGCACAATTAAGTCCATGATCACCTCTATACACACACTAACATTCATCACATGAACATAGAGCGCATACGTGATAATTATATAAGATATATCATATATATCAGCATAAAATTATATATAATTTATTTTGAAATTCTCAATTTCATGCATGTCGAATTTTCATGAAATAAATAACATGAAAATAACATGACAACAACATATAAACAATTCATATGAAATGAACATACAAAACTAAACTATTTAGAACATTCATGCATTCCCAATACTGTGCAAGGTCAAAAATTAATGTCTCAATTTATATTCTGTAAAATATCATTTTACAGAATTAATTAAGACACTAATAATTTAAGTTAAACCTTTAAAACAATTTTAAAGTTTAACCATGAGTGAATCTATGTAAATAGAACTAAACATCATCTAACATGTCATTAAACACTTTAAAACATGTTAAATAATATTATAGAATTTTTAAGAAAATTTTTTTTGGAATTTTTCTTGCAATTTTTCGGATTTTTCTATGATTTTAAACACTTTAAAATCATTTGAAAAAGAACTGGCGCATTGCGCCTAGCTCACTGGCGCACAACGCCCGTTTTGCGTGCGCCCGCATGCGCCGCAGGGTGCGCCGGGCTCAAAAGACACGTGCGCCAACCGCCGTGCGCCGGCGGGTGCGCCGGTCGCCTCCCCGAACAGGTACTGTTCATTCGGAGGAGAGTTAATCTCATTAACTCTGACATATCTCGTTATTCAGGAGTCCGAAAAATATGGAAAAATATGCGTTGGAATCCTTATCGAATAAGGAATCCAAAACAGTCGGCCTCATATCCAGTAAAAATATCAGTCGACCGAAAAATGAGGAGGAAGAGGCGGCGGTCACCCAAATTCCGTAGCAGAAATATCAATTTTGTAACGAGGATAACTCCTTATCCAGGAAGCCAAATATTCTCCAAAAATACAATTTAGAATTCTAATCATATGAAGTTTCCAAATATGTATTTATCCCTTCATAGAAAAATTCTATATCAACGGTAAATCAGGAAGAAACAAGTCGGCGCCGCCAGATTCCGCAGAACCCTAGTTCGTCGGAAAACTCAAAAATTCTCATCCTCCGCCGTCGTTCAAAGCTGGAGATCAAAGGGAAAGGTTAGGTAATCATATTACCCATCTTATAAACCTTTTACAAGTCTCAATTTCTACTTTGGACGGAGATTTCACAAAATCCCCAAATCCGGGTGTCGGTTCGGACATGACAGAAACACCAACTTTTGACGCTTCTCCCGAATACTACAGAGATCCAAACTTCAAACGGTTTGCGGCGTTGGAAATACCTATATCAAGAGACTCTACCAAGGCCAACCAATCTATTATCTGAGTCATACACAGAATATGGTGGCCTCGTCAAAACAGACGTTTGCACAGATTCGGGAACACATAAATAACATGAAATAATGTCGATTCGACGTCGGTTTCGACCGAGACTTGAGCCGGGCTCTGATACCACTGTAAGGAATCGTCCATTAAAATTTGGTACAGCGGAAGCGACGATTCCTATGGGTTCCTTTAGAATCCGTCTCAATCAGAACCGAACGACGAAAACCGAAAACCGATCAAATCGGGTTCGAATATACCTGATAGGGATTCATATAATCCCATGGAGAGAAAGGATATGAGCTTCTCAAGCTCTAAAAACCGTTCAAGTATCCGGTCTCCAGCAGTATCCACACGAACTTCATCCACAGCAGGTTCTCCCTTCGCGCCGGCCTCGAGAACTCTTCCCGAACGGAGCTCCATCGACCATGGACACCTTCTAGAGAGAGGAGGAGGTAGGGAGGAGACTTGGGACGTGGTTTTCACCCTTGGCTTGATTGGGTTTGGCTGAAACCATTAGTATTTATAGAGAATTATGGAATTTTTCATAAAAATCCAAAATCTCTATAAATTACGTCCTTGCCCCTGTACTTGTGGATAAGTCCTTTTGTGTGTGACCCACTAGGACCAATAACCTATTTTGTTGAGGCCTAAATAAAATAGAATAATTCTATTTAATTTAATTAAATCCGTTATCCGATAACAGATTAATCGGCTTACCGATCATGAAGGGTACAAGCCACATCCCATGATCCCAAATGGCTATGGGGATAATTTCATCTCCATTGAGCCTTTCCATCATCAGTTACCACATGGATATAAACCCTCATCCATCCAATGTCCCGGTCGGAAAGGAGTACGGCATCGACTGTCAACTCCTTAGTGTACCGACTCTATAGGATCATGTACTCGGAATTGGATCAATTGGAAAACTCCTTTTCCAATTATCCTATCTACTGGCAGGGATTTAGAGTACTATCCCATGGACATTCACTCTCACTTACCGAGAGTGGATGATCCCTTGTTGTCCGCTCAATTGCCTCCATCGGATTTTCCTTGTACCCAATCCATCGCTATATAGGACCATCTAAATTGTGATCCATAAGTCAATGGTCAAAGCACAAGTTCCACCCAACAAGGCATCTTTGGCGACTCGAGGTCAAAGGTCCAACCATGCAACCGTGATAATAGAAAACCCTGATAGACAGTTCGGTAAGATACCATTCAGGGTTTCTAATTCGGTCAGTTCAGTGAACTCATTCAACTAATAAGCACCAGTATGTGTATCTCAGTGTCTCCACACTAATGAACAATGAGATCGGTCGTTCTCATCACATGAGAAGACATCACATACACTAGTCTATCCGGATCCTTGATGTCCCGTCTCAAGTATCCTATGATTAGGAACATTTAGATCAAATACCTCTAGATGATCAATCTCATTATCATGATCTCATCATGATTTAATCATCATTGTATTTGATCAAGGACTTCATTATTATATTTGCATCTAATAAGAGCTTATAATGAAGATTTGCCTAATTAATTGAATAAGATATTTCTAGAAATGTCGAATCATATCATATATGATTGGCTTGTAGGGCATACATTTCTATCAGGCTTCAGCCTGATCTGAGGCAATTTTGCCCTTCACCATGGATTGTATGCGGGCGTAGGTTTCTAGGTCGGTATAGAGAGACAACTCCCTAAAGAGTTGTTCAACATCACGAGGAGCAGATGGTTGAGGGACCTCTTGCGCTTCTGACTCAAACAATGGATTAACAAGACCGTTTGACGGAATTGGTTGGTGACCCATCTCGTGCTCTCGATGTTCATCTTGTTCCGCCATTCCAACGTGTCTTCCAGACCTTAATTGCATTGAACTTCAAGGGGAAGGTAAAAGAAACAAGTTGGCAAAGCAAACAAAGAACTTTTTTCTGTTTTTTTAGTATCTTGCAAAAATGTTAGAGGTTTGAATTTTTGTTTGACAAACAAGTGATGCAAAGACTTGAAAGCATAATTACGCAATAATTTTGATTAAACCTTAGGTTTATGGATTTTATTATGAATTGTTCTCTCAACAAATGGGTTAGGATCCTAACTCCAATCTCCAATGACCTAGGTTTCACACAATCTCACCACGCATAGGTAACATAGGATGCTACAGGTTTTGGGGAGTGGTACAACCAACCCGATCGTGAAGAGGAATACTCCACGTATGAGGAATTATGGAGGCCTTGATGAAAGCCAACCAAGTCAACTAGGAAGGAATATCCCAGAAGAGAGGTCAGAATCCACCAAGAGGGTGTTTTGGATGGGAGGGGTAAATGGGAGAGTGAGCTCCCGCCTCAAAAAAGTGTAAAAGAAGGAGGTAGAGAGAAGGAGCAGAGAATGCAATCAAGTAATAAAGCAAGTAATGAGCAAAACATAAACTTAAATAAACAAGCAATCACACAAGATAAGCAATTAGAAACTAGACAAGCAACTAGAAACTAGAATCTAGACCTTGTTTCTTATGTGAGCCAAATGGAGATAGTGAAAAGTGATGGAAAGAAGAGGGTTCACATCTGATAGCCAAGCAAAAAGGGTGGTCCACATGGGGACCGATGTAAGAATAAGCTGGTTCAAGTGGGAACCGGGGTAAAAAGTAAAGGTGGTTCACGCGGGAACCAGGTTTTGGGTAAAAAAAAGAGTGGTTCACGTGGGAACCTGTTTGAATGATTGAAATAAGGCCACGTGGGGCCAATTAAAGGTGAATAAGGATCTGATCCAAGTGGGGATAGATCTGAAGGAAAGTGGTTTGGTTCACGTCGGAACCGAAGTAAAGAAAGAGATTGGTTCACACGGGAACCGGTTTAAAAGGAAAAGGGTGGTTCACGTGGGAACCAGTTTAAATAAAATGCCAGAAATTAAATGACATACTTGGCACTTCAGATCTGATGAAAGATGGGTGAAATCAGAAATTTTGAGATGGCATGAAATTAAGAAAGGTAGAAGAAAGGAAAGGCTCATGTGGGAACCGGTCTAGAACTAGAACTAGTTGCAAACAAAACACTAAGCACCCACGGTTGAAGACATTGCTTGTCCCACCGTGGTCGCCACAAAGCTGTCGACTCTGAAAATTCGACGGGGCCTTCTCCTTTTCAGGAAAGTCCATGAACCTAGATCGTCACCTCAAGAGGGAATGAGAAAAAAAGGAAGAAAACTCAGAAAGCAACTCTCACCTTGGTCCCACACTCACATTGATCCCCGAACTTTCATCTCTTGGCATCGCTCGATCACCAAAGAGACGGTTTGGGTCATGTGGGAGGAAGATGAGAAGAAGAAAATTAAGACATGTGGTCGCCAGGAACCGCAGGTTCCGATTTATGAAATTAAAGATTGACCATGTGTACCTTAGCGTGAAGAGTGCGGATTAAAGCTTCTCCTTCCGCAGCCGGCCGATGAAGAAGAGTCCTCAACGTGTGGGTGCTTGATTTTATATGAAACTAGACAAATAAACAAGTGAAAAAGACAATTAGAACTAGACAAAGTTGAGTATATGTAAATAAAATAACATCAAACACACAATTGACTAGAAATTGACCGGATTCGGGTTATCTCTAACCCCTCTTTTTTATTTTCGGATTAATAGATTAAAACTAATGCAAAAAAATGTAAAAAAAATGATAGGATGATGTATAATCACTAAAAAAAGAGATAGGAAAAAGAACATAAAGATTCTGATAAGAATAGAGAGAGATATGGTCAAATCTGGGTTGTCGAAAAAGCCAAGCAGCAGTCCAGGATCTGCCAGGCGCGACTTTGCTTCTGCGCTCGTCACGACCAGCCCCGACCTCGGAATCAAGTTCTGTCAATTGCAAACTGAAGAAGACTTGGAGAGAAAGAACTTTTATGAAGAGAGCTCAGGCAGACGTCAACACTCTGCTGTAGAGACTGAAGAAGGGAGACCAGGCAGATCACCTGCAGACCAGCCTTCCTCTCTCTTGAACTTGCTTCTCTCTCTCTAAAAACTCAAAATTCTCCCTCTAAAAATCACAAAATCGATTCATGAGGTAGGTTGGATGTCTTGAGATGCCTGGGGGGTCGTGCCCATGCCTTTGGAATGACCAGAATCAGAGTCAATTTATAGGAGAAAACTGTCGCGATCAACACTACAAAATAGGAGACCTTGTGCCCTACCCCAGGGTGCATGTGCCCTACCCCCAGGGCGCATGTGCCTCCAAGTGGGGGCACATGCTATCCATTCGAAAATTTTGGTCTTATCCAATTCGATCCGTTCAGCGGTAGAGTCCCGGTGAAAAACTGGTTCCCTCGTGCCTCAAGCGTAGAGTGCATGTGCCCTCAAGTCAGGGCACAAGGTCGCGTGCCTCAAGGGTAGGGCGCATGGGCACGTGCCCTGGGTTCTGGGCGCATGTGACCAGGGACCTGGGCACATGGGACTATTTTTGAGCATCCTTCTTCCGGAAGGCATTGCGGACACTCCCGAACTTGGAATTCGACTCTGTTTGTTGCGTTGGAAAGATAACAGGCCGAAGAAGCTCTTTATATTATTGGATCAGCCATCACACTCTCCAAAACTTCAGCATTTTTTCCGGAAGTTAGGACAGTGAACAGAAGATCCGATACAAGTCAAAATGACTCCGACGGCAAACCGGAAAGGCATGGCATGAAACAAAACTTGTCCGGGGTGTGAATCTGACCGTAAACTTCAATGCATGATCATTAGGCATTGGTCATTCAGCCAATTTCCGTGTTTACATGATTTACGTGTGGCTTTCGCTCGGAAATTACGGTTTTTGCGGATAACTTTGGAAAGCATCCGATTTCATTCGGAGAAGCTCCAAATCAACTTTAAAAGACCCGACATCATTATAAGGTCAATCACACATGTTACCCTATAAAACATGAGTTTTATGCTCTGAATTAGGCGAATTTGGCGTGTCTAAATACATATCCTAGATTGTTTTCTAAGAGTCGAGGGTAGATACCATCCTACACACACAACATGTCCGATCCCAGAATTTGGATGACCTAACACCTGAGAGAATCTAGGCAAGGTGGAAGGAAAGCCCACACCTTGTTCCCTTGTGTTCAATCCAAGATAGGTGGAGAGGACTAGACGGGGGAAGTATCAAAAGTATCCGCCACCCTAATAGGAGGCCATCTTAGAAGTTCCAACTTTTCAAAAGAAATGAAGAAAGAAAGGGTGCCAAAAGATGGCCAGTGAACCCCTCAAGTTTAGAAAAATATGGTCCTGTTTCAATAAGTACCTAATGCCCTGTTTGGTTAGAGTTTCATTTTTAATACTATATCAATATTGATATTAATATTTTCAAATGTTGGAGTATCAATATCAAAACTAATACAAGTGGACACTTGTATTACATAATATGCTTTGTTTACACTACAAATTTTAAAATTGATATAACTAACCAAAAACCTTTTAATAGTTCCTATCAATATCAATTTTAAAAATGATAGTGATAGAGGTACCTAATAGTGTTACCAAACAGGGCATAAAGGATAAAAAATAAAAAAATGCACCAAAAGATGGGCAATGACCTCACATGACAAAGCACTTGTCCGAATGTGTGCCAAAAAAATAAGTTTGTCATTAAAGAAGAAAATACCCAAAGGGCCTAACCCCAACAGGCAATTGGGTACAAGTAGAGAAATCTCTCTTGACATCTCCAAAGCTACCAAGGACTTCCTTATCAGTGTTCATTCTTAACCCCCAGGGTACGGGTGGACCAACCAAATCAATGCTAAGCTTTAGTCAATCAAAAGTTAAAGGTCAAAAAGATTCTGGGTAAGGAACCCCTTTTTACAAGTGGTGTCTACCACTGAACCTAAAATAGCAACTAAGTGTTGAAGACTTTTATTAATACTAAATTTTCTCTCCCAAAAAATTTTATATTTTCAAAGAAAAATGAATATTTGTAAAAAACTCCCAAAAAATAAATATTTTTAAAATTTTAAAAAATTGAATATTTTTAAAACCTAAAAGAAAACAAATTTTTTTAAAAAACTTAAATTTATTTTAAATATTTTCAGATTCCAATTGATTTTTTTGCATATCTTTAATCTTAAAAATTTTCATCACCAACTTTGATTTAAATTTTTATATTTACATTCATGTGTACTATAAATTTCCTGCTTTATTTTTACATTCTTAAGAAGGCTATATCGCCTTGACAAAGGTCAAGGCAGACCACAACTTACAAGGGTGATAAGCCTCATTGCAATTCTAATCTCTTTTTTTTCTAAGTGTTACAAGCACAAGAAAAGTTTTACACAACAAGGCAATGCTTGCCACTTCCCTCTCCTAAGGATTCTTAGGAGGAGGTGTCACCATAACTTCAGCTTCAACTTTGCCAAGGAACTTTTTGCAAGATTTCAACAAGGCGATGCCCACCACTTCCCTCCCCTGAGGATTCTTAGCAGGAGGTGTCACCATAACCTTGGCCTCAACTTTGCCGTGGAAACTTTTGCAAGAATTCAACAAACAACATTTTGTGTCCTCATTAGGATACATGAACTCTTTTGTCAGAATGCATGTCATCACATCATAAACTCACTTTTATCATTTTCTTTCAACATATATTAGGTGCATTACTATTTATTTTATGCATTGATGTTGAAGACCATGAGTGTGAAGGAGACCAAACCTAAGTTCCTCATCATCGAAATCCACGATGGTCAGGTCATTCTTTGTGCTCACGGAGAAGCCAAAATTAAATATTGAGGAACGATGGTTCCAGATTAGGTATCTTGACCTCTGATGTTCAATCTATATCTTCAACTAGTTTGATAAGTAAGTTTTTACCTTTTTAAGCCCAGCATGCATCATATAGTTTTGCATTAGTTCCATTGTATTCTTGCTTATCATCTCTACATCCCTTTGTGGTCATCACATCCTTTGAATCCCACCGAGTTTCTTTTTACCATCCTTTATCTCAATTTTGATCTTTTCAATATCCAACTGTCTTTGGCCCCACCACATCTGTTATCTATCACAATCACCTTTTGTTCCACTACATCTTTCATCTCTATCCCATCGTGGCCTCTGTAGCACTTTATAGCTATTTATCCCACCATGACAGTCACCCCATTTTCTATCCCACCATGTGTCGACTCCAGAAACGGGTTCCGGATCGGCACCTCAAGATAAGGTGAAAGATAGAATGGGGAAAAAAGGAGAGTGTGGGAACCTCGGGAATCTTTTTTGATTTTTAAAATGTGTTTAAAATATTTGTTTTTTTGAATGTTAAAATATCGTACCTGAATTTTCTAGTAAAATAGGTGATAGACCATAAAAACTACTAGATAATCTAGGTGATATTAGAAGAGTATAGAATCGAGGTTCAGGTTCTGTGAAAATAATTTTTTTGACCTCTCTCCATCGGATGGTGCGAATATCCGATGTTCATTTACATCGAACAAACACTCGAACACCCTTGATTAACTGCCATAGCGATCTTGTTTGACGAGAGCGTGCACATCCACAACGTGTAAAGAACACAAAAGGCCCCAGCCTTTCAGGCCCGATGAGATGCAAACAAGTTTGATTAGATTTTGTTTGAAGTTAATTCATGTTTGATTTAAGAATGGATTTTGATGTGTTTTGAAATGTTGATTTCAGATTTCCATTTGACTTGGATTTAAATGTTATTTATTTTGAGCTTGTTTGGTTTGTTTTACTTCAATTGGTTGAAGTTTATTTTATTTTTATTTGAACTTGATATTTTAGATGTGTTTATCAATTTTGACTTGTTTAAATTTAATTGACAATGTGTTGAGTCATTTTCATGTGATTTTCTCATGTTGGTTGGTGTTTTAATACCGATTCGGGTGTGTTCAGTATGTTTTAAATGTTTTGAAGTTTGGTTCAAATTGATTAAACTTGAATTTCAGATTGTTAATGATATGAATTTGGCATGTGTTAAGATGAATTTCATATACCTTAATGTTTTCTTTATGTGTTCTTTTCAATTGGTTTGATTTGCACTTGTTTAAGCATTTGAATTCAAATAGATTAAATGTATTGAATCAATTTTTCCAGATTGTATTAAATCTGATTTTTGTTGGATGTTAAAGCTTTAATGATCTGTTTTAAGCATGTTTTAAGGTTGGTTTAAATGTATTTGCAGATTTAATTAAGTTAACTTCAAATTTGGTTAACTCTTGTTCGATTTGCATCACATCCGGTCTGTCGGGCTAGTGTCGATGCCCAATCACATGCAATCAACTCGGTACTTGAAATGTTCATTGAATATTCATGTTCATGCTGGTGTACATCAGATGTGGTAGTTCATATGCCATGTTCAATGCTGTCAATGGTGCAAATGTGTGAATGTCCTTCCCTTGGTGTAAAATACCACATGATTGGGAAAATTTTGGCAGCATGCCGTCTTATTTTCCAATCGGTGTGGAATTTTACCCATCCTACAAGGCATAGTCATTTGACTTTCCAAGTAGAGGGAAGGGTCCGTCTGCAGTGGGAAGCATGTCCCATGCCTACGCCCGGGTCAACTTTCCGGTGCATGCCGGATGAGCCGCCCAATGAAGCATCCAGTTGTGGACTAACTCCTTATTTAATTTTGGCATTTCGCCTTCAGATTTAATTAAGGTTTATTTTAAGTGTCCAAGCCCCAATGGGCCAGCTTCATCAGCACAATGAGCTGGTCTTCATGTCTCATGGCCTGAGAAGGCCGGCTTCATGTCTGTCGACTCCGAAAATGGGTTCCGGATTGGCACCTCAAGAGAAGGTGAAAGATGGAATAGGGGGAAAAGGGAGAGTGAATCGGAAAACACTTGGAAAGCGGTAAAGACTCTTCACCTCTGCCCCACACTCACATTGATCCCCAAACTTTCATCTCACGGCGTCGCTCGAGCACCGGAGACGGTTCGGGTCATGTGGGAGGAAAGTGAGGAGTGAATTAGCTTAGAACATGAATAAAAAGAAAGGTGGTCGCCAGGAGCCACGGGCTCCGCTTTATGGAATAAAAACAAGAGATGAGTTGATTTGACCGTGTACCTTAGCGCGGGAGATCGGGATATGGGTTCAACCTTCTTCTTCCTCGGCCGGCCGATGAAGAAGAGTCCAACCGATGCTAGCATGATCAACCTATGCAACTAGAACAATAAACCAAGTGAAAGAAACTGATTATAACTACGGGAAGTGTAGAAACTATAGAAGAAGAGATGAAACAAAGGAGCAATTGGAATAGAACTCACCGGATTGGGCGAGCCTAACCCCTTTTTTTGTGTTTTTTTAATTATATAAAAATGATGCAAATGAAGTAAAAAATGGTCTAAGATAGTAAATAAACTGAATGAAATGATTTAAGAAGGACTTATGAAGTGTGTGGCTTAAGTTGAAGCCAAGTTGTTTGAAGAAGGCCGGTTTGGGTAGATTTGCATCCTTCTGGCGCGACATTGGTACAGAGAATGTAATAGACAGCACCGATGTCAGAATTGAGTGCCATTTGTCTCAAAATAAATATAACTCACCAAGGGTGGTTTTATATGAAGACAAGTTTTCTTTAATATTATGATAAATAATGTGAATTTACCTGATAATCTGTATCTTGGACAATGAAGTTCTGGAAACTCCCAGCACAATGTCGATGTAGGACATGCTATGGGCACCACAGATATCCGAATTAAATTATTTTTATTTTAAATAAAATAGGACTTACCGAGGAACAATTTCTATGAAGGATGTATAGGCTGAATCCACCATTAAATGTACTGAAATTGACTGAGAAGATGATGACTTAGAAGAGAAGACTTTGGATCTGTCTGTGCAGCACCGGTGTTGAAGCCATAACAAGCTGAGGGAATGTCATAATTGATCTATTTTTGTTGGATATGAAATATATCTTGATGAATCACACTTCTTCTAAAGGAAGACAGGCCATAAAATGACTATAAAGATCTGTAGAAGCCTATGATCAGCAGTGCATCATGTCGGAGCATAGACCGGCTTCTTCTTCACTTTGGGATGATTTCCGGGCACCGGGACGAAGAGAGGACAATTTGGGGAGGTTGGGATGAGCCTAGGGTGTCTGGAGGATGAGGAGAGGAGTACTGTATTATGGGGATGCCCTTCTTAGGTCGTTCATATGAGTCCCTTTATAGGGGATGAGAACCAGGTCAAAAAATAGCAAGTTTTGATACATCCGACCATAGGTTGGATTTCCTCCATTTAATGTTGTTGATTTTCATACTGAGGCATATATAAACTTACCTAAATGATTGAGAGAGATTGGAAATGGTGGATCATCTTTCCCATGTTCAAAATATGTCTCCACTTGAAGAGGAAACAAATCTAGTCTAAAAATGGCAAGTCTTGATATACAAGACAACAAGTTGGATTGCCATCATTAGATGATGCTAATTTCGACCATGAAGTTTACAGATACTATAACAAGTGATATGGATGAGGAAAAATGAAGGTAAGGTGGTGAATTGGTCAGATATGTGCCCAATGGGCTGAGCTTGCATGCAATTGGGCTTGATCGGTGCTGCGTACGGACAGAACTGTGCATCTGACTTCCAAAGGGCGCTGCGATCAAATGGGAGATCAGAATTGGATGACATTTGTTGAAATGGAAAGATAACTCAGAGAAGAATATTATTTATGTTGAATACTTATTCATTTTATGTCCACATAATCCTGTGAAAAATTTTCAAGTAGAGGATATGCTGGGAAAAGCATAATCTGGCACACCACCAAGAGTCTCTTGTTCGGCAATCACGGTTTTGATTAGAAATTAGAAAATCATCCTCATATTTCCAATAAGCGCCTTAGCTCATCCAAAAGGGTGGTTCATCATGATTTTTATGGCCTAAAAGAGATGTTGCCAATGGAATAATGGTTTAAGCTCTAAATAAGGCCAAATTGGCATGTCTACAGCTTGCCTCGCCTTGATGTCGGCTTTGCAAGGGAATGTCATGTAACGTAGCGGAGTGAAATGTAGAGAAAGCGTAGCGAAGCAAGATGGATTGTAGTGGAATGTAGTGGAGAAAAATGGTGATGGACTGAAAAGGTGGCATCAAGGTGTAGATATAGACACGCTCAATGACCAAATTCGGCAAGATGAATCTCCTCAAGTCTCCTAGTTAACCACCATGTTTCATCAAGTCTCCTAGTTAACCACCATGTTTCATCAAATCTTCCTATGTTCGATTGGTAAGAGATGTGCCATTGGCACGAGAGAAGAATAGCCAACTCCCAACGCGGTGGGGAGTCCCCGAAACATGGGTTCGTAGGTTCATCATCAGCTGGTAACCCGATCTTTGCGATGTTCCTGTACAGTGATGGGCTAAAGTTAAAAAAGAGATTTTTTTTTTAAAAAGTAAAAGAATACCAATAGAGCACATTTAGGCTCTTAGATTCATTTAAGTCTTCTAGGAGACAAGATTCAATTCGGAATGGAATGATCTCGAATTCCAAAAGGCAAATGTTTAAGTACAGACCATGATGGTGAAAGTTTAGATCAAATAGTAGGCCCTTGGCGGGAGGAAGTGACTGCCACGGTGGGATGAATAGCAAAAGAGTTGTAGTGGCCACAGTGTGGATAGAAATAAAATATTTGAAGGCACAAAGTGATTACCGAACATGGTGGGAATAACAGACACGGTGGGATATTAGAAAGGTTGATGGGACTAGAAAACACGTTGGGATTAGAAAACACACTGGGATTAGAAAACATGATGGGCTTCAGAATGATCAGAATTAGGATAAAATATTTAGAGACTAAGGTGAGAAGGTGAAGATTTTGAAAGGATGTATGCAATGATAATGAAAAATGCAATGCAACTAATACTATATGATGCATGTTGGGCTTAAGAAAACAAAAACAAAACTTGTCTAACAATGAGTTGAAGATATAGATTGTCTATGAGGTCAGGATACCCATTTGGGAACCATCGTCCCTCACTGCACAATTTTGGCTTATCCGTGAGCACAAAGAATGACCTAACCGTCGTGGATTTTGATGAAGGGGATCTCGGGCTTGGTCTTCTTTGCATTCACAGTCTTCAACATCAATGCATAAAATAAATAGTAATACACCTAATATATGCTAAGAAAGGAAATGATAACGGTGAGTTTGCGGTGTGATGACATGCATTCTCACAAAAGAGTTCATGTGTCCTAATGAGGACACAGAGCAAAAGCTTCTCGGCAAAGTTGAGGCCGAGGTAATGATGACACCTCCTCCTGAGAATCCTCAGGGGAGGGAAGTGGCGAGCATCGCCTGCAAAAGGTTTCTCGGCAAAATTAAGGCCGAGGTTATGGTGACACCTCCTCCTAAGAATCCTCAGGGGAGGGAAGTGGCGAGCATCGCCTTGTTGTGAAGTTCTCCTCATTTGTTCTTCATGCCTAAAACACTAGAAAAAGGAGATTAGAATGACAATGCGGCTTATACCCCTTGCAAGTTGTAGTATGCCTTGACCTTTGTCAAGGGGTGTAAAGTTTTTCTTGTGCCTGAAACACTTAGAAGGAAGAGATTAGAACAACAATGCGGCTTATCCCCCTTGCAAGTTGCAGTATGCCTTGACCTTTGTCAAGGGGTATAGCCTTCTTAGGAGTGTAAAAATCAAGTAGCAAATATGCAATGAAGAATTTGAAACATGAGAGATTGAAAGTAAATATGAATGTAAAGACGAAAATTCAAACCAAGCATGGTGATAAAATATTTTGAAAATTTTGAAAATTTTTGTTGAATTTGAAAAAGAAGTTTTCTTTTTTGTTGAAAAGATTCATTTTTTTTTATTTTTGAAAATGCTATTTTCTTTTTTTGAGTTTTTGAAAATATTTATTTTTTTTGAAGTTTTTGAAGATATTCAACTTTTTTTGTAGTTTTTTTTGAAAATATTCAACTTTTTTTTGGAGTTTTTGAAATGTTCAACTCTTTTTTTGAGATTTTTGTTTTGAAAATATTTTTTTGGAGAGAAAAATCAGTATTGACACAAGTTCTCATTACTTGGTTGTTTTTTCTAGGTTCGTTGGTAGACATCATATGTAAAATGGGGTTCCTTACCCAAAATCTTTCCGACCTTCAACCTTTGATCGGCTAGAGTTTAGCTTTGATTTGGTTGGTTCACCCACACCTTGGGGGTAAGAATGAAGAATTGAGGGAAAGTCCTTGATAGGCTTTGGAGATGTCGAGAGGGATTTCTCTACTCACACCCAATTGCCCGTTGGGGTTCGGCCTCTTCGGGTCTTTTCTTCTTTATCGACAAACCTATTTTTGTGGCACACATTCGGACAGGTGCTTTGACCTGTGGGGTCATTGCCCATCTTTTGGTGCCTTTTTTCATTTTCTGCATTTTTAGGTACTCATTCAGACAGGCCCATATTTGTTTAAACCTGTGGGGTTCATTGCCCATCTTTTGACACCCATTTTTTTATTTGAGAAGTTGGACCTTCTGAGATGGCCTCCTACTAGGGCGGCGGATGCTTTCGATACTCTCCCCCTCTGATCCCCTTCACCTATCTTGGACCGAACAGAAGAGAGTAGGGTGAGGGTTTTTCTTCCACCTCTGAGCCTTGCCTAGCTTCTCTCAGGTGTTGGGCCATCCAGATTCTGGGATCGGGACGTGTTGTGTGTGTAGAATGGTATCTACCCTCGACTCCTAGACAACAATCTAGGACATGTGGACTCAAGTCATACTGGTAGTTCTCTCCATTTTTGAGGTAGATTATATTCCATAGATAAATCAATTGTTTGCATGCCTTGCAATGTAAAGAATTTGTTTAATAAAAACAAGGTAGCTACAAATATCGTCAATCACGAATTTCTCTCAATTAAAATTGTCATGTGAAATTCAAAATCATTTCAAAAAATATTGCCTTGTGGATGACATAATGATGATGAATGCAACGTAATACCTGAGAGAAGAAGAAGTTCATTGCTGATGACGACTTTGTTTGTGCTTGCCTTGCCTTGCCTGCCATGCCTTGCCTTGCCTTGCCTTGACTTGCCCAACTACTTCCACTTTTGATATGCACCATATTGCATTGGATTGAAGATTCATAGTCATAGGATGAAGTGAAAATGTGGAGGATATGATTTAGCATGGTGAAGTCAAAATTAATGATGTAAAAGGCAAAGATTGTGGTATCACCCAGGAAATTTCTCTACCTTGATTTTTTGTTGAAAGTAAAACTTAGAGAATGAAAGAGAATTTGAAAGGAAATAAACATACTTGGAAACAAAAGTGAGTTAAAATGGGCTCTTGGGCCCATGAGTTGAAAGTGGGCTTGAAGGCCTAGGAGTAGTTGGAATCAAGTGGCACGTGAGCCCAAGATTTGAATGTGGGATAGAGGGCCTGGTTGATGTTGATGGGCATAAGGGCCCGATTGGAGGTTGAGCCCGAGGGACCCAATGAAAAGAGTGGGCACATGGACCCGATTTAAATGGTTGGGAGTAAGATTGTGATTTGTGATGGGCTCGCTGGCGCCATTGAAGAGTATGGGTGCTTAATCCCAAAGTTGAAGAAGTGGGGGCACGGGGGCCCGATTTTGAAGAAGTATGGGCATGCGGGCCCGATGGTGAAGAAATGGGGGCATACATGACCGAAGTTGAAGGAGTGTGGGCATGTGTGCCCGAGTTTGTTGGAAGGTGGGCACGTGGGCCCGATTTAGAAGAAATTTGGGCACATGGGCCCGGTTGTAGAAAAACATGGGCATGTGAGCCCGGTTGAGGTGAATTGCGGGCACGTGGGCCCGATTTAGGTGAATTGTGGGCACGTGGGCCCGATTTAGAAAAATTAAGGGCATATGGGCCCGATTGGGGAGAATTATGGGCACGTGGGCCTGATGGAAGGAAAGGGGCATGTAGGCCCAGTTGGGGAAAAGGGGCGCATGGGCTCAGTTGAAGGAAAGGGGCATGCAAGCCTGATTGATTAAAAGAGGCACGTGGGCCCGGTTGAAGAAAAGGGGCATAAGAGCCCAGTCGATTAAAAGGGGCACATGGGCCCGGTTGGATAAAGGGGGCACGTGGGCCCGGATGATGGAAAGGGGCACATGGGCCCAGCTGATGAAAATGGGCGTAAGAGCCTGAGAAAAGGGCATAAGGGCCCAGTTGAGTGGGATAAAGTGTGGGTGGTGGCTCCAAGATTGAAGAATTGGGGACCCATAGGTCCATTTTATGGTTGTGGGCATGATAAAGAAACGGTGGTGGCCCTAAGATTGAGGAACTGTGGGCCCATGGGCCTGATCTTTGATTGGGAGAAGGGTAAAGAAAGGGTCGTGGCCCTAAGATTGATTGATTGTGGGCCCATGGGCCCGATTGTTCTTTATAAGGAGAATGAGGCAAGGATCGTGGCCCTAAGACTGATTCCGAGGATTTTGCCTGCCTAGCTGGAGGAGGTCCTAGTATCCCTTTGCTAAGGTCTACATCCTTCAGGAGGCTTGTCGATTCATTCCCTATTTCACTGACCAATTCTATTCCCTTATCTTTTAGTTCAAGGGTCAATTCTATCTCCCCAGCTTCAGGGATCAACTCCAATGATGGCAACATTTGATCTATACTTGGAGAATCCTTGCCTAGTCCTTGACAATTAACTAAATTTGTGATCCCCTCATCTAAGCTCCCTACAGTAGGCTTCTCCTCAGGTTGTTCTGAAGAAGAGGGCATGCCTAGTTTAGAGGATTCTAGAATGATAGAAGAGTTTGGTTCGACCTCCCCTACTGACTGACTTTGATTTTGAGAGAGAGAAAGGATATGTTGAGGAGTTGATTCTTCTGCCATGGCAGGAGCACAAATGGTTGGAGTTATTAATTCCTCTACCAGGGCAGGAGCTTGAAGGGTCGAAGTGTCTAAATCGTCTACCATGGCAGGAGCATGAATGATCGGAGTGGCTAGTTCCTCTACCATGGCAGGAGCATGAATGATAGGAGTGACTAGTTCCTCTGCCATGGCAGGAGTAACAGAAGAAACAACTGGTTTGACTGACTGAGGGGGAACCCTATGTTGAGGGATTGATTGAAGTGGTGCTGGCATAGAAGTCGGTTCAGGCTGGGGAGCTAATGCTGAAATTGGTTGAGGAGACAAGGCTTGTGTGGTTGGCCGAGGAGCTGTTGGTGAAGTAGACTGAGAAGCTAAGGGCCGAATGATTGGGCGAGGGGCCTTTGGAAATGTTGGTGGAGTCAAAGGCTGGGGAACCGGTTTAGGTAACAAAGTATTTGCACAAGAGACAAGAGGAACTTGATTGTGCACAGTTGGTTTCGCCATTAGCATTGGTTGCATGACCGGCTGAGGTTGGGGAATGGGTGGCCTAATCAACTGACGTCGAGGAGTTGGCCGAAGATGATGATCTAGATGGGGTTGGGGAGGGCTCCTAGGTTGGTGCATATTATCAATGTTCTTCTCAGCCATGGGCCTCAATTCATCATGATATTGTATTAATTCCATGTCTCTTTTTGCTTCCCCAATTATTGAATAGCCCAACCCATATCGTCGCAAGAATTTTTCCTTGACAATGTCAAAATCCCATACTTCAATTTCCCCTAGTGAAAAGAACCATTCTAGGGCTGCACCATCCAATGATCGCTTAAAAAGAATAGCAAGAGCTCTTCGATCATTTAGCCATCGAGATGATTTGCTCAAGAAATCATTGACATGGGTGAAGGGATCACCTGAGCCATTGTAGCGATGGTAGGCTGGTGTTTGTGATGGAGGGATATGTGGGACTGGTAAAGATGGAGTAGATATTTTAGGGATGGCCTTCGAGTCCAAATGATGCCTCAGCTCTTCAAAGTGCTCATTCATTTGGTTGAGTTTGTCCATGAATGCTTGAGTGAGGCTGGGTTCCTGAGCCACCGGTGCAAGGTATTTAGATGAACGTGCTAGAAGAGGTGGGTTGGAAGTAGGACCTAGCATGGAATCAGGTGGGTGACCCACAACAGGGTGAGTAGGCAAGGTAGCACAGCAAGATTGTGTAGGAGAGTTGATGATGAGGAGCCTAGTTGCCGATTGAGGTGGTGAGGGGGCTTGATTTCTCTCGACCAGATCTTGATTGGCAAGAAACTTGCCCTTTGTTAAAGATTGCACAAGTGAAAAGGATTCAGGATCTAAATGGAGGGATAGACCCTGGAGGATTTGTTCCACACTAAGTGAAGCAGGTGAATGAGTAGTATTTTGAACTTCAGGCTTCCTGACGGCATTGACATGGCCCTCTGGTTGGACCATGGGTTGTTGTAGCTTATAGTGGCCCGTCTTGTAGTAGTCCAGCATCCCGACATGTCTTTCGGACCTTAGCATCATGGGCATCCTGTCAATTTTTCTTACAAAATGGTTGAAAGAAGGCAAATGATAAGTGTAAATGCAAAGAGAGTTTTTGTTTGGTTATGCTTTGTTTTTTTGATTTGATTTGGTTTCAATTTGGTTGTTTGGCAAGCAGGTTGAACACAAAAATTAAAGGGTTTTTTTGTTTTGTTTTAGGTGTTTTGAAAGAAGAAAAAAAAAATTCTTTGGTTGTTTTCGATTGTTGTGAGCAAGCAAGTTTTTAAAATGACTACTCGACAATTTTTGGGTTGAAACCTTAGATTAGATAGATTGTTAGCAATTGTTCACTCAAATGGGTATGGTTCCTATTGCTTCAATCTTCAAGACCTAGGGTTATCACTCAATCACCACGAGTAGGTACTTGGGTTCTTCGGGTTTTGGGAAAGTGGTACAACCGGCCCAATCGTACGGAGAGGAATACTCCACGGATGGGGACTTATGGAGGTCTTGATGGAAACCACCAAATCAACTAGGAAGGAATATCCCAGAAGAGAGGTAAGAATCCACCAATAAAGTGTTTGGAAGGTAAGGGTGTATTGGGAGAGAGAGCCCCCGCCTCGAATGACCTACGGATAGGAACAAGTCCAGTACCCGATGCAAAAGCTAATGCAAAAATGAAAAATGGAGGGTAAGAGGAGAAGAAGCAATCAATATGCAAACATGAATGAAAGCTATTAAATAAATCAAGCAAGTGAATGCAATCAAGACAAGCAATGATAAAGTAAACAAGTAACTAGCAACTAGCAAATAAAAGGTGGTTCGCGCGGGAACCGGCTTGTGTTGGAGTGTCCAAGTGGGAAAAATCTGAAATGAAGGTAAAAGGATGGTCCACGCGGGGACCAATTTGAAAATAAAGTGGCTCACGTGGGAGCCGAGTTTTGGAAAGGTAGGTGGTTCACGCGGGAACCAGTTTTTTAAGGAAAAGGCGTGGTTCACGCGGGAACCGGTTTGTTTGATTGGAAAAAGGAAAGGAGGGCCACTTGGGGCCAATTCAGAGTGGTGCAAAAGGGTGGTCCATGCGAGGACCGATATGAAAGTGGGTTGGTTCACGTGGGAACCGGTTAAGAAAAGGGGTTGGTTCACGCGGGAACCGGTTTTTGTGAAGAAAAGGGTGGTTCACACGGGAACCGGTGTAAGAGTTGACAAAATGAAAAGAGGGCCACGTGGGGCCAATATAAAGGTGCTGTAAAGAGGTGGTCCATGCGGGGACCGATCGGAAACTAAGTTGGTTCACGCGGGAACCAAGTTGGAAAAGAAAGGTGGTTCACGCGGGAACCAGTTTATAAAAAGAAAAGGGTGGTTCACGCGGGAACCAGGTTGAAATTAAAGACAAGAAAATAAAGTCCACATGGGGGACAATCTTAAAGGAAGAGTAAACAGAAAGTTTAAAAGTAAATGAACATGGAAAAGGTAAAGGACAAGCCGGTTCGCGCGGGAACCAAGTCGGAAAATAACTAGGTGCACGAATCAATCAAGCTAGCACGGTTGAAGACAATGGTTGTCCCACCGTGGTCGCCAAAAAGCTGTCGACTCCGAAAATGGGTTCCGGATCGGCACCTCAAGAGAAGGTGAAAGATGGAATAGGGGGAAAAGGGAGAGTGAATCGGAAAACACTTGGAAAGCGGTAAAGACTCCTCACCTCGGTCCCACACTCACATTGATCCCCAAACTTTCATCTCACGGCGTCGCTCGAGCACCGGAGATGGTTCGGGTCATGTGGGAGGAGAGTGAGGAGTGAATTAGCTTAGAAAATGAATAAAAAGAAAGGTGGTCGCCAGGAGCCGCGGGCTCTGCTTTATGGAATAAAAACAAGAGATGAGTTGATTTGACCGTGTACCTTAGCGCGGGAGATCGGGATATGGGTTCAACCTTCTTCTTCCTCGGCCAGCCGATGAAGAAGAGTCCAACCGATGCTAGCTTGATCAACCTGTGCAACTAGAACAATAAACCAAGTGAAAGAAACTGATTAGAACTACGGGAAGTGTAGAAACTATAGAAGAAGAGATGAAACAAAGGAGCAATTGGAATAGAACTCACCGGATTGGGCGAGCCTAACCCCTTTTTTGTGTTTTTTTTAATTATGTAAAAATGATGCAAATGAAGTAAAAAATGTTCTAAGATAGTAAATAAACTGAATGAAATGAGTTAAAAAGGACTTATGAAGTGTGTGGCTTAAGTTGAAGCCAAGTTGTTTGAAGAAGGCCGGTTCGGGTAGATTTGCATCCTTCTGGCGCGACTTTGGTACAGAGAATGTAATAACAGCACCGATGTCAGAATTGAGTGCCATTTGTCTCAAAATAAATATAACTCACCAAGGGTGGTTTTATATGAAGACAAGTTTTCTTTAATATTATGATAAATAATGTGAATTTACCTGATAATCCGGATCTTGGACAATGAAGTTCTGGAAACTCCCAGCACAATGTCGATGTAGGACATGCTATGGGCACCACATATATCCGAATTAAATGATTCTTATTTTAAATAAAATAGGACTCACTGATGAACAATTTCTATGAAGGATGTATAGGCTTAATCCACCATTAAATGTACTGAAATTGACTGAGAAGATTGGGATGACTATGTTGTGTTTCCCACAAGGTTGTCACCATAAAGTTAATAGGGTCTTAGTCCCCACTAGGATTTCATCGTGATATCCCGTCTTTGCATAATGAGGGTTATACAAATTCGTCGAAAATTAGTGGGAGCATAAATTAGGATCAAAGACCATATCTTAATTTTAATGAATATTTGCAATGTTATATTGATAAAATTATATCTCTGTTGTAGAATACGATAATAAACCACCATTAGTATGGCATATCAGATGCCATATAGCTTAATGGCTCACACTTCTTAGACTGATTTAAAACTAAGAGAATTGTTCTCATAGTTGACCAATTAACTATTCTACTTGAGAAGTAGGTGTCTTCTAAAATTATCTAATGATATGAAAGAAAGATAAGATCTTATCTCATAGATAAGATGCATTGTTTGCCTTAAACTAGATGTTAGTCTCTATGAGACATAATTATAAAGACAACATGGATAGATGGATATGAGATCCATCATGGCTCATAGCGATGTGCTAACTAAAGGGCAACTTAGATCAACAATACATCTTAATTACTTCATGTTGGTGAGACCAATAGTAAGAAGTAAAATCATTAGATAGAAATAGGAAATAGTTAATAGTAAAAGAAGGTGGTCAAGATAATAAAGCCAGAATAAGACATGATTATTACACTGTCATGATGATGATAAGTGGAAGAGAAAGTAAAAAGTGTTTTGTATATAATGCAAAGGTGGAGATTGAGAAGCTTCATGTATCCAAGTCATTGGCACTTACTTGTTTTAAATATACACTTAATAGTATTAGATACTATATGTGTATATCATAATATTAGATACTATGGATGCATCTAATGGTATGAGATACCAAATATGCATCTTATATCTACAAGGAGTTGTAGATGATGACAAGTAAATGAAGGCTTAATAAAGAAGATGTTGGCCTACATATGAAATGGTGCAAAAGTTGCATCATTATTAGTGGGAGGTGCAATTCTTTAATAGCCTTATGGAGATGTCTTAATAATTAATATTGCTATTATATCCTTCTACAAGAACATTATATGATTTCCTACTTCAATAAATGTTGATTTATTCTAAGTTATGGAATTGATAGATGTTCTAATAGATTGAATGGCAAAGTGTTTGCCAGTGGGAGCTTAATGAATTGTTTAATGATATTTGATATGTTAGCTCTCATGTTATGTGTGAATATTCTTTTTAAGAGGAAATGGGTTGATTTAGATCAATCTACACTTTAGCTTTATATAGACATGGAGAATGGGTTAATGAGTTATTAGAACTCGTACATCTAGATGTATGTTAGCCCATATCTAGTAAGGCTAAAGAAGAATATTTCTACTTCATTATTTCAAAGATGATGTCTCTAGTTATGGATACATGTACTTTATGAAGTACAAATCTAAGACCTTTGAGAAATTATTTGAGATTAAGAATGAAGTAGAGATACTAATGGAAAGAGTATTAGAACTCTTTGATGAGATCAAGGAGAGGAATACTTAAGTACATAATTTACATATAATAGAAGGATAATAGAATCTAATGGACATCTTTACACATTTTAGCTTAATTGAGTAGCTAAAAGGAAAAGCCATATTATGTAGGACATAATATGAACAATGACAAGCTTTGCAAATTTCTTCTTTGTCTAATTTTGGTTAAGTACTCGTTATAACCACTTGTTCTTAATAGGTACCTTCTAAATCTGTTCTGACTATTCCATATAGGATATGGAAAAGGGGTTAAAGCTTGACCTTAAGCAAGTTAAGGTTTCGGAATGTCCAACCTGGTGAAGAAGTATAACTCTAACAAGTTGGAATATAAGACTATGAAGTGTTGGCTTGTGGAATATCCTAAGGAAACTTTTGGATATTAAATATACGACCCTTATGTATAAGGGTATGTGTTGCTCAGCTCACTATATTTCTAAAGGAAAAGTTCCTTCTTAAGAAAGATAGTAGGAGCAAGGTATATATGGAAGATGTTCCAGTTCCACAACCCAATAACACTTCTATTAAGGTGCTAGTTAATAATTACACAAGGACAAATCATAGGTCTTTACTTGTGTCCATTCTACCTAAGAGATGTGTGAGACGTATCTCTGATAGATGAAATGAGGCATAAGATAATAAGGTTATTGATCCTAGGATCTATATAGAACCAATATGAGATATTGATTCATTAATGGAAGAGACAATAAAATCCGATATAAACTTTATCTATTCTAATCAAGTTTAGAACTTGATAGATCCACCTAAGGATATAGTATCCATAAGGAATAAATGGATCACTAAAGAATAGATTGGAGTGGATTAGAAGGTAGATACCTTCAAAGGTGAGAATAGTTGAAAAGGATATCATTGAAGTCAAATGGTTGACTATGATGAGATCTTTTACCTATTCCATGGATTAATCCATTCAGATTTTGATTGTTACACTCTATGATTATGAGATAAGCTAATTGGATGTTAAGATAGTGTTCCTCTAAAGTATTTTGAGGAATAGGTGTATATGATACAACTATAGGGAATCAAGTCCCAATAACACCCAAGAAGAGTGTGTATTAAGTTCATTTATGGATTGAAGTAAAACTTCCCATAGATCATATATAAGGTTTAATGAGATTAAATCTTATGACTTCGTTAAGAACGAAGAGGAGCCTTGTGTATTCAACAAGATAAGTGGGAGTGCTATTACTTTCTTGACATTTTATGTTGATGACATACTACTCATTGAGAATGAAGTAGGTGTGTTATCATAAGTGAACCTAGCTATCAAATTGATCCTCCAAACACAATTTGGGTTTTGAGATCTATGGAGATAGATCTAAAATCAATGCCCAGTTAATGTACGTAGTCATCATAGTCAAAGGGTTTGACATGATAAACTCCAAGATAGGTTTCTTACCTATGTGGTGTGGAGTTGATCTTTGTAAAGTGTTGTCTTTGTAGACTTCTTGAAAAATAAAGAGATCACATAAATAGAGTCCTTATGCCTTTGTCATAGGGTCTATCATTTATATGTTGCTACGTACATGATGTGATTAATGCTCTAAGTGTTATGAGCATTCATCAAGAATATCCAAGTGAGAATCATTGTATAGTTTAGAGATATATCATTTGGTACTTGAGAAGCACTGAGAATGTATCTCTATACACTGGAGGATAAGACTTGAAGTCTTGTAGTTTTACAAATACAAGCTTCTAATCAAATAAGTTTGATATTAAGTCAGAATAATGGTGGCGCAGTAAGTTGAAAGAGTTCTATGTGATAGAACACTGTAAGTTCTACAACATATGTAAACAAGTTTACATAGTGGTTGCACACTACTTGAGAAGTAGTTTAGATGAAGTTTTTTCATCTACATATTTGATATGGGATTGTCTCAATTTTCTCTGAAAGTGTATCATTGTTTTGAGAAAACAATGGAGTAGAGTCGATGTCTTATCAGAAGTTTAGAACTTCTGTGGCGATACCATACAATCAGAGAGATTGCAACTTATAGAGATATAATTAAAGATAAAGTATCTACCGTTAATAACATTGTAGATCCACTAACTGAAGCAGTTACTCAAAGAGTGTTTGAGCTTCACCTTGAGCTGATACAGATCAGTCAGATGGTGATTGGCTTTAGTGCAAGTGGGAGATTGATAGAAATGTATGCCCTACACGCCAATCATATATGATATGATTCGACAATTCTAGAAATATCTTATTCAATTAATTAGGAAAATCTTCATTATAAGCTCTTATTAGAAGCGAATATCATAATGAAGTCCTTGATCAAATACAATGATGATTAAATCATGATGAGATCATGATAATGAGATTGATCATCTAGAGGTATTTGATCTAAATGTTCCTAGTCATAAGATACTTGAGACGGGACACCAAGGATCCGGATAGACTAGTGTATGTGATGTCTTCTCATGTGATGAGGACGACCGATCTAATTGGTCATTAGTGTGGAGACACTGAGATACACATACATGTGCTCATTAGGTTAATGAGTTCACTGAACTGACCGAATTAGAAACCCTGAATGGTATCTTACCGAACTGTCTATCAGGGTTTTCTATCATCACGGTTGCATGGTTGGACCTTTGACCTGAGTCGCCAAAGATGCCTTGTTGGGTGGAACTTGTGCTTTGACCATTGACTTATGGATCACAATTTAGATGGTCCTATATAGCGATGGATCGGGTACAAGGAAAATCCGATGGAGGCAGTTGAGCGGACAACAAGGGATCGTCCACTCTCGGTAAGTGAGAGTGAATGTCTTATGGGATAGTACTCTAAATCCCTAGCCAAGGTAGATAGGATAATTGGAAAAGGAGTTTTCCAATTGATCCAATTCCGAGTACAGGATCCTATAGAGTCGGTACACTAAGGAGTTGACAGTCGATGCCGTACTCCTTTCCGACTGGGACATTGGATGGATGAGGGTTTATATCCATGTGGTAACTGATGATGGAAAAGGCTCAATGGAGATGAGATTATCCCCATAGCCATTTGGGATCATGAGATGTGGCTTGTACCCTTCATGATCGGTAGGCCGATTAATCTGTTATCGGATAATGGATTTAATTAAATTAAGTAGAATTGTTCTATTTTATTTAGGTCTCAACCAAATAGGTTATTGGGCCTAGTGGGTCACACACAAAAGGACTTATCCACAAGTATAGGGGCAAGGACGTAATTTATAGAGATTTTGGGTTTTTATAAAAAATTCCATAATTCTCTATAAATACTAATGGTTTCAGCCAAACCCCATCAAGCCAAGGGTGAAAATCGCGTCCCAAGACTCCTCCCTACCTCCTCCTCTCTCAAGAAGGTGTCCATAGTCGATGGAGCTCCGTTCGGGAAGAGTTCTCGAGGCCGGCGCGAAGGGAGAACCTGCTGTGGATGAAGTTCGTGTGGATACTGCTGGAGACCGGACACTTGAACAATTTGAAGAGCATGAGAAGCTCATCTCCTTCCTCTCCATGGGATTATATGAATCCCTATCAGGTATATTTGAAATCGATTTGATCGGTTTTCCATTTTCGTCGTTCGGTTCCGATTGAGACGGATTCTAAAGGAACCCATAGGAATCGTCGCTTCCGCTGCTCCAAAATTTTATGGACGATTCCTTACATGAACTACCTCCGGGAATGCCCCGAACACAATCGGATTTGGCAGAGAGCCAAAGCCCATAGCTCGGTTGACATGATACTCGGAGTAGCTAACTTTCTCTTCATACGTCATCTTCCTTGCAAATGGCAAGACGGGCACGTTAGATGTAAAGGTTTACATTTAATTTGAAGATGTATGTTTTCTTGAATTGCTATGGCGGAGAGATGAAGGGAAGGAGAGGTCCCACCGGGCATGCCATTTGTGAAACCTCAAAAAAATTATATTAAAAAAATCTCATTGTTTGAAATTTGAATTTGGAATTGATTGTGATTTGGAAAGTTTAAAAAAATTTGTTGAAGATATGTATATGTAACCTCAAAATTTGAGATTGAAATCAAATTTGGAAATTCGTTCATGTATGTGTATGTGTTTCGAAAATGTATATATGAAAATTGAAAATTTGAGTATTTCAAAAAGTTTTGAAAATACATTTTTGATTTGAGCTTTTAAACATGAAAAGGATTTTGATTGTTAAAGAATATTTTTCCAAAAATCTCATCCAAAATTTATTCGTCAAATTTCGGTTTTACAGCTATGAAAATATCGATATTCCATAGAATTATAACTAATCCAACGATATACATAGAAATTTAAGTTCGAGGTTGGGTTCTTTGAAAATTCGTTTTGACCTCTCCCCATCAGGTGGTGCGAAGACCCGATGTTAATTAAATCGAGAACACTTGAATACCCTTGATTCGCCGCCATAGCAATTTCGAAACGATAGCATACATCCACAAATGAAATGAACATAATAAGAGCAACGGCTCCATAACTTCGATGGAATGCAAACTTTTTATATTTAAAATTGAATTTGATTTGATTTGATTTAAAACTTTGATTTAATTGATTGGTTGTTTAATACTTTTTGTGGTTGATTTAAGATTTGATTAAATGTTTAAATTAAAATTGTTTTGATTGATTTTTAAATTTGTTAAAATTGTTTAATTCAAATGTTATGTAATTATTTAGAGATGTTAAGATTAAAGATCTTAAGTAATATTTGTTTGTTCTGTTTATTATTATTGTTTATGATTATATGTGTTTTTGTTATTTAATTGAATTCATCAATTAATTAGTTAATGGTTTAATTTAAGAGATTTGATTGTTTAATATTTTGGTTGATTTAAAGGTGTAAAAATTAGCATTGACTTAATTAGGTATGTTTTGTATATCTTCTTATTTAATTTTTTTGATTAAATTGATATTAAGTTTTAATAGGTGTATTATGTTAGAAAATTTATTTTGTTTTGTTTTGTATTATGTGTTGGTTTGTTTGTTTAACTTTAAAATTATCTTAAGATTAATTTTAATTTATGAAAGTTAATTTTGATTAACTTTGATTAATTTTGGTATTTTCGGATTATTTAATTAATTAGCTTTATTTCCCCTTTTTTATTGTTATGATTTTAATATAATATTTTTTTTAATCTTTTCTTATTTACATTTCATACAACTTATGGAGCAATTTTAACTCTCATTGACATCAAAAATACATACAACATGTAATTTCCATTAATTGGAAAAAATGTACAACTTACAAATATGATGAACATAAAATGATGTCATGATTACAATGAATAGAATCGGTTTTGAATCCATTGAGCCTTTGATAGGCATTATGGAATGGATCACATCGATAATAGATATAACACACCGACCTTTGGCTAAGGGTTATGGGTGTTATTTATCGATATAATCACTATCATATCGGTTTTATATTTTGGCATTCATGCATATATGCATATACATTTAGCCATCATATAAAATTGATATAATAATCCCTTGATGGGAAAATTGATATAGCATTGGGGTCATTTTTTTTTACCTTTATATGCTAATCAAAATATTTATTTTTTGATTCTTTTAAATTATGCCGAAGCATAGAGAGTGCCCGATTGGACCGGCCCCCAATTAGTCTTGGATCGATTTATTATTTAAGTTTCATTTTGAGACGTAGGGCGTGCCCGATTGGACCGGCCCCCAATTAGTCTCAAATCGGTTTGATTGTGAATTTTATTAACTTCAAACTTAAACTTGAACCATCTCATATCAATGGATGTCATCATCTTTCTCCAATCAGTCTGCCATCCCCCTTTTTATTTTGACAGAGGATGAAAGAAAATGAAATAAAATGGGTCATATGACTAGTTAAGTGTCTGTGACCAAAACTGGTTCAAACAAGGTATGAGTGGCTAACTTGCGTCAACAGGGAGAAAGAGAAGAGAAGGAAGGGAGGGGGGCGGCCGCGGCTGTCTAGTGGCGACAGAAGAGGAAAGGGAGAAAGGGGGCTGCGGCGAGGAGAGGGAAGAGAGGGAGAAACAGGGGGCGGCTGCGGCAAAGAGAGGGGAGGCGCGCGCGCTGCTGTGGGCGGCTGCAAGTCGACGGACGGAGAGAGGTAGGGGTGGGCACAAAACGTTTCAAACCGAGAAACCAAACCGAACCAGCCCATTCGGTTCGGTTTGGTTCGGTTTGGACCCCCCTTCGGTTTGGTTCGGTTTGGAAAATCTCCAAACCGATTTAAACCAAACCAAACCGTTTAAACCGATTTAATCAAAAAAATATAAAAAAACTATTATAGTATTAATAAAAATGATATTTTTATAAATTATATAATAAAATAATATTTATTTTCATTATTTTTAACATAAAAACTAGTATATATATGTAAAAAATAATTAATTTAAATATTTTTATTTATTTTCGGTTTAAACCGAACCAAACCGAACCAAACCGAATTGATTCGGTTTGGTTTGGTTCGGTTTGGGAGGGTGATTCGGTTTGGTTCGGTTTGGAAAAAAAATGGTCCAAACCGGACCAAACCGAACCGTGCCCACCCCTAGAGAGAGGAGAGGGGCACGCGTGACTGTGGGCGGCTGCGGCGAAGAGAGGGGAGGGGCATGTGGTGGACAGAGAGAGAGATGTGCGTGGCCAGGAGGGCGTCCGGCAGAAGGAGGAGAGGGAGGGAGACGGGGGACGCGGCTGCGGACAGAGAGAGAGACGTGCGTGGACGGCGTGGACGGCAGAAGAGGAACGAGAGGAGGGGCGACCGCGCGGCTGCGCTCGGGGAGAGAGAGAGGAGGGCTGCGCGCGGATGCGAGCAGCGCGGACGAAAAAAGAGGAGAGGGAGGAGGGGCGTGCGGAGGATGCGAGCAGCGCGGATGGCAGAAGAAGAGCTATGCGCTGGAGCACTTCTGCAGGCAGACGAAAAGAGAGAGAGGGACGCACGCGGTGACGGTGCCTCGAGAGGGCTTGCGCGGCGACGGTGAACGGAGGAGGAAGACAGGACAACGGAAGAGGAGGGAAGAGGGGCTGCGCGCGGCGACGACGACTCGACTCCGGGAGGAAGACACCGACCGCCCTGTGTAAGCCTCAACTTCTTCTTCCTCTGCTTCTATCTGTTGTCTGCCTCGAATCCCCCTTGCCCCCTTCGTGTTGCTATCTTTTAGAGGCTGTTAAGGTCGCCGAAGAGAATCTCGAGCAGACCTTCTGCCGTTACTGAGCTGATAATGTGCCATCGTTATGGAGCTTCAATGTATGTCTGTTACATGCTCTTCACCTCCCATATGCCTTGTGTGGTAGGAGCATCCGATGGCAGCACCTTCCCAATGCATCGACAGTTACGTTTGACTCCTAATGTGCTTATCCATGCCATTTAGAATATTCCCTCCTTGAAGGGAGCTCCGGTAGACGTTGATATTGTCGGGACATCGCTGCTACCTTCTCGGTTCCCTTCCGTCGACGCGTTGGACATCATACGTGATTCGTATCAACTTTCCGCGAGTGTTTAACCCCGTCGAGAAACATTACGACGTGCGCAATCATCTTGTATCGATGCGTCAGAATATCATATGAGAGTTTCGACACTCTTCGTACGAACCTCGTCGTCATTTAGAACTTTTCAACGAGTCGCTGTTTGTGACAAATTCGGAAGATGTATGTAAATGTTGCATCTTCGACCACTGAACTGCATCGTTTTGTCCACTTTTTTATTTTTTAATTTTTCAGCATTTTTAGGCGTCAACATCTGCCTATCTGGAGGAGGTCCTAGTATCCCTTTGTCTATGCCCTTCTGGAGGCTTGTCGATTCATTCCCCATTTCACTAACCAATTCTATCCCCTTATTTTTTAGTTCAGGGGTCAATTCTATCTCCCCAGCTTCAGGGATCAATTCCAATGATGGCAACATTTGATCTGTACTTGGTGAATCCTTGCCTAGTCCTTGACAATCAAATGAATTTGTGATCTCCTCATCTAAGCTCCCTACAGTAGGCTTCTCTTCAGGTTGTTCTAGGGAAGAGGCCATGTCTAGTCTAGAGGATTCCGGAAGTATCCAAAGGTTTGGTTCAACCTCCTCTACTGGCTGACTTGGATCTTGAGAAATAGCAACAATATGCTGAGGGGTAGAAACTAATTTCTCTATCAGGGCAAGAGCACAAATGGTTGGAGTGATTGATTCCTCTGCCAGGGCAGGAGCTTGAAGGGTCGAAGTGTCTGAATCTTCTACTACAGTAGGAGCAAGAATAGTAGGAGTGATTGATTCCTTTGTTGGGGCAAGAGTAATAGAAGAAATGATTGGTTGTTGTGCAACCAACTGAGGAGGATCCCTATGAGGTGGGATTGGTTGAGAAGCCGGGGTTTGCTCGATCAACTTAGGATGAATGATTGGCCGAAGGACCGTTGATGAAGTGGGTTGAGGGGACAAGGCTTGCGTGGCTAGCCGAGGGGTTGTTGTTGGAATAGGCTGAGAGGCCAAGGGCCAGATGATTGGCCGATGGACTTTAAGAAATGTTGGTGGAGTCGAAGGCTGGGGAGCCGGTTAAAGTAATGGAGTATTCGCACAAGCAACAAGAGGAGCTTTATTAAGCGTGGTTGGTTGTGCCACTGACATGGGTTGCATGACTGGCTGAGGTTGGGGCATGGGTGGCCTAATCAACTGGCGTTGAGGAGTTGGCCGATGAAGATGATCAGGATGGGATTGGGGAGGACTCCTAGGTTTATGCATAGCGTCAATGCTCCTCTCAAGCTTGGGCCTCAATTCATTAGAATATTGCATCAATTCCACATATTCTCTTGCTTCCCCAATTATTGAATAGCCTGGCCCATATCGTCGCAAGAATTTTTCCTTGATAATTTCAAAATCCCATATTTCTATTTTCCCTAGTGAAAAGAACCATTCTAGGGCTGCACCATGTAATGATCGCTTAAAAAGAATAGAAAGAGCTCTTCTATCATTTAGCCACCGAGATGATTTGCTCAAGAAATCATTGACATGGGTGAAGGGATCACCTGAGCCATTGTAGCGATGGTAGGCTGGTGTTTGTGATGGAGGGATATGTGGGACTGGGAAGGATGGAGCAGATATTTTAGGGATGGCCTTCGAGTCCAAACGATGCATTAGCTCTTCAAAGTGTTCATCCATTTGGTTGAGTTTGTCTATGAATGCTTGAGTGAGGTTGTGTTCCTGAGCCACCGGTCAAGGTATTTAGATGAATGGGTTGGAAGAGGTGGCTTCAAAGTAGGAACTGGCATAGAATTATATGAATGCCTCACAACGGGGTGAGTAGAGGCATGACAGGGTTGCCTAGGAGAGGAGATGATGAGGGACCTGACTGTTGATTGGGGTGGTGAGGGGGCTTGATTTCCCTCAACCAGATCTTGATTGGTGGGCATCTTGCCCTTTGTTAAAGATTGCACAATTGAAAAGGATTTAGGATCTAGATGGAGGGATAGACCCTGGAGGATTTGTTCCACGCTAAGTGAAGCAGGTGGATGAGTAGGATTTTGAACTTCAAGTTCTCTGATGGCATTGACATGGCCCATTGGTTGGACCATGGGTTGTTGTAGCTCGTAGTGGCCCGTCTTGAACTCCTCTTCTTGCCTATAGTAGTCTGACATCCTGATGTGTCTTCCGGACCTTAACATCATGGGCATCCTGTCGATCTTTCTACAAGGATGGTTAAAAAACAGAGCAAGCAAACCACACAATTGAAATTTTATTGTTATGTTTTGTTTTGTTTGAATTTTTTGTTTAAATTTGGTTGTTTGAAAAACAAATTGAACACAAAATTAAAGAGGTTTTTGTTTTTTTTTAGGTGTTTTGCAAGAAGAACTTTTTTTTTGTTCAATTTTTGATGAGCAAGCAACTTATGCAAACAAGGTTTTAAAATGACTACTCGACAATATTTGGGTTGAAACCTTAGATTAGATAGATTATTAGCAATTGTTCACTCAAATGGGTATGGTTCCTGTTGCTTCAATCTTCAAGACCTATGGTTGTCACTCAATCACCACGAGTAGGTACTTGGGTTCTTCGGGTTTTGGGAAGTGGTACAACCGGCCCAATCGTGCGGAGAGGAATACTCCATGGATGGGGACTTATGGAGGCCTTGATGGAAACAACCAAATCAACTAGGAAGGAATATCTTAGAAGAGAGGTTAGAATCCACCAAGAAGGTGTTTGGAGGGTGAGGGTGTGTTAGGAGAGAGAGCCCCCGCCTCAAATGCCCTACGGATCGGAGGAAGTACGGTACCCGATGCAAAAGCTAATGCAAAAATGAAAAATAAAGGGTAGGAGGAGAAGAAGCAATCAATATGCAAACATGAATGAAAGCTAATAAATCAAATAAGTGAATGCAAGCAAGACAAGCAATGATGAAGTAAAACAAATAACTAGCAACTAACAACTAAAGGTGGTTCGCGCAGGAACAGGCTTTTGATGGAGTGTCCAAGTGGGGAAAAATCTGAAGTAAAGGTAAAAGGATGGTCCACGTGGGGACCGATTTGAAAATAAAATGGCTCACGCGGGACCTGGGTTTTTGAAAGCTAGGTGGTTCACGTGGGAACCGATTTTTGAAGGAAAAGGGGTGGTTCACGCGGGAACCGGTTTGTTTGATTGAAAAAATGAAGAAGGGCCACTTGGGGCCAATTTAAAGTGGTGCAAAATGGTGGTCCACGCGGGGACCGATCTGAAAGTGGGTTGGTTCACGTGGGAACTTGTTTTACTAAAGAAAGGGGTGGTTCATGCGGGAACCGGTGTAAAAGGTGACAAAATGGAAAGAGGGCCACGTGGGGCCAATCTGAAGGTGCTGTAAAGAGGTGGTCAACACGGGGACCGATCTGAAAATAAGTGGGTTCACGCGGGAACCGAGTTGAAAAAGAAAGGTGGTTCACACGGGAACTGGTTTATAAGAAGAAAAGTGGTTCACGTGGGAACCGGGTTAAAATTAAAGACAAGTAAGTCAAGTCCACATGGGGGACAATCTTAAAGGAAGAGTAAATAGCAAGTTTAAAGGTAAATTAACATGGAAAAGGTAAAGGACAAGCCAGTTCGCGCGGGAACCAAATTGAAAAACAACTAGTTGCACGGTAGAATCAAGCTAGAACGGTTGAAGACATTGGTTGTCCCACCGTGGTCGCCAAAAAGCTTTCGACTCCATAAATGTGTTACGGATCGGCACCTCAAGATAAGGTGAAAGATAGAATGGGGGAAAAAGGGGAGTGAATCGAAAAACACTCGGAAAGCGGTAAAATCCTCACCTCGGTCCCACACTCACATTGATCCCCGAAACTTTCATCTCACGGCGTCGCTCGAGCACCGAAGATGGTTCAGGTCATGTGGGAGGAGAGTGAGGAGGAGATGAACTTAGAACATGTATAAAAAGGTGGTCGCCAGGAGCCGCGGGCTCCGCTTTATAGAATAAAAATAAGATTGAGTTGATTTGACCATGTGTACCATAGCGTGGGAGATTGGGATGTGAGTTCAACCTTCTTCTTCTTCGGCCGGCCGATGAAGAAGAGTCCAACCAGTGCTAGCTTGAATGATTTGTGCAACTAAAAGATAATAAGACAAGAAAACAAGTGAAACAAGGATTAGAACTGGGTGAAGTGTAGTAACTTGTAAAAACAATAACATAAAACGGCAATTGGAAACAAACTCACCGGATTCAGGGTTAGCCCTAACCCCTTTTTTTAGTTTTTTTGTGATGATGAAAAATAGAATAAAAATGATGCCTAAATATGAACTAAATTATATGAATGAAGAATTAGCAAAGATAAATATGGACAATTAAAGATAACACAACCTAGGCAAAGAGGTAACCGGGTTGGACAGATTCAATATAAACTGGCGTGACTCTGATGTAGAGACCGTAATAGACAGCACCGATGTCAAAATCAAGTGAAGTTTATTTAAAAATAAGATAACTCACCTAGGGTGGTTTTATATGAATACAAGTTAGTTGAATCTTATGATAAGTAATCTGAATTTACCTGATAAGCCGGATCTTAGACAATGACATTATAGAAACTCCCAGCACAATGTTGATGTAGGATGTGCTATGGGCACCACAGATATCCGAATTGAATTATTCTTGTTGGAGATAAAAGATAACTCACCAGGAAAAAATTTCTATGAAGGATGTATAGGCTGAATCCACCATTAAATATACTAAAATTGACTAAGAATATGATAACTTAGAAGAGAAGACTTCGGATCTGTCTGTTCAGCGCCGGTGTTGAAGCCGTAACAAGCCGAGGGAATGTCAGAATTGATCTCTGTTTGTTGTATGAGAAAGATATCTTGATGATTCACACTTATTCTGAAGGAAGTCATGCCGAAAATGACTATAAATATCTATAGAAGCCGATGATCAGAAGTGCAGCACGTCGGAGCATGGACCGGCTTCTTCTTCACTTTGGGATGATCTCCGGGCACCGGGACGAAGAGAGGATGATTAGGGGAGGTTGGGATGAGCCTAGGGTGTCTGGAGGACGAGGAGAGGAGTGTTGGATGATGGGGATGCCCTTCTTAGGTCGTTCATATGAGTCTCCCTTTATAGGGAATGAGAACAGGTCAAAAAATTGCAAGTTTTGATACATCCGACCATAGGTTGGATTTCCTCCATTTAACATTGCTGATTTTCATCCTGAGACATCTAGAAACTTACCCAAATGATTGAGAGGGATTGGAAACCATGGATCACCTTCCCCATTGTTGGCATCAAGTTTTTCTGCTTAGCTTGCTTGATACAAGTTTCAGCAATGCCGAAGCCGGTACAGAAAATCTGACCCAGATTCGGAAAATTCGTGAATAGATGATGTAAACAGGCTTTGGAAATGCCTTGGCATGGCCTTAAATGCTACAAATGGCCAAGATAATTTGCTCATTACATAGCCCCGGTCAAGAGCTTCGCAACGGTGCCCAAAACATAAAAAATGGACACCGGAAGGCCGAAATGACCATTTTGCCCCTAACACTTTGAGACAAATTGGGACTCTAACATGGAATCCCAACTTTACCACATTTTCAAGGTTGGATAGAGCTAGGCAAGGCTTGAAACGGATCGAAAATCCGACCCCCGGGTGAAGAGATATGCAAGAAAGAGCAAATTCGGACGGAAAGCCGTATGTTCTCGCACCAGGGGCATAATGGTCCAATTAGCTCTGGATCGACCCATGGGCTGAAAATTTCAATTTTCATGACCCAAAAATTTTATATCATGAATATTTATGCATGAAAAATAAATTTGACCAATGGGAGAAGGTAATTACACTCAGATACAGTTTTCGGCATTATCAACGGCCGAGATCACACCGATCGGAGAAACTAGCTAAATCAGGAGATCCGTTGCAATTCAAGTGATCTCAACCACACATCAGGATGGATCATAAGATCAATGGCCATCAGGGCATGATCTGGAATTTTTTTGAAGTCAATTTGAGATTTATTTAATTGGTTTTGGTCAGAATTAATGCTAGCCGTTGGATCGGGAGCACTTGGATTAAACCAGGGTTAAACCTAACCCAAGATGGGCTAACCCAACCTGTCATGTCCGAACCCCATCCTCCCTCACCTGATGTGTGCGCAAACAGCCCTAGAAAGTAGGGGAGGGTGCGCAAGGCTTTCCCAACTCTCTACATCTCTCTTTGGTTTATCTTTATCTCATCCTCAACCACCTCAACCTCCCATGGCTTATCCCTATCTCTCCCTTGGTTTATCTTCATCCTAACTAATCCTACAACTAACCAAGCTTATCCTCATCCAAGCCTTGGTCGAACCAGCCCTCTCTCCACTTGTCATGTGCGCACACCTCCTTGAAAGGAGGAGAAGGTGCGCACCCTTCTCTCCCTCTCTTTCTAGTTGGCGCATAATCATCCTCAACAACCAACTATGGGTTATCCTTATCATCCCCAACCTCCCTTGAGTTATCCTTATCTCCTCTCAACAACCTCCAGCCTTATCTCCTCCTGGATATGGCGCCCCTCAGCCTCTATAAAAGCCCCCTTAGCTGGCCATGTGCAGGACAAGCTGATCACCCTGCGGAAGCCCTGCCTCTCCTCCCTCTACCCTGTGCCAAGAGAGCTTCTCCTTGCTTGGAAATCTTCATCAGCAAGTCAGCAACCTCTCCAGCCCCCTGGTGGTGTTCCAAGTGAATAAGAAGAAGGAGAAAAGGCCTCCCTCTAGCAGGTGCGCCAGCAGCAGCCCAATCGGTGGTGCACCGATTCCAACAGCAGGTGTTCCTTCTTGGAGCACTGATTGCAGCCCCATTTTCAGCAACAAAAGGAGAAGAGGAAGAAGGGTATAAGGCCAGCCAGCTTCTCCTTCAATCTCCAACAAGGATTTTGCAAAAAAAGGTGAGGGAAGATGTAGCACTTTCAAGTTCTTTCCTCCCCTCTTCTTTCTCTTCCCCTCGGCCTTCTCTATGGCCATTCAGGAAGCTCCAAGAACTCAGCCTTGTTGGTACCACTTAAAGCCCATGTTCAACTTCCCTACAGCACCCAATCAGCCCTATCCTCTACACAGATCTCTTACCCATTGAGGAGGATGGAGTGATGTCCCGGGCATTCTTGGATCCACAAGATGGGCCAAGTCTCCCCCGGGCGGGCTCTTGATCCCTCGTTTTGGCTGGAAGAGAGGGTGATGTCCTGGAAATTCTTGGAATCCGTACGACGGGCCAAGTCTCTCTCAGGCAGATTCTCAACTTCAACCAAGACAGCCCATTTGTGTGGCCTTCCTTATTTCAATACCAAACAGCCCCTTTGAGGCATTGAAATCCTTTTCAACATGCCCTTTGTGCAGCACCTAATCAACCCTTCCAAACTTGCCTTAAACCTGCCCCCTTGTGTAGTCCCCTTTCCAACTCTTCCAAGAAGCATCCCCACAGATCCATTCCAGCCCCTCTGAGACTTCCGTTGCCCACTGCTACAGCAAGAAGGCAAACACTAGAAGTCAAATTCTGCAGATTGTCAAAGCAGGCCATTTTGGCCCTTGGAGATCAAAACAGGTGCTGCGAACAAGTGCAACAAACCGAGGCTACAACAGGTCCTTGTTAGGACCAGGTTGGGAGTGACGGCCTGATCCCCCTTGGCTCACATGATGGGTCAAGGGCTTGAGAAGGTGGCTCTCGACTCTGGTCCAAACAAGGTGTAAAACAGGCCAACCGGGCCATGGAGACATGAAGCTTGAATTGGGCCAACCGGGCCGACATGGCATGAAGCCGGCCTTCTCAGGCCATGAGACATGAAGACCAGCCCATTGTGCTGATGAAGCTGGCCCATTGGGCCTTGGACACTTAAAATAAACCTTAATTAAATCTGAAGGCGAAATGCCAAAATTAAATAAGGAGTTAGTCCACAACTGGACGCTTCATTGGGCGGCTCATCCGGCATGCACCGGAACGTTGACCCGGGCGTAGGCATGGGACACGCTTCCCACTGCAGACGGACCCTTCCCACTACTTGGAAAGTCAAATGACTATGCCTTGTAGGACGGGTAAAATTCCACACCGATTGGAAAATAAGGCGGAATGCTGCCAAAATTTTCCCAATCAAGTGGTATTTTACACCAAGGGAAGGACATTCACACATTTGCACCATTGATAGCATTGAACATGGCATATGAACTACCACATCTGATGTACACCAGCATGAACATGAATATTCAATGAACATTTCAAGTGCCAAGTTGATTGCATGTGACTGGGCATCGACACTAGCCCGACAGACCGGATGTGATGCAAACCGAACAAGAGTTAACCAAATCTGAAGTTAACTTCATTAAATCTGAAAATACATTCAAACCAACCTTAAAACATGCTTAAAATAGATCATTAAAGCTTTAACATCCAACAAAAATCAGATTTAATACAATCTGGAAAAATTGATTCAATACATTTAATCCATTTGAATTCAAATGCTTAAACAAGTGCAAATCAAACCAATTGAAAAGAACACATAAAGAAAACATTAAGGTATATGAAATTCATCTTAAAACATGCCAAATTCAGATCATTAACAATAAAGAAAACATTAAGGTATATGAAATTCATCTTAAAACATGCCAAATTCAGATCATTAACAATCTGAAGTTCAAGTTTAATCAATTTGAACCAAACTTCAAAACACTTGAAACATACCGAACACACCCGAATTGGTATGAAAACACCAACCGACATGAGAAAATCACATGAAAATGACTCAACACATGTCAATTAAACTTAAACAAGTCAAAATTGATAAACACATCTAAAATATCGAGTTCAAACAAAAATAAAATAAACTTCAACCAATTGAAGTAAAACAAATCAAACAATTCAAACAAGCTCAAAACAAATAACATTTAAATCCAAGTTAAATGGAAATATGAAATCAACATTTCAAACCACATCCAAATCAATTCATAAATCAAACATAAAAAAACTTCAAACAAAATCTAATCAAACTTGTTTGCATCTCATCGGGCCTGAAAGGTCAGGGCCCTTTGTGTTCTTTATACGTTGTGGATGTGCACGCTCTCGTCAAACAAGATCGCTATGGCAGTTAATCAAGGGTGTTCGAGTGTTTGCTCGATGTAAATGAACATCGTATATTCGCACCATCCGATGGAGAGAGGTCAAAAAATATTTTCACAGAACCCGAACCTCGGTTCTATACTCTTCTAATATCACCTGGACTATCTAGTAATTTTTATGGTCTATCACCTATTTTACTAGAAAATTTAGGTACGATATTTTCAACATTCAAAAACAAATATTTTAAACACATTTCAAGAAATAAAATGATTCACGAGGTTCACACACCCATGTTCAAAATATGTCTCCACTTGAAGAGGAAACAAATCTAATCTAAAAATGGCAAGTTTTGATGTATAAGATAACAAGTTGGATTGCCATCATTTGATGATGCTAATTTTGACCATGAAGCTTCCAGATGCTATACCAAGTAATATGGAGGAGGAAAAAGGAATTCACGGTCGTGAATTGGTCAGATTTTTGCCCAATGGGCTGGGCTTGCATGCAATTGGGCCTGATCGGTGCTGCGTGCGGACAGAACTGCGCATCTGACCTCCAAAGGGCGCTGCGGACAAATGGGAGATCAGAATTGAATGACATTTGTTGCAATGGAAAGATAACTCAGATAAGAAGATTATTCATGTTTAATAATTTTTCATTAGACGTCTATATAATCCTGTGAAAAATTTCCAAATAGAGGATATGCTGGGAAAAGCATAATCTGGCACACCACCAAGAGTCTCTTGTTCGGCAAACACGGATTTGATTAGAAATTAGAAAATCATTCTCATATTTCCAATAATCACCTTGGCTCATCCAAAAGGGTGGTTCATCATGTTTTTGATGGTCTAAAAGAGATGTTGCCAATGGAATAATGGTTTAAGCTCTAAATAAGGCCAAATTGGCGTGTCTACACCATGGGCTCCCATTTTATTTATAACCCTTACATTGTCATTTATCCTCACAGTCTGATTGATTAAGCTTTGACATTTGCCTTTTAAAATATGAGTTCATTCTATTCCAAATCAAATCATGTTTTTTGGAGAAGTCAAATGAATATAATAGCCTAAATATGTTCAACTAGTATTCTTTTATTTTATAAAACAAATCTCTTTTAAACTTTATCTCATCATAGTACAAGAACACTACAAAGATTGGGCAGGCTGATGATAACCTACAAACCCAAGATTCGGGGACTCCCCACCGCATTGGGGGTTGGCTACTCTTTTATTTTATCTCTCTCGTTCCCGCAGCACATCTTTTACCAATCGAATGTAAGAAGGCTTGATGAAATGTGATAGTAATCTAGGGTACTTAAGAAGATTTGCTTTGCCTAATTTGGTCAATGAAGCGTGTCTACATCTGCACCTTGATGTCACCTTTTCAATCCATCACTGTTTCACTCCACTACATTCTATTACAATCCACTACACTTAATTACATTTCTTTACATTTCACTTCGCTGTGCAACATACCATTCCATTGCAAAGCCGATGTCAAGGTGAGGCAAGCTGTAGACATGCCAATTTGGCCTATTTTGGAGCTTAAAACTCTTATTACATTGTCATCATCCCTTTTGGACCATTAAAATCATGTTGAACCACTCTTTTGGATGAGCCGAGGAGCTCACTGGAAATCTGAGGATGAGTTACCGATTCATGGTCGAATCCATGTTTACTAAGTGAGGACCATTGTGTCATGTCCTTTATTCAAGTCATTGCACATTTTTTGCTTACCACTAGAGTTTCTCAGTTGTCATTAGGTTATCCCAGCTATTGCCAAGGGGGCCTAGGGAGTACCAGATTTGTCCCAACGTTTCATAACTAATTAGTTGGTATGGAACCTCTTTGGCATCTCTGGGTCACCTGGTCATTAATTTTTATCTTTTCAGATCATTTTGAGTTTTTTAGGTTCTTCCCATCATTTTTAGTTGTCAACAAGAGTCGTATGGGTTTCCACCAACTTTTTCAATCATTTTGAGTTCTCTAGGTTATCCCCAGCTCTTCCAAGTATCTCTTTGAGTTTTTTGGGTTCCTCCCATCATTTTTGGTTGTCAACTCGAGTTATATGTGTTTCCGCTGACCTTTTCGATTATTCAAAGTTATTTAGGTTATCCTCAGCTCTTCTGAGCACCTAAATTTTCTAAGTTTCTTCTATTGTTTCTAGTAATTGACTCAAGTTGTGCGGGTTGCAGCCAACCTTTTTGATATTCTGAGTTCTTCAAGTCATCCTCGGCTCTTCTGAGCACCTTTCTAAGTTTTCCGCACTCCTCCTGTAGTTTCTAGTCATCAACCTAAGTTGTATGGGTTGCCACCAACCTTTTACACCATTCTATGATTTTTCAAGTTATCATCGACTTTTTCGAGTTTCGGATCACCACTCAGGCCTTTGGCATCAGTAGTAGGTTAAACCATAAGTTATAGTCCCATACATAAGTCTTAAGATATGTACCATCTAGTTTATTTATTTGGAGAGCTACATTTGAGAGTCCTCTTTCAACTGCAACAAACGAGAGTGAAAATGGGCATCCCGTTTGCAAGTTACGGCTCACGAAGCATGTGCACGTAGCAAAGAGAACTGAATGCGCCCTCGAACTGAGGGTGTGGTCTGCATGCCATCGACCTGAGGGCACATCTAGTTCTAGAAACCTGATTTGTTTCCCTGTTTTCCAACTTTCCAAACCCATTTTGGAAGGTTTCCTTCTCAAAACATGCTCATTTTGACCACACCCTTGGGTCTGGAATGCATCTATTTTGAAATTTTAAATTTTAACAAATTTTTAAAAATTCTTATGTGGAAAATGGAAACTGGCACTGGACGTGCCCTCATAGTGAGGGTGCACCCACCGCGCCCTCAGGGTGAGGGCATTGATTTTGCTCCCTAAGGTTGAGGGCACAGTCACTGTGCCCCAAACCTGGGGGCATGTCCAGTTTCTTTCATACTTTTGCACTGGTCTGCTTCTCCTATAAATTTGGGCCATTGGAATATGATCCAGAGTTACCCTTTTCATCCTCCATCCACCCTAGGCTTGTCCCAACATTCCTAATTTTTATCATCATCACACCACCATGAACCACCATGCAACCTCCAATTATTAGATCTCTACCATCACAACTAAACTCACCATCGATTACAAAGCCTACGAAACCATATATTGCCATATTCTTAGGTGTAGGCTTATATTTTACAATGGGTATTTACCCAAGCTAGGACATCAGCATATATGCATGAATTGGCTTAGGAAGAAAACATGAAAGAACCCTTATCGGGAACATCATTTGATTTGCTAAAGCAATTGAATAAAACACCAGCACATACATCAATTTTAGAATTGATTAAGATATCCAAGACACACCAAGAAATTTTATACCCATACTTTTGATAGAAATGTATGCCCTACAAGCCAATCATATATGATATGATTCGACATTTCTAGAAATATCTTATTCAGTTAATTAGGCAAATCTTCATTATAAGCTCTTATTAAAGCGAATATCATAATGAAGTCCTTGATCAAATACAATGATGATTAAATCATGATGAGATCATGATAATAAGATTGATCATGTAGAGGTATTTGATCTAAATGTTTCTAGTCATAGGATACTTGAGACGGGACATCAAGGATCCGAATAGACTAGTGTATGTGATGTCTTCTCATGTGATGAGGACGACCGATCTCATTGGTCATTAGTGTGGAGACACTGAGATACACATACAGGTGCTCATTAGTTGAATGAGTTCACTGAACTGACCGAATTAGAAACCCTGAATGGTATCTTACCGAACTGTCTATCAGGGTTTTCTATCATCACGGTTGCATGGTTGGACCTTTGACCTGAGTCGCCAAAGATGCCTTGTTGGGTGGAACTTGTGCTTTGACCATTGACTTATGGATCACAATTTAGATGGTCCTATATAGCGATGGATCGGGTACAAGGAAAATCCGATGGAGGCAATTGAGCGGACAACAAGGGATCGTCCACTCTCGGTAAGTGAGAGTGAATGTCCTATGGGATAGTACTCTAAATCCCTGGCCAGGGTAGATAGGATAATTGGAAAAGAAGTTTTCCAATTGACCCAATTCCGAGTACAGGATCCTATAGAGTCAAACTTGTATAGCTTCGGTCTAGGTGGTTTATAAGCTTAAACACTACTTTTTTGCTCATGAAGTTGATATGACCACTTGAGTGAATCCCATCAATTTCCTTCTTGAGGAATCTTTTCTAAATGATCGATTAGTATGCTTGAAAAGCTTATTTCTTTAATTTGATATCACTTACATGTAATAGAAAGTTGATAAAGGGTTATAACATTGTCGAACATATTACCCATGTATCTATTCCAATATTTGATTTAGTCCAAATGGAGCTCCCTAATGAGGAACTAATGTCCCTCCAATCTTCCAAATTTTGGACATTATATTTTGATGGTGCAGAGGAATAGGGATCATCCTTTTGTTATCTGAGGTTGTCACTATTCCACAATCTTTTTAGCTTAACTTCTCAATAACTAACAATATAGCTAGGTATAAAATCTTATTGGTTAGGTTGGAAGTTGCTCATTTATATGGCACCATCGAATTGAGGGTGATAGGTAATATTCAATTAATTATAGACTAGGTGCTAGCCAAATAACGAACATCTCATCGCAAACTAAAACCATATCAAGAACTCTACCATTTACATCAAGCACTTATCCAAACTCATGTTTTTTTTCATGTCCCATGAGGTCAAAATATTTTTGTTGATGATCTAGCCTCTTTAGCTTCATAACTATCCATTCTAATAAGAAAGCAACGTTGGAGATGATATATTCATCACATTTGTAGATGATCTATTCCTATGGTCGAGGATGCTCAATTCTTGAAGATCAAAGAGAAGCTTGAAAGGAAAAAATATCTTAAACAAAAATAAGAGATTTCATTGGTAGAGTTTCAAGAATTCGAAGAAGGTGAGAAATCTTGGTATGGTGAAATCATAAGGTATTATTAGGAAGAAGCGCACTCTTTTCTATGAGTTTCAAGAAAAGCCTACATAGATTAAAAAGAAGCCAAGATGGTGCCCAAGAGGCACATTATAAAGTGTGTTTAGGCAACATGTACTACATAAAATTGCATCATTCATCACCATCATTTCTTCAAGGAAGTGGTCAAGAAAAAGCCACCAACAAGACACTAATCAAGATCATCAATAAAACATATGAGTCTACTTTTGTAGATTGGCCAAATAAGCTAGTGTATGTTTTATGGGCCTACCGTACTTCGATATAGATTTTTACCAGTCAAACACTATAAGCCTTGGCATATGGTATGAAGGTAGTAGTTCACATGAAGTATTCATTTTTTCCTCCAAATCCAGCTTGATAAAAACATCTTTATAGATGATGATATGATGCCTAAGGGGCACATTATGGAGTGTGTTTAAGCAACATGTACTACGTAAAATTGCATCATTCATCACCATATTATCTTCAAGGAAGTTGTCAAGTAGAAGCCACTAACAAGGCACTAATCAAGATCATCAATAAAATATACAAGCCTACTTTTGTAAATTGGCCAAACAACATAGTGTATGCTTTGTGGGCCTATCATACTTTGATACAGATTCTAACTATTCAATAAGCCTTGGCACATGGTATGGAGGTGGTAGTTCATATGAAGTATTCCTTACTTTCCACCTAGTCTAGCTAGATGAAAACATCCCTATAGATGAGATGTAGGAATCCCTTCTTGCCTAGCTTGAGCACTTGGAAGAACGAAAGCTGGCCATTATTGAACATGCAAGAACTTATCAAAATAAACTTAAAATATGGTGGTAGAGAGAATTTTAAATCAATGAGATGGTTGTTAAAACAATATTTGTTAAGTCGGGCAGTCCTCGCTAAGAAGGGCATTACATAATCACTAAAATGTATCAAAAAATGCATATGAATTGGCTATTATAAAAGAAGAAAGATTAAGTCATCCATGAAATGCACTCAAATTTAAAAAATATTTTTCATAAGATAAAATGAAGAGGACTACTAATATGACTTAATTACGTAAGTTTTAAACTATCCTCTAAGAATCAATGGTAGATAACACCCTACACATAACACATCCTAATATTACAATCTAGATAAGTTGATAATTTAGAGAAGCTAGGCAAAACTTAAAGGTGGAAGGAATTCCTTAACCTATTCTCTCCTATTCAGTCTAAGATAGGTAAAGGGATTATAAAGGAGTAGTATTGAAAGTATGTACCACCTTAGTTGGAAACCATCTCAATAGGTTCCATTTTAGAAGACTATAATCTCGACAAGTTTCAAATCATAAAAAAGAAATGTGAGAATGCAACAGAAGTCCTGAAAAGGATGGGGCAACAAGGAGTGAGTAAAGAGACCCCTTGTTGATATCCTCAAGAATATCAAGGACTTATCTATATACTCTTCCTTCTTAAAAAGAAAGATAGCAAAGACTAACCAAATCTTGGCAAAACCCTGGCCAATTATAGGTTGAAGGTTAAAAAGATGATAAGTTGGGAACCCTATCTACCTTGGAATTTAGAATAACAACAAAGGACACAGAAACTAGGTTAACAGTAGTGAACCTCTCTCTAAAAACTGTTATATATCTAAAAATACAACAAACTCAGAAAATTCTAAAAAAGTAAAAAGTGCTTCATTGTACATGCCAAATCTTGGCTTGATCACCTTTTCGTTGCACATTTATTTTCAAGTTTTGCACATTTCAAATTCATGCATTGCACATTTATTTCATGGTTTACCTTCTTAAAAAGGCACTTTCCCCTTGACTTAAGGTCAAGGTAGATCCCATTTTGCAAGGGGTTGAGCGTATTGAAAAGCCAATCCCTAAGATGTTTCAAGATAGGAGAACAATGATGTTTCATATAAAAAACAATAAAAGGAATAGAATTTATGAAAAGGTATACTTTTATTTCATGTGTTGCATATCTATTCTTTTATTTTTATCCTTCTTATTAAAATGTCTCTCACCCTTTGACCAATGGTCAAGGCAGATCCCATTCTATAATAGGTACAGCCATGATGAAAATCTAATCCGCTTCTTCTAATGTTTCAAGAAGAGAGATTAGTCAGGCAAAATGGTCTATAGTAATCAATGGTCTACACCAAACTATGTCCTCCCACCCATCTGTGGAAGCAAGGGTAGGACTACCCACACTTGATGATGGCCAAGTGAGTGCATTAAGAGTAACATCTACAACAACTTAATCTCATCTAAGTAGTGTGTAAAATAGTTTTTCAAAAAGAGCCTATGACTCCATGATCCATGGATGCCCATTCTTTTATAAGGTATGGCTGCCAATGCACCTAAAACACAAGCAAAGAGTCAATAATAGAATTAGAATAACGAAAAGGCAAAAGGAACACAAGTAGTATACCATGTTGTATGTAAGGTGGATTAAGTCGCATCAAATTACTAATAGCTAGTACTGGTGAGTAGTGGTAACTTGAAGGGGCATCTGATATGCCAATAGGGAAAGGCAATATGGGTACTTGTATAGGTATCAACCAAAGGCAATCTGTGTACTTGTATAAGTATCAACCAAAGGCAATCTGGGTACTCGTATAAGTATCAACCAATATGAAGACAAATATAAGCCCAAACCTACAGAAAATGGTATAAGTACCATTAGGCATATACAAAGAAATAAAGTATAACAAAAGAAAGAAAAGGTCACCTAAAAAAAATGAGTGAAGGCACTAAATAATATAGCCTTGCACTCCAAGGGCAAGTTGGCAAGCAAATGGGTGAGTATTGCTACTCGCCAGGAACACTTGTAGACGAGCTTTAGGTTATCTAGAAAAGGTACAAACCAAACATGAACTTGGCCATTTTTATACCTAGTAGAATATGATAGAAAAAAGAAGAAGAAAGCAATGGAGATTGACGTGTGTCTTTCGCTTGGAAATTATGGCTTTGTGCGATAAACTTCAAAAAACATTCGATTTCGTTCGGCGAAGCTCGAAAACAATTTTAAAAGGACCTGGCATTATTCTAAGATTAATCACACATATTACCCTATAAAACATGAGTTTTATGCTCTGAATTAGGCGAATTTGGCGTGTCTACAGCTTGCCTCATCTTGATGTCGGCTTTGTAAGGGAATGTCATGTAATGAAGCGGAGTGATTCAGAGTGAACTGTAATAGAATGCAAGTGAGCGTAGATGAACGTAGCGGAATGGAATGATGATGGACTGAGAAGGTGGCATCAAGGTGTAGATATAGACACATTTATCTACCCGATCCAGTAAAATGAATCTTACTGAGTATTCTAGATCACTTTCATGTTCTATCAAAACCTCATATAATTGATTGGTAAAAGGCATGCCATTGGCACGAGAGATGAAAAATAAAAGGATAAAGGATGTAGCCAACCCTCAGCGGGGTGAGGAGTCCCCGAATTCATAGATTCATCATCAGCTAGCAACCCAAACTTTGTGGTGTTCTTGTACTGTGATGGGATAAAGTTTTAAAAGAGAAATTGATTTTAAAATGAAAAGAATGCCAACCCATCATATTTGGAATCTCAAATTCATTTAAGTTTAACCAAAATACTCTGTTTTAATTCTGAGTGGAATAATCTCAAATTCTAAAAGGGTTTGTTTAAGCATAACAAAATTGCTCGGGTATCGTGAAAACCATGAATCATGCTCTGGTAGAAAAATCGAGTATTCGGAAAATGACAAAACAGACTTAAGTTATAGTGGGATTGAAAGATAATGGTTGGACTAACATAGGTTTATGGGAAAGAAGAAACATTGGCATGACAACACGGTGGGATAAAAATAAAATACATGGTGGGATAAAAGAAAGGAAAGAATAAAACATGATGGGATAAAAGAAAGACACGGTGGGATAAAAGAAAGGAAAGAATAAAACATGATGGGAAAAAAGAAAGAAAAGAATAAAACATGGTGGGATAACATAAAAGAGTAAAATATGGTGGGATAACATAAAAGATACAGTGGGATAAAAGAGTAATGATGAAGAATGAAAAAGAGAATGAATATGAAAACATAGAAAATTATGTAGAAAATAGTTGAAGATATAGATTGTCTATTGGAGGTCAAGACACCTGATTAGGAACCATCGTTCCTCCAATGTTCAATTTTGGCTTATCCGTGAGTGTGAAGAAATGACCAAGCCGTCGTAGATTTTGTTGAAGGGGATCTCGGGCCCAGTCATCTTCACGCTCAAGGTCTTCAACATTAATGCATATAATACATATTAAATGAACCTAACATAACTAGGTGACAGATGGTAGGAGTGATGTGAAGTGCAAAATGGAATGCTGGTGATGATGTGAGATTGATGTGATTCTTAGTGAAGTCTTCAGGCATGGTTTATCAACTTGCATCGACTACCTGATTCATCAGCATCTCTGGTCCATCCTTGTCTTGCTTTCTGACAGAATACAGCACCACGATAATGTTTAGTTGGGTGGCGCTTCCTCACTTTTCACCACAAGGTTGGCATGACATTCCTTGGGGAACACTGATCTCACCAATTCACCTGTTAGGACTTAAAAGGTTGCCTGCACATTTATGGTCAGTGCCCAACAGACGAAATTGTCATATGAAGCATATTTTTCTCGAAACGAACAACTGAAGTTTTCACTATTATAACCATCATTTGAAGGTCAAAACAAATTTTTTGATGATGGTTCTTTTAGCAAAAATGTCATTCTCAACATTATAAACAATTTCTAATTTTTTGAGATTTTTATAATTTTTTTGAATTTTTTTGTCTATGTACCCCGATCGAGGGCACGTGCCCATGCGCCCTAGGGTGGGGCACCTGGCCATGTTCCCCCATATGAGGGCACATGCGCCCTAGGCCTTCTCTCTTTATTTTTAAATGTACCTGATGACCCTTCTCTTTTGCTTCTCTTTTACTCATCCCTTTGCCTGTATATCGTTTGTCTTGATTTTGAGTCAATGGGAGGAGCCTTCTTAACAAGGTGGAATAAAATAAATGACTTGAATGAAATGGAGGTAAGGGTTGAGAGAACTTACCTGTCGTGATGTGAATCCTCTCCTCTCCAACACTGAAATTATTGAAACACTTGATAGAAAGGGGATTAGATCTTCACCACAACTCATCCCTTTGCCAATTACGGTCAACTTTGACTTAGGTCAAAGGGAAGATCCTTCTTAACAAGGTAATTAAAGTCAGAAATGAACATGCAATGCAGCAATAGAAATATGTAAGACAGAAAAATAAACATGGATGCAACTAAGGCAATGATCATGACTAAATTAAAAAAAAAGATGCATTTTTTTGGGTTTTCTTAAAAATATTCATTTGTTTGGATTTTTAAAATATTTAGTTTTTTAGATTTTTGAAATATTCATTTTTTGGATTTTTTAAATATTCATTTTTTGAATTTTTGAAATATTTAATTTTTTGTGGAGAAAATGCTGGCATTTGAGACAGTTCATCGATCTTTGGTGTTTGTTAAGACTCAAGTGGTAGATAACATGTGCAAAATAAAGTTCCCTACCTAGAATCCTTCTAACCTTCTTACTTTGATCGGCTTGGATTCCACCTGGATTCAGTCGGTTTACCCTACCCAAGGGGTTTAAGGAGGAAGAGTATAGAGGAAGTCCTTGATAGGGTTTGGAGATGTTGAGAGGGATTTCTCTACTCAGACTCAAATTGACCGTTGGGGTTCGGCCTCTTTAGGTCTTTCCTAGTTTTTGCTCTTTTCTATGTGGCACATAGTTAGACAGGTTTCTGACCCGTGGGGACATTGCCCATCTTTTAGTGCCTTTTGCCTTGACTATCATTCTCGGTACTCATTCAGACAGGTTGATCATTTTTTTCTCTAACTTGAGGGGTTCATTGCCCATCTTTTGGCACCCTTTTGCACCCTCCGAGATGGCCTCCTACTTGGGTGGCAAGTGTTTTCGATACTACCCCTCTCTAATCTTCTCTCCCTATCTTGGACCGAGTAGAAGAGAATAGGGTAAGGGTACTCCTTCCATTTCTAGATTTCTGCCTTGTCTTTCACTAGTTTCGGGTTGTCCAGATTCTAGGATCGGGAGCTGTTGTGTGTGTAGGAGGGTACCTACCCTTGACTTTCCACGAACAACCCAGGATCGATGACTTAAGATTATACCAGTGGTTTCTCCATTTTTATGGAAAGTACTTTTTCAGGTAAACTCCATTCCAAGGATGATTCATTTTTTCTACATCTGCATTAGTCAATTCCTATGCATTGCCTGGATACTTTTCAATAATTACAAAAGGCCCTTCCCAGTTAGGTTGCAACTTGGAGCGGGGACCCCCTGGCTTAACGAATATGCGTTTAACTACCATCTCACCGATCTCGAATTTTCTCTCGACCACCCTCTTTTGATAAAACCTTTTAAGTCTATTCTGATAAGTCTGGGCATGCTCGGTGGCAGCTAGCCTTCTTTCATCCAAGAGTTCAAGCTGTGCAAGGAGAGATTCTCGTCTCTCATCAACAAGAATATCCCTGTTGAGCTGAACTCGGAGAGATGGAAGTAATACTTCATAGGGGACCACTGTTTCCATCCCATATGCCAAAGCATACAGGGTTTGTCCAGTGGGAGTCCTTATAGAAGTACGATAAGCCCATAGAGCTTCTACAAGCTTATCAGGCTAGTTAGTTAACTTGCTAGACTTACAAGATTTGTTGATGATTTTGATTAAGGTTTTGTTGGTGGCTTCCGCTTGACCATTGCCTTGAGGATAGTATGGTGATGAATGATGCAATGAAATGCGATACCTGTTGCAATGATCACACAGATCTTGAGAAATAAATTGTGGCCCATTATTGGTGACGATGTCGCTGGGGATCCTGAACCTTGCCAGGATGTTGCGCTTGATGAAGAAGCAGACTGATGATGCTTTAATCTGCACAAACGCTTCCACTTCAGCCCACTTTGTGAAGTACTCCGTTGCCGTCAGAATGAATGATTTTCAGTGCATTTCAGAGTTGAGGTCACTCAAGGGTCCAATGATATCAAAAGCCCACATGGCGAAAGGCCATGGGGCATGAATTGGATGAAAGAAAGATGCAGGAGAATGAATCTTGTTAGCATGGAGTTGGCATGAATGACAGTGCCGGACAAAGATGGAGCAGTCTTCTTCTAGAGTTGGCTAAAAATACCCTTGTCGGATAATTTTCTTAGCAAGGGCTTGGGCATTCACATGACCACCACAAACTCCAGAATGTGCATCCTTTAACACCAACTCGGCTTCTTCTTCATCAAGACACCTGAATAAGATTCCACTTAAGCTCCTCTTATAGAGAACTCCTCCAAGGATTGTATACCTCTGGGATACTCTTCTAATTGCCTTCTTTTCCTTGGGGGTTGATCCAGGCGGGTATGACTGATCTTGGCAATACCTCGCAATCTGGTAATACCAAGGTCTCTCACCTTCTTCTAATTCTTCCAACTCAATTAAGGTGATTTCTTCTTTGTGTTCCAAGTATTCCTTTCCGTTGAACCTCTATTTAACCTTCAAAAAACGTCTATCCTCAATTGCTGGAATTGACCTCTTACATATGTGGATAGTCCGCACTTGCCTGCCTAGCGGGACAGATAGAGATGAAGCTAGTGAAGCTAAGGCATCGGCGAGGATATTCTGAGCACGGGGGACAGGGACAAAGGTGAGTTTGAAGAATAGCTTGATGTAGCAGGTGGTGAGCTCCTGGTAGAGTTTGAGGTTTGGATGGGAAGTTCGGTATTTGGATAGAACTTGGCAAAGGATCAATTGACTATCACCTATCACCCTCAGTTCGGTGGCACCATGGAAATGAGTAGCCTCTAGCCCAGCCAGCAAGGCTTCATACTCAGCTATGTTGTTGGTTGCTGGAAAGTTAAGCTGAAAAGCCTGTGGAATTGTGACACTTTCAGGTGACAGAAGAACAATACTTATCCCTCTACCATTAGAGTTCAGAGCCCCGTCAAAATATAATGTTCAAAGATTGGAAGATCAGACAGACATTAGTTCATCATCCGGGAACTCCAACCGGACTGGGTCAAAGACGGGTATGGGATGATGGGCAAGGTGAACAACAATAGCATAGCCCTTGATTGCCTTCTGTGGGACATAAGTGATATCAAATTGGGATAAGAAACTATGCCATCCCCTAACCGATCAATCAAGACTGTCTTCTCTAACAAAAACTTGATGGGATTGATACAAGCAATGAGCTTGACTTGGTGATCACGAAAATAGTGTTTGAGTTTCTGAACCACCCAAGTAAGAGCAGCACACGTCTTTTCTACGACAATGTACTTTAGCTCACAAGCATCAAACAACTTGGACAAGTAGTAAGTAGCTCACTCTTTCCCTTCTTCATCAACTTGTGCAAGGACTACCCCAAGAGAGTTCTCAAGAACCAAAATGTAGAGGACCAAGGGCTTGTCGCGAATTGGTGGTCCAAGTACAGGGGGACTTGCCAGGTAGGCTTTCAACCCATCAAACATCTCCTGGCACTTCGAATCCCATTTAAACTCGGCCCCCACCTTGGTTAACTCATAGAAAGGTTTACACCTTTGGGAATGTTGTGAGATAAACCAACGCACAAATTTTAGCCTCCCAATCAATCCTCGAAGCTCTTTCATATTCTTCAGGGGAGGCATACCAATAATTTCTTTGGTCTTCTTTAGGTCGATCTTTATGCTCCTTTTGCTTACTATGAACCCTAGTAGTTTTCCTGATGAAACTCCAAATGTGCACTTCTTAGGGTTAATTCTTAGCTTGTATTCTCTAGCTCGTTGCAAAACTTTCCCTAGCACTTCAGAATGATCTTCCCGACTCTTGGACTTGATAACCAAATCGTCCACATACACCTCTACAAGGGTGTGCATCATGTCATAAAGGATAGTCATCATAGCCCTCTGATATGTAGCACCAACATTCTTTAACCCAAAGGGCATGACAACATAATAATATGTTCCCCAAGGTGTACTGAATGAGGTCTTCTCTTGGTCCTCCTCGGCTAACAGGATATGATTGTATCCAAAATAGCCATCAATGAATGAAAGCATTTAAAATCCAACTATGTTATCAACCAAAACATCGATATGAGGTAAAGGAAAATCATCCTTAGGACACACTCAGTTCAAGTCCCTAAAATCTATGCAAATCTGAACTTGTCCATCCTTCTTCATAACAGGGACTATGTTAGCCACCCATTGTGGATATAGGATGACTTTAATAAATTTTTCTTGGTGTAGTTTGTCGACCTCTTCTTTCATTTTGAGTGCAATATCAGGGTGGAACCTCCTGAGCTTTTGTTTAACCGGGGTAGTTCCAGGTTTCAAGGTTAATCTATGTTCAACCAAAGAATTATCTAATCCCGTCATGTCTTCATACGTCCATGCGAACGTGTCCTTATATTCTTCTAAAACATTGATCAAACATTGTTCTTCTAAGGGAGTGAGGTTTGCACAGATGAGGATAATCTTAGGATCTTCCAGGGTTCCTAAATTTAGTTCTTTGGTTGGTTCATTCCCTGTTGTCGACTCTGAAAATTCGATGGGGCCTCTCCTTTTCAGGGAAGTCCGTGAACCCAGATCGTCACCTCAAGAGGGGATGATAAAGAAATGAAAAAAAACATGGAAAGCAACTCTTACCTCGGTCCCACACTCACATTGATCCCAAAACTTTCATCCCTTGGTGTCACTCAATCACCAAAGAGATGGTTCGGGTCATGTGGGAGGAAGGTGAGAAGAAGGAAATTAAGACATGTGGTCACCAGGAACCGCGGGTTCCGATTTATGAAATTAAAGATTGACCATGTGTACCTTAGCGTGAAGAGTGCGGGTCAAAGCTTCTCCTTCTTCGGCCGGCCGATGAAGAAGAGTCCTTAACGCATGGGTGCTTGATTTTCTGTGCAACTAGACAAATAAACAAGTGAAAGAGACAATTATAACTAGACAAAGTGGAGTATATGTAAGGAAAATAACATGAAACACGCAATTGACTAAAAACTGACCAGATTCGGGTTATCTCTAACCCCTCTTTTTCTATTTTCGAATTAATAAACTAATAATAATGCAAAAAAATGTAAAAAAAATCATAGGAGTATGGATAATCACGAAACAAAGATATAGGAAAAAGAACATAAATATTCTGAATAGAATAGAGAGAGATATGGCCAAATCTGGGTTGTCAAAAAAGCCGAGCAGCAGTCTAGGATCTGCCAGGTGTGACTTCGCTTCTGCACTCGTCATGACCAGCCCCGACCTCGGAATCAAGTTCCGTTCATTGAAAACTGAAGAAAACTTGAAGAGGAAGAACTTTTAAGAAGAGAGCTCGGGCAGAAAACGTCCACACGCTGCTGTAGAGGCCAAAGAAGAGAGACCTGACAGATCACCTATAGACCAGCCTTCCTCTCTTGAACCAACTTCTCTTTCTAAAAACTCAAAATTCTCTCTCTAAAAATCACAAAATCGATGCAGGAGGGATGTTCGACATCTTGAGATACCTAGGGGGTCATGCACATGCCTTTCGAACGACAAGAATCAGCCTCAATTTATAAGAGAACGACGGGTCTTATCCGAGCTAAAAAATAGGGAAATTGCGCCCTACCCCAGGGCGCATGTGCCCTGGTACAGGGCGCATGCGCCCCTCGGAAGGGGCGCATCTTATCCTTTCTACAAATTCGGTATGATCCGGTTCAATCCGTTCAGCGGTAGAGTCCCAGTGAAAAACTGGTTCCCTCATGCCTCAAGGGTAGGGCGCATGTGCCCTCAAGTCAGGGCACAAGGTCACGTGCCTTAGGGGTGGGGCGCATGGGCACGTGCCCTGGGTCCTGGGCACATGTGACCAGGGACCCGGGCGCATGGGACTGTTTGGCTCATCCTTTTTCCGGAAGCCATTGCGAACACTCCCGAACTCGGAATTCGACGCCGTTTGTTGCGTTGGAAAGATAACAGGCCGAAGAAAATTTATATAGAATTGGATCAGACATAACACCCTCCAAAAATTTATAATTTTGTCCGGAAGTTAGGGCAGTGAACAGAAGATCCGATACAGGTCAAAATGACTCCGACGGCAAACCGGAAAGGCACGATATGCAACAAAACTTGTCCGGGGTGTGAATATGACCATAAACTTCAATGCATGATCATTAGGTATTGGTCATTCAGTCAATTTCCGTGTTTACACGATTTACGTGTGGCTTTTGCTCGGAAATTATGGCTTTTTGCGAAAAACTTCAGAAAGCATCAGATTTCGTTCGACGAAGCTCCAAATCAACTTTAAAGGACCCAACATCATTCTAAGGTCAATCATACATGTTAACCTATAAAACATGAGTTTTATGCTCTGAATTAGGCGAATTTGGCATGTCTACAGCTTGCCTCTCCTTGATGTCGGCTTTGTATGGGAATGGCATGTAATGAAGCGAAGTGATTCGTAGTGAACTGTAATGGAATGCAAGTGAGCGTAGATGAATGTAGCGGAATGGAATGATGATGGACTGAAAAGGTGGCATCAAGGTGTAGATATAGACACACTTATCTACCCGATCCAACAAAATGAATCGCTCTGAGTATTCTAAATCAGTTTCATGTTCCATCAAAACCTCACATAATTGACTGGTAAAAGACATGCCATTGGAACGAGAGATAAAAATTAAAGAATAAAGGATAAAAGATGTAGCCAACCCTCAGCATGGTGAGGAGTCCTCGAATTCGTAGGTTCATCATCAGCCAGCAACCCGAACTTTGCCGTGTTCTTGTACTGTGATGGGCTAAAGTTTTAAAAGAAAAATTGATTTTAAAATGAAAAGAATACCAATTCATCATATTTGGAATCTCAAGTTCATTCAAGTTTCACCAAAATACTCAGTTTAATTCTGAGTGGAAGAACCTCAAGTTCTAAAAGGGTTCATTTAAGCATAACAAAATTGCTTGGGTATCATGAAAACCATGAATCATGCTCTGGTAGAGAATCGAGTACTCGGAAAATGACAAGGCAGACTTAAGCCATAGTGGGATTGAAAGATAATGGTGGGATAACATAGAATGAAGGGTCAGAAGAAACAATGGCATGACAATTGCCACGGTGGGATAAAATAAAAGACACAGTGGGATAAAAGAAAGGAAAGAATAAAACATGATGGAATAAAAGAAAGAAAAGAATAAAACATGAAGGGATAAAATTGGTAATGATGAAGAATGAAAAAAGGAAATGGATGTGAAAACATAGAAAATTATGTAGAAATTAGTTGAAGATATAAATTGTCTATTGGAGGTCAAGACACCCGATTAGGAACCATCGACCCTCCAATGTTCAATTTTGTCTTATCCGTGATTGTGAAGAAATGACCATGTCGTCGTAGATTTTGTTGAAGGGGACCTCAGGCCCAGTCATCTTCACACTCAAGATCTTCAACATTAATGCATATAATATGTATCAAATGGACCTAACATAACTAGGTGACAGATGGGAGGAGTGCTGTGAAGTGGAAAATGGAATGTTGGTGATGATGTGAGATTGAGAATGTGGATTTGAGTGAAGTCTACAGGCGTGATTTATCAACTTGCATCATCCGCCTGATTCACCAGTATCTCTGGTCTATCCTTGTCTTGCCTTCTGACGGAATACAGCACCATGATAGGTAGTGCTTCCTCTCTTTTCGCCACAAGGTTGGCATGACATTTCCTTGGGAAACACCGATCTCACCAATTCACCTGTTAGGACTTAAAAGATTGCCTGCACATTTCTAGTTAGTACCCAACAGGCAAAATTGTCATATGAAGCATATTGTTCCTCAAATGAACAACTAAAGTTTTTACTATTAAAATCATCATTTGGAGGCCAAAAAAATGTTTTTGATGATGGTTTCTTTAGCAAAAAATGTCATTCTTAATATTATAGACAATTTCTGATTTTTTGAGATTTGTATAAATTTTTTCGAATTTTGTTAGCCATGTGCCCTGGGTAGGGCACCTGGCCATGCGCCCTGGGGTGGGGCACCTGGCCATGCGCCTCCAGATGAGGGAACATGCACCCTAACCTCAGAAAAAATTTTTGGAATCCGAATTTGACTCAAAAATGGATTAATCCTCTCTTATAAATACTCTATTAAACTCAAAAATTGATCTTATCTATGTTCAAATGGCTCTTCCTTCTAAGAAGATGCGTTCTGACTTAGGAAGAGAAATTTCAAGCATTCCAGGACATGTGAAGGGGAGGATTTTAGCAAATATGGTAAGAAAAAATTATTGTTTATCGATTGTGATTTTTTTGAATTTTTTTTGAATTTTTTTGAAAATTTGGGTCCATGTGCCCCCGATCGGGGGCACCTGGCCATGCGCCCTGGGTGGGGCACCTGGCCACGTGCCCCCATGTGAGGGCACATGCGCCCTACCCCTGGGCAATTTTTTTTTCATAAAAAAAAGTGCAAATACCTGATAACTTCTTTTGATGATTTTATGCAGAATTATCCTCTTTTCCCAGGTCCTCGAAGATTTTGTTCACCCATCTAGTTTAGAGATTTGCTTGGAGTGATTCATTTGTCAGTAAAATCAATCTTGAGTGGCTGGGGCTTGACCGGTCTTCTGGTTCATGCGAAACACTATGCAGAATATCACTTGGACTTTGGATTGATGGGTGCTTTGGTAGAGTTATGGCATCCTGACACTCATACCTTTGTCTTTAACTCTTTTGAATGCACCATCTCGCTAGAAGAAGCAGAGTTGTTTCTTGGACTACCACGTACTAGAAAAGGTGAGATTGCAAGCATGTTTATTCCTTATGGATCAGTGTCTTGCCTTGAGTTCTTGCAGGATTTCGTGGAGACAGAGCAAATCAACTCCCTCATCACCGGAAAATGGATCCACCTCCAAAAACTGGCAGCTTGGACTATCTCTACTTTGTCTTCTCGCGGCCTTGATGAGACACAACTTCTTCAGGGATCCAAGGGTTTTACTACTTGCCTTGCTGCCGTGTTCTTGTTTCCTGCAGAAGATGGTTTTCTGGAGAAGGGACAACTCTCGTGTATTCGCGGAATCTGGGGCGGCAAGCGGCTTGGTCCTTCAGTGCTTGGCTTTCTCTACTATGGCTTGTCTTCTGCTTGCGTTGGACGTCCTATGTTTGGCAGTGCTCTTCTGTTTGCTTGCTGGGCAGATCTTAACTTCAGGTTTGATCCATCAGGTAGTGCTACTACTACTTCACGGCTTTTTCGGCGCAGTCCATTGTTCTCATATGCTGCAGCTCTCGATTTTCCTGACACGGTTTCTAACAAATGTGCTTCATTGAAGAAACGGACAGATTGGCGTATCCATCTTGCTTCCATGAGTCATTTAGGCTTTGTGCACAGTCCGGTCATCATGCAACAGAGAGATATTCCGATCTGTTTTGCTCCTGGCGTGGATCTTCGACTAGTTACTAGCTCGGCTTTTGTTCTGTACAATCTGCACAGGTGTCATTCTCAGATTGGTTTGCCTCGTCATGAACTGCCGGTGCTCTCACACTTGACTCTTATCAAAGACAGGAAGCTTGATACAGATGAAGACACGGAGGAAGCTAAGACATCTATTGCCTTGTGGAGTATGAGCCGGCTACAACGACCAGGCACGTTTACCGAGGAGAGTCCAGATGACCAACGTCGCTATCTTTTTCAATTGTAGCTTCTTTATACCTGATCATCCTTTTATTGCATTTTCTTTTCTAGCTTGTCAAACAAATTTTGGTCATTTATGAATATGAAATGAATTTTGTCATGTCGATTTCGCAATATAAATTCACAAAGTTTTACCTTATGCCTGAAAAATTGTCAATGCATAACCAAAACAATGCATGGAAAAACAACTATTTTACAACATGATTTGCAAGATTTAACAGTAAGAAATGATTTTTTTATGAAGTTAAAACATGCATTTTTTTTCGGTGAATTTTTCTGAGCAATCCAGAAATCTGTTTGGGATTCTCTCAGTAGTGTTGTGATCAGCTCAATTTCAAGAGTGGCAAGGTAATTTTTAAAATTTTCATGATGTTTACATATTTTTACCTCTATAAATAGACCAACTGTCTTTACCAGTTCATTTCGCTACACACAATCTCTCTCTTCACCAGAGCTACTCTGATTTATTTCACACTTTTAGAGCCTGAATCGCATTCAAAGGTCAGTACTCCAGTTAAAGAAAATGTAGATCTCTACATTCTCTTCGTTTTGACTGTGATTTCATGCGATTCCGAGTTCGTTTGAGCTATTTTTGGGTCAAGAGAAGAATGGTGAACATCTAGGGTCCATGTGCCCTGGAACTGGGGCACATGTGCCCTCAAACTAGGGCACAAGGGCACGTGCCCTGGGGTCAGGGCACATGTGCCCTCAACCCAGGGCACAAGGGCATGTGCCCTCAAGTCAGGGCGCAAGTGCCCCCAACCCAGGGCACAAGGGCACGTGACCTCAAGTTAGGGCGCATGTGCCCTGGACCCAAGGCGCATGTGCCCACAGACCAGGGCGCATGGGCCCCTGGTCTGGGTACATGTCAGCTTCAGCATTCTTGTATTGGCGATTGTTTTAAAAATTGAAAAACTGGCCAATTTTGAAATTTACAGATGCCGAAGAGGGTTAGACGCGCGCGTGCGCATGACGACGAGGCTGGTCCTTCTGAGCCGACATCCCGGCACGATGTAAATGTCCTTTGAACTGATTATAAACTCTCTACCATCTTTGTGATCTAGTTCTTGACCTGAACAACTTTTCCACTTGCAGGGACGGATCAAATCGCGTATATCATGGCAATTGGTACGATTGGCGTACTGGGGTCTTCAACCATTCAACGCCGCCGCCTGGATGAGATGGGATTTTGTCCCGTCTTACATTTGTCAGTGCTTTGGGAGGACTTGGCTCTGATCCAGGTTCAGAGAGATCATTGGGATGCCGTCACTTGTTCATTTCTTCTTCCCTGGGGGCATATGGTCCCTACTCTGGAGGACGTGGCCCATATCACGGGGCTGCGGGTCTATGGGCGCGCCGTCACCGGTTGCACGTATAGTAACTACGCCGAGATGGCAATGACGCTTCTTTCTTACTCCCCGCCTTGGTCACATGATGAGGCAGTCTTGTCGATCACTTGGAAGGAGTGTCTCGAGCTAGTGGGCCTGACAGAGGCTCAGATGCAGCAGGGCGAGGTGACCAAGGACTACGAGGATCGCCTGATTCGTCAGGTATCTGCGACACTATGCGGTCTTTCTGGATCAGCGGAGGCAGATCGGGATCTCCGCCGATTTCTGCTCTTCTTTTTTGGTCGCTTGTTACTGGGCAACAAGACCGAGAAGATTCACCTACGGTTCCTTCTGTTCCTGGCAGACGTGGAGTCCATTGGCGACTATGCCTGGGGTGCAGCGGTCCTCACACATCTGTTTGCCAGTCTCTCTCCCGACAGTGGTACTGTCTCAGTAGGCGGCTTCACACCTTTTCTTCAGGTATTTCTCTTTTTGTGGCTTACTTTCCTATTGCATGTTATACTTGTACCAACAAAGTCTTAATTTCTGGTGTGGAGTTACCTTTACATTCCTCTAGGCCGAGGCAGAATTGATCACCCGTTTCACCTGCCTTTGATGGCGCGTTGGTATGCCATTTGTGACACTAAGTCCCATGCACACCAGCTCCTTCGTCTTCAAGGCGAGCTATTGGGTCTTTCTCCTGCACGGGTATGTCTCCCTGTTCTTATTTGCTTTTTTTTTTGCTAATTGCTGATCCTTTTCTTTCTTGTAGGTATGCTGGCGCCCATATCTGACTACTGACAATGAGAGTGCCGAGTGGGTGGTGAAGGGTGCTCATCTTTTCGGCCGCGACATTTACCTCCATTGTTTGAACGAGGTGGAGCCACTATGGGTTTGCCTCGTGATGAGGACATTTGGCAGTTATCAGGTGTGGTGCCCACCTCCTTCGTCCAGACACAGCCATAGCACAAAGGGGTTGACACATTCAGTAAACTGGGCAGCCTGGTACCAATCTGCCTTGGAGGACTAGGAAGCTGAGGGCACCGTGGTTTTCTCGACTGTCATGGATGACACGGAGTTCACTCGCCAATATGGTGTGGCTTACGGTCATCTTTTTGACTATGCTGGCCAGGTTAGCCTTTTGTCTCTGTCTCTTTGTTATCAATGCATTGCCTTGTCTTAAAAAAATTCTTCTTTTCAGGATTCTCGGTGCATGCTTACCCAGTATCGAGCACAGATTCGCTAGCTGGAGGAGGAAGTGGCCTCCCTGAAGGCAGCTCTACAGGCAGAGGTATGTGTGTGTCTGGTGCTCTTCAATTAAGCTGCCAGATATTTGACTTGCTTTATGTACTGACAGCGCATGGGCCGCTCAGAGGGTGTTTCTTCTTTTGAGGAGGACAGAGCCCTATGAGATGAGCTGGCTGCCGCGAAACAGTCTCTGGCGGAGAAGGAGATCACGGTAACATCTTGATAGTTGGTACCAAACTCATTCTTTCACTTGTCGACTCCAGAAACGGGTTCCGGATCGGCACCTCAAGAGAAGGTGAAAGATGGATGGAATTGGGGAAAAAAGGGAAGTGAATTGAAAACACTCGGAAAGCGGTAAAATGTCCTCACCTCGGTCCCACACTCACATTGATCCCCGAACTTTCATCTCACGGCGTCGCTCGAGCACCGGAGATGGTTCGGGTCATGTGGGAGGAGAGTGAGGAGTGAATTAGCTTAGAACATGAATAAAAATAAAGGTGGTCGCCAGGAGCCGCGGGCTCCGCTTTATAGAATAACAACAAGATTGAGTTGTTTTGACCGTGTACCTTAGCGTGGGAGAGAGTGTGTGAGTTCAACCTTCTTTCTCTTCGGCCGGCCGATGAAGAAGAGTCCAATCAATGCTAGCTTTATGTATTTGTGCAACTATAAGACAATAAGACAAGAAAACAAGTGAAGAAGGATTAGAACTGAGTGAAATGTAGTAACTTGTAATAGTAATAACATAAAACGACAATTTGAAACAAACTCACCGGATTCGGGGTTAGCCCTAACCCCTTTTTTTGGTTTTTTTGATGATGTATGAAATGATGAAAATATAATAAAAATGATGCTTAAATATGAACTAAATGATTTGAATGAAGAAAAAAAGAATATAAATGGTTAAAGACAACACAACCCAGGCAAAGTGGCAACCGGGTTGGACATATTTAATGTAAACTGCGCGGCTCTGATGCAGAGACCGTAGAGGACAACACCGATGTAAGAATCAAGTTAAATTTATTTAAAAATAAAGATAACTCACCGAGGGTGGTTTTATATGAAGACAAGTTTGCCTGAATATTATGATAAGTAATCTGAATTTACCTAATAATTCGGATCTTGGACAATGAAGTTCTAGAAACTCCCAGCACAATGTCGATGTAGGACATGCTATGGGAACCACAGATATCCAAATTAAATGGTTCTTGTTGGAGATAAAATAAAACTCACCGGGGAACAATTTCTATGAAGGATGTATGGGCTGAATCCACCATTAAATGTACTGAAATTGACTGAGAAAACAATGACTTAGAAGAGAAGACTTCGGATCTGTCTGTGCAGCGCCGGTGTTGAAGCCATAACAAGCAGATAAAATGTCAGAATTGATCTCTGTTTGTTGGATATGAAATAAATCTTGATTAACCACACTTCGTATGAAGGAAGTCAGGCCATAAAATGGCTATAAATATCTTTAGAATCCGATGATCAGCAGTGCAGCATGTTGGAGCATAGACCGGCTTCTTCTTCACTTTGGGATGATCTCCGGGCACCGGGACGAAGATAGAACTATTTGGGGAGATTGGGAAGAGCCTAAGGTGGCTGGAGGACGAAGATATAAGTGCTGGAGGATGGGTATGCCCTCCTTAGGTCGTTCATATGAGTCTCCCTTTATAGGGGATGAGAACCAGGTCAAAAAATAGCAAGTTTTGATACATCCGACCATAAGTTAGATTTCCTTCAATTAATGTTACTAATTTTCATCCTGAGGCATATATAAACTTACCCAAATGATTGATAGAGATTTTAAACCGTGGATCACCTTCCCCATGCTCAAAATATGTCTCCACTTGAAGAGGAAACAAATCTGGTCCAAAAATGGCAAGTCTTGATATACAAGACAACAAGTTGGATTGCCATCATTAGATGATGCTAATTTCGACCATGAAGCTTCCAGATACTATAACAAGTGATATGGAGGAGTAAAAAGGAAGGTAAGGTTGTTAATTGGTCAGATATGTGCCCAATGGGCTGGGCTTGCATGCAATTGGGCTTGATAGGTGTTGCATGCGGACAGAACTGCGCATCTGACTTCCAAAGGGCGCTGCAGACAAATGGGAGATCAGAATTGAATGCCGTTTGTTGCATTAAAAAGAGGACTCAGAGAGTAAGATTATTTTTGTTTAAGATTTCTTCATTATATGTACACATAATCCTGTGAAAATTTTTCAAGTAGAGGATATGCTGGGAAAAGCATAATATGGCACACCACCAAGAGTCTCTTGTTAGATAAACACGGATTTGATTAAAAATTAGCAAATGATCCTCATATTTCCAATAAGAACCTCAGATCATCCAAAAGGGTGGTTCATCATGATTTTTATGGTCTACAAGAGATGTTGCCAATGGAATAATGGTTTAAGCTCTAAATAAGGCCAAATTGGCGTGTCTACAGCTTGCCTCGCCTTGATGTCGGCTTTGCAAGGGAATGTTATGTAGTGAAGGGAAGTGAAATGTAGAGGAATGTAGAGAAGCGAAATGAGTTGTAATGGAATGCAGCGGAGCGAAATAGCGATGGACTGAAAAGGTGGCATCAAGGTGTAGATATAGACACGCTCAACGACCAAATTCGGCAAAGAGAATCTCTTCAAGTCTCCTGGTTAATTGCCATGTTTCATCAAGTCTTCCTATGTTCGATTGGTAAGAGATGTGCCATTGGCACGAGAGAAGAATAGCCAACCCCCAACGCGGTGGGGAGTCCCCGAAACATGGGTTCGTAGGTTCATCATCAGTCGGTAACCCGATCTTTGCGGTGTTCCTGTACTGTGATGGGCTAAAGTTTTAAAAAGAGCTTTGTTTTGAAAAAGTAAAAGAATACCAATCGAGCACATTCAGGCTCTTAGATTCATTTAAGTCTTCCAGGAGACAAGATTCAATTCGGAATGGAATGATCTCGAATTCTAAAAGGCAAATGTTTAAGCTCAGACCGTGACGGTGCAAGTTTAGATCAAATAGGAGGCCCTTGGCGAGAGGAAGTGACTGCCACGGTGGGCTGAATAGCAAGGAAGTGCTGCAATGGCCACAGTGGTGAAAAGAAATGAAAGATTTGAGGGAACAAAGTGGTTACCGAACACGGTGGGATTAATAGACACGGTGGGATATTAGAGAGGTTGGTGTGACTTGAGATCATGGTGGGATTAGAGAACACGATGGGATTAGAATGATCGGAATTAGGATAAAAGATTTAGAGACTAAGGTGAGAAGGTGAAGATTTTGAAAGAATGTATGCAATGATCATGAAATATGCAATGCAACTAATACTATATGATGCATGTTGGGCTCAAGAAAACAAAAACAAACTTGTCTAACAATTAGTTGAAGATATAGATTGTCTATGAGGTCAGGATACCCATTTGGGAACCATCGTCCCTCACTGCATAATTTTGGCTTTGGGCTCTGAAGCCCATCCAAAAGATCTAGAAACAATGGTACGAGGTTCAAACATGTGATTGTTGTATTTGGGCCTCGTTGAATGGTTTTGACTTTGGTAACATGCTTAACCAGATGATCCAAGATTGGTCTGCCCTCGAGTGGTTCCTGGTGCTCTTCCCCACTTGAGAACAGACGAGTCAAAGATAAGCATATATCTTCCAAGTCTTCTTCTTCATCTGGAGCCTTCCTTCTTTTGACAACTATAACGAAACTCTTGTCATCTTCAGTCATCATCATGGTCTCCCCTTTGATAAAGAATGCGTGGAGTCCCATGGCACATCCTGGCTAGAAGATCCTTCTTGGGATGGAATCCTCTTCATATCCCAACCCCTGCCTGCGTGGCCTTTTCTCAGTTTGAATCAGCTGAGTGATCCCTTGAATATCCTTGCCTAAACCTTTTCCAGGCTGATAGCCTAGCTTCATCATCATCTGCCATCCCACTGTGTCAGGTATAGAGGCGGTCATGCATCTGACTTCTGGCAATTCTCCCACTGAGATCTGGTGCTGTATTGATAGACCTAGGAGTGATGTAAAAGTAGCATCATTCATCTCGTCCCTTATAGGCATGCTAGTCACCTTGACCACTTGTCCTTTAAAGGAAAATTTTCTGCACTGGTGGTTTGTTGAAGCCACGGCTCCTATTGCCTGCAAGTATGGCCTCCCAAGTATAGCCCGAAAAGTTGGATCCAATTCTAGAACATGAAAAACAGTTGTGACTGTACATGGTCCCAGTTTAATCTCTAGAGTGACCACCCTATGTGCAGACTTCTTGGAGTTGTCATAGGCTATCACCATGGCACAAGATGGCTTAATTTCTTGGTCAGAAATACCGTACAACTGCAATGTTTCTGGTGGCATAACGTTGATAGAAGCTCCAGTGTCAACCAAACATGATTTTAATTTGACATTGCAGATGATAACAGCCACATGCAAAGCATATCTCCTAACCTCCGGATCTGCTAACTCCTCCTGAGAGAAAGTGAGTGTTGGGTGCTCACTTCTAGGGGCTAACACTGTAGTGATCTTCTCAGGTGGGAGATCTTCACTCACCATGACCCTTTGTAAATACTGCTGTAGAATCTCCTAGTGCACTTTTGATCTTTTGATCAACTCAAGTATGGAAATACGGGCTGGTGTCTTATCTAAATGTTTCAACAAATCATATACCGTACCCGGCAATGGTTCTTCCACTTGTTCCTCCTCCACTAGATCCTGTGGTTGAGTACCGGCTTGGGGAAAGAGCCGCTGGAACATCCTCCCACTCCGATGCACCGAGGCTATTTGGCGGTCGGGTAAAGGTGATGGGTTAATTGCGGTGGACTGTGGTAAAATAGGTGGTGTAGGTGCAGGTATGGTAGGTAATGGGATTGGTGGTTCTGGGATGATTGGGTTAGTGGGTAGAGGGGTAGGATTTGGAGGTGGTAGTGATGGCGATACCAGTGGCCTGATAAGAAGAGGCTGGGGTGCAGGAGTGGTTGATGGGTTTAATGAAGGTATTGGTAATGTGGTAGGTTGTGGGGTCGGTGTTATGATAGCTTGAGGATTTGGAGTGACACAGCTTAGAGGCTGGGGGTTCAGGTTTGGTGGTGATTTTGGTGGTCGGATGAGCAAGGGCCGATGTGTAGCAATGGTTGAAGGAGGTGTAGTTAAGGAGGGGGCTGGCCTAATGATGAGTTGGTGAGAAGAAGTGGTGGCCAGTGGTTGGGTTATTGAGCTTGGTGGTGGTTGTGGAGTAGCAGGTGCATGAATTATTTGTCTAGGAGGGTTCCTAGCAGGAGGCCTAGCTAGGTTGACCGGCATGGTTGTATTGTGGCTTTCTAGTTGCCAACCTTGAGCACGGATGGCATCTCCCTGGACATTGGAGTGTACTAGACCAATTCCTGGGTTTGGATGTGTTGGTGCCGGTGCTGGAGCGAGAGAATGTAATGGGAGCGGATTCTGAACGATCCTCAAGCCGGGTTGTTGTTGAGGTTGAGCCAGTGGACGCTGCCGCTGCTGCTGCCTAGCCTTCATAGCTTGTATGCATTCCCCCATTTGAGCCCAATCAATGATACCTTGGTCATTCAGATCGTGGATGTAATCCTTGAATTGAAAACACACTTCAACAGTGTGACCAGGACACCGGTGGTAAGTACAGTATTGGGACATATCTACATTTGTTGGCCAAACCTCTCTTTCCTTGGGTAATTCCAACTGTTTCTCTTCCATGAGTACATTGAAGATGTCGGTCAATGAGTAAGGGAGTTGTTGGTAGTTCTCTCTCCTAGGACCTCCCCTTCGTGGTGCCTGATTGGGTGGTGGCGGTTGTAGACACGCCAAATTGGCTTGATTCGGGTTAGTCTCAGATTTTTCGATGATTTCGGGTTTTCCGGTCGTACTGGACTTGTTTGATCATCATTTTAAGTCATCCCGAGTTGACCCGAGATTTATCGACCGGAACCGTGCTCTTTCGGATCTTCGCCCCGGGTTTCAGCTTTCCGCGAGAGGGTAAACTGGTAGAAAGCCCCGTGCGAACGTCTCAGGAGACATGCTAGCTGATCTACTGACTTGAGAAGGTGAGGATGAAGGCCCTCTTTCCAACGCGACAAACAGGAGCTGAATCGGACATCCCGTTTGCAAGATATGGCTCGCGGAACACACGCGCAGGAGAGAGAGTGTACTGCGCCCCCGCTCCCTTTGAAAGAGGAGGGCGCGCCCTGCACGCCCTCAACCTGGGGGCACGCCCTGCGCGCCCTCAAAATGGGGGCGCGCCCTGCGCGCCCCCGGTTCCTTTGAAAGGCGGGGGCGCGGTCAGTTTCTTTAAATCGCAAATTAACCCGATTAGCACCTTCTAAACTGGATTTTTGGAAGGTTTCCGTGGAGGATTTTCGATTATTTGTACCGCGCCCCCGGTTCGGGGGCGCGTTACGTATGTCAAGTCGATTTTTAGCAATTTTCGGAAGTTTCCGTCGATTTTTAGCAGTGAGACGCGTAACGCGCCCCCGCTTCCTTTGAAACAGGGGGGCACGCAGACCGCGCCCCAGAACTGGGGGCGCGCCCTTGGTTTGAGGGCGCGCAGGGCGCGCCCTCGTCCCCTTTGAAAAGCGGGGGCGCGGTCGGTCCAGTTTCCAAATTTTGCACCGGCTTCCTTCTCCTATAAATTGAGGACCAGTCTCAACGACCCAAGGTTAATCCCCGGTGCCTAGCTCATCCAGAGGTCGTCCAAGCTCTTCCCCAAAGCAGTCCTGATGTCCAAAGGCGATCCGAAGTCAAGAAATCGATCCCGAGGTGAAGGAGAAGGCTCGATCCGGGTGTTCTTCATCAACCATATTCATAGACTTCTTCAGAAAATCAGGGGCTTTTTATGCAAAAGTCTTTAACATAGAAATTGTTCCTCTCTTCGTTATCTTTCATCTCCAACTTACAGCACTTAATTCCGACTTGCCGTTTGTTTGTGGCGATTGCTACACTGAGGGCGCGCATCCAGGTTCTATTTTCTATATCCGCCCACTTTAAGAATTTTTACTGACTTATAAAAGAGGATTTCGGAGAAGTCATAAACATAGGAACTCTTCCACTCTGAGTCCTCCGCCTACTCCAACAAACGGAACTTGATTCTGACTTCGGGGTAGTCCGTAGCATCCTCTGCACCGAAGTCGCGCCAGAAGGGTGCAAAGCTACCCGAACCGGCCTTTTTCAACCAACTCGGCTTCAACTCAAGCCGATCCATTCCATAAGCTTTCTCGACTCATTTAACTCAGTTCATTTACTGTTTTAAAGCATATTTCAGTTTATTTGCATAATTTTTACATAATCAAAAATACAAAAAAAGGGGTTAAGGCTCACCCCAATCCGGTGTGTTCGATTCTGATTGCTTCTTTCTCATCTTCTTACTACAGTTACTACACCTCCCATAGTTCTAATTATTTTCTTCACTTGGTTTATTGTTCTAGTTGCATAGGTTGAACAAGCTAGCATTGATTGGAGACTCTTCTTCAACGGCCGGCCAAAGAAGAAGAAGGTTGAACCCATATCCCGATCTCCCATGCTAAGGTACACGGTCAATTCAACTCATCTCTTAATTTACATCCCATAAAGCGGAGCCCGCGGCTCCTGGCGACCACATTCTTTCATGTTTTAATTAAATCTTCTCCTCACTCTCCTCCCACATGACCTGAACCATCTCCGGTGCTCGAGCGACGCCGTGAGATGAAAGTTCGGGGATCAATGTGAGTGTGGGACCAAGGTGAGGAGTCTTTACCGCTTTCCAAGTGTCATACGATTCACTCCCCTTTTCCCCTATTCCATCTTTCACCTTTTCTTGAGGTGCCGATCTGGAACCCATTTTCGGAGTCGACAGTGGTGCCCTATTGTAGGTAGGTTGATGAGGTTGCTGGGGTTGTGCTACTGGCTGAGGTGGTTGTTGTGGTTGTCGTGGTTATGGTGTCCTAACCTATTGTTGAGGGGGGTAATAGGAATGGTTTTGTGGTGGGTTTATGAACTGGTTTTGACGGTTCCCTCCCTGGTTCCCCACAATGTTTATAGCTTCGTTGTTGACCACTCCTTCGGTTGTAGGCCCAACTGGTGCAGAGGGGGTTTTCCTGAAGTTTCTAAGTTTAGGATCAAAAGGGTTTATCATTGTGGCATCTTTGAAGTGGGCTTGCAAGTATCGGGCACTGTCATAGAGTTCAATCATGGTGGTAGGACGGTGCATAATCAAGACATTCCTCAAGGCAGGTGTAGTGTTGCCAATAAGCATCTTCACTTGTTCCCCTTCAGAAATCACATCTGTCAATTTTTCTGCCATTCCCCTCCAGCAATTAGCAAACTTTATAAAGTCCTCCTCAGGTTTCATCTTCTCAGCAATCAAATCTGTGATGGAGCATGATGGTGCCACCCGGTCTCTGTATCTTTGCAAGAATTTGGTCTTGACAATATCGAAGTCTCCTGCCTCAAAAGAGTCGAGCGAGTAGAACCATTCCAATGCAGACCCTTCTAGTGATTGACGGAACAAGAAGGCAAGAACCCTACGATCATTTTTCCAGAACGATGACTTGTAGAGAAAATCTTTTAAGTGAAGAAAAGGATTGCCAATACCATTGTAGCGGTGATAAACTGGTAGCTCAGAAGGTGTAAAGTAGAGAACTGGTAAAGAAGGAATAGAAATCTCAGGAACTGACTTGGAGTCCAGGCGACATCTTAGCTCTTCATAACGTTCATTCATTTGGGTGAGCTGATCCATGATTGCCTGGGTGAGAGCAGGTTATTGGTTTACTGGTGGGGGTATGTGGTTAGAGACATGATTTTGGAATTGAGGAGCATGACTTGGCAAATTTACTGAAGATTGTCCCATGACTTGATGGGTCAGGGGAGCAACATGGTTAAAATAAGATGGCTGAACAAATGAGGGTTGAACCACAGATGGTTGAACTATAGATGGTTGAACTACAGATTGTTGTGCTAGTGCCAATGATGGTTGAATAATAGGTGGTTGAACAAAAGGTGATTGAATGAGTGGTGGTCGAACCAGAGGACAAGGAGATGAGGCAACTTGGTTAACTTCAGCTTGATCTGAGGCCATTTTACCCTTCACCATGGATTGTATGCGTGCATAGGTTTTTGGGTCGGTATAGAGAGACAACTCCCTAAAGAGTTGTTCAACATCATGAGGAGCAGATGGTTGAGGGACCTCTTGTGCTTTTGACTCAAACAATGGATTAACAAGACCATCTGACAGAATTGGTTGGTGACCCATCTCGTGTTCTCAGTGTTCATCTTGTTCCGCCATTCCAACGTGCCTTACAGACCTTAGTTGCATTGAACTTCAAGGAGAAAAGAAACAAGTTGACAAAGCAAACAAAGAACTTTTTTTTTGTTTTTAGTATTTTGCAAAAAATTAAAGGTTTGAATTTTTGTTTGACAAGCAAGTGATGCAAAGACTTTAAAGCAAGATTACGCAATGATTTTGATTAAAACTTAGATTTATGAATTTTGTTAAGAATTGTTCTCTCAACAAATGGGTTAGGATCCTAACTCCAATCTCTAATGACCTAGGTTTCACACAATCTCACCACGTGTAGGTAACATAGAATGTTTCGGGTTTTGGGGAGTGGTACAACCAACCCGATAATGAAGAGGAATACTCCACGTATGAGGAATTACGGAGGCCTTGATTAAAGCCAACCAAGTCAACTAGGAAGAAATATCCCAGAGGAGAGGTCAGAATCCACCAAGAGGGTGTTTTGGATGGGAGGGGTAAATGGGAGAGTGAGCTCCCGCCTCAAAAAAGTGTAAAAGAAGGAGGTAGAGAGAAGGAGCAGAGAATGCAATCAAGTAGTAAAGCAAGTAATAAGCAAGACATAAACTTAAATAAACAAGCAATCACACAAGACAAGCAATTAGAAACTAGATAAGCAACTAGACACTAGAATCCAAACCTTGTTTCTTATGTGAGCCAAATGGAGATAGTGAAAACTGATGAAAGAAGAGGGTTCAGATCTGATGGCCAAGCAAAAGGGTGATCCACGTGGGGACCGATGTAAGAATAAGCTGGTTCACGTGAGAATCGGAGTAAAAAGTAAAGGTGGTTCACACGGGAACCGGTTTTGGGTAAAAAAGGGTGGTTCACGTGGGAACCGGTTTGAATGGTCAAAAGAGGGCCACGTGTGGCCAATTAAAGGTGAAAAAAGATCTGATCCAAGTTGGGATAGATCTGAAAAAAAAGTAGTTTGGTTCACGTGGGAACCAAAGTAAAGAAAGGGATTGGTTCACGCGGTAACCGGTTTAAAAGGAAAAGGGTGGTTCACGTGGGAATCGGTTTAAATAAAATGACATAAATTAAATGGCATACTTGGCACTTCAGATCTGATGAAAGATGAGTGAAATCAGAAATTTTGAGATGGCATGAAGTTTAAGAGAGGTGGAAAGAAGAAAAGGCTCACGTGGGAACCGGTCTAGAACCAGAACTAGTTGCAAACAAAACACTAAGCACCCACGGTTGAAGACATTGCTTGTCCCACCGTGGTCACCACAAAGCTTTCGACTCTGAAAATTCGACGGGGTCCTCTCCTTTTCAGGGAAGTCTATGAATCCAGAATGTCACCTCAAGAGGGGATGAAAAAGAAAAGAGAAAACATCGGAAAGCAACTCTCACCTCGGTCCCACACTCACATTGATCCCCGAACTTTCATCCCTTGGCGTCGCTCGATCACCAAAGAGACGGTTCGGGTCATGTGGGAGGAGGATGAGAAGAAGGAAATTAAAACATGTGGTCACCAGGAACCATGGGTTCCGATTTATGAAAAAAAGATTGAAAGATGACCGTGTGTACCTTAGCGTGAAGAATGTGGGTTAAAGCTTCTCCTTCTTCGGCCGGCCGATAAAGAAGAGTCCTCAACATGGTGGGTGCTTGATCTTCTGTGCAACTAGACAAATAAACAAGTGAAAAAGACAATTAGAACTAGACAAAGTGAACTATATGTAAAGAGAATAACATGAAACACACAACAGACTAGAAACTGACCGGATTCGGGTTATCTCTAACCCTTCTTTTTCTATTTTCGGATTAACAGAGTAAAAGTAATGCAAAAAAATGTAAAAAAATAATGGGAGGATGGAGAATCACGAAAAAAATATATAGTAAAAATAAAAGCAAGATTCTGAGTTGAATAGAGAGAGATATGGCCAAATCTGGGTTGTCGAAAAAGTCGAGCAGCAGTCCAGGATCTGCCAGGCGCGACTTTTATTCTGCACTCGTCACGACCAGCCCTGACCTTGGAATCAAGTTCCGTCAATTGAAATCTGAAGAAGACTTGGAGAGGAAGAACTTTGATGAAGAGGGAGGTTGGACGTCTTGAGATGCCTGGGGGGGTCATGCTCATGCCTTTGGAACCACCAGAATCAGAGTCAATTTATAGGAGAATGAACGGCGCGATCAAGACTAAAAAATAGGGTACCTTGCGCCCTACCCCAGGGCGCATGCGCCCTGGTGCAGGGCGCATGTGCCCCACTGAGGGGCGCATGTGCCCCACTGAGGGGCGCATGTGCCTCCCAGTGGGGGTGCATGGCACTATTCCCAAAAAATTCGACCTTATCAGGTCGATCGATTCAGTGGTAGAGTCCCAGTTAAAAACTGGTTCCCTCGTGCCTCAAGAGCAAGGCGCATGTTCCCTCAAGTGAGGGCACAAGGTCACGTGCCTCACTGGTAGGGCGCATGGACACGTGCCCTGGGTCCTAGGCGCATGTGACTAGGGACCCGGGCGCATGGGACTGTTTTTGCGCGTCCTTCTTCGAGAAGCCATTGCGAACACTCCCGAACTTGGAATTCGACGCCGTTTGTTGCGTTGGAAAGATAACAGGCCGAAGAAACTTTATATAGCATTGGATCAGACATCACACCCTGAAAAACTTCATAATTTTGTCCGTAAGTTAGAGCAGTGAACAGAAGATCCGATACAGGTCAAAATGACTCCGACGGCAAACCGGAAAGGCACGGTATGCAACAAAACTTGTCCTGGGTGTGAATATGGCCATAAACTTCAATGCATGATCATTAGGTATTGGTTATTCAATCAATTTCCGTGTTTACACGATTTACGTGTGGCTTTTGCTCAGAAATTATGGCTTTTGTGGAAAACTTCAGAAAGCATCCGATTTCGTTCGGCGAAGCTCCAAATCAACTTTAAAGGACCCAGCATCATTCTAGGGTCAATCATACATGTTAACATATAAAACATGAGTTTTATGCTCTGAATTAGGCTAATTTGGCGTGTCTACAGTGACGATCTGGATTCACGGACTTTCCTGAAAAGGAGAAGGCCCCATCAAGTTTTCAGAATGGACAGCTTTGTGGCGACCACGGTGGGACAAGCAATGTCTTCAACCGTGGGTGCTTAGTGTTTTGTTTGCAACTAGTTCTAGTTCTAGACCGGTTCCCACGTGAGCCTTTTTTTCTTTCCACCTCTGTTAAACTTCATGCCATCTCAAAATTTCTGATTTCACCCATCTTTCATCAGATCTGAAGTGCCAAGTATGCCATTTAATTTCTGCCATTTTATTTAAACCGGTTCCCACGTGAACCACCCTTTTCCTTTTAAACCGGTTCCCGCATGAACCAATCTCTTTCTTTACTTCAGTTCCCACGTGAACCAAACACATTTTTTAGATCTATCCCAACTTGGATCAGATATTTTTTCACCTTTAATTGGCCCCACGTGGCCTTATTTCAATCATTCAAACCGGTTCCAACATGAACCACCCTTTTTTACCCAAAACCAGTTCCCGCGTGAACCACCTTTACTTTTACCCCGGTTCCCACGTGAACCAGCTTATTCTTACATCGGTCCCCACATGGACCACCCTTTTACTTGGCTATCAGATCTGAACCCTCTTCTTTCCATCACCTTTTCACTATCTCCATTTGGCTCACATAAGAAACAAGGTCTGGATTCTAGTTTCTAGTTACTTGTCTAGTTTCTAATTGCTTGTTTTGTGTAATTGCTTGTTTATTTAAGTTTATGGTTTGCTCATTACTTGCTTTACTACTTGATTGCATTCTCTGCTCCTTCTCTCTATCTCCTTCGTTTACACTTTTTTTAGGTGGGAGCTCACTCTCTCATTTACCCCTCCCATCCAAAACACCCTCTTGGTGGATTCTGATCTCTCTTCTGGGATATTCCTTCCTAGTTGACTTGGTTGGCTTTCATCAAGGCCTCTGTAATTCCTCATACGTGGAGTATTCCTCTTCATGATCGGGTTGGTTGTACCACTCCCCAAAACCCGAAGCATCCTATGTTACCTACGCGTGGTGAGATTGTGTGAAACCTAGGTCATTGGAGATTGGAGTTAGGATCCTACCCCATTTGTTGAGATAACAATTCTAAACAAAATTCATAAACCTAAGGTTTAATTAAAATCATTGCATAATTTTTTTTTCAATTCTTTGCATCACTTGCTTGTCAAACAAAAATTCAAACCCCTAACTTTTTTTGCAAGATACTAAAAAAAACCAGAAAAAGTTCTTTGTTTGCTTTGTCAACTTGTTTGTTTTCTCCTTGAAGTTCAATGCAACTAAGGTCTGGAAGACACGTTGGAATGGTGGAACAAGCTGAACATCGAGAGCACGAGATGGGTCACCAACCAATTCTATCAGATGGTCTTGTTAATCCATTGTTTGAGTCAGAAGCGCAAGAGGTCCCTCAACCATCTGCTCCCTATGATGTTGAACAACTCTTTAGGGAGTTGTCTCTCTATACTGATCTAGAAACCTACGCCCGCATACAATCCATGGTGAAGGGCAAAATTGCCTCAGATCAGGCTGAAGCCAACCAAATTGCCTCATCTCCTTGTCCTATGGTTCGACCACCACTCATCAAATCACCCTTTGTTCACCCACCTATTGTTCAACAATCTATGATTCAACCATCATTAACACAACCATCTATAGTTCAACCATCTGTAGTTCAACCATCTATAGTTCAACCATCTGTGGTCCAACCATCATTTGTTTAACCACCCTATTTTAACCATGTTGCTCCCCTGACCCACCAAGTCATGGGACAATCTTCAGTGAATTTGCCAAGTCATGCTCCTCAATTCCAAAACCATGTCTCTAACCACATACCCCCACCAGTAAACCAAGAACCTACTCTCACCCAAGCAATTATGGATCAGCTCACCCAGATTAATGAACGTTATGAAGAGCTGAGATGTCACCTGGACTCCAAGTCAATTCCTGAGTTCTATACTCCTTCTTTGCCAGTTCTCCACCTGCCACCTTCTGAACTACCAGTTTATCACCGCTACAATGGTACTGGCAATCCTTTTCTCCACCTTAAATATTTTCTCTATGAATCCTCATTCTGGAAATATGATCGTAGGGTTCTTGCTTTCTTATTCCGTCGATCACTAGAAGGGTCTGCATTGGAATGGTTCTACTCGCTCGACTCCTTTGAGGCAAGAGACTTCGATATTGTCAAGACCAAATTTTTGCAAAGATACAGAGACCAGGTGGCACCATCATGCTCCATCATGGATTTGATTGCTGAGAAGATGAAGCCCGAAGAGGACTTCATAAAATTTGCTGATCGCTGGAGGGGAATGGCAGAAAAATTGACAGATGTTATTTCTAAAGGGGAACAAGTAAAAATGCTTAACGGAAACACTACACCTGCCTTGAGGAATGTCTTGATTATGCACCGTCCTACCACAATGAATGAACTCTATGACAGTGCCCGGTACTTGCAAGCCCACTTCAAAGATGCCACCATGATAAATCCTTTTGATCCCAAACCTAGAAACTTAAGGAAAACCACCTCTGCACCAATTGGTCCTACAACCGAATGAGTGGTCAACAACGAAGCTATAAACATTGTGGGGAACCAGGGAGGGAACCGTCAAAACTAGTTTAGAAACCCACCACAAAACCTTTCCTATTACCCCCCTCAACAACAGGTTAGGCCACCACAACCACGACAACCACAACAACCCCCTCAACCAGTAGTACAACCCCAGCAACCTTGTCAACCAACCTACAATAGGGTACCGCCACCACCCAATCAGGCACCACGAAGGGGAGGTCCTAGGAGAGAGAACTACCAAAAACTCCCTTACTCCTTGACCGGCATCTTCGATGTACTCATGGCAGAAAAACAGTTGGAATTGCCCAAGGAAAGAGAGTTTTGGCCAACAAACGCAGATATGTCCCGATACTGTGCTTACCACCGGTGTCCTGGTCACACTGTTGAAGTGTGTTTTCAATTCAAGGATTACATCCACGATCTGAATGACCAAGGCAGCATTGATTGGGCTCAAATGGGGGAATGCATACAGGCAATGAAGGCTAGGCAGCAGCAGCGGCAGCGTCCACCAGCTCAACCTCAACAACAACCCGGCTTGGGGATTGTCCATAATCCACTCCCATTACATGCTCCCGCTCCGGCACCGGCACCAGCACATCCAAACCCAGGAATTGGTATAGTACACTTCATTGTCCAGGGAGATGCCAGCCGTGCTCAAGGTTGGCAACTAGAAAACCAAAATGCAACCATGCATGTCAACCCAGCTAGGCCTCCTGCTAGGAACCCTCCTAGACAAATAATCCGTGCACCTGCTACTCCACAACCACCACCTAGTTCAATAACCCAACCACTGGCTGCCACTTATTCTCGCTGACCCATCATTAGGCCAGCCCCCTCCTTAACTACACCTCCTTTAACCATTGCTACACACCGGCCCTTGCTAATCCGACCACCACAATCACTACCAAACCTGAACCCCCAGCCTATGAGCTCTGTCACTCCAAAACCCCAACCTATCATACCACCAACCCCACAACCTACCACATTACCAACACCTTCATCAAACTCATCAACCACTCCTGCACCCCGGCCTCTTTTTATTAGGCCACTAGTATCACCATCACTACCACCTCCAAACCCTACCCCTCTACCCACTAACCCAATCATCCTAGAACCACCAATCCCATTGCCTATCATACCTACACCTACACCACCTGTTCCACCACAGTCCACCCCAGTTAACCCATCACCTCTACCCGACTGCCAAATAGCCCCGGTGCTTCGGAGTGGGAGGATGTTCCAGCGGCTCTTTCCCTAAGCCAGTACTCAACTGCAGGATCCAGTGGAGGAGGAACAAGTGAAAGAACCATTACCAAACACAGCCTATGATTTGTTAAAACATTTAGATAAGACACCGGTCCGTATTTCCATACTTGAGTAAATCAAAAGATCAAAGGTGCACCAGGAGATTCTACAGCAATATTTGCAAAGGGTCATGGTGAGTGAAGATCTCCCACCTAAAAAGATAACTACAGTGTTAGCCCCTAGAAGTGAGCACCCAACACTCACTTTCTCTCAGGAAGAATTAGCAGATCCAGAGGTCAGAAGATATGCTTTGCATGTGGCTGTTATTATTTGTAATATTGAAGTGAAATCCTGTTTGGTTGACATTGGAGCTTCTATCAACGTTATGCCACCAGAAACTTTACAGTTGTGCGGCATTTCTGAACAACAAATCAAGCCATCATATGCCATGGTGACGGCCTATGACAACTCTAAGTCTACACATGGGGTGGTCACTCTAGAAGTCAAACTTGGACCATGTACGGTCACAACAGATTTTCATGTTCTAGAATTGGATCCAACTTTTTGGGCTATACTTGGGAGGCCATACTTGGAGGCAATAGGAGTTGTGGCCTCAACAAACCACCAGTGCATAAAGTTTCCTTTTAAAGGACAAGTGGTCAAGGTTACTAGCATGCATATAAGGGATGAGATGAATGATGCTACTTTTACATCACCCCTAGGTCTGTCAATACAGCCTCATATCTCAGTGGGAGATTTACCAGAAGTCAGATGCATGACCGCCTCTTTACTTAACACAATGGGATGGCAGATGATGATGAAACTGGGCTATCAGCCTGGAAAAGATTTAGGCAAGGATCTTCAAGGAATCACTCAGCCGATTCAAACTATGAAAAGGCCACGCAGGCAGGGGTTGGGATAAGAAGAGGATTCCATCCCAAGGAGGATCTTCCAGCCAGGATATGCCATGGGACTCCACACCTTCTTTATCAAAGGGGAGACCATGATGATGGCTGAAGATGACAAAAGTTTCATTACAGTTGTCAAGAGAAAGAAGGCTCCAAATGAAGAAGAGGACTTGGAAGACCTATGCTTAACTTTGACTCGTCTGTTCTCAAGTGGGGAAGAGCACTAGGAACCACTCAAGGGCAGACCAATCTTGGATCATCTAAATAAGCATGTTACCCAAGTCCAAACCATTCCACGAGGCCCAAATACAACAATCCCATGTTTGAATCTCATACCATTGTTTCTAGACCTTTTGGATGGGCTTCAGAGCCCACTTACCCACTTAGGGCCCATATGCCCTCTTCAACCATCCACTCTTACTGGGCTAGCTTGCCCATTTACTTTCCTCATCAACTTCAGAACTGAGGGCTTTTACCAACATGGGCTCACATGCCCATTTATTTCTAAGATCGGGTCCACGTACCCATTTGCTTTTTTCATCAGTTTTGGACCCATGTGTCCACTTTCTGTTACCATTGGTCCCACGAGCCCCTTTTTCCCCTTTATCCTTTAGTTTCTCTTTCAATTAATTCAGTCATCTTCCAGCAAACCTCGAGTCATTCCGACTCATTCTATCTTTTTACTTGAAATTCTCAAAAAAAAACGTCTTCTCTGAAACTCACATTTCTATTGAGGAGACATCTCTACTCATCCCAGAGGGCGCTCCCAATCTGGGATCCCCCTTTTCTGAATCATTGATCGATTTACTCGATCCTCCCTCCACTGTAAATACCACCTTTCTAGCTTTATCTTCAGTAGGTCAGGTTAGGTTAGGAAATAGAAAAGTTAGGGGTAAACGAGTTCCAAATAGGTATCTGCAACAATTGGCACAGAAATGCGTAGTGTGCAAGGCTGCCAAACTTTTTAGAGAATACCATCCAGCTAGATGAAATCTGATATGAGGATGAGCATAACATAGATCATACTTTGGGAGTATAGGAGGTGGTATCAGAGAAGGATCCCGAATCCGAGGATGAAATCGAGGACTTGGCTGATGCATATGCATCTGGACTTAGAAGATTTGAAGAACCATCAGCCACAGGGATTGAACCGACCAAGCACCTGAGTTTAGGAACCCTGGAAGATCCTAAGACTATCCTCATCAGTGCAAACCTCACTCCCTCACAAGAACAAGTTTTGATCAAAGTTTTGGAAGAATATAAGGACACGTTTGCATGGACGTATGAAGATATGCCGGGATTAGATAATTCATTGGTTGAACATAGATTAACCTTGAAACCTGAAACTACCATGGTCAAACAAAAGCTCAGGAGTTTCCACCCTGATATTGCACTCAAAACCCAAGGGGTTTAAGGAGGACTTTTGATGAATCAGGCGGACGATGCAAGTTGATAGACCACGCATGAAGACTTCATTCAAATCCACATTCCCATTAATCTCACATCTTTCCAAGGTCTCTCACCTTCTTCTAATTCTTCTAACTCAATCAAGGAGATTTCTTATTTATGTTTCAAGTATTCCTTTCTATTGAACCTCTCCTTAACCTTTAGAAAATGTCCATCCTCAATTGCTGGAATTGTCCTCTTATAGATGTGGATAGTTCGCACTTGCCTGCCTAACGGGACAGATAGAGATGAAGCTAGTGAAGCTAAGGCATCGGCGAGGATATTCTGAGAACGGGGAACATGGACAAAGGTGAGTTTGAAGAATAGCTTGATGTAGCAGGTGGTGAGCTCCTAGTAGGGTTTGAGGTTTGGATGGGAAGTTCGATACTTGGATAGGACTTGGTGTAGGATCAATTGACTATCACCTATCACCCTCAGTTTGGTGGCACCATGGAAATGAGCGGCTTCCAGCCCGGCCAGCAAGGCTTCATACTTAGCTATGTTGTTGGTTGCTGGAAAGTTAAGCTGAAAAGCCTGTGGAATGGTGACACCTTCAGGTGACAGAAAGACAATACCTATCCCTCTACCATGAGAGTTCAGAGCCCCGTCAAAATATAATGTCCAAAGATTGGAATATCGGACTGACATTAGTTCGTCATCCGGGAACTCCAACCGGACTGGGTCAAAGACGGGTATGGGATGATGGGCAAGGTGTTCAGCAATAGTATAGCCCTTGATTGCCTTTTGTGGGACATAAGTGATCAAATTGGGATAAAAAACTCTGCCATCACCCTAACCGATCAGTCAGGACTGTCTTCTCTAACAGAAACTTAATGGGATTAATACGAGCAATGAGCTTGACTTGGTGAGCAAAAAAATAATGTTTGAGTTTCTGAACCACCCAAACAAGAGCAACACAGGTCTTTTCTACCACAGTGTACTTCAGCTCACAAGCATCAAACATCTTAGACAAGTAATAAGTAGCTCGTTCTTTCCCTTCTTCATCAACTTGTACAAGGACTACCCCAAGAGAGTTCTCAAGAACCGAGATGTAGAGGACCAAGGGCTTGTCGGGAATTGGTGGTCTAAGTATAGGGGGACTTGCCAGGTATGCTTTCAACCCATCAAACGCCTCCTGGCACTTCGAATCCCATTTAAACTTGACCACGCCTTGGTTAACTCATAGAAAGGTTTACACCTTTGGGAATGTTGTGAGATAAACCGGCGGATAATTTGTAGCCTCCCAATCAATCCTTGAAGCTCTTTCATATTCTTCGGAGGAGGCATACCGATGATTGCTTTGGCCTTGTTTGGGTCGATCTCTATGCCCCTTTTGCTTACTATAAACCCTAGTAGTTTTCCTGATGAAACTCCAAATGTGCACTTCTTAGGGTTCATTTTCAACTTATATTCTCTAACTCATTGCAAGACTTTCCTTAGCACTTCAGAATGATCTTCCCGACTCTTGGACTTGATAACCAAATCATCCACATACATCTCTACAAGGGTGTGCATCATGTCGTGAAAGATAGCCATCATAGCCCTCTGATATGTGGCACCAGCATTCTTTAACCCAAAGGGCATGACAACATAGCAATATGTTCCCCAAGGTGTAGTCAACGAGGTCTTCTCTTAGTTTTCCTCAGCTAACCTGATCTGATTGTATCCAGAATAGCCGTCCGTGAATGAAAGCATTTCAAATCCAGCTGTGTTATCAACCAAAACATCGATATGAGGTAAAGGAAAATCATCCTTAGGACACGCTCGGTTCAAGTCCCTGAAATCAATACAAATCCGAACTCGTCCATCCTTCTTCATAACAGGGACTATGTTAGCCACCCATTGCGGATATAGGACAACTTTAATGAATTTTGCTTGGTGTAATTTGTCGACGTCTTCTTTCATTTAGAGTGCAATATCAGGGTGGAATCTCCTGAGCTTTTGTTTAACCATGGTAGTTCCAGGTTTCAAGGTTAATCTATGTTCAACCAATGCATTATCTAATCCCGACATGTCTTCATATGTCCATGCGAACGTGTCCTTATATTCTTCCAACACTTTGATCAAACGTTGTTCTTATGAGGGAGTGCGGTTTGCTTTGATGAGAATAGTCTTAGGATCTTGCAGGGTTCCTAAATTCAGTTCTTTGGTTGGTTCATTCCCTGTGGCTGATGGTTCCTCAAATCTTCTAAGTCCTGATGCATACGCATCGGCCAAGTCCTCAATTTCATCCTCAAATTCGGGATCCTTCTCTGATACCACCTCATATGCTTCCAAAGTATGATCTATGTTATGCTCATCCTCATATCGGATTTCATCAAACTGGATGGTATTCTCTAAAAAGTTTGGTAGCCTTGCACACTCTACGCATTTCTGTGCCAATTGTTGCAGATACCTATTTGGAACTCGTTTACCTCTAACTTTTCTATTTCCTAACCTAACCTGACCTACTGATGGTAAAGTTGGAAATGTGGTATTTACAGTGGAGGGAGGATCGAGTAAATCGATCAATGATTCAGAAAAGGGGGATCCCTGATTGGGAGCACCCTCTGGGATGAGTAGAGACGTCTCCTCGATGAAAATGTGAGTTTCAGAGAAGACATTTTTTTTTGGAAATTTCAAGTAAAAAGATAGAATGAGTCAAAATGACTCAAGATTTGCTAGAAGTTGACTGAATTAATAGAAAGAAAAACTTAAGGATAAAGGGGAAAAAGGGGCTCGTGGGCCCAATGGTAATAGAAAGTGGACACATAGGTCCAAAACTGATGAAAAAAGTAAATGGGTACGTGGACCCTATATTAGAAATGGATGGGCATGTGAGCCCATGCTGGAAAGAACCCTCAGTTCTAAAGTTGATGAGGGAAGTAAATGGGCAAGCAGGCCCAGTAAGAGTGGAAGGCTGAAGAGGGCACATGGGACCAAAGTGGGTAAGTGGGCCCGAAAGCCCATCCAAAAGATCTAGAAACAATGGTACGAGGTTCAAACATGGGATTGTTGTATTTGGGCCTTGTGGAATGGTTCTGACTTGGGTGGTATGCTCAACCAAATGATCCAAGATTGGTCTGCCCTTGAGTGGTTCTAGGTGCTCTTCCCCCCTTGAGAACAAACGAGTCAAAGATAAGCACATGTCTTCCAAGTCTTCTTCTTCATCTGGAGCCTTCCTTCTCTTGATAGCCATCATGAAACTCTTATCATCTTCACCCATCATCATGGTCTCCCGTTTGATAAAGAAGGTGTGCAGTCCCATGGCATATCCTGGCTGGAAGATCCTCCTTGGGATGGAATCCTCTTCGTATCCCAACCCCTACCTCCGTGGCCTTTTCACAGTTTGAATCGGCTGAGTGATCCCTTGAAGATCCTTGCCCAAACCTTTTTCAGGCTGATAGCCCAATTTCATCATCATCTGCCATCCGAGTGTGTCTAGTAGAGAGGCGGTCATGCATCTGACTTCTGGCAATTCTCCCACTGAGATCTGGGGTTGTATTAACAGTCCTAAGGGTGATGTAAAAGTAGCATCATTCATCTCGTCCCTTACAGGCATGCTAGTCACCTTGACCACTTGTCCTTTAAAGGGGAACTTTATGCACTAGTGGTTTGTTGAAGCCACAGCTCCTATTGCATCTAAGTATGGCCTCCCAACTATAGCCCTAAAAGTTGGATCCAATTCTAGAACATGAAACTCCGTTGTGACCACACATGGTCCAAGTTTAACTTCCAGAGTGACCACCCCATGTGTAGATTTCTTGGAGTTGTCATAGGCCGTCACCATGGCACAGGATGGCTTTATTTCTTGTTCATAAATACCACACAACTGCAAAGTTTCTGGCGGCATAACATTAATAGAAGCTCCAGTGTCAACCAAACATGATTTTACCTCAATATTACAGATGATAACAGCCACATGCAAAGCATATCTCCTGACCTCTAGAACTGCTAATTCCACTTGAGAGAAAGTGAGTGTTGGGTGCTCACTTTTAGGGACTAACACTGTAGTGATCTTCTTAGGTGGGAGATCTTCGCTCACCATGACCCTTTGCAAATATTGCTGTAGAATCTCCTGGTGCACCTTCGATCTTTTGATCAATTGAAGTAACGAAATACAGGCCAGTGTCTTATCTAAATGTTTCAACAAATCATACGCCGTGCCCAGTAATGGTTCTTCCACTTGTTCCTCCTCCACTGGATCTTGCGGTTGTGTACTAGCTTGGGGAAAGAGCCGTTGGAACATCCTCCCACTCTGAAGCACTGGGGCTATTTGGCGGTTGGGTAGAGGTGATGGGTTAACCGGGGTGGGAACAGGTGGTGTAGGTGTAGGTATGGTAGGCAATGGGATTGGTGGTTCTAGGATGATTAGGTTAGTGGGTAGAGGGGTAGGATTTGGAGGTGGTAGTGATGATGATACTGGTGGCCTGATAAGAAGAGGCCGGGGTGTAGGAGTGGTTGATGAAGGTGTTGGTAATGTGGTAGGTTGTGGGGTTGGTAGTATGATAGGTTGTGGTTTTGGAGTGGCAGAGCTCATAGGCTGGGGGTTCAGGTTTGGTGGTGATTGTGGTGGTTGGATGAGCAAGAGCCGGTGTGTAGCAATGGTCGAAGGAGGTGTAGTTAAGGAGGGGGCTGGCCTAATGATGAGTCAGCGAGAAGAAGTGGCGGCCAGTGGTTGGGTTATTGAGCTTGGTGGTGGTTGTGGAGTAGCAGGTGCACGGATTATATGTTGGAGAGTTCCTAGCAGGAGGCCTAGCAGTGTTGACTGGCATGGTTGCATTTTGGTTTTCTAGCTGCCAACCTTGAGCACGGCTGGCCAATGGAGTGTATTAGACCAATTCCCGGGTTTAGATGCGCTGGTGCCAGTGCTGGAGCGGGAGCATGTAATGGGAGCGGATTCTGGACAATCTCCAAGCCAAGTTGTTGTTCAGGTTGAGCCAGTGGACGCTACTGCTGCTGCTGCCTAGCCTTCATTGCCTGTATGCATTCCCCCATTTAGGCCCAATCAATGCTTCCTTGGAAATTCAGATCGTGGATGTAATCCTTGAATTGAAAACACACTTCAACAGTCTGACCAATACACCGGTGGTAAGCATAGTATCGGGACATATCTGCATTTGTTGGGCAATTCCAACTGTTTCGCAGCCATGAGTACATTGAAGATATCAGTCAAGGAGTAAGGGAGTTATTGGTAATTCTCTCTCCTAGGACCTCCCCTTTGTGGTGCCTGATTGAGTGGTAGTGGTGCCCTATTGTAGGTAGGTTGACGAGGTTGCTAGGGTTGTGCTACTAGCTGAGGGGGTTGTTGTGGTTGTCGTGGTTGTGGTGGTCTAACCTATTGTTGAGGGGGGTAATAGGAAAGATTCTGTAGTGGGTTCCTAAACTGATTTTGACGGTTCCCTCCCTAGTTCCCCACAATGTTTATAGCTTCGTTGTTGACCACTCCTTCGGTTGTAAAACCAACTAGTGCATAGGGAGTCTTCCTGATGTTCCTAGGTTTGGGATCAAAAGGATTTATCATGGTTGCATCTTTGAAGTGGGCTTGCAAATATCGGGCACTGTCATTGTCATAGAGTTCATTCATGGTGGTAGGACGGTGCATGATCAATACATTCCTTAGAGCTGGTGTAGTGTTCCCAATAAGCATCTTCACTTGTTCCCTTCAGAAATCACATCTGTCAGTTTCTCTACCATTCCCCTCCAGCGATCAGCAAACTTTATAAAGTCCTCTTCAGGCTTCATCTTCTCAGCGATCAAATCTGTGATGGAGCATGATGGTGCAACCCGGTCTCTGTATCTTTGCAAAAATTTGGTCTTGACAATATCGAAGTCTCCTGCCTCAAAGGGGTCAAGTGAGTAGAACCATTCCAATGCAGACCCTTCTAGTGATCGGCGGAATAAGAAAGCAAGAACCCTACGATCATTTTTCCAGAATGAGGATTCATAGAGAAAATCTTTAAGGTGAAGAAAAGGATTGCCAGTACCATTATAACGGCGATAAACTGGTAGTTCAGAAGGTGGCAAGTGGAGAACAGGGAAAGAAGGAATATAGATATCAGGAACTGACTTAGAGTCCAAGCGACATCTCAGCTCTTCATAACGTTCATTCATCTGGGTGAGCTAATCCATGATTTCCTAGGTGAGAGCAGGTTCTTGGTTTACTGGTGGGGGTATGTGGTTATAGGCATGGTTCTAGAATTGAGGAGCATGACTTGGCAAATTTACTGAAGATTGTCCCATGACTTGGTGGGCCAGGGGAGCAACATGGTTAAAATAAGATGGCTGAACAAATGATGGTTGAACCACAGATGGTTGAACTATAGACGGTTAAACTACATATGATTCTGCTAATGATGGTTGAATCACAGATTGTTGAAAAATAGGTGGTTGAACAAAGGGTGATTGAATGAGTGGTGGTCGAACTAGAGGACAAGGAGATGAGGTAACTTGGTTGGCTTCAGCCTGATTTGAGGCAATTTTGCCCTTCACCATGGATTATATGCGGGCGTAGGTTTCTGGGTCGGTATAGAGAGACAACTCCTTAAAGAGTTGTTCAACATCATGAGGAGCAGATGGTTGAGGGACCTATTGCGCTTCTGACTAAAACAATGGATTAACAAGACCATCTGACAGAATTGGTTGGTGACCCATCTCGTGCTCTCGACGTTCAGCTTGTTCCGCCATTCCAATGTGCCTTCCAAACCTTAATTGCATTGAACAAGTTGGCAAAATAAACAACATTTTTTTTTCTGGTTTTTAGTATTTTGCAAAAAAAATGTTAGAGGTTTGAATTTTTGTTTGACAAACAAGTGATGCAAAGACTTGAAAGCAATATTACGCAATGATTTTGATTAAACCTTAGGTTTATGAATTTTTTTAAGAATTGTTCTCTCAACAAATGGGTTAGGATCCTAACTCCAATCTCCAATGACCTAGGTTTCACACAATCTCACCACGCGTAGGTAACATAGGATGCTTTAGGTTTTGGGGAGTGGTACAACCAACCTGATCATGAAGATGAATACTCCACGTATGAGGAATTTTGGAGGCCTTGATGAAAGCCAACCAAGTCAACTAGGAAGGAATATCCCAGAAGAGAGGTCAGAATCCACCAAGAAGGTGTTTTGGATGGGAGGGGTAAATGGGAGAGTGAGCTCCCGCCTCAAAAAAGTGTAAAAGAAGGAGGTAGAGAGAAGGAGAAGAGAATGCAATCAAGTAATAAAGCAAGTAACAAGAAAAACATAAACTTAAATAAACAAGCAATCACACAAGACAAGCAATTAGAAACTAGATAAGCAGCTAGAAACTAGAATCTAGACTTTGTTTCTTATGTGAGCCAAATGGGGATAGTGAAAACTAATAGAAAGAAGAGGGTTCAGATCTGATAGCCAAGCAAAAGGGTGGTCCATGCGGGGACCGATGTAAGAATAAGCTGGTTCACTTGGGAACTGGGGTAAAAGTAAAGGTGGTTCACGCGGGAACTGATTTTGGGTAGCAAAGGGGTGGTTCACGTGGGAACTGGTTTGAATGATCGGAAGAAGGCCACGTGGCGCCAATTAAAGGTGAATAAGGATCTGATCCAAGTGGGGATAGATCTGAAGGAAAGTGGTTTGGTTCACGTGGGAACCGGTTTGTAGAAGAGAGTTGGTTCGTGCGGGAACCAGTTTTAAAGCAAAGGTGGGTTCACGTGGGGAACCGGCTGAAATAAAATGACAGAAATTAAATGAGGTACTTGGCACTTCAGATCTAATGAAAGATGGGTGAAATCAGAAATTTTGAGATGGCATGAAATTAAGAAAGGAGAAAAGAAGGAAAGGCTCACGTGGGAACGGGTCTAGAACTAGACCTAGTTGCAAATAAAACACTAAGCACCCAAGGTTGAAGACATTGCTTGTCCCACCATGGTCGCCACAAAGCTGTCGACTCTGAAAATTCGACGGGGCCTCTCCTTTTCAAGGAAGTCCGTGAACCCAGATCGTCACCTCAAGAGGGGATGATAAAGAAAGGAAAAAAAACATGGAAAGCAACTCTCACATCGGTCCCACACTCACATTGATCCCCGAACATGGAAAGCACCTCTCACCTCGATCACCAAAGAGATAGTTTGGGTCATGTGGGAGGAGGGTGAGAAGAAGGAAATTAAGACATGTGGTTGTCAGGAACCACGGGTTCCGATTTATGAAATTAAATATTGACAGTGTGTACCTTAGCGTGAAGAGTGCGGGTCAAAGCTTTTCCTTCTTTGGCCGGCCGATGAAGAAGAGTCCTCAACGCGTGGGTGCTTGATTTTCTATGCAACTAGACAAATAAACAAGTGAAAGAGACAAATAGAATTAGACAAAGTGGAGTATATGTAAGGAAAATAACATGAAACACACAATTGACTAAAAACTGACCAGATTCGGGTAATCTCTAACTCCTCTTTTTCTATTTTCGGATTAATAGAATAAAAATAAAAAAAAATGTAAAAAATAATAGGATGATGGAGAATCAGGAAACAAAGAGATATAAAAAAGAACAGAAATATTCTGAATAGAATAGAGAGAGATATGGCCAAATCTGTGTTGTTAAAAAGCCGAGCAGCAGTCCAGGATCTGCCAGATGCAACTTTGCTTATGCACTCGTTGTAGACACGCCAAATTCGCCTAATTCAGAGCATAAAACTCATGTTTTATAGGGTAACACGCATGATTGATCATATGATGATGCCGGGTCCTTTTAAGTTGGTTTGGAGCTTCGCCGAACAAAATCGGATGTTTTCCGATGTTTTCAACAAAAAGCCGTAATTTCCGAGCGAAAGCCACATGTAAATCGTGTAAACAAAGAAATTGGCTGAATGACCAATTCCTAATGATCATGCATTGAAGGTTATGGTCATATTCACACTCCGGACAAGTTTTGTTGCATTCCGTGCCTTTCCGGTTTGCCGTCGAAGTCATTTTGACCTATATCAGACCTTCTGTTCACTGCCCTAAATTCCGGATAAAATTCTGAAGTTTTTAAGGGTGTTATGGTTGATACGATGCTATATAAAGCTTCTTCGGCCTGTTATCTTTCCAACGCAACAAACGGCGTCGAATTCTGAGTTCGGGAGTGTTCGCAATGGCTTCCGGAAGAAGGATGCGCGAAACCAGGCCCATGCGCCCGGGTTCCTGGTCACATGCGCCCGGGACCCAGGGCACGTGCCCATGCGCCCTACCAGTGAGGCACATGGCCTTGTGCCCTCACTTGAGGGCACATGCGCCCCACTTTTGAGGCACGAGGGACCCAGTTTTTCACCCGGACTCTACCACTGAACCGCCGATGGGATAAGAACTATTTTTTCGGGGTTTGTGCGCAGTGGGGCGCATGCCCCCAGGGGTGGGGCGCAATGAGCCCTATTTTTTAGCTCCGATCGCACTGCTCGTTCTCATATAAATGGACTCTGATTCTGGTCATTCCAAAGGCATGAGCACGACCCCCCAGGCATCTCAAGACATCCAACCACCCTCATGCATCTATTTTGTGATTTTTAGAGAGAGAATTTCGAGTTTTTAGAGAGAGAAAAGTCGATTCAAGAGAGAGGAAGGTTGTTCTGCAGGTGATCTGCCAAGTCTCTCTTCTTCGGCCTCTACAGAAGTGTGTGGACGTCTTATGCCTGATCTCTCTTCATCAAAGTTCTTCCTCTCCAAGTCTTATACAGTTTGCAGTCGACGGAACTTGATTCCAAGGTCGGGGCTGGTCGTGACGAGCGCAGAAGAAAAGTCGCGCCTCGCAGATCCTGGACTGCTGCTCGGCTTTTTCGACAACACAGATTTGGCTATATCTTCCTCTATTCAACTCAGAATCTTTCATTTCTTTTTCCTATCTCTTTGCTTCGTGATTCTCCATCCTCATATCATTTTTTTACATTTTTTTGCATTACTTTTACTCTGTTAATCCGAAAATAAAAAAAAGGGGGTTAGAGATAACCCGAATCCGGTCAGTTTCTAGTCAATTGTGTGTTTTTATGTTATTCTCTTTACATATACTCCACTTTGTCTAGTTCTAATTGTCTATTTCACTTGTTTATTTGTCTAGTTGCACAGAATATCAAGCACCCACACGTTGAGGACTCTTCTTCATCGGCCGGCCGAAGAAGGAGAAGCTTTAACTCACATTCTTCACGCTAAGGTACACACGGTCATTTTAATTCTATAAATCGGAACCCACGGTTCCTGGCGACCACGTTTATTTCTTCTCACCTTCCTCCCACATGACCCGAACCATCTCTTTGGTGATCGAGCGACGTCAAGGGATGAAAGTTCGGGGATCAATGTGAGTGTGGGACCAAGGTGAGAGTTGCTTTCCGAGTTTTATTCCTTTCTTTTCTCATCCCCTCTTGAGGTGACGATCTGGATTCACGGACTTCCCTGAAAAGGAGAGGACCCCGTCGAATTTTCAGAGTCGACAGCTTTGTGGCGACCACGGTGGGACAAGCAATGTCTTCAACCGTGGGTGCTTAGTGTTTTGTTTTGCAACTAGTTCTAGTTCTAGACCGGTTCCCACGTGAGCCTTTCCTTCTTTCCACCTCTCTTAAACTTCATGCCATCTCAAAACTTATGATTTCACCCATATTTCATCAGATCTGAAGTGCCAAGTATGCCATTTATTTTCTGCATTTTATTTAAACCGGTTCCCACGTAAACCACCCTTTTCCTTTTAAACCGGTTCCCACGTGAACCAATCTCTTTCTTTACTTCGGTTCCCACGTGAACTACAACCCTTTTTTCCAGATCTATCCCAACTTGGATCAGATCTTTGTTCACCTTTAATTGGCCCCACGTGGCCCTCTTTTGATTATTCAAACCGGTTCCCACGTGAACCACCCCTTTTTACCCAAAACCGGTTCTAACGTGAACCACCTTTACCTTTTACCCCAGTTCCCACATCGGTCCCCACGTGGACTACCCTTTTGCTTGGCTATCAGATCTGAACCCTCTTCTTTCCATCACTTTTCACTATTTCCATTTGGCTCACATAAGAAACAAGTCTAGATTCTAGTTTCTAGTTGCTTGTCTAGTTTCTAATTGCTTGTCTGGTGTTGATTGCTTGTTTATTTAAGTTCATATTTTGTTACTTGTTTTATTACTTGATTGCATTCTCTGCTCCTTCTCTCTACCTCCTTATTTTACACTTTTTTTGAGGCGGGAGCTCACTCTCCCATTTATCCCTCCCATTCAAAACACCCTCTTGGTGGATTCTGACCTCTCTTCTGGGATATTCCTTCCTAGTTGACTTGGTTGGCTTTCATCAAGGCCTCCGTAATTCCTCATACGTGGAGTATTCCTCTTCACGATCGGGTTGGTTGTACCACTCCCCAAAACCCAAAGCATCCTATGTCACCTACACGTGGTGAGATTGTGTGAAACCTAGGTCATTGGAGATTGGAGTTAGGATTCTAGCCCATTTGTTGAGAGAACAATTCTTAACCAAATTCATAAACCGAAGGTTTAATCAAAATCATTGTGTAATTTTACTTTCAAGTCTTTGCATCACTTGCTTGTCAAACAAAAATACAAACCTCTAACTTTTTGCAAAATACTAAAAAAAACCAAAAAAGTTCTTTGTTTACTTTGTCAACTTGTTTGTTCCTTGAAGTTCAATGCAACTAAGGTCCGGAAGGCACGTTGGAATGGCGGAACAAGCTGAACATCGAGAGCACGAGATGGGTCATCAACCAAATCCATCAGATAGTCGTGTTAATCCATTGTTTGAGTCAGAACTGCAAGAGGTCCCTCAACCATCTGCTCCCCGTGATGTTGAACAACTCTTTAGGGAGTTGTCTCTCTACTGACCCAGAAACCTATGCCCATATACAATCCATGGTGAAGGGCAAAATTGCTTCAGATCAGGCTGATACCAATCAAGTTGCCTTATCTCCTCGTCCTCTAGTTCAACCACCAGTCATTCAGTCACCCTTTGTTCAACCACCTGTTGTTCAACAATTTATGGTTAAACCATCTGTAGTTCAACCCTCTATAGTTCAACCATCTGTGGTCCAACCCTCATTTGTTCAGCCATCTTATTTTAACCATGTTGCTCCCCCAATCCACCAAGCCATGGGACAATCTTCAAGTCATGCTCCTCAATTCCAAAATCATGTCTCTAACCACATACCCCCACCAGTAAATCAAGAACCTGCTCTCACCCAGGCAATCATGAATCAGCTCACCCAGATGAATGAACGTTATGAAGAGCTGAGATGTCGCCTGGACTCCAAGTCAGTTCCTGAGATTTCCATTCCTTCTCTGCCAGTCCTACATTTGCCACCTTCTGAGCTACCAGTTTATCGCCGCTACAATGGTACTGGCAACCCTTTTCTTCACCTTAAATATTTTCTCTATGAATCCTCATTCTGGAAAGATGATCGTAGGGTTCTTGCCTTCTTGTTCCGCCGATCACTAGAAGAGTCTGCATTGGAATGGTTCTACTCACTCGACTCCTTTGAGACAGGAGACTTTGACATTGTCAAGACAAAATTCTTGCAAAGATACAGAGACCGGGTGGCACCAGCATGCTCCATCACGGATTTGATTGCTGAGAAGATGAAGCCCGAAGAGGACTTCATAAAGTTTGCTGATCGCTGGAGGGGAATGGCAGAGAAATTGACATATGTTATTTCTGAAGGGGAACAAGTGAAGATGCTCATTGGCAACACTACACCTGCCTTGAGGAATGTCTTGATCATGCACCATCCTACCACAATGAATGAACTCTATGACAGTGCCCGATACTTGCAAGCCCACTTCAAGGATGCCACAATGATAAACCCTTTCGATCCTAAAACTAGAAACCTCAGGAAAACCCCCTTTGCACCAGTTGGGCCTACAACCGAAGGAGTGGTCAACAACGAAGCTATAAACATTGTTGGGAACCAGGGAGGGAACCGTCAAAACCAGTTCAGACGGGCCCACGTGTCCACTTTCTATTAGTTTTGGACCCATGTGTCCACTTTCTATTACCATTGGGCCCACGAGCCCCTTTTTCCCTTTTATTCTTAAGTTTTTCTCTCTATTAATTCAGTCATCTTCTAGCAAGCCTCGAGTCACTCAGGCTCATTCTATCTTTTTACTTGAAATTTCCAAAACGTTTTTTCTGAAATTCACATTTCCATCGAGGAGACATCTCTACTCATCCCAGAGGGTGCTCCCAATCAGGGATCCCCCTTTTCTGAATCATTGATCGATTTGCTCGATTCTCCCTCCACTGTAAATACCACCTTTTTAGCTTTATCTTCAGTAGGTCAAGTTAGGTTAGGAAATAGGAAAGTCAGAGGTAAAGGAGTTCCAAACAGATATCTGCAACAATTGACACAGAAATGTGTACAGTCTTGACTGATCGGTTAGGGCGATGGCAGAGTTTCTTATCCCAATTTGATATCACTTATGTCCCACAGAAGGCAATCAAGGGTTATGCTATTGCCGAACACCTTGCCCATCATCCCATACCCGTCTTTGACCCAGTCCGGTCGGAGTTCCCGGATGACGAACTAATGTCAGTCCGATCTTCCAATCTTTGGACATTATATTTTGACGGGGCTCTAAACTCTCATGGTAGAGGGATAGGTATTTTCCTTTTGTCACCTGAAGGTGTCACCATTCCACAGGCTTTTTAGCTTAACTTTCCAGCAACTAACAACATAGCTGAGTATGAAGCCTTGCTGGCCGGGCTGGAGGCCGCTCATTTCCATGGTGCCACCGAACTGAGGGTGATAGGTGATAGTCAATTGATCCTACGCCAAGTCTTATCCAAATACCGAACTTCCCATCCAAACCTCAAACCCTACCAGGAGCTCACCACCTGCTACATTAAGCTATTCTTCAAACTCACCTTTGTTCATGTCCCCCGCTCTCAGAATATCCTCGCCGATGCCTTAGCTTCACTAGCTTCATCTCTATCTGTCCTGCTAGGCAGGCAAGTGCGAACTATCCACATCTGTAAGAGAACAATTCCAGCAATTGAGGATGGACGTTTTCTAAAGGTTAAGGAAAGATTCAACAGAAAAGAATACTTAGAACATAAAGAAGAAATCTCATTGATTGAGTTTGAAGAATTAGAAGAAGGTGAGAGACCTTGGTATGACGAGATTGCGAGGTATTGCCAAGATCAGTCATACCCACTTGGATCAACCACCAAAGAAAAGAAGGCAATCAGAAGAGTATCACAGAGGTATACAATCCTAGGAGGAGTGCTCTATAAGAGAAGCCTAAGTGGAATCTTACTCAGATGTCTTGATGAAGAAGAAGCTGAGTTGGTGCTGAAGGAAGCACATTCTGGAGTTTGTGGTGGTCACGTGAATGCCCAAGCCCTTGCTAAGAAAATCATCCGACAAGGGTATTATTGGCCAACTCTAGAAGAAGACTGCTCCATCTTTGTCCGGCATTGTCATTCATGTCAACTCCATGCCGACAAGATTCACTCTCCTGCATCTTCCTTTCATCCAATTCATGCCCCATGTCCTTTCGCCATGTGGGCCTTTGATATCATTGGCCCCTTGAGTGACCTCAACTCCGAAATGAGCTCAAAATCGTTCATTCTGACGGCAATGGAGTACTTCACAAAGTGGGCTGAAGCGGAAGCATTCGTAGAGATTAAAGCGTCAACAGTCTGCTCCTTCATCAAGCGCAACATCCTGGCAAGGTTCGGGATCCCAAGCGACATCGTCACCGATAATGGGCCACAATTTCTCTCTCAAGATCTGCGTGATCTTTGAAACAGGTATTACATTTCATTGCATCATTCATCACCATACTATCCTCAAGGCAATGGTCAGGCAGAAGCCACCAACAAAACCTTAATCAAAATCATCAAGAAATCTTGTAAGTCTAGCAAATTTGCCGACTAGCCTGATAAGCTTGTAGATGCTCTATGGGCTTATCGTACTTCTGTAAGGACTCCCACTGGACAAACCCCGTATGCTTTGGCATATGGGATGGAAGCAATGGTCCCTTACGAAGTATTACTTCCATCTCTCAGAGTTCAGCTCGACAGGGATATTCCTGTTGATGAGAGACAAGAATCTCTCCTTGCACAGCTTGAACTCTTGGATGAAAGAAGGCTAGCCGCCGCCGAGCATGCCCGGACTTATCAGAATAGACTCAAAAGGTTTTATCAAAAGAGGGTGATGGAGAGAAAGTTTGAAATCGGTGAGATGGTAGTCAAACGCATATTCGTTAAGCCAGGGGGTCCCCGCTCCAAGTTGCAACCTAACTGGGAAGGGCCTTTTGTAATCACTGAAAAGTATCCAGGTAATGCATATGAATTGACTAATGCAGATGGAGAAAAATTGAATCATCCTCGGAATGGAGTTTACCTCAAAAAGTACTTTCCATAAAAATGGAGAAACCACTGGTATAATCTCAAGTCATCGATCCTAGGTTGTTCGTGAGAAGTCAAGGGTAGGTACCATCCTACACACACAACACTTCCCGATCCTAGAATCCAGACAACCCGACACTTGCGAAAGGCAAGGTAGAAATCTAGAAATGGAAGGAGTACCCTTACCTTATTCTCTTCTACTCGGTCCAAGATAGGGAGAGAAGATTAGAGAGGGGTAGTATCGAAAACACTAGCCACCCTAGTAGGAGGCCGTCTCAGAGGGTACAAAAGGGTGCCAAAAGATGGGCAATGAACCCCTCAGGTTAGAAAAAAAAATGATCAACCTGTTTGAATGAGTACCCAGAATGATAGTCAAGGCAAATGGCATTAAAAGATGGGCAATGTCCCCACGGGTCAAAAACCTGTCCAAATATGTGCCACATAGAAAATAACAAGAAAAGAAAGAAAAACCCAAAGAGGCCGAACCCCAATGGGTAATTTGAGTGAGAGTAGAGAAATCCCTCTCAACATCTTCAAACCCTATGAAGGACTTCCTCTATACTCTTCCTCCTTAAACCCCTAGGGAAGGGTAAACCGACCAAATCCAGGTGGAATCCAAGCTGATCAAAGGAAGAAGGTTAGAAGGATTCTAGGTAGGGAACTTTATTTTTGCACGTGGCATCTACCAGTTGAGTCTTGACGAACTCCAAAGACCGATGAACTGTCTCAAATACTAGCATTTTCTCCACACAAAAAAAGGAATATTTCAAAAATACAAAAAAATGCATATTTTAAAAACCAAAAAAAATGCATATTTCAAAAACCCAAAAAAAATTGAATATTTCAAAAATCCAAAAAAAATGAATATTTCAAAAATTCAAAAAAAATATACATATTTCAAAAATCCAAAAAAAAAATTGAATACTTTTGAAAATCCAAAAAAATGATTGTTTTCAAGAAAATCCAAAAAAAAATTGCTTAGTCATGATCATTGCCTTAGTTGCATCCTTGCTTATTTGATTGTCATGCATATTTTCATTTCTGCATTGCATATACATTTTTACTTTAATTACCTTGTTAAGAAGGCTCTCCCCCTTGACCTAAGTCAAAGTTGACCATAATGGGCAAAGGGATGAGTCCTGATGAAGATCTAATCTCCTTCTGTCAAGTGTTACAGGCATTTCAATACAGGAGAGGAGAGGATTCACACCACAGCAGGTAAGTTCTCTTAACCCTTAACCCTATTTCATTTAAGTTATTTGTTTTAGTCCACCTTGTTAAGAAGGCTCCTCCCTTTGACTCAAAATCAAGGCATACGACATACAGGCAATGGGATGAGTAATGATAAAAATTTAATCATTTTCATTGAGTATTTTCAGGAGCTGAAGAAGCAAAAAGAGAAGGGCCATTAGGTACATTTTTTTCTAAAAAAAAAAAATTGGCCTCAGGGCGCATGTGCCCTCATCTGGGGGCACATGGCCAGGTGCCCCACCCCAGGGCGCATGGCCAGGTGCCCCCGATAGGGGGCACATGGACAAAAAATTCAAAAAATTCAGAAAAATCTCAAAAATTTAGAAATTGTCTATAATGTTAAAAATGACATTTTTGCTAAAGGAACCATCATTAAAAACATTGTTTTGACATCCAAATGATGGTTCAAATAGTAAAACCTTCAATTGATCATTTCATGAACAATCTGATTCATATGACAATTCTGTCTGTTGGGTACTAACCAGAAATGTGCAGGCAATCTTTTTAGTCCTAACAGGTGAATTAGCGAGATCAGTGTTCCCCAAGGAACGTCATGCTAACCTTGTGGCGAAAAGAGAGGAAGCGCTACCTATCGTGGTGCTGTATTCCGTCAGAAGGAAAGACAAGGATGAACCAGAGATGCTGATGAATCAGGCAGTTGATGCAAGTCGATAGACCACGCCTGAAGATTTTACTCAAATCCACAATCTCACATCACATCACATCACCACCATCACTTCATTTTTGCACTTCACATCACTCTTACTATCGGTCACCTAGTTATGTTAGGTCCATTTGATACATATTATATGCATTAATGTTGAAGACCTTGAGAGTGAAGATGACTGGGCCCGAGATCCCCTTCAACAAAATCTACGACGGCTTGGTCATTTCTTTACACTCACGGATAAGCCAAAATTGAACATTGGAGGGACGATGGTTCCTAATCGGGTGTCTTGACCTCCAATAGACAATCTATATCTTCAACTATTTTCTACATGATTTTCTATGTGTTCACAGCCATCTCCTTTTCTTTCTTCATCATTACCAATTCTATTTCATTATGTTTTCTCTTTCTTTTATTTCATCATGTTTTATTATTTCTTTTATCCCTTTATGTTTTATTCCTTTCTTTTTTGTTCCACCATGTTTTATTCTATCATTTCTTTTATCCCACCGTGTCTTTTATCCCACCCCACCGTGGCAATTGTCATGCCATTGTTTCTTCTTTCCCTTCATTCTATGTTAGTCCCACCATTGTCTTTCAATCTCACTATGGCTTAAATCTGTCTTGTCATTTTCCGAATACTCGTTTTTCTGCCAGAGCGTGATTCATGGTTTTCACGATACCCGAGCAATTTTGTTATGCTTAAACGAACCCTTTTAAAATTTGAGATTATTCCACTCAGAATTAAACTGAGTATTTTGGTGAAACTTGAATGAACTTGAGATTCCAAATATGATGGATTGGTATTCTTTTCATTTTAAGATCAACTTCTCTTTTACAAACTTTAGCCCATCACAGTACAAGAACACCGCAAAGTTCGGGTTGCTAGCTGATGATGAACCTACGAATTCGAGGACTCCTTACCACGCTGAGGGTTGGCCACATCCTTTTATCCTTTATCATTTACTTTTTCATCTCTCGTGCCAAGGGCATGTATTTTACCAGTCAATTATATGAGGTTTTGATAGAACATGAAAGCGATCTAGAATACTCAGCGAGATTCATATTGCTGGATCGGGTAGATAAGCGTGTCTATATCTACACCTTGATGCCACCTTTTCAGTACATCACCATTCCATTCCGCTACATTCATCTACATTCACTTACAATTCACTACGAATCACTCCGATTCATTACATGCCTCTCCCTTACAAAGCCGACATCAAGGCGAGGCAAGCTGTAGACACGCCAAATTCGCCTAATTCAGAGCATAAAACTCATGTTTTATAGGGTAACACGCATGATTGATCATATGATGATGCCGGGTCCTTTTAAGTTGATATGGAGCTTCGCCGAACAAAATCGGATGTTTTCCGATGTTTTCCGCAAAAAGCCATAATTTCCGAGCGAAACCCACATGTAAATCGTGTAAACACATAAATTGGCTGAAGGACCAATGCCTATTGATCATGCATTGAAGGTTATGGTCATATTCACACTCCAGACAAGTTTTGTTGCATTCCGTGCCTTTCCGGTTTGCCGTCGAAGTCATTTTGACCTATATCAGACCTTCTGTTCACTGCCCTAACTTCCGGATAAAATTCTGAAGTTTTTAAGGGTGTTATGGTTGATACGATGCTATATAAAGCTTCTTCGGCCTGTTATCTTTCCAACGCAACAAACGGCGTCGAATTCCGAGTTTGGGAGTGTTCGCAATGGCTTCCGGAAGAAGGACGCGCGAAACCAGGCCCATGCGCCCGGGTTCCTGGTCACATGCGCCCGGGACCCAGGGCACGTGCCCATGCACCCTACCAGTGAGGCACGTGGCCTTCTGCCCTCACTTGAGGGCACATGCGCCCCACTTTTGAGGCACGAGGGACCCAGTTTTTCACCCGGACTCTACCACTGAACCGCCGATGGGATAAGAACTATTTTTTCGGGGTTTGTGCCCATGCGCCCCCACTGGGGGGCGCATGCGCCCTTCAGTTGAGCGCATGCGCCCAGGGGTGGGGCGCAATTAGCCCTATTTTTTAGCTCCGATCGCACTGCTCGTTCTCCTATAAATGGACTCTGATTCTGGTCATTCCAAAGGCATGAGCATGACCCCCCAGGCATCTCAAGACATACAAACACCCTCATGCATCTATTTTGTGATTTTTAGAGAGAGAATTTCGAGTTTTTAGAGAGAGAAAAGTCGATTCAAGAGAGAGGAAGGTTGTTCTGCAGGTGATCTGCCAAGTCTCTCTTCTTCGGCCTCTAAAGAAGTGTGTGGACGTCTGATGCCTGATCTCTCTTCATCAAAGTTCTTCCTCTCCAAGTCTTATTCAGTTTTCAATCGACGGCACTTAATTCCAAGGTCGGGGCTGGTCGTGACGAGCGCAGAAGAAAAGTCGCGCCTGGCAGATCCTGGACTGCTGCTCGGCTTTTTCGACAACACAGATTTGGCTATATCTTCCTCTATTCAACTCAGAATCTTTCATTTCTTTTTCCTATCTCTTTGCTTCGTGATTCTCCATCATCATATCATTTTTTTACATTTTTTTGCATTACTTTTACTCTGTTAATCCGAAAATAAAAAATAGGGGGTTAGAGATAACCCGAATCCGGTCAGTTTCTAGTCAATTGTGTGTTTTTATGTTATTCTCTTTACATATACTCCACTTTGTCTAGTTCTAATTGTCTATTTCACTTGTTTATTTGTCTAGTTGCACAGAATATCAAGCACCCACATGTTGAGGACTCTTCTTCATCGGCCGGCCGAAGAAGGAGAAGCTTTAACTCACATTCTTCACGCTAAGGTACACACGGTCATTTTAATTCTATAAATCGGAACCCACGGTTCCTGGCGACCACGTTTATTTCTTCTCACCTTCCTCCCACATGACCCGAACCGTCTCTTTGGTGATCGAGTGACGCCAAGGGATGAAAGTTCGGGGATCAATGTGAGTGTGGGACCGAGGTGAGAGTTGCTTTCCGAGTTTTATTCCTTTCTTTTCTCATCCCCTCTTGAGGTGACGATCTGGATTCACGGACTTCCCTGAAAAGGAGAGTACCCCGTCGAATTTTTAGAGTCGATACTCGTCATGACCAGCCCTGACCTCGGAATAAAGTGTAGTCAATTTGAAACTTAATAAAACTTGAAGAGGAAGAACTTTGAAGATCAAAGTGCCGTCGATTGAAAACTCAAGAAGACTTGGAGAGGAAGAACTTTTATGAAGACAGCTCAGGCAGAAGACGTCCACACACTGCTGTAGAGGCTGAAGAATAGAGACCTGACAGATCACCTGCAGACCAGCCTTCCTCTCTTGAACCAACTTCACTCTCTCTAAAACTCGAAATTATCTCTCTAAAAATCACAAAATTGATGCAGGAGGGATGTTTGACACCTTGAGATACCTGGGGGGTCGTGCACGCCTTTGGAAAGACCAAAATCAGCCTCAATTTATAAGAGAACGACAGGTCTTATCCGGGCTAAAAAATAGGGAAATTGCGCCCTACCCCAGGGCGCATGCACCCCACTGAGGGGCGCATGCACCCCTGGAAGGGGCGCATCTTATCTTTCCTACAGATTCGGTTTGATCCGGTACGATCCGTTGAGCGGTAGAGTCCCGGTGAAAAACTGGTTCCCTCGTGTCTCAAGGGTAGGGTGCATGTGCCCTCAAGTCAAGGCACAAGGTCACGTGCTTCAGGGGTAGGGCGCATGGGCACGTGCCCTGGGTCCTGGGCGCATGTGACCAGGGACCCGGGCGCATGGGACTGTTTTGCACATCCTTCTTCCGGAAGCCATTGCGAACACTCCCGAACTCAGAATTCGACGCCGTTTGTTGCGTTGAAAAGATAACAGGCCTAAGAAGCTCTCTATAGCATTGGATCAGCCATAAAGCCAACTAAAACTTCAAAATTTTTTCCATAATTTAGAATAGTGAACATAAGATCCGATACTGGTCAAAATGACTCCGACGGCAAACTGGAAAGGCACGGTTTGCAAAAAAACTTATCCGAAGTGTGAATCTGACCATAACCTTCAATGCATGATCATTAAGCTTTGGTCATTCAGCCAATTTCCGTGTTTACATGATTTACGTGTGGCTTTCGCTCGAAAATTATGGCTTTTTGCGAAAAACTTCGGAAAGCATCTGATTTTGTTCGACGAAGCTCCAATTGAACTTTAAAAGACCCGACATTATTCTAAGGTCAATCACACATGTTACTCTATAAAACATGAGCTTTATACTCTGAATTAGGCAAATTTGGTGTGTCTACACACCTGTGGCTGATGGTTCCTCAAATCTTCTAAGTCCAGATGCATACGCATCAGCTAAGTCCTCAATTTCATCCTCAGATTCAGGATATTTTTCTAATACCACCTCATATACTCTCAAAGTATGATCTATGTTATGCTCATCCTCATATCGGATTTCTGCTAGCTGGATGGTATTCTCTAAAAAGTTTGGCAGCCTTGCACACTCTACACATTTCTGTGCCAATTGTTGCAGATACCTATTTGGAACTCGTTTACCCCTAACTTTCCTATTTCCTAACCTAACTTGTCCTACTGAAGATAAAGCTGGAAATGTGGTATTTACAATGGAGAGAGGATCAAGTAAATCAATCAATGATCCAGAAGAGAGGGATCCCTGATTGGGAGCACCCTCTGGGATGAGTAAAGATGTCTCCTCGATGAAAATGTGAGTTACAGAGAAGACATTTTTTTTGGGATTTTCAAGTAAAAAGATAGAATGAGTCGGAATGACTCGAGGTTTTCTAGAAACTGACTGAATTACCAGAGAGAAAACTTAAGAATAAAGGGAAAAAAGGGGCTCGTGGGTCCGATGGTAACAGAAAATGGACACATGGGTCCAAAACTTATGAAAAAAGTAAACAGGTACGTGGACCCGATCTTAGAAATGGATGGACATGTGAGCCCATGTTGGGAAAAGCCCTCAATCCTGAAGCTGACAAGGGAAGTAAATGGGCAAGCAGGCCCAGTGAGAATAGAAGGTTTAAAAGGGCACATGGGCCCAAAGTGGGTTGTTAGTTTGGTGGAAGAGAGTGGGCTTGGAAGCCCATCCAATAGATCTAAAAACAACGGCACGAGGTTTAAACATGGGATTGTTATGCTCGAGCCTCGCAGAATGGTTCTAACTTGGGTGGTATGCTCAACCATATGATCTAAGATTGGTCTACCCTTAGTGGTTCTTGGTACTCTTCCTTACTTGAGAACAAACAAGTCAAAGATAAGCATAGATCTTCCAAGTCTTCTTCTTCATCTGGAGCCTTCCTTCTCTTGATAGCCATCATGGAACTCTTGTCATCTTAAGCCATCATCATGGTCTCCTCTTTGATAAAGAATGTATGGAGTCCCATGGCATATCCTGGCTAGAAGATCCTCCTTGGAATGGAATCCTCTTCGTATCCCAACCCTAGCCTATGTGGCATTTTCTCAGTTTGAATCAGCTGAGTGATCCCTTGAAGATCCTTGCCTAAACCTTTTCCAGGCTGAGAGCCCAATTTCATCATCATCCGCCATCCCACTGTGTCTGGAAGAGAGGCAGTCATGCATCTGACTTCTGGTAATTCTCACACTGAGATATGGGGTTGTATTGACAGTCCTAAGGGCGATGTAAGAGTAGCATCATTCATCTCATCCCTTACAGGCATGCTAGTCACCTTTACCACTTGTCCTTTAAAGGGAAACTTTATGCACTGGTGGTTTGTTGAAGCCACAGCTCCTATTGCCTCCAAGTATGGCCTCCCAAGTATAGCCCGAAAAGTTGGATCCAATTCTAGAACATGAAAATCCATTGTGACCGTACATGGTCCAAGTTTAACTTGTAGAGTGACCACCCCATGTGCAGACTTCTTAGAGTTGTCATAGGCCGTCACCATGGTACAAGATGGCTTGATTTCTTGCTCAAAAATGCAGCACAACTACAAAGTTTCTGGTGGCATAACATTGATAGAATCTCCAGTGTCAACCAAATAGGATTTCACTTCAATATTACAAATAACCACAGCCACATGCAAAGCATATCTCCTGACCTTTGGATTTGATAATTCCTCCTAAGAGAAAGTGAGTGTTGGGTGCTCACTTCTAGGGGCTAATACTGTAGTGATCTTCACAGGTGGGAGATATTCAATCACCATGACCCTTTGCAAATACTGCTATAGAATCTCTTGGTGCACCTTTGATCTTTTGATCAACTCAAGTATGGAAATACGGGCCGGTGTTTTATCCAAATGTTTTAACAAATCATAGGCCGTGTCTGGAAAGGGTTCTTCCACTTGTTCCTCCTCCACTGGATCCTTTGGTTGAGTACCGGCTTGGGGAAAGAGCCGCTAGAACATCCTCCCACTCCGAAGCACTGGGGCTATTTGGCAGTCGGGTAGAGGTGATGGGTTAACTAGGGTGGACTGTGGTGGAACAGGTGGTGTAGGTGCATATATGGTAGGCAATGGGATTGGTGGTTCTGGGATGATTGGGTTAGTGGGTAGAGAGGTAGGATTTGGAGGTGGTAGTGATAGTGATACTGGTGGCCTAATAAGAAGAGGCCGGGGTGTAGGAGTGGTTGATGGGTTTAATGAAGGTGCTGGTAATGTGGTAGGTTGTAAGGTTGGTGGTATGATAGATTGGGGTTTTGGAGCGGAAAAGCTCATAGGCTTGGGGTTCAAGTTTGATGGTGCTTGTGGTGGTCAGATTTGCAAGGGCCGGTGTGTAGTAATGGTTGAGGGAGGTGTAGCCACGGCGGGGGCTGGCCTAATGATGGGTCGGCGAGAAGAAGTGGCGACCAGTGGTAGGTTATTGAGCTTTGTGGTGGTTGTAGAGTAGAAGGTGAATGGATTATCTGTCTCGGAGGGTTCCTAATAGGAGGCCTAGCTGGGTTGACTGGCATGGTTGCATTGTGTCTTCCTAGTTGCCAACCTTGAGCACGGCTAGCATCTCCCTAGACAATGGAGTGTACTAGACCAATTCCTGGGTTTGAATGTGCTAGTGCCAGTGTTGGATCGGGAGCATGTAATGGGAGAGGATTCCGAACAATCCCCAAGCCAGGTTGTTGTTGAGCTTGAGCCGGTGGATGCTACCACTGCTGCTACCTATCCTTCATTACATGTATGCATTCCCCAATTTAATTCCAATCAATGCTGCCTTGGTCATTCAGATCATGGATGTAATCCTTGAATTGAAAACACACTTCAATAGTGTGACCAGGGTACCGATAGTAAGCATAGTATCGGGACATATCTGCATTTGCTGGCCAAACCTCTCTTTCCTTGGGAAATTACAACTATTTCTCAACCATAAGTACATTGAAGATGTCAGTCAAAGATTAAGGGAGTTGTTGGTAATTCTCTCTCCTAGGACCTCCCCTTCGTTGTGCCTGATTGGGGGTGGCAGTGCCCTATTGTAAGTAGGTTGACGAGGTTGCTGGGGTTGTGCTATAGGTTGAGGGGGTTGTTGTGGTTGTCGTGGTTTTTGTGGCCTAACCTGTTGTTGAGGGGGGTGGTAAGAAAGGTTCTGTGGTGGGTTTCCACACTGGTTTTGACGGTTCCCTCCCTGGTTCCCCATAATGTTTACAGCTTCGTTGTTGACAACTCCCTCGGTTGTAGGCCCAGCTAGTGCATAGGGGGTCTTCCTAATGTTCCTAGGTTTGGGATCAAATGGATTTATCATTGTGGCATCTTTGAAGTGGGCTTGCAAGTATCGGGCACTGTCATAAAGTTCATTCACGGTGGTAGGACAGTGCATAATCAAAACATTCCTCAGAGCTGGTGTGGTGTTTTCGATGAGCATTTTTACTTGTTCCCCTTCAGAAATAACATCTGTTAGTTTCTCTGCCATTCCCCTCTAGAGATTAGCAAACTTCATGAAGTCTTATTTAGGCTTCATCTTCTCAGCAATCAAATCTATAATGGAGCATGATGGTGCCACCCGGTCTCTGTATCTTTGCAAAAATTTGGTCTAAACAATATCAAAACCTCCTGCCTCAAAGGGGTTGAGTGAGTAGAACCATTCCAATGCAGAGCCTTCTAGTGATCGACGGAACAGGAAGGCAAGAACCCTACGATCATTTTTTCAGAATGAGGACTCGTAGAAAAAATCTTTTAGGTGGAGAAAAGGATTGCCAGTACCATTGTAGTGGCGATAAACCGGTAGTTCAGAAGGTGGCAGGTGAAGAACTGGCAAAGAAGGAATAGAGACCTCAGGAATTGACTTGGAGTCCAAGCGACATGTCAACTCTTCATAACGTTCATTCATCTGAGTGAGCTGATCCATGATCGCCTGGGTGAGAGAAAGTTCTTAGTTTACTGGTGGCGGTATGTGGTTAGAGGCATGATTCTGGAATTGAGGAGCATGACTTGGCAAATTCACTGATGACTTGTTGGGCCAACGGAGCAACATGGTTGAAATGGGGTGGCTGGACAAATGATGGTTGAACCACAGATGGTTCAACTATAGATGGTTGAACTACCAATGGTTGTGCTAATGATGGTTGAATCACAGATGGTTGAACAATAGGTGGTTGAACAAAGGGTGATTGAATGAGTGGTGATCGAATCATAGGACAAGGAGATGACACAACTTGGTTGGCTTCAGCTTGATCAGAGGCAATTTTGCCCTTCACCATGGATTGTATACGGGTGTAGGTTTCTGGGTTGGTATAGAGAGACAACTCCCTAAAGAGTTGTTCAACATCACGAGGAACAGATGGTTCAGGGACCTCTTACGCTTCTGACTCAAACAATGGATTAACATGACCGTCTCATGGAATTGGTTGGTGACCCATCTCGTGCTCTTGATGTTCCGCGTGTTCTGCCATTCCAATGTGCCTTATAGACCTTAATTGCTTTGTCACCTTTCAACTTCAAGGAGAAGGTAAAACAAACAAGTTGGCATAGCAAACAAAGAACTCTTTTCTGTTTTTTAGTATCTTGCAAAAAATGTTAGGGGATTGAATTTTTGTTTGACAAACAAGTGATGCAAAGACTTGAAAGCAAAATTATGCAATGATTTTGATTAAACCTTAGGTTTATGGATTTTTTTAAGAATTTTTCTCTCAACAAATGGGTTAGGATCCTAACTCCAATCTCTAATGACCTAGGTTTCACACAATCTCACCACGCGTAGGTAACATAGGATGCTTCGGGTTTTGGGGAGTGGGACAACCGACCCGATCGTGAAGAGGAATACTCCACGTATGAGGAATTACAGAGGCCTTGATGAAAGCCAACCAAGTCAAATAGGAAGGAATATCCCAGAAGAGAGGTCAGAATCTACCAAGAGGGTGTTTTAGATGGGAGGGGTAAATGGGAGAGTAAGCTCCCACCTCAAAAGAAAAAAATGTAAAAGAAGGAGGTAGAGAGAAGGAGCATAGAATTCAATCAAGTAATAAAGCAAGTAATAAGCAAAACATAAACTTAAATAAACAAGCAATGACACAAGGAAAGTAATTAGAAACTAGACAAGCAACTAGAAATTAGAATCTAGACCTTGTTTCTCATGTGAGCCAAATGAAGATAGTGAAAAGTGATGAAAGAAGAGAGTTCAGATCTGATAGCCAAGAAAAAGGGTCATCTATGCGAGAACCGATGTAAGAATAAGCTGGTTCATGTGGGAACCAGGGTAAAAAGTAAAGGTGGTTCATGCGAGAACCGGTTTTGAGTAAAAAAAGGGTGGTTCACGTGGGAACCGGTTTGAATGATTGAAAGAAGGCCACGTGAGGCCAATTAAAGGTGAATAAGGATCTGATCCAAGTGGGGATATATCTGAAGGAAAGTGGTTTGGTTCACGTGGGAACCGAAGTAAAGAAAGAGATCGGTTCACGCGGGAACTAGTTTGAAACGAAAAAGGGTGGTTCATGCGGGAACCAGTTTAAATGGCAACAAGAAATAAAAGAGGGTCACGTGGTGACCAATTTGAGGGTGATAACCTGCAACAAAAAGGAAAAATCTGATTTGAATAACTGAAAATAAATGTTGGTTCACGTGAGAACCGGTTTGTAGAAGAGAGTTGGTTCATGCGGGAACCGATTTTAAAGCAAAGGTGGGTTCACGCGGGAACCAATTGAAATAAAACGACAGTAATTAAATGAGGTACTTGGCATTTCAGATCTGTTGAAAGATGGGTGAAATTAGAAATTTTGAGATGGCATGAAATTAAGAAAGATGGAAAGGAGGAAAGGCTCACGCGGGAATCGGTCTAAAACTAGAACTTGTTGCAAGGAAACACTAAGCACCCATGATTAAAGACATTGCTTGTCTCACCATGGTCACCACAAAGCTTTCGACTCTGAAAATTTGACGGGTCTCTTCTTGTCAGGGAAGTCCGTGAATCCAGATTGTCACCTCAAGAGGAGATGAGAAAGAAAGAAAGAAAACACGGAAAGCAACTCTCACCTCGGTCCCACACTCACATTGATCCCCGAACTTTCATCCCTTGGCGTCACTTGATCACCAAAGAGATGATTCGGGTCATGTGGAAGGAGGGTGAAAAGAAGGAAATTAAGACATGTGGTCACCAAGAACTGCGGGTTCCGATTTATGAAATTAAAGATGACTGTGTGTACCTTAGCGTGAAGAGTGTGGGTCAAAGCTTCTCCTTTTTCGGCTGGCCGATGAAGAAGAGTCCTCAAAAAGTGGGTGCTTGATTTTCTATGCAACTAGACAAATAAAAAAGTGAAAGAGACAATTAGAACTAAACAAAGTGGAGTAAATGTAAAGAAAATGACATGAAACACACAATTCACTAGAAACTGACCGGATTCGGGTTATCTCTAACCCCTCTTTTTCTATTTTCGGATTAATAGACTAAAATAATGAAAAAAATGTAAAAAAAATGATAAGAGGATTTAAAATCATGAAACAAAGAGATAGGAAAAAGAACAGAAAGATTCTGAATAGAATAGAGAGAGATATGGCAAATATGGGTTGTCGAAAAAGCCTAGCAGCAGTCCAGGATCTGCCAAGCGCGACTTTGCTTCTGCACTAGTCACAACCAGACCCGACCTCAAAATCACCTTCCGTCATTTTAAAACTGAATAAGACTTTAAGGGGAAGAACTTTAATGTTGAGAGCTCAGGATGAAGACATCCACACACTGTTGTAGAAGCCAAAGAAAAGAGACCTAGCAGATCACCTGCAGATCAGCCTTCCTCTCTCCTGAACTGACTTTTCTCTCTCTAAAAACTCAAAATTCTCTCTCTAAAAATTAAAAAATAGATTCATGAGGGAGCTTGGACGTCTTGAAGTGCCTGGGGGGTCATGCACATGCCCCTGGAACGACCGGAATTGGCCTCAATTTATAGGAGAACGACCATCGCGATCCATGCTAAAAAAATAGGTCTCCTTGCGCCCTACCCCAAGGCGCATGTGCCCTGGTGCTGGGTGCATGCACCCCACCTTGGGGCACATGATCCTCCCAGTGAGGGCACATCCAATCCATCCAAAAATTTCGGTCTGATCCGATTGAAAATTTCGATCCGATCCGTTCAGAGGTAGAGTCCTGGTGAAAAACTGGTTCCCTCGTTCCCTCAATCGGGGGAACAAGGCCACGTGCCTCAGGGGTAGGGCACATGGGCATTTGCCCTGGGTCCTGGGTGCATGTGACCAAGGACCTGGGCACATGGGACTATTTTGCACGTCCTTCTTCCGGAAGCCATTGCGAACACTCCCGAACTAGAAATTCGACACCGTTTGTTGCATTGGATCAGCCAAAGAAGCTCTCTATAGAAATGAATCAGCCATCACGCCCTCCAAAACTTCATAATTTTATCCTAAAGTTAGGATAGTGAACATAAGATCTGATATTGGTCGGAATGACTCCGACGGCCAACCGGAAAGACATGGCATGAAATAAAACTTGTCTGGAGTGTGAATCTGACCGTAACCTTCAATGCATGATTAATAGGCATTGGTAATTCAGCTAATTTCTATGTTTACATGATTTATGTGTGGCTTTCACTCAAAAATTATGGCTTTGTGCGGTAAACTTCAGAAAACATCCGATTTCGTTCAGCGAAGCTCCAAATCAATTTTAAAAGGACCCGACATTATTCTAAGATTAATCACACATATTACCGTATAAAACATGAGTTTTATGCTTTGAATTAGGCGAATTTGGCGTGTCTACAGAGATGATATGAAAATGGCAATAAAAAACTAACTGGCTTAGGGCAAACTCTTACATTTATTTTAGTGTAATGCAATGCAAAAGTAAGAAAAAATGATGTTAAATGAAAAAAAAAGTGTAATCATAAGAAAAAGAAATAAAATATGATAAAAAATGGTGTGAAAGCATTGTTTTAGAGCTAATGTGCCCTTGAATGGGGGTGCAGGGGCTTGAACCTCATATTGGAAGAAGCATGGGCATATGGCTTAGCTCAAGGGCACGTATGACAGAAACTATGTGACCATACTCCAATGCTCGCTACGGTAAAATAGGGGACTCAATGATGTCCTTGTCACTTTCAAATGGAAGCTCAGGCTGATGAAGCTTCACCTTGAGTAGGATTGAGTGGCAAACACAACAAGTATCCTCTATAGGCTTGGGAAGAGGACTGGCATCAACAAGCACAAAGTGATCTTTCTCTCTATGAAAACACACAAAAAATATCTTCAAAATTACACATAAGTTTTGGCTCACTCTGAGAACAAGTAGAGGTCTTTCCTTTATGTAGGGAGTGTAAACCCTACTCAAAATTGGAGTGGAATGGCAAAATACGAAAAATGGACGATGTGCTCCTAGATTGGGGTGCATGTGCCCCTCCCTAAAGTGCATCAATCGAGAGCAAAATCTTGGCCAAGATTAACCAATATGCTATTGGAATTAAAAAAAATGCAAGGAGGTCAATGCACCTTTGGTTGGGGCTACATGCACCCCCCTTCCTAGGGTGCACGAGCACCCTTCCTTAGACACATCATCATGGGCCCAAATCTATGCAAGATTGCCCTAGATTCATATTGTTTTAAGAAGTTAAAAGGTCTCCCTTGTGCCCCCAGTGAGGGTGCATGCACTCCTTACATCAAATTAGAGAACTTAATTATCCAATTTGATCTATAATCAAGATTGACATGAAAATTGGAAACCATGGGTGTGTCTTCGGTTGGGGTGCTGGTGGCCATTTCCTATAGTGCAAATGATTTCACCCCATAAAAGGGGCACAAGGGCATGCACCCTCAATTGAGGGGCTCATGTACCTACCCTTTCCCATTTTATCTGAATTTTTACCTTGATTTGCCCGAATTGACTTAAAAATGATTCAACATGATTCTCAATAGTGTAAACTCAAATATTACCAATATAACAAAAGTTTTAAACATAAAAACTAGCCCAAATTTTCTTGCTTACAGCTTATCTCACTTTGGCATTGGCTTTGAAGGGAATTTCATACAGTGAAGTGAAATAAAACAAAGAAAAGTGTAGTGGAAAAAATGGTGGATTGAAAAGATAATTCTAAGGTGTAGATATAGACAAGCTCGTTCACGTAATTTAACAAAGTGAATTATCTTGAGTCTTCGGGATCATCGCCATCTTCCATCATGTCATGTGCCCGATTCATGAGGGGGTTGGCCATGGGCACACAAAAGTAATAAAGGAGAGCCAACCTCCACATGGTGGAGGTCCTCGGTGTTGGCCATGGGCACACAAAAGTAATAAAGGAGAGCCAACCTCCACATGGTGGAGGTCCTCAAGTGTCAAACTTGTGGGTTCATCATTGGTTAGCAGCCTGAGTTGCATGGCATGCATGCATTATGATGGGCTAAATAAAAAAGCAGATTCTAAAATAGTAACACCAATCAACCATAGTTGGGCCTTCAAGTCCACGTGTGTTTTTTAAAATATTCTATTTGGCTTAAAATGGAATGACCTCAAGTTTTATCAGGTTCACACTGAAGCACGATTAACTTAAATAGGTGGTGAGAATATACTAAAGCACAATGTTGCACCAGAACATGGCACACAGGTGAAACAAAAGAAGATTATGGTGGGACTAGAATCACGGTTGGACAAAGATCATTAAAAATTATTATGATGGGATGTGAACTTTTTAAACTCTAGGTCAAAACCTCAAAAAGATTGAGATAAGAGGGAACTCTCTCCTCAGCCCACACTCACATTGATCCCCAAACATTTGACACTCTGCATCACTCAAGTGCCAGAGAGATGGTTCAAGTCATGTGGGAGGAAAATGAAAAATAATAAAATTTAAAATAAAAAGAGATAAGAGAAGAGATGAAATGGAAATGAGAAAATGTAGTCTCTAGGATCCATGGGCTCCAAATTAAATAAAATGAAGTCTATAGTATATAAGATATGATCATGGTACCTTAATATGGGGAGACAGGTACTCGAGTTCAATCTTTTTCTTCTCCAACTGGCCAATGAAGAAGAGTCTTCAACCACTGCTTGCTTGATGTACTTGTGAAACTAAAAGACACTAAATTAAGTGAAACAAGAATTAGACTTCGGTGAATTGTAGCATCTGTGAAAGAATGGTATAATGAAGTCAATCAAAAACAAACTTACTGGTTTCAAGGCTAGCCCTAACCCCTTTTATTTATTTTTTATAATATATGAAATGACACAAAACTTAATAAAAATAATGTATAAATGATGCTATAAGAATGAGAAGTAAGTAGAGATTTGAATAGCTAAAATCAAAGCTAAAATGAAAAAGATATCACCGATCTAGATGGCATGCACACAAACAGGGCGTGGTATGCGCGTGCTGGGTTTGGAGGAGCAGTGAACTTCTTCTGGCGGGGCTTTGGTGCAGAGCTCACCATAGATAGTTACGATGTGGAAATTGAGTGCCGTTTGTTGCATTGAAAAGAAGACTCAAATATTACGATTCTCTATGTTGATGAATTTTTTAGAATACATCCATAGAATCCAATAACAATTAGTGAATAGAAGAGATGCAGGGAAAGCATAATCTGGAGCACAACCAGGTGGCACAACTTGGTGCAGCGATCACCATAGACAATCAAGTAGTCATAATGGACTCCTATTTGTTTAAAAAAAAGATAACTCACCAGAAGTGGTTTCAAATAAAGAGAACTCGACTTGAATTCTCTGATAGAGGTTTCATATTTACCTAATAACTCTAGTGCTATAATATGAAGATTTGGGAACCTCTGGCACAATGTCGATGAAGGACATGCTATGGGCACCACATAGGTCTGAATTGAATGATTATTATTAACAATCAAAGTTAACTCACCAGAACAAGGTTAATATGAAGACCATATGAGATGAATCTGCCAGGAAATATACAAAAATTGACTAAGAATGTGATAGCAGAGAAACATAGACTTTCGATCCGTCTGCGTAGCGCTCATATAGAAGCTAGCATAAGCCAAGGAGATGCCAAAATTGAGCCCCATTTGTTGTAGATGAAAGAGACTTGATGACAAACACTTCTTTTGAAGAAGATCTAGCTGGAAGATGCTCAGGGAAATCTATGGAAGCCAAGGAACAAAAAATAGCACAATTGAGCATAAATTGGCTTCTCTCTCACTTTAGGATGATTTCCTCGCACTGAGATGAAGATAGAAGAATTTAAATAGGTTGGGACAAGTCTAGAGTGGCTGGAGAATAAAAATACTAACCCTGAAGGATCAAGGATTCTTCATAGGTTGTTCAAATAAGTCTCCCCTTATAGAAAATGTAAAACAAGTCAAAAAAATAGTAAGTTCTGCTATACCTGACCAAAGGTTGGATTGTTACCATTTGATGTTGCTAACTTTTTACCATGAAGCTTCTAGACACTTACCCAAATGATCTAGATGAATAATTTATCGTGGGTCACCTTTTTTATGCTCAAAATGTCTCCATTTAAAGAAAAAATAGATATGTGTAGACACGCCAAATTTGCCTAATTCAGAGCATAAAACTCATGTTTTATCGAGTAACACATGTGATTGATCTTAGAATGATACTAGGTCCTTTTAATATTGATTTGGAGCTTTGCCAAATGAAATCAGATGTTTTCTAAAGTTTTCTGCACAAAGCCATAGTTTCCAAGCGAAAGCCACATGTAAATTGTGTAAATATGGAAATTGGATAGGTGACCGATGCCTAATGATCATGCATTGATGGTTATGGTTAGATTCACACTCCGAACAAGTTTTGTTTCATGCCGTGTCTTTATGGATGGCCGTCAGAATCATTCTGACCAGTATCGAATCTTCTGTTCACTGTCCTAACTTTCAGATAAAATTCTGAAGTTTTGGAGGGTGTGAGGGCTGTTACGTTGCTGTAGAAAGTTTCTTCAACCTGTTATCTTTCCAATGCAACAAACGGTGTCAAATTCCTTTGGGGAGTGTCTATAATGGCTTCCGAAAGAAAGATGTGTGAAATAAGTCCCATGCACCCTAGTCCCTGGGCACATGTGCCCTAGATCTAGGGCACATGGCCATGCACCCCCACCCTGAGGCACATAGCCATGTGCCCCCGATCGGGGGCACGAGGGAACCAGTTTTTGATTGAGACTCTATCGGATCGCATTTTTCAACCGGATCAGACCATTTTCTTAGAGAGGATTAGATGCACCCCCTCCAGGGGGCACCTGAACCAAGTCGCATGTGCCCTAGGCCAGGGTGCAAATACCCTATTTTTTAGCACGAATTAGTCCAATTTTTCTCTTATAAATAGACTCCGATTTCGATCGTTCCAGAGGCTGGTTCATGACACCTCGAGCATATTGAGACATCAAAGCTTCCTCCTGCATCAATTTTGTGTTTTTTACAGAGAGAATTTCGAGTTTTTAGAGAGAGAGAAGTCAGCTCTGGAGAGAGGAAGGCTGGTGTGCAGGTGATTTGCCAGGTCTCTCTTCTTCGGCATATGAAGTAGCATGTGGATGTCTTCTGCTTGAGCTCTCAACATCAAAGTTCTTCCTCTTATATTATTCTTCAGTTTTCAATTGATAGCACATGATTTTGAGGTCGGGGCTCATCGTGGTGAGTGCAGAAGCAAAATCGTGCCTGATATAACCTGGACTGCTACTCGGCTCTTTCAACAACCCAGATTTGGCCATATCTCTCTTTATTCTTATCAGAAATTTTCTGTTCTTTTTCCTATCTCTTTATTTCATGATTCTCCATTCTCCTATCATTTTTTTACATTACTTTCTTTAGTTTTATTTTGTTAATCCAAAAAATAAAAAAAGGGTTAGAGATAACTTGAATCTGGTAAGTTTCTATTCAGTTGTGTGTTTTATGTTATTTTCTTTAAATATACTTCACCTTATTTAGTTCTAATTATATTTTTATCTATTTGTTTGTCTAGTTACACAGGAAATCAAGCACCCACGTGTTGAGGACACTTCTTCATTGGCCGGTCAAAGAAGGAGAAGCTTTGACCCACACTCTTCTTGCTAAGGTACACACAGTCATTTTTATTTCCTAAATCGAAACCCACAGTTCATGGCAACCACATATGTATTAATTTTCCTTCTTCTCATCCTCCTTCCACATGACCTGAACCATCTCTTCGGTGATCAAGCGACACCGAGGGATAAAAGTTCAGGGATCAATGTGAGTGTGAACCGAGGTAAGATTTTTTTCCTTTTTCTTTCTTTCTTTCTCATCCCCTCTTGAGGTGGCAATCTGGATTCACGAACTTCCCTGAAAAGGAGAGCCCCATTGCATTTTTTAGAGTTGACAGCTTTGTGGTGACCATGGTGGGACAAACAATGTCTTTAACAGTGGGTGCTTAGTGTTTTCTTGCAACTAGTTCTAGTTCTAGACCAGTTCCCATGTGAGCCTTTCCTTCTTTCCACCTTTCTTAATTTCATGCCATTTCAAAATATCTGATTTCACCCATATTTCATCAGATCTGACATGCCAAGTACCTCATTTAATTTATGTCATTTTATTTCAGCCGGTTCCTGCATGAACCCACCTTTGCTTTTAAAACCTATTCCTGCACGAACCAACTCTTTTCTACAAACCGGTTCCCACATGAACCAACATTTATTTTAAGTCATTCAAATCATATTTTTTTATCTTTTTATTCAGGTTATCACCCTCAAATTGATCACCACGTGACCCACTTTTATTTCCAGTTGCTATTTAAACTGGTTCCCACATTAACTACCCTTTTTCCTTTCAAACCGGTTCCCGCGTGAACCAATCTCTTTCTTTACTTCAGTTCCCACATTAACCAAACCACTTTTCTTCAGATCTATCCCCACTTGTATCATATCCTTATTCATCTTTAATTGGCCCCACGTGGTCTTCTTTCAATCATTCAAACCGGTTCCCGTGTAAATCACCCTTTTTAGCTAAAACTGGTTCCCGCTTAAACCACCTTCACCTTTTACCCCATTTCCCACGTGAACAAACTTATTCTTACATAGGTCCCCACGTGGACCACCCCTTTTTCTTGGCTATCAAATATGGACCCTCTTCTTTCCATTACTTTTTACTACCTCTATTTGGCTCCCATGAGAAACAAGGTCTAGATTCTAGTTTCTAGTTACTTGTCTAGTTTCTAGTTACTTGTCTTGTGTGATTGCTTGTTTATTTAAGTTTATGTTTAGCTTATTACTTGCTTTATTACTTGATTGCATTATCTGCTCCTTATATTTACTTCATTCTTTTACACTTCTTTCTTTTTGAGGTGGGATCACTCTCCCATTTACTCCTTCCATCCAAAACACCCTCTTGGTGGATTCTGACCTCTCTTCTGGGATATTCCTTCCTAGTTGACTTGGTTGGCTTTCATCAAGGCCTCTGTAATTACTCATACGTAGAGTATTCCTCTTCATGATCAGGTTGGTTGTACCACTCCCCAAAACCCGAAGCATCCCAAGTCACCTATACGTGGTGAGATTGTGTGAAACCTAGGTCATTGGAGATTGGAGTTAAGATCCTAACCTATTTATTGAGTGAAAAATTCTTAAAAAATCCATAAACCTAAGGTTTAATCAAAATCATTGCGTAATCTTGTGTTCATGTCTTTGCATCACTTGTTTGTCAAACAAAAAATTTAAAACTCTAACATTTTTGCAAGATACTAAAAAACAGAAAAAAAAAGTTCATTGTTTGTTTTGCCAACTTGTTTACACTCTCCTTGAAGTTAAAGGGTGACAATGCAATTAAGGTCTACATGGCACGTTGGAATAGTGGAACACGCTGAACGTCAAGAGCACGAGATGGGTCACCAACCAATTCCATTAGACGGTCATGTTAATCTTTTGTTTGAATTAGAAACGCAAGAGGTCCCTCAACCATTTGCTCCCTGTGATGTTGAATAACTCTTTAGAGAGTTGTCTCTTTATACTGATCCAGAAACCTATTCCCGTATACAATCCATGGTGAAGGGCAAAATTGCCTCTGATCATGCTGAAGTCAATCAAGTTGCCTCATTTCCTCATCCTATGGTTCGACCACCACTCATTCAATCATCCTTTGTTCAACCACCTATTCTTCAACCATCATTAGCTCAACCGTCTGTGGTTAAACTATCCATGGTTCAACCATCCTTTGTCCAGCCACCTTATTTCAACCATGTTACTCCCTTGGCCTACCAAGTCATGGGACAATCTTCAGAGAATTTGCCAAATCATGCTTCTCAATTCCAGAATCATGCATCTAACCACATACCCCCACCAGTAAATCAAGAACCTGCTCTCACCCAGGCAATCATAGATCAACTCACCCAGATGAATGAACATTATGAAGAGTTGAGATGTCGCTTAGATTCCAAGTCAACTCCTGAGGTCTCTATTCCTTCTTTGCCAGTTCTTCACCTGCCACCTCCCGAACAACTAGTTTATCGACTCTACAATGGTACTGGCAATCCTTTTCTCCACCTAAAAATTTTTCTCTACAAGTCCTCATTCTGGAAAAATGATCATAGAGTCCTTGCTTTCTTGTTCTGTCGATCACTAGAAGGGTCTGCATTGAAATGGTTCTACTCGCTCGACCCCTTTGAGGCTGGAAATTTTGATAATGTCAAGACCAAATTTTTGTAAAGATATAGAGACCCGGTGGCACCATCATGCTCAATTACAGATTTGATTGCTGAGAAAATGAAGCCCGAAGAGGACTTCATAAAGTTTGTTGATCGCTAGAGGGAATGGCAGAGAAACTAACAGATGTTATTTTTAAAGGGGAACAAGTGAAGACGCTCATTGGAAATACTACACCTGCCCTGAGAAATGTTTTGATCATGCACCATTCTACCACCATGAATGAACTTTATGACAGTACCTGATACTTTCAAGCCCACTTCAAAGATGCCACAATGATAAATCCATTTGATCCTAAACCTAGGAACATCAAGAAGGCCTACAACTGAGGGAGTTGTCAACAATGAAGCTGTAAACATTGTGGGGAACCAGGGGAGGGAAACATCAAAATCAGTTTGGGAACCCACTGCAGAACCTTTCTTACCACCCCCCTCGATAACAGGTTAGGCCACAACAACCACGACAACCACAACAACCCCCTCAACCTGTAGTGCAACCCCAACAACCTCATCAACCTACCAACAATAGGGCACCGCCACCACCCAATCAGGCACCACGAAGGGGAGATCCTAGGAGAGAGAATTATCGACAACTCCCTTACTCCTTGACCAACATCTTCAATGTAATTATGGTAAAGAAACAATTGGAATTGCCCAAACAAAGAGAGGTTTGGCCAGCAAATTCAGATATGTCCTGATACTGTGCTTACCACCGGTACCCTGGCCACACCATGGAAGTGTGTTTCCAATTCAAATATTACATCCACAATCTCAATGACCAAGGCAGCATTGATTGGGCCCAATTGGGGGAATGCATACAGGTAATGAAGTCTAGGCAGCAACAGTGACAGTGTTCACTGACTCAACCTCAATCACAACCAAGCTTGGGGATTGTTCAGAATCTGCTCCCATTACATGCTCCCGCTCTGGCACCGGCACCAGCACATCCAAACCCAAGATTTGGTCTAGTACACTCCATTATACAAGAAGTCGCCAGCCGTGCTCAAGGTTGGCAGCTAGAAAACCACAATGCAACCATGCCAGTTAACCTAGCTAGGCCTCCTGCCAGGAATCCCCCTAGACAGATAATCCGTGCACTGTCTACCCCGCAACCACCACCAAGCTCAATAACCCAACCATTGGTCGCCACTTCTTCTCACCGACTCATCATTAGGCCAGCCCCCTTCTTAACTACACCTCCCTCAACCATTGCTACACACCGGCCCTTGCTCATCCAGACACCACAATCACCACCAAACCTGTCACTCCAAAACCCCAAACTATCACACCACCAACCCCACAACCTACCACCACTCTTGCACCCCTGGCCTCTTCTTATCAAGCCGCCACCATCACCATCACTACCACCTCCAAATCCTACCCCTCTACCCACGAACCCAATCATCTTAGATCCACCAATCCCTTTACCAACCATACCTGCACCTACACCACCTGTTCCACCACATGCCACCCTAGTTAACCCATCACCTCTACCCAATCGCCAAATAGCCCTGGTGCTTCAGAGTGGGAGGATGTTCTAGCGGCTCTTTCCTCAAGCCGGGACTCAACCGCAGGATCCAGTGGAGGAAGAACAAATGGAAGAACCCTTGTCGGGCAGGTCCTATGATTTGTTGAAACATTTGGATAAGACACCAGCCCGTATCTCCATACTTGAGCTGATCAAAAGATCAAAAGTGCACTAGGAAATTTTACAGCAATATTTGCGAAGGGTCATGGTAAATGAGGATCTCCCACTAGAAAAGATCACTACAGTGTTAGCCCTGACAAGTGAGTACCCAACACTCACTTTCTCTCAAGAGGAATTAATAGATCTAGAGGTTAGGAGATACGCCTTACATGTGACTGCTATTTGTAGACAGGCCAAATTCGCCTAATTCAGAGCATAAAACTCATGTTTTATAGGGTAACATGTGCGATTGACCTTATAATGATGCCAGGTCTTTTAAAGTTGATTTGGAGCTTCACTGAACGAAATCAGATGCTTTCCAAAGTTTTCCGCAAAAAGCCATAATTTCCGAGCGAAAGCCACACGTAAATCGTGTAAACATGGAAATTGGCTGAATGACCAATGCCTAATGATCATGCATTGAAGGTTATGGTCATATTCACACTCTGGACAAGTTTTGTTGCATTCCGTGCCTTTCCGGTTTGCCATCGAAGTCATTCTGACCAGTATCGGATCTTCTGTTCACTGCCCTAACTTCCGGACAAAATTCTGAAGTTTTTGAGGGTTTGATGGCTGATCTAATTCTATAGAGAGCTTCTTCGGCCTGTTAGCTTTCTAACACAACAAACGGTGTCGAATTCCGAGTTTGGGAGTGTTCGCAATGGCTTCTGGAAGAAGGACGCGCAAAAACAGTCGCATGTGCCCGGGTTCCTGGTCACATGCGCCCGGGACCCAGGGCACGTGCCCATGCGCCCTACCAGTGAGGCACATGACCTTGTGCCCTCACTTGAGGGCACATGAGCCCTACCCTGGAGGCACGAGGGACCTAGTTTTTCACCGGGACTCTACCACTGAATCGATCGACCGGATAAGGACAACTTTTTCGGGAATAGTGCCATGCACCCCTCAGTGGGGTGCATGCGCTCTGCACCAGGGTGCATGCACCCAGGGGTAGGGCGCAGGGTACCCTATTTTTTAGTCTGGATCGCGCCGTTCGTTCTCCTATAAATAAACTCTGATTCCGGTCATTCCAAAGGCATGAGCACGACCCCCCAGGCATCTCAAGACGACCAAACACCCTCCTGCATTGATTTTGTGATTTTTAGAGAGAGAATATCGAGTTTTTAGAGAGAGAAAAGTCGGTTCAAGAGAGAGGAAGGCTGTTCTGCAGGTGATCTGTCAGGTCTCTATTCTTCGGCCTCTACAGCAGTGTGTGGATGTCTTCTGCCTGAGCTCTCTTAATAAAAGTTCTTCCTCTCCAAGTCTTCTTCAGTTTGAAGTCTACAGAACTTTATTCCGATGTTGGGGCTGGTCGTGACGAGCGCAGAAGCAAAGTCGCGCCTGGCAGATCCTGGACTGCTGCTCGGCTTTTTCAACAACCCAGATTTGGCTATATCTTTCTCTATTCAACTCAGAATCTTTCAATTATTTTTCCTATCTATTTGTTTCGTGATTCTCCATCCTCCTATCATTTTTTAACTTTTTTTGCATTATTTTTAGTCTGTTTATCAGAAAATAAAAAAAAGGGTTAGAGATAACCCGAATCCAGTCAGTTTCTTGTCAGTTGTGTGTTTTATGTTATTCTCTTTACATATACTCCACCTTGTTTAGCTCTAATAGTCTCTTTCACTTGTTTGTTTGTCTAGTTGCATAGAATATCAAGCACCCACCGCGTTGAGGACTCTTCTTCATCGGCCGGCCGAAGAAGGAGAAGCTTTAACTCACATTCTTCACGCTAAGGTACACACGGTCATTTTAATTCTATAAATCGGAACCCACGGTTCCTGGCGACCACATGTCTTAATTTCTTTCTTATCACCCTCTTCCCACATGACCCGAACCGTCTCTTTGGTGATCGAGCGATGCCAAGGGATGAAAGTTCGGGGATCCATGTGAGTGTGGGACCGAGGTGAGATTTGCTTTCCGAGTTTTATTCCTTTATTTTATAATCCCTTCTTGAGGTGACGATCTGGGTTCACGGACTTCTCTGAAAAGGAGAGGACCGCGTTGAATTTTCAGAGTCGACAGCTTTGTGGCGACCATGGGGGGACAAGCAATGTCTTCAACCGTGGGTGCTTTGTGTTTTGTTTGCAACTAGTTCTAGTTCTAGACCGGTTCCCACGTGAGCCTTTCCTTCTTTCCACCTTTCTTAACTTCATGCCATCTCAAAATTTCTGATTTCACCCATATTTCATCAGATCTGAAGTGCCAAGTATGCCATTTAATATCTGTCATTTTATTTAAACCGGTTCCCACGTGAAGCAATCTCTTTCTTTACTTCGGTTCCAACGTGAACCAAGCCCTTTTTTTCCAGATCTATCCCAACTTGGATCAGATCTTTATTCACCTTTAATTGGCCCCACATGGCCCTCTTTTGATCATTCAAACCAGTTCCCGCGTGAACCACCCCTTTTTTACCCAAAACTGGTTCCCACGTGAACCACCTTTACTTTTTACCCCGGTTCCCACGTGAACCAGCTTATTCTTACATCGGTCCCCACATGGACCACCCTTTTGCTTGGCTATCAGATTTGAACCCTCCTCTTTCCATCACCTTTTCACTATCTCCATTTGGCTCACATATGAAACAAGGTCTGGATTCTAGTTTCTAGTTGCTTGTCTAGTTTCTAATTGCTTAACTTGTGTCATTGCTTGTTTATTTAAGTTCATGTTTTGTTTATTACTTGCTTTATTACTTGATTGCATTCTCTGCTCCTTCTCTCTACCTCCTTCTTTTACACTTTTTTTGAGGCGGGAGCTCACTCTCCCATTTATCCCGCCCATCCAAAACTCCCACTTGGTGGATTCTGACCTCTCTTCTAGGATATTCCATTCTAGTTGACTTGGTTGGCTTTCATAAAGGCCTCCGTAATTCCTCATACGTGGAGTATTCCTCTTCACAATCGGGTTGGTTGTACAACTCCCCAAAACCCGAAGCATCCTATGTTACCTACGCATGGTGAGATTGTGTGAAACCTAGGTCATTGGAGATTGGAGTTAGGAACCTAACCCATTTGTTGAGAGAACAATTCTTAACAAAATTCATAAACCTAAGGTTTAATCAAAATCATTGCGTAATCTTGTGTTCATGTCTTTGCATCACTTGTTTGTCAAACAAAAAATTTAAAACTCTAACATTTTTGCAAGATACTAAAAAACAGAAAAAAAAAAGTTCATTGTTTGTTTTGCCAACTTGTTTGTTTTACTTTCTCCTTGAAGTACAATGCAACTAAGGTCTGGAAGGCACGTTGGAATGGCGGAACAAGCTGAACATCGAGAGCATGAGATGAGTCACCAACCAATTCCGTCAGATGGTCTTGTTAATCCATTGTTTGAGTCAGAAGCGCAAGAGGTCCCTCAACCATCTGCTCCCCGTGATGTTGAACAACTCTTTAGGGAGTTGTCTCTCTATACTGACCCAGAAACCTACGCCCGCATACAATCCATGGTGAAGGGCAAAATTGCCTCAGATCAGGCTGAAGCTAACCAAATTGCCTCATCTCCTTGTCCTATGATTCGACCACCACTCATTCAATCACCCTTTGTTCACCCACCTATTGTTCAACAATCTATGATTCAACCATCACTAACACAACCATCTATAGTTCAAAAATCTGTAGTTCAACCAACTGTAGTTCAACCATCTGTGGTTGAACCATCATTTGTTCAGCCACCCTATTTTAACCATGTTTCTCCCCTGATCTACCAAGTCATGGGACAATCTTCAGTAAATTTTCCAAGTCATGCTCCTCAATTCCAAAATCGTGTCTCTAACCACAATCCCCCACCAGTAAACTAAGAACCTGCTCTCACCCAGGCAATTATGGATCAGCTCACCGAGATGAATGAACGCTATGAAGAGCTGAGATGCCGCCTGGACTCCAAGTCAGTTCCTGAGATCTTTATTCCTTCTCTGCCAGTTCTCCACCTGCCACCTTCTGAGCTACCAGTTTATCGCCGCTACAATGGTACTGGCAATCCTTTTCTCCACCTTAAAGATTTTCTCTATGAATCCTCATTCTGGAAAGATGATCGTAGGGTTCTTGCTTTCTTATTCCATCGATCACTAGAAGGGTCTGCATTGGAATGGTTCTACTCGCTCGACTCCTTTGAGGCAGGAGACTTCGATATCGTTAAGACCAAAATTTTGCAAAGATACAGAGACCGGGTGGCACCATCATGCTCCATCACCGATTTGATTGCTGAAAAGATGAAGCCCGAGCTGGACTTTATAAAGTTTGCTGATCGCTGGAGGGGAATGGCAGAGAAATTGACAGATGTGATTTCCGAAGGGGAACAAGTAAAGATGCTTATCGGCAACACTACACCAGCCTTGAGAAATGTATTGATCATGCACTGTCCTACCACCATGAATGAACTCTATGACAGTGCCCGATACTTGCAAGCCCACTTCAAAGATGCCACAATGATAAACCCTTTTGATCCTAAACCTATAAACTTCAGGAAAACCCCCTCTGCACCAGTTGGGCCTACAACCGAGGGAGTGGTCAACAACGAAGCTATAAATATTGTGGGGAACCAGGGAGGGAACCGTCAAAACCAGTTCAGAAACACACCACAAAACCTTTCCTATTACCCCCCTCAACAACAGGTTAGGCAACCGCAACCACGACAACCACAACAACCCCCTCAACCAGTAGCACAACCCCAGCAACCTCGTCAACCTACCTACAATAGGGCACCGCCACCACCCAATCAGGCACCACGAAGGGGAGGTCCTAGGAGAGAGAACTACCAACAACTCCCTTACTTCTTGACCGACATCTTCAATGTACTCATGGCAGAGAAACAGTTGGAATTGCCCAAGGAAAGAGAGGTTTGGCCAACAAATGTGGATATGTCCCGATACTGTGCTTACCACTGGTGTCCTGGTCACACCGTAGAAGTGTGTTTTTAATTCAAGGATTACATCCACAATCTGAATGACCAAGGCAGCATTGATTGAGCTCAAATGGGGGAATGCATACAAGCTATGAAGGCTAGGCAGCAGCAGCAGCAGCAGTGTCCACCGGCTCAACCTCAACAACAACCTGGCTTGAGGATTGTCCATAATCCGCTCCCATTACATGCTCCCGCTCCAGCACTGGCACCAACACATCCAAACCCAGGAATTGGTCTAGTACACTCCAATGTCTAGGGAGATGCCAGCCGTGCTCAAGGTTGGCAACTAGAAAGCCACAATACAACCATGCCTGTCAACCCGGCTAGGCCTCCTACTAGGAACCCTCCTAGACAAATAATTCGTGCACCTTCTACTCCACAACTACCACAAAGCTCAACTTCTTCTCGCCGACCCATCATTAGGCCAGCCCCCTCCTTAACTACACCTCCTTCAACCATTGCTACACACCGGCCCTTGCTCATCTGACCACCACAATCACCACCAAACCTGAACCCCCACCCTATGAGCTATGTCACTCCAAACCCTCAACCTATCATACCACCAACCCCACAACCTACCACATTACCAACACTTTCATCAGCCACTCCTACACCCCGGCCTCTTCTTATCAGGCCACCAGTATCACCATCACTACCACCTCCAAATCCTACCCCTGGTCTTCGACTGAGACTTGAACCGGGCTCTGATACCATTGTAAGGAATCATCCATTAAAGGAAGCGACGATTCCTATGGGTTCCTTTAGAATCCGTCTCAATCAGAACCGAACGACGAAAATCGAAAACTGATCAAATCGGGTTCGAATATACCTGATAGGGATTCATATAATCCCATGGAGAGGAAGGATATGAGATTCTTAAGCTCTAAAAACCGTTCAAGCATCCGGTCTCTAGCAGTATCCACACGAACTTCATCCACAACAGGTTCTCCCTTCGCGCCGGCCTCGAGAACTCTTCCCGAGCGGAGCTCCATCGACCATGGACACTTTCTTGAGAGAGGAGGAGGTAGGGACGAGGCTTGGGATGTGGTTTTCACCCTTGGCTTGATGGGGTTTGGCTGAAACCATTAGTATTTATAGAGAATTATAGAATTTTTCATAAAAACCCAAAATCTCCATAAATTATGCCCTTGCCCCTATACTTGTGGATAAGTCCTTTTGTGTGTGACCCACTAGGCCCAATAGCCTATTTGGTTGAGGCCTAAATAAAATAGAACAATTCTATTTAATTTAATTAAATATATTATCCGATAACAGATTAATCGGCCTACCGATCATGAAGGGTACAAGCCACATCCCATGATTCCAAATGGCTATGGGGATAATTTCATCTCCATTGAGCCTTTCCATCATCAGTTACCACATGGATATAAACCCTCATCCATCCAATGTCCCGGTCGGAAAGGAGTACGGCATCGACTGTCAACTCCTTAGTGTACCGACTCTATAGGATCTTGTACTCAGAATTGGATCAATTGGAAAACTCCTTTTCCAATTATCCTATCTACCATGGCCAGGGATTTAGAGTACTATCCCATAGGACATTCACTCTCACTTACCGAGAGTGGACGATCCCTTGTTGTCCGCTCAATTGCCTCCATCGGATTTTCCTTGTACCCGATCCATCACTATATAGGACCATCTAAATTTTGATCCATAAGTCAATGGTCAAAGCATAAGTTCCACCCAATATGGCATCTTTGGCGACTCAGGTCAAAGGTCCAACCATGCAACCGTGATGATAGAAAACCCTAATAGACAGTTCGGTAAGATACCATTCAGGGTTTCTACTTCGGTCAGTTCAGTGAACTCATTCAACTAATGAGCACCTGTATGTGTATCTCAGTGTCTCCACACTAATGACCAATGAGATCAGTTGTCCTCATCACATGAGAAGACATCACATACACTAGTCTATCCGAATCCTTGATGTCCCATCTCAAGTATCCTATGACTAGGAACATTTAGATCAAATACGTCTAGATGATCAAACTCATTATCATGATCTCATCATGATTTAATCATCATTGTATTTGATTAAGGACTTCATTATGATATTCGCATCTAATAAGAGCTTATAATGAAGATTTGCCTGATTAATTGAATGAGATATTTCTAGAAATGTCGAATCATAACATATATGATTGGCTTGTAGGGCATACATTTCTATCAATAGTGAGGTGCAAGATGTGGTAGATTTGATTTGGCATGCTGGAACTAGGATTGATGACGTAGAAGGCAAAGATTGGGGTATCACCTAAAAATTTTATCTACCTTTAATTTTTTTTTGAAAATAAAATTTGGAAAAGAGAATGCTTGAAAAGAAAAGTAAACTAAAGTGGGATATTGGGCCCAGTAGTTGATAGTGGGCTTGAAGGCCCAGAAATGGTTGGAATTAAGAGGCATATGGGCCCAAGAGTTGAAGGCGGACTAGAGGGCCCAGTTGATGTTGATGGGCATGAGGGCCCGATGGGAGGTGATGGGCTCGAAGGCCCGATTGGAGGTTGAGCTCGAGGGACCCAACGAAAAGAACGGGCATATGGACCCGATTGTGATTTGTGATGGGCTCGCTGGCGCCATTGAAGAGTATGGGTGCGCAATCCCAAAGTTGAAGAAGTGGGGGCACGGGGGTGTCGACTCCGGAAACGGGTTACGGATTGGCACATCAAGAGAAGGTGAAAGATAGATGGAATAAACGGGAGTGAATCGGAAAACACTCGGAAAGCGGTAAAGACTTCTCACCTCGGTCCCACACTCACATTGATCCCCGAACATTCATCTCACGGCGTCGCTCGAGCACCGGAGACGGTTTGGGTCGTGTGAGAGGGGAGTGAGGAGGAGATGAACTTAGAACATGAATAAAAAGAAAGGTGGTCGCTAGGAGCCGCGGGCTCCACTTTATAGAATAAAAACAAGATTGAGTTGATTTGAACGTGTACCTTAGCGCGGGAGATCGGGATATGGGTTCAACCTTCTTCTTCTTCGGCCGGCCGATGAAGAAGAGTCTCCAACTGATGCTAGCTTGATAGACATGTGCAACTAGAACAATAAACCAAGTGAAAAAAACCGATTAGAACTATGGGAGGTGTAGAAACTATAGAAGAAGAGATGAAACAAAGAAGCAATTGGAATCGAACTCACCGGATTGGGGCGAGCCCTAACCCCTTTTTTGTGTTTTTAATTATGTAAAAATGATGCAAATGAACTAAAATATGTTTTAAAACAGTAAATTAACTTAATAAAGTGGGTTTAGGAAGCTTATAAAGTGAATCGGCTTGAGTTGAAACCGAGATGGTTTAAACAAGCCGGTTCGGGTAGCCTTGCACCCTCCTGGCGCGACTTTGGTGCAGAGAATGGTACGGACGACCCCAATGTCATAATTTAGTGCCGTTTGTTGGAGTAGACAGAAGACTCAGATAGGAAGGGTTCCTATGTTTATGATTTCTCCTAAATCCTCCTGTAGAAGTATGTAAAAAATTTTAAAGTGGTAGGATATAGAAAACAGAACCTGGATGCGCGCCTTTAATGCAGAAATTGCCACGAACAAACGGAAAGTTAGAATTGAGTGCTGTCAGTTGAAGATAAAAGAGGACTAAGAGAGGAACAATTTATATGTTGAATACTTTTGCAGAAGGAGTCCCAGATTTTATGTATAAGTCGATGAAGCCGGTTGATGCAGAACACCCGGATTAAGCCTTCTCTTTCACTTCGGGATCGATCTCTCAACGTCAGATCAGCTTTGGACGTCGGGACGGCCTTGGGACAGAACTTGGATGACCTCAAGACAAGCTAGGAATGGGGAATTAATCTTGGGTCATTGAGAATGACCCTCAATTTATAGGGGAAGGAAGCCGGTGCAAAAAATGGAAACTGGACCGACCGCGCCCCCTCCTTTCAAAGGAGACGAGGGCACGCAGGGCGCGCCCTCACTTCGGGGGTGCGGTCTGCGTGCCCCCCGGTTTCAAAGAAACCGGGGGTGCGGTACGCGTCTCACTGCTAAAAATCATCAGAAACTTCCAAAAATTGCCAAAATTCGACTTGAAATACGTAACGCGCCCCCGAACCGGGGGCGCGGTACAAATAATGGAAAATCACCGTCGGCAACCTTCCAAAAATCCGGTTTAGAAGGTGCTAATAGGGGCAATTTATGATTTTCGGAAACTGACCGTGCCCCCACTTTTCAAAGGAACCGGGGGCGCGCAGGGTGCTCCTCCGGGTTGAGGGCGCGCAGGGCGCGCCCTCTCCTTTCAAAGGGAGTGGGGGCGTAGTAGACTCTCTTCTGCGCGCATGTTCCGCGAGCCGTAACTTACAAACGGGATGTCCGATTCGGCTCCCGTTTGTTGCGTTGGAAAGAGGGCCTTAAGCTTCACCTCCTAGAGTCGGTAAATTAGCCAGCATGACTCCCAAGACGCTCACACGAGGTTTTCTACCGGTTTACCCTCTTGCGGAAAGCCGAAACCTGTGGCGAAGATCCGAAAGAGCACGGTTCCGGTCGAGAAATCTCGGGTCAACTCGGGATGACCTAAAATGATGACTGAACAAGTCCGGTATGATCGGAAAACCCGAAGTCATCGAAAAATCTGAGATTAACCCGGTAAACGTGAACCGAAACTCGGAAAAGCCGGAAAAACCTAAATTTGACCGAACCGGATGTATGGCCATGATTGATGAAAATATTCGGCTAGAATCGACCCGGATGATTCAAAAAGACCCGGTGATGACCGGAAAGGCCTAACACGTGGTCCAGGATAGCCATGTCAGTACATATCGAAAAAGCTGTAACGAAAGCCGTCATTGACCGACGCCTATCGAAATGACTTCTCGGAAACCCTGAATGTTATAGAACACATGCGGGACTCCCGAGACCTTCAGTTATGGACCATTTAAGGTCGGTCATCGAGCAGGCTTTGTTTTTACAGTTCACGCGCGGCTCTCGCTTGAAGGTTTCGGCATCATTCTGGGAATCATTGGTCCATTCTCTACTCACAAGGGGCTCCACCAATGTCCTTAGCTCATGTCCACGAGGTAATCCGAATCAGGTAATGGTCAAATAAGAATATCGCCTATGGAATAAGAGTCTGGGGCTCCGAATCTGGCCAATTTGGTGTGTCTACAGGGGGCCCGATTTCGAAGAAGTATGGGCACGCGGGCCCGATGGTGAAGGAATGGAGGCATATAGGCCCGAAGTTGAAGGAGTGTGGACATGTGTGCCCGAGGTTGATGGAAGGTGGGCACGTTGGTCCGATTTAGAAGAAATTTGGGCACAGGGGCCCGGATGTAGAAAAACATGGGCATGTGTGCCCAGTTGTGGTGGATTATGGGCACGTGGGCCCGATTGAGGTGAATTGTGGGCACGTGGGCCCGATTTAGAAAAATTAAGGGCACATGGGCTCGATTGGGGAGAATTATGGGCACATGGGCCCGATGGAAGGAAAGGGGCACGTAGGCCCAGTTGGGGAAAAGGGGAGTATGGGCCCAGTTGTAGGAAAGGGGCACGTGGGCCCGATTGATGAAAAGGGGCACATGGGCCCGGTTGAAGAAAAGGGGCATAAGAGCCCAGTTGATGAAGAGGGGCACATGGGCCAGGTTGGATAAAGGGGGCATGCAGGCTCAGTTGATGAAAAGAGACACACGGGCCCGATTGAAGGAAAGGGGTGCAATAGCCCAGTTGATGGAAAGGGGCACGTGGGCCTGGTTGGATGAAAGGGGCACAAGGGCCCGATTGTAGAAGAGGGGCATGAGGGCCTAGTTGAGTGGGATAAAGTGTGGGCCATGGCCCTAAGATTGATAGGTTTTGGGCCCATGGGCCCAATTGATGATTGTGAGAAGGATAAAGAAAAGGCGGTGGCCCTAAGATTGAGGAATTGTAGGACTATGGGCCTAATCTTTGATTGGGAGAATGGTAGAGAAAGGGTCGTGGCCCTAAGATTGACGATTTGTAGGCCCATGGGTCCAATTGTTCTCTACAAGGAGAATGGGGAAAGGGTCGCGGCCCTAAGATTGATTTCAAGGATTTTGCATGCCTAGCTAGAGGAGGTCCTAGTATCCCTTTGCTAAGGTCTACATCCTTTAGGAGACTTGTTGATTCATTCCCCATTTCACTGACCAATTCTATTCCCTTATTTATTCTATCTCCCCAGTTACAAGGATAAATTCCAATGATGGCAATATTTGATCTGTACTTGGTGAATCCTTGCCTAGTCCTTGACCATCAACTAAATTTATGATCTCCTCATCTAAGCTCCTTACAGTAGGCTTCTTCTCAGGTTGTTCTATAGAAGAATGCATGTCTAATCTAGGGGATTCCAAAAGGGTAGAAGAGTTTGGCTCGACCTCCCCTACTATCTAATTTTGATTCTGAGATATAGCAATGACATGATGAGAAGCTGATTCCTCTAACATGGCAGGAGCACAAATGGTTGAAGTGATTGATTCCTCTTCTAGGGTAGGAGCATGAAGGGTCAGAGTGAGTAAATCGTCTACCATGGTAGGAGTATGAATGATTGGAGTGGCTAGTTCCTCTACCATGGTAGGAGCAATAGAAGAAACAACAAGTGCCTTAATCGACTTAGGGTGAACCCTATTTTGAGGGATTGATTGAATAGCCGAGGAATGTTCAATTGGTGTTGGCATAGAAGTCAATTTGGGCTGAGGAGCTATTGGTAAACATGGTTGAGGAGTCAAGGCTTGAATGGTTGGCTGAGGGGTTGTTGGTGGAATAGGCTGAGAAGTCAAGGACCGGATGATTGGTCGAGGGGCCTTGGGAAATGTTGGTGGAGTCAAAGGCTGGGGAGTCGGTTTACACGTAATGAAGTGTTTGCACCAGTGAAAAGAGAAACCTGATTGTGCACAGTTGGTTTCGCCATCAGCACGGGTTGCATGACAGACTGAGGTTGGGGAATAATCAACTGACGTCAAGGATTTGGTTGATGATGATGATTTGAATGGGGTTGAGGAGAGCTCCTAGGTTAGTGCATAGCATCAATGCTCCTCTCTGGCATGAGGCTCAATTCATCATGATATTGCATTAATTCCACGTCTTCTTTTGCTTCTCCAATTATTGAATAACCCAGCCTATATCGTTGCATAAATTTAGCCTTGATAATTTCGAAATCCCATATATCTATTTCCCCTAGTGAAAAAAAACCATTCTAGGCCTGCACCATCCAATGATCGCTTAAAAAGGATAGCAAGAGCTCTTCGATCATTAAGCCTTCGAGACGATTTGCTCAAGAAATCATTGACATGGGTGAAGGGATCACCTGAGCCATTGTAGCGATGGTAGGCTGGTGTTTGTGATGAAGGGATATGTGGGACTGGGAAAATTGGAGCAGATATTTTAGGGATGGCCTTCAAGTCCAAATGGTGCCTTAGCTCTTCAAAGTGCTCATCCATTTGGTTGAGTTTGTCCATGAATGCTTGAGTGAGGTTGGGTTCCTGAGCCACCGGTGCAAGGTATTTGGATGAACGGGCTAGAAGAGGTGGGTTGGAAGTAGGAACTAGCATGGAATCAGGTGGGTGACCCACAACAGGTTGAGTAGGCAAGGTAACACGGCAAGATTGTGCAGGAGAGTTGATGATGAGGGGCCTAGTTGCTGATTGAGGTGCTGAGGGAGCTTGATCTCCCCCGACTGGACCTTGATTGACAGGCATCCTGTCCTTAGTGGCAGATTGGATGACTGCAAAGGTCTTGGGATCAAGGAGGAGAGATAGACCCTGGAGAAGTTGCTCCATGCTAAGCGGAGCAGGTTGAATTCCGGGTTCCCTGATAGAGTTAACATGGCCCTCTAGTTGGACCATCGATTGCTGTAGCTCGTAGTGACCCATCTTGTACTCTTGTTGCTTGTAATAGTTCAACCTCCCAACGTGGCTTCCAGACCTTAGCATCATGGGCATCGTGTTGATCTTTATACAAAGATGGTTAAAAAAGAGAGCAAGCAAAGCCACAATTAAAGATTTTTTGTTATGTTTTGTTTTGTTTGAATTTTTTTGTTTCAATTTGGTTGTTTGGAAAACAAGTTGAACACAAAATTAAAAGAGGTTTTTTGTTTTGTTTTTTTTAAGTGTTTTGAAAGAAGGAATTTTTTTTTTCAATTTTTGATGAGCAAGTAAGTTATGCAAATAAGTTCTTAAAATGACTACTCGACAATTTTTAAGTTGACCTTAGATTAGATTGATTGTTAGCAATTATTCACTCAAATGGGTATGGTTCCTATTGCTTCAATCTTCAAGACCTAAGGTTGTCACTCAATCACCACGAGTAGGTACTTGGGTTCTTCGGGTTTTGGGAAAGTGGTACAACCGGCCTAATCATGCGGAGAGGAATACTCCATGGATGGGGACTTATAGAGGTCTTGATGGAAACCACCAAATCAACTAGGAAGGAATATCCCAGAAGAGAGGTAAGAATCCACCAAGAAGGTGTTTGTAAGGTGAGGGCGTGTTGGGAGAGAGAGCCCCCGTCTCGAATGCCCTATGGATCGGAGCAAGTCTGGTACCCGATGCAAAAGCTAATGCAAAAATGAAAAATAAAGGCTAGGAGGAGAAGAAGCAATCAATATTCAAACATGAATGAAAGCTATTAAATAAATCAAACAAGTGAATGCAATCAAGACAACCAATGATAAAGTAAAACAAGTAACTAGCAACTAGCAACTAAAAGGTGGTTCGCACGGGAACCGGCTTGTGATGGAGTGTCCAAGTGGGGACAAATCTGAAGTAAAGGTAAAAGGTTGGTCCACGGGGGGACCGATTTGAAAATAAAGTGGCTCACACGGGAGCCGAGTTTTGGAGAGCTAGGTGGTTTACGCGGGAACCGGTTTTTGAAGGAAAAGGGGTGGTTCATGCGGGAACCGGTGTAAAAGGTGACAAAATGAAAAGAGGGCCACATGGGGACAATCTAAAGGTGTTTTAAAGAAGTGTTCCACACGGGGACCGATTTGAAAATAAGTTGGTTCACACGGGAACCGAGTTGGAAAAGAAAGGTGGTTCACGCGAGAACCGGTTTATAAGAAGAAAAGAGTGGTTCACGCGGGAATCAGGTTGAAATTAAAGACAAGTAAGTCAAGTCCACATGGGGGACAATCTTAAAGAAAGAGTAAACAGCAAGTTTAAAAGTAAATTGACATGGAAAAGGTAAAGGACAAGCCGGTTCGTGCGGGAACCAAATCAGAAAACAACTAGTTGCACGGATCCATCAAGCTAGCACGGTTGAAGACATTGGTTGTCCCACCGTGGTCGCCAAAAAGCTGTCGAGTCCAGAAACGGGTTCCGGATTGGCACCTCAAGAGAAGGTGAAAGATAGAATAGGGGAAAAAGGGGAGTGAATCAAAAAGCACCCGAAAAGTGGTAAAGAGTCCTTACCTCGGTCCCACACTCACATTGATCCCCGAACTTTAATCTCACGGCATCGCTCGAGCACCGGAGACGGTTCGGGTTATGTGGGAGGAGAGTGAGGAGGAGATGAACTTAGAACATAAATAAAAGAGGTTGTGGTCACCAGGAGCTGAGGACTTCGCTTTATGTAATGAAAATAGAAAGAAGTTGACCGTGTGTACCTTAGCACGGGAGAGAATGTGTGTAGGTTCAACCTTCTTCTTCTTCGGCCGGCCGATGAAGAAGAGTCTCCAACCGATGCTAGCTTGATGTATTTATGAAACTATAAGACAATAAGACAAGAAAATAAGTGAATAAGAATTAGAACTGAGTGAAGTGTAGTAACTTGTACAAACAATAACATGAACAGCAATTGGAAACAAACTCACCGGATTCGGGGTTAGCCCTAACCCCTTTTTTTAGCTTTTTGTGATATATAAAATGATGAAAAACAAAATAAAATGATGCTTAAATATGAACTAAATTATTTGAATGAAGAGTTAGCAAAGAGAATATGAATGGTTAAAGACAACACAACCCAAGCAAAGTGGCAACCAGGTTGGACAGATTCAATGTAAACTGCACGGCTCTGATGTAGAGACTATAACGAACATCACCAATGTCAGAATAAAGTGATGTTTATTTCAAAATAAATAAGACTCACCGAGGGTGGTGTTATATGAAGACATGTTTGCTTGAATCTTATGATAAATAATCTGAATTTACTTGATAAACCGAATCTTGGACAGTGAAGTTCTGGAAACTCCCAGCACAATGTCGATGTAGGATGTGCTATGGGCACCACAGACATCTGAATTTAATTATTCTTATTGTAAATAAAATAGGACTCACCGGGGAACAATTTCTATGAAGGATGTATAGGCTGAATCCACCATTAAATGTATTGAAATTGACTGAGAAGACAATGACTTAGAAGAGAGACTTCGGATCTGTCTGTACAGTGCCGGTGTTGAAACCGTAACAAGCCGAGGGAATATTATAATTGATATCCGTTTATTGGAGATGAAATATATCTTGATGAAGAAAACTTCTTTTGAAGGAAGTCAGGCAGGAAAATGACCAGAAAGATCTGTAGAAGCCGATGATCAGCAATGCAACATGTTGGAGCATAGACCGGCTTTTTTCTCACTTTGGGACGATCTCCGAGCACCGGGACGAAGAGAGAATGATTTAGGGAGGTTGGGACGAGCCTAGGATGGCTGTAAGATGAGGAGAAGAGTGCTGAAGGATTGAGATGCCCTTCTTAGGTCGTTCATATGAGTCTCCCTTTATAGGGGATGAGAAACAGGTCAAAATATAGCAAGTTTTGATACATCCGACCTTAAGTTGGATTTCCTCCATTTAATGCTACTAATTTTCATCCTGAGGCATATAGAAACTTACCCAAATGATTGAGAGGGATTGAAAACCGTGGATCACCTTCCCCATATTCAAAATATGTCTCCACTTGAAGAGGAAACAAATCTGGTCTAAAAATAGCAAGTTTTGATGTATAAGACAAGAAGTTGGATTACCATCGTTTGATGATGCTAATTTCAACCATGAAGCTTCCATATACTATAAAAAGTAATATGGAGGAGAAAAAAGGAAGGTAAGGTCGTGAATTGGTCTTATATGTGCCCAATGGGCTGGACTTGCATGCAATTGGGCTTGATCAGTGCTGCATGCGGACAAAACTGCACATCTGACTTCTAAAAGGCGCTGCAGACAAATGGCAGATTGGAATTGAATGCTGTTTGTTGAATTAAAAATAGGACTCATAGAGGAAGATTATTGATGTTCAAGACTTATTCATTGGATGTACACAGAATCCTGTAAAAAAATTCCAAGTAGAGGATATGCCGGGAAAAGCATAATTTGGCACACCACCAAGAGCAACATGAAAGTTAGGATGGGCTCTCATTTGGAAAAAAATAAATTTTATTAGAGATCAAAAACTCTTCCTCAGATTTAGAGTGAACTCCTCAGCTTGTTCAAAAGAATGATTCAATTTGATTTTGAAGGTCTAAAAGAGATGTTGTCAATGAAATAAGAGTTTATGCCCCAAATAAGGCCAAATTGACGTGTCTACAACACCCTCAAAGTTGTAGACTACTTGGCATCTCCCCTAGAGTAGCATGAAAACGAGGAGGCAGCCAAGGCAGTTATTGAGGCATAGATGGCCCGAGATGTGGAGATGCTTCCTCCTTTCAAGTAGTCTCCCGACAAGGGTAGCAGAGAGTAATGACCTTGTACTAGACCTTTGTGATAGTGGTTTCTTTGTCTCAGCAATTATTCTTCTATGTTATGTGTATGCCTAGCACTTTTGTTTCTTGCTCTATGCTTGACATCACTAAACAAGAAATTAGAATTTTGACACAACTCAACCCTTGCAAGTTGAAATTTTTTCTTTGATCTTTTGTCAAATGGCACATGCTTTCTTAAGGTGCGGTAAAGAAAATGCAGAAAGTGGTAGGGGTGAAAAGGGTGTACCTATAGTTCATTGAAAATCTTCTTTTTTTATTTATTCATTTCAAAAACACTTAAGTAAAAAATATTAGACCTTCAATGTGGCTCAACCTCTTGCAGGATATGGTATATCTTGACCCTTGTCAAGAGACATGAGCCCTTTTAAGGGTGGAAAATAAAATTGGTAAATATGCAAGAATCGAAACATGCAATATTAAAAATTAAACATGAATGGAAAGGCAAAGACCAAGACTAAACCAAATTTTGTAAAAGGTGAATTTTTTATTTTGGGTTTTGTGATTTTTTATATTTTGATAATATGCAAAAAATGATTAAGAAAATATGCAATTTTTTAAAATTTGAAAATATGCAATTTTATTTGAATTTTTAAAATATGCACTTTTTTGGAGAGAGAGAGAGAGAGAGAAATATGGGTATTAACCTAAGACCTTTGTCATTTAGTTGTTGTTCTAAGTTCACATAGTAGACACCACATGCAACGAGGGTTCCCCACCTAGAATATTTTGATCTTCAACCTTTGATTCACTAGGATTTAATATTGACTTGGTTGGCCATCCCTACCTAGGGTTAAGAAAGAAGAATTGATAGGAAGTTCCCTGATAGGTTTTGGAGACATCGAGAGGGATTTCTCTACTCATAACATGTTGCATGCTAAAGTTTGGTCTCTTCAAGACATTTGACATCGCAACACTAACCCTTTTCCTTTGACTTTTTACAGCATGGTACAACCAGGTTTCTCTTTGAAGTCCATAGAGTTCTTGCCCTCTTTATTGTGCCTTTTCTTTAGATGATTTTATTTTCATGCATTTTTTCAAGCATCAAAATGGAACATGTTGAGACAGCTACCTACTAAGGCAATGAATGCCTTTGATCCATCCCTCCCTAATCTTTTCTATCCATATTAGACTGAATAAAAGAAAATGGAGTACAAATATTTCTTCCACCTTAGTTTTGCCTAGCCTTTCTCAGGCATTGGGTCATCCAGATTCTGGGATTGGGATGTGACGTGTGTGTAGGGTGGTATCTACCCTTGACTCTTAGAGAACAACCTGAGACATACAAACTTAAGTCATATCGGAAGTCCCCTCTCAAAGTTTTCTTTTATATGAAGTATTTTTTAAGGTAGACTCCATTCCAAGGATGATTTAATTTTTCTTTATTTGCATCAGTCAATTCATAAGCATTGCCTTGTTATTTCTTAGTGATTACAAAAGGCCCTTCCTACTTTTGTTGAAGTTTGGAGTAGGAACTACCTAGCTTAACAAATATTATTTTAACAACCTTCTCATCGATCTTGAATTTTCTCTCAAACACCCTCTTTTGATAAAACCTTGAGACTCTATTTTGATAAGCTATGGCATGTTCAACAGTAGCTAACCTCTTTTTATTCAAGAGCCCAAGTTGAGCAAGGAGAGATTATTGCCTCTCATCAATAAGGATGTCCCTGTCTAGCCAATCTTGGAGGAATGGAAGGAATACCTCATATGAAGCCACCGCTTCCATTCTATATGTCATGGCATATGGGGTTTAACTAGCAGGGGTCTACACAGAGGTACAATAATCCCAAAGAGCATCTAGAGCTTATCGAGCCAATATGTGAATATGCTTGGCTTGTAAGTTTTCTTGATGATTTTAATGAGGATTTTGTTAGTGGCTTCTGCTTGACCATTGCCTTGGAGATAATAAGGTTAACGAATGTTGCAATGCTATGCAGTACATCTTGCAAAGATCATGTAGATCTTAAGAGAGGAATTGAAGCTCATTATAAGTGACATGTTGATGAGAATCCCGAACTTGTGATGATGTTGTGCTTTTTGAAGCAACACAGTGTTGATGCTTTAATCTGAATGTTTTCACTTCTACCCACTTGGTGAAGTAATCTGTAGCCATCAAGATGACCAATTTGGAGTGCACTTCGGAGTTGAGATCGCTTAATGAGACAATGATATCAAAGGCCACATAGAGAAGGGACATGGGGCATGAATTCATTGAAGGAAAGATGCGAGAGAGTAGATTTTTTTTGATGTGAAGTTGACATAAGTGATAGTGCCAAATAAAAATAGAGTAATCCTCTTCAAGAGTCAACTAGTAATACCCTTACTAGATGATTTTCTTAGCAATGGATTGAGCATTCACGTGGCCCCCACAGACTCTAGAATGTGCTTCTTTCAACACCAACTTAGCTTTTTTTTCATCAACACATTGAAGTAGAATACCACCTAGGCTTATCTTGTAGTGTACTTTGCCTAACATTGTGTATCTTTGAGAAATTCTTTTTATTACCTTTTTCTCTTTGGGAGTAGATCCAAGTGGATAAGTTTGATCTTGACAATACCTTACAATCTCATTATACAAAGGCTTTTCACTTTCTTCCAACTCTTCAAACTCAACCAAAAAGATTTCCCCTTTATGTTCCAAATATTTCTCTTATTGAATTTCTCTTTGACCTTTAAGAAATGTGCATTCTCGACTGTAGGAATAGATTGTTTATGGACATAGGTGGTCTGAACTTGCCTTCCTAGCATGATAGATAGTGCTGATGCTAGAAAGGCCAGGGCATCGACATGGATGTTGTGAGCTTGAAAGACATGAATAAATATGATTGAAGAAGAGTTTGATATAGCATGTGGTGAGTTCTTGGTAGCATTTGAGGTTTAGATAGGATGTATGATACTTGGTTAGGACCTCACACAAAATCAGTTGATTATCATTAATCACCCTCAGTTCGGTGGCACCATAAAAGTGAGGAGCCTTCAGCATGGCTAGTAAAGCTTCATATTCAATTATGTTATATGTTGCTAAAAAGTCAAGTTGAAAAGCCTATGGAATGGTGGCACCATCGGGTGACAGAAGAATAATTCTTATCTCTCTACCATAAGAATTCAGAGCAACATCAAAATATAATATCTAAATATTGGATTTTTCAATGAACATTAATTTCTCATCCAGGAGCTCCGACTGGGCTGGATCAAAAACAAGTATGGGAAGATGGGTAAGATGTTCGGTGATACAATAGTCCTTGATTACCATTTGTTGGACATAGGTGATGTTGAATTGTGAGACAAAACTCTACCAGTGAACTAACCGATCAGTCAAATTTGTCTTTTCAAAGAAAAACTTTATTAGATCAATGTGAGTGACAAGATTGACCTCATGAGCAAGGATGTAATGTTTTGGTCTCTAAATCACCAAGACTAGGGTGGCACAAGTCTTTTCTACCGATGTGTACTTATGTATCAAGGATTGTAGATCTTTGACAAGTAGTAAGTTGCTCGCTATTTTCCTTCTTCATCTACCTATGTAAGCATTGCTCCAAGAGAATTCTCAAAAAATGAAATATAAAAAACTAAGGACTTGCATAGTACTAGTGGTTTAAGTAAAAAGGGACTTGCTAGGTATTGCCCTAGACCATCAAATGCTTTTTGGTTTTAGTGCTTTAAGCATAGAAACTATATTTTGCCACCCATTGTAAATAAAAACAATTTTAATAAATTTTGCCAGGTGTAACTTATCGATCTTTTTCTTCATTTTAAGTGCAACATTATGGTGGAATCTCCTAAGCTTTTGTTTAACTAGAGTAACACCAAGTTTGAAAGATAACCTATGCTCGACCAATGAGTTATCAACCCCAACATCTCTTCATATGTCCATGTGAACATGTCATTATGCTCTTCCAATATTTTGATCAAATTTTTTTCTTAGGAAAGTGAAGTTAGCATTGATGAGGATAGTTTTTTTTTCTTTTGGTGTTCCAAGATTCAAATTTTTTGTCAGTTCATCCACCGTGACTGATTATTTCTTAAATCTTCTAAGCTTAAATGCATACACATCAACCAAGTTCTCGCTTCCTTCCTCTAATTCAAGATCTTTTTTTACAACACCTTATATACTACCAAAATGTGATTCAAATTCTATTCATCCTCATATTGGATGTCATCTAGCTATATGGCATTCTTCAAAAAAAATAGCCAGTCTTGCACATTATGTACATCTTTTAGCCAATTGTTGTAGATATTTATTTAAAATTCTTCTACCTCAAGTTTTCTTTGTTTACTTTGACCTAACTATGCCAACTAAAGATAAATTAAAAATGATGGTGTTTATAGTGGTTGGGAGATTGAGTAAGTCAATCAATGATCTGGAGAAGAGAGCTCCCTGGTTAAGAGCCCCCTCTTAAGAGAGTAGAGGTGTCTCTTCAATAGAAATGTGAGTTTTAAGGAAGACATTTTTTTGAATTTCGAGCATGAGGATAAAATGCGCTAGAGTGACTCAATCAAGGGTGGATGGATGAGATTGGTGAAAAGTTAACGCAACTAGTGAGAAGAAAATTTTGAGAAGAAGTAAGAAAAATAAGTTCGTAGGCACAATGATAATGAAAGATAGGCATATGGGCCCAAAATTGATGAAAAACTTAAGTTGGCACGTTGGCCCAAAGCTGATGGTACATTCAAATGGGTGTGGACCCAGTGTAAAGAAATAACTCAAGTGGGCACACAAGCCCAGTGTGAACAAACAACTTAAAAGGGCACATGGGCTCAGTGTGAATGGACAACTCAAATGGGCACATCGGTCCAGTGGTAAAAAGTGGGCTAGAAAGCCCATCAAGGAAGTATAGGAAAAGTGGTGCGAGGATCCTGAAATGAGCAATGGTGGTGGATAGCCCTTGCAAAATGACTCAGACATTGGTACTAGTCTCACTGGTAAAGTGATCACTTGAGGTAAGGGTAACTTGTTGATCAATGGTTGGTCCACCCTCAAGTTGCTCCATTTGATTCTACTCATCTTCATTCATGAACAAAAGGGCCATGGATGAGCTTAGATATATTATATCACCTTTGGGGCATAGGCTTTCCTTCTCTTACTTGGTGTGGATGGCCTTGTTCTTATATCTTTAGCATTATCAACCATCATGATGGTTTCCCTCTTGATGAGAAAAGAATAAAGAAAATGCCGCTTAATAGATGATGAAGACTCATTAGGTTGATCAAGCCTTGTTCTAGAGAAATACTTCCTAATAGATATCAAATTCATCAAATTATGAAGTCCTGTTAAAACAATCAAGTCCCACTTTGGGAAAATGTCACTTAATGGATGATGAAGACTCAATAGGTCAATCAAACCTCATTCTGGGGAAATATTGCCTAATGGATATCAAATTCATCAAATCATGAAGCCCCATTAAGTCGGTCAAGTCCCACTTCAAGAAAATGCTACTTAACGGATGATGAAGACTCATTAGGTGGATCAAGCCCCATTATAGGGAAATGTTGTCTAGTGGATATCAAATCCATCAAACATGATGTCTCATTAAGTGGGCCAAGTCCCACTTTGGAAAAATGCCACTTAATGAATGATGACGACTCATTAGGTCAATCAAGCCTCATTATGAAGAAATATCATTTAATAAATATCAAATTTATCAAATCATGAAGCACCATTAAGTGGGTCAAGTCCCACTTTGGGAAAATGTCACTTGACGGATAATGAAGACTCATTAGGTCAATTAAGCAACATTTTGTGAAAATGTCACCTAATGGATATCAAATCCATCAAAAGTTGGTCAAGTTTCAATTCAAAAAAAATGTTATTTAATGGATGGTGAAAACCCATTAGGTTGATTAAATCCCATTATGGGGAAATGTTATCTAATGCTTATCAAATCCATTAAATCATGAAGCCCCGTTGAGTTTGTCAAGACCTACTTCAGAAAAATGTCACATAATAGATGATGAAGACCCATTAGGTTAATTAAATCCCATTTCGGGAAAATGTTGCATAACGGATATCAAATCCATTAAATCATGGAGTCCGTTAAGTTGGTTAAGTCCCACTTCAGGAAATGGTACTTAACGGATGACAAAGACTTAAGTCAATCAAACCTCATTCTAGTGAAATGCCACCTAATGGATGTCAAATCTATCAACTCACAAAGTTTTGTTAAGCTGGTCAAGCCACACTTTGAGAAAACACCAATTAATGAATAATGAAGACCCATTAAGTCGATCAAGTCCCATTTTGGGGAGATGTTGCCAAATGGATACAGATTTTATCAAATCATGAAACGCTGTTTGGTCAATCAAGTCCCAATTTAGGAAAATATCGCTTAGTAAATGACTGAAGGCTCGTTAGGTCAGTCAAGCCCGCCATTTTGGGAAAATACTACTTGTCGAGTGCAAACTCACCAAAAATGAATGAATCCCCATTATGTTGGTCAAGTCCCACCTGAAGAAATGTTACTTAATAGATGAATGAAGTCCCGCTAGGTCAGTCAAGCCCCACTCCAAAGAAATATCACCTAATGGATATCAAGTTTCTCAAATAATAGAATGGCCATTAAGTCTATCGAGTCCCATTTTGAGAAAATGTCATTTAATAGATGATTGAAGATCCATTTGGTCAATCAAGCCCCACCTTGAGGAAATGTCACCTAATAGCTGTCAAGCTTAATAAAACTAAGTGAAGATCCATTATGTGGTTATGTCCAACCAGGATGACACCCTTTATGGGAATGAAGACTTGTAGATCCGGTTCTAAGGAGTGAAAAACCTCGATGCCTTTCAACCAAATCTAGCGGAAAAGTTACTAGTTTGCCCAAGAGCTCATTAAAAGAAATACATGTACAAGAAGAGCAAAAGTCGAAGAAGTTGACATATATAGTCATTTGGTCAAGAAAGAGAAAGATTGAACATATCATCATTTGTCGACATCTAATTTCATTTTATAGATATGTTAGTATGAAAGCTAATCAAGGGTTATCAAGCCATCACTCAATGTAATTAACATCAAATCTATTCGTAGATTGATGAAAAAAATCTGATCAAATTCGAAGAACTCACTATAATGTCACCATGTAAATTTTAATTAACATCAAAGTTACAGTCGCCATCGTCACCGAAAAAATTCATGCCGCAATTAACAAATCCATACTTACATATTTTTAAATTACAAAAAAGTGAAGTTTCGACCCACTTCTACAGTAAAAGTATTCTACTCTACCTGAAGTGCCCTCTTCGCAGAGGTGTATTTTCTCACAAGATCGAGAGGAAACCAACGACGTGATTTTGCATACGTTTCCCGGAGTGGGCAGACCGTTATCAGTCATGACAACGATAAATGAGTAGAATCTGTCACGACCCGGATTTTTAATATGCACAGCGGAAGATAATCCGGCGACGTAACGGGAAAGGATATCGGTCTGGAACCAAATAATACCAAAATTCACAATCCAATTAAATAATTCCAAACTTTACAACTTAATAACATAATAATCAAACATCTATCTAAACAAATTAAATACCGACATTGAATGAGAAATCCACTAGTTCCTCGGACTCCAAAACACCACTACGCTTCTGCTGAGCTAAACCTGTACTCCTGAAAATATTAACAACGGAAGGGGTGAGTCACAACAGACCCAGTAGGACTTACACCCGAACTACCCCATTATAATAATGATTCTAGTGGTATTCTATACATAATAAACCTACAAATCAGATTTAATACATAGTTCTTAACTAATTATATATCTTTAATTTAATTGATTACAAGATCATTCTACTACCCCAAATGATGACAAGACTCTATATGCATTAAAAACCAACATAACCTACACATTAAACTATTCTAGGTATGCTCACAACATACACAACCTGACATAAAACCAATGATACATCTAGAACACTAACATCTATGCCAAAACACACAACTAGACACCTGTCTGAGTAAATACCATGCTCCATCTGATAAAATGTAGTCACATCACAAAACTAGCACCAGATTTACCATATAGTAGGAAGTAACATATAGTAATAAATCCCATAGTACCCCATAGGCAGGGAGTACTTAGGATCAACCGCGGTATACGGGATCGAAGGATGCTCAGATTGAACTAATTCATCCGTCGCCCACGGGGACCCGAACCATAGTACGGTGAAGTATATTTCCATCACAATGCGACTCACGCACTAACCACATTCCACACCATGCAAGCATTTAATTAACTCGGACGGTAAGAACAGAACATTTAATTGGCAATCAAACATGAAATACATAGATGAACACCATGGTTCTATGCATCACATATTTGCATACGGACCACAATCTAACATGAACTAATGCATATACATGGGATCATGCACGATTCACAACCTAAACATGACAATTACATGCCTAAAAGCGAACCATCTATGCAATAAAAGAAAATAAACTAAATTCTAACCACATTATGCCTAAACTTTACAACGGCTTTTTATCAAATCGGAATATACATGATGAAGGTTATCGTGATGCAAAACATACTAAACTAGCTAGATTAAACATATACAGCCTATCATGATGACCATCATACTTGAATAACCGAATTAATCTAAGCATGCACGATCTAGACAAATTAATCTAACTCTAACTAAACATGCTAATAAATCCAAAACAACCATTAACTACAATATTCTAATCCTGGTGATCTAAACATGATTATTACGATTTAATCAAAATATTAGAGTGCTAAGAATAGCCGAGACGCCTACCTTGACGGCAACGGCGAACGGCGCACGGAATTCCAAGGAAATTGAATCAGGCGACGAAACTGCCGCGGTTGCGTCGGCGACGGAAAACTGAGTCGGGTAGGTCTTTTCAAAAACTGCTGGAAGAAGGAAAATATTGAACAATGGAGCTTGATAGAAAATAATAGGAAGAAGAGGATAGGAGAGAGGATGAGACGATGACCGCGCCGGGAGAGAGAGAGGAGAGGCGCACGGCGGGCGCACGGGGGCAGCGCTCGCGCGACGCGGGGTGGCGCAGCGGGCGCACGGCGGCCGGGCGCGAAGGCCGAGGGCGGGGCGGCCGGTCGTCGCGCGGCGGCGGGCGGCGCACGGGCGGCGCGCGGCGCGCGGTCAACGGGCGGTGGGCGGGCGGCCGCGCGGCGGGCGACGGCGGTCAACCGAGGCTGCGCTCGGGCGAGGGCGGCGCCGGGAGGGCGGGTCAACGGCGACGACGCGGGGTCGCGCGGTGGCCAAGGCGGCGACGCGGCGCGCACACGCGGCGGGAGACGGCGGAGAGCGCGAGCGGTCGCGGCGGCCGAGTGCACGAGGAGGCGGCGGGCGCGGGCGCGCGGCGGGCGGCCATGCTCACGCGGCGGCGCGCGGGGACGAGGCGGACGCATGGGCGTGCACGCGGGGCGAGGCGAGGCCGGCGACCGGGCGGCGGGGCGGCTTCTCGAGGGCGGGGAGGCTCGCGCGCGGCGTCACCCGCGAGGCGGCGCAGCGAGGAGGGGAAAAAGAGGGGAAAAATAGGGTTCGCACGGGGGAGGGTACCGGGGGGAGAAAAAGGGATAATATAAGGGAGGAGAGGATTAAAATAATAATAAATAATTAATAACTATTTTTTTTAAAATAAATATACGGGGTATTACAGAATCTCTCTCTGTAAATTATATTCTCGTCATTCCCAGGCTACCCGCAAACTGCACCATCTCGGCGGAGGGCGGACTTGGGTAACGGCGACAACGACATGATAACGCGGCATCCGCGATCTCCGGTAGTATGGGTGCCGCAGATGGTGTTAACCGTGGTGGTGGTCTTGTTCTTAGCCTCGTTCCAGCGCGGAGTCGCAGGGGAGGGCGTCTCCCCATCGGAAGCAAGGGAGCTCAGGGAAGAGGTTTGTACAAGCTGTCTTCGACCTTTTCTTCTACGGACGGCAGGTGAAATTTTGAGAAATGCTCTTATCTATACTTGAAGCAAGAACCACGACACACTGAGCGGCTCTTGATGTGGAAACGTCAAGCTGCATTTTTAGGTGGGGAGCCGCTTTATCAGAACCGCATCAAGGTTCATTATCTGACGGGAACTTGGGCGAAAGTCTTGCTCTCCACGATCACCACCGATTAAGGGCCACCAACGTTATTGAATTTGCTCTTCCTTTTATGAGCCCCTTTGCCAGCAAAATATTCAGTTTCGGGTGTCATTGGAGAATTTGGATGTTTCTTTTGTGGTTGTGTCTTGGTGGTGCTTTGAAGTCCTGCTAATTGTTGAACCATTGAGCTTGATCCTTTCTGAGTATGGTACAAACTGAGAGCTGCTTATTTTTAGCTGTGTGGAACGTTTGGGAATAACTGTCCAAAAGATAATGTACAATCCCGTACATTCTTGTCATTTTTTTTAATTTGTAACTCCATTTAATAAACAACATGATGGACAAAACTTAGCCTCAAGCTAATCTCTGAACATGTCTTAACGTGATTTGTGAAGCAACTTTGTGTTTTAATCTAGTTTTTTATAGTCGTCCTAATTTTTTTTTGAAAATGACCGTAGGACCACTATTTATATTAATATGAAGGATAATATAAATAAATTGTAGAAAAGAGAAACGAGCAAAGACCCAAAACTCAATTATCAAGATGGTAGAGGAATATGGAAAGTACAAAAAGATGTGTAAAAATTTACCCTTGAAAGTAGCATTGTCTATGCAGTTGCCAGAGGGAGATAACGACAAGCCATTTACATAGGTTGACATCAGATGAAGGATCATTCTTATGTTCTCAAAGTGCTCGTCAAAGATCTGCCCATTCCTTATACAAGAAATAGACCACAACATAGCAGACAAAATGAGTTCCTACAATTTTGATTCTTAGGACTAGGGGTCAAACATAGGCAACCTTGTTAAAGAGATATAATACTGGCAGGCTCTGACTACTAATCTTCCAGTTTTTGAGTAAATTTTTTCAGAATAATTGTTGACATCACATTTGATAAGAAGATTATCCACATTTTCTTCTCTCCTAGCACAGAAAACACATGCTGTGGAGATATCTGATAAAATTTTATTGAGATGAGATGTGGTTGGAAGTCTTTGCTTGTCAATCTTCTATAAAATAGCTCGATTTTGTTGGGCAGAAAGGCCCTCAAATATCTTGATGCCACAAAACTACCTCATCCCGATAGGTAATTAATACATGGCAGACATTACTCTGAATACATGTTTGTTACATGGCACCCTAACTAGTTTATTCTCTTGTTTCTCTATGTATTTGTGGTTATCAAGGAGCATCAACAAGTTAGAAAGCTCACATGTTTTATTTTTGGGATCTCTTCTAAAAGGTAGACACCACTTTGCTTTGTTATCCCAATTGCAACACACCTTGGCTTGTGGATTGTGGCATAAGCTGAACAAAAAGGAAACATGTCGGCCAAGAGGCATGCCCAATCTACTGATTATCTCAGAAAGAGGTTCTTCTACCATTTCCCACCTCGATAGTAGATGAAGAGTTGAAGAATTGTCAGTTACAAAGTATACCTCTCCAGGTGTTAGAAACTCTACCTCTGCCCCTAAAATCTATTTACAAACCATTCTCCTGACACCATATTTTGAGCAAACTATTCTAGCCCACATATCATCTATTTTAAGGTTCAACTTCCACAGCCATTTGTATAAGAGTGTATTGTTAATAGTGTCCAATGACGCAAGATCCACACACCCTTCTTTTGTTGATATGCAAATATGGTTTCATTTCATAAGGTGAAGTCCCTTTCTTTCATTGGTACCTTGCTAGAAAAATCTGACCCTGATTCTCACTGGCTTATTGAACATATCTTTAGGCACTAAGGATGGAGAAGAAATATAAGAGAATGCTTTTCACATAGGTGTGTGATGGAAAGGGAAACAATGTTTTTGATTTTGCATAGGGAAAGGAGTAGCAAGGGTGTGTGGTGGAAGGACTGTGCCGGCAAGAGAGAGAGAGAGATGTAGTTTAGAGAGAAATTAGAAGAAAGAGGAGAGAGATTTCACAAAGGTGAGAGGGGGAATTGTTGATGCCCACAAAATAGGGGAGGAATATCACCTTCCATATCTCCCCTCCAATTCTTGTGAAATATAGGAAGAATAGAGAGAAGGATGTGGCTTAGGCAAGGATAAGGGAGCATGGTACCGCTTAGGCAAGGATGAGACAAAGGAATGAGAGATTATGAGGAGAAAAAGTAAGGCAAAGATGGGAGTGCTGCATATGAAGCAGGTGGTGCCCTGGCCAATCTTTTCTGACAGTTTTACCTTCAATCTTGTCAATTTATGCTTCTTATGCATTCTTCTTATGGTTGTTCATTAGCCCACTAATTGGCCCCTTCTCTTGAGTAGTCTTGAGACTTGATTGTGTTCCACTTTGTCTGTCAATAGGCTCATGAGATCAATACAAATCTTTTTTCTTCCAATTGTGTTGCCTATTTGACTACCGTTCTGCCAAAAGAGGAGGATATTGCATAAGATAATACAATTTTCAATACTATTTGCTAAGAAAGTGATTAAACATTATTTTATCTTTTGTGATATATGATTATGCATAAAAAACCATGTTTGCAATATAACAAATGTACCATTCATTCCATATTAAATATGCATACTTATTTGTCTCACCTGTGCATCGTGTTCATTCCCTTCTATGCCTATTCATGGTTCTATGTACTTAACAGAGATATTCAATGTATTTAGTGATAAAAAATTTTTTGCTTTCAATTGTGTTGCCTCTTTGATTCACGTTCTACCAAAAGAAAAGGGGATTGCATAAGATAATACAATTGTTTAATACTGTTGCTATGAGAATGATGCATTATTTTATCTTTTGTGATTATGCATAAGAAACCCTTTGCAATATAACAAATATATCATTCATTATTAATTATGCATACATTGTCACCTGTGTATTATGTTCATTCCTTACTATGCCTATTCATGGTTCGTATGCACTGACAGAGGCATTCAATGTGCTTAGCTGTTATTGACCTTATATTTTGTCTATGCATTACTTCTGGTGAACTAAATTGCTTTCTTGAAAGAGCCCCTTCTATTTGCAGAACACATATTCATTTTTGCTTATTTTTAATCATGTAAATTATGTTTTCCAGGTTCGTGGAATGTTCTACCATGCGTTTGATGGATACTTGCAACATGCTTTTCCCCTTGATGAACTACGACCCTTAACATGTACCGGAGAAGATACTCTTGGTGGTTATGCCTTGACTTTGGTATGGTATACACATGATCTCAATCTCTATTACACAGTGCAATTTTCTTGAACACCATGACTTTCTTTTTTCTGTTCTGTCGATGAGCAGATAGATTCCCTTGATACACTGGCTTTACTTGGTGATAGAGAGCAGTTTGCTTCAGCTGTTGAATGGTTAGGGAAAAATCTGCGATTTGACATTGTAAGAATTGTTACTTCATCTTAACAAATGAGCTTGTGGGTTTGTTGGATCTTATTGTACCTTTTCAGTGTGTATTTTAGACTGAAACCGTGCTTATAACAAATGGTTCTTTGCTTTGTGAAACACTGCCATCAATTATCATGCGCATTGAAAAATCCAGCATCTATGTTTGGCTACAATGAATGGAATTTATTATGTAACGTTATTTATGTTTAATACTGTATCTACACTATCTATTAGAAGTGTGACATGCCATTTCGTCGACAAGCATCTGACCGTATTCACGTCTATTTACATCGTTTTGTTTGCGGATGTTATCTCTCCTGTTTTACCGCTGCCGGAAACGGCAAACACATCCTTCACGTTACTTCTCAGCCGCCGTGATGCAGATCTGGTTATTCCTGTAGTTTCCGCTTGCTGTGTGCTGCCTGTATTTTAGATTTTCCAGTGCAGCCTGCTCTAGGTCCCTCGTGAGCCGCTTACCTACCTCATCGGAGCCACCCTCAAAGCGGAAGTTTAGTTCCACGTAACTTCGGAATATGAGTGTCTTCCGCTCTCCTTCCTACACAACCGTAAAGGCGAAGTCTTCTCTCTGTTGCTGCGATTCAATCATGGCAAGCATCTCTCCATGGACTATGACATGTAGTCTCAGAACGCCTTGATTAAGAGCTCTTTTGATGTTAGCGACAAGTTGTAGATCCAAGCCACTCGCGATTGGAAGATTATGTTACATCCGTAGCCTAGTACAGTATTTATGTGCTTGCATACAGTGCCATAATCTCCATTACTTTTTTTTATGTTTTGCTTCATTTGACATTCTAATTTCATCCTTACGATTTGTTTAGTTGATTCTTCAACGTGTTCAATACAAATATAATTTTTATTTTTTTGAAAGCACGCCCATTAATGAAAGGTAGTTTTAATAATTAGGAAATCAAAATGGGAGGCGTTTATTCTAGATATTACCATTTCCTTTGCATTAATTGCACAAGTTTTTTAGTTTTTGCATTTGTCTGGTTCATTCTTCCCCCAAGTTGGAATTGTATGGAAATTCTTTCATTCTGATCTTTCATTTTTTTTTAAATGTGTTATTATTTTTTACACCCTGTTTGGTAATACTATTAGATGCATCTATCACTATCAATTTTACAATTGATATTGATAGAAATCATTATGACGTGTTTGGTTAATTGTATCAATTTTAAAATTTATAGTGCAAACAAAGCATATTATGTAAAGTAAGTGTCCACTTGTATTACCTTTAATATTGATACTCCAACATTTGAAAATATTAATATCAATATTGATATAATACCAAAAATGAAACTCTAACCAAACAGGTCATTAGGTATTTGAAATAAGCCAAGTTTTCTAAAGTGTGTTTGTTTCATTCTGAGTTTTTTTATCTTTCTCTGATTTCTGATTTTTGTTTGTCTTCCGATTCCAATAATTATTGGATTTCTGAACTGATCTTCCGAGACTTTGAGCTTTCATATTTACTTTACATTTTGGCATTATATTACTTGCATGATTCTCATATCTACCAAATTCTTATAATTCTATTTTTTTTTCAAAATTTCTAGATCTGGTGACAAATAACAACAAACGCACAAAGCATCACTACTGATTTAGTCGTGACAACTATGAAAATGGATGCTATTTCATAAAAGTATTAGCTAAATTTGTGTGAAAAGTATTAGCTAAATTTGTGAGGTATGTGTATCTAGGAACTTCCATTATTTTGTGTTAATTTTGTGTGGTATGTGTATTTAGGAGTGTCCATTATTAATTAATCAATATTAACTTTGAGTTATTTTGAAAATTTAACCTCTCTCCACTAACTTTCTAATATTTCAGAATTATATCGACTACTCAAATACTCTTTTTCTACAATAGCAATTCGTATATCCATAAAATAAATATACGGAAAATAGTCTCATAGTCTGAATGGAATGCAAAGTTAGTGCTTTACATTTGGTTTGCATTGTTTTAGGTTTTGTTTGAAATTTGGTTTGTTTTGATTAAGATGATGTATTTTATTTTGGGATTTGTTTTAACTTTTAAGTTTGGTTACAGACAAAATGTTTAAGTTTGAAGTTTAAGTTTTCATTTTGGATTTTTAAGATTAACATTTGGTTTCCATCTTGGATAAGTTTAATTTTGGTTCATTTTTTCTTGTTGTCTTTTGGTTCATTTTGTTATGGGAGTTTAAATTTTGTGAATATGGTTTGATGTTTTGGGATTTTACATTTAGACTTCAGATTTGAGATTTTTTTTATTTTGGTTTCGGATTTGAATTTTTGATTCGGATCTGAATTTTTAGATTTAGGAATTTTGAATATGAATTTCAACTTTAAGTGAGAATCTAATTTCAGTCTTTGAATTGCATTAACTTTTGGATTGATTTAACTACATTCATAGATTCCAGAATCGGTGGAATCGGACCGATTCCGACCGATTCCAGAATCGGATCGGTTCCATGCGGAAGGACCGATTCCGGCATGAATTCCGCAGAATTGGTCGGAATCGGTCCGGAATCGGATCGGAATCGGAATCGGATCGGCCGAATCGGTCGGAATCGGAATCGGAATCGGATCGTTTTTTTTCTTTTTTTGCTATTCCAGTCGGATCGACCAGGATCGGCCAGAATCGGTCGGAATCGGAATCGTCGGTTTTTTTTTGCTTTTTTTTCTTACCGATTCTGGATTGATTTTCCTCCATTGGATCGGTCGGAATCGGTCCGATCCGATCCGGATCGGATCGGTACCCACCGATCCCGATTCTGATTCCGATCCCGCAATCCTTGACTACATTACATTAATTTTGTATTATCTTGTCATGATACCCTCTCTTCTCTTCTAAGCAGGAGCTTGATAGCAATGTCACACTGGTGTTCTATGGCACAGGAGAAGCGGCTGAAGACAAAACTCATACCTAGATCGCCGATGCCCCGACTTCGCCAAGTTTCCACGAAAAGTTTAGATCATCTTTGTTGTCGTTCTCGAAGTTGATGATCATCAACAACTGAGGAGCATAATCAACAAAAAACCAGATGTGCTAGGATGAAAATTTCTTATTCATATGGATGTCAATATTCCTTAATCATTTGTTCTACCATCATTCGTTAGGACATGTTCGGTAACGTTAATAAATATCTCTATCACTATCAATTTTTAAATTGATCTTGATATATAAATCATTACTAGATGTTAGATATCATTATAGGTTTTTTGATTATTAATATAAATTTAAATTTTGTAGTCTTATATTTTTAAAATAACAATATCAAAATTAATATGATATCATTTTTTTACGTTCTAAATGGAATAAGGCATTATGAAAAATGTGATGGGAGGACTAGGCTAATTTGATAAAAGTAGGCAGGGACCAATCGGTTGTTAAATTCATGGCAAGTTTTAGACATATTTTGTGAAGGGAAAGACGGAGTTCATTGCTTGGTTTGATTTATTGTGAGTTATATTTTTCTTTCGAATAAAAATTGGCCAAATTCACCTGTCGAATTAAACCATATTAAATGACCAAACAAATCATTTTATGTTAAATATTTTTTGTATAACAAATATAAATATCAGTAATATACTAATTAAATGTATTTAGTTTATTAGTTTAAGCTGATTTCAAGCAATATGAATCAAATTAAATTGATAGTTGGTCTAAACCAACTTAACTTTTTTGTCGAGACTTTCTAAGTTTAACTCACTTTGATCTTTTTGACCTTTTTTTGAATTCTCATATTTCCAATTGTGATATTTCCTTCAATGTTAACAATTTTAAAATTTCTACATTTTCTTCAAAGTTTTTTGAACTTCTCTGAGTTTTTGTTTTTTTCGTTTTAGATTTTCTAACTAACATCACTTTTTAGATATTTGTGACTTTAGAACATTCTCAAATTTTTGGATTATTTGACTTCTTAAGTAAAAGTTTTGTATCAAAAGCATGAGTGACTTTTTTGTTACTCCATATTCAATTGACATGATATTTTCATCCTGCCTATTTTGGATTGATCAATGGTTATTGATGTTATAATATTTATTTTTACTAGGTTGTGGTGGATGCCTTCATTCTCCGCATCTTATTTTACTTTTAAAATTACTTTCATTTTCATTTAAAATGTATAAGTCTAGAAATATAAAAATATATCATAACTAACTAGAATCAATCATTGTTTACATTAGTTGCAGATAAATATGACGATGACGATGACGATGACGATGACGATGACGATGACGATGACGATGACGATGATCATAATAATAATAATATAAAAGGAGTGTTGTTTATAATATTGTAAATAATTCTTATAAATTAAAGTTGTTAAATTCATATAAATGTCGCTCAAATCAATGTTGATTTGGTTACTAATTTGTGTGTATATTTGAGAAGTAAACTATAATATTTATAATTTAATAATGTACTTGTCTATCATAAGAATTTATCTAAATTATTCTTTAAATTTATATCTAATCGGTATATAACATATTCCTCGAATACGTGCGAAGCATGTGATTTGACTAGTAATAAATGATGTGTTAGTTACCTTTTCTTACCGTAGAGTCAACTTTCTCAATTACCCACCTCAGTATTCTATGTGCAGACGAACCCTTGGTATCATGATTTGCTAAAAGAAGATTAATGTTTATATAGCTGAAGATTATGGCGTTAAAATGGGTATGTTTTCCAAGATCCACCAACCCATATCCATAATTCCATATTTCTTATACACATATTATCTATGATGGCATAATAGGTGATGCGGGATGAAACGTGAAAAGTCCAAACTGTAACACTGGAAATGAACTAAATTGAACTGAATTGTACTGAACCGAGTCAGAACAAACATAAACTGGCTTGAACCAGCCCTGAACCAGCTTAAACTGGTTTGAACCTACCAGAACAGTGTAAACTGACTTTAAAGTGGGCTAATCCAGACATCAGCCTGTTGAACTGGAGGCTGGACCGGGTGAGCCAGTTAAATGGTTAGTATCTCAATAAGAAGGTTAGTAGTTATTTCTTAAATATAGGATTTTAAGTGGACATGTGGCAGCCCCGGGGATCCTAGAGGAGGAGATTATCTCCCTCACATGATGGTTTCAGAAATAATAGACACATGGCAGTCCTGGAAGCAGTTTGAACCTTTATCGGATTCTGTTTGGAGGTAAGCATACCTCCCCAGATAGTCCTACAAGAGAGGAGAAAATAAAGGACATCCCATAGAACAGATATCTCTTACAAAGGCAGCCCCAAGATATGCTTGAAAAAAGACTTGGCAGCCATTGGGAGTACCCTGAAGATAGACTCCAACCGAGAGCTGTTTCAGAGGTGAGTTTACCTCCCCAGATGCTCTTTGAAGGGAGAAGGTTAAAGCAATTCTGGATCCATCTCCCCACAATCCTCCACTACCCGAGGGCAAGACCAGGTCAAGCCTATCCATGGAGGAAGCTTAGTCAAATGAGGGCTTTCCACCTAAGCAACAGGACCGGGTCTTTTACCAACTATCTTATTGATGCGCCTAGTGGGAAGCAACTCAGAAGCAAAATCTCTGGAGGAGTATCTTCTTGTCCCTTCTTTTTATATATACAGTCCGATTGGCATCTTGAAGGTGGTCCAGAAGGAGGAAAGACTGAAAGGGATTTTTTTCAGAAATAAGGAGGAAGAAAGGCTTAAGGGTGCTCTCTTCATTGCGGCGTGTGTAGGGGGAGCAGATTAAAAAAAAACGGTGAGAACACAGATGGTCTCGGCAGATTCAGTTCGACCCTCCTGTCTAGACCTGTAAATGGGTCACTATCAGGCGGATTTTTTAGGATCCAAACCTGAATCCAATAAGACATATCCAAATCCAATAACAGACCTGATAAGCTATTGAATTTCAGGTTTAAATCCATACCTGAATCCGAAAGTACTTTCGGATCCAGGTCAATCCGTTACACCGTGAAACCAATTTTGACATGCAAAATTACGGAACTATTTTTACATACGGAACCACTGCACCCGCTACAGCATATTGGACATACGGAACCACTGCACCCACACTGCTACGGAATATCTGTCATTAAAATATTTTTACATCTGCCGCACTGCACATTAAATACGTTTACATCCGCTGCAACATTAAAAATACGAAAGATCACAATCTGATATCAAAATAAAAATAAAAATTATAAAATTTAGAGATTCTCATCTCAATTCAAAATCAAAAATACAAAATCAAAAGATTTCACAATCACCATTAAATACGTTTACATCCGCTGGAGCATTAAAGATATGAAAGATCACAATTTGATATCAAAATAAAAATAAAAAATTACAAAATTTAGAGATTCTCATCTCAATTCAAAATCAAAAGATTTCACAATCACTTGATCTCTTCTCTCACTTTCAACAGTTTTTTCTTTGTCATGTTTCAAAGAAAAAAATTATAAGTAACAAATATCTTCCAACTAAAGAGATAACTATATGGAAGATACCTCAAATGTTCAGTGCGTCAATCACAAATGCACCAGGTTATAATACTCGGAGTAATAACACTACCAACAAATTGCCTACAATTTAACATAAAGTACATGCAATCTAGTTAACATTTGTAGTATTTTATTCAACTGATACTTGATATTTTTTGTGTGCATTTACATAGTAGACCTACTCAGAATATAAAATGGAGGCCAGCTGGACATCAGTTCTTATTTTCCAAACATGTGGATCTTTTTCTATAATCAAACAAACCAAAGCACATTGAATCGTTGCAACTTGCAAACAGGCTATTGAAAGAAACTATAGTCATTTCTGCTAGATACTTTTTAACAGTTTGTGCCTGCATCTCCAAAGTTAGAGATAATTTTCCTTTGCCATCACAAAATGCAAGCACATGATATTTTAAATCTGATTTTCATTTACCTGAAGAACATTCCACATTGAAAGGCTCAAACAAGCAGAACCAAGAAATAGGCCCCCGATAGCCCAATTTTCTACCAATATTGAGTTGGAAAGAAGCTGCCGGACCAGGACCCTGTGGGGAGCATCCCTTGAATGTGAAAAAACTATTGGAGGACCTCTGCAGAGCGTAACCACCAATGCTCCTCCAATGCAGGTTAAAGTTCCAACAAACTTGGCCAGGCCACTTGAGTTCAAAACATCAATGCTCTCAATCCTGATGTGTTCCACTTCCACCTCAAGGGGACCAAACATAATCAGTGGCTAAACCCATAAACTACATGACTAAATAAACTAATCAGGAAGGCAATAGAAAGTTAATGCATGGATATCACATGCTTGTTCATGGTTGTGAGGCATCACAGTAAAAATTATGTCAAGACTTCAAGAGGAAGAAAAAGAAACATATATGAGTAGGAGGTTTATGTATTTGTAAGAAGAAAATCCGTAGGAAGGGAACCTACATATACTAAAACTAATAAAGATATATAATTAAACAAAGATTCACCTGGTTGTCTGAAACATGGTTTCAAATACACACATGTGATCTACAAATTTACCAAGAACCATAAAATAAAAACCAAAATGCAGTTGACATAAAAAATCCTTACCAAGAACCGATAATCTTGCAAAAGGACCTTGCAGAGAATGAGAATGTAATTGCTCTTCATGATTATGCTTTTGTACGTTGCTAATGCCATGATCCGCACATGTCACCTAGACCAAAAGTTTTTATATGTATAACACATCAAATATGAAATCTTTGAACTTATGCACTGCATTGAGTATAAGAGAAAAAAATAGAAACTACAAGATAAAAATTAACTTACCTAATTAGAAGATGAAGATGCCGCTGATGAATCATCATCATGAACTATCTCTGGCATAAGTTCCTCATTCTCTTCATTTATCTTACTACTTGCAAAGATAGTAGCAAGTGCATCTTCTTCCGTTGTATCAATATTATGTGTGTCATCACGTAGCCAACTTTCCGTACATATCAATGCTTGAACAGTTGTTGAATCTAATGAGCTTCTATACTTATTTAGCACTCTACCTCCAATGCTAAAAGCAGATTCTGATGCCACAGTAGACATTGGGATAGCTAATACATCTCGTGCCATGCGTGAAAGAACTGGATACTTTGAAGAGTTAACTTTCCACCAACTTAATATATCTAAATCACCTTCTTGAATTGGGGGTTCCTCGAGATATGTTTGCAAATCATTTTTTTCAGATTGAAGCATAGAAGATTCTTGAAGAAAACTATCAAATTCCATGTATAAGGTAGCTAATGTGCTTTGTGAAGATGCCCCCACCTTTCTTTTCGACCCACAGACCAAGGTAGTTAAACTAGATCTTCTATTTCTGGATGTCAACAAATCAGACTTATTGCAAGTATCTACACTGGAAGTTGCATATGTTTCATACAAATTTTGTAATCCAATTCTCACATCTTCTATCTTCTCTTGAGCTTGGTCATCATATAATTTTCCAAAAAAATATTTGACCATAATTAATTTGAACCTTGGATCTAAAATAGCTCCAATTGCAAGCAAAGTGTTTGTCTTTTTCCAATATTTTTCAAATTTTATAAGCATCTTTGAAGCCATCAAAGAAATAATTGATAATGAATTAGAACACCAATGCTTTAAAGTCAAATGAATGATACAAATATCTCCAAAACAAAGATTTCTTTGTTGTAAATTTACTTCCTGACAGTCTCTCAGTAACTTCATAAAATACAACTAGACACTCCAAAATATGCTTGACATTTTCCCGGTCATCATCAGATGGTGTATACACATAAGAAGTATCATATAAGTGTAGAACAGAGAAAACATCTTTAAACTCTATTGCTGTTTCTAACATCAAATATGTGGAATTCCATCTAGTAGGCACATCAAGGAGTAAAGACTTTTTAGGACCATTTTCTCTTCTAACTACTTTTTTGAAAGTCTCTTTCCTTAGCTGTGAAGATTTGACATGTTTTATACTTTCCCGTACTTTCAAAATAACGCCATCAATCTCTTTTAGACCACTTTGGACAATCAAGTTCAGAATGTGAGCACCGCAACGAACATGAAAGAAAGACCCATCAAGAACTAACAATTTTCTAAATGTTGTATCACTTATCAATTCTTTCACCGCCTTATTGTTAGCACTTGCATTATCCAACACAATTGAGAACAATTTTCTTTGTATATTCCATTCAAACAACTTGTCAAGTAACACATCTCTAATTTCTCTATGACCGTATGGTGCTTCAACACGCTCAAAATTGATTATATTTTTTCTCAATTTTCATTCATCATCAATATAATGGGAGGTCAAACATAAATAACCCACATTACCAATTGATGTCCACGTATACGAGGTAAGACTCACTCTACAATCAAGACTTTTGAACAATAACAAAATTTTGTCTTTTTCCTTCGGGTATAATTTCATGCAATCGATTTAAGCGTGTTACGAGACAACAAGGTAATTTCTGGATGGACATTTTTATGTAATGCCTAAAAAGGCATGTTCACTTATAGAAAATGGATAGTGATGAACAATGACCATTTTAGCAAAATCTTCTCTACTTTTCTCATTGTCAAAAACAAAAGTATTATTTTCATCATTTGTTGCATTATCCATAAGTTCTACTTCTCTTGCTTGTATTATTCTTTGAACATTGGCACATTTTGCGGTATGATTTGCTAAATGTTTGGTACCACTTGTACTACCCCCAACTAAACGTTTCTCACAATATTTACAAACTGCTGACATACTACCATCATCATTAGTCACTCTCTCAAAATCCAACCAAACTTTAGATCTGAGCTTTCTTCCTCTACGTGTTTGTGTAGCACTTGTTTCTGGATTATCCATATCATGATGATCGGTGCTATCCGAAACACTAGCCATAGATCTAGTTAATGATAAGAATGTCACAAAATTGTTCACCTAAAAAAAGTAGAAAAATAGTGTAAAGAAATCCATTAGAACAAATGCAATAAACATCCCCCAAAAAGTTTGCATCAATATTAGGTACATTATCAATAGAAAATATATATTAATATGCATAAGTGACAGAAGAAGAGTTACATCTATTATGCTTCACACTGATGAAAATAATAAAGAGATGGCAATTACAGACAAGGATTTCATGGTTAGAATCAGGTGTTGGATAGGCCAGACCAGATTCTGATTAGATCGGGTTGACCAAACTAGCAGACTGGCTGAAATAATGCTGACCTCAGCAAAAAAAGTAAATAAATTATAAATAAATAAATAAATCGTGATCAAACAACAAACTTCCGGAGTTTTGCAGAATGTGCATGGGGGTAGTTGGAATCAATCATTTGAGCCCAATTGAATCAATTAATCTGGAGTTGTAAATTAATGAATGTACGTAGGGGTAGTTGCGAGAATAGTCATTTTGCATTTACATGCACGATTGTGCCCTTGAAATTTTTGGTGCCATGGCTATGCCCTTGAAGTAAAATGTCAATACACCTCATGACATTATATTTTATAGAATTCCATGTCTAGCCTTGTATTTTTATAGTATAACCAGAAAAAATGCATATATACACAAAAGTACAAAAAATGGACAAAAGTTAAACAGACATATTAATACTAACATTTCAAGAATTTTATAGATACACGTTGGATAAGTTTTTTGGTCAAAGACTGAAAATTTGCATCTTCGGGCTCCTATACTTTTTGGGCTTCATATGGGAAGAAATTCCTCACCTGGATGTAATTCTTTTTATGGCATTGTTTTGACTATTACCATCTTGGTAATAGTTTCTTTTTTTTACGTTTCTTTCTCTCTCAATCATGTAATCATTTTATTTTTTTTAATATTAATCGAACATTCAGCCACTAAAAAAAGTAAGGATACATAAAACAATGAACTTCTAGAGGGTGTAGATCCAGATTGATTATATTTCAGAGAAATAAACATGATAACCGATATAATTCTTGCAAATCATGCGAAGAGAACAAAAATAAAGTATTTATTCAACTACTTCACAATGGTTGCAAGTTATAAACACAATTTAAAAGATGTGATTCACAAACATTGCAGAAAAAAAGAAAACCTATGTATTGACAAAACACCATTAATGACCATATTATCCCATTTCAATTAGGAGGAAACCGTGAAGAACATACCAACAAAACCAACATGGAAAACAAAGTGAAATACAAAGAAAATACAAAAGTAAGAAATAAAGCTTGAACCTTGAAATTTTAAAGCCAACGAGAAATGAGAGGGATGGAAGAGTTTTCCTGCAACTAGGGAACAGATGATTACCTATCGTAAATTTCTTCCTCGTAGGAATTACCAGAAGATGAGGTATGATCAAAGTCCACAAAATTTGAATAACTTGATGGTTCCAAGAAATTTGAACTTGATGGATCAACTCTATGTGTTCAAAATAAAATGCACACTATCTGCAAAAAATTGTCTGTAGATGATAGAGTGGCCACACTTGCAATATAGACCACACAGCATAAGCCATGACAGAAGATTGATTTATCAGGGAAATGTTCCCCGTGACCCACCCCCACTTTCCGGCAGCGGCGGTAATGCGACCCACAGCTGATAGCAAGAGATAGAGGAAGAGAACACGCTCGCGGAAGGAGGGAGAGATCGGCGTGGCCCGGCGGCACTGCAGTGGCGGGTTCCCTCGGCAGATTGCGGAGGGGCGTAGCACCCTCGGATAGGCGATCCTCCGCTGGATTCGTAAAAGCTTGGCTCCGGAGCGGGGGTTCCTTCGGGTGGGAATCAAGATGACACGACGCGGATGGGTGTTGGGGCAGAAGTGCCGGCTTCCAGCTGGGTCCCTATATGGATTGGACAATCCTCAAGTATGTCGCCGGTCGCCACCACGGTAGCTGAGAAGCCAGGATGCCGTGTGAGCTTGTGAGGCAGAGAGGAAACAATCAGGTCCGGCCGCCCCACAAGCTAGCTAGGAACAGAGGACTCTGTTACCGGGCAATGTAGAGGTCGCCACTCCCCAATCGCCGGTCACCCCAAGAGGAACCCTAGGCTTGTACAGGTCGCCGGTCGCTGCCGCAGTAGCTGAGAAGCTGGAGAGTACAAATGGGCCGTAGGAGGAGAACCCCAGTGTGCCGGAAGGCGCAAGAGGCACCCTGGGCACTAGGCGCAGCGCAAGATGGTCGATGTTGCCGGTCGCCACCGCGGGAGCTGAGAAGCCGCGCTGCTGTGTGACTGTGTGAGCTTGTGAGGCAGAGAGGGAACAATCGGGTCCGGCCGCCCCGATAGGGTTTTCGTATGCACCCGAAAAGTTGGCTTCGGGTCTCCGGAAAATCAGGCATATCCTGAATCCAAAATAACATGTACGCCGAACCGTCAACAAGTATCAATAGGAAAAATTAAATTTTGGATTCAGGCTGCATATTGGATACTCCGTATCCATTTACAGGTCTACTCCTGTCCTATCCCTTTTCTCTAGATATCTAAATATCTTAGCAGTCACCCCTAGCTACTCCAATGGCTGAAACGCCTTGGGCAGTTTCTATAATCTACTGTCCAGATTCTCCTTTCGGGATCCCTTGATGATTAAACCTATACCTTATGCTCAATCACATATCAGTCTCTCTTTCCATCCCGACCCAGTTTACCTTACACTTTTATGCCCATTTCATGTTTAGCCAATTTTTCCCATCACCCAACTCATCATCTCAGATGAATGAACGGCCTATTGATGGACCATTGCATAGTCTTCCCCCATAGAAGTACACAGCAGATTCTTTACATCTTCATTTGGTTATCTCTTATTTCCGCTTCCTTTCATTGGTATTTCAATTAATGAAGCAAAGAGGAATTGGCTCCCTTAATGCTCAGTGAGATAGAGGATACCCAGTCCCTTTGCGTACTCATTTCTCATACCCTTTGCTATCAAAAGAAGGACCGCATATCCTCTGTACAACCCAGCCTTTATCCTATGACTACAAGATGTATATACATTCTGAAAATTATTCTCCTCACCTTATCTGTATAACCACCCTTGTTGAGCATTGTTGTTTCCATGACCTGCTCTGTTCTTGACCTATACTTACCCTGGGGATACTGTCCAACCTATATACAAGGACTGTTAGGACCCGTTTGGCATCATAAAAATTTGAGGATAAACCTGGTTTATCCCCTAAATTTTGGGGATAAACCTGGTTTATCCCCAAGTTATCCCCATACCAAATAGCACCTTAGTGTGACTAAAAGGAGGGGAAGAGAACAGCAAAATGTATGAGGAAGATGACCGCAGGAGCATGGACGACACACTTGGCAAGGTTGCATGAAGTTGCCAGGGCTGAAATAATGACAAAGACATGAGCCTGCAAGGCTCTATGGCATAAAAATTTTGCTCCTAAATTAAAAAGAATGCTAAGAGGCCAGCCTACACACTTAGGCTCCCTTATAATCTTGAACGGACACCCGGGAAGCCCCGAGATGTATCGACAGACACTTGGACAAGCTTCATTGTGCACTGATCCTTCTCCATTTTGGAGTAAATTTCCCACTTGATCAAGGAAGATTGTGCAATAGCTATATGTCACAATTTTTCTTAGAACATTTAGGGAAGATTAAGGTATATACTCTCTACCCACACAATGGGCATATGATATTTCTATTTCATGGTGATTTTAAAATTACATGAGCCTTGCTGTGTCAATGTAACATGTGCTCTTGTGTTTTGATGTTAATGTCCGTGCACCAGTTTTGATATATGTTCCTGATTAAGGGGCATCACATATCCTACATAAATTATAATGGGATACAAATGCAAGAGATGAAGAATTAAGCCTGAAGCCCGATACTGAGAAAATAGCTGAGTACCAAAATTCAGTTTTGATGAAATCCAATATATGATAATGATTAGATCTTATGTATACAGTACCTGAACATGAAAAGATGATCTCTAAGTGTCTGTTAGCAAATATCACCAGTCTGAAGAAGAAGAAGAAGAAGAAGAAGAAGAAGAAGAAGAAGAAGAAGATGACGACGACGACACTGATGACGATGAAAGAGCCAAGGCTATGTTGAGCATAAGACAAGGTCATGTATGCTAAGATCAGAATCAGACTTTAAATGGGTATTCCTGGCAGTACATAATCATGAATGACTACCTCTGAAGGGTTGATAAGTAATTTAAACCTCTGTCGAGATAAGTGAATGGCCTGTCAGGTCTCTTGAATTGTAGAGTTTTAATATTCAAGCTGACTTTGGGAGATGAGCTGATACCCATTCAATTCAGCTGGAATATCATGAGAAAAGGGGGGAAGGTACCAGTTGGCCAAGATCTTTTCCTATGACCTGCCACGCTCATTGAAAAACCATATGATCTTAGGATTAGCAATCTATAAGGTAGATCTGATATAATTTGGTCTCTCGTAAAACAGTTCTTGAATGTGCCTGTCCCTAATATTCACAAGGATTTGATAGAAAAGGAGTCATGACAGCATGATAGGTCTTGAGCTCCAGGAAGTAATGGGTTCTCTAGCACCCCATTCTAGGATATCTAAAACCGGAACATAATGCATAACTAATCGTGATCATTTTGATCATAGCGTTTGATCAAAAGACCTTGAATCATGGTTCATCGGGTTGCAACCTGGTCTCAACGACCGGCTGACTACGACTCAGTCAGGCCGACCCTATCGCCAGGGTCGCGGTTGGGTTGCATGGTCGCATGACTTGGCAGGCAGATCATTGTCTGCAGGGGGGCTTCAAAGCTCCCCTTCCTAGCCATTTGGGGGCTTATTTAAGGCCCCCAAGAGGCTCATTTCTCATCACCTCTCTCCTCCTGTGCTCTCCTTGTGCTCTCTTACTTTAAGCATTTTAGTTTAATTATTTAATTACATTATTAGTTATTTAGTTATTTTATTATTTAAGCTAGTTTAGTTAATTTGTTCGTTAGCTATTTAATTAGTTCATTGTAGTTCAATTACTTAATTAGTTCATTAGTTTAATTATTCAATTAGTTCATTAGTTATTTAATTAGTTTATTATTTTATTTGTCTTTCTCTTGTTGCAATTAGTTATTATCTTTCTCTTGTTGCAATTCTTTAGTTTTTAAGTCATAATTACATATTTATTTAGTTTCTTAAAGATGTCTTCTCTAAGCCACACAACTCAAACTTCCGATGCGACTTACAATGATCTGGTTTGAGCACATTGCAACTTGTTGTCCATGGCAGAGAGAAAAGTGCAATGTAAATATTGTGACAAAATTATATTTGGTGGTATTTATTTATTAAAATTTCATCTTGCAAGGATGAAGGGCAATATTACACCTTGCGTACGGATTCCACCTGAGATAAAAGTCCAATTTCGTAGGCACCTATAAGCGATGAAACAAGCGAATAGAACTTCCAAGTGGCATAAGACAAAGATCGCGGGATCGGGATTGACATTGGTGACCATAGATCCGATCCGGATCGGATCAGATAAATCTGGATTGACCGATCCTCCGGACGAAAAGGCGGTCCCAGATCGGTCTAGACTGGACAAATTTTTTAATTTTTTAAATTAAAAAATTCTTAAAAAATTAAAAAAATAGGAAAAATTATAGGAATAAGTAAAAAAATGGAAAATAATGCGGATGACATTTTACCAAATAATGTCATACTAAATAATGCCTAATTTTGAGAAACTGTCATATAAGTACAAACTATTATATAAGAGAGAGAAGAAAGTTAAAATAGATCTTTATAAATTTTAAGTATATAACGTATATTTATGATTATGAAATATATATATATCTGATAGTATAAATGATAGTGAAATATATTAATATGTTTACACTATCATACATGGGGCGCAGAGTAGTTGTAGATTGACTTGAGTGGTCAGGTCGTGGGGGTAACGTGGCCAGCGTCCCTTGTGGGGGGTATCAGGGGGCAATGCCCCCGAAGATTTTTTTTTATGGTGGTATCTAGGAGGCTAGAAGGGCTAGAGGGGGGAAGGGGCCCAGAAGGGGTGCTCATAGTAGCCACCCCTGGCTGTCTGGACGCATAGAGGCACCCCCAAAAAGGTGCCTACCACTGGAGGGGAGCCGGAAGGGGGTGTAGGGATTGGGGGGTCCTTCTCCCCCAAATTTACTTGCTTAGGGGGGGGATTGACTGCTTTCCACAGTTGGATCGCCGCTCCTTGCGCTGGATCACCAGAGGGGGAGCTCTAGAGGTTGAAGGGGAGGGGGAGGTGAGAATCAAGGGTGGGAAGGGAGAATCGGTCCAGTCTTCCTTTTATTGGGGGAGATTGGACTAGAAAATAGCTCAGAATTGGATCGGGAATCGATTCAATTTTGGATATTTCCGAGTTTTGGGGAATTAATCGGCGACCAATTCTCGATTTGATCCTACTAGATTGGTCGATCCTCAACAGATCCAATCGATTCAGATTGATCTAGCTGGAAGTCCGGGCTAGATTGATAGTTCCGGCCAGAATCAGTTTAGTGGGGTTTGATCTGATCCAAGAATCACTTGATCCCGATCTGGATCGGCTGATTCTGCAATCCATGGCATAATGAGACCTTCTGGGAAGAACTATCACGACTGAAGAGATATTCTGTACATATTTACGAGACCAGACAAGACCTCCCGGATAGTCGTCGAGACCAAGACTTCGATGATGGTAGGTTTGTATTACTCATAAAAGTAATTGATTATCATCTTTAGTTATCATTAATTACTTAAATATTTTTACAAATAGATAATTTATTTTGAGCAATGGAGACAAGTTGAAGATCCATTGCCGACGAAAACCTTTATTGACGCACCAACTGAATGATGGGTTAAGGGTTAGGAAGTGAAAGTGGAAGTGAACGAGGAAGTGGAAGAGGATCCAACAAACAATTAGAGGATGAGATTCATGATCTCACTCAAGATGACGACTTGATAGTGGATCTCATGGATCCAGTTATCATCAGATCACTACAACGTCAAACAGCTATCACAATGGCAATGAAGAACCTAAAGTTGTGCAAGAAAAAAATTAGGTTAGCAACGTCAAGATGGTTCTTCTACCACAACATACTAGCAAACGCCGCCAAATGACTGTATTACGAGAACACGATTAACACAATCATAGACATTGAGAGAGGAGTGCTTGGACCAAACCCGAAAGAGATATACAATGTATATCTTTCTATGGAGGTGTAATATATAAAGAAATATACGAAGTCATTTGAAAGAATTTAAGATGAAAGAAGTTGCACATTAATGACGGACGGACAAACCGGTATGTATAATTGTTTGTAGTACTTTGCTAAATGTTTTTATTAGTATAATTTTCTTGATGTGTTATCCTTAACAGGTATAACTAGCAAGATGATGATCAATTTCCTAGTCTACTGTCAAGCTGACACCATCTTTTGAAAGTCGGTCGATGTATCGGGATAGGTAAAAAATGTTGAGTACCTTTTCGATTTGATAGATGAAGTTATCCAAGACATAAGAGAGGATCAAGTTGTCTAAGTAGTTACAGACAATGCGGTCGCATATAAATCGGCCAGATAGATGCTGATGGTGAAGATACTTCACCAGATAGATGCTGATGGTGAAGATACCTCACCAATAAATCGGCCAGTAGTTTCACATTATCCTTTGGAAAAAACCTTAAGGACAACTGGATTCCGAACTTATCGGATCTTCTTGAAATTTTGATTGACCGCAGGTGCCTAGATAACAAAGAAGATAAGTTGGTGTCACTCCCTTATGATAAATCCATCTTCACTATTAAATCTAGTTAAAGAAGGCAGATTAGTGGCGGTGTGGAGGTTTTGTGGCATCAGGTGTGGAATCAACCTTACCCCACTAAGATCAAGATTTTTCTATTGAAGATTGGTAAGGGTAGACTCTCACCAAGAAGTTACCTTCAAAAGAATTATTTGACAATGCAAACCAATTGTCTTTTCTACCACTTTAAAGAGGAGTATTAATGATCTTAAGTGTGGGATCATCAATTATCTCTGTAGGAACGTGTTCAAGTGTTAGAATATTGATTTGTTAGAACTCATTAGCACTATATCCCTTTTGCAGATGTTGCCTAGGATGAACCCTTGGCCGTTTGAGACTATTATGCAGGTGCTTGTTTTTCCGTTTATGCTTTGGGCAATTTGGTGCACAAGGAATATTCATATTTTTGAAGCTTGGTTCGAGAATCCAAAGTTGGTCTTCCAGCGTATGTCTATTTATGTCGCAGATTGGCCTTTTGCTCATTATAGGCAGTCTTAGGAAGTAAATAAGTTTAGGGTATTGTCCTCCATACTGAAAATCTTTTTCTTATAAACTCCTCTATCACCTCTGTAGATTGGTTTTCGATTATTTTTGTGTTTTTTTTTACGCTACTCCTTGTCTGATCAACTTGACATAACTCTAGTCTTTATTCCTCATTTTTTGGAGTAAGCTATGTGGATTCCCTTTCTTCACTCATGTCAATGTTAAGTTATTTCTTCACACACAGTTAAAGCATCCAAATTATATTGAATCATCATTCTCTAACTTAGTTCTGCCATGTGTGTTTTTTGTTTATCCTTTTTTGATATTTTCCACTTTTGTAACTAAATCTTCTTTTTCTACATTTAATTTGTCTAAACCATTTCAACCTTTCTTCTTTTCATTTGTCTATAAATATCGCTACTACCACCCTTTTTCTAATATATTTATTGTGCATTCTATCTTATCTAGTATGGTTATATTTTTATCATAACATTATCATTTCAACGACACTTATTCTGGAAGCATATTTTTCATTCATTGTCTAGCATACACTATCGCGCAACTTTACAGGTATTATAGTTGTATGATAAAAATTTTCAATCGGCTGTGTTGGAATCTTACAATCGCATGATACTCTTGTAGTTCTATTTTAAATTTATGATACGATCTTCATTTCATCACTCATAGTTTAAATGTATAGTTATCATTTTCATCACTTTCTTCATCTTTTGGATAATTGAACAAAAGCTATTTTAACTGAGTACTTTGAGATTATATATATCATCTAAGCAAGCTCCCTCGTCTTTTCTCCTTCGGTTTATATTAAATTTATGATACATATATTTTGTTTTAGTTCTATTTATCTTGAAACTTTTGAACTCAAGTGTTTCTTCAAAGTTTTAACTTGTTATTAACTTTTTTCGTTTCTCATCTATAAATACAAAATTTTTGCTAACATCAGCCATCATGGTATTTTATCTTAGATATTTTTTGTTAATTTATTTATAACTAATGCAAAGCAATAAGAACATATTGCAGATCCATGATGTAAGATAATTGAAATAGGAAAGTCTTTTTTTTTTCCTTTAATCATGCAAACACTATTGGTTGCTCTATCATACATGTAATTTATTATTTTTATATATGTAACTGGCATCATCTTTAACACCCACCATAAAACATCTATAGGATCTTTATTATAAGTTTATAAGTTTTGTCTAAATCGATGAACGCTATATGTAAATCTTCATTTATATGTCAATATTTCAACATCAGGTTCTTGAAATGTGCCTGATTTCTCAAGAATCTCTCTTTACATCTTTGAGGAATGAGATCACTGAAACCACAATATCTATATAAATTATCTTTATTTTTTATTTTTAACACTTATTGCTATTTCTTCTTCCCAACTCCATATTAATACAAATTGTCTCAATTGTTCCTATTAATTTTCATTCTATTTTTATATTTATTTTTTATTTAAATGACTTTCTTAAGTTTATTCTATGTGTTAACAACTCTATTGTTGCATCTATCCAAAAGTTTATCTAGGTATTATTCTCTTATTTCTTTTTATTTTGTTATAAATTAATATTTTGTATGATTATATATGATCTAAGATATTACATCAATCTCTCGAGATTTCATAAAGATCTTTCTATAACATCTTTTCCTAAATTCCTTGTTGTGTTCCTTGAGGACAATACTCACTCTCCTTGTATTCTAGTTCTAGTTTTCTATGTTAGCTTGTCCCAGTCTTATCCACTTTAAAAAAGATTATCATCTCATTGACATTCATATGTGCATAAACTAACATGTCTGAAGTCTCATCTTCTGATATTTTTTTCAAGTATCTCTTCAGCCCATCCCTCACAAGATGAAGTTGAGATGGAAGATGACAAATCTTGGTCAAACATTTGATAAAAATATGGCTTCCATTGTAGATGTGCATAAATCCAAATTGGTTGATGGATCTTCTCAAAATGCATCCTTAGAAAATGTTTTTATACTTTTCTATCATAAACATTCCCAAAGTTGTCCGCAAGAAATTAGGGTATTAAAGAAAGATTTTTTTGGCAAAAAGAAGAAGAGAGAATCTTTCTGGCAAAAAGAAGAAGAGAGGACAGGAGAGGTACCCACCTAGTAAAATGGAATCATGCGTACAAATGGTTAAGATGGGGGGGTGTTGGTCTCATGCATTTGGAGACGAAGAATAATGCACTCCTTTCAAAATGGATATACAAGCTAAGTCTTTACAACTCAGCTTGGGCCAAAAGTATGCAATAGGTAGCAATGATAGTTGGACAACGGATATTTGGCACCATGGAAGGCTCTTAGGCTATCTGGAAGTGCATACTTTAAAATTGGGAGCTTTTGAAATCATCAACCTCAGTAATCATAGGAGATGGGAGTCAAGGAACACGGGATCGGAATCGGAGTTGGGATCGGTGGGTACCAATTTGATCTGGATTATATCAGATCTATCTGATTCCGACCGATTCACTGAAACATAACCGATCTAGAATTGGTAAGGAAAAAAACATCAATCCTGATTCCAATCCCCTCCGATCTGGCTGGAATAGCAAAAAAAAAAATGATTTGATTCCGACGATCCAATCCCGACCAATCTAGTCGATCCTAGCCGTTTCCGTCGGAACTTTTTTTCGGATCCGTCCTTCAGCCGAGAATCGGATCGGCAATGGCAATCTGATCCAGGAATCTGCAATCTATGGATGGGAGGAAGACATTGTTATGAAAAGATCACTTGGTGGGGTAGTTGCCTCTGGAAGCTGTTTCCTAGATTTAATAGGATTGCTACCAATGTGGAGGCAACTGTCAACTTGTATTGGGGTGGCGATGAAGACTGGTCACTTCAATTCAGAAGAGACCTAAAAAGTGAGGAAAACACCGATGTCATAGATCTGATGGAAATATTTAAAGATAACATACGTTCAAAGCTTGTAGAGGATAGCTAGCATGGCTTCCAAATAGCAATAAGGTGTTCTCAGTCAAATCTGCTCACAAAAGGCTGAATTGTGGAGGTATTGAAGTGAGCTGGTGGAGGGCAGTTTGGAGCCTCTGGCTGCCCTTTAGAATTAAGTTATTCTTAGGAAGATCTACAGAGGCAGATTATTTACCAGGTCCCTGATTTATATATTATTTGTTATTTAGTCTTCAAGATGTAGTTTTTGCTTCTGCTTTGTTGAAGACTCCAATCACTTATTCTTAACATGCAGAATTATCAACTCACTTGGACGTTTTGATGTTCCCTATTCAGAACCTGGAACCTAACATGGATTGAGTAGGATAACACAGTTGCCTTTCTGAGTTAGTGGCACAAAGCAAATACGTGGAGGGAGGAATCGAAACTGCGAAAACTTGCCTTTCCGACAATGCTATGGTTTACTTGTAGTTGATGGAATAACAGAATTTTTTAAGATAGAATCGAGAACTCTTTTATGATTCTATGCCGGATGGATCTTTTGGTCAAAGACTAGGAGTTTGCTTTGTCAAATTATTTTATAGTTTGGGCTTCCCATGAGGAAAAATTTCTCATTTGGAAGCAGTTTTATCTTTAGCTTTTTTTCTTGACTATCACCATCTTGCTAGTGATCTTCTTTTTCTGTTTTCAGTTTAACTATTTTCATGTAACACTTTTATTTATCATTGATTATTGAATTGTGATTATTGCTAGGTTCAAAATAAATCCTGTAAACGATGCTTTTAACATTCCACACAATTTCATAATGTGACTCATGGGCATGATCTTTTTACAATTAGAGCAATTTTGTATAATTTTTTATTCTTAAACATATGTATGAAGATAATCTTTTTCCGCTCATCAGTAGTTTTGTAGGGTCCATTTGGCACAAGTTTAATTTGGGGATAATCTGGTTTATCTTCATAATTTTGAGGACAAACCAGATTTATTCCCAAATATTGTTTCAAACAGGCACTTAGATATTAATATTTTATTACATGTCGAGTTAACCATTATACCTTAAATCTTCCAAGTATTTCATGCTTTAATAGATTTTGTAACAAAGGCACATACATTGCCAAATTTCACCATCTTCAATGTATTTTTAACTTACAGGTATAATTTGTATTATGCTCTTGTATATCCTAGACATATTCTATTTTTCTGGCAAAGCTATCATTAAAAAAGAATATCAAAATTACATCTCCACTTTTCTTTAATATCTTCTCCTTTGATCAAAATCTTTTCTTCATTATCTTATATATCTGACTTGATTAAGGTCTTGACCTCTTCTCTCTCTCTCTCTCTCATCTTTGCTAGTCTATAAGCATCACTTTTTTTGCCTTCTATGTTTTTCGTAAATTTGTTTGAAAACCTCATCTCCCATCTAACATTTGTTTTTTACTTTATTTTTCGATCTTATATTGTTTATAAATTATGTTATTATCACATATAGGCAAATTTTTATACAAATCTCTTTTATTTTTTATCATCTTTTTCACTTCTTTACTTCATTATCATCTCTCTTTTTTAGATGAACCATAATTTTTAAAATCTCTAAGTAATTTTATAGTTACATCTCTAATCTGTATGGTCATATTCATTCTCATCTACATTTGGCTTCCAATTATTTATCTTGGGAAGTTCATTATTAAATGTCACTTATTTCATCCATTTTAATTTTTACAATTATATTTTTACCTAAGTCTTTTTCTTAAACGTGCTTGTAAGGATTGTCATCTCGGATCTTGGCTTCGTCTTGGAAGGATGAAAGAGAAAAGATCTGACGAAATTCTCAGAAAAGTCTCGAGAGATCATATCTCGAATTTCATTTACGTATGGTATATTACGTAACAATATAAATGTGAAAAAATAGGAAAAAAGGCTTAAAAATAAGCCCATATATAGGTTTCTATGGAGCTTACTGATTGTATTCCATTGCCAAGGCCAGACCACCACCGCAACACACCGCTGTGGCTCTTCCTTGTCCTATTGGGGGGCTCATACCGGGACTAGAGGACCCAATATGAGCGGGATCCGGCCAAAAAGTGACTAGATCCTGAGATATTGGGTCATTTTGATCTGATATCGCTTAAACTAGATATCAGTGGATCTGGTCACTGGATCCTGCTCGTATCGGGTTCTCTGGACTTGGTATGAGCACGGGTGAGGAAGAGCCACAGCGGAGGCTCCGCCATCTCTTGGCGGATCCCGATCCCCAGACTTCTGAAACAACCTATTTTGGCTATTTTAGATCTTACGGGGCCGTCAAGACCTAGATTCTCACGAGATTTCTTGAGAATCTGGTGAGACAGCAAACCTTGCATGCTTGTTTCTCTTGATCTTAACATATATTTATCTACTAACTTATGTTAAAGTTTTACTAGGAATACCTTTATAATCTTTGTAACGAGTATGATTAGTTTTCTTTCATAAGAATGAAGTCATATTGATTTTTACTTTGTCCACTTTTAAATGTTATCAAATGCGACTATTTTGTGAAAATGAATATTTGTTAATATAGGATCATAGGCCATAGAAAATAAAAAATATCTATATATAAGTAAAAACATAAATTCTATATAAACTATGAAAATAACACTTTCTGGGGGCAGGGGAATGTGAAACGAGGAGATTGTTCTTTGCAGTCTTGTTCCTTGCTGACAATCATGTACACCATGTTTCAGAACTAAGTTTCAAACTTTGCTACTAAGAAGCCTTTACTCTGTTGCTTGAGTATATTAATTGTTACCGTTCTCTTCTGTACAGTGATCTGTTCCCGTTGTTAATGGGACAGAAGTATATTCTTGTCAATTTGTATTAGTAGCCGATTACAATTAAGAACATTGATTACTAACCTTATGCTAGCTTTACATATGCAGAACAAGACGGTATCTGTGTTTGAGACAACTATCAGAATTCTTGGGGGTTTACTGTCTGCACACATGATTGCCAGTGATTATGCCACAGTATGCTTACATTCTCACCACTATCACCTGAAATTGGAGTTAAACTCCCTTTTATCATTTGCGTGCTTTCTATTTGTATTGCTCAGGATGTAGGAACTAATTTTTCTGATATGGTAACTTATTTTTATGTACCTACTTGATAATTTTGTGGATTGCATTTGAGATCTGAAACATTGGTGGTACATTGGATATAAATAGTCACTTTTGTCTTGGATATAAATAGTCCTGTACTCTATATTTTTAACTCATCTTTAATCAGCTGACTTGGCTGATGTTAATACTGATTAGGTCATGCTCAGGCATGCTAAATTCTCGTGCTTGACAAGAACCACACATTTTATGACGATGGCTTGCTTGTTCAATGCTGTGCGAGTAGCCGGCTTTGATAGAAGGTGGATCACCCCAGCAATGTAGCGTAGTGCCGGACACATCTGACCTTACCGGTTTGGAAGGTTGCGGGCTTGATGCTCTTGTGTGCCTTGCAGCTTAGCTGTGATGGTTTGAAAATTCTCATCTGAAGGGGTTGTGGGTTTCCAATCTACATTTCAGTCCTTAGGGCCACGACCGCAACCGTTGCGGCACTGGCCAAATAAAAACAGACAGAAGGTGGATCAAGTCGGTTGGGCAGTGCTTGGGTTGGGAAAGAAGGTGGATCAAGCTCTTCATTCTCAGTGTGTTCTTAATTAATAATCGATGTGAGTGGAGAAAGAGAATCTATATGGCCGACCTCAATTTATTTGGTATTAAAGTTTGACTTGAGTAAATCATGTCATTCTTTAAGTGTAAGGATCAGAAATTTCAGGAAAAGAATTGTGGGCATAAATGCAAATTCACAGTTGTATAAGTATAATTTCAAGAAGGTAGGTTGTCTTTGTAATTCAATAATTATTTAGGGCATGCCTGAAACTCTCCAGGGGTGCTTTGAATATTTTTTACAGCCAATGTGGAAACCCTTGATAGATGCCTTTGGATAGTCCTCTAAATGATGGTGATGCAGTTCGATGTTCTTGGGGAACTACATCCCACCTTTTATAAGGGAGAGATGGTTCATCCTAGAAGGGACGACTGTCCTACAAATATGGGCAGAAATTCTATTGTTGTCTTCACCTTTCTAGAGAAAGAAAGAAAAGAGATATTGTAGAGGAACAAAGTTGAGAAAATAAGAGAGAAGTGGGGAGGAGAGAGCGAGAGAGGTATATCAACATCCCTCCTTGTTGACTTAACCTTTCTATCCTTTCTAGCGAGAGAGAAAATGGTATCCGGATCACCTCAGTTCCTCGGTGGAGAGAACTCCCACAGTTGTGAACCGCCAGACACCACATTCCCCTCCTCATCAATGTTGTTATGTGAGATTCTAAGTAACATTTTTTTTGTTACTGAGGCTTGTAGTAACATGTTATTGTTACGTAATGTTACTTACTGCCAGTAATTTACTTAGTAACATGTTAATAACATGTTACTTAGAGTAACATGTTAATTGGTAGTAATATGCAAGTAATATGTTACTGCACGCCTCAGTAACAACAAAAGAAAAAAAGAAAGAAACGAAAACGTTATCTCTTGACGACATTGATGAGGAGGGGGAAATGTAGCGTTTGGCTTACTGTTATGCGCATAGTTATCAAAGGTGCTCGCCCATAGTTGTCAAGGCGCCCGCCTAGGCGGCGCCTAGGCGCCGCCTAGGCGGCAAGGCGCCTTTCCAAGGGCGCCTTGCCAGGGCGCCTTGTCTGGGGCCAATAAGGCGCCCAAGGCGCCCGCCAAGGCGCCCAAGGCGCCCAAGCAAGGCGCCTTGGGTATTTTTACATCATTAAAAAAGTTTTTGAGGGATTTTTTTCCCTTGATACCCCTCACAAGGGACACTTATTTAATGATAGTTTGAATATATTAATATATTGTATTATCACTTATACTATCATACATATTTAAGATTTATGATTATAAACATATATTATATACTTAATTAAGTTCCTTTTCAACTCTTTCCTCTCTCTCTCTTTGTCTCACTTATACTATTACATACTTTTTTGGGTATTATCACTTTACATACTCCAAGGTCGATCCGCGACTACTCTGCGCCCCCCCCCCATTTAATAATATTATAACAATATTTTACCATCACTTATACTATTGCACATATATAAATTTTATAATCATAAATGAGTTATATACTTAAATTTTATAAATATTTATTTAACTTTCTTCTCTTTCACACACACATCATATTTACTTACGTGCATTGATAAAACACTCAAATTCAATTATAACATAACAAATATAATTATATTTATGTTTTTTTTATATATAACAACCTCCCGACTCAGCCTTCCTTTAATACCGCCTTGACCGCCTAGGCGACGCCTAAGCGGCCGCCTTGTCGCCTAAGCGGAATCGGTACCCTTCAACGCCTTGGGCGCCTTGTCGCCTTGACAACTATGTGCTCGCCTCAACCACGTAGGTGGTTGAGGCTGGAGAGGTGCTGACAAAACGTCTCGTCCATCCAAGTCAAACAAATTTGGTCAAACATGATTCATTTCTTAATTTAATTATGATATTTGTCTTCTTTGTTTTTTATTTCTACTCTCATTAAGTTGTTATGCTATATTATGCTTGATTTGTACTCTACTCTTGTTAGTTATTATGTAGTTATGTTTGTTATTGACCTTCTTTTATTGTTATAACATTATTTATTGATGGCTACAATATATAGTTATTAAAATGATGCATTTAGTTCAATATTACAAGTATTTTTTAGATTTATTTCAACTATTTATATTTCATATATGTATTATTTAAATCAAAATAATTAAATAATATAAAATGTCTTGGGCTCTTGAGGCGAGGCGCTAGGTTCCTCGCCTGAGACGCCTCACTCCTCATATAACATAGGTTATGCAGTGTTACTGCCAGTAATTACTTAGTAACATGTTAATAACATGTTACTCAGAGTAACATGTTACTGGTAGTAATATGTTACTGCAAGCCTCAGTAACAACAAAAGAAAAAAGAAAGAAAAGAAAATGTTATCACGTGATAGCATTGATGAGGAGCGGGAAATGTAGCATCCGGCGGTTCGCGGCTGCAGTTCCCTTCACCGGGGAACTGAGGTGATCCGGACTCGATAAAAAGAGGGAAAGTAGAGAGAGAGAGAAAAGGAGGAAGAAGTGAGGGCAGGGTTCCGGGGCTACTTAAACCAAGGTTTTTAATGTATTTCTCTTAGGAGAAGGTTGGGATCAAGTACAAAATTCAATGGTTCTCACACCAACGTAGGTTGCTTTTGATTAAGTCATTATTTATTTTATCAAATTATGTGTGTAGGTATATGATCTTATATGGACACCCTTCCTCCATAAGGATTGATTTATCATTAGTAACAGGGGAAAAATCTTATTTTGAATTTTCTCAATAAAGGAGACTCTGTAGGAATTGATGAATATCTTATTTTAAATTGCCTCAGCTTGCACCTCCAGGGAGATCTACAGAAACCTACTTTTTTGGACCTCCAAGCACGCACTTGGCAAAATTAGTCCCTATGTGGACTTGTGGTCCCTTCTTTAGGAGTTGGAGGTCCTTGGCTAAGTCCTGGAGTCTTCTGGACTTTACAGACTCTTCCAGTGATTTTGGCATTCTGCATAAACTCTGGCTTCCAGTCCATTTTAATTTTTGGTACCAAATTCAGATTGTGACATTTTACAAGATCTTGACTGTGATTTCGACGGTTATAGTAGTCATGGCTATGTCATGGACTTACATAATGCCATTTGTGCAGCACACAGAAGTGTCATGTTCGTTCTATTAACACTAAAATATGAACAAGGTCTATTAACATCCATGATCAAATCTTTGTACCTTGACACCAATGATATATTTATCTGAAAACCTAATAGATATTCAGCTAAATGAAACATAATTATAAGCTTAACTGACTAAGTTAACATCATAATTATTTTATAATAATTACATCCATGATGGCATAGATTACTACATTGCCATTGTGGGTAAGTTTAGTGGAATTATTCAAGCAGTTAGGGATTTACAAGATATAATGTCTCTTATATTCGGTAGTACACAAGTCTTACTGATTTTCACAAATGTTCTACAAACATGAAGATTTAATTATGTCAACTAGATTTTGGAAAAATTCTGGTTGTTTTAGATATATAACTGGTAGTTGATTGTTGTAACTTATTTTGGATAACCTTATCTTGCATTACTTTCCAGAGTATCAGTTTTCGTTGCTTCATTGTTCTTCCTTCCCGCAGCTCAAGCCTCCGTTGCCTTTTTGTCTTGCATGGTTTCCTGGCGTTGTTTGCCACAACCAACACTGCTGTCAGCATACCAATATGCTCCATGTTCTTTGCCATCTATTTTTTCTACTTGTCCCTATCATTTCCCTTCTTTATTTCCATCAAACCGTTTCATCTCGCACACAAAAGATGGGATGGCTTAAGGGTAATTTTCTAATTAAGTTATTGATAGCGCATCAGTCAAATAGCATTTAGTTTATGAGAATGAGATGGAAGTGACTATTGGGGACTGAATAAATGACTGTTTTATAACTGGATACAGAGCATTTTTGTGATGAATATTTTTTTATTTTTATTTCTTAAAACTAAAGTAAGGACTGCATTTCTGTTATAAATCAAATTTGACAAAACTGACAGATTTCATGTCACATGCTTACATCTGGATTGGTTGATTCTGCATTCTGTATCCACTAAAACATGCTCGGTCATTAAGTTTGTTAATAATCATTTTTTAAACCGCCAGTAGAACATTCATGAAATATAAAAGACAAGTACAACCCCGACATGCTGACATAGTTACAAGGAGAAAACTCTCCAAACATGTAATCCATTTAAACAACCCCAGCTTCTCTTTTACCTTTTGTTTCTTTTACTTTGTTCTAGGAGAACCTTCTAGGAGGACCTGCATCTCGATAGGCTTTACCATTTACTTTGCACCTTGTTCTCTCTCTCTCTCTCTCATAATAATCAATGAAATATTTTCTGGGGCCACCATAAAAGATAACTTTTTTTGAAATATAAATGATATGAACTGCTAGCTTAGTTGTTCAGTCTTATTTAACTGATTGGTACATTGTATGTTAGGTTGCATCAGTAAATACTAATCCATTTCAGGGAATGAGGATACATACCTATGATGATCAATTGCTTCTTCTGGCTGAGGATTTAGCACAAAGATTACTACCTGCATTTGATACACCCACAGGTGCTGTTTGATTCTTTTCTCCAACCTTCATATCCCGTAATTGACATGTAAGAAAGGAAATAATGGGAAAAGGCTATCTTTTCAGTTATATTTCTACTCTAATAGATTAATGTTGAAACTATCATGAATCTATTGAATATATTAGAACTAGACACGGCAGTCAGTATTTTGAAAACTTCTTCTGTTACCATTTCATTTCAATATCAATTTTGTAAATGTGCCATAATATATTAAATATATTTAATGTGCAAAAAACTATTTTTTTTGCCAATTTAAATAGCACAATGCGTAGGTTTGCTCTGTCAAGTTTGTGTTTGCCAATACCATGTAAAGGAAAGGGAGAAAAGTTACATATACTTGTTCTTTGAGACTTGGAGCCACTATGTTATGCCATCAAGAGAACTGTATGTGGTATGGGTGGCAGTAACTAATTTACTTTTCTATATATTTTAAAGATTCCATGGCTAGGCCTCTTTTGGCCTGTATGTCAAGTAGAGAGGTGTTGTAACTATGATTGTGTGGCCATAGTTGATAGCTTGTCCTTAATAGAATGTTTAGGTTCATGATGCTTCAAGGATGAAAGGTGGCCTACGGAAATTGCTAGTAACAGGGGATTCACATTGGTAATTTAGAGCAATTTAAATCCTATAATTTTAGGGATGAATGTTATTGTGGGCTAATTATATAGAGCCTGTTGATATGCAAATTTTCATGTAAGAAAAATCTGTATTTATGGTGTAAAGATTTCTTAACCCGGGTTAGACAGTTGATGCAGTCCAAGATGGCAATGTCCTCTTTCCTTTTCTGCTACGAGGGTATCCACATCCTGCACGGTAGTCTCTTGGGGCGTTATATATATTGAGATAGAGATTGATTTGGCCCATGTACCTAGACCCACTAAACAATGGATTCCACTCACTTGGGTACTCTGGCTTTAAAACCAATGAGACACCCCACTAAGCCAAATTTCAAGTCAAATGCTATACATTACATTTATTGTAATCAAGTTTTATTGGTCCAATCTATTGCCATCCATATCTGTCTAGGCCAAACGTTGCCCTTTGCAATTTAACAAATTTATGAACTTCTATATACTTACTGAAATAATTATAGATAATAATCTATTTAACCTTTCTTTGCATAGTTACCTTCAAGTCCAGGTACTTGTCAATCTAATATTTGAGAGTTTGTACCTAGGGCAAGGTTGGAAAATAATTCGTGTCATACTCTTGTTCATATCATGATTGAAACGATCAGCCAATCCTGGATGGGGATCGGCATGATCCTAGTTGGAAGCCCAATCCAACCAAGGATGGCAGAATTGGAATTGGAATCGGTGGGTACCAATTGAATTCGAATTAGATTGAATTGGTCGGAATTGGCCAATTTTTTTGGAAGAAAACTGATTTAGAATCGGTTTGGTTCTGTTAAAATTTCTTTCATTGTAAAAAATTCAAAACAAATTTTAAAAAATAAAAAAAAATTATGAATAGCTTAAAATTTGTTAAAAAAACCACTAATCTAACATAGTTTTATATAATTACAAGAGTTTAAGATAACTAGATATCATTTAATAGTAATGATCATTTCATTAAACATTGGTAGAACGATACAAATGCAATATTGACATACAATAAAATATTATATCTTTGTTTCTCCAATATTTATGTAATTGGCCTTCATTGTCATCATTCTCTATATGCTCTTGATGCTCTACTGAGAGCTGTCTGTCATGAGTGGCCTGTATCTTTATGAAAATAATGAATTAATCATTTGAGAAAAATGCTAAACACTGTCGTGTGCTGGAGATGTAGCTGAAATATATGGTTGGAAGTCCTGAAAGGGTTCAAAATAATTTGCTACTTCATATTGATACAAGAATTTCTGATTCTAGCGTTGACTTCTCTCATTCGAATGTTGCCTCTGTCCCAAATCATTGGCCACTACCTCACTAGTGTGTGCACTATTGGAAAATCCTTCTTCTTTACCAACTCCACCTCAACCTCCACTTGAACCTCCGACCTTGTGCTGTTGAGTTAGTTCAATGAAGTCTTTTTTTGCCATCTGAAGAGGGTGCTTGCGTGTTATCTATTAGAGTAACAAGTCTTCGTTTGATTTTTAACTTTCTTTTCTTTGTTGCTTTTTTTGCTTGAGCTGAAGAACTTCCAATCCTTATGTTATGTTGACATACCTTTTTCAATTGTGAAAAATGTCTTAATTTTCTTGTTATAGTCTTTGTCTTCAACATAGTGTGAGTTGGTACTAGGGTTGAAACTGAAATTGGAACTAGAGGTAGAGTAGCAGGAACCTTTTCTTGCATATGCTCGTCTTCAACTTGAACATCAATAAGTACCCTTACAACTTGAGCTATTTCTAACACATTTACAAGTGACTCAATGATGGACAATTAATAAACAATTATCTTTCATAAATATTTGTGATGCGGGACAAACTGCAAAAAATGGACCAAAATGAAGCAAACTGTACTCGAACCGGTTAAAACGGGCCCGAACCGGCACTGGACCGGTCCGAACCACCCTGAACCAGTCTAAACTGGCTTAAAATGCCCTAAACCGGTTTGAACCAGCCGGTCCAATGCTTGAACCGGGTCGAACCGGCCATAACCGGTCTGAACCAACCCTAAACCCAGTCAAACTGGGTCTGGTGGCCGGTCTGGGCTGCAGTCTGGCCGGTGCGAGCCGCCATGGCAAACCGCCACTTGTGGGAGCTCCCCGAGAGGGGGTCGTGGCAATGTAAGGGAGAGCCACTACGAGTGGGGCCGTGGCCGCGTCAGTTCGGCGACGTGTACCCCCGTCGGGGGGGTGTCTTCGACCGCGAGTAAGCTCGCAAGGGTTTTGCCTGGGTGCTTTTGAGCGCGGCTTCGATGCCGCACCGTTGTCTTCGTGCGGGAGGAGGGGGATGGAGCTTGGGGTTGCTGCCGTCTTTGCCATCCGTCGTCATCGGCTAGATGCAGGATCCCTTTTTTAGCTTTTTCGTCGAGCCCCTCCGTTGAATCATCCCCTCTCCTCCTCCTTTCGTCTCGTCAGTCGTCGTCGTTTAGGTGGGTAGAGGAAGTTTGCCGCGCGGGAGGAAGCTGCCAGAGCAAGGAAGGAGTCCAAGGATTGTTGGGTCTCCACCCTTCCGAAGCTCCTCCTCCTCCTCCTCCTCCTTCTTCTTCCCTCGTCGTCCATCGGCTCGCATGTTGTTGGGTGCGGAGCAAGAAGACGACGTCAAGGTGACGTTTCTAATAGGGTGGTCTTGTGCTGACCAATCCGGAGAACGGGTGGCGAAAAGAGGGGACCGGCGGGAGCTACTCCAGGGATCGTCGGAGGGCCTTGCATATGTCGATGTCGGTGAGTTGCTGACGGTGTGAGGAAGTTTGCTGATGGAGGTGGTGTCGAACTATGGGGAAGGGTGAAGGAGAAGTGAAGGCACGGGGAATGACTGGAGGGTGAGGGTGTGAGGGCTCACAGGCTGGAGGGAAAGGGGACCAACCATTGTCGGTGGTAGAGAAGAAGTCTCCATTGGAGGAGGGGGTGGAGATCCTACCAGGGCCAAGCCCTTCTGCACGGGAGAACTAGGGCCTTCCGGCATTTCCAAAAACTCTTCTATTCACTTAAACTATCGATTACATGGTGACTCTCCTTCATAGAGGAGGTAGCTGACATTTTAACTAAAAGACCCCAAAATAAAAAAAAATATATTTACAACATGACAAGGACCAAGGATCGCGGGATCGGAATCAGAATTGGGATCGGTGGGTACCAATCCGATTCGGATCGGATCGGATTGGACCGATTCCGACCGATCCAATGGAAGAAAATCGATCCAGAATCGGTAAGCAAAAAAAGGCAAAAAAAAAAACCGATCCGATTCCGATTCCGGCCGATTCGGACCAATTCTAGTTGATCCTGATCGATCCGACTGGAATAGCAAAAAATGAAAAAAATGATTCGATTCTGATTTTGATTTCAATCCCGATTGATTCTGGCGGAACTTTTTTCCGGATCAGTCCTTCAGCTAAGAATTGCCGGAATCGGATCGATTTTGATCGATTCTGACCGATTCCACGGAATTCCTGCTGGAATCGGCCCTTCCGCATGACCGATTTGATTCCGGAATCGGCCGATTCCGATCTGATTCCGGCGATTTTGCAATCAATGCCCTGGAGTCATGCCCATGTGTTCGTCTTATATTATGAATGGACTTAATTGAATCAGCTTAGTCTAATAAATATTTTTATATGGTTCAAATATTAAAAAAAATTTACTCATTTCATTTTGAGCATTTCGGCACATCATCATTGTCATGAAGTTATGTTGGCCTCATACGGCCTTTCATCATTATCTTGGCCTCATTTGGCCCATCTTTGCATCATTTTTGGCCTGATTGGCCCATGAACATCATTTTGGCTTTATGTGGCCATTAACGAGTCATCATCAGCCCAAGAAGGCCTGTTTTGCTTCATTTTATCATGTCCTCCCATTTAGCTAGAGTTGACCATGCTTTTTCATCTTTTTCTCTTGCATATATCGGACTCTATAGAGTCCTTGTCTATTGCTGCCATTTATATGGGCTTCAAAGAGGGATCCAAAATTGGTTTATATCAAGGAAAAAGTAGGCAAAGGTGGGGGTTTCATAGGCATGATATCAAAGTTACCTTAGTAGCTCTTTAGCTCAACATATTGAGCACAAGAGGGCCAGTATTGGCCTGGTTTTTATAGATCTAGGTGTGGGTATAGGCGCTGCCATGGGGCATGCGTGGGAACTGTTACAGGCCATGGTGATGGGCCAAACATAGGTGCAAAGAGGGAGCTGTCATATGGCCCTACAGTGCAGGATAGACCGGGGCTGATATGGCCTACATATAAGCATGAAGGGAAGGCTGAACATAGGAGATATTGGAACTGTCATATAGCCACAGAAGATAGGTTAGAAAAGGGCTCATTTGCATGGGGTTATAACCATTGGATATGAGCATATGATGCCTGTGCATGAGGGTTATGATATGGCTATGGAGGAGACCTAACATGGGGCTGATATGGTTTGAACATAGACATGAATGGAGGGCCGAACATGGGCTGTGCATGGGACTGTTTTATGTCCATAATGGTGTGGCCGAACATGGTTATATGAGGCAGTCGTAGGCTGAATATGTAGCCATGTTATAAGGGTCGGACATAGCCATTGTCATGGAGAGGAGTAGCAGCAGAGGACTGTTCTTATGGAACTAGGCTATGGACATTTATGAAGGATATGCCAAGGGCATGCATAGGGGAAGGGAGAAAGGCGAGGGGTCTGTGTACATGGAATGTTCTTACCCTTTTCTTCTTCTTCTTCTTCTTCTCCTCCTCCTCCTCAGTTCCTTCTCTTTGCACAAGTGACGGTAGCAACAGCTTCGGGTACCCTTGGTGGTGGTGCTTCCTTCTGGTGATTTTCCTCTAGTATCTAGAACCCAGAACAATCATCGATGGACTGTTTATTTAGAGCATCCGATGGAGAGATAGTCCCGGTGAGGACTTCTTGACTTGCATGCGAAGGGAGTATTGTGGGAAGGAGGAAGACTTGGTCATAGCCTCCTATCTTCTAGCTCATACTGTAGTCTTACTAAATTTTAATTGATCTCCTATATATGTGGTTTTATCTCATTGTCCGATGACATGAGAAAGACACAGTCATGCTTTTAGGATGGTGGAAGATATTCATCACCTTCACTCTCTTCTCTTCCTGCATTTTATGATCTTCCGATGGAATCTTTCTCTTGAAGTCATGCGCGACCAAGGCTTACATTTTATGCCTTTTCTATGGCTGCCGGATGGCAAGAAATCCTCAAGTGCAGTGCTGTGCGGCGGCTGCTCTCTTTTACTTGGGATCCCATTAAATGGCGCATGATCCAAGGGTCTATAATGATCATCAGATCCTATCATTTGGATCATTTAAAATGATGTTTAACTGACCATGCTATGGGCTTGATTTAACCTCAAAAAAAATTTGAAAATTCATTTTCCAATTTGACTTTTGATTTTTGACGTTAGCATTGACTTCTTAGGAAAACATGTGACATCCCATATGAGTACTAGTTAGATCAACAATATGTATACAAATTTATGTTGAGGTTGTTAAGTTCTTTGAAAATTTATTTTTGACCTCTCCCCATTAGATGGTGCAAAGATCCAATGTTAATTACATTGAGAATACTCGAATACCCTTGATTATCTGCCATAGTAATCTATAGAATAGAAAATATGCATCCACAAAAATAAACATACACATAAGAACAACAGTTCCATGAACTTGATGGAATGCAAACGCTTAATGTGTTTTAAGTTTGGTTTAAATTGAATTTGACTTGAATTTGTTGGAATTGACCTGCTTTTCGAATTTCTTATTGCATCAAGTTCAGTCTAATTTAAAGTGAATTGAGTTGAACTAATTTAATTTGAATTTGCTTTATGAATGGCTTATTGGTTTAATTTAATTTGATTTGGGTTGAGTTTGAGTTAATTTAAGTTTGTTTGATTTAAATTTGTTTCATGGGTTTCTTATTGGTTTGTTTGGCTTATTTAATTTGAATTTAATTTGGAAATTGAATTTTGCTTATTGGCTTGCGTTCAATTTGGTTTGAAGAGACTCTGTTTGATTAAAATTAATAACTTTAGTTTGGGAAATTTAAGTTGTTCTAATGTTTAACAGGTTGGTGATTGCCTTTGGATTTAATGAATTGATTGAAGTTATATTTGTTATCCTCTGATTTGTTTCAATTTTAATTTGAAATGTTCACTTTTGGATTTTAGTGAGTTGAATAAAGTTTTGTTGGTTTATTAAAATTTTCTATCTTCTGATCTGCTTTAATTTAAGTTTAGGATGTTCAGATTTTTTTTTCCGGATTTACTTAAATGGTGTGGATTTTGAATTTGCCTTACATTGGTTGTTCCCCTCCTGTTAGGATGATTTATTTTAAATTATGATACGTTGATTGGATCATATTTGATTTGGTTAATATCATAATTTGATGTCATCAGTTAATTCCTTATGTTGAACATAATTATTTTGAATTGAACAGCACTATGGAATGGCCTGGATCTGGTTTTCTGAGGCGTTTGTTTTGGATTAGCTGTATTTTGGGAGAGACTTGCAAATTTAAGAATGTTGGGCTTCAATTATGGGGATTCTCTTCTCTTAAACTTGATGGTTTATGATTCCAAGTTGTGGTATTATCTGGAATTAAGGTTCAATTCAGATCTTGCTTAGAATTTAGTCTTTGAAATTTTGTCAGAATTTAGTTTTATTGACTCTTTTTTTAATGATTGATGGATTCGAATCTTGAGACCTTCCCGGCTGGAAATCCAGATTTTTACAGATCTGGATCCTGTCATGATATTGTTGAATCTGTAAACTATTAATGACCAAGTTTGTTATATGCTGTTTTAGTAATCCAGCCCTTGGTGTCGACCACCGGTTTAGCCCAACTGAATCCCAGCTTAATCTTCATGTTTTCGATTTGAGCTCCACAGATTTTGGAGATTCACCCATGGGTTGTCATGTACGGATTCTAGACTTAAGGTCAGCCTGTCTTCTCTGTTTACTGCCAGACTTGCCCTTTCTCTTTTAAGTGTTAATTGGCATGAATTTCTGATCTCCAATTCTCGGCATTCCCTATTGATTCTCAATTTCACATTCGGCCTTTTATTTTCATGCTCCTGCAGATTTTTATGTTCTGGAATTCTCTGATAGCCGGTCCCTCAGACCTTAGAATTTCTGAATTACACTTTCAGATTTTGGGAGTTTCAGATTTGAGGATGATTGAATTTTCATTATCAGGCAACCGATTGGTCAGAGTTTAGTTCCAATAGAAATATTTGCATCATCCCAAGTTCATAGAGCTGTTAGAATTCTTCACAGCATCACCGGTCATGAAATTCTCTTTATTGCTTGGACATGATTTACATCAGTATGGGAGAAGGCATGCAAGCTGTATTTCCCACAGATTGCTATGAAATAGATTTGAACTCCTTCCAGCCTTTGATAGGCATCACGAAATTTGTCCCATTGTCTTGAGATTGAGCGTGTCCCTGTCTTTGATAGGCTTGTGGGAAATTAGCTCATGTTGATTTTCAATGTCTTCTTCATGACTCGGTGAATAAATCACTCACTGTTATGGAGTGGTAAGATATTAGGGTCTTTTTGATAGACCTTTTGATGTCCATCTTAAGAAGGGTCAAGGGGTGTGCTTAAAGCCGGCCTATTGGTTTATTATATTTTTTATTCTTTTAAGTTATGCCGAGACTATGAGGCGGGTGTTTAGCCGACCAGAAGTTCGCCTCAGTTTGTTCATTTTATTGATGGATTTTTATTTAGATTTCTGCTTATTGTTGGTTTTATTTTATATTTATTTGATTATGGGTTAAGATGTGTGCTTGAAGTCGGCCTATTGGTTTCTCATTTATTTTGAAATTCTTTTAGGTCATGCTGAGACCATGAGGAGGACTCGAAAGTTGGCTCAATGCTCGTCTTGGTTTGTTTAAGTTAATAAATAAATTTTTATTTAAATTCTGTTGACTGTGTGTTCTATTTTTATTATGTTTTTGTTTGTCCGGTGCATGAACAGTCCCTTTTGGGACTTGATGGCACTTCCGGCTTGCCAAGACCACCGTGGGCCTCTCGTTAGACTGCTGCCCAGATGGGCCTAGCTATTTAGTCCCGTGCGTGAGCCCGTTGCTCGGCCGCCTCCCGTAAGGCTTGGCCCCTCTTTTTCTTAACAACTTCATTTGGGTGGGTCCCATATTTATTGATCCACGGGTCAACAACCCTTGCGGCGTCGGTTGGTCGCAGTCGCTTGGCCGCAAGAGACTCGAACCCCAACTATGAGAAGAGGCTTGAGAGGGGTTCGAGTTTGCGACACTCTCCGCGGAGCCCCAGCCCTCGATGGCCACGAGCGACGGAACCAGGAGTGTTCGATGAAGGTGATGAACCCCACTAATCTTAGCAACAACGAGCGGAGACTCCGACAGCCACGATTTTCACCAGTGATAGCTCCCTCGTCGACGGCTTCAAACAAGGGGTCTTGAGCAGCTTTCGAAGGACTCCGGGTGGTGATACTCTGAGCGATGGAAATTTACTGGCTTCTAAAGGGCTTCGAATGAGGATCTTCAACAACAACTGAGGGGCCTTTTAATGATAATTGGGAAGTCGGCAACTTCTGATGGCGATGATCAGGGAGGTAGACAACAGGGAAGGAGCGGGGAAACCCCTGAAGCCGACCACATCAACGATCAAGCCCTTTGATGAGCCGAACGACGTCGAGTAATGACCTCGCCCTCCCTTTCTTCCTCTCTTGATCTCTGGCCCTCTATCTCTTTTTTCTTTTTTTTTATTTTATCTTGGCACTTGCTTATATAGCCTCCGACGACCTGGGATTTGCCAAGCATGCTTTTCGAAATGCGGCGTTTTGCTCTGAGATGAACTCGGAGGGATCTAAACATAGGGGATCGACCTCCCCCTTCCCTCAACGACTTTGCGGGGCTTATTTTGGCAGCCCTACGGAACTTCCCCCAACAGAGGAGTCTGACATGGTAAGGGGTCCGATGACGAGTTGACTCATGGCATTGCGGCTTCCTTTCGGATTGGGACAATTTCCACTCACCTTTTTCAATTTTGTAGGGTCAATCCTTGAGATTTTTTCCAATCTAGCTATCCTAGTACATCTAGCCCATCTCCGATCTCATAGATTGCATACATACTCTTGTTGTTGCTGTGTTTGCTATTTTTTTTCTCCTCCTCGTTTATGAGTCTAGACTGGCCGAGACTACGTGTCCCTTCTCTCTTTTTATCGTAATTCCTTTTCCATCTGCACATGTGACGAAGGAAGGGTGTGGAACTTCTAGGCCTACACTAGTACCCTATCGGATTGTGCTTCAGCTGGGTCAGCTGAAATCTAATAGCCGTAATCCACTAGCTCATTAGGATATTGTTCCTTAATTGGGGATTAATATCCTGCTGCACATTTTTTTCATTGTGACCATTTTTATCTCACTCACCCAGTGATTTTTTTTAATATTTAAGTTGCCAACAAGGCTAAAATATCGGCCTGATTTCTTGTATCTTCATAGCCCATTAGGAAGAACATATTTATTGCATCAGAACCATGACAAATTGATTTTATTTTCATCATCATATCTCAGTCTTTGGATCTTGCGAAAATTGCATTTTTATGGTTGATATGCAATTTATCTCAATCATTTGTGGAGCATCTATTTAAATGATCTCATTGGTTAAATAATTCTTCAATTGATATATATAGTCCCTAGGTATTATTTTGGTCCATTAAGATCATTTATAGCCATCGATCTCTTTGTTTAACCATGCCGATTGGGAATTTCAAAAAGATGTCAATATTTGACATTTCATGTGTATCAAAGCATGCATCATCTGACTTTTTCTTTTTAAAATCGGGCTCAACTTTTATCAGCATCAGCCCATTCGAGTTATGTGCCATCTTCAGTTTGGTATTGGGCCATATTTATGCCATCTGGGACCTAATAATCATAGAATTTGAAATTTTGATATTTGGGTCTATTTTTTGAAGTCAGTGACCTAGTAAACATGAAACATGATGCAAATTAACCTCCGAGCCTATGTTATATTATCCTTGGCCCAATAATCATGAAATATCAATAATCACGAAATATTTCATATTTGGCATTAGGATCCATTTTTTGACATGTTTGGCCCAATAAACATGAAGTATGATGATTCTGACATTTGGGTCTCTCATTAATCATATTGGGCCCACTAAGCTTATTAGGTATCATCATAGGCCAAACATGCCCATTAAGGGGCTGGCCCTGGACTATCTTCATTTTATTGTTCTTAGAGTTAGAGCATCACTCATTCAAATATCATTAAGTCCTAATGGAATTAGGACTTGGAGAAGGGGGGCAGCACCCAGTTTAGATATAAGTAAGTTCTGGATTCCATTAAGGGTCCATTAATTATAGGATCCATAACTTAAGTCATTGACTTATCCTAAGTCTTGGAACCTACGATGTCATCTCATCATATCATTTATTTAAATGGCATCCCATCATAGTCAATAATCATTTAAGTATGATCCAAATCTTATTAGGGATCCATTAGGTGTAAGATCCATAACTTAAGCTCTTAACATATCTTGACCATTGGATCTTGCGTCATCATCATCCCATCCATCATATCATCCATTTAAAGATTATTCAATTATGACCAGTCATCATTTAAGTAGGATTTGGATCCTATTAAGAACCTAATAAGAGTAGGATCTATAGCTTAAGTTATAAACTCATCATGGCTATTGAATCTTGTGCCAATGATTGGCCTCCTATCATTTATTTAAATTGGAGTCAACCCTAGTCCAACTAGGATCAAAAGCTGGCGGCCACATGCTCCTTGAGTTCGACTAGGACCTGGGTCCCTTTTTGACTCCAAAGAGGTGATTGACCCCTTTGAAGGGATCCATTGCATATTATAATGTAAGGAAAGCCGGTGCCCCCTTTATTCCTCTTCTTTTCTTTTTCTCCCGGCAGCTTCATCATCTCCTTGCATCAGATCCATCGGGCTTTGTTGTTGTTGTTCTTAGTGTCTGATTGGGCATTGGGCAAGTGGAAATTGGAGGAGCATTGTCAAGACCATGAGGTATGTAAATTCTTTATTTATGCCATTTTTTTCTCCTCTCCCCGCTGTGGTAACCTCTTCTTGCAGTTAAACTTATCGGGCCCCAAATCTGTCATCTTTGGCAAGGATTGCCATCTTGCATGTCAATTTTATCTTGAAGAGATTGAAGAGAAGAGATCTCGAAAAGTCTTGGGAGATTAAATCTTGGAAGTGTCAATCCAAGCATATGTATAAATGTAAATGTTATGCAATGTTTTCAAAGAAAGACAAGAGGACTGACATTCAAAACCAAAGTAAGTTGACTACAAGAACCAAAAGAGCTACTGAGGTGGCAAACATTGTTAATAAGAGATAAATAAGGGATTATGTTGGATGCTTCTTGAACGGTATGTGAGAGTACCTCTTTGAAACTTTTATAGATTAGTGTGGAATCTCGGGTCAATTGTACATATGGTCACATAAAAATATTAATTTATAAAATTTTATTAGACAATAATGCCTATATAAGTTTTTGAATGTATCATGGATGCAATAAAGCAAACTTAATCAAGTCATCTAATTAAAATAATTTGAAAAACTCAATGAGAGAGAATATGTATGATAAAGTAGTTTATCCAATATGGAGGCAAGAAGTTAGAGGTAGTAATAGGCAAAGGAATTATAAGACCATAGGTACCATATACATATTGTTGTTTTGGTGATCTCATTTCTGGGTGGTGTGGAAATCTTGAGAGATTCTCGGGAGATCTTGATTGCACTCCATGATCTCCGGTGTTTGATCAACCAACGGTTGGTTTTGAATTGAAGGGAGCTCATATCTTTTTCATTCCATACAGCCCTCAAGGGAATCATGTGAAGGAATTCCTTGATTTCTGTCTTTCTCTGCTGTGATCTTCAGATCTTATAAGAATCCCATTGGGGCCTGTTCCAATGCTATTCTGGAGCAGACTGAAGTCTCTATTGTACCTAGCTCGATAAGAAAATATAACTCCTACAATCCAAGCGTCATCTGGACCTGATAGGGGCCTGCTAACTTCATCTTCGGCCTCCAATTTTCTGATTACACAGTCGACAGCAACATGTGTGATCATTATTACTTTCTCTTTGTTGTTATCACGTGTCAGGGATGTAACCGACTATTCAATGCATCAAAATTAGGGAGGACATCCCCCTAACTTATTCTTTTCATCTATCAGTCCTTATCAGTTATAAGGCTCTGTTTTGCAACCTAAATGGCTATATGTATATTCCGGGCTTGCAATTGTTCTCCAAAGGATCCATGATTGGAGAGGCGGCATCCTATTGTCAATATTATCAGCTCTCGGTAAGACTGGATCCCGGTATTCTTCTTCAGCATTCATTTGCCATTAGCTAAGCAAAAGTTGATACAAGGATTACCTTTTCCTCTTATTGACATTAACATCCATATTACCCATGACATCTTAAACACATAGCCAGGTATTTATCATATTAAACTTGAGAAGTGATATGTTTCCTTTTAGATTTATACAATTGCCAAACTTGCCAAGTCTGGACCATCTTTTCTCTTCACTTTCCCAGTCGATCAACATTAGGGGTCTAGAGAATGCCTATTTCTTTTATTACTCCATAGGGTGTCTCATATATAAGACATACACATGTATTCTGCAATTAGGATATCCTGTGGATCATTTGCATTACCAGTTAGTCCCTTCATTTATTGATTATACCTGACTTGCTATCAGATGTGTGTTCATGCTCATAATCTGCCCAAATTTATATCTGATTTTGACAGATTGCCATAAGTTCTTTTTCTCGTTGATGCTAAGTCCTAGCATTCTAGGCATCTTTGTCATTGGTAGTCCCCTCATGTATGTAGGACATCTCATAGGCTAAGAATATGTAGATCCTCATTCATTCAGGACCTAAAGAATGTGTAAATTTTAGGTGCCAACAGCCACATTGTGGTGTCACATTCTCAATGCAGTCTGCCTAATGGTCACATTAAGGAGTGTCTCAACCTTAACTTAAGTTTCAATTATACATCGTTAAAGCCTATTAACCTATTTGTAATATTCCTAATGATGGTTAGGGGCGTGGGATGTTAGACCTCCAGCCTCTGCTCTATTCCAGAAGGCTCTTAGGTGCACCATTCATGGCACCTGGTGATGGATGAGAACTATGAGTCACTATGCATTATGCCAAGGTTGGTCTTTTAATGTTCTAAGGTGGCAATCTGTAGTACATTTAAGCCCCCAAATACCAAATACTTGGATGTTTGGTCAATCAGCTCCTGTCTCAGCTAACTGTGACTTCCTAGAGTAAAACATCGTAGGCTAGGATGCTTGACACTGCCAAGCTTCGTTGCCTAGGACATTTTACAGGCAAACCCATTTTCTCTTTTGTTTTAGCTCCAACTTCTTTCATTGGGTACAAACTGCTCTGATTTGTTCAATATGTCCTGATACCTTAGATATTTGACGTTTACTTAACTAAGGTGGATGTTCGATGTTTACTTAACTAAGTGTATCTTATGCCTAATGTGTTATATTTTTTATCCTGGAGTCTCAAAGCTGTCCATTGTCTCTTAGGGTTCAAATTTCTAGAGATTAGCTGGAAATTCATATTTCAAGCTTCTCTGGAAATATTTGTTCCTATATCTTTCTGGTATCCCCAAGTTGCTGCTTCTTACCATATGATGTTCAGAATAACTCCCAGATAATCCATAATGATCTCCAACCACTACATAAAGGCAAGGTAAGGCAAGATGAAAACCCCAGTTAACACTGCACATACAGAGTTGTTTTTTTGATGTATTTCTTTTATTTAATTTTAAATAAGACAAAAGGACCTAACATGAAGTTACTTCTGCACTCAGTCTTAGTTGACTTTATTGATGATTTTTATTCACTAAGACAAAATGCCTTAACATGAAGCTATTCCTGTACATAGTTTTAGTTGAGTTTATTGATGATTTTGCTCTATGAAGATGTCCGGTTAAAGCCTCTTTGCTTGATTTCTGCTGTCATTAGAACCATCTTCTATAGCCAGCAATGTTAAGTCTTCTAATTGGGAGCATCCTCAGGTTCTGCATTCTGCCGTTCACCTGGGTATGAAAATCTGATGGATTTGACACTTGGGCACATTTCTGATTGGTTAGATCCCCGAGTGGGGGATGATCAAATGGTTGAGTTATGACTGTGGCTAGTTCGGATCTGATCTTGTATGGATGTCCACTGATCCAATGATGGGCTACAGGCACGCTTGAAACTGAATGAGAATCCCACTCATTCAGATCTATCCCAAGGCTGGTCCGGGGCATCCGTGGTATGAAGAATGTGGAATTGTGATGTATTGGTACATAGGCTAGGCATGGGCATGCCATAGGTGACTTGGTGTGCATGAGGGGGCCATGCAAAGAAAATTGGTACACCAGGATTCTGAGGATAGTAGACTGCTCAGTAAGGGTGCTTGGTCAATGGGCCAAGGCTCATTTTGATATTTTTTGGATGAAGAAGATAGGATTGGGATGGTGAGAAGGATGGGTTAGGGATGGGACCGTAATATGCTCAATTCCTTTACCTTCTCTTGTTTTTTTATTTTGCTTGGGTGTAGAGTATGCCATCGACTTCACAGTCAGCTCCTTTGATGCATTTCATAGTCAGCTTCAGTGGATGTTGGATTTGACTTCAAAGTAAGCTTTAGTAGTGGTTGATGTTCTTCAACTCATTCGACTTGGGTGGTCTCCCTTCTTGCGTCGGAACCCCTGAACAAACAGCCACAACTTCTGTTTTATAGAGAGAAAGCAGAGATGATGGGGTGGGGATCTGAAAAGGTGGTCCAAATGACTTTTGGGGTCCCCATGGGACTATTGCAGTCCCAATGCACTCTTTTTATTCTTCCAAAAGCTGCTACATTTAAGAGGTGATCAATGAGGGTCTATTGCTGTCCCAATGTGTCTTTTTATTCTTCCAAAGGCTGGTGCCTTTAAGAGGAGATTAATGACCCTTGGCGGCTCATCAATGCAAGGTTGCAGTCTTCATGAAGCTGAGGTGGCATGGGGATAAGATGGGCCTATTTTGATGCTAAGATGGGCCTGTTTTGAAGTTGATATGGGAATTGGGTCAATTGTTTATTGTCTTAAGCCCTTGATGGACTTTTAGAATAGGCCAACATTTGAGGATTATTTGTGGACCAATTGAGCTTTGGATTGGATTTAATCATACTCCATGTTTTTTTTGTTTCAGCCGTGGTCTACTGTTATGAACAATTCAACCCTGCTTACTTCATTCACTTTTTGTTACTGTAGCTCATGATGACCAACTTTAACAAGGAAACGATAACAATACCTAAGGGAGTTTAGAAGTACATCAGAAAAGTGTGTTTCTAATGTTTGCTCACTCAGTACATATCCAAGGTCAAAGTGACCTACTGTAAAGTCCCCAGTCCTGTGTACAACACTTAGTTGTACATAATTTGTCAAACTTCTTATCCTTGAATACATTTGCCAAGTTTTTTTGTGCTGTATGTGAAGTCACTGTGGTTTTGCATTCTGCCATGTTACAGGTATCCCTTTTGGGTCCATTAATCTTCTACATGGAGTTGATGAGAACGAAAGCAAGGTAAGAAATCACTATCAGATGTGGTTAGAACTGTCATGGAAATCTCAAGTGGCTTGTTTAGTTGCATCTATCAGGTTCTGATAGGCTTAATTTATGATTCTGTTGTCTACTTGGTTCTATTTTAATGTATTTCCGCTTACACAGTTGAGAAATATTAATTCCATGTGACATATAACTCAGCTTCTGGTGCCTCAAGACCAACTTAAGGAGTGCTGATCAGTCAAAAGTCTTGTGCCCTTCTTCTACTGTATGCTTGATTGCTTGTTACAGAGATTTGTCAAATCACAGTCTGTGCTCACAGGCACTTCATTTTTTTGACCTCATAATCAAACACTAGCCTTTGAACACAATTTTCTTTTATGTAAATCATTGTTGTTCTGCAAGACCTGTTAGCATCATTTCATCTTCAATAAAGTGTAAAGCGGTTTTCTGACTATCTTATTTTTCATAAATCAGAGAAGTCATGTTGCTGATTCAAATATTCTGTTCTTTAATCTGTTCTGAAATCATTTCCGACTGTTGTGGGGAGCCAGGAACATCAAACTAACATTTTCTAGCATGTTTAATTTAAAAGCGTGTAGAAAAGGCAAAAGGAGTGATTGACAATGCGGTACCCACTGTCTGATTTTGCATTCTTTGTTCAACATATAGATACTTTCTCCGTTTTGCATGAAACTTAGATAATCTTTAAATTTTTTTTTGACTTTTTATTTTCTATGAAAAATGTTAAAAGACATGCATGATTTAGTTGTGTTTGAAAACGATGAGATGAAATACTGGATTAATAAAGGGAATATGTAAGGGATAGTCCCTTTATACATTAATTTTTATTTAATTCATCTGATTGACATGATTAGAGTATGTTGGCTCATAGTTATGCAACGAATTTTCTTAAGAAGATCATCTTTGGAATATTAGTTATGCATAGCTCATTATTACTTTTATATTTCTATAATGAATGTATCTTAGCATAACTATATGTTCATTACTCATCGTTGTAAGTTCTTTTACATGATTTTGAACATGTTAGCATTTAATATGCATAGCTCATCAATCATATATATATTTAACAAGCAACAGGTCATTGCCTTGTAGGCTTGTCCCTTTGCTATTTTTTCTCTTCTTTCTTTTTGAAAGTGGAGTAACATGAAGCCCTTGGTGGAACATCTCTTGGAGTTTCGATGCGAAGCTTTTTCCTCAACTTCAAGAGCTTCACAGTTGTGCTTCTTTTCAAATGAAGGAGTTTTTTATAGAGGATGAAGGGAAGAGGGATGGGAGGTGGTTTCCTACTTTATTAGGAAGCGCTACCTTAGTGGAAGAGGCCCCACAACAGTAGTCACCTCATTTCTTCTATTTTTTCTTATTATTTGTTTTTTGAATTTCATGGGATAGGGCCTACTCTAGCTGAGGTGGTGGCTTTCAGACAAAATTGACTGATTCATAGGTTGACTTTCGTGGGCTGGGGTCACCATAACTAAATACATAATTTTCAGTTATTTTTTATGATTTTTTACTAAATTATGGATGGAGCCCACCGTACCTGAAAGAATAATTATAAGCTATTTTATGAATGAATTTCGTTAGTTGGGGTTCACTAAAACTGAATATCTGATTGCCATATGTTTTACAGGCACTTAATATTGAAATTCGTAGGAAGAATCCCCTACCAATAGAAAACTTATTTTGACGGCTTTTTAATGAATTTTAGTAGGAAGAGTCCCTTACTAACAGGATTGCTGTTTTTGAGGAATTGTTGAGAGGATTTCTATGGAAAATTTGGATGAAGAGTCCCCTCCAACTAAAATACTGAATTTCAGACATATTTATTTTTATTTTTGACTGAATTTCATGGGATGTGATCCGTTCTAACTGAAAATGAGATTTTGTGTCATATTTATCTTCTTTAATCTTGTTTTCTTGGAGATAAGACGAATGCCATGTTTGATTGGAGTTGGGCTTAAAATCCTAGGAAGTCTTGTTCAGTGAGACTTGATGTTTGATAATTGTAGTCTCCTAATATCTGAATCATGTTTGTCCAGACTAAGGAAGGCCAGGTCATGGGTCAGCCTAGGGTTGGTTGCCCCAAATCCAAACCGGTCGCAACCCAGGTAGGATGGGGTTCGATTTATTATTCTTAAAAAAATATAAAAATATATAAAACATTGCATGAAAAATAAGAAGTAATAGAAATAAATTATATTTTATGCTATATATTTATGTATTATAATTATATTTTTATGTTATAATTGAATTTAAGTGTTTATCAATGTATAGATGTAAATATGATTTTTTTGTGATTATGTTGTATTATATTAGTATATGTCTATATGTTGGGAAATAGTTAATCTCAAGTGAGAGGGTAAAGATGGTTAAGAAACAATTTTATAAGTTTTAAGTATGCATCAAATATTTATAATCACAAATCTGAACCATACAGAATAGTATAAGTGATAGTAAAATATTGTTATACTATCAATAAATGGGCACTCAGGAATTGTGGATCGACCAGGTTAGTAGATATTTATTTTTTAGGGGTATTTGTAATTTTTTATATTTTTTTTGATTTTTTGAATTATTTACAACGAAAAGAAAATAAAAAGTTGACCAATTTGAACCAATTCTAAGGGGAGTAGATGGAAGGCAGCTTCAATGTGGATGTTAGGTTACCAGTGGTTGACTCTCGGGATCGCTAGAGTGGAGTAGATGCAGATGGTGTTGGAGCCATCCAACAGCCATGGGGGCCACAAAAGCTGGAAGGCTGCTCCGATATAGCTCTTAGGGGATCATCGGAAGGCCTGCAGTGCAACTGCCATCACTGGATGAGGAAGAAAGGAGAGAGGATAGAGCCTGTGTACCTTCAAATAGAGGGAAGAGGAGTGAAGAGTGCAGACTGCCGGAGGAAGAAGGAAGAGGGGGGGGGGTGGACTGGAAGCCTCACTGCTAAACCAAGTGGGAGAGTGGATAACTGAGGCAGTGCCCTCAAGTTGTCTAACTTCTAAAATTTATTATTCTTCCTCAAGCGGTTTAACTACCAAATTTTTTTATTCTTACTTTTTGGGTTACAATATAATATCTATAACATAGAATTAATGAATATTTAGCTCTTTACCAAAATCCATTTATAGATGTCTCTTACCAAATATGAGTATTCAAATTCAAACATTTTAAAAGATTATAATTAAAATGATAATAACAATCATTTGTGCTATGTGTGGTTCAGTCCTAACTCATCAATATACATAGAGAAGTATCTAAGTTCTACTCCCCATGCAAAGCCTCTATTTATTTCATTAGGCTAAGGTCATGACCTTGATGACATTTTGTTTTTGGCTCTTCTTCTCCTTGGCTGCTTAGTCTCCAAGCTCCTTGCGCACTCCTTGCCTTGTGTGCTGCAGGCTTGGCTCTCATTCTTCTTCTCAGATGAGGAAGGAGAGGGGCTATTTATAGGCACAAGAATGGAGCATCCAGTGGGGGATCCCACCTTCCAGACATAGATCGCGGAATCGGCCGATCCGGATCGGAATCGGCCGATTCCTGGATCGGATCGGCCATTGCCGATCCGATTCTTGGCTGAAGGACCGATCCGGAAAAAAGTTCCGGCAGAATCGGTCGGGATCGGCCGGATCGGTCGGGATCGGATCGGAATCGGATCGGAATCGGAATCGGATCGGCCGAATCGGTCGGGATCGGAATCGGAATCGGAATCGAATCGTTTTTTTTCATTTTTTGCTATTCCAGTCGGATCGGCCAGATCGGCCGTAATCGGTCCGAATCGGCCAGAATCGGTCTGGATCGGTCTGGAATCGGATCGGATCGGAATCGGATCGTTTTTTTTTTTTTTTTTTGCTTACCGATTCTGGATCGATTGTCTTCCATTGGATCGGTCGGAATCGGTCCGATCCGATCCGATCCGGATCGGATCGGTACCCACCGATCCCGATTCCGATTCCGATCCCGCGATCCTTGCTTCCAGAAGCCCCAAAACCTACACCTTTTTAGGTCACAGTTTTGACCACCAGAGCACACTTCCCGCTTGTTGGAGGTGAGGTTTTTAAGTATTTTTCTTCTTTTATTTTTGCAGGTGAACCCACCTGTGCTGTGGGAGAGCCACGTTGTGGGACCTTTGCAAGTACCTGCGTGCTACTTGGGCTGCAAGTAACCACCGCAACCAGCCCAAAGAAAGCTATGTTTAGCTTGTGAGGCCCACCAGGTGGCCGCACAATATTCCACACCAATCAGTGAGAGTGAAAAATTGAAACTGCATTTTTATTTTTGTAATGCTGCTGGGCAGAAAATGTTGCAGCACAATATCCCAACCTATGTAGTCAGAGGCGTGAGGCGACTGAGGCGAGGGACCCCTCGCCTCGCCTTAGGCGCTTGAGGCGGGCGCCTCAGGCGCCCGAGGCCACAATTTTTTTTATTATGATATTTATTTTCATAACTGGAAAATATATATAAGAAGGTGAAAGAATATAAAAAAATACATTGAATGCATCATAAATGTAGGAAATATATATGAAAATTCAAGTAATATATTTAAAATTGCAGTAAAAATAAAATTATGTCCAAAAATGCAGATAGAATTATCTAAAAATGCTGAACATATCTAAAAAATTGTGTAAAATACAAAAAACAGCAAAAAATATATTAAAAATGTATAAAATGATTACTGCAAAAATAAATTGAAAGAAGTACCTTTTCTCATTTCATTTCCATAAGCATGCCTAAAAATTGAACACATCACCAAAAACAAAAAATGTAATACATCAAGTAAACAACATTTGAATAGTAATGATAAACCAAACATAGAAGTACATAAATAATGATTAGTTCAAAACAACATTAAAAGGTACATTCATCTAATGTCTCCAATCAGTTAACACAAATATCAATTATCAATCGGAAGAGTAAGAGTCATCATCATGAGTAACATGTACATGAATTTCTCCATCCGATTCTGAGGTATCTTTATCCATGGCCACACTTTTTCCTTTCTCAAGCCTTTGCCTTTTAGAGGCCTCCGCTCTAGTGGATGGACCTTCCTCTTCATCAATACCGGCTGCTAGTTCAACTTCCCTCCATGTGAGGTCTTCTCCTTCATGCATATAGTTGTTGTCATCTCTAGTGATCCACTCATCAGCCTCATCAATATCATACAAAGAAATAGGATCATGATTGAACTTCTCCATCCTAAAATGGCGATCTTGAAGCCTTTGATTGTATTGGACATAGACAAAGATCGTTTAGCTTTTTTTGTTCCAATCTATTCATTTTCTTTGTGTGCACCTATAATATGAGGACGAAGATCAGTTTAAAGTATCATATGAAACATGCTAAACAATGAATGATACTAATGCATACCTGCTCAAAGGTACTCCAGTTGCGCTCACAACTAGATGCACTACAAGTGAGATTTAATACCCTGATGGCGAACCTTTGCAAATGAGGAACCTTACTTCCCCAATCCTTCCACCAATTTACTAAAAGAAAGATGAGAATTAATCAAATTTAAAACAATACTTTGAAATGTATAAATGAAAAGTTTTAAAAAGTTAAATGTCAACCTGGAATAGAAGTTTTTCTTTGTCTAATGGCCATATCTCTACTAAATAGGCCCTCAGTATCTCTGTATGTATTTAGTTGCTTGGTAATCAAATCTTGCTCATTAGGACTTTCAATTAGCCTCTCAATGGTATCATACAGTCCTTGTTTAATTTCTCCATCACTCTCAACATCCGGATTCAAGTAAAAAAAATTGGGGGTTAAGATAATAACCCGCTGCATGTAATGGACGATGGAGTTGATTGTCCCACCTCCTATCAATAATGTTCCAAATTGGACCGTATTTGTCAAACTTATCATCCAAGGCACTCTTAATGCCTTCCTTTGCCCGGTCCATTGCTGGTTTCTCACCATCCACTAGGCGTAAGACAATCACAAGAGGCTTGAAGATTGAAAGAGCATATGCTACACCTCTCTAGAAAGTTGTTTTTAAAATGATGTCACATGATTTCTTTCCCTCAGTTTGCTTAGCTCATCGGTTGCTAGAGCCAGTCCACTCTTCAGATGTAAACATCCTTCTCAATTCAGCCTTCAAGTTGTGTAGGCTCTCTAAGTTTAGATAGTTTGTTGCAAACCTTGCACGAGAAAAAAATAAACATGTTAATGGCATTCACTATCACAAGTCACAATTCACAAACCAATTTGAAACATTATAAAAATACATTTCAAATTGAGATTTTACCTTGTGATGGCTGCCCTACATAAATTTCTTTCATTGGTGAACTTTCTTATCATGGCAAGAACCTTTGTATGCCCATAAATAAATGTCGTCACATACTTGGCATGCCTAATTGTGGATTTGATACCCGATAATTTAGAAATATATTCTAGCATCAAATCAATGCAATGGGCTACACATGGTGTCCAAAACAAACGAGGATGCATAGACATCAACAATCTCCCTGCAGCTACGTAACTTGCCTCGGTATCCATTACAATTTCGTTAACATTTTTCTCTCCAACTTCAACAACTATTTTGTCCAACAAATCAGCCAACAACCTTGCATCTTTAACTTGTGAAGATGCATCTATTGATTTTAGAAAGACTGTGCCCGTAGGTGTGTTGACTAAAAAATTTATCAATGTTCTCCCTCTTCTATCTGTCCAAGCATCGGACATGATAGTGCATCCATATTTCACCCAACTTCCTTTTTCTTTTTCAACTAATTCTTTAGTTATTTGAAGCTCTTTCACAAGCAAGTTTTCACGCACTTCATGATATGATGGACCTTTCAATCCCGGGCCAAATTGACCAATAACCTCTAACATGGTTTGAAAACTATTCAAACGTACGGTGTTGAAAGGAATACCTGCTTAGTACATCCACCGAGCAATGTATTGCACAACTTTTTCCCTCTCTTCCTTCAAATGCTTTTTGTCTTTCACACTCTTCTCTTTGTAAACTTCTGGATTTTGCCTCATAAAACGGTCCATAGGACCTCTCAAACAAGGAGGCAAAAATGTTAGATCACAAACAAGTAATGTGTCTTCAATTTTCATGCTTGTCTTCGAAGTGTTCACACCAAGAAGGTTGTCTCTTCCTTCAATCTCTTTTATCACTGCATCCTTTTCAAAGCGAGCTTGTTTAGCTTGCTCCATATGTTGTTTAACCTTTTCTTTGGCCTCTGGTGTAGTCTTCTTGCAACTTGTCACATTGGTGGATAAACCGACTATATGTTGCTTCAACCTATATATCCCACCTTTGCAATCCTTGTTGCAAAATGAACATCTAACAAGATCCCGATTTTTCAGATCCCCCAAAATTCCATACTTCCAACCAACATCCTTTGACTTAGGAGGATGTTTTGAGATAATGGGGCCCGATGAAGTTGTTTGGGTGTTTGACCCCGTCCCCGAAGTTTGCTCCACAGTTTGAGACATCTTCATACAAAATACATAAACATCAAATACATTAAAAATAGTATAAATCAGAAAAAAATAGAAAACGGATCAACCAAAATTAGATTGTAAATGAAATACATTAAGAACAATAAGAAATCAGATTTAACAAAATCTCTGATTTAATAAATCGGATTTAACAAAAACTCTGATTTAATAAATCGGATTTAACAAAAACTCTGATTTAATAAATCGGATTTAACAAAAACTCTGATTTCAGAAATCTGATTTAAAAAATTCAGATTTAACGATAAGAAATCAGATTCAAGGAATCAGATTTAAGGAATCAGATTTAGGAAATCTGTCTAGCATTAACAACCGTAAACAAAAATAAATTTTGAAGAAAAACAAATACATTTTCGAAAAATCAGAATCAAGAAATCAGATTGTATGAACGTCTTAATCAAGTATGTTCAACTATATCAAAATAAAAGAAGTGTGTACGAAGAAAACGGGAAAAAACGTAAATTATACCTTTCCGACAACGTTCGGGTTGTTCGGTAATCTTTGCAAACCCGGTTAACAACACTTACGCCTTCTACACGTTGCCAATGGCCTAATAAAAATATTGGAATCACATTTACAATGAAAAAAAAGAAGACAAATCAAAAGAACGTACCTTGTACGTCTAAATCCGGCCTTCTAACAATGTACACCAATATAGAAGAAAATAAAACATAAGATAAGGTTCTTGTATTAGTAGAAGGATGATGAATAAGAAAGAAAAAAAATGAAGAAAAAACGTGAAAACCCTAAAACGGACCGGTTGGAGATCTCCTCCGATGGTCTGGAAAGTTTGGATAGCTTCTCCAGCTAAAGAAAGTGTCGGCGGGGGCGTCTCCGGCGACTGGTGGTGGCGGCGGCGTCTCCGGCGACTGGCAGCGGTGGCGGGGGTTTTCATGAAACTTATGCCATGTCCTGTGTTCCAAAATAAAAGGTGAATTAAATCCTATGTTTTTAATTAAGCACTTAAAAATCTTTAAGGGACATAACTGATGGATCAAGGACAAAGATCAAAATCTGAGATGGAACCAGTGTATCAAAGACAAAACATTCAAAATCTATCTTTTTATTGTGAAACCTCGTAAATGTATCAAAGCCTTGCATGGCACGATTTGAAAATTCACTTGATTTCCATTCAATTAGAAAAAGAATTTTTATCATCTTTGGTTAACATATATTACTTGTGAAAATACATGATATCTTGTAAGAGTATTAACTAAAATACATGATATATAAAAAATAACTGTATCAAGATTTTGAGTTCATTTAAAATGTCTTTGTATCTCTCTATCGGAATGTGCAAATTTACGATGTTAATTATATCGAGGCATTTGAATTCTCTTGATTAATCATTATAGCAACTCATTAATATGGAAATATAGATTTACAAAATAAAAAGAAGTGTGGAAGCTATAACCCCATAAACTCAATGGAATGCAAACTTAATATATTAAATTTTATTTGGGTTTACTTATGTTTCAAGGAGGGTGCATTTTAAGATTCCAACATCTTAAGTACATGTTTGTTGGCGAATTCTTAATCATTTTGACTCATTTGATATGGATTTGAATTTTTTAAAGCAAGGTCTTATTATTAAGGCATGTTTTAAATTATTGGAGTTAATTTGGGTCTGAGGTCTAGAAAAAACATGATTCAGATCAAATTTCATTGTGTTATGTTTTTGATCATATGGTCTTCATTTCAATTCATTTATCTCTAAGTCTTAATCATTTTAGACTTAGTGTAATTTGCTTAAATTAGATTTTTTATGGTACCTAATTAAAGCATATTCATTAACATTTCATTTATTCTTTCCTAAGTATTTTCATTTGTCTTGTTAGACGTAAGATTCTCCATGCATTAAGTCTTGGAGTCATGTTCAAAATCAGATTTCATCGTATCCGATCAGCGTTCATTATCATTTGATTTCAAGTTCTATGTTTTCACATTAGACTTAGGATTCATTAGGATCCATTGTGAGTCCATCTCAAGTCTTAGCTTTAGACTTAGGAGTTTGATAGATCAACATATTAAGATCTGGTCATATGACATTTTTGAACATTGGAGACCAGATGGCATTTCTCCCAAATAAGCATTTTAAGACCATCTTCTCATTAGGATTAATCAATTCTAAAATTATCTCCCAACAGGTCTGCTTTTACCTCATTTGAATTTCATCTTAACATATTAGGATTAAACAATTCATCTTTGTTTATTGACATTTTCAGATCTAAACTCACCATTCCAAGATCAGATTTTAGCTCATCATTAAATTTTGGTGCCTTTCATTTGGGATATGAACCATTAGATACTTTGATTTGGCACATTGACGTTTTAAGACTGATCTTACGACACAAAGTTTGGTATCTTTTGTGTGACATTTTTTTTAAACCCCTCATTTCAGCCTTAGTGTTTTCCTTTTCCAAACTCTTCATTTGCATTTATTCTTAGGATCAGTTAGATCTGATCTTAAAGATTCTGATTTATGAACTGAACATCAGAGTTGATCTTCAGTTGATGGCATTTTCCAGATCAATTCCATAGTTCCTTCTATCAAAAGATTGACAGATCTGAAAGGATGTCCTATGACAGTAAGAAAAGAGGATGAACAAGAAACCTGAAATCCGAATCATTCATGGTTAATTTAAGAATTGGCTCAAATTTGAGCACATCCAGATCTGATATTCCAATCAATTAAAAAAAATCTAATGATTTCATATCTTAGAATGTCATCCAATGAAGATAAATTGCTCAAGTCCAATGCCAATGTGTTTAATGCGAATTCAGATTTCAGGTTTCTTGTTCATCCTCTTTTCTTACTGTCATCGAACATCCTTTCAGATCTGTCAATCTTAGACCAACTTAAGAAGCTTAAGTTCATTCACATTTGACACATGATACTGACTAGAAGTTTTCAGAGTTTGTCAGATCCAAAAATGACTGTTTTGATATCACAATTTCATAATCGGACTTAAGGAATAGCATTGCCTGTGTTTGTCATTTAGGTTCAACCACATGCATATGTAAGATCTGATTTAAGCAATCTTTAGATCTGTAGCTTCGAGAATTTTTCATGTTTATTATCATCTTAGTTTGTGTTTTAACAATGTCATCTTGATTTCAGACCATGTTATCTGATTAGATCCTTTTTGATGGTTTAAGAATTTAAACATTTCAAATTTTATTATTTAAGCTCTACATTTACATTTGCATTTCATATAGGCTATGTAAGGTATATCAACGCTCTCTAATCATAACCATATATACTCTTGACACATGAATGTCATTATCATAATATGAGGATACATGGTACATCAACATGGGGAGGCACACATGACCTCGAAATCAACATGATATGGGGTACCCTTAGCCCATTATATAGGTATGGGATGTATTTTTCTATCTCCCTAAATGATTCAAAGGTAAGGTATAGCATAGTGTCAGGCATAACCCTCTTTGATCAAGTGGGAATGGATTGGTTATGATGGGTAGCTGCCCACATCCCCGTCCAAGATTGATTACTCCGGGTGCGTGCTTGTGTGCTCGTCCAAAGTTATGAGGGGGGTCTAAGTTAATAGGCTGGTCTCTTCGCAATCTTTTGATTTTTATTTCAATGTTTAAGAGGTAAATTCATGTCATATGGCCGTATAGGCCTATCACCATGTTTTCATGTCATTTTAGGCCCAATGGGTCTGTTTTGCATCATTTTGGCCTGGATGGTCTATCATTTTCATGTCTTTAAACCCAATGGGTTGATTTGCATCATCTTGGCGCCAATGGCCTATCTTTCTCATGTCTTCAAAGCCCAATGGGCTGCAACCATCAGATCTGGTCTTATTGGTCTGCTGCGATGAGAATTAGGCCTTATAGACTGATTGCCATTGGTTCCTAGGCCTTGTAAACCCACTGCCATAGAACTTGAGCCATGTAGGGTCTGTATGGGATGGCTAAAACAGTGAGTTAAGGGACTGTTTTGGGGTCAAAATAGGTCCCATTTTGAGAATATGAGTATGAGCATGCAGGTGGTCCGGGTATCCTTAAGTTCAATGATTATTAAGGTTTCTAAGCTCCAACTATATAAATATAAGAAGGGCTGACCAAAGGATATGGGTATAGTTTATCTGTAGGCATGTTATGGGCCTGTATGGGGTTCATCTTCATCCTAGATGGCAACTGCCATCAGTACCATAGCATCATGGTTGGAGGATCTGCAGCTCCATCTTCTTCTTGGATAGGCGACAGCAACAATAGCAGCAGCTGGCCTAATTGGTTCTTTCTCCTTAATCAAATGACCACAGTAGCAACTAGCAACAACACATGAAGTTGGCATCTTCAATAGCATCTTGGGGAAACTGCGACCTTATTGTACAGCAGCAGTGGGCCATCAGCACGGTGGCAGCATTGCTTGCATGGACATGAGGCATTAGCCTCTTCTTCACCTCCGTTCATTTGTGTGGGGTCAACAACAGTACCCTCAATATAGGGTATAAGCTGTACATACAGCATGGATGGGAGAAGGTGGAGATGACATTATTAGATACATCAAGAGGAGTCTTAGGCTTCCTCCTCTTCATCTCCCATAAGTTCTGCAGCATCTGGAGCATCTGCCACAACAAGGGGCTTCATTGGCTCCTTCCTTTTGTATGTGCACTGTACCAGTCAGGGGCTGGAAGGAGTGGCAGCAACAACATCAGCAGAGCCCGACAGCAGTGGGCGAGTGGCAGCAAGATGAATGCCTGGCAGCAGCAAGATCTGTAACAATATCTGCAGAAGCAACTGGAGCATGGGGAGGGAGAGAAACATGGAGAAGGGCTGTGGCCCTTCTCCTTCCTCCCCTCTTTACGGAAGCAGCAGCAGCTTGGCTTCTTCTTCTCCTTCCATGTGCTCAGAAGCAAGAATGTGGAGGAAGGGATGGCTGATGGTGGCTGCTGCTAGGCCCGGAAGAGATGATCTCCCACACTTTTCCAAGGTGTGCAACACCTATTCTTATAGAGATGGCCATCGGGGGAGTCTAAGTTGGCAGTCTGGTCAATCTTGCATTGTGGGGAAGTTGCAGAGTATTCGATGAGGTGCTCCTATATTTCAGCACATATTTTGAGTATTTAGTGAATTCTCAACCTTGTTGACCACCTTCTAGTGGAGGAGACTTGGTCAAGCTCCGGATAATTGATGGTGTGCGTGCTGAGTTTCTTTCCACTTCTTTGTATATTGTAGACCTTTCCAATGGGAGCTTTAACCTGGCCTTGTGTGGCTGTGGGCAGAGGATTGCGGCAGCTTTCTTAACCTAGTATTTCATTAAATGGTGCAAATCTGAGGGCGCATATCCATCAGCTGATGTCATTCAATCATAGTCATTCATTATTTAAGGAGGGTCCAAATTCTATCAAGGATTTGTTAGTTATAAGATTCATGACTTAAGTTATCGTGAGATCTCACCAATCGGATGCTGTGTTCATTATTTAATATCATCCAATCATTGCCGTTCATTACTTAAGGAGGATCTGGATCCCATGAGGGGCCCATTAAGCATATGATCCATTACTTAAGTCATTAAATAATCATGACCATTGGATCATGTGCCATCATCATCGTCTAATCATCCCCTTTGCTTAATTATGATCAATCATTATTACGATCCAATATCTTATCAATGACCCAATATGGGTAAGATCCAAAACTTAAATCATTAAGATATCTTGACCATTTGATCATGTGCCAATGATTGATGAATCTCCTTCCATTCAAAATGCACCAATCCTAGCCCCATTGGGATCAAGAAGAAGGCTGTGGCAGGTCTTCTTAGACTACTCCTTGGACTTCTCTTGCCCCCAATCCTCATTTAAATGCATCGGCTGATCCTTTAAATATCTCCTTTTTGTGTCCTGGCGCAAGAACACCTCCACAGCTTGGTCTTTCTCTTCCTCTCAACTGCAACCATATGCAGTCATACTCATCTGATCAGAGGCATTGAGATCCCACTCAATTGGCTTTTTTTTATCGTTGTAGGATCTATTTTCTCATCAAAAATCAGCCCCTTTAGCCTATGATCAATGAGCTGCGAAAAGGGTATCTTAGAAGGCATAATTCCTTAATGAATTAAGGCCAAAATGGATTTATCTTGCAATGAAACTTGCCCCATTAAGAACATAACATGCGGGCTATGCAATGAGGATCAAAATTAGAGTTATTTTTCCATGGATGGACATTGAAGTGGACTCCAATCGATAGCCTATTTATTAGAATCAACCATTGTGGCCCTTGGGTATTGGATTTACATAATCCTAGCTCAATAACATCTTTTTTTTTTTGGAAATTTTGGGTGCCAACAATTATCTTGTTTAAATGTATGTTGCTACATGGTAGCATTTTGATGGTTAACCAAAGGATACTTGTTCAATAGGGTCAAATTGTTGACACACGTTCTAGTCTATGTGGAAAGTTCAATTGAAAAAAAAAGAAGAGAAAAGAGTAAACCCAATATCATACCGCAAAGCAGAGTGGAAATTTATAATAAAAACATTTAAATTTGAGATTCAATACCTTCTCTACATGGTTGACTACCTTGAGGACTGGATTGGAATCAGCTAGAAGACCATGTAGCAATCTATGTTATCTGAGGCGCTCGCCTCAGGCGCCTAGGCGCTGAGGCGAGACGAGGCAAGGCAAAAACGCCTCGCCTCGGCAGATCTCGCCTCGCCCGGGTGAGGACCTTGTGAAAGTCAAATTTGGTAACATAAATCCTCCTTCCCCACCCCGAAACCCTCAATGCCCAATCTTCTACCTTGAGACTCCAGTATCTTGATGCATTATAGGTCCTAGAAGTGATTTTTTTTGTATTTTTTATGTTCTTCTTCAAAAGTTTCAATGTTATATGTATATTTTTTGAGAAGTTCTTCAATATAAAAAATGTCGCCTCGGGCGCCTGAGGCGCCCGCCTCAAGCGCCTGAGGCGAGGCGAGCCCACCCTCGCCTCGGTCGCCTCTTGCCTCTGACTACATAGGTAGCAATTATGGCTGGCAGGTTGATTCCCGCTGATTCTTGGCTTCCCCATACAGTCCACTTTCACCATATTCCAGATTTGATTTGTTTTATATCAGGCCTCTAATTTGCATGAAAATATCAGGTATTCGTAGGCCCTTATGAGTAGCTTGCTTGTCCTATATTGTATGGTACTTTTTAAGCACACACGGGAATAGTATGCGGATGGTGCCCATGGATTGCAAACATGAGGAGGGTTTTTTAGGCGGCCATGACACTTAGCTGACCTTGGGGTCTGATCTGAGTTCTCTTTTTTCTCTGCATTATGCTAGTATGATTCTTTTTATTCAATTAGTAAATCTCTAACTTTGTTCTTTTTATGTGCATTTTTTGGTTTAATCATAGAAGACAAGTTCTACTAAACGCCATGCTGGTATCTATTTTGTTTCTTTTTTCTTGCTAGATAACGTCAACTGCAGGAGGTGGTACTTTAACGTTGGAATTTGGCACTCTTAGCCGCCTCACAAATAATCCGGGTATGTATTTTGTCTTTATGTTTATATGTTGATGTATTGTTCTGCCGAGGCTTTTGGTTCTCTACTATAATATTTGATATAAAAATAGTATTTGCTTGTTGATGAAGTTCATCGACTACTGAACTTCTTTCACCTTTGCTGAAGTATCTTGAGCATTGGGCTGATCAACTGCTGGACAATTATCACCTATGAAGTATCTTAAGCCTTCCACAAAATGTTCTGATAGCAGTGAACATCGATGTCACAATGGCTTATTTACCATCAAATCTACTTCTAGATTATTTTCTTTTGTACAAGGAAGGCAGAATTGAAATTGGGGTTCGGATTGACTAATGCTGATTTTGATTTGAATTGAATTGGTCGATCCAAAGGAAGAAGATTGATCCGGAACCAATCTGGATTGGCTCTTCCAAAAATAGAAAAAGTTAAAAAAATATGATTTTAGGTGGTGCTCCGCCATCACCCTTGTCATCGATTCTCGTAGGATTGGCACCTAATTGGCCGATTTGGTATCGGTTTGGGTGGGAATTGAGCGATTCAATGGAGAATCCTCTATTGGATCGGAGTCCCCCCTTCTCTCCTAACTTGGGTAACAGTGATCACTAAATCAGAATTGGTACCCGGATTGGCTACCCTAACCAGTTCTGTAGAAGAAAACTGATTCGGATTGGTCCAGATAGGCCAACTTTTTTTAATTCAAAAGAATTATAAAATATAAAAAAATAGGAAAATCAGGAAGAACAAGTAGACATGTAAATGAATTGTTATCTAACATTCAATAACATAAACACATATACAAATGATGTTTAATACAAATCATATATACCATATGTTACCAATATTTATGATATTGGTCATGAGACTCACTATTATCTAGATCTTCCTCCTCTGAAGGCCATTGTTGTTGGTAGGTCATGATAGGCCCTTATCCAAATCTATATAAAGAATAGGCCATCTCGTTAAAATCATACAGGCCGTTTGATGCTGGCCCTACTTGAACTACTCTACTTTCGAGGGTTACGGATAGCTATATGTTGTGTACTCATGAAAAACACAATTGTGTCCAATGTTTACTCCATGCACTTAAATGTTGGTGTTGCCGTAAGTCATTTGGAGCTACTCCACTAGTACATACATGGCTAGAAGATCTTTCTTCTCCACCTCCATCTCCATCTCCTACATGTTGCTACTGAGTAGGTGGAATGAACTCTTCTTCATCATCATCTAAAGATGGTGCTTGTGTACTATCTGTTAGATTGACATATCATTACTTGATTTCCAACTGACTTCTTTTTTTTTTCTATTTCCAATTCTTCTACTTGTGAAGAATTCCCAATTCCACTGTCACAGTGACAGACCTTCAATTGTTTGAAGTGTCCAAAATTGCTATCTTTGTCATCTAAGAGGTTGTTTGTGATGGAGAACCCACCACTCAGCTATAAGAAAGATCAATAGATAAGTATATTATTGAGGTCAAAGCTAATCAACATTTATGACAAAATCAAAGCCAACTTGCACATACTTGGTGGTTGGTGCAACTTTGTTATACGAGTATCTCAAATCTTGATTCAAGTAAACTCTTACTCTCATCTAGTATGACTACGTTTGAAAATTGAGAGTACATCTATCTTTAATACTCATGATGTAATTGCACAATAACATTTGATAAACAAAGGCATAATATCATAATTGGAGGTTGTCACTTACTTCCAGCTAAGCTTCTGTTCTATCATGCTGAATTGTTGAGTCACTGTATCATGGATAACATATCACTCATCACTTCATGATCATTGTACACTTGGCTTCCATGTTGTATCTGTGGGTCTAAAAAATATCATGCATTCATTCTATTGTCATATTAAGAACATGCCTTTTATGATTCAATCAGTGATTAAGTCAAAGATAACAAGAATTACTTGCTGCATACATATTGTGATGTAATATCGAGTTTCATCTCTCATCAATAATTTTTCATCACTTCTTATAAGCTTTATGATACTTCTTTTTTATTTTTCAAATTTACTTTGTTCATGATTATAGAGTTAACTCATTTGGTTTCTTTTATCTTATTCCCCTAATCTCAAACACTTTTTTAAGTGCTTAATGTAGACAAATAGTACTGAATTCTCTTCCCAAAATGTTTGTCCATGATTAAATATTTTATTTGTGTAAGAATTTCTAATTGATCTATTCTGTTATACAGGTCAGCCATATATACCTGATGTACTCAGCCAATACCATGAACTAGACTAGTGCATGTCTGTTAGTGTAAATTCTCTAATACAATGAAGTGTGACAAATCTTGATAGTCTAAACCTGATAAGAACATACTCCTCAATACGATCTCTCGTGACATGTAACAAATGTTGGTGATAATAGATGAAGGATTTAATCAGTTGAGTTTAGTTGACAAGTGTAGAAACTAATGCTTCTTTGTCAATATCTTCCAACATCCTTGGCCCAATCTGACATAGGGTGGGGAAAGAGTCCTATATGGTCCTGGTATTACATTCAAGGATTGCCATCTCGGATCTCGGCTTCGTCTCGGGGGGGGGGGGTGAAAGAGAAGAGATCTTGGAGAGATCTCAGAAAAATCTCGGGAGATTGAATCTCCGATTCTCAGATCAAAATATATATGTAGGAAACATAACATAATATCTTATAAAAATAGAAGTACATTAATGAATTTATATGAAAATATATAACACATTTTGTACATCAACTGTGTGAATGAACAATTACAAAGCACTTTCAATACCAAAAAGATGATCTTTGTGCTTCTAAAAGATTTATACTTGTTTGTAATCTTATTTAAATACTAATATAGTATTAAACTTGTAACATATTTTTATGTGATAGTACAAGTGATAGTGAAATATATTAAATGTGTTTACACTATCATAAACGGGGTGTAGAGTAGTCGCGGATCAACCTGCACAGATTGACCAGTGTACATGGGGCGAGATCTCGGCGATCTCGTATCTCGGCCTCTTGGTGAGACTGAGATTCTCGCGAGATCTCGGAGAGATGGCATTCCATGATTACATGCATCCTGACATATTGGGTCTATTTGATCCAATATGATGGAGTTTATGCCCATTGGATTTTGTATATTGGGTCTATTTGAACCGATAACTTGGATCTGGTCACTTAACATCAGGTCCATTTGGACCCAGTATGACTCTTCCCCTCCCATCAAGGTGGTGAAGAGACCCAGTGGCAAGGGGTACACACCATTCCATCAGGCCACTTTCAGTGCTGATTTGACCATGAACAGGGTTGGATTGAACCATAATTGGCCCATATTCTGTTATATATTTTACATTTTATTCTATTTTCTATTTTTGAAAGAGCCAATCTAGACTATTTTGCATCGTTTTTTTCTTTCCTTGGATCGGCCAATTCCAATGCAGCCTTCCTTAGTTCAGATGCCTGGTCAATTATGTCTTTCATTTTGCTTCTTGGTAGACACCATGAAAACTAATGCAATGTAACGAAATTGAGGGACAACAAAATATGAAAAATGAGATTTATAACCCTCCCTAATGATATGCATTTTAGTTTGTTATCAGACAATTCTATGTATTCTTGCAACTGTTGAGCTTTCTTTTAGTTATTACGTCACGGTGTAATTCTAAGAAATGAACTTGTAATCTTTGGGGTACTTGGCTATCTTTGGAGGTAACGAGGAATTATACCTAAAATTTATATATCTTTCTTGCAGTCTATGAGCATGTTACGAGAAAATCAGTGCATGCAATATGGGCACGGCGGTCAAAGATTAGCCTTGTTGGGGCTCATATAAATGTTTTCAGTGGCGAATGGACACAAAAGGTAGGATTATTTTATTTAGTAGTTTTAACTACTAGAAGTGTCAGGTTTGATATATCTGTCTATAACGTATTTTATGCACCTACATGGTGATCATAGAATTAGCCAATTAGGAAGTCCTGTATTAGCCTTAAGAACTTATTATCTCCTTTTGTATTGGCCATGTGTTAGGTTTTGGTGTTGTTGGATAGACTATGTTCTAAACGTATGACTTGATGCTGCTACAATTGGCATAACAGCTCACTTTTGTTTCATGGTATTTCAGGTCTGGATCAGTCAGGGCTCAGGATCAGCGAATCAGATGGAAGGAAATGGATCTAGGATTGGCTTGGCTTGGCTTGATCCTTCCAAAACGTGAAAGAAACTAAAAAAGAAAAAAGAAAAACACGTTTGTGCAGGACCTGGGTTGATCCCATGGAATCGGCACTAGGAAGTGGGTGGAAGTGTGGTGATACCATGACGGGTGCGTATGGGTGGGGAAGATGGTTTTTACAGGTCCTTAGACCCAATGTGGTAGGAAATTATCAGATTCATTTGTTTTGGGTCCCTGGATGCTATGCTACTAGATCTTCTAACTCAGGTTAACAGATCCTATCCATATTAGGCCTATGGACCGGATAGGGCAGAGAAAACGTAGGGGTGTTGTGTTAGTGTCACCGTCTCTCCACCACCTATTGTCATCGGGATTAACCAGGCATCAGTCTGGGACTCTGGAATCTGTCGATCTTGGTGGATCTAACCGATCTTTACTTGTTGCGGAAACATGCCCTTGGATTAGGAAATCTTGATTGATCTAGGGTCCAGTAATGCAATGGCAATAAGATATGAGAAAATGAGATGTATACCTATCACTGCCAATTCCCAAAGGATGTAAATATGAAATTTTGATGAGATCCGATGCAAATTGTATATCAAGAGATGTATACCAAACTGAGTAATGTTGATGGATTTGAAGGAGATAATATACTTCCAAACTCGGCACCTACATATGGGCAAATAGCACCAACAATGGTGAAATTCATACAGCTCCAATCAAATGGTAATGCCCTTGCACCATCTGAGCATGAACCGGGAAAAGAAAATGAAGATGGCAGGAGATATATACTGGTTGGTCTTGATCGATAGCTAGCACTACAGAAGACTGTCTTTTCTTTCGATGGACAATTGAAGACTGAAGAGGGGGATAGTAGGCCCAATTTATGCTGAAGGAGGATTACACCGGTAGAGGGATGCTTCCTCTTTAATTTAGGCCTGTTCAGTGCCCGATCAGATGCCCAGGACAACAACAAGCAGCCCCAATGGGCCTAGCATGAGATGGAGGTAGCCACAACAAGGGGAGAAGGAATAGAGAGAAAGAAGAAGGCTGCATCGCAGCTTGTTCTTGCACCAAGATTGTCAAAGGAATTGTTTAATTGGATCAATTAATGACTTGAATATGACTTGCAGTCAAGGGGACATCCGGATCTTGGTCAATCCCAATGGAGCTACTGCCATCACCCTCAATCTTAGTTGGACTAGGGTTCACTTCAATTTAAATAAGAGTTGATGATGGGCAATGATTGGCTCAAGATCAAATGGATATGATGCTTTAATGATTTAAGTAATGAATCCAATCATTAATGAGTTCCTAATATGAACTTGATCCTACTTAAATCCTAATTGGATTATGATTGATATTTATTTAAAGAAATGAGATGATGAGATGGTGATTGACACAAGATCCAAAGGATGGAATCTTAAGTTAAGTGATGGTTCCAATCACTAAGGGTCTTAGTGGTTTTCAAACTTTTGTTTTTATACCATCATAATCTTTTAAGTCTAAATGGTTCTTAAATTTTTGAGCTGACATGACCTTTAAGGTCTAAATAGCTCTCATATCTCCATGCCAAGGTGACCCTTCAGGTCTAAATGGCACTTAAATCTCCATGCCAACATGACTTTTCAGGTCTAAATGGTCTTTATGTCTTTATGGCATCATGACCATCAAAGGTCTGACTTGGAATTTCTTTTTCGATACCAATATCCACTTGCAACATAGATGGAAGACAATGATGATATGCCACCTCCAAAGTTCAACCTGAATAATTGTGTTTGAGCTGAAGGAGAGCTTGACAATATATAGGGTGAGGATGAAAAATTGCTAGAAGAAGCACACCCTATTGAAGCTCCACCTCAAGCTACACCTTCCCATGCACATTTGGCTCTTACTTAGAAAACTTCTCTAAAGAAAGAAAGATTTGTATGATTCAAATATTTAAAGGTCTACCAGCATAATATTAGTCATGGTGTGCAAGAAAAAGAAATCCGGAAGAACAAGAAACTTAATACTAAGCGAAAACCTGTGAGTCCCAATGATAGTACCCAAACACCTTTCTTAAATGACTGTGAAGAAGAATTTATTTCATCAACTCAACCGCAAAATGTATAATGTTTGGTTAGAGGTGGAGGTAAAGGTGGAGATGGAGGATCAGATACTAGTGCACATACTAGTAGTGTACGGGTTGATGATTTGAGTCAACGACAACATTCAAGTGACCGAAGTTAGCATTGAAATCAAATACAGTTTTTAGATGAGTACATAGTTCACTGTTATCTAGAACCTCCCGAGTACTTACAACCATATATTCCATTCACAACTTCAGTGCAAAACAGTATTTATGATTTTAGTCAGATGACCAAATCATTATTTTCATATGGATATGAGTCAATCATGACTAACAATTCTCAATAGAGCATCTTGGAGAATCTAGAGAACGAGGTCTACAAATGTCAATTCCAAAGATATTGGTGGTAGGAAGGTATATTTTGTTATCATTTCATTTGTATTATGTTGTTTTTTTAATTAGAATGATCATTGGTGTGACTTATATCCACTCATCTTAAAATCTCTCATAATGACATGAAGTGTGGTTAGATATTATATTTTTATTTTTAATACTCTTTTTTGGGGTTTCCTATTTTTTATGTTTTTACTGGTTTTTTTGAAATTCTTAGAATGAAAAAAACAATCATGTTCTAGACAATTCTAGATTGGGATTCCTCTCGGAGGATCGACCAGGATCACAGATCTGATCCCGATCCAGATAGGATTGGGACCCACCAATCTGGGTCCCTATTCGTGTGATCCTTGGCTGGGGGAGGGGAGCATGCTGCTTGCTGACATAACAGCAAAACATGTTCTGTCTACACATAGGCGTGATGCCCGCTTCAGGCATCACAGACCTGATCAGCCAAGTGGGACCTGGTAGGCATGATCTGGCCAATCCATTTTTTATCTCTTTGTGCCTTAAACCCATTGATCCAGTTGATTGTGGAGTTTAAGTTCACTTAGAGATCTGGCTTATCATGTGGGATTGATTCGGGTGGTACTGTGTAATTTGATGCACTGTAACTGTTGGTGCTGCATAAAACTTGCTTATGATCAACTAGAAATAATTTTTGAAACAGTATATCAATATTTGATGATGAGGAGTAGCACAAACTAACCACCAGTGTCTTCCTATTACTAATCAGACTCCAAAGAAGGGTCAAGTTACAAATATGAGAAGAGAGCAACCATTTAAATCAGTTTCTTGTAATGCTCCTGCAAGAACTTCATCCAAAACCATGTGCTGAAATGCAGGAATATTAGAAAAGAACCATGTGAATAATTGAAAGCGCATTTCCATAAAAATAAGAGATAATTTAGGTACAAATCCAAGCTCAGCTGACTTCTCCCCACACACCTCTAACTGTTGAAGAGCTCCAAAAGTTCTAACTGCTGCATAAGGCTTGACGCAATGGGAGTTATATTTGTGCATACCGAAGATACACCAGTCTTTTATACCTTTTTTCATTGCAACTTTAAATAACTGTATGAATGTGACCACTAAATTATGTATTTTTACCTTTTCAATAAATGTATAGCAAACGGTTTCATTTTCACTTTTTCATGTGTTTGATTGTGGTGCAGGATGCAGGTATAGGCACGAGCATTGACTCATTTTATGAATACCTTCTAAAGGTAAGGTTCCATTCTTTATCTCTGGATGAGGCCAGTATTGATTGAGCTTTATGCATAGTAAACTTATACACGGTATTCCTGACATCAGTGCAGTATGTTTTCTCTTTTTTCTCAAATTTTGCTCATGCTTGACATTTTCTTTTTTTTTTTGGCCAACCCTAAATGTGAGCAATTTATATTGGCCTAATCTTGCTTGACATTTATATTTTCTTTTTTTTTTGGCCAACCCTAAATGTGAGCCCCAACAGAGGCCGGCAACACCTGCAGTTGGCAGCATCAGGCAGCAACGAATAGTGGCTTGTCCTGGGGCTTTGCAGCGAAGCTAGGGCTCATGTTGGGGCCTTGGGACTGTCAAGGCTTCGGCATTGTCCGGGGGAGTGAGGAACTGGATTAAGTTTTAAGTTGTTTACAGCCAAATCGGTTCACCCGTTTTCTGTCAGTCCAGTTTGCCTGCTTGGACCTGTTGGCCCAAGTGTTTAGGTGCCCTGGAACCACCTTGGCTGCTTTGGTAGCCGAGGTGTATGTTTAATCAGTACACAATTAAGCACTTGGCCAAAGCATAGCTAAAACAACTCTTTTATCCCTGTAAGAAATTTGTTTTTGGCTTATCTAAGTGCAAAAAAATAAAAAATAAAAACAAACCAAACTGGGCATCTTCATAGTTCAGATTGACTTCTTTTAATGTCGAATCACTTTTACAAAAGCTAAATCTCGTTCATTGAGATCATATACCCATATAGCCCGATTTAGTAAGGTTTTAACGATGCCTAGGTGCACTTGTATGCTTTTCTCTAGTAGGATCTACGTGACGACTTCTCAAACAACTATCTTCTTATGCCTTCTCAATACACAAGCTAACTCTGGTGACCCCCCTTGACATGGATTACGGAATCAGTAGAATCTGATCGGAATCATCCGATTCTTGAATTGGACCGGTCAATTTCGATCTGATTACGGGTGGAAGGACTGATTCCTCCAGGAATTCCATTGGAATTGGTCGAATCAGTCAGGATCGATTTGATTCTACCGATTCTGACATAGAATCAGTTGATCTGTTGGGACAAGAAAGGACTGATTCCTCTAGGAATTCCAGAGGAATTGGTCGAATCAGTCAGGATCGATCCGATTCTACCGATTCTGACAGAATCGTTGATCCGTTGGGACAAGTTAAGTCCCAACGACTGATCGATACTGGGCCCGATGCTCGGTATCAATCCAATTTTGGCTAAATAAGGCCCCGACGGACTGATTCCGCCCTGTGAGTAGGCTTCCAGGGCTCTCAGGTGACCGGTGATTCTAGCAGTGGTCAATTCCAGCAGTGGCAGTGCCGATTCTTGATCGATTCCAGTGGCGATTCTGACAATTCCCAAGCGATTTTGGCTATCCAACTTGTGATTCCGGCGATTCAGCTACCGTTCTTTCCTTGATGATCCATCCTTTCATCTTCTTTTTAAGGTTTCTTTACCCAAATTCCCCCACCTTCATTTGTACGCTTTCTGTTGACTCCTTAAAGGGTTCAAACATACCGAACAGGCCCTCTAAAGTTCTGTTCTTTTCATGAACACCGCCTAAACTAATATTATTTCTCTCTAACAACCGTGTTTAATTGTTTACGTGCGTTGTAGGCATAGTTGTCAAGGCGCCCGCCTAGGCGGCGCCTAGGCGCCGCCTAGGCGGCAAGGCGCCTTTCCAAGGGCGCCTTGCCAGGGCGCCTTGTCTGGGGCCAAAAAGGCGCCCAAGGCGCCCAAGGCGCCAACCTAGGCGCCCAAGGCGCCCAAGCAAGGCGCCTTGGGTATTTTTACATCATTAAAAAATTTTTTTGAGGAGTTTTTCTCCCTTGATACCCCTCACAAGGGACACTTATTTAATGATAGTTTGAATATATTAATATATTGTATTATCACTTATACTATCATACATATTTAAGATGTATGATTATAAACATATATTATATACTTAATTAAGTTCTTTTTCAGCTCTTTCTTCTCTCTCTCTCTATCTCACTTATACTTCTCTCTCTCTCGATCCGCGACTACTCTGCGCTCCCCCCATTTAATAATATTATAACAATATTTTACCATCACTTATACTATTGCACATATATAAATTTTATAATCATAAATAAGTTATATACTTAAATTTTATAAAAATTTATTTAACTTTCTTCTCTCTCACACACACATCATATTTACTTATGTGCATTGATAAAACACTCATATTCAATTATAACATAACAAATATAATTATATTTATGTTTTGTTTATATATAACAACCTCCCGACTCAGTCTTCCTTGAATACCGCCTTGACCGCCTAGGCGACGCCTAAGCGGCCGCCTTGTCGCCTAAGCGGAATCGGTACTCTTCAACGCCTTGGGCGCCTTGTCGCCTTGACAACTATGGTTGTAGGTGTAAGCATTGGCCGACCACAACGAAGGCAATGTACTGGCAGCAGGACGTGATGTCAGTTGAGATCATAGACACATGGTAGATGTGGCAAAAGAAAGGTCTAATGTAAGTAGTGTGATAAGGAGATGAACCGGGGTGCTTTTCACTTGAAACAATATATTGTCAAACTAGGTGACAATGTTAAGAAATATGACAAGGTGCTTAAAGAAATGAGTAAAGATATGAGAGGCTACATTACAGGAAAAGCCTCGCAACGTGAGATTAGGATTGAACAACGAGAGCAATTATATGATGAGCTTCTTAAGAAGAGAAAGGAGGAGGTGTCAACCCACAATAGGAAAGGGAAAGGTAAGGCAAGAGCTGAGCCGGAGAGTGATGACTCATTTACAGACTCCAAACTAAGGAAAGTTAGGTATGGAAGCAAGCATGCATGTGTAGTGGAGGAAGAGATGAGGGGAGCAGGAGGTTCTAGAGTTGACCCTATTTTTGGCCTATCAACATCGGCCCAACCTATCTACACTTAGGCTTTCCGTGTGGAAGGAAGAGAGGAGCCATTTTATCTACGTGGGAGTATGAGTCATACACAACATACACTGACAAATGAGTATTTATTTAGGAAGCATTGTGCCTTGCAAAGAAATATTAAGCAAGCAATGAAATGGGTGAAGGCAACGAGAATAGTTGTAAAGAGAGTTGTGAGGCACATTGTGAAGTGGCTTTTACATGCAAGTATAAATCTTAATATGTATGTATGTATGTTTCATTTAATGAACATTGTTTATGACTAATGGAGTTTTTTATCTTAATATAGGCATCCTAGCACATGCAGCCTCTAGCCCCTACTTCTAAACTATGATTGATGTCGTCGTTGATGCTGGGTTGAGAATGCAAGTTCTTACTAGTAGTCATATCTATGTTAGTTGGCTAGATGAGGAGGTACAGAAGTTGAGGGCATTGATAGAAGGTTTCAAGTTGGTCTGGAAGGAGAGGGCCTGCACAATTATGTGTAGTGGGTGGACAAACATCACCAAAAGGAGCATTATCAACTTCTTGGTGTATTGTTTAGAGGGTAGCACTTTTTTGAAGTCAGGTTCAAATCAAGAATGCCGACTACATTTTCTCATTGATGGATGTCATAGTGGAGGAGATTGTGAAAGGCAATGTTGTTTAGTTCGTGACTGACAATGAACCATCCTACAAGGCAGTAGGGAGAAAATTGATGGAGAAGAGTTAGCATCTCTTCTGGGTACCACGCGCATCATACTCTATTGATCTCATGTTAGAGGATATAAACAGGGAAGCTACAGTTTTTACACTTGTAAGGTAGGTGCAGGTTATTACTTCTTTCATTTATTCGCATCTTTGTTTTCTGCACATCTTGAGGGAGTATGCTACATGGCACGATCTTGTGAGGCTTGGCTTTACAATGTTTGCCATAAACTTCATTGCACTGGAGAGTTTGCATCACCACAGGCATGTATTGGTCAAGTTCACTCAGTTTGAGGAGTATTATCAATATATGGTGGACCATCTGCATAATAAGGAGGATTAGTTGGACATTCTTGTGAAGGCTGAACGGCAGATCGTGAACAAGAGATATTAGGAAAGGAGTGCCTATTACTTAGCAATTACTGAACCACTGATAGTTGTCCTAAGATTGGTTGACTTGAATGATAGGAACTAGATGGGCACTCTATATGATACAATGGACCATACAAAATTAAAAACCAAAGAGGAGAATTCCAGAGGATACAAGAAATGGTAGATGATCATTGATGACATAGGATAGGACATTGTATCACGATGTACATATTGCAAGTCAGTGAATATATTTGTGTTTATTTACTTTTTATTTAGTCAATAATTAGTTTGTTAACAATGAACTATGCTTAAATGATTACACGATATTTTTTAACACTTGCATCCAATATGGAAGACAGGTGTCCAAAGACAATGAGGTGTTGCAGGGTACTATCTCGATCATTCAACGTCTGTGTCGATCTCAGTAAGATAGAACAGAAGTTGAGTTAGAAGTAAGTGAAAGTTGTGATAATAATTGAGAATGAAGAAATAATTGGGAACACTAATCATTTTGTATTTATCAATTTTCAAATGTAGCACTATAAGATGAGGGTTGGAGTATACTCATATGCTAATCTGAGTTTTTTTGACGGTTTCTCTTGGTATGTTTAAGATCATTTTTTATTACCTTTTTTTTAACTCCGTTATTTGCCTGGAGAGGGCTGATTGATCGCTATTTTTTCGCAATTGAGTGGTGGGTTCAAGTCAATGTCAAGAGTGGATGGAATCCACTAACGGCTGTTGCTATTAGGATATTGAATCAGAGCACTAGTTCCTCATTGTGAGAGGAACTAGAGTACATTCAACCTGATATATAAAAAAATGAGGAACATGTTAAAATTTGATAGCTTGGAGAAGTTTGTATTTTATCATTATAATATGAGACTGCACATCAAGAATATTAAAGATTGACAAAAGATCTAATACGAGAGATTTGCACGGTTTGTGGGTGGATTATATGAGCAAAGACAGACAGCACAACAACCACATGAAGAGGTTGACATGGACTACATTTTTCAGGAGGATCACTCATTTGTTGCTTGGATGGGGGAGATGACAGCCAAGGATTATCCAGTTGAGTTTGATCTTGAGAACCATGCATGGACAGAAGGAGAACTAGATGATGTTGAAGCTAAGGATGTTCCACTTGCTCCTTAGTTAGCCCCAGTAGCCCTATAGCCACCTCCAGCCTTAGCCCCAACTATGTAGCCCATTCCCTGTCCAGCGAGGACAAAGACAAAGGTGACATCAAGAAAAATGGGATGTTTTGCATGGTTAAAAAATATGTGGTTATAGATCATCACATGTCATTGCAGAAGTAAAGAGAAGGAAGTTGGATACCAAGCGATGTCCTCTGAGCCCAAATGACAGCATACAAACACCCTCCTTAAGTGATGATGACGAGTAATACGTACCAGCCACCCAACCAGTAAGAGGAGGAGGATATATACATGGAGAAGATGCAAGTGCAGTAGGTCAAGACTCATCTAATTCACATCAGCCCTACTTATTTGATGAGTAGGCACCACATCATGTTGTAGAGCTAAATTCTCCAGTATATGATGAGCTCCTATAACCATGGATTCCACCTACACATTCAACTATATGTCACAGTCTGATGTCTATGACTTCAGTGAGATCATCAATGCATTCTTTTCATATGGATATTCACCTATATTGATAAGAAGATAAGGGACAACTCAGGAGCAAGAGAAAGAAGATGAAGATCAATATCATAAATATTGGTGAATATGAGGTGTATACTTATTATCATGTTACAATTATTATCATGTTATCATGTATGGATAATACTTTATTTCTTTTCAAAGCATGTTAAATGTTACATTTATGAATTTTTTTAGTGGATTTCCTATTTTTCTGACATTTTTCCTGATGTATTTTTTAAATTTTTTGTAACTCTGCCATGGCCGGTCCCAAGCCCAGATGAGAAAGGAGGAGGGTTGCGATAGGTGACAACCAGCGTAAAAATAAAGTCACATCTCATGATATAGATTCAAATGATATAAACGTTGGGGCGTTCTCACCAAACGACGTGTTACAGGCCCGGGTGTGGCGAAAAATACAGCAAGGGAGGGTGTTCCCCACATGCGACGCGCCACATAAGTGCCCTATTGTGGTGTTAAATAAGCAAGGGTTCCCACATCAAGGACGGGTGTGGGTAAAGAAGTTAGTCCATAATAAAGAGCAAGATATGAGTTCTAGAATAAACTCAAATGTAAATAGGCATTATTATAAAAAGAAATGTAAATATTGAATGAAAGATAAGAATAGGTACCTGAAATATTGGATCTCTTACAGGAAAACTTATAGAACTTGTTGATAGTATAGAGAGGAGAAGGATTAATATTATGTGTATCCAAGAAACCAAATGGATAAGAGAAAAAGGCAAAGAAGTAGGAAATACATGATATAAACTATGGTATACAAGAAAAGAGAGAAATAAAAATGGGGTAGGTATCATTGTTGATAAAATAGTAAAGGATGCAATAGTTTCAATACAAAGAGTAGGAGATAGGATTATTATGGTAAACATGATTATAGAAAGAGAAATAATTATTGTAATTAGTGCATCTGCTCCACAAATTGAATTAAGTAGCGAGATTAAAGAAGAATTTTGGGAGGATATGGACGTTCTTATGCAGAGTATACCAAATGAAGAAAATATATTTATTGGAGGAGATCTCAATGAACATGTTGGAAATAAATGTCATGAATATGAAAATGTTCATAGAGGTTTTGGATATAGAAATTTAAATGAAGAGGGGAAGAATATTTTAGATTTTGCTATGGCTTATGATCTTATCCTCACAAATACTCATTTTATTAAAAGAGAATCCTATCTAATAACATTTAAAAGTGGACAAAATAAAAGTCAAATTGATTTCATTCTCACTAAAAAAATCCAATCATGCTATTTGCAATGATTGTAAAATAATTCCGAGTGAAGCTTTAGCAAGTCAACATAGGTTGGTGATTTTAGATGTTAAGATTAAAACACAAACAAACACATATCAAAAAGAAAGTCTTCTCCTAAAATAAGATGGTGGGAGTTAAAAGGAATGAAACAACAAATATTTAAGACCGAACTTTTAATAAGAAATGATTGGAAGTTAGACATAGACGTTAATGTTATGTGGATAAATATGACTATAAAAATTAAAGAGATAGCTAAAAAAGTACTTGGAGAGTTTAAAGGACATGGTCCACCTAAAAAAGAGACTTGGTGGTGAAATGAAGAAGTGTAAAAGGCGATGAAGAATAAGAGAGATTGTTATAAGAGATTGCCGAAATGTGATAACAATGAAGCTTATGAACAATACAAGATAGCAAAAAAAAAAGCAAAAAAGGTTATTAGAAGAGCAAGAGATGATGCTTTTAAACATATGTATGAGAAACTTGAAACTAAGGTAAAAAAGATATTTATAAACTAGCAAGAATGAGAGAGAGACGGTCTCAAGATCTTAATCAAATTAGATGCATAAAGGATAAAGAAGAAAATATTTTAATTAAAGATGATGATATCAAAGAACGATGGAAAAATTCTTTTAATACTCTTTTTAATGACAACTTTGCTAAAAACATAGTCGACAGAGAGAATGTTACAAACTTTAATTTAAATTATATTAGAAAAATTCAATTTTCAGAAGTTAAAGAAGTATTGAAAATGATGAAAACAAGTAAGACATGTGGTCCGGATAATATTCCTATTAAAGTGTGAAAATGTTTGGAAGATTTAGTAGTGGAATGGTTAACTCGACTTTTTAACAAAATTCTAATATCGAAAAGAATGCCAAATGAATGGAGAAAGAGCATCATTATACTTATTTTTAAGAAAAAAGGAGATATACAAGATTATGCAAATTATACAGGGATCAAACTTATGAGTCATACTATGAAATTATGGAAAAGAGTTATTGAGCGGCGATTACGGAGCTGTATAAATATTTCACCTAATCAATTTGGATTTATGCCTGGTCGATTTACAACTGAAGCTATTTTTCTTATTAGAAGTTTGATAGCAAAATATCGAGATACGAAGAACGATTTACATATGGTGTTCATTGATTTAGAAAATGCTTATGATAAAGTACCAAGAGAGGTTTCATGGTGGGTGTTGGAACGAAGGATGGTGCCTGATAAGTATATACAAATGATAAAAGACATATATGATGATACAGCTACTAATGTATGTACAATTGGTGGAGAAACAAGAGATTTTCCTATTTCAATTGACTTACATCAAGGGTCTGCAATAAGTCCTTATCTTTTTGTATTAGTTATAGATGAATTAACGAAGACTATACAAGATGATATACCTTAGTGTATGATATTTGCAGACGATATCGTATTGATAGATGAAACACAAGAAGACGTGAATCATTGTTTTCAAGGTGTCGCCTAGGCGACAAGGCGCCCCCAGAGGGGGCAAGGCGATGGGCACCTAGGCGCCCATTACCTTATATAACTATTTTATGTATTTTAATAATAAATAATACTAATTAAGTGTCAATATCACATAATTAAGTTTTTTTGGAGTAAAAACAACGTGTTCTAATAGTTAATTTGACTATAAATTAGCATTTTGATAAAATAATAGCTAGGCTAAAATGATTTCTTAAGTGTTTACTAATAGTTAATAGAATTTAAATAGTAAAATTAACTAATTTGTCAAGTTATATAGTTTATGTAACTATGCACTTCCCACATTATTAATTGATTTGCATGGTGTCAAAATTATTTTGCATCATTTTTTACATATATATTTGTTATTTTATCCATTTTACGATATAAAAAAAGGCGTCGCCTAATGCCTCGCCTTATCTCCAAGGCGCCAAGGCGGTACTGTCGCCTTGGCTGCCTTGACAACTATGGAGTGAATAGAAAGTTAGAAATGTGAAGAAATATTTTGGAGATTAAAGATTTCAAGATAAGTAGAACTAAAACAGAATATATGCATTGTAAATTTAATGAAAACCAAAGATAAGTAAGTGACGGCGTCAGTTTAGATGGGATAATATTGTCTCAAAAAAATCAGTTCAAGTATCTTGGATCAATTATTCAAAAAGATAGAGAATGTGATGAAGACGTTAATCATAGGATTAAAGCAGGTTTGATGAAGTGTAGATTGACTTCAGGGGTTCTATGTAATCGTAAAATTCCATTAAAATTGAAAGGAAAATTTTATCGTACAAGTATAAAACCCGCAATGTTGTAAAGTAGTGAATACTGGACAATAAAAGAAAAACATACTTCTAAAATAAGTGTTGTCGAAATGAGAATGTTAAGATGGATGAGTGGTCATACTATATTAGATAAAATAATAAATAAATATATTAGAGAAAATGTAGGAGTAACGAGAATTCTGGACAAATTGAAAGAATAGAGATTGAGATGGTTTGGACATATTAAACGTAGACCTAAAGAGGTTCCAATTAGAAAGATAGAAAATATTAAAATGATAGAAATAAAAAAGGGGTGTGGTAGACCTAAATTAACTTGGAGGTGGGTAATTCAATATGATTTAGATGATTTAAATATCTTTAAGAAATAACACAAAATCGATATGAGTGGAGAAAGAGAATCCATATGGTTGATTCCAAGTAATTTGGGATAAAGGTCTTAGTTGAGTTGAGTATTTTTTATTTTTTTGTGAAGAAAAAAATTAAAAAACTGATTATGGAATCAGCCAGAATTGGCTTTCCTTCTCAAGAATCGGCTGATTCCGGCCGATCTAATTCGATTCAAATCAAATCGGTAGTGACCAATTCTGATTCAGATTCTAGAATCGGAGGCTCCTTGTAGAGAGGATGCCATAGATGTGAATAAGAGAGAGAGATAGGTAAGAGGGGGTATGCCTATGCCTTATGGTGGTTGCCTAATTTATTTTTCTAGTCAATTCATCATCATATATATAATTTATAAACCCTGAATAGCCTTTAGTAAATGATGTAACCTCAAAAATCTCAAAAGATTTATTCTTCTGGAAATTCATTTTCCTTTTAAATTTGGATTTGATTTGGTTAGACCTTAGCATTGACTTCTTAGGAAAATAGATGGTATTCCATAAAAGTACTAACTAGGGTCAAAATTATATGTTGAGGTTGTTAGGTTCTTTGAAATTTGTTTTGACCTCTCCCCGTCGGATGGTGCGAAGATCCGACGTTAATTACATCGAGATAACTCGAATACCCTTGATTAAACGTCATAGCAATCCATGAAAATAGAAAACATGCATCCACAAAAATAAACATTCACACACATATGGATATAGGAGAAAATAATCCCATAAGATTGATGGAATGCAAGCACTCAATTTGGTTTTGAATTTGATTTGCATTGATTTGAATTGATTAAATTTGTTGGTTTGATTTTGATTTAGTTTGAGTTGAATTTAATTGGTTGAATTGCTTTTAGTTTGGGTTGAAATTTGATTTGTTCATTTTAATTGAATTCATTTAAGTTTGGTTCAATTTGAAAAATTTTTTTGATTGATTTTAAACTTGATCTGAGTTTGATTTAATTTGTTTATTGTTTGATTTTTAGTTTGATTGGAGTTGAATTGCATTAATTTGAATTTGGTTTGGATTTGAATTTGAATTTTGTTTGATTTAAATTTGATTTGGGTTAAAGACAGTTTGTTTATGTATGGATTGCTGGAATTGGGTCTGGCCTTGGGAAATTTGGGTTATATTGGATTTGGTTTGATTTGAAGAATTCAGTTCCAGAAATCAAATTTGGTTTATGGGTTTTAATCTACCTTTGGTTTGGATTAAGTGAGTTGGTTAAAGTTTCATTTGTTAACTTTCGGTTTGTTCAGATTACAGATTTGAGTTTCAACTTGCTTGTTGGTTTTAGTTTGATTTGATTTAAGGTTTATTGGATTTTACAGTTCAGATTTGCTTATGTTTGGATTACTTAGAGAAATTTGATTTGATTGAATTAGAGTTGAGTTTGATTTGAGTTCAATTTTGATTAGTTTGGATTTCAGTTAATTCTGCAGATTTTGTATTTCATGAATGCAATTTTCAGATTTTATGTGAAATGATTAGGGACGGCTTGAATTTGAATTTAAATTCTCTTATGGGTTTGAATGGTTTGGGACCACCTATTTACGGGCCAGCTTCTGACTTGTACTAGTTTCAATCTTTGAAATTCATATTTGAAACCTCAGATTTCAGAATTTGTTCGGATCCCCTACAGACTCAGGCTTCTTACAAATTCTGTACATTGCACCTCCTCTGATTCTCGGTTGCAGGTTTATGGGCCTTAAGCTTTCGGATTTTTTTTTATTCACAAACCTCAGATTGCTGATTTCAGACTTCTGATTTCGGATCTGCACATCTACGGCCCTCGGTTCCTTGTTTTAAATGCAAAGTTCAGATTTTGACCTCTTCAAATATCAGGCTCCAGATTTCTGCATTTCTAGATTTGCAGGTTTTTCTGTACCAATTCAAACTTCAGATTTCTGAGATCTTCAATTTTTTTTAAGGTTTCAATTGCAGATTTTTTAATTCAGACCCTGCAGACTTCGGATCTCCTAGATTTCAGATTTTTTGAAATGGGTTCTGGCTTCTAATTTTCGGTTTGCTTCAGATTTGGGTCACAGATCTAAGTCTGGCCTTAAGGATTTGAGAATTTCAGATTCGGTTCAAATGGTGACTTTGTGTACGGATCCAGAATTCAGATTCTGCACCACTCCAAATTCAGATTTTGTTTTTCTCTTCCAAATTCTCAGCTTCCAGATTCTGCAGCAACCCAGATTGTGAAATGACCCGGATTTCAAATATCCAGCTGCGGCTTGAATTCTAGATTTTTCAGATTTTTATTTCTCTTCCAATTTTCTGTAATCCCTGGACTTCAACTCAGCTCCTCTACGGAATGTGATTTGAACCTATTCAAATGTGTGATTTATGAGGTTAAATTTCTGTTTGTGAAACCGAACTAGATTGGACAGAACTTAGACCGGATTCCAGGTTCAATTACAGATTTATGTTCTGTTTTCGTCTTTTCTTTTCTTCTTTTCTTTTTTTAAGTGCTTGGCATCCCATCGGATCAATGAGATCATTGACTCCTTTCAATGATATATTCAAAAATACAATCTCCTGAATGTCTGTCTTGGACGTTCATAGTTCAGAAAATACAACTTGTTTTTGAGAATATTCTTGCTCCACTCTTGATGGCGTCTGTCAATCCTTTGAAAGGAATGCACCCGGTCTGATATAGACTTATGGGTATTTCCCTCCACTTGTTCATGAGACAATTTGTAACCTGACTGGAAAATTCAGTCTCTTGAGTCCTTGATGGACTTATCGATCCATGGGCAGCATGTACCCGGTCTTGATAGACTTATGGGCATCCCCCACTATTTTTGATGATTTCACTAGCATATGACCGGCATGATAGCATATTGATTATGCTTGAGCCTTGCATAGCTTGGTGAACTTGGTAAGACATTGGGGTCTTTTATAGACCTTTGTATGTCTACCTTAAGGACGTAGGGGCGGATGGTTAGTCGACCCCCCAACTAGTCCAAATTTTGGATTCTTTTAAGTTAAGCCGAGACGTAGGGGCGGATGGTTAGTCGACCCCCCAACTAGTCCGGTTTGTTGAATTAGATGTATATATTTTTTATTTACTTTCCACTGTCTTGTTTATTTTAAAAATCTCTTTTTTTTTTGAAGGGGCCCCTGCGCTGTGCGCAGGGGGTTCTGGCCGCAGAGGGGGCTTCAGCCGGCTGGAGATAGGCCGGCACTATTTAAACCGGCCGGTTCACCTCCTGCAAAGGCTGGGTGCTGTTCACCCTCTGCGAAGGCTGGCCGGCTTCGCCCGGCCGGCCTTTTTTCCTTTTTTTTTTATCAGCAAATCCTCCGGTGGGCCCCACGATTTTCCACCATGGCATATAGTTGGGGGAGATATATTTCTCCCCCTGCTACAGTCCCGCGCGAAGCTCTCCGGCGTCCTGCGGCATCGCGGCGGCTTGCGGCGGTGTCCTTGGCCTTGCTCGACGGCGGCGGCTCCGGAGGAAGGAGGAGAAGGGGCCGGCGGCCCTAGGGGAAGAGGGAGGGACTCTCACCGGCGGCGATAGGGAGGTCTTCCGGCTCCTACGGCAGTCGCGGCCACTTGCGGAAGGATCTGTGGCGTCTGGAAGAAGAAGGAGAAGAAGGGGAGCACCGCGCGGTCTTCACAGGACTCCCAAGGACCGGTCGACTTCTCCTTCTTCCTCTCTCTCTTCTGTTCCACCCTCTACGGCTTCTCTCTCTCTCTCTTCTCTTCTTTTCTGTCTTCTCCTTGCCACGGCCTGCATTTGGCCTTTTTATAGGCCTCGGGAGGACTTCGTCTCCTACTGGGAAGGTAGTCCCGGGTCCGTGAGGGACTCGGGACCTGCTATCTTCTCCTCCCCCCCCAATCCGGCAGGAGATATCGCTGCCTCAATTGTTTCCGAGTGGGACTCGGAACTGCCATATAATCGGATATCGACCGGGACTTCATGGCAGGTCAATATCCTGATCCGGATTTCCTCCTTGCTCCGATTTTCTTGCCTTGTTCAACAAACTCCCCCCTCCTCCTTCTTTCTGTCGACCCCAGGTCTGAGCAGACCCGCAGGCATCCTCCTCAGCCTATTTAGAAGACTGTCCGCCCCTTTTTTAAGCAGGCCCGTGGGCCTTGGAGATGGCTTGCAAATGGGTCTCTCCAGCCGGCCGAATTGGGTTAATTGGAATTCCCTTCTAGGCTTTGTCGATGGACATTGCAGATGGACTGAATTGGGCCGAGCAGGGTCTAGTTATGGGGTCTGTACATGCTGTACACAACCCATATCCTCATGGAGATCGAGCATGCCATTTCTTTTGTCTTCTTTTTTTTGAATCGGCCTTGTCAACACATTTAATTTCTTTTCTCTCCCCCTTTTTTTTACAAAATTGGGTGTCAACAGTAAACCAACTCGGTAACTTACATATCTCATCAGTTGTTAATTTCTGATATACGCTAACAAGTAATGTGCTCATATTTGATATACACTAACAAGTAATGTGCTCATATAATAGTTAAATTTTTATTAATAGACATTCCAATTTTAATCCTTTAATTGTCTATTTAATTATCTGTTTTGTGTAACCCTTTAGGCTTGCTACCAAGCTAATTGTAAGTATCGTTGTAAATTAATTCTTTTTATAATTAATTCACTCTATATGATTCACGTATAGTATTAGGGACGACAATTCATTGGACATCTCCAACTTCAATTATTGTAAGCATATAGCTCCTCACCTATAATATTCTGAAAGTTCGTATATTTGGCATGCTTTATCTATTAGGCCAATATGGAATCCTATTTAAGTAATACTTCAAATGGATTTTTCTATAGAGCTCTCTTAATATTATTTATCATGGCGGAGATTTTACTGAATAGAACTCCCTAGGGTGTTCTCTCCTATGATATTGAAAATAAGCAATCATTTATTGACATTCAAATGTTTGTACATGTTCAACTACTACCCCTAATGATCGGCTATGTTATGATAGTCGGTGCCAAGTTTACATGTTCAGTATCAAAGAATAATGATACCATATAAGACATGCATAATGTCAACTTAGAAGTCTAATGACCAATTAAAAAATGCAACCATAGAACCACTATTTTATAGTCTGGTGTTACATAACTGTATAGTGATGGGATTGAATTTTGATATTTCATGGGTACCTTTAAATTTGAATCCTTAATGGACAAGTGTGTGAATAGAAGTTTTAGGAGGACTTTTTTTTAAATTTTTTTTCTTCCTCTATGCAAGGAGGACTGATGTAAATATTGGAGATACAGTGGATTGAAATTTTTGGGCTTCCGTGTTTGGCTTTCTCGCATAGGGGCTTCGGCCCATCATCTTCTCCATTACTCCTAGTCGGCCAATAAGGCTTTCCCCTTCTTGCCCCCTCATTTTACTGTGAGGTCGCCACTCTATCCTCCCTCCTCTACCTTCCAGCCTTTGTGTCGTTCGTCCAGCTTTCGCCTTCTCAGGTCCTCTTCATTTCCTTTTCCCCATTTGCAGGCTCTCTTCACGAACAGCGTTGTAAGACTGGTTCCCTCCTCTCCTCCCTTTCTTCTTCTCCTCTTTCACAGGTTTGAAAGTGTTCGATTACCGACAAATCTGCATTGCTCTCTTCAGATCTGCTACTGTGTGCTGATTGTTTGCTACTGCGGGCGATTCTTCTTTGTGCAAAGTACCTCTAGTCGGTTGCTGTGTGCGAACATATATGGAGTCGATAGCTTCTGTGTGCAAGATCCGACTGATGTAGAGCCTTCGAAGAAGATAGGCGCACTGCCAACTGCACCGTCTACTGAGGAGGCCACTTCGGCGATCCCCAGAACCTCAACTTTTTCGCACAGCGTCCTCCAACATCTGTCATCTTGTCCTCTGATGATCTTCAGCAATTTTTCCCTTGCTTCCTTCGCGCAAACTGCTGTGTCATGGAGCTCCTTGCAACTTCATCGTTTGTTGCTCCTGGCAATATCAAAGAAGGCATAGCGAGAAGACTGCTCCATTCAGCATCTGTGCTCACGATTGACATTGTGTGCACAATTCATGGCCGAGGCTCCAGAAACTTTTTCTGTGTGATCAGGCTGTCTTGCACGTGTATGAGCATCTCTCTCGGATACCCCAACGGCACTATTCTAGTGGAACAGGAGGACCCCAAAGTTGCCACGGCCCTATCATGTTGTCTCACATCTGCACGTGGGGTGTTGACTTCCATCGCACCACGAACCATTATGCTGCTCTTCTTATGCACTCACTCATTGGTTCTAATTGGCTTAACACCGGCCCAGCAAGTTAAGAAATTGGTCCACACCAGTCCGATTGGTAGAATAAAAAGAATTTTAGTCATTTTAATTGGTCTTAACCAATTTAAAATTTGGTTTAGTGTTTTTATCGTTTACTTACAGTTTTAGTTGTTTCTGTCCCGCATCCTGTAGTGTTCTTAAGTTAATAAATTAGTAAACTCATTCTCCAATAAGTATCTACATTATGTCCTTAGTGTCCATATGACATAAATTGCACTAGCCTTCCAGTTATCTCGATATCCATATCTAATAACCTATAAACAAGAATATTTAAGTTGTATGTTTATAGTGGATCGATCTCATTGATCTTTTCATAATCTGACTCTCATTGCTAAGGATGTTGACTATTTGGTTCGACTTGAAAATCCAACCCAAGCTAGTAATTTGGTTCGGTTTGCTTGGGTTAAGTACCAAATGGTTTGAAACCAAATCATACCAGTAAACCTAATAAGCTGAATTAGATTGAATATTTATTTTAACTTGGTCATATTAGCAAAATTTGTGTAGTTACCTTGTAAAATTAAATATTTTAAGACTTTTTAAGGGAATGCTAATCATAAATATGCTATATTTTAATAGAATATGATTTATAATAAACGAAGTGAAACTCTATAGGCATAGATATCATACATTTGTAAAATATGGTTTGAACCCAAACACACTGTTAGTTTGGGATGTGTATTTGGTTTGTGTTGATAAAATTTCTCTAACACCATCAAAACCATAAGCACCACTACTTTTGCACAATGTCATGTCTATTATTGTGTATTTACAATATTTGACAATGTCTAAAAATATATAATGGAAGTAATATTATATAAAATACAAATATGAGATATTTATTTTGCAATAGTGTCATCACTAATGTGATTGATTTGTGAAATATGTATTGCTAACACAAGTTGTATCTAATGAACTTTTTGACTGTGCTAACCGCTACTCCTCTTGTGCACATACAGGCTGCTCCAGTCTAAAGTGATCTGTTGTCATGCTGTCAGCGAAGACCTGTTCCATGCTATCCATAAAACCTGGTTCCAACAAAATCTTCTCGCCGCTATCAGCACCTTATAAACAACAGTAACACTATGCCATTTGTTAATGTCATAATGTGTTGGAAACCAGTCCAAAATGGGAACATGTTTTTCATGCCTATTGGCACCTAAAAAATTTGCATGGATTTTGGAGGAAGTAAGATACAATAAAAATATTTTTTTCTTCGATTCCTATTCTATGTAGAATCCAGGTCCCAAATGAATTGGGATCTATATATTTTTCAACTATGGGATGTCCTGTAGGCATGATTGGACTACCAATAGCTATGATATGTGGAATGCTAACACTCAGCACCAAAAAGGCAAATCCGTATAAATAATAGGATGAGAATGAGGATAGACTACATGGGTAATGAGAATTGGCTCTTTTATGGCTCCTATGACAATAATGAATATGGTCAATGCAAAATCATACATATGCTGTCCGATGGGCACGGTAGGTGACAACATAAATGGATATCTCAATAAGAGTTTGAGATAATTTTTGTGCATAATCCGAAGGTGACTTATATGATGGCTAATCCAAAAATGGAGGTGACTTGTTTGCCTAATCTGATGTCTTAATATGTGAAGGACTATCAAATCTGAAATATGTTCAAATATATGCATGAAGGGAGGCCTCTCATCAAGGGATATGAAGATCAAGGCCTAATAGGCCTGAAATAGGTTAAGACTAAGAAGAACATCCGTTCTCTTTAGTTTTAAAGTCATAAATGTCTAATATGCTATAGCAACAAAGCAATAGTAATGAAGGGGATACCTACTGCTACCAATGGAAGACTGAAGGTTGAAAAGAAAGCATGTATGCCTAGTAAGCCCGGAGTATATTAAGACTAAGGGGAACATGCCTCCTCTTCAATCTTGATTCTATATATGCTTAACCATGCATCTAATGTGTCATAATGGTAAGGCAAGAGTAATAAGATAGTTACCTACTACTACCAACTTGATGAGCAAGAAATTGAAGCCTGGATATGGAGATTGCAAGGCTTAGTAGGACCGGATGATGCTCAAATCAGGAAAAGTATGTATTTTTTTTCAATTCCAGCCCTAGTTGATGGCCAAATGCATATCCATATGGCCAAGAATAGACTCCAATCAGCATATTGTCACGTGGCAAAGGGAGGAGCAGAAATCAAGAAATTCTGAACTTGATGGGCCCGATAGATATGTGGAACTGCAAGGGAGTATCCTCTCTCCAATTCAGCCCTATCCGAGACTGGCTGCACACCATTAACCCCTGGAATGGGCCTCGATGAATCTGGTACCAGATAGAGTAGCCGCGGTTGAGAGGAAGGAGGAGAAGAAAAGAAGAGGAAGAATCGGGCCGAAAGGTCATCCTGTGCCAATATCACCAAGGGACTTCTTCAAATAAGCCAAACCAATGACTTGGAGTCAAGGGGACATCTGGATCTTGGTCGATCCCAATGGATCTATGTCAATGACCTGGTAATGGATCTTATTCTTAATGGGTCCTTAATAAGATCAGGATTCTACTTAACTGCTAATCAGCTTAGGAGATGATGAGATGATGATTGGCACAAGATCCAATGGATGAGATCTTAAGATGAGTTAACTAATGGATCCTATCTTTAATGGGTCCTTTAAGAGGATATGGTTTCTACTTGGGCCATTGGTGTGACATAAGGAACATGTATGGTTCCTTGCTCAAGGCCCACTGGCATGACATGCTAGGGCTACATAGACCTGAACGTTATGGGGATACATGATTCCAATGACATATATCCAAAGGATATTAGGATCTCTAAAGGCATCATACAAAAGTCACTTAGACTAGACCTGGAGGGTCATGCAAGCAAGGAAGTCCATGAGCCATTTAAACTTGAAGGGTCATGTTTGGAATGGATATTTTGGGGAATCGCCTAGACATGATGTGTCAAGGCGATATGCTAGCTTAAGACCCATTTAGACCAGAAGGGTCATTATGGTTTAAGCATTCAAAAAACCACGTAGGTCAAAAAGGCCATGATGGTGTAGACATGAAAAATCATTGATGATGCCAATAGGGCCATGATGACAAAGCCATAAATCATTTAGGCTGAGAGGGCCATAATGACATAAGCATAAACCAATAAGGTTAAAAGAGCCATGATGGCGTAGACATGTAAATCAATAAGATCAAGAGGGCCAGGATGGAATAGACATAAAAACCAGTAAGGTCGAGAGAGTTATGGTGGCATAAGCATGAAAACCAATATAGCCAAAAGGGCCATGACGATATAAGCATAAAACCAATAAGGCCGAAAGGGCCATGATAGTATAAACATGGTAATCGATAAGGCTAAGGGGGCCATGGCAGTATAAGTGTGAAAAATCGATAAGACCAAAAAGGCCGTAGAGGTGAAGGCATGAAAACCAATGAGGCTTAGAAGACCATGACAGCTTGAATATGAAAACCAACAAGGCCAAAAAGGCCATAACAGCATAAACATATTTGGGACTCATTAAACCGAGAGAGAGAGCCATGAGTACATAAGTATACAAAAACCAATAAGGCTGGAACGGCCATGATGGTATAAGCATAGAAACCATTAAGGTCGAGTGGGCAATGATAGTATAAACATAGAAATTGATAGGATCGAGAGGGCCATGATGATATAAATATGAAAACCAATAAGCCAAGAGGGCCATGGCAGTGTAGATATAAAAACCATGTGAGCCAGATGGGCCATTATGGCATAAGCATTATGAAACCATCTAGGCCGAAAGAACCATAATGATATAAATATAAAAACCGTTAAAGTTGAAAGTCCATGTCGGTATAAACATGGAAACCATATAGGTCGAAAGGGCCATTATGATATGGATATGGGACATTGAAACCATTAAGATTCAAAAGGATCATCATAATATGCATAGAGGGCAAGTTAAAAGGCCATTATCACATGAACATGAGAGGCAACCCAAAAATTATTAAGGCCAGGAGGACCACCATGGTATGAAGTATGAACATGAACATTGGGGGCAACATAAGCAGCATGATGTACATAATTGGCATAAGTGGAGATAGGGTCTTATCACTTTTTCCTTTAAGGTACATGGAAATTTCCTTGAAATGTCATGGGTGGGAGATGGTTTACCTCATTGCCTCAGAAGAGAACCCCAAGCATATGTCCACTATTAGGTGGATGGGCTTTAGAGAGTTATTTTCTTATCAGCAACTTGGACCTTCTCTTTAATGAAATTAGGGAGAAACTCACCCATCTTATCCATTGAGTAGGGGAGTTGGCCCATGATATCCTCTTCTATTTTTTTTACTAGTTTGACTATCTTTTGTAGGGTTTTAACCCATACTAGTCCTCTTTCATTTTTACTTGTGTGCCCCTTTGTAGACTTTTCGCACTACGAGGTTGGTTGATTTTGCCTAGAACTCCCTTAAGGGTTTTCTTTTTAGCTAGGTCTTCTAACATTTTTGCCCTTAGCCAATTCATGATGGGTAACTGGTTAAGATCGTCAGACATCTCCATTTTGCATTTTGGCTTGTTATTTTCATATACTGAACATAGAATCATTCTTCATTCTCTGGTCAATTCCTATGAAATTCATGCTTTATGGCATGATATGTCTTGATATGTTTGGCATTGAGTGGAGGGAAAAGAACTTCTCTCATGATGTCAACTACAGTGTAGGCACCATGGAATGCCATCTCGTCGAGATCTTGCGAGATTCTCGATCTTGCCAAGGCCCCAAAAAATGAGATCGTCGAGATCTCACCCAACTTAGATTGGTCAACAGAAAAAAAATTTCTTCAGGGGGCTTTGCCCTCCTGATACCCCCACAAGGGGCACTGTCCCCTTGACCCTCTGCGACTTGACCGCGCAGGTAGATCCGTGACTACTCAATGCCTCTCATTTAATAATAGTATAACAATATTTCGTTATCACTTGTACTATCATATATGTATATAATTCATAATCATATAATATGTGTAATATACTTAAATTTTATAAAGATCTATTTTAACTATCTTCTCTTTCACACATACATCAAGTTTATCAAGATTAATTATTTTTCAAAATAAATATATACATATCCATACATAATTACATAAATGATTTCACATTTAAATATATGAACACATAAACATATGCATTCAATTATAACCAAAATCAAAGTAATGCTCTTAATATATTCAAATTTAGATTTAGATATTAATGATCAATTTATTGTACAAAGATTATATCTTATCTAATAAACAGATCATGTCAGTTCAATTTCACAAATATTTAATCATCAATTTGTAATAAACAATCAAGAACAGCAACATAAAAAATACTCTTAATACCATATTAGTATTTAAATAAGATAATATAAAAGTTTAAATCTTTTAGAAGTACAAAAGTTATTTTTTTGATATTGAGAGTACTTTGTAATTGTTCATTCACACAATTGACATGTAAATGTGTTATATATTTTCATGTAAATTCATTGATGTAATCTCATCTTTATAAGATATTATGTTATGTTTCATACATTTATATATTTTGATCCGAAAATCCGAGATCCGATCTCCTGAGATTTTTCCAAGATCACTTCTCTTTCACTCCCTTAAGACGAAGCCGAGATCTGAGATGACAGGTAGACACCACCTTCAAACACCCTATCGATGACATATGGGCCAAGCTAGTTCAAAAGGAATTTATTCTTGGGATGGACTGTCATGGTGTCCTTAATATTCTTGATTCTTAACTGCATATTGTATTGGAAAAATGCTATTTTTTTTGAGCTCTTAGTCTTCAGCATGTTCTTCCTTTTGTGTGTATCAGGCTAAAGGTGCTCAAGATCCTTTCACATTGTGTTGAACTAGTGCTTTAGTTCAATACTCATACTATAATAGCGGCAAGTGGATTCCATCTGCTTTTATTGTTTACTTGAATTCATCACTTAGCTTTAAAACAGATAGTGATGTGGGACTGATCGGGCACCAAGGATTGCTAGCAATAAATCTCAAACAACACATTAAACTATATTTAACATGTTAAGAACATTTAGACTTGCTACTAAGTCAAACCGAGAGCCCGAGTGACGGTCCCACTATGTAGGAGGAGGGCCTAGCATGTTTGGATATTACTGAACTAGGACATCGCAAAACTATCTACATAACTAATCTACATAGCCCGTGGTGAACAACTCAACTCACATCGACGACAACAAAGAAACTTGCTAGGCATCCTGTGCTCTCTTTGACATGACGAACAGAGTATAATAGGGGAGCAAGACTATTTAATCGTGATAAGATACCATACCTTTATGCCTTGGTGTGAGAGTTGACCACTTACGAAGTCCTCGATTCAACTAGGCTGATGGGTGTGCGTTTGCCAATGTCTCTTGCTGGTCGAAATGATGGGGGCTGCACCTCCGTGCCGCTGCACTTTCCGCTACAAGACGGAGCACTTGTCGAAGAAGAGGATCCGCGGCCTTAGGAAGGAGTGTTATCAAGGTTAAGGAGGGATCGGAAAGCATGCTGAGGTCGGTGTTAAGGAGTTTTGTCGGGGTTGAATGGGGGTCTCTATGGGGTGGCACATGTCAAGGGGGAGGGGTGGGATCTCCAAGGGAAAAAGGGGTGGTAGGGGTGGGGAAGGGGTCCAAATAGACCTTAAACAAGGGGTTGGGAGGTTTGAGGTGAAGGGAAAAGGGGGTGAACTAGGGCGGGGTGTCCTGCCACGAGGGAGAAGAGGGGGAGTAAGGAGGGGATGGAGGACCCATCGGGGCTAAAGTGAAGGAACTGGAGGGGTTGTCTCCACCGAAGAAGGGAGGGAAGATCACCAGACGGAGCTATTGCCGCCGCTAGAGATGGGGAGGTGGTTTGTCGCAAGCCCTAGCAAAGGGGCTTCTTCTGTCTAAAGAGAGAAAGGGGAAGAGAAAGAGAGGAGGGGGGGGGGAGAATCACAAGTATGTCATTCTTCATTTCATCCTCAGTAACATACACGTGGGGAGGTATAAAACCAAGGCCCATTACAAGTATACTCTTAAAAGACACTTATTTCATTTATGCCCAAACCCCAAGTGTAAGGTATGTTAACTCAAAAACGTGTAAATACCTAAAATACTCACAAATTAAGTCTCAAATAAACCCAAAATAAGACATGTGCTACACAAAATGGACAAAATGCTATATAACCTTCAATCTAAATAGACAACATTAGTCGCCACGCCGCCTGTAGATGAGGGTGGGGTCGACTGGTCTCAGCTATGCGTGTCCGCACCAATCCTCCAAGGTGTGAGGAAGTCAACCCCATTGATAGGAGTCATTGTCAAAATGGTAGTGCTCTAAAAGATTTAGATCCCGCTGCTACAACTCTCTATGTCATCTTAAGTGTCCGCGGATGCAGCCGATCTCTCCAACGCACAAGGTAGCATTGGTAGGCTCCTTCCTAAGTTGTTATCACCTGCTCATTTATTATACACTTGATCTGCATGTGTAGTGAAAAATTATGGGTTGAAAGTGGATGTTCAGGTGTGGACTCACTCAATAGGGAAGGGTGTAGGTTAGAAATCTCATTAGAGATCATTGTCGGGTCTTGGTAAGCTACAAGATTGGAAATGTTGAGAATTGAGATGATGTCGTATTCAGCAGGTGAATCCACAACATGAGCATTGATCCCAACCCTTTCGACGTAGCTTAGTCATTTAGGAAATCTCATGAGCTAAAAGTAAATAGTAACTAGTTCATTTAGCACCTAATGAATCCTATGTATAATAGGATTTAAAGGGAAGCACATTCTTCATTGCATTTTACTTCTTTCAAAATTGATGCAAATTTTAGATGCCAACGGGAGTGTACTATTTTGCTTTGGTTCGGACCAAGGATTGCTATCTTATATCTCGACTTTATCTTAGGGAGACTCCGGAGGAGATCCCAGAGAGATCTTGAAAGTTTTTTCAGAAATTGGATTTCGGGAATGTCAATCGAAGTGCATATGTAAGTATAAAATATCATGTAATCTTTTCAAAAAGTATAGTGGAACTCATATTAAACATCAAAAATAAGCTGACAAAGAATTAAAAGACAAATACAAAGAGGTTGAACTATTGAGCTAAACTTTATATTGAACAGTACAAAGAGGGAATCCCTTGAAAATCTTTAGAGTTTGATATGACATCTTGAGTCAATTGTATATATATATAGTCATAAATTATTAAGTTACAAAATTTTATTAGATAATAATGCCTAGCTGTATCTTTGAATGGATTTTATAATAAAGTTGAAAATATATCAAGCAAGCTTAACAAGGCCATCTAATTAAAATAACAATATAAAATAAATGAGAGAGTATACATATGATATAGGTAGTTTGTTCAATATGTAGTTAAGAAGTTAAGGATAATAATAGATTGTAAATTAAGAGACCTGAGGCACTATATATATTCTTGTTTCGGTGATCTTGTTTCTCGGATGTGTGGAAAGATAGATTATTGGGAGATCACATTCCATGGTTCGGACTTGGTTTTGAAGGTGTTTGGGGGTTACATGATAGCACCATGATGGCTTAGTCTAGTCTTTACCCCCTTTTTGCTTGGATTAGGCATTGAAAAGAAGAGAGATTGAAGGTGAGTATGTAGACAGGTCGTGTGGGTGTACAGCCTTGTTTGGATTTAGATTAGGGGTAGAAAGTAGGTTAAAATTCATGGGATTTGGAGAGGATATTGTGTGCAGCCATAGGGGACTGCTCTCATTCTCTTTTTGCTTGGAATAAGAGTTTAAAAGGGTGGTTTTGTGCATAAGAAGGGGATACAACTGGTTTTTCAAGTTTCCTTCTCTTCTTCTTCTTCCTTGCGCAGCAGTAAGGTTAGGATTTCTTTGCACAACAAAGAAACTGTCTGATCTTCTTCGTCCACTCTTTCACAGGAACTGAAGCAGATGAGGGAGGTGGCTAGGGATCTGGATTGATTCCTGCAGATGCTGAAGGATTGGTGATTCCTGTGCATGGATGGAGATAGACTGACATCTGTTGATACCTGGCTTACTGCTCTTTTTTGAATGGCTGCGGAGAAGGCAGAGGGCAAGAGAGGCTGATGGCTACGGTTTTCAGCAGGATGGATGTTGGATTCTGTTTCTCTGGATACTTGCACACAAGGCTGAGGAGACGGCCTTTATAAATAGAGGGCATGAGTTGGTGTTGGCGCAGAACGCTTCCTTTTTGAGTTTTGACTCTATAAGAAAAGCCATATCCCATGGAGATAGGGAAGGATTTCCTGATCAGATCTTGTCAAAATTGGTAGGATCTGATGGCATTTGATTTGATTGTAATGTAGGGAATCAGCCTGGATTTAAAAAGAACCAAATAGGAAACTGTTCTTTTTCTTTTTCTATTTGGTGTGCCAATTTCAGAGATGTTTTCCTCAAATTTCATAGCCATTTAATGGACATTACAATGGCATTATTTGAGGCCCATAATTACCTCTTTAAGAGGACTGTACATGGCCCGTAATTAGGACTGCAAATGGCTGCGAAACTGACTTTTATAGGGCACGGAATTGTTAATCAAAGAAAATGGATAGAAAAGAAAATTGTGTTTCATATTGCCTGTAAGATTGCAAGAAGACAGGTAACACCAAAGTATTACTCAGAAGGGGAATTGGTCAGATCACTCAGTTGATTCGGGACCAATTCCGGCAGTGGCAGTGGCGGCACAGGGCGCTGCCTGTGTCTTCCATGCCCGTTACCTGTTGGGTCCATCTGATCCAGTCGTATCCCGTCTTGTGGACCTGATAGTCCTGGTTTCTCTGCCCTAGGGGCATTGTTGCTGCTACTCCAGGCACCAGATTCTGCTTAAATCCCTTAAGAAATCCATCTCCTTTCATTTTTTATATATATTCTTTTTCTTTTCAAAGGACCAACTCTAGTGAACTCCAGATTGGTTTTTCTTCTCTTCAATTGGCTGATTTGACCCATCTGACCTAAATCGGCTGAAAATCAGCACTAGTTGATCTGGTCCCCGATTCAGATCATGTCTTCCTTGCTAACTAAACACACCTTGTGCCAAACTCATTCTTAAATCCTAACACCTTCTAGTGTTACCATTCTTTTGTCTTTCAAATCAATTTTTATCCAGTTTGCAGTGGCTAGAAACCTATTTTTCATTTCTTATAGGTACATCTTTAAAATGAATGTGCATCATCACGAAGCATATGACTGCATTTGCTTGCCTTACATTGTTTTATTTATTTTAAAGTGTTTATTTTATTTATTTTAAATTTTAAATTTTTATTTTTATTTATTTATTTTTCTACATGTGCTCATGGACAGTCATATTTGTTGTTTGGAGACGTCGAATACCTATTCATGTTCCAGGAAGCTTATAAAGCTGCTATGCACTACCTGTTCCATGATCCTTGGTATGTTATGGAGCTGGTTCACGTCTGTTTGTGTCCACTTTCTTTTCTCTTGTTTTCTCTTCCATTACCTGCATGTAAATTCGCATACTTATAACTTATTAGGTATGTAGAGGTGAACATGGATTCTGCTGCTACAGTGTGGCCCCTTTTTAACAGTCTTCAGGCTTTCTGGCCAGGTCTTCAGGTGTTTATGCTTTAATATTTTTTATTTATGTTGTTTGAAGAACATTTAATTATCTGTATTTAATGTAAAAGGTTTTGGCTGGTGACATTCATCCTGCTATTCGTACCCATGCTGCGTTCTTCACTGTCTGGAAAAAATATGGTTTTACACCTGAAGGATTCAATCTTGCTACGTTCAACATTCAGGTACTTCAATCAATATATGATTATATTTTCTACCATGATGTTTAAATCTAAATATTTTAAATGTTTCCCTAAGTTTGGCCAGCGGAGCTACCCATTGCGCCCTGAGCTGGTTGAGAGTACATATTGGTTGTACAAAGCAACAAGAGATCCTTGGTCAGCATCTTCTGTTACTTTTCTTATGCAAATTTTTTTCTTGTCTGTTCATGTTAACAAATGACACTGCTTTAGTCGACAGTGGACAATTTTTTGCTTTTCTTTACTGCAATTTATGTTTAATATTATTATTGGCTACAGTTTAATGGTTCTAACATCCTTCCCAGTGCTTTTCCGGAGGGTGGAATGATTTACTAGTCTATTGATTGATTTTTTTATTTGATGTGTCTTTGTTTTCTTTTACCATGCATCTCTTCACACATCTATGTTTAAGAGTTTAATTTCTTCACTTCAACAAAAATCAATGAGTTTTGTGAAGTTATGGTGATAAAATTAATGAGTTTCACTAAAATTGAGGTGATAAAGTTGTGTCCATTCTCAAAGGGATCATATGAAATTTATTGTAGAATTATCCAATTAGTCAGTCCAAGGAAGGCCAGGTGGTGGGTCATGAACGGGTCAACTTGGTTCTGATCGGGTCCAATTGGATTCAGTTAAGATCTGTGTTGACACCTAAATTTGTGGAAGAAAAGAACATGATTGAAATGAAGTCGATTTCAGGAAAAAAAAAGAGAAGAAAGAAAGAAAGCAAAAATGGCATGGCCGCCCTCCCCAAACCTGGTCTGTGTACAGCATGCGCAGGCACTATAAACGAACCCAAACAGTCCAATTCAGTCCACCGGCAGGCACCCTAAACTACCCCACACAGGTCTGTGATCAGGTCCATCTCCAAAGCCCAGAATAGGACCCCGATCGGCCCAATTCAGCTTGCTGTAAGGTCCATTTGCGGCCCACCGAGGAGACCCCAAAACAGGTCATCGTCATCTACTCCTCAGGCCTACTGGAAGATGGGCTGGTTTCAAAAAAAAAATATAATAAATAGAAAGAGAATTCTTGAACGGGGCAGGAGATCAAGAGTCGCGGAGGTGTCGACGAGCTGTTGAGTCCCGATCGGTATCCGATTATGGATATTATGGCAGTTCCGAGTCCCACTCGGAGACAACTAAGGCAGCGGTCGATGGAGGTTTCCCTCACTGGAAGGGGAGCCCAATTTCCTTCCGGAATTCGGGGGCCGAGAGTGTGGGAAGGTCCGAGTCCCTCTCGGACACGGAACCAGCTTCCTATCGGGAGAGGGGGCTCTCCCGATGCCTATAAGAAGCCCACCGTAGACCGCCGCGGAAAAAAAAAGAGCGGAGAGAGACGGACAGAGAGAGGGACGGGGGATCAGACAGGGGGAAAGAGGGGAGTCGGAGAGATTACTGGCCCTCTTGCAACATGGTGGAGGCTGTCTTCTTCTTCTCCCGCCGTCTCCTTCTTCTTCCGCCGGTTTCTTCTACCACCGGACGCCGCGGCCACCACAGCACGCCGCAGCGGACATCGTAGAGGCCAGAAGTTCCTCTTATCACCACCGGTGAGGACTTCTTCCTCCTCCCCTAGGGCCAACGGCCCCTTCCTCTTCCTCTGCCGGCCGAGAGCTGCCGCAAAGGTTGCCTGCGCTGCCATCGGGTGCCGGAGGTGTCAAGCAGACACTGTAGCCGCGGGAGAAATATGTCTCCCAACTTTAGTCCAGCATGGAAAAACCGCGGGGGCCCACCCGGTGAGGGAAAAGCAAAAAAAAAGGAGAGAGCCGACTGGACGAAGCCAGCCGGCCCCCGAGCATCCGTCGGCCCCCGCAGAAGCAGCCGCCGGCCCAGGAAACGAGCCGGTCCGGTCCAAACAGTGCAGGGGCCTTCTCTCGGCTGAACAGTACCCTGCACACATAGTGCAGGGGCCTTCAACAGAAAAAAAAAGATTTTTTTTTAAACAAACAAAACAGTGAAAATTAAATTGAAAAATACATTTAATTCAACAAACCGGATTAGTTGGGGGGTTGACTAACCATCCGCTCCTACGTCTCGGCTTAATTTAAAAGAATTCAAAATTTGGACTAGTTGGGGGGTCGACTAACCATCCGCCCCTACGTCCTTAAGGTAGACATACAAAGATCTATAAAAGACCCCAATGTCTTACCAAGTTCATCAAGCTATGCAAGGCTCAAGCATAATCAATATGTCATCATGCTGGTCATATACTAGTGAAATCATCAAAAGTAGTGGGGGATGCCCATAAGTCTCAAGATCGGGTACATGCCATCCATGGATTGACAAGTTCGTCAAGGACTCAAGGGACTGAATTTCCAGTCGGATTGTAAACTGTCTCGTGATTGAGAGAACAAGTGGAAGAACTGATGTTCGGTGTAATGAACTTATGCTACAAGGAGAGGATGATCGCATGAAACTCCTGGAAGGCAAGACAAAAGAAAAATTAAAAACTGTAAAATCTGAAACCGAGTCTGTGAAATTGAAATAACAAGAGTCCTCCGATCCTAGGGCCGACGGCCCCTTCCTCTTCCTCTACCGGCGCTGTCGCCGTCGAACAAGGCCGAGAGCTGCCGCAAAGGTTGCCTGCGCTGCCGTCGGGTGCCGGAGGTGTCGAGCGGACACTGTAGCCGCGGGAGAAATGTCTCCCAACTTTAGTCAAGCATGGAAAACCCGCGGGGCCCACCCGGTGAGGGAAAAGCAAAAAAAAAAGGAGAGAGCCGACCGGACGAAGCCGGCCGGCCCCCGCAGAAGCAGCCGCTGGCCCAGGAAACGAGCCGGTCCGGTCCAAACAGTGCAGGGGCCTTCTCTCGGCTGAACGATACCTTGCGCACACACAGTGCAGGGGCCTTCAACAGAAAAAAAAAGTTTTTTTTTTAAACAAACAAAATAGTGAAAATTAAATTTAAAAATACATTTAATTTAACAAACCGGGCTAGTTGGGGGGTCGACTAACCATCCGCCCCTACGTCTCGGCTTAACTTAAAAGAATTTAAAATTCGGACTAGTTGGGGGGTCGACTAACCATCCGCCCCTACGTCCTTAAGGTAGATATACAAAGGTCTATAAAAGACCCCAATGTCCTACCAAGTTCACCAAGCTATGCAAGGCTCAAGCATAATCAATATGCCGTCATGCCGGTCATATGCTAGTGAAATCATCAAAAGTAGTGGGGGATGCCCATAAGTCTATCAAGACCGGGTACATGTCACCCATGGATTGACAAGTTCATCAAGGACTCAAGGGACTGAATTTCCAGTCGGATTGTAAACTGTCTCGTGATTGTGAGAACAAGTGGAAGAACTGATGTTCGGTGTAATGAACTTATGCTACAAGGAGAGGATGATCACATGAAACTCCTGGAAGGCAAGACAAAAGAAAAATTGAAAATTGTAAAATCTGAAACCGAGTATGTGAAATTGAAATAAAAAAAATCTCTCTGAACTTAAAACACACAAAATCTGCAATTTAAAATCTGAGGTCCGGATGTCAGAAATCTGGAGATCTCTGAATATAGAGATTGAAATAACCTGAACCGAGATAAACAAAATCTGAACCTAAGACATACAGGTCTGAAATTTGAAATATGCAGAAAATCCTGAAAATCTGAACTTCAAATTTGAAACTGGAGACTGAAATCCAACAATGTGCGCAAATCTGAAAATCTGGAACAAAAATCTGAAACCTGTAAAAAATCTGCAAATCTGGAAATGGTGCAGAATCTGGACTCCGAAATCTGAAAATTTTGAAATAGGGGAGCTGAGGTCCGAAATCTGAAAATCTAAATACTCAAATCTGAAATTGGAATTTGAAAATCAGAAGCCGGAACCTGTAAAAATGTAAAATCAAGAATCTGGAATCGAAGTCTTCCAACACAATCTGTAGATCAAATTTGTGAGGTTCATAAACCTGCAGAATCTGAAATTTGACAAATCTGAAGTCCGCGGAATTTAAAAATCCGAAACCTGCAAATCAGATCATAAAATGCATGCTTCGAACATAATCTGCCAGCTTTGCAGAAATCTGAAAACAGTGAATCAATTCACTGAACATAAGAGAATCCCATCATCTTCAAATTGAAATGAGTCAAAATAAACCTGTTGGAATCAAACTGAAATCTGAACTTCACATCTAAACAAGAGACCGAAAACTGTAGATCTGCAGAGTTCCAAATCAAAAAAAATCTGAAATTCAGAAAAACCATTCAAATTCAATTCAAATCTAACTCTTAAGTTAAGCTCAAGTTAATCAAACAAACTAACCCAAACAAACTTCATTTCAAGCCAAATCTGACTTGAACAAATTTAAGGCAATTTCACTCAATCCAAATCAATTTCTTAAATCAAACCTTAAAATAAATTAACTTTAACCAAACAAATCTAAAACAAACTGAAATTAAATCAATCTATAAAACAACTTTTAACTCAAATCAAGTCAAATTAATCAAACTGAAATTCAAACCAAAACAAATGCTTGCCTTCCATGAAGCTCGTGGGGTTATTTTATCCTATGTGTTTGTATGAATGTTTATTGTGGATGCATTGTTTTCTATTCGAATGGATTGCTATGACGATTAATCAAGGATTTTCGAGTAATCTCAATGTAATTAACGTCGGATCTTCGCACCATCCGACGGGGAGAGGTCAAAATAAATTTTCAAAGAACCTATCAATCTCAACATATAATTTTGACCCTAGTTAGTACTTTTATGGAATACCGTCTATTTTCCTAAAAAGTCAATGCTAAGGTCTAATCCAAATTCAAAAGGAAATTGAATTTACAAAACTAAAATCTTTAAATTTTTAGATTTTTGAGGTGACATCAATTGGCGCGCCCAGTGGGAGCTCTCCTTCCCTTCATCTCTCCATCATAGCAATCCAAGAAGATATGCATCCTTAAAACTGAAACTAAACTCTCTACATCTAACCAGTTTGTTTCATCCATTTCAGGTGAGAAAGCTAAGAAAGATGTCTTCGAAAGGAGTCTACTGGACTGAACAGTACGTTCACACACGTACTAACGGGGTGCTGGCGTTTCCCCCGTGCCCAGTGATGCTCGGGACATGTCCGGAGGTGTTCCTACCCCTACACTGCCTCGGTGTGGAACTTGTCACCCCCGTCGCAGATTCGGCCGACATCGACCCCATCAGCCAGATCATTCTGGCAACTTAAATGAAAGATACTGAGCAAGACAAAGAAGAAGAACCGGTGCCAGCCTTGGCACCGCTTTTCGTCAATCAGATCTCAATTACTGAGGAGGCCCCTGAACTGCCCAAGCCACAAAGGTTCCGGGTCGGGTGGACTCCTACTCCACGCTCCTCGCGGTGCTCATTCATAGTGGGCTCCATGAGGATTTACTGGAAGGGGCGCTCTGCCGTCCCAATATATACTCAAGCTAAGCTGAGGCAGATGAGGCCAAAGCTCACCATACTGCCACTGGCCAACTGCTTTACCACAATGGCCCAGTTGGAGGAGAAAGACAAGGCTGCTTCCCAGCCTTCTGATAAACTCACTGCATCTGCACGGGGGAGAAGAAATCTTCCGCCCGCCAACTCACTTTTGACCAATCAATGGTTCGGACTACTCACCAGAAGAGGGGTCAGCCCTTTTATCTGGAAACCAATGAAATCAACCGATCTCTGGCTAACTATACTTCTCGGGTGAGGGACCCGCCATCAACTCCTCGTTTTGGTTGGGCCAACCGAAGAATGGTGCTGCCCCCATACACTAATTTTAAGGTGAGGGGTCAACCCTCGACTCACGATTTCAGGAAGGACAACTGATCAACGGTCCTGTCCGCCAGAACAACTCAACGGGCTAGGAATCAATCCTATGCTCGCCAGAAGAAAGAAGACACACAGTTACCAGTCCAGTTCGGTGACGTTCCTTGGTTTTGGAATCAATCCAATGACCATGACAAGGTTCGGGAGCAGAAGCAATCTGCGGCCCGATATCCGCCAAGGGTTGATCGGTTCGCCAGTCAACCTCTACATGCTACTCATCCGACTGGGGGCAAGCCTCCAGGTCGTTTCAACATGGTTCGGACAATGGATCAACCAGATGTCCGTCATACATACAGGGGGCAGGGGAATAAATCCTCTACCCAAAAAGTCAAGCAAATATGGATGCCCAAGGCGAAGGTGCCCACCTCAGGGTCCTCACCTAAGATTGCCCATCTTCACCATGCAGTCGGCTGCTCTTCCATCTCCCGGTCCATCACACCTTCACGACCAAAGGCCACTTCAGCACGGCCGCCGGCCCAATTTGCACCACCGTTCAGGCGCCGTTATGCGTCGTATTACCATGACGACCAATTCACGGTTCCACGGACCTTACCAGAAAGGGAGTCGGTCTCTACCCGACTCATGCCTCCCCGCAAAGCCCCAAAAAGACATGTGATACAGGGGGCAGGGGGCAAAATGAGAATCTTCTCTTGCTTGGCTACTTCAAGCACAAGCCGGCGTGAAGAGGGCGCCGAGGCTCCACGAACTGCAATCCGGCCTGGGGCAACTAATACCCGCAGTCAAACTACTCTTCAAGCGACCAATCTTCCAAGACAGCCCCTAGCAACTGATCCTCCACAGCATGAGGAGGCAGGAGAAGCAATACATCAGGGTGAACAGGAGGCTGAAGTTGCACCCCCAAATCTCGACTTAGCCGAGTTATCAACAGTTAAAAATGATGCTAAGGAACTTTGAGTTGTTACAATCCCAACCGGCCCAGAATTCTGGAGTAGCAGAAGTGCCTGACGAACCGCCTATTCAGATGGAACAGCCTCTTATGCCTCGCTTGCGGCCGGCGGTATATCAACCTCATCCTCAACAACCGCCACGATGGATGGCGCCAGAGGATGAAATCCATGTCACATCTCAGGCCTACCAACCGCCACAAGACTATGCGGCGGTATCTCAAAAGATGATGATTGAGCGCCTAATAGATGCCAAGCTGGCCGAACATTATGATGGGCTGGCCACGGTGGACTTATACCGGGTTCCATACCCTATCCACCACCAATTTAAGAAGCTGCCGGTGGAAGTCACCAAGATCCCTAAATGTCCAAGGTTCGATGGGCGTGGATCTCTAAAGGAACATCTGGCACTCTATGTGACCCATATGGGAGAATTGGCACTCGAAGAGTCATACCTCCTTAGGTACTTCGCCACCACCCTAACTGGATCGGCCTTTGAATGGTACTCCAAGCTGAAGCCAAACTCGGTAGCAAGCTGGGAGGACATGCAGAGGAAATTCATTGAAAGGTTCAAGTTAACGGAAAGGCCGTTCACGCTAGTTGAACTAACCTCTCTGCGTCAACGGAGGGATGAATTGGCTGTGGACTATGTCAAACGGTGGAGAAACTTGTGCATGAAGTGTTCCAACCCACCGGAAAATGAAGAGGCTGTTAGCCTATGCAATCGAGGGTTACGTCCGGAAATGCTAGAAAAGCAGTTGGTTACCAACATTCGGACATTCGATGAGCTAAATCGGATAGTCTCCGAGCTTGAGCTCTTCTATGCTGACAACCCGGCAGTTCTTGCCACCAAGCAAAAGATGATGAAGGATAAACAGCCGGCGGCCAAGGATGTCTACACGGTGGATTTCGCCCCGGCCAAAAATGGTGGCAATGGGGGCAAGAAGGACGTACAGACATCGACTTAAGCACCCAAAAATTTCAGCCAGCTAGGTCCCACGACCACATTGGCTGACCGTTTGAAGAAGCCGTACTCTTCCCCCAGGGAGTACACCAAAAGGCTATTCAACATGTGCACGAAAGAGAACCTAATTACTCTCCCGCAGCCTAAACGGCCTGGAGATGCCAACAAGGCTGATGATCCCAATTTCTGTAAGTACCATTAGATGTTGGGTCATTCTCTTGAAGACTGCTACCTGTTCAAGGATCAAGCGGAGGCCCTAATTCGAGATGGAACTATCGACATGGGCAAACACTTGATAAACCCGCCGCGGTCACATGTTAAACCTAGGTAGCCCTTAAACTTCACGGTGAATGTCATACACCAGGGTCGTTCACTTAACAGACGGGTGCAGGCTCCACCTCAACAACATGCAGTACATGATCACCGGCATCCTGAAATATACAACATGGCTTCCAGGACCACTGTTATATTGGAGAAGTTCCGTCAGTGGTGTGCCCACCTTGAACGAGATTTACAACTCACCAGAGTCAACTTGCCAGCACTTATGACAGGTGAAATGGCAGAAGACGAGTTGTATCCAGCAGATGACAATGAGTCGATGGACTTCTCGAGCGATAGGTCACATACAGGAACCCCAGAAGATATAGTGAATCAATCCAGTTCCTGGGAATCATGGGAATCAGACGGTACTCCACCAACCAGAGGCAACAGGGAACAAGAGGTGTCCGACGCAGACTCCTATATGCTCCCTAATCCACAGCCAAGACAACAGAGAAGGGAAGGGCCAAGGAACCCACCTACATTTCCTGGCTATGAGCGGTATTCATTCCCTCAGGGGATGACTTACCCCCTCTTCCAATATTGTGCTAGGGCAGGCCTGATTGCCCCATACTCTTAAGACAAGCTGCACAACTTCATGTTCCCACGTGAAGGGTGTATGTACCACCTCACTATGGAGCATTCTCTAGAAAGCTATAGGGCTACAAGGGGGTAAATTGAACATTTGATAAGGGACGAGGTACTAAACTTGGGACGTCACCTAATTCAACCCCCACGACCACATGCTGTCCGAGGCCCATACACCTCGGCTTGTGTCATACGTGCCACTCCCGAAACAAGTGTACAGCGGGGGCATCATACCAGGGGAAAGTCACAAAGGCTGTCACAGCCTAAAGTCTATTCAGCATACCAGACATTCACCCCTGAAATCATGCAAAGAAACATAGAAGCTGCCAACAGGTTCTATGAAGAGAAGGCCCAAGAGGTTGTCCCGGAGGAATCCAACCAGCCATGGCAGAAAGTTCCTACTCGGGAAGAGAAAGCTCAAGCCAGGGCAGAAGCAGCCCGCAAGAAAGTAGAACTGCTTGTTGAACAAGCTGCACAAGCCGATGAGGCCGAACAACCAGCACCTTACAGAGGACCAGGCGGTCCCGTCAACCGAAGAAAACATGCAAAAAATAAGAGAAAAGCAGACAAAAGAAGGGCACAACGCCAAGAAGAAAAACTGCGGGAAATGGAAGCACGCCTGCAAAATCCCACACTGCTTCAGAAACTTCAAAAACTTATTGATCAGCTCGAGGAATATGAGCCAAAACAGCCTTCGGGTCTGGCTCCCCTCGATGCATACATTCCTTGGGGCGAATGGGCCAAACAGGCCTCCTTCAAGCAGTGGCTCATAGAGATCAGAAGAAAAATAGCTGCAGGGGAAGAAATCCCATTTGATAGCTTATCTAACTTCTGGGGAGAAGGTGAAGATGAGTCAGATGCTCGTGATTTAGCATTCCTCTTTCATAGGTTGTCATGCAATATGGTCAGCATCCCACCACTCACTGATTTCTACAATCGGGGAAATGGCAACCGGGGGCGATCTTCTCGTCCTGAAGTCACCTAACAGAGGCGAAATAATAGAAACACCCATGGAGGCAGGGGGCAGCACCCTGATAACAACAAAGTCATTTACTTCAGGGATGAGCAACCCAGGCCCGTACCACCTCCATTGGTCAGGCAGCCCCCTACCCAGGTCATCCAATTCCAACCATTCTCAGATGACGAGGAGGAGGATGACACAATAAATGCCACTTTCGAGGAGCCAGCAAGGCCCAAGGAGGTGCAAAAGGAACCTGTGGTAGACAAAACCAGCCAACCAAGCACGTCCTAGCAACCGCCTCAACCAAATAAGGCAGAGGAGCCAATTCCAACTGATATGATGGTGGAAAACATAAGGGAGCCATTCTTCCCTCCACCGCCAGATTCTCTCCCTCCTCTGGCCGAAATAAAAGAAAAAGTGGATAGAAAGGTCCTTCTCCAGTTGAAGAGACTCCCCGTGCGCCTAGGCCTATGGGAAGTCATATCCTTAAGCAAGAAACTCCGAGAAGCTCTTATGGCAGTGATGCAAGCACCAGAAGCCTATGAAGCCCATTTGGCCGAGTTGGGCCAGTATGAAGCTTATGTGGCATCGGTCTCGTTCACCGAGGAGCATTGATTGCAGAATCGCTGGAATCGATCCGATTCCGACCGATTCCGGAATCGGATCGGTTCCATGCGGAAGGACCGATTCCGGGAAAAATTCCGCAGAATCAGTCGGAATCGCTTGGAATCGGTCGGAATCGATCCGATTCCACCGATTCCTTGTGGAATCGTCCGATTCCGTCGGAAGACCGGCTCAACTGGACCGGTTTGATTCCCGGTTCGATTCTGGACCGGGAATCGAACCGATTCCGGCCCTTTTAGGGCCGGAATCGACCCGCGGCAGTCGATTCCGTCGATCCCACGGCGGAAGAAGGGAGATCCGGCGATTCCCAGGCGATTCCGGCGATTTCGGCGTCGATCCCAGCTCCCAGCACCGATTCCACAAGGATTCCAGTGATTCCAGCAAGGATTCCACCGATTCCGGCGATTCCAAGCAACGTCTTCAAGGGATTCCGCCGATCCAAGCTCGGATCGGCCTCGAATCAACGTCTTCAATGGAATATGTACTTAATTTCAATTGTGTCACGACCCGGATTTTTAACATGCACAGCGGAAGATAATCCGGCGACGTAACGGGAAAGGATATCGGTCTGGAACCAAATAAGACTAAAATTACAATCCAAATTCATAATTCCACACTTTACAACTCATTAACACTATAAACAAACACCTATCTAAACAAATTAAATACCGACATGGAATGAGATAATCCACTAGCTCCTCGGACTCCAAAACACCACTACGCTTCTGCTGCGCTAAACCTGCACTCCTGAAAATATTAACAACGGAAGGGGTGAGTCACAACAGACCCAGTAGGACTTACACCCGGACTACCCCTTTATAATAACAATTCTAGTGGTATACAATACATATTAAGCCTAAAAATCAGATTTAATACATAGAATTTAACTAATCATATATCTTTAATTAATTGATTACAAAGGTCATTCAACTACCCCAAATGATAACCAGACTCTATATGCATTAAAACCAACATAACCTACACATTAGGCTACTCTAGGTATGCTCACAATTTACACAACCTGACATAAAACCAATGACACATCTATAACACTACCATCTATGCCAATCCACACAACTAGACACCTGTCTGAGTAAATATCATGCTCCATCTGATAAATGTAGTCACATCACAAAACTAGCACCAGATTTACCATATAGTAGGAAGTAACATATAGTAATTAAATCCTATAGTACCCCCAGGTGGGAGTACTTAGATGAACCGCGGTATCCGGGATCGAAGGATGCTCCAGATTCAACTAATCTCCGCTGCCCACGGGACACTAATTTAGTCTGGTGAAGTACATTTCCATCACAATGCAGCTCACTGCACTAACCACATTCCACACCATGCAAGCATATAATTAACTCAGACAGTAAAACAGGAACATTAAATTGGCAAATCAAACATGGAATACATAGATGAACACCCATGGTTCTATGCACCACATATTTGCATACCATACCACAATTTAACACAAGCTAATGCATATACATGGGATCATGCAATTTATAACCTAAACATGACAATTATATGCTTAACCAGAACCATCTATCTAATAAAAGAAAATAAACTAAGTTCTAACCACATTATGCCTAAACCTTACAACGGCTTTTTATCAAATCGGAATATACATTAAAGGTTATCGTGATGCAACTATACTAAACTAACTAGATTAAACATAACAAAACCTATCATGATGACTAGCATACTTGAATAACCGAATTAATCTAGCATGCACGATCAAGACAAATTAATCTAACTCTAACTAAACATGCTAATAAATCCAAAACAGCCCATTAACTACAATATTCTAATCCTGGTGATCTAAACATGATTATTACGATTTAATCAAAATATTAGAGTGCTAAGGATAGCCGAGACGCCTACCTTGGACGGCAACGGCGAACGGCGCACGGAAATCCAAGGAGATTGAATTTGGGCGACGAGACCGCCGTGTTGCGTCGGCGTCGAAAACCGAGTCGGCAGGTGTTTTCAAAACTCACGGAGGAAGAAGAATAATGAACTGGTGGATTTTAATAGACGATAATAGGAGAGAGGGCGATAGGAGAGAGGGAGAGAGAGGGGGCTTCACCGCGCGGAGGAGAGGGCGGCCGGCGCACGGCGGCGGGGCCGCGCAGAGGGTGGCGGCGCGCGCGCACGGCGGCCGGGTGCGGAGGCCGAGGCGGCGGAGGTCGTCGCGCGGGCGGAGGCCGCCGCGCGGCGGGCGGCGACGGGGTGGGCGCGCACGCGGGGCGAGGCGGGCGGCGGCGCGCACGGCGAGGGAGTACGAGGTCAACGGGCGGCGGGGGCCGCGAGCGCGGCGACGACGCCCGCCGCGGCGGTCGGGAAGGCGGCGGCCGACGCGGGTCCGCGCGGCGGCCGGGCTCGAGGCGGCGGCCACCCCGAAGCGGGGTGCGGGCGGCGGGCGTGACGCGGGGACCGGAGGCGTGGAGACGAGGCCGCGCGCGCGGCGGCCGGGCGAGGTGCGCACGCGCGTGTGGAGAGAGAGAAAAAGAAATTGGGGGGAGGCGGCTGCACGCGGGAGAGGAGGAAGGTAGGGTTCAGAGGGAGGGGGGAGAAAGGAGGTTAAATAGGGGAGGGAGGGAAATTAAAATAATAATAAATATTAACTAATTAATTTTTTTTTTTTTAAATATGGGGTATTACAAATTGGAGTTCATTAGTATTTATTCGATGTGGTCCTGTGGATGAATGTTAATCTTATTTTTAAAATTTTTTCTAACTCATTTCCTATTTTTTAGAATTTTTTATGAATTTTTTGAATTTTTTTGAAGAAAAAAAAATTCAAACAAAAAACCGATTCCGGGCCCATCCGGAATCGATTCCTTTCCCAGGAATCGGCCGATTCCTAGAATCGGAATCGGTCCCAACCGATTCCGATTCTGATTCCGATTCCGGAATCCTTTTCGAGGGGATATGATGTATCCTTTAGCATTCCACAACCGGCCACTATATATGAAAGGGTTGGTGAATGGGCATAAATTGAACCGGATCATGGTCGACGCAGGTTCAGCTGTCAACATACTCCCGCTTAAGACCTCCAGGGCTTTGTACCTTATGCCTTATCTTCAGAAGGTCTCTAGAGTTACTATATCCGGGTTCAACCAAGATTCAGAAGAAGCCATGGGAAAAGTTGAGGTGGACCTGGTGTTGGGAGACTTCAACACCAAGGCAACATTCTATGTCATAGATGTCGATACCACCTACAAGGCCCTCTTGGGCCGCCCATGGTTACATACTAATTGGGTCGTGCCTTCGACTCTTCATCAATGTCTGAAATACAACAAGGAAGGTGTGCAGTGCAGGGTAGATGCAGACCAAGCCCCTTTCGAGGTGGTCAAGTGTCATCTGTCAGATGCACAAATCTCCAGGCAGAGTCCTTCAAGACGAAGGCCGATAAGGGAAAACAGAAGATGGTGGATGAACAACTTGATGTAGATATCACCATCAATGAAGTCAAGGCAAAGCTGCACAGGCTAAAGATAAGCTCTGAAAGGAAGGGGTGGCACCCTATCAAGTTCAATGCCAAGTCCATCACCCCCTTCGGTTCTCTCTCTCCCCATCGCGCCCAACCCTCCTGACGGAACAAGGGTTCCGCCCTGTGCCTTGTGCGACAGCTACTGCCGCCGGAAGCTACTGTCGACGCCGCAGCGGTCGGATGCCACCATCGCCGCCGTTGATGCCGCTGGAAGTCGCCGTCGACCCTGCCGGAAGCCGCTGTTGCCGCCGCCGATGCTGCTGTCGCTGCTGCCATACGCCGCTGCAGGCATCGGACACTGCGGCTGCCTACGTCGCTGGCGCAGTTGGACGTCGCCGAAAGCTGCCAACGCCGCTGTCGCTGCTGCTAGATGTTACCGCCGCTGCCATCATGGGTCTGTGTAAAGGTGATTTATTTATTTATTTTTTTATTCGTTTGGTTATTTCATGTAGCATATATTTGATTAGATATTTATGTTTGTTAAATGTTACATCATTTTCATTCGTTGGAGTTAAAAGTTAACATTTTGTGAGTCATTTTTAACATTTTGTCTTGTTCTTTTGTTTTAATATTTTGATTTGATTTAGGTTATATTTTATCATGTCTCAAACACGTGAAGACCATGAATCAGGGATAGGTTCTAATTGTCAACCTTTTGCACCCATGTCTACAAGTGAAGCCTCCGGTTCCATAGTAAGAGCACCTCCTAAATCCAAAGATGTTGGATGGAAATATGGGATTTTAGTAGATCCTCGGAACCGGGATCTTGTTAGGTGTTAATTTTGCTAAAAAGTGGGCAAAGGAGGCATTTATCGTTTGAAGCAACACATTGCGAGATTGGGAACGAATGTGACTACTTGCAAGAAAGCGAGCATGGAGGCTAAGGAGGAGATAAATCAATGTTTGCAACAAGCAAAACAAATGAGTTGAAAAGGCAATGAACATTAGAGAGATGGAAGGGAGGGACAACCTCCTTGGGTAAGGAGTACAACAAATGGAGACATCTTCACATGATGTCTCATAAAATTTAGATGAGCTTTCACTCCAATTTCTTCCTCCACGGATGAAAGGACCCATGGATCGTTTTTGTGCACCTCCTGAGGAGTCCAAGGCAAAAACAATAAAGGACAAGAAACATTTGAAAGAGGAAAGAAAGTGATGTATTCAGTACATCGCTAGATGGATGTACCAAATGGGCATTTCTTTCGACATTGTCCGTCTGAATAGCTTTCCAACAATGCTAAAGGCAGTTGGTCAGTTTGGTCCAGGCTTGAAAGGACCAAGTTATCATGAAATAAGAGAGACTCTTTTGTCTAAGGAGATTGAGACCACTCAAAAGTTGGTTGAGAAGGAGAAGGGCAGTTGAGTAAGATTTGGTTGCACAATCATATCAGATGCATGGACAGATAGAAGGGGTAGATCATTAATTAACTTTTTGTTAAACACTCCTACTGGGACAATTTTTTTAAGATCAGTAGATGCTTCGTCAAAGGTAAAAGATGCCAGGCTGCTAGCAGGTCTTCTTGATAAGGTTGTAGAGGAGGTTGGTGCAGCTAATGTCCTGTAGATTGTTATGGACAATGAGGCGAGCTATGTGGCTGCAGGCCACATTTTGATGGACACACACCGCCATTTGTTTTGGACACCATGTGTTGCTCACTGTCTTGATTTAATGCTTGAAGATATTTCAAAGTTGTCACCAATAAAATCCACAATTCGACATGCTAAATGTCACAAACTTTATTTATTGCCACACCAAGGTTCTAGCACTTATGAGGAAATACACAAATGATAAGAACCTTGTTCGTGCAGCTGTAACTAGATTTGCAACTAACTATCTGAGTTTGGACAGCTTAAACACATGTAAGGATGATTTGTGACGTATGTTCACATCGCAGGATTGGACAAATAACAACAATCGATAGAATAAAAAAGTTGAAGGAGAAAAGAGTTGTGTAATTGTATTGAAGACAACATTCTGGAAAGGAGTGGCTTATGCTTTGAAGATCTTTAAACCACTTGTCCTTGTATTAAGGTTAGTTGATGATGAAAAGCCTGCAATGGGATATATATATATGAAGCCATGGATCGTGCCAAGGAAGGGGAAAAAAAGGCACTATATGATAAAATAGATAAATATGGCCCAATTTGGGATATCATTGACAGAAAATGGGATTTTTAGTTACATCATCCGTTGTATGCTACGGCGTATTATCTAAATCCACAGTTTCACTATGCCAATCCCGATATTGAGAGTGACAATGAAATCAAGCGAGGGTTGTATGATTGTATTGAAAAGTTGGTACCTTTGCATGAAGACCAAGATCAAATTTTTAGGCAATTGGCGATGTATAGAGAGGCACAAGGTATGTTTGATAGGGACATGGCTATTAGGCTTCAAAAGACATCTACTCCGGGTATAATGATTTGCTTATTTATTTTTAAACTTGTATCAATCACTCTAATGTACTTTAATAGCCATTTGTTATTTTGTAGCAAATTGGTGGGTAGATTGGGGAAGCACGACTTCTAGATTACAAAAGTTGGCAATACACATATTGAGCTTAACATGTAGTGCCTCTAGTTGTGAACGTAATTGGAGTACATTTGAGCAGGTAATCTTCTTTTCCAATTTCAAAGCATTTGAACTAATCCAATATCATTTGTTTGATTAATAGAATCATATTTTCATTTTTATTTGTTATTGTATAAATTCATACAAAAAAGAGGAATAGATTGGAACAAAAGAAATTGAATGATTTGGTATTCGTCCAATACAACCAAAGGCTTAGGGAAAGACATCAAAGGTTGGAGAAATCGGGTCTAGACCCAATATCCTTAGATGACATTGATGAATCAAGTGAGTGGATTGCAAATGAAGATAAAGATCTTGTCCATGAAGGCGAAGACTTGAGATGGAGAGATGTAGAACTTGCGCTGGAATGGATGAAGAGGAGGGGCCAAGTACGAGGTCGTATTTTAAACACAACATGTCTTAGTTCTAGTTGTTGAGTTTGGTTGTTTTTTTTTGTTCTAATTTTGATGTTTTGTTTTTACATGTTTGAAATGAATTTCTAGGTCTTCTGGGAAAGAGTTCGTCTTTTTAATGAAGATTCGGACGATACCAGTAATGATGATCAGGAAGCTCCCACCAATCTTGATTCTGATAGTGATTGATAGTGACTAATGAGTGATATTCGTATTTGTATGGTTATATTCGAATTAGACTTACTTTGTGTATTATGTAAGGTTGTATGGTTGTATTGTTTTATTATGGTTGTATGGTTGTATTCGACTTTCTAATGTTATATTTAATTGGCACTCTTGTTTGTTAATGATTCTATGTTTTTTATGTATTTATTTCAATTATTTAATATCACATATATCTTTATTAAAATAAATAATATTAAAATATTTAAAATGTCTTGGGCACCTGAGGCTCCCGCCTTAGGCGCCTGAGGCAAGGCACTGGGTCTCTCGCCTCAGGCGCCTCACGCCTCGGATAACATGGGATCAACTCCATCTACCCATAACTTTTTCTCATGTCTACTTTTTTCGAGTCTTTCAACATGTACAAATTTTTAGTCTTTAATTTCATGTTATAGTGCAGTAGATTAATTGCTCCATTCTCTTTGATGGAAGTCAATTTCTTTGTTTTGTATGTATTAGACGAAACATTGACTAATTCTTTTCATATTTTAAAACTGATGTGGTTTGATTCAAGACTCTTACTACAATAGGGGCTAGGTTTCATATCTTACTATCTTACTGCTACAAAAACAAACACCAAGATGTGGATCAACTAATTTTTTCTTTACAGAACTTCAAATTCTTTATTATTGTTATGATAGTTGTTTGTCTTTGTCTTGGTCCAGTGACTTGAGGATCCATGGGACCTACCTATGAGTCATCGTCCCTTGCAAGATTATAAATATCTTGCTCAACGTTGTTGGTATATCCTTGTCTGCTTTTGGAACCTTGACTCATTTATCGGCCGATACGCTGATAAATGTCTTCATCCTCAAAAGACTTGTGGCTAACCTACATTGCACGAATCATTTCGTCTATTCAAAATAATAAGTATTGAAGATGAAAAGAATTTGATATTGATATATTTAATTCAGGATAAAATTAAATATACTATCATCAGAACATTCCGATAATGGAACACTCGTCGATAAAACAACTGAAAGAAGGATTTACTTGCTCCCAATTGAGAGAAGCCTGCCTTTCCATTTCTGTCGTATGAAGTCAAACCTTTTGATCATTGGGTAAGCTAATTCTGGCTGATCTGACCCCAAGCTGGGCTTGGGTTGTTTATTAACAGCAAGGGAATCAGGGACTTCTCATTCTTATGAGTGGGGAATGTAATGAACCAGATCCTCAAGTATCTATTTAGATGGTATTATTTTAAGATCAACATCATTAACTTTGTACATTGAGAGTTGAGGGGTTCATACACGTCATGTGTTAAAAACATAACAAACATTAGGAAAGGAAAGATATAATATTGCCATTTTATGCAATAGTGTACAAAATTTCGGATTTTGTACGACCAACTTTTACTCAGTTACATAAGATTAGGTATCACTGTATGCTGCCAAATCTAAGAAAACTAAACTAATAGAGGGTGCCGCCTCCCACTTATGTTCACCAAACCACTTGCCTTCACCTTGTTGAACGTACTTCATAGACAAGGAATCTTAAATTTTTAAAATGGATAGGACTATACTAGATTCCTCAAACTCATAAGTAGAGGGGGGGACTATATTAGATTCTTCAAACTCATAAGTGGAGGGGGGGGTATTCATATCTATTCTTTATAATTTGGTATATCTTTCACAAATGCAACATGGTGGGATGGCATACACACTGTTGTACTGTAAAAGTCGGAATACTACTACATGATACATATACTTGAGAGTTAAACCGCCATGGTATTCAAAAAAATGGACTGGACCTTCTAGAATTTACTGCTTCTAGATAATCAAACCACTTCTTTTGAACACAACATGGTCTTGCCCTCTTAAGGTAGTTTTAACACCTGGCGAATTCTTTAAAGAGCATATTCTAACTTGAAGTTGACTTTTCAAGATAAAACATCTGTAATATGTATCCGAGAAATATATGTCTGGAAATATGTCTATATTCGTATAAAGCCATTGGAATATAGCATAAAATATTGTTGTATTTGAGAAGAAAGATAGAATTGTATCAATTCACAACATCTATACAATGGTCAAAAATAGTCAATGATAATGAACAATGTATCCAATAAAGATATTAAGCCCCAATACAATAATCATTATATAAGTAATAGTCGTTTAAACTGGCAAACTTCTCACTTTATCATCATCAACATAAGGACGTATTAAGAGTACAGATTCTGACCAAAACAAGAGAGTACAGATGACCATGAGGATATAATATTGTGAGCAATTGTTCAGAAGTATGAAGGACACTAATCATAGCATAAGGAAAATAAGAAATGAGAATACATCATAGCACCAAATTAACTGAGATAATCGAGTGGAGACAGATTAGGGTATCTTACTGAAGTATCATTTGACTCAGTAGCTGTCAAAGTTCTGGCAAAGTCTCCTTTTAAGCAGAGTGCTTTAGGGTTTGGAAATTTGATAGAACTTCCCCTTAGTAGCTGGTAGGTTGGGAGAATTTTGGCAGCATTTTCTTGTGTCAAATGATCGGGACTGGCAAAATGATCTGGTTGTTGGGAAACTTGTGTAACAGGTAGGATCTCCACTATCTGTAGCTAAAGGAGCTACCCTTCCTTTCTTCTTCTTCTCTTCCTTTCTTCCTTCCTTTCTCTCTCTCCCTTCCTTCTTTCTTTTGTCTTCTCTGTCCTTCTCTTGTTCTTCTCCAAATGGCTAGGGGGCATGGTGATGTAGGATTTACCACTCTCTGGTATTTATAGGGTTGGAGAGCTATGTTATCAGAGGTAATAGCCTCGGGCGCCTAGGCTTTGTTTCTGTCTGAGGCTATGTTTCTCTACAAAGCTAAGAGCCCCATCTCTTCCACGTAGCTCACCCCCTTCCCCACTCAGATCGACCACTCTGCATGCAGTTTACACCACACAACGCTAGGTCCTAGAAGCTGTGTTCAGTTGCCCTACTCATGTGGTTCTTGTTCTGTGTGCCACTAGACATTGCATGGGGATTCAAATTGTGTTGCACTGTCTTCCTTGAACTGCGACACTAGGTCATGCCATCACATCTTGACTTCATCTCATGTACTTCACATTGGGTGAAATCATGCTGACTTTTAGTCAACTTCACCTCAAGCTTCTTTTCATTTAAAAAACCATCAACCCATCTTATCAAGCTCTTTCAATGGGACCGTCAACCCTACATCTTGAGTTGTCTCGTCAGCTCGCAACATGCATCATGAGATATACATGCCACATGTCGAATGTCAACATACCAATAGTCAGTCGTCATCACCAGCAACACTCATTTCATCAGAGTTTCACTGTGTTTTATCCCATGCATCTCCAAGTTAGTTGATAGTAGTGCAACTTGCCTTGAAATATGTGCTGATTGTGACCAACAATTAGAGTGGATAAGGTTGTTTTAAATTGGAATGTATAGATGGGACTACTCGAGTTCATCCCTGCACACCAGCAAATCTGAACAAGTTTCAACAATCACGATGTTCGTTGACTCTTCCAATGTTCGACTTGTTTTAACTAGTTGGGATCTTTATTTGATTAAAGTTTGTTTGAGCTATACTATATTTTTAGAGGAACCATGGAGTTATTTTTCATTATGCCTTTTACATTCACTTGCTTAAGTCATTTATCATATACTCAAAGGATCAAGATAATGTGTTAATTTAGTGAAATCGTAGAGCTGTCAGTTTGCCCAAGCTCTACCATTATGTTGACCTTGCATAGGTCTATATCATTTCTCTTGGTCACTACATTATTTTGGGACAATTGATTTGATGATCATCATGCTAGGGTTATATGTCATCTGGTCAATAAAATCATTGCAACCAAAGGAGTATCTAACATATAGCTGTCCTTGACTATTTCTAATACTTACCATCAGTATTCAACTTTGACAAAGCTATCTCAATTAGAACAACTAGCTGTTTTTCTCAAGACTGTCTCTAGTAGAGGTTTGGACTGAGATGCATTTGACAGTTCATTCTCAAGCTAGCCCAGACTTGAGAATGCTACCAAGTGTTTGACTATAACAGCGAGCTAGAGTTCAAAATTGAGGTGCCAGTAAGTTTGATCAGTTCTCAGTATTTGTGAAAACTAACCCGTATATAATAGAGTTAGAGTTTGAACAACTCAGCCACTTAGAGGATAATCTGAGAATTATGTGGAGGAGCTTGGCACGGCCTTCCATATAATGTTCTCTAGCTCAAAATTTTCTACTCAGTGCCATACCCTTTGTACATCATTGTCATCAAATCCATTAAGATGTTACCAGTCTTTTTAGCAGTTTTGTTGTGCTTACAGTATTTTAAAACTAGAGTTTGACTTTTGAGAAGCCATTGGAGAAAATTCGGTGTTTATGATGTGGCGCATTACAACCAAGACATTGACACATTTGGATTGAGATAAAATATGACGGCAACATTATTTTATTTTATGTACTTATGTCTATTAATTAGAAATTTAGTGATCAATCATATGTTTCTCTAATTTTAGAAAGTTTAAGAATATGTAGGCCAATTGACATATTTGAGGAACAGTTTTGTTTTGTCATGCTCTCTTTCTAAAGATGACTATCATGTATGATAATGGATGATAGATGAAATAAGTGATATTGTCTTCTGTCTCAAACTTCAGGCACTATTGGCTGAGAGAACCCATTCTTTGAGCCACAAGAGCTCGATCTAAGAGCCATCATGCCTAACCTTTGTTCTACTTCTTGGCATGGAATGCCATCTCGCGAGATCTCGCCGAGATCTCGCGAGATCTCGGTCTCGCCAAGGAGGCCGAGAAACGAGATCGCCGAGATCTCGTCCCATGTAGACTGGTCCATCTGCGACTACTCTGTGCCAAGGAGGCCGAGAAACGAGGTCGATCCGCGACTACTCTGCGCCCCGTTTATGATAGTGTAAACACATTTAATATATTTCACTATCACTTATACTATCACATAAAAATGTGTTACAAGTTTAATACCATATTAGTATTTAAATAAGATTACATACAAGTTTAAATCTTTTAGAAGCACAAAAATTATCTTTTTGGTATTAAAAGTGCTTGTAATTGTTCATTCACATAGTTGATGTACAAAATGTGTTATATATTTTCATGTAAATTCATTTATGTATTCCTATTTTTATAAGATATTATGTTATGTTTCATACATATATACATTTTGATATGAGAATCCGAGATTCGATCTCCCGAGATTTTTCCGAGATCTCTCCGAGATCTCTTCTCTTTCACCCCCCCGAGACGAAGCCGAGATCCGAGATGGCAATCCTTGCTTCTTGGTACCGATTTTTGAGGCAGTTTTTATGACGAGGAGCATTACAACCAAAAGTCGTCAACATGGTTGGACCTAGATGAAATATGGCATTGAAATGACTTTATGGATATTGTATTTTATATATTTTTGTTTTTTTGTTAGAAATTTTGGATTAGTAAGGCATTTGTATAATTTTAGAAATCCTTAGATTATGTAGACAAATAGACATATATTAGGGTCTTTTGGAAATTTTGTCGTGCCCTCTCAAAGATGCCTATCATGTACGATAAGGAATGACGGATGAAATTAAAATTTGATGTTGTCTTCTTTTTCGAGCTTTAGAAATTGTAGGCTGAGGAGCTGTCCTTTAAGCCGCAAGGGCTCTGCTGGAGAGCCAGCACGTTTTTTTTTTTGGTCGAAGAGCCATTAGGTTCAACCCTTATCTTCTGTTCTTCTTGAGGCAAGTTTAGCTGCATCAACTAATTTTATGAATTCTTTAGAATGACCTTCAAATTTCGAGATATTGTGATTAAAGCAGTCAAAATAAACCAATTTAATTACGGAAAATTGTAGAAATTGGTACCAGTAAAGAAGTATACCAATTAAATTTTGCTTCTGTTGTATACTGGCTTCTTCTACACGGAAGTAAGGTCAGATTTTTTTGTATCTTAGTTTTTATGTTTTTGAGCAAGAGGAGGTAATAAACATTGGGTTTACTGGAAAATATTGTGAATGAAGCAACAATCCTGTCTAAAAACCAATTAATAACATGACCTAAAAACTGGCATTCTTGCTTTAGCATTTTTTTACATTTTTGGCTGATAAAGCAACCAACAGTGCATTGTGTTATGAAACTTTGGGTTCAGTGATCGATCACTCTCAGTTACTAGTTTAATATAAAATGCACAGGAGAATAGTATTTCTGCTCAACAAGTAGGAGGCTATCTTTAAGGCCAGTTATGTACGGGCTAATCAGATATGAAGAGCAATGTTTTTCATTTAGCACTCTTAGAAACTTCTTGGCCAATGCTGTTGAACTAAAACTTTGTTGACCATGTTATCACTGGAATAGATGGCCCTTTTCAGATGCATTGTTTATGTTTTACTTGTTCTCTTGACTATTTTCCTGTTCATAGGTATCTTGATGTTGGACGTGACATGATTGCTAGCCTACAATATGGTGCCCGATGTCCTTGTGGCTACTGCCATATAGCTGACGTGGAATCTCATAAGCAGGATGACCACATGGAGAGCTTCTTTCTTGCTGAAACTGTATGCCCTTATCCTGCTTGATTACAGTTTTTTGGAATTTGGATATTTTGATTTGCTTTTATACTTCTTTCTTGTCTTCTCTTGATTTGGTGAAATACAACGCATGCATTTTTTTCATTTCTTCTGTATGGAAATTGTTAGTCAATCTTCGCCTTGTAATCATATATGTTGATCCACATGTCAGTTGGATGTCTTATTCTGGTGCAACAAAAAATTGTTCCAGGTCAAGTATCTCTGGCTACTATTTGATTTGGCTGCTGGACCTGACAACATTGTTGAGAACGGACCATACAAGTATAAGACAGTATCTTCTGCATTGCTTCTGCTTCTTCCTGAGTGATTGTCACTGTCGTTCTAAGATCTAACATCATGTGTTCAGGTACATCTTCAGCACTGAGGGTCACTTATTGCCTGCGTCTTCTGAAATATCTTTAGTGAGTGAACACTGCTCTTATTTTGGGGCATTTTGCAAGAATGAAATGAGGAACTACCAGAAAACTTCTGGGCTTTCTCATGCATATCAAGAAATAAACAATACTAGATTCCAAAACCACGGTTCGAGTAGCCATGTGAGCAGTTTTCACAGTCAGGCATACAGCAATTTTCACTACGATATGAAATCTAAAGATGTTTATGCTTCGGATTTCATAAAGGCAAGTATATATTACACCTTTATATATGCTTTCATATGTCAACATTGGTACACATACTTTTCTGTTGTGATTGATGATGGAGCGTGCAGCATCCAAATGCATATCTTTCTCTGACCTTTCTGTTTCATTGTCACCCATGACTCATCAAATATTGGTCCTGGATACTGTAGGTCAGCAGGACAAACTACATTGCATTCCTTTGTGGGCAGTTGACAAAAAAAACTGTTAACCAATCAGTCTTTTTCTTATATTGTGGTGGTGGTCTTACCACCATGTGGTTTAGAAATGAGAACAGAAATTTTAGTGATCGATACCTTTCATAGCCTTAAGCTCCTTGTGAATATTTCTGGGTGCATAGGAATCGCTTGCTCATAGGTTCATTCCTCACTCTTGTGCTGAAAGCTGAAGTATGCCATCTCTGCCTTTCCTAGTTCCTTTCCCATTTGAGCAGCTTTAAACTAATTAACTCCATGAGCTTAACTAGTGAGCCAAGAAGAAAGCATCTCATTAGTCGTTACTATCTTTTATTGGACAGGAAAAGCAGGATTTTCCTCCTGCAGTTGTACCATAGTTGTCTGCAACCTTGTAGTTGGTCATTGGAGAATGTATAAGTAGCATCCTGTAATTGTATTCTTGAGCCTGTATTAAGTTATTTAGAACCCAAAAAACCAACTGTTTTGCTTCTAGATAACTCTAGATTGACATTGCCATGTTGTTATTACGGGTAACCTATGTGTCATCATGCCCGCTGAAGTATTATTTTAGTGACATAAAATGGATTGCTACAAGGTAAGTTGATATAAATTTAAATGTGTACTTAAGAGAAATCCTTTCAATATTTAGTCTACTGCATCTGAAGGATTAAATATGGTTTTGCATCCGGATAAGATATAGTATTCTTTTGCAACCTGTTGGCAGAAATATCACTGGTAATCAACATGCCTTTTCTTAATTTCCTCACTAATTGGGTAGTCTTACCATGAGTTTCATAAATTAGAAGAGAAATTTGAGTGATTGATATCAAATCACCAGCTTTAAGAAGTTAGTTTCCTTGTGAAAGTTTTTTGTTGTGTAGGAATCACCAGGTCAGCTTCATTTCAAACTCCTAATTTGATGAGCTTAACTAGGAAGTCAGCAAGAAATTTATTATTATTATTATTATTATTACCGACTTTGGCCAACTTGTGGCCCATTCATGGCTTCAGTTGTATAAGGGCCAATTTGAGGTTCGTTTCTCATCCCACCATCCTTGTTTACAAGCCATATTAATTTCAAAACTGTATGGTTTTCAACTAAATTTCACCTCCTAAAAGGATATTGTCTGCTGATGCTTTCTGTATTTGTGTCTATTTTACTATCTTGTTCAATCTTTGGTGTCATCCATGTTTTGCGATTCCTCTTTAAGCCTGAATGGAAGTTGGATCAATGATTGTGTTTTCATTGGTACAAGTTGACTGCAGATTAATGAATCCTACCTGTTGTGTTGCTTTCTAAATTCTGACAAATGGTCGATGTGTGACGTTATGATTAGTGAAATGTTTTATTCTTGACATCTTTAGAATGTGATTTGGTACCTTCTCAGGGTTTCTGTCCTGGATTGACTCATAGCCAGAAGTATGGTTTGTCATATGTTGCTGATGCGGAAAGAACTCAGAAAAGAAATATTAAGGAGAAAAGAAATGACTTATCTCCTAGACGTTCTCTAATTGTGGTTTCTAATTTAAATCCTAAGCACTCTGCAAGCTCAGATGCGAATGATAAAAAAGTTGTTGAATCAAGTCAAGCGTGAGCAAACGTGGTTATGCTTTTTGAAAATGAAGACGCTGCCTCGAGGAAAAGAATTGCATGATTCTTGGATCTTCAGGAGAGCTGCCCTTTTCTGATTTTCTAGGATGGGGTGATGATACATCAACCTTCTACATCTAATTCTTGGTCGATGGTTGGTTTCCAATCTATAGCCGCCCATTTCCGCAAAAAGGTTATAGAAAATTGACATGCCCAGGTGGATGTTTCTTGATGTATAACATTGGCCTCTCCGTTAAATTATTACAATTTTAAAATATTATTCATTTAAAGCAGTCATCCGGTATTGGCAAAAGTTGATTTTTTTGTATTTTTATAGTTACATTCAGTTACAGTTTTCTCGAGCATGCTCTTTTGAAAAAAGCTGTTGTTGAAAGCGTACCTCTGTTTCAGATTGTGGACTTGTTTGGGGTGTCCATACAGCCGTAAGCAATTGTTTATGGGGTGTTTGGTTGCATGATAATTTTTTGTACACTTTCATGATAAAAAATTATATTAAAATAAAAAGTGAACCAACTCATGACATAAAATTATCATGTTTGGAGGGATGTGATTACAAAAAATAGTAACTACCACACAAGACCAAACAAAGTGGGGGACCACAAGAAAAAAGAAAGAGGTGAGACCCACTTTTTTTGTTTAAGAAGAAAATCACTTTTAAAACATAAAATTGTCATGCCAAACACCTCTTTTAACAAGTTTTCCTATAATTTTTAAAAATTAAAACAAAAACCTTCATTATCATGCAACCAAACACCCCATTAATGTGGGATTTTTTTTTTCTACGCGTAGGGTGTTGTCACACCCGAATCTAACGTATGTAGCGGAATATTGTATTCGGTAATATAACTGCCGAAAATAACTCTTGAAAGATATTGATTCGAGAATATAGTTGATAATCGAAATTTTATAATAATCTCATGAATCACTTCAATATTTTTTAGTTTTCAATTTTTAAATCTCAATTCACTACTTTTTGTTATACCAACTCCAATTCCTTGAAAAATTTTTGAATAATTGGGTTGAATAATGTGATTCAGTAGATATCTTCTATTGCCAACTGGATAAATGAAAGTTTTACAATATTACATGCCCTTCAAATAATGTACGCATAATATCAACTAAATTCACACTAACATTATCTCATTATCATATCATCATCTTATCACGTTATACAATTAATTTATCTTTTTAAGATTTAATCTATACCAGAGTTTCTTATCATTCAAATTTTATTAACTCATAAGATTTTGATTAGGACTTAAATAATGTAGCTTATCACGTGACTTGCCTATTTGAATATTTCGACTTGACACATAAATTTGTACACTAAAACTTAAGTGAAAGTATACCAAAATTGACTATCTCTGCGTATTCTAATTCATTTTCCCCGTATCGCAATTTCTCTTTCCAAACATATGTTTTCTCGCGGATCTTGTTACATATATAGAAGTAATTTATACAAATAACAAAATATTGTAAGTTATGGTGATAGATTGAGGTATTTGAGATCAATAAATATTCTAAATTCAACTAATTTTTCCGCTGCCCTTGATCTAACAATGATATGGTGAAGTGCAAAATAAATAAAAAGCATATAATGTAACTCACCATATAGTGTCAAAGTTCACATCACAAATATCATGACCTTTTCTCAATATTCACAATGCATGACGCGTGCAACTAAACCCAGACATAATTTCAATGCATGTAATGATGTCTTTCTCATCGAACTCTGTTTTTTGACCCAATCACATATATGACTGATGTGTCAACTAATCTAAATAAATGAATCAAATGCTAAAGACTCTCCTTGGTCAACATATACTATATATTTTTTCATCTTGCAAGAATGAAACAACTATCATGCCATTAAATATCAAGGATAATTCAAATATTTTAGTACTAAATAATTCATCTAATCATAGTCCTATCATTCTGATCTCACTATACACAAATTCTAGATCCGCCACTAGGCAGGGCGGTCATCGCCGTGGAGCGCAGGCAGAGGAAGGGTGGGAAAGCGCATGGCGGCTTCAGCACTGGCGGGAGTCAGCAATGGAGGGCGCGGTGTCACGACCCGGATTTTTAACATGCACAGCGGAAGATAATCCGGCGACGTAACGGGAAAGGATATCGGTCTGGAACCAAATAAGACTAAAATTACAATCCAAATTCATAATTCCAAACTTTATAACATAATAACACCATAAACAAACACCTATCTAGACAAATTAAATACCAACATTGAATGATACTCCACTAGTTCCTCGAATTCCACAACACCACTACGCTTCTGTTGCGCTAAACCTGTAATCCTGAAAATATTAACAACGGAAGGGGTGAGTCACAACAGACCCAGTAGGACTTACACCCGAACTACCCCATTATAATAATGATTTCTAGTGGTATAATAAAATAATAAGCCTAAAAATCAGATTTAATACATAGGATTTAACTAATCATATATCTTTAATTAATTAATTACAAAGGTCATTCTACTACCCCAAATGATAACCAGACTCTACATGCATTAAAAACCATCACAACCTGCTCATTAAACTACTCTAGGTATGCTCAGAACACATAGGCCTGACATAAAACCAAAGACACATCTATAACATACCATTTATGCCAACATACACAACTACACACTATTGAGTAAATACTAAGTTGCTCCATCCGATAAAATGTAGTCACATCACAAAAATTTACCATATAGTTAGGAAGTAACATATAGTAACTAAATCCCATAGTACCCCTAGGCAGGGGAGTACTTAGGATCAACCGCGGTATCTGGGATCGAAGGATGCTCCAGATTGTTCTAATTCATCTGCTGCCCACAGGACCGAACCATAGTCTGGTGAAGTATAATTCCATCACAATGCTACCACCGCACTAACCACATTCCACACCATGCAAGCATTTAATTAACTCGGAACGAAAACGGGAACATTTAATTGGCAATCAAACATGAAATACATAGATGAACACCCATGGTTCTATGCACCACATATTTGCATACCAGACCACAATCTATCACAAACTGATGCATATAAATAAGATCATGCAATATACAACCTAACCATGACAATTACATGCTTAAACAGAACTACCTATCACATATAAGAAAATAAACTAAACTCTACCATCACTATGCTTAAATCCTACATCGGCTTTTCAACAAATCGGGGTGTATGTATTTAAGGTTCACCGCGATGCAAACAATGCTAAACTAGCTAAAGTAGACATATACAGCCTATCCTGATGTCTAACATACATGGATATTCAAATTAATCTAAACATGCATGGATTAAACAAATTAATCTAAGTCTATCTAAATATGCAAATAAATCAAAAACAGCCCATTAATCACAATCTTCTAATCCTGGTGATCTAAACATGATTATTACGATTTAATCAAAATATTAGAGTGCTAAGAATAGCCGAGACGCCTACCTTGACGGCAACGGCGAATGGCGCACAGAAATCCAAGGAAAGAGAATTTGGCGACGAGACTGCCGCGGTTGCGTCGGCGTCGAAAAACTGAGTCGGGTAGGTGTTTTCAAAATCTGCCGGAGGAAAAAGAAATAATGAACTATGGAACTTGATAGAAAATAATAGGAAGAAGAGGATAGGAGAGAGGAGAGAGAGAGAAGGGAGGTACCGCGGAGGCTTCGGCGCACGGCGGCGCAGGGGTGGGCGGCCGGGCGGTGCGGACGGGTGCACGGGGGCGCACGGGGCGGAGGCCGCGCGGGCGGGTGGCGCGGAGGCCGAGGCGGGATCAACGGCGAGCGGCGTCACCCGGTTGGGTGGGTCAACGGCGACCACGGCGGTCGCGCGGGCTCGAGGTGGCGACGCGGGGCGAGGCGGCGGCTGGCGGCGGTACGAGGAACCGGGCGGCGGGCGGCGGCGTCTCGCACGGGGTGACGTGGCGACGCGGGGGCCGAGGCTGGAGACGTCGCGGACGGCGCCGGGCGGCAAGCTCGAGGCGGGGAGGAAACGCGGCGGCGGGCGCTCGTACGAGGTACGAGGAGGCGTCGGTGGCCGGGCGGGGTCGCGCGGCGAGGCGCGGGGGCCGAGGGCGGCGGGGCGGCGTCTCGCGGCCGGCGACGTGGCGACGGCGAGACCGAGGTGGGCGAGGGCGGCCGCGGCTGCGCGCAGGAGGCGACCGAGAGGGGGGGAAAAAGAGGAGAAAACTAGGGTTTCCTTGGGGAGGAAAAACGGCGCCGGGAGAAAACGTACGGGGAGGATTTCTCCCGGGGAGGAAAAAGGGGATTAAATAGGGAGAGGACCAGATTAAAATATTAATAAATAATAACTAATTTTTATTTTTTTTTAAAAAAAATACGGGGTATTACACGCGGCGACGCCGGCGAGCACATAGGGGAACACGCGGAGGAGGCGGCTACTGCGCAGGGCGGTCAGGGCCTCACCGAAAGGAGAGAGGAAAAGGGAAAGGTGGCTGCATGGCTGCTGCCTTCATACAACGGCGGCAAACAGAGAGATCTAAATCCCAAACAAACTAGAAAATTCAACTCAACCACTAATGCATCGTCGTCACTCTTGTAATAAATATATCATTTTTCCAGAATATTACAGCGTTGTAAATGCATGCAAAAGAAAGTTGGGTAAATTTATTTACAGTACAGCGCTTTAGATTTCACTCTCACCATTGGAAATCAAAATCAGTGTCAAGCTGTTTGATTGGGCTGAATGAATATCTGATCTCTCGTTCGGTCAGTGATCAGGCATCCTAGGTTGTTTGGTGAAAGATCTAAACATAACTCTAAATTGGTGTCTATTGTGTAAAAGAGCTCTGAAGATGTGAACATTATTAGCTTTTCTTGTTTATGTTTTTATTGATTGAAGAACTAATAACATCAAATTAATATTATAATCATTCAAAATTTTAAAGAAGTCACTGTAGATTATATTTTTATTAAATTATTTATTTTCATTGTTTATCAAATGCATTCTATAAAATATCATACATATTTAAAATAAGCTCCATTGACCTATGTTAATTGTTTTGATATGAGTTCATCTTAAGATAATTTAGATATTTTATCAAACAAACTGATTACTTATATCTTAAAGAAAATAAATACTTTTTTTACCGGTTATTTAGATGCTATTAGAGATGAAATAAGAGTTTAGAGTTTTAAATTAAGTCAAATCGAATGTCATTTTAATTTTCCTCACTTTACAACAAAAAAAACAAATCTTATTTTAACGAAATTATTGAAATCTCAAATCAGATTTTGAAACCGACGAAATGCAAGGTCCTAAACAGTCGTCTATATAGTTTTTATGTATACATATGCACCTTTACACATTCAAATCTTGTCATCATTCCAGCGAGAGAGAAGCTATTAATTCGTCCAGTTGATAACACCACCTTTTGAAAATCAAATATTACCCTAAAAAATGCTCAGATGATTGGAGTCAGGGAAAAGCCGTCATTCAATTCAACCGATTTTTTATCAATTTCTTCAAGCTTCTTACTCTCATATGCTGATCCGAGGAGCCCCAACAGCAAACTATTACGGAGATGATAAAAGAAGTCTTGTACGCACACTATCTGACAACGAATAAAAGACTGCTTTCTCTACGTGCTTAATTAATTGTTCTGAGCATCCCTAGCCTACCAACATCCACCTCTGTCACTTATCGTAACAAAATATATGGGGAGGATATATACGGTACGTGACGTAATCCTTGAAAAAAAAACTTAAAAAAATACGTCAGTTTGATGTTTGAAAATATAATATCAAATTTAATTTCACAGTTTTGTTGATTTTTATTTGAATAACACATTGAGGTTACAATTCAAATATCAATCTAAAATATAAAATGACTATTGAGTTGCTTCTCAAATTTCAAATTTTTTATTTTGCTAAACTTGATTTTCTAAAAAGTGTTTAAAGAGTTGCGGATTAGTCATATGAACTCATTAGACCTCGTCCTCCCAAACAGCCTTTTCCACCAACACTTGCCAGCATAGCAGGGAGAACGGAGCGGGATGACGAACCCCTTATGTGACACTATCCTCTGGACTCTTAATACACCTCCCTCATCTTCCTTTGCTCCCCGAGACACATGCGAAGAAAAGCTCAATTCGGCCTTTGGCAATCTTCTTCAAGACGTCAGCCCATCCCCTCTAACGCGGAGTGGGACGATTCCAGAAAAAAGAAGAAGAGCATAATTGAGCATGGGATCTACTTTCCAAGACTTGCAGCAAGAGTCTCGCGGAACGTGGTGGATCTCATAATCGACGTGTAGCAATTAAATCAACTATCTAACTAATTAAATTATTTAAAAATATGTCACATATACTTATATTATTCTTAATAAAATATGTTAAAATTTAAAATCCTTTTCAATTCAATCTCCAAAAAATAGTCAGTTAAAGTTATCGAAAATCTACTGATTTAATGTTTTAACAATTCACAAATTGAAGGGTCCGTTAGGCAACTTATGGGAGGACTTCTTTTAGAAGTGCTTTCTTTTCGAAAGCACTTCAAGTTGGAAAGTCTTCTCATTTACGAAGGTAAAAGTGGTTTGGTTACATTTTTTCGTCAAAATATAGAAGTACTCCCAAGGGAGGCGGACGGCGCCGGGAGGGGGGAGGGGGGGTCTTCGCGGGGAGTCGCGACGCCGGCGAAGGAGGCGGACTCGGCGGGGCCGAAGACGGGGTCCGCCTGGCGGTAGCACTGCCCGCAGGGCCACACGACGTCGCTCCCGGAGTCGACCACCATGTACTGGCTCCGCGGGGGGCTGCCCACCCCTATCCGCACCAAGTACTCCCCGCTCCCTTCCTCCAGCCCCGACACCACCTCCGACCCGAAGTCCTCCACCCGGTAGTGTTGTTGTTGGTCGTCGTCGCCGCAGGACGCATCCGCCCTCGTCAGGCACCGGGACAGACCGGCCACCCTCTTCACGTCTCGCTTCACAAGCTCCTCGACGCGGTGGCGGTGGCCGGCGTAGCCGCGGCTGTCCACCACGTCGCGGTGGACGAGCTTCAGCCTCCACCGGCCACCGGCCCCCCCGCCGTCCTCCGCGTCGTCGCTTGTCAACGACTCGGCGCCCCGGTGGCGAGCTGCGGCGGCGGAGGCGTTGTTGGAGGATTTTTCCGCAACTGATCCGGCGGCGGCGGCGGCCCGGAGGGATTTGTGCACGTTGAGGGGGGGGCTTCGCGGATGGCGGACGGCGGCAGGGGGGGCCGCCTTCACGGACGGCGGACGACGGCGGCGCCGGGGGGTCGCAGACGGCGGACGGCGTCGGGAGGGGGTGGCTTCGCGGATGGCGGACGGCGCCGCGGGGGGGGGGGGCTTCGCGGACGGCGGACGGCGGCAGGGGGGCCGCCTTCACGGACGGCGGACGACGGCGGCGCCGGGGGTCGCGAGACGGCGGACGGCGCCGGGGAGGGGTGGCCGCGGACGGCGGACGGCGCCGCGGGGGGGGGCTTCGCGGACGGCGGACGGCGGCGGGGGCCGCCTTCGCGGACGGCGGACGACGGTGGCGCCGGGGGGTCGCAGACGGCGGACGGCGCCGGGAGGGGGGGTGGCTTCGCGGACGGCGGACGGCGGACGGCGCCGCGGGGGGGGGGGCTTCGCGGACGGCGGCGGGGGGCTTTGCTTCGCGGACGGCGTATGGCGCCGGGGGGGGGGGGTCGCGGACGGCGGACGGCGGTAGGGGGCTGTCGCGGAGCGAGGCGGACGACGGCAGGGGGGTGGTTGCGGACGGCAGCGGAGGGAGGCATCGCCAGCGAGAAGGGAGGTTCGCGTACGGGAGGAGATTTTCTGAAGTCAGAAGGAGAAGAAAATTCCTTGTTACTTCTACCTTATGTGAGAAGAAGAAGTGCATAAAAATAGGTATCCAAACACGATACTTAAAATAAAAAGGACTTTAGACTGGAGGAGAAGTGAAAAAAAAGGACTTCTAGACCGTTCCCAAACGCACCCGAAATGTTACATCTAGGCTCCTCCTAAATTTTTTGAAAGCTTTCTCCCTTTATATGCTTTGATTTGACTCAAGGTCCCATCATAATGAAATAGATCTTGGCATCCATACTTAAGACATTCAGAGGTTTTATTATTGATGGATATTTCTAGATATCACATTAGTTATTTAGGATATAGAGTTCTAATTAAGAACTTTGTTTGGCAAATCAGACCACATTCCATTCAAGTCCTTTCTCCCTAGATGTAACATCTTATGAAGTACAAAATATATCAAATTACGATATCCAATAAACGCAATCAAAGACTATGAACACCTAGGATTAATGGAAAACCAAAGAATTTGTGGATATATAGCCTGCATGATATGATATAATGCAATTAAGATAGTGTTGTTGGATTTATAAATCATGCTTTTGATCATTTAGGCTAATGGAGGCAGATTGGTGGAGTTTTTCTTATAAGTTTTTCACGAGAATGATTGAGAAATGGCATAGGCAAAAATTGATAGAAATTAACAAACTAAACATTTAAGGAAACAAGCAATCTATTATGGTAGAAAATATATGAATTCTAATACAAGACAGCTGAGTCATTGCTTATACATCCTAGCAAATAAAGCAACAAGAAAAGAACTATTTGGTGTAGCATGATCTTGAATTGGTTATAGTTGTGCATACATTGAAGGAATGGCCATTAGTATATTTTATTTTAGTGTCAACTTTCAACGAATGACAAAAATCTCAAGTATATCTTCGGCAAGAAGAAACACAACTTGAGACAAGTATGTATGTTGAATTCTATAAAGAGTAACATGTAAATAAAGTACACTACAAGAAAAGGATTAATGACGATGGCTGAAAGTTGTCTCCAACAAGTCTAATGCCATCACAAAAAGTTATTAGCTATGGCTTCAAAACTGTCACAAGGCCACCAAATGGTATTGGCAATGGCTTCAAAGAAGCCATCGCCATTACTAGCGACAACTCAAATGGCTTAGAAGAGATCGCTAGAATAATAACTGGCTACAATTTAAAGCCATCATCAAAGTCTCTTCATGTAAGATGCACATTGGTAGCTTGAAGATGTCACTAATATTTGTTATGGTGACGACTTTAAGCTATTGCCAAATTAATCACTCCAGTGCATAGAACATTTTCAAGAGTTGGAGTGAATGCTTTGACATCAACTTAGATATGTAGCTAATATTTGTTCTAGTGATGACTTTAAGTCATCACCAAACCAATCACTTTAGTGTCAAAACATTTTCGAGAGTTGGAGTGCCTCCTTTGGCAACAACATGAAAGTAGTCGCTAGTGCTTCCTAGCTATCGCTAAAATCATTTTTATTGACGGCTACAACAATTGCCAATAAGTCTTATTAAGAAAAAAAGTATTTTAATATTATAAAGTAAATAATCTATGTAAGATTGCAACCAAGTATGATTGTATGACCAACATGTATGATTTCATCCACATTTCACAAGTTAAAAAATTATATAATTTCATTTAAATTCATATCCACAATTCACAAATAAAACACTTTTGAAATTTTGGTTTAAACATCACAAACTATAAAATTTCATCCACATTTTCATATAAAAATCACAAACCACAATTATAGACATATAATTCATACATTAATACGCAATCTATGAATCACAAAATACAACTACATTGTGGACAAAACCATAGTGCATATACATAGAAAAATAAAAATCATGTTTATAAAAAAAATATACAATAATATCTCAATCATTTTCTCCAAAGGATATCTTATCCTTATCATCTTTTCCATCATTCTCTTCTCCCTGCCTCAAAGATGGTCCCAAACTTGATGGATAAACTAATGAGAGAGACTTTGATAAATCTTAGCTAACATTTGTTATGTTAGTCATTTTATTATTTTTGTAAAACTATTTAGTTGGTCGAACATCTATTGCTTGAGAGAATCAATCACTATTTTTTCATGATTTAATTATTTTGTCTTTCTATTTAGTGGATTGCTTTGCTTATCTACTATGTCTATCAACTCCTGAACTATTGGATTTGTGGAAGTATTGGCACCTCCACTACTTACACAATATCATGTGTTCTGAGTTTGTTCTATCCCCCCACATACCCACATTGGATCCTTCCCGACCTACAACCTATCTATATAAGGAATCGTTCTATAAAATTTGATGCAATAGAAGTGACGATTCTTATAGGTTCATGTTGATCTTATTTCAATCAGAATCGAATGATGAAAATCAAAAATCGATCTCTACGATTTCAAATATACCTGATAGAGATTCATCTAATCCTTTGGAAAGAAAGAAGAAGATTTTTTTAAACTCTTCAAATCATTCAATTGTCTAGTACCTAGCATTGAACATACCTAATAGGGATTCATTTAATCTTGTGAAGAGAAAGAAGAAGAACTTCTTAAGCTCTTCAAACCTTTTAAATGTCTAGTCTCTAGTAGTATACACATGAACTTCATCCACTATACGTTCTCCCTTACACCGGACTCAAGAACTCTTCCTGAGCAAAGCTCCATCACCCATGAATGCATTCCGGAGAGAGGATGGGATAGGGAGGAGGCTAAGAATATGGTTCTTACCCTTGCCTGATAGAAATGTATACCTTACAAGCCAATCATATATGATATGATTAAGTATTTTTAGGAATATCTCATTAATTAAATAGGCAAAACTTCGTTACTAACTTTTATTAGAAGCATATATCGTAATGAAATTCTTGATCACATGCAATGATGATTGAATCATGATGAGATCTTGATAATGAGATCGATCATTTAGAGGTATGTGATCTTAATGTTCTTAGTCATAGAATCCTTGAGACAGGACATCAAGAATCCGGATAAACTAGTGTGTGTGATGTCTTCTCATATGATGAGAATGACCGATCTCATTGGTCATCAGTGTGAGGACACTGAGATACACACATAGGTGCTCATTAGTGGAATGAGTTCACTGAACTGACCAATTTAGGAAAACCTGATGGATATCTTACCAAACTTTCTATCAGGTTATTCTTACATCTCAATAACACAGTTGGATCTTTGGCCATAGTCACCAAAGATGTCTTACCAAATACGTCTTGTACTTTGATTATTGACTTATGGATCACCATCTTGATGGTCCAGTATAGTTGATGTATTGGGTGCAGGAGAAACCCGGTGGAGGCAATTGAGTGGACAACAAGGGATCGTTCACTCTCGGTAGGAGGGAGAGAATGTCCTATGGGATAGTACTCTAAATTCTTGGCCAAGGTACTTAGGATAATTGGGAAAGGAGTTTTCCAATTGATCCAAATTTGAGTACAGGATCCCATAGAGTTGGAATATTTAGGGGTTCACAGTCAGTGTTGAACCCTTGACCAACCAGAACATTGTATGAATAAGGATTTAAATCCGTGTGATAATTGATGATGAAAATGATCAATGGATGTTATTTAACTCCCCAAAGTCATTTGGGATCATAGGATGTGGCTTGTACCCTTTATGATTAGAAAGCCATAAAAAACTATTATTAGATAATGATTTTGATTTAATTTAAAGAAAATTTTCTTTTAAATTAATTAAGGCTTCAACCAAATTGGCTATTGGGCCTAGTGGGTCACACACATTAGAACTGGTCAATAAGACGAGGGCATGGACGTAATTTTATAGAAGTTTTGGATTTTTGTGAAAAATTCCATCTTCTATATATAAATGGCATATGAAGCCAAACCCTAACAAGCCATAGGGCTGGAGCATGTCCCAAGCATCATCTCTTCCTCCTCTCTCCTCTAGAAGGTGATCTCCCATGATCAAACTTGGATCTGGAAGGTTTCTGGAGGCCCGAAGGAAGGGAGAACTCGTCTATTGAAGTAGATCGTGTGAATACCGCTAGAGACCAGACACTTGAACGGTTTTTAGCAAGGAGAAATGTCCTCTTTTCATCCATGGTGAGGGATTTTAGAAATCCCATGAAGTACTCTCATTCTACTTCATATTCGGTTCCCAATTTTACTTGTTCGGCATCGACCAAGACAAAAATCATGGTTTTATGGAATCAAATATTTTTCGCTGTCATGTATTGATTCCTTACATTGCCTTCATAGGGTTTGGCTAGACCCATTGATATTTATAAAGAATTTGAAATTTTCATAAAGACCCACATCTTTATTTATTTTGCCCTTGTCCCTATACTTATAGATAAGTTCTTATGTGTGTGACCCACTAATCCCTTCCCGTAATTTTCTTCCATCCTTTTTTTCTTTTGATTCAAAGATAGGAGGGGAGCTAGGCTGACATGTACGGACTGGTTGTAGTTGGCTATCCTCTCTCCCCCTCTTTGTTTAAAATATGATCTATCCAAGGTGATGCGGAGGCATTCTCTGTCATTAACAACTCCTACAATTTTAGAGTCAGACGAGGGGCTTTAGTTGGCTCTTCATCTATTTTTTTATTTAAAATCCAGCTAATGAGAACAAGGGAAGGCTAATCTCTCTTTTAATATACATATACATATATATATATATATATTAAAGACCAACAAGGAAGGCAGGGAGTTGGGCTCATACGGGCCATTGTGCTCTTGATTGGGCCATGGTTACCTCCGTGGAGGGTTTCAAAAAAGGAGACAAAAAAATTGTTATTAAAGAATTGGTTGAACAATTAAATTATGATGATAGCTCTCTCTCTCTAAAAAAATGAGCATTCACAAATGTCCCCCACGGGTGGTGCTTTGGAGACGTGAATTGACATGGACAACAAGCGTCGACATGGAATTGCCCGTGTAGATCGGTGCTTTATCTTCTCGCCCACTGCGGAATGTATCTTGACATTGCTCGAATGTCCTACAAATCAAAAAGGGCTTGGGCCGTCGGGCGCGAAGTGCTTTCTCAATTTTCATTCATAATTTTTTTCTTCTTTTATTTTTTTAGACTTGGATCAGGTGGTTGTAGGATGTGCCGCCATTTTTTTATTTCTCTCTCTATTTTTTTAAACTAACCAACTCAAGATTATCTTTCTTCCTCTTCCTTTATTTTATTTCTCCTTTTCTCTCTTTTCCTTCATTTTTTTTCTTTCTTTATCTATTTTCCTTCATTTCATTTCTCTTTTTTTATTCTTTTTGCATGGCTACGTAGAACCCTTGGCTATGTGAAGTCCTTAAAGGAACATGAAGAAGCAAACAAGGGGTGTCATAGAGAGTTACACAGGCTCGTTGCTGTTGAGTATTCTATTTTTTTGTGTTGCTCTTCCTATTTTCTTTTCATTTTTTTTTTGCCGCATAAGATGTCACCTTTCAACGGAATCCCTTCTTTCCCCAAGACGCACGACCTTCGTGCGCTCCCCCTTCTTTTGATTGAATCTTGTTTTGGATTTAGTTTGGAAAGAGATCAAGCATGTTCGGATCCTGATTGAATTTGGCTTATGTGCATTAAGTAGGACTGACATCTTCTCTCGCTCATTTTCTCCTTCATTTTGTTCTATATTCCTTTTTCTCATTTTTTCATGTTTACGTAGAGCTCTTAGAGAAAGAAAAGCAAAGGAGTGCCGTGGTCAAACTTAGACATGGCCAAGTTTCGTTTGAGCTATAACCGCTGTTGCGAGTGGTGTTTGGCCCTGCAATTATGCCCCTTTGCGGTCGTTCTTGCACCCGCGAGGGGGGTTGCTATCGTGTGCAACAGTCAGCGCTACTGTAGAGACCGGCGAGGACTGCCATTCGTGCCGAGTGGGGCCTGTTAAAGCTGACGATACCTTCTTTTTTTTGTTCTAGCTGGTTCTTTTGACTTATATGTCCTCAGGTCAAGAAGGGCTTGGGCCCTTAAAGGTGACCATTCAACCCTGCCTTGAGCTTTTTGTTTGCCTTATTGTCCTGCTCATGGTTCCCGGTGTAGATCACGTCTGGTCTCTTCTTTGCCGACAAGATGGGAACTTTCGATGAGCCACAAGAGGTTGATGTAGGCTCATGGTTGTGTCGTTTATGACTGCACTCCCATTTTTTTGTTTAGTTTTTTTGTTTTCTCTCTTTTTTTTGTCTCCTTTTTTGTTTCTTTTTTTCATTCATTTTTTCTCCTTTTCTTTCTTTTGTGCTTGTTTTTTTCTCTTTTTCCTTTTCTCTCTCATTTTTCATTTTTTTCATCTTTTTTTTTACACTAAGGATGATACGGTGTAGGGATTTCAACCCTGTTTGAAGCAAAGTAGTTGTGTAGGGATTTTAACCTACTGGTTCCTTAGGAATTTTGCCACAAAGGAAAAGATGTCATGTTGGGATTTTAACCTATAGGGTTCCTTGGGAATTTTGCCACAAGGGAAAAGTTTAAGTGTAGGGATTTTAGCCTACAGAGTTTCTTGGGTATTTCGCCACAAGGAAAAGGTTTGAGTGTAGGGATTTTGGCCTACTGTGTTCCTTCAAAATTTTACCACAAAGGAAAAGGTTTGTGTGTAGGGATTTCAGCCTACTAGGTTTAGGTTTCTTAGGAATTTTGCCATAAGGAGAAAGGTTCGAGTGTAAGGATTTTATCCTACTAGGTTTCTTGGGAATTTTGCCGCAAGAGAATTTGTTGGATGTAGGGGTTTTAGCCTACTGGTTCCCTGGGAATTTTTCCACAAGGGAGAAAGTTTGAGTGTAGGAATTTTGGCCTACTGGGTTTCTTGGGTATTTTGCCACAAGGGAGAAGGGTTGTGTGTAGGAATTTTGGCCTACTATGTTCCTTGGGCATTTTGCCACAAGGGAAAAGATGTTGCTTCGGCACTTTGCTAGGAGAGTGGCATTTGAGTAGGAACTTGGGCCTACTCAAGCCTTCAAGATTTTGCCGAAAGAGTGAAATTGTTGCTTTGGAATTTCGCCAGGAGAATGACCTTTGAGTAGGAATTTGAGCCACTTGGTTTGCCTTAGGAACTATACTAAGTAGGGATTTGAGCCCACTCGGTCCTTTGATGATTTCATAATGGTAACTTGTAAAGTCTGGATAGTTGACTTTTTGGTAGACCATCTAGGCCGGAGTGACCGAGACAACGGAGCTCTTGGCTTTGTTTTTCTTTCTTGAGAGTGATCCAGAATAGGGGTCTGGATGATGTGTTCTTTATTTGTTGACCATTAAGACTAGGGCAGTCAAGATGGTGGAATTTTTGAAAATCGTACATGCCCTACATGACATATGATGATATTGGGTTTCAAATCGTACATGCCCTACATGACGTATCGGCTTTCCTCGGTACGAGTTGCCCAAGCTATCCCACTTGCCACCTATCAAGGGCTGGCAGCTTGGCTCAGCGGATGATGAGGAGGAGGTGATCTCAGCCATTGCCTTGTGGGAGACGAGTCGGGTGTGCCGTCCAGGCCTCCTGATTGAGGAGGACCCTGACCAGAAGCGCTGCTACATCTCCGCGTTGAAGCTTTTGCTTGCTTGATGGTCTTCTTTTCCTGCTTTAACTTGTGAGACATGTTGTTTTTATTTTGAATAAACAATGAAATTTTTTGTAGCAAGTTTGAGTGAAAATTCAATAGAATTTTACCTTGTTTCAGAAAATTGCCTTGTCAAGGGGCGAAAGCCTCTTGAAAATGGTAACTGTTAATAAAGAAGATAGTAAGGTTAAGAAACTTACCTGTTGGCGAGATTTCCCCTTCCTTAACTCGTGTTTATTTCCTTAAATACTTAATAAAGGGGTCAGATCTGCTCTATGGCTTACCCCCTTGCCTATTGTCATCTTACCTTGCTTACATGTCAAGGGGGGTAGCCTTATTAATAAGGTAATATGAACAAAATGACTGAAAATGAATAAGATAAGGGTTAAGAAAGCTTACCTGCTATGGTGAGAGTCACACCCTTCTTGATCTTAGCATCCTGAAACACTTGATAAAAAGGGGATTAAATCTTCACTATGGCTCATCTCTTTGCCTATTGCTGTCTGCCTTGACTTAGGTTAAAGAGAAGAGCCTTATTAACAAGGTATAAAAATAGACTAGATGACCGAAATGAAATGGTTAAGAGAACTTACCTGTCATTGAGAGAACCTCCCCCTCTTACTTTAAAGTCCCTGAAAATACTTGATAAAAGAGGATCAGATCTTCACAACGACTCATCCCTTTGCCTAGTATGGTCAACTTTGACTTAGGTCAAAGGGAGGAGCCCTCTTAATGGAGTGATAATGAAGGTAAATATGCAATGCGGAAATGAAACATGCAAGACATAAAGATAAACATGAATGCTAGCAAAGGCAAAAAATCAAGGTTATGCCAAGTTAGATGATGCATTTTTTTAGATTTTTGGAAAGTATTCAATTTTTTATTTTCGAAGATATTGGATTTTTGAAATTATTCAATTTTTTTTGAAATTTTGAAAATATTTGATTTTTTTTTGAAATTTTGAAAATATTCAATTTTTTGGATTTTTGTGGAGAATGCACCGGTATTGAGACAATTCATTGGTCTTTGAGTGTTAATCTAGGTTCGAGTGGTAAACACCACGTGAAAATAGGGTTCCCTACCCAGAATCTTTCTTGCCCTTTTCTCTTGATCGGTTTGGATTCCCCCTGAGTTTTGGATGGTTTACCCTACCCTATGGGTTTTAAGATAGAAGAATAATAGAGGAAGTCTTTGATAGGATTTGGGGGTTCGAGGAGGGTTTCTATACTCATGCCCAAATTGCCCGTTGGGGTTCGGCCTCTTCAGGTTTTTTTCTATATGCGGCACTTAGACAAGTCTTTGACCTGTGGGGTCATTGCCCATCTTTTGGTGTCTTCTTTTCATTTTTTTTACTTTTCTGGGTACTTATTCATACAGGCCCATATTTGTTTAAACCTGTGGGGTTCATTGCCCATCTTTTGGTGTCTTCTTTTCATTTTTTTTACTTTTCTGGGTACTTATTCATACAGGCCCATATTTGTTTAAACCTGTGGGGTTCATTGCCCATCTTTTGGTACCCTTTTGCACCCTATGAGATGGCCTCCTACTAAGGCGGCGGGCATTTTCGATACTATCCTCCTCTAGTTCCCTTCACCTATTTCGGAACGAATAGAAGAGAATAGGGTAAGGTTTCCTTTCCGCCTTCAGGGTTCTGCCTTGCCTCTCTCGAGTGTTGGGCTATCTGGATTCTGGGATCGGGAGGTGTTGTGTGTGTAGGGTGATGTCTACCCTTGACTTCTAGCTAACACCCTTGGATCGATGACTTAATATCATACCAAAAATTCTCCATATTTTTTTCTAAGGAAATATTTTTTGAGGTAAATGCCGTTCCATGGATGGTTCAATTTTTCTCCATCGGCGTTGGTTAGCTCATATGCATTGCCTGGATATTTTTCTGTTATAACAAAAGGCCCTTCTCAATTAGGTTGCAACTTGGAGTGGGGACCACCTGGCTTAGCGAATATGCGTTTGACTACCATCTCACTGATTTCGAACTTTCTCTCTACCACACTCTTTTGATAAAATCTTTTCAATCGGTTCTGATAAGTCCGGGCATGCTCGGAGGCGGCCAACCTTCTTTCGTCCAGGAGTTCAAGTTGTGCAAGGAGAGATTCTCGCCTCTCATCGATAGGGATGTCCCTATCGAGTTGAACTCAACGTGATGGAAGGAGTACTTAGTACGGGACCACCGTTTCCATCCCATATGCGAGAGCATACAGGGTTTGACCAGTGGGGGTCCGTACAGAAGTACGATAAGCCCATAGGGCATCTACAAGCTTATCTGGCCAGTCTGCGAACTTGCTAGACTTACAAGTTTTCTTGATGATTTTAATCAAAGTTTTGTTGGTGGCTTCTGCTTGACCATTGCCTTGCGGGTAATAAGTAGATGAATGATGCAATGCAATGCGGTACCTGTTGCAAAGATCACGCAGATCTTGAGAGAGAAATTACGGTCCGTTGTCAGTGATGATGTCGCTGGGTATCCCGAACCTGGCAATAATGTTGGGTTTGATGAAGGAGCACAGTGTTGATGCCTTGATCTCCACGAACGCTTCCGCTTCTGCCCACTTGGTGAAGTACTCTGTTGTCGTCAGGATGAACGATTTGGAACGGATTTCAGAGTTAAGATCACTTAGAGGGCCAATGATGTCGAAAGCCCACATGGAGAAGGGCCATGGGGCATGAATCAGATGAAGGGAAGATGCGGGAGAATGGATCTTGATGGCATGGAGTTGGCAAGAATGACAGTGCCGGACAAAGACGGAGCAATCCTCTTCTAGGGTTGGCCAATAATACCCCTGCCTGATGATTTTCTTGGCAAGAGCTTGAGCATTGACATGCCCCCCACAGACCCCGGAATGTGCTTCCTTAAGCACCAATTCTGCCTCTTCTTCATCAACGCATCTCAATAAAATTCCGCTCAGGCTCCTCTTGTAGAGCACCCCTCCTAGGATGGTATACCTCTGTGATACTCTCCTGATGGCCTTCTTTTCTTTTGCATTGGATCCAGGTGGATACGACTGATCTTGACAATACCTTGCGATCTCATCAAACCAAGGCCTCTCACCCTCATCTAACTCTTCCAACTCGATTAGAGAAACTTCCTCTTTCTGCTCTAAATATTTCTTTCTGCCAAATATCTCCTTGATCTTTAGAAATCGACCATCCTTAATCGCCGGCATCAACCTTCTATGGACATGGATAGTCCACACGTGTCTACCTAGCGGGACTGACAGAGATGAAGCTAAGGAGGCTAGGGCATTAGCAAGAATGTTCTGAGCTCGAGGAACATGGACAAAAGTGAGTTTGGAAAAGAGTTTGATGTAGCAAGAGGTGAGTTCTTGGTAAGGTTTGAGGTTTGGATGAGAGGTTCGGTATTTGGTTATGACTTGGCGAAGGATTAGTTGGCTATCACCTATCACCCTCAATTCCGTGGCACCATAGAAATGAGCGGCCTCTAGCCCGGCCAGCAAGGCTTCGTATTCAGCTATATTGTTGGTTGCTGGGAAGTCAAGCTGAAATGCCTGTGGAATGGTGACACCCTCGGGTGATAGAAGGACAATTCCTATTCCCTTACCGTGTGAATTCAGAGCCCCATCAAAATATAATGTCCAAAGTGTAGACACGCCAAATTCGCCTAATTCAGAGCATAAAACTCATGTTTTATAGGGTAAAACTCACTACATTCATCTACGCTCACTTGCATTCCATTACAGTTCACTACGAATCACTCCGCTTCATTACATGCCACTCCCTTACAAAGCCGACATCAAGGTGAGGCAAGCTGTAGACACGCCAAATTCGCCTAATTCAGAGCATAAAACTCATGTTTTATAGGGTAACATGTATGATTTACCTTATAATGATGCCGGGTCTTTTAAAAGTTGATTTGGAGCATTCGCCGAATGAAATCGGATGTTTTCCGACGTTTTCCGCAAAAAGCCATAATTTCCGAGCGAAAGCTGCACGTAAATCGTGTGAACAAGGAAATTGGCTGAATGACCAATGCCTAATGATCATGCATTGAAGGTTATGGTCATATTCACACTCCGGACAAGTTTTGTTGCATTCCGTGCCTTTCCGGTTTGCCGTCGAAGTCATTTTGACCAGTATCGGATCTTCTGTTCACTATCCTAACTTCCAGATAAAATTCTGAAGTTTTGGAGAGTGTGATGGCTTATTTGATGCCATATAAATCTTCTTCCGCCTGTTATCTTTCCAACGCAACAAACGGCGTCGAATTCCAAGTTCGGGAGTGTTCGCAATGGCTTCCGGAAGAAGGACGCGCAAAACCAGTCCCATGCGCCCGGGTTCCTGGTCACATGCGCCCGGGACCCAGGGCACGTGGCCATGCGCCCTACCAGTGAGGCACGTGGCCTTGTGCCCTCACTTGAGGGCACATGCGCCCCACCTTTGAGGCACGTGGGAACCAGTTTTTCACTCGGACTCTACCGCTCAACCGACGGACCGGATAAGATCGAAATTTTCGGAGAAGATAAGATGTGCCCTCACTGGGGGGCACATGCGCCCCTCAGTGGGGTGCATGCGCCTGGCACCAGGGCGCATGCGCCTGGCACCAGGGCGCATAGACCCTATTTTTTAGCTCCGATAACGCCTTTTGTTCTCCTATAAAAGGACTCTGATTCTGGTCGTTCCAGAGGGAGGAGCACGACTCCCCAGGCATCTCAAGACGTCCTATCACCCTCCTGCATCAATTTTGTGATTTTTAGAGAGAGAATTTCGAGTTTTTAGAGAGAGAAAAGTCGGTTCAAGAAAGAGGAAGGCTGTTCTGCAGGTGATCTGCCAAGTCTATCTTCTTCGACCTCTACAGCAGTGTGTGGACGTCTTCTGCCAGAGCTCTCTTCATCAAAGTTCTTCCTCTCCAAGTCTTCTTGAGTTTAAAATAGACGGAGCTTGATTCTGAGGTCGGGGCTGGTCGTGACAAGTGCAGAAGAAAAGTCGCGCCTGGCAGATCCTGCACTGCTACTCGGCTTTTTCGACAACACAGATTTGGCTATATCTTCCTCTATTCAACTCGGAATCTTTCAGTTCTTTTTCCTATCTCTTTATTTCGTGATTCTCCATCCTCCTATCATTTTTTTACATTTTTTTGCATTACTTTTACTCTGTTATTCCGAAAATAAAAAAAAGGGGGGGTTAGAGATAACCCGAATCCGGTCAGTTTCTAGTCAATTGTGTGTTTTATGTCATTCTCTTTACATATACTCCACTTTGTCTAGTTCTAATTGTCTATTTCACTTGTTTATTTGTCTAGTTGCACAGAATATCAAGCACCCACACGTTGAGGACTCTTCTTCATCGGCCGGCCGAAGAAGGAGAAGCTTAAACTCACACTCTTCACGCTAAGGTACACACGGTCATCTTTCATTTTAATTCTATAAATCGGAACCCACGGTTCCTGGCGACCACGTTTATTTCTTCTCACCCTCCTCCCACATGACCCGAACCGTCTCTTTGGTGATCGAGCGACGGCAAGGGATGAAAGTTCGGGGATCAATGTGAGTGTGGGACCGAGGTGAGAATTGCTTTCCGAGCTTTATTCCTTTCTTTTCTCATCCCCTCTTGAGGTGACGATCTGTGTTCACGGACTTCCCCGAAAAGGAGAGGACCCCGTCGAATTTTCAGAGTCGACAGCTTTGTGGCGACCACGGTGGGACAAGCAATGTCTTCAACCGTGGGTGCTAAGTGTTTTGTTTGCAACTAGTTCTAGTTCTAGACCGGTTCCCACGTGAGCCTTTCCTTCTTTCCACCTCTCTTAAACTTCATGCCATTTCATAATTTCTGATTTCACCCATCTTTCATCAGATCTGAAGTGCCAAGTATGCCATTTAATTTCTGCATGTTATTTAAACCGGTTCCCACGTGAACCACCCTTTTCCTTTTAAACCGGTTCCCACGTGAACCAATCTCTTTCTTTACTTCGGTTCCCACGTGAACCAAACCCCTTTCTTTCCAGATCTATCCCCACTTGGATCAGATCTTTATTCACCTTTAATTGGCCCCACGTGGCCCTCTTTTGATCATTTAAACCGGTTCCCACGTGAACCACCCCTTTTTACCCAAAACCGGTTCCCACGTGAACCACCTTTACTTTTTACCCCAGTTCCCACATCGGTCCCCACGTGGACCACCCTTTTGCTTGGCTATCAGATCTGAACCCTCTTCTTTCCATCACCTTTTTCACTATCTCCATTTGGCTCACATAAGAAACAAGTCTAGATTCTAGTTTCTAGTTGCTTGTCTAGTTTCTAATTGCTTGTCTGGTGTTGATTGCTTGTTTATTTAAGTTCATGTTTTGTTACTTGTTTTATTACTTGATTGCATTCTCTGCTCCTTCTCTCTACCTCCTTCTTTTACACTTTTTTGAGGCGGGAGCTCACTCTCCCATTTATCCCTCCCATCCAAAACACTCTCTTGGTGGATTCTGACCTCTCTTCTGGGATATCCCTTCCTAGTTGACTTGGTTGGCTTTCATCAAGGCCTCCGTAATTCCTCATACGTGGAGTATTCCTCTTCACGATCGGGTTGGTTGTACCACTCCCCAAAACCCGAAGCATCCTATGTTACCTACACGTGGTGAGATTGTGTGAAACCTAGGTCATTGGAGATTGGAGTTAGGATCCTAACCCATTTGTTGAGAGAACAATTCTTAACAAAATTCATAAACCTATGGTTTAATCAAAATCATTGCGTAATTTTGCTTTCAAGTCTTTGCATCACTTGCCCTTCAAACAAAAATTCAAACCTCTAACTTTTTGCAAAATACTAAAAAAAAAACCAAAAAGGTTCTTTGTTTACTTTGTCAACTTGTTTGTTTTACATTCTCCTTAAGGTTCAATGCAACTAAGGTCCGGAAGGCACATTGGAATGGCGGAACAAGTTGAACATCGAGAGCACGAGATGGGTCACCAACCAATTCCGTCAGAAGCGCAAGAGGTCCCTCAACCATCTGCTCCCCGTGATGTTGAACAACTCTTTATGGAGTTGTCTCTCTATACCGACCCAGAAACCTATGCCCGTATACAATCCATGGTGAAGGGCAAAATTGCTTCAGATCATTGAAACCAATCAAGTTGCCCTATCTCCTCGTCCTCTAGTTCAACCACCACTCATGCAGTCACCCTTTGTTCAATCACATGTTGTTCAACAATCTGTGATTCAACCTCCTGTTGTTCAACGACCTATGATTCAACCATCTACAGTTCAACCATCTGTGGTCCAACCCTCACTTGTCCAACCATCTTATTTCAACCATGTTGTTCCCCCAATCCACCAAGCCATGGGACAATCTTCAAATCATGTTCCTCAATTCCAGAACCACGTCTCTAACCACATACCCCAACCAGTAAACCAAGAACCTGCTCTCACCCAGGCAATCATGGATCAGCTCACTCAGATGAATGAACGTTATGAAGAGCTGAGATGTCGCCTGGACTCCAAGTCAGTGCCTGAGATTTCCATCCCTTCTCTGCCAGTCTTACACCTGCCACCTTCTGAGCTACCAGTTTATCGCCGCTACAATGGTACTGGAAACCCCTTTCTTCATCTTAAAGATTTTCTTTATGAATCCTCATTCTGGAAAAATGATCGTAGGGTTCTTGCCTTCTTGTTTCGTCGATCACTAGAAGGGTCTGCATTAGAATGGTTCTACTCACTCGACTCCTTTGAGGCAGGAGACTTCGACATTGTCAAGACCAAATTCTTGCAGAGATACAGAGACCGGGTGGCACCAGCGTGCTCCATTACAGACTTGATTGCTGAGAAGATGAAGCCCGAAGAGGACTTCATAAAGTTTGCTGATCGCTGGAGGGGAATGGCAGAGAAATTGACAGATGTTATTTCTGAAGGGGAACAAGTGAAGATGCTCATTGGAAACACTACACCTGCCTTGAGGAATGTCTTGATCATGCACCGTCCTACCACAATGAATGAACTCTATGACAGTGCCCGATACTTGCAAGCCCACTTCAAGGATGCCACAATGATAAACCCTTTTGATCCTAAATCAAGAAACCTCATGAAGACCCCCTCTGCACCAGTTGGGCCTACAACCGAAGGAGTGGTCAACAATGAAGCTGTAAATATTGTGGGGAACCAGGGAGGGAACCGTCAAAATCAGTACAGAAACCCACCACAGAACCCTTCCTATTACCCCCCTCAGCAACAGGTTAGGCCACCACAACCACGACAACCACAACAACCCCCTCAACCAGTAGCACAACCCCAGCAACCTCGTCAACCTACCTACAATAGGGCACCGCCACCACCCAATCAAGCACCACGAAGGGGAGGTCCTAGGAGAGAGAACTACCAGCAACTCCCTTACTCCTTGACCGACATCTTCAACGTACTCATGGCGGAGAAACAGTTGGAATTGCCCAAGGAAAGAGAGGTTTGGCCAGTAAACGTTGATATGTCCCGATACTGTGCTTACCACCGGTGTCCTGGTCACACTGTAGAGGTGTGCTTTCAATTCAAGGATTACATCCACGATCTGAATGACCAAGGCAGCATTGATTGGGTCCAAATGGGGGAATGCATACAAGCTATGAAGGCTAGGCAGCAGCAGCGGCAACGTCCACCGGCTCAACCTCAACAACAACCTGGCTTGGGGATTGTCCAAAATCCGCTCCCATTACATGCTCCCGCTCCAGCACCGGCACCAGCACATCCAAACCCAGGAATTGGTCTAGTACACTCCATTGCCCAGGGAGATGCCAACCGTGCTCAAGGTTGGCAACTAGAAAGCCACAATACAACCATGCCTGCCAACCCAACTAGGCCTCCTGCTAGGAACCCTCCTAGACAAATAATCCGTGCACCTGCTACTCCACAACCACCACAAAGCTCAATAACCCAACCACTTGCCGCCACCTCTTCTCGCCGACCCATCATTAGGCCAGCCCCCTCTCTAACTACGCCTCCTTCAACCATTGCTACACACCGGCCCTTGCTCATCCGACCACCACAATCATCACCAAACCTGAACCCCCTGCCTATGAGCTCTACCATTCCAAAACCCCAACCTATCATACCACCAGCACCACAACCAATCCCACAACCTACGCCTTCATTAAACTCATCAACCACTTCTGCACTCCGGCCTCTTCTTATTAGGCCACCGGTATCACCATCATTACCACCTCCAAATCCTACCCCTCTACCAACTAACCCCATCATCCCAGAACCATCGATCCCATTACCTATCATACCTGCACCTACACCACCTGTTCCACCAGAACCCACCCCAGTTAACCCATCACCTCTACCCGACCGCCAAATAGCCCCGGTGCTTCAGAGTGGGAGGATGTTCCAGCGGCTCTTTCCCCAAGCCGGAACTCAATTGCAGGAGCCAGTGGAGGAGGAACAAGTGGAAGAACCCTTGCCAGGCACAGCCTATGATTTGTTGAAACATTTAGATAAGACACCGGCCCGTATTTCCATACTTGAGTTGATCAAAAGATCAAAGGTGCATCAGGAGATTCTACAACAGTACTTGCAAAGGGTCATGGTGAATGAAGATCTCCCACCCGAGAAGATCACTACAGTGTTAGCCCCTAGAAGTGAGCACCCAACACTCACTTTCTCTCAGGAAGAATTAGCAGATCCAGACTTTAGGAGATATGCTTTGCATGTGGTTGTTATCATCTGCAATGTCGAAGTAAAATCATGTTTGGTTGACACTGGAGCTTCTATCAACGTTATGCCGCCAGAAACTTTGCAGTTGTGTGGCATTTCTGAGCAAGAAATCAAGCCATCCTGTGCTATGGTGACAGCCTATGATAACTCCAAGAAGTCTGCACGTGGGGTGGTCACTCTAGAATTCAAACTTGGACCATGTACGGTTACAACAGATTTTCATATTCTAGAATTGGATCCAACTTTTCGTGCTATACTTGGGAGGCCATACTTGGAGGCAATAGGAGCTGTGGCTTCAACAAACCACCAGTGCATAAAATTTCCCTTTAAAGGACAGGTGGTCAAGGTGACTAGCATGCCTATAAGGGACGAGCTGAACGATGCTTCTTTACCCCTAGGTCTGTCAATACAACCCCAGATCTCAGTGGGAGAATTGCCAGAAGTCAGATGCATGACCGCCTCTCTACCAGACACATTGGGATGGCGGATGATGATGAAATTGGGCTATCAGCCTGGAAGAGGTTTAGGCAAGGATCTTCAAGGGATCACTCAGCCATTTGAAAATGCGAAAAGGCCACACAGGCAGGGGTTGGGATATGAAGAGGGTTCCATCCCAAGTAGGATCTTCCAGCCAGGATATGCCATGGGGCTCCACACCTTCTTTATCAAAGGGGAGACCATGATGATGGCTGAAGACGACAAGAGTTCCATGATGACTGTCAAGAGATGGAAAGCTCCAGATGAAGAAGAAGAAGACTTGGAAGACTTATGCTTATCTTTGACTCGTCTGTTCTCAAGTGGGGAAGAGCACCAGGAACCACTCAAGGGCAGACCAATATTGGATCATCTTGTTGAGCATTCCACCCAAGTCAAAACCATTCCACGAGGCCCAAATACAACAATGTCATGTTTAAACCTCGTGCCGTTGTTTCTAGATCTTTTGGATGGGCTTCAGGGCCCACTTACCCACATTGGGCCCATGAGCCCTCTTCAACCTTCCACTCTTACTGGGCCTGCTTGCCCATTTGCTTCCCTCATCAACTTCATAACTGAGGGTTTTTCCCAACATGGGCTTACGTGCCCATTTATTTTTAAGATCGGGTCCACGTACCCATTTACTTTTTTCATCAGTTTTGGACCCATGTGTCCACTTTCTGTTACCATTGGGCCCACGAGCCCCTTTTTCCCCTTTATTCTTAAGTTTTTCTCTCTGGTAATTCAGTCAGTTTCCATCAAGCCTCGAGTCACTCAGACTTATTCTATCATTTTACTTGAAATTTCCAAAACGTCTTCTCTGAAACTCACATTTCCATCGAGGAGACGTCTCTACTCATCCCAGAGGGTACTCCCAATCAGGGATCCCCCTTTTCTGAATCATTGATCGATTTGCTCGATCCCCCCTCCACTGTAAATACCACCTTTCTAGCTTTATCTTCAGTAGGTCAAGTTAGGTTAGGAAATAGGAAAGTCAGAGGTAAGCGAGTTCCAAATAGATATCTGCAACAATTGGCACAGAAATGTGTACAGTCTTGACTGATCGGTTAGGGTTATGGCAGAGTTTCTTATCCCAATTTGATATCATTTATGTCCCACAGAAGGCAATCAAGGGTTATGCTATCGCTGAACACCTTGCTCATCATCCTATACCCGTCTTTGACCCAGTCCGGTCGGAGTTCCCGGATGACGAACTAATGTCAGTCCGATCTTCCAATCTTTGGACATTATATTTTGACGGGGCTCTAAACTCCCATGGTAGAGGGATAGGTATTGTCCTTCTGTCACCTGAAGGTGTCACCATTCCACAGGCTTTTCAGCTTAACTTTCCAGTAACCAACAACATAGCTGAGTATGAAGCCTTGCTGGCCGGACTAGAGGCCGCTCATTTCCATGGTGCCACCGAACTGAGGGTGATAGGTGATAGTCAATTGATCCTACGCCAGGTCCTATCCAAGTACCGAACTTACCATCCAAACCTCAAGCCCTACCAGGAGCTCACCACCTGCTACATCAAGCTATTCTTCAAACTCACCTTTATTCATGTCCCCCGCTCTCAGAATATCCTCGCCGACGCCTTAGCTTCACTAGCTTCATCTCTATCTGTCCCGCTAGGCAGGCAAGCGCGGACTATCCACATTTGTAAGAGGACAATTCCAGCAATTGAGGATGGACGTTTTCTGAAGGTTAAGGAGAGATTCAACAGAAAAGAATACTTGGAACATAAGGAAGAAATCTCCTTGATTGAGTTCGAAGAATTAGAAGAAGGTGAGAGACCTTGGTATGACGAGATTGCGAGGTATTGCCAAGATCAGTCATATCCACCTGGATCAACCACCAAGGAAAAGAAGGCAATCAGAAGAGTATCCCAGAGGTATACAATCCTAGGAGGAGGGCTCTATAAGAGAAGCCTAAGTGGAATCTTACTCAGGTGTCTTGATGAAGAAGAAGCTGAGTTGGTGCTGAAGGAAGCACATTCTGGAGTTTGTGGTGGTCATGTGAATGCCCAAGCCCTTGCTAAGAAAATCATCCGACAAGGGTATTATTGGCCAACTCTAGAAGAAGGCTGCTCCATCTTTGTCCGGCATTGTCATTCATGTCAACTCCATGCCGACAAGATTCACTCTCCCGCATCTTCCCTTCATCCAATTCATGCCCCATGGCCTTTCGCCATGTGGGCTTTTGATATCATTGGCCCCTTGAGTGACCTCAACTCCGAAATGCGCTCAAAATCATTCATTCTGATGGCAACGGAGTACTTCACAAAGTGGGCTGAAGCGGAAGCATTCGTGGATATTAAAGCGTCAACAGTCTGCTCCTTTATCAAGCGCAACATCCTGGCAAGGTTCGGGATCCCCAGCGACATCGTCACCGACAATGGGCCACAATTTCTTTCTCAAGATCTGCGTGATCTTTGCAACAGGTATTACATTTCATTGCATCATTCATCGCCATACTATCCTCAAGGCAATGGTCAAGCAGAAGCCACCAACAAAACCTTAATCAAAATCATCAAGAAATCTTGTAAGTCTAGCAAGTTTGCCGACTGGCCTGATAAGCTTGTAGATGCTTTATGGGCTTATCGTACTTCTGTAAGGACTCCCACTGGACAAACCACGTATGCTTTGGTATATGGGATGGAAGCAGTGGTCCCTTATGAAGTATTACTTCCATCTCTCCGAGTTCAGCTCGATAGGGATATTCCTGTTGATGAGAGACGAGAATCTCTCCTTGCACAGCTTGAACTCTTGGATGAAAGAAGGCTAGCCGCCGCCGAGCATGCCCGGACTTATCAGAATAGACTCAAAAGGTTTTATCAAAAGAGGGTGATCGAGAGAAAATTCGAAATCGGTGAGATGGTAGTCAAACGCATATTCGTTAAGCCAGGGGGTCCCCACTCCAAGTTGCAACCTAACTGGGAAGGGCCTTTTGTAATCATTGAAAAGTATCCAGGTAATGCATATGAATTGACTAATGCAGATGGAGAAAAATTGAATCATCCTTGGAATGGAGTTTACCTCAAAAAGTACTTTCCATAAAAATGGAGAAATCACTGGTATATAATCTCAAGTCATCGATCCTAGGTTGTTCGTGAGAAGTCAAGGGTAGGTACCATCCTACACACACCACACTTCCCGATCCTAGAATCCAGACAACCCGACACTTGCGAAAGGCAAGGTAGAAATCTAGAAATGGAAGGAGTACCCTTACCCTATTCTCTTCTACACGGTCCAAGATAGGGAGAGAAGATTAGAGATGGGTAGTATCGAAAACACTCGCCACCCTAGTAGGAGGCCGTCTCAGAGGGTACAAAAAGGGTGCCAAAAGATGGGCAATGAACCCCTCAGGTTAGAAAAGAAAAATGATCAACCTGTCTGAATGAGTACCCAGAATAATAGTCAAGGCAAATGGCATTAAAAGATGGGCAATGTCCCCACGGGTCAAAAACCTGTCCAAATATGTGCCATACAGAAAAGAGCAAAAAAGAAAGAAAAACCCAAAGAGGCCGAACCCCAATGCGTAATTTGAGTGAGAGTAGACAAATCCCTCTCAACATCTTCAAACCCTATCAAGGACTTCCTCTGTACTCTTCCTCCTTAAACCCCTAGGGAAGGGTAAACCGACCAAATCCAGGTGGAATCCAAGCCGATCAAAGGAAGAAGGTTAGAAGGATTCTAGGTAGGGAACTTTATTTTTGCACGTGGCATCTACCACTTGAGGCTTGACAAACTCCAAAGACCGATGAACTGTCTCAAATACCAGCATTTTCTCCACAAAAAAAGTTGCATATTTCAAAATTAAAAAAAATGCATATTTCAAAAACCCACAAAAAATACATATTTCAAAATTTTAAAAAAATGCATATTTCAAAAACCCAAAAAAAGTGCATATTTCAATAACCCAAAAAAATTGAATATTTCAAAAACCCAAAAAAATTGAATATTTCAAAAATTCAAAAAAAACACATACTTAAAAAAAAAATACAACAAAAAAATTGAATACTTTTGAAAATCCAAATGATTGTTTTCAACAAAATCCAAAAAAAAAATTGCTTAGTCACAATCATTGCCTTAGTTGCATCCATACTTATTTGATTGTCATGCATATTTCCATTTCTGCATTGCATATCCATTTTTGCTTTAATTACCTTGTTAAGAAGGCTCTCCCCTTGACCTAAGTAAAAGTTGACCATAATGGGCAAAGGGATGAGTCCTGATGAAGATCTAATCTCCTTCTGTCAAGTGTTTCAGCCATTTCAATACAGGAGAGGAGAAGATTCACACCATGACAGGTAAGTTCTCTCAACCCCCCATTTCATTTTAAGTCATTTGTTTTATTCCACCTTGTTAAGAAGGCTCCTCCCTTTGACTCAAAATCAAGGCATACGATATACAGGCAAAGGGATGAGTAATGATAAAAATTTAATCATTTTCATTGAGTATTTGCAGGAGCTGAAGAAGCAAAAAGAGAAGGGCAATCAGGTATAATTTTTTTCTGAAAAAAAAAAATTGGCCTCAGGGCGCATGTGCCCTCATCTGGGGGAACATGGCCAGGTGCCCCACCCCAGGGCGCATGGCCAAGTGCCCCCGATCGGGGGCACATGGACAAAAAATTCGAAAAATTCAGAAAAATATCAAAAATTCAGAAATTGTCTATAATGTTAAAAATGACATTTTTGCTAAAGAAACCATCATTAAAAACTTTGTTTTGACATCCAAATGATGGTTCTATCTTCAGTTGATCATTTCATGAACAATCTGCTTTATATGACAATTCTTTCTGTTGGGTACTAACCAGAAATGTGCAGGCAACATTTTTAGTTCTAACAGGTGAATTGGTGAGATCAATATTCCCCAAGGAACGTCAAACCTTTCAGCGAAAAGGAAGCACCACCCAGCTGAACATCCTTATGGTGTTGTATTCCGTCAAAAGGCAAGACAAGGATGGACCAGAGATGCTGATGAACCAGGCGGTCGATGCACCACGCCAGAAGACTTCACTCAAATCCACATTCTCATCAATCTTACATCATCACCATCATTGCATTTTTGCACTTCACATCACTTCTACTATCTGTCACTTAGCTATGCTTGGTCCACTTTATACATATTATATGCATTAATGTTGAAGACCTTGAGAGTGAAGATGACTGGGCCCGAGGTCCCCTTCAACAAAATCTACGACGGCTTGGTCATTTCTTCACACTCACGGATAAGCCAAAATTGAACATTGGAGGGACGATGGTTCCTAATCGGGTGTCTTGACCTCCAATAGACAATCTATATCTTCAACTATTTTCTACATGATTTTCTATGTGTTCACATCCATCTCGTTTTCTTTCATCATCGTTACCAATTCTATTTCATTATGTTTTCTCTTTCTTTTATTTCATCATGTTTTCTTCTTTCTTTTATCCCTTCATGTTTTATTCCTTTCTTTTTGTTCCACCATGTTTATTCTGTCCTTTCTTTTATCCCATCGTGTCTTTTATCCCACCGTGCCGTGGCAATTGTCATCCCATTGCTATTCTTTTTTCCCATCATTCTATGTTAGTCCCACCTTTATCTTTCAATCCCACTATGGCTTAAATCTGTCTTGTCATTTTCCGAATACTTGATTTTCTGCTAGAGCGTGATTCATGGTTTTCACGATACCCGAGCAATTTTGTTATGCTTAAATGAACCCTTTAAGAACTTGAGGTTCTTCCACTCAGAATTAAACTGAGTATTTTGGTGAAACTTGAATGAACTTGAGATTCCAAATATGATGGATTGGTATTCTTTTCTTTTTAAGATCAACTTCTCTTTTACAAAACTTTAGCCCATCACAGTACAAGAACACCGCAAAGTTCGGGTTGCTGGCTGATGATGAACCTACGAATTCGAGGACTCCTCACCACGCTGAGGGTTGGCTACATCCTTTTATCCTTTATCACTTACTTTTTCATCTCTCGTGCCAAGGGCATGTCTTTTACCAGTCAATTATATGAGGTTTTGATAGAACATGAAAGCGATCTAGAATACTCAGAGAGATTCATTTTGCTGGATCGGGTAGATAAGCGTGTCTATATCTACACCTTGATGCCACCTTTTCAGTCCATCACCATTCCATTTCACTACATTCATCTACGCTCACTTGCATTCCATTACAGTTCACTACGAATCACTCCGCTTCATTACATGCCACTCCCTTACAAAGCCGACATCAAGGCGAGGCAAGCTGTAGACACGCCAAATTCGCCTAATTCAGAGCATAAAACTCATGTTTTATAGGGTAACATGTATGATTTACCTTATAATGATGCCGGGTCTTTTAAAAGTTGATTTGGAGCATTCGCCGAATGAAATCGGATGTTTTCCGACGTTTTCCGCAAAAAGCCGTAATTTCCGAGCGAAAGCTGCACGTAAATCGTGTGAACAAGGAAATTGGCTGAATGACCAATGCCTAATGATCATGCATTGAAGGTTATGGTCATATTCACACTCCGGACAAGTTTTGTTGCATTCCGTGCCTTTCCGGTTTGCCGTCGAAGTCATTTTGACCAGTATCGGATCTTCTGTTCACTATCCTAACTTCCAGATAAAATTCTGAAGTTTTGAATAGTGTGATGGCTTATTTGATGCCATATAAATCTTCTTCCGCCTGTTATCTTTCCAACGCAACAAACGGCGTCGAATTCCAAGTTCGGGAGTGTTCGCAATGGCTTCCGGAAGAAGGACGCGCAAAACCAGTCCCATGCGCCCGAGTTCCTGGTCACATGCGCCCGGGACCCAGGGCACGTGGCCATGCGCCCTACCAGTGAGGCACGTGGCCATGCGCCCTACCAGTGAGGCACGTGGCCTTGTGCCCTCACTTGAGGGCACATGCGCCCCACCTTTGAGGCACGTGGGAACCAGTTTTTCACCCGGACTCTACCGCTCAACCGACGGACCGGATAAGATCGAAATTTTCGGAGAAGATAAGATGTGCCCTCACTGGGGGGCACATGCGCCCCTCAGTGGGGTGCATGCGCCTGGCACCAGGGCGCATGCGCCTGGCACCAGGGCGCATAGACCCTATTTTTTAGCTCCGATAACGCCTTCTGTTCTCCTATAAAAGGACTCTGATTCTGGTCATTCCAGAGGGAGGAGCATGACTCCCCAGGCATCTCAAGACGTCCTATCACCCTCCTGCATCAATTTTGTGATTTTTAGAGAGAGAATTTCGAGTTTTTAGAGAGAGAAAAGTCGGTTCAAGAAAGAGGAAGGCTGTTCTGCAGGTGATCTACCAAGTCTATCTTCTTCGACCTCTAAAGCAGTGTGTGGACGTCTTCTGCCAGAGCTCTCTTCATCAAAGTTCTTCCTCTCCAAGTCTTCTTGAGTTTAAAATAGACGGAGCTTGATTCTGAGGTCGGGGCTGGTCGTGACAAGCGCAGAAGCAAAGTCGCGCCTGGCAGATCCTGCACTGCTACTCGGCTTTTTCGACAACACAGATTTGGCTATATCTTCCTCTATTCAACTCAGAATCTTTCAGTTCTTTTTCCTATCTCTTTATTTCGTGATTCTCCATCCTCCTATCATTTTTTTACATTTTTTTGCATTACTTTTACTCTGTTATTCCGAAAATAAAAAAAGGGGGGTTAGAGATAACCCGAATCCGGTCAGTTTCTAGTCAATTGTGTGTTTTATGTCATTCTCTTTACATATACTCCACTTTGTCTAGTTCTAATTGTCTATTTCACTTGTTTATTTGTCTAGTTGCACAGAATATCAAGCACCCACACGTTGAGGACTCTTCTTCATCGGCCGGCCGAAGAAGGAGAAGCTTAAACTCACACTCTTCACGCTAAGGTACACACGGTCATCTTTCATTTTAATTCTATAAATCGGAACCCACGGTTCCTGGCGACCACGTTTATTTCTTCTCACCCTCCTCCCACATGACCCGAACCGTCTCTTTGGTGATCGAGCGACGGCAAGGGATGAAAGTTCGGGGATCAATGTGAGTGTGGGACCGAGGTGAGAATTGCTTTCCGAGCTTTATTCCTTTCTTTTCTCATCCCCTCTTGAGGTGACGATCTGGGTTCACGGACTTCCCTGAAAAGGAGAGGACCCCGTCGAATTTTCAGAGTCGACAGCTTGGTGGGAAGATTGGATCAACATTAGTTCGTCATCCGGGAGCTCTGATTGGACTGGGTTAAAGAGGGGTATAGGGTGATGGGCTAGATGTTCGGCAATGGTATAGCCCTTTATCGCCTTTTGGGGGACATAGGTGATATCAAACTGGGAAAGGAAGCTCTGCCAACGACCTAACCGATCAGTTAGAACAGTTTTCTCCAGAAGGAATTTGATGGGATTGATGCGGGCAATAAGGTTGACCTCATGAGCTAAGAAATAGTGTTTAAGCTTCTGAACTACCCAGACTAGTGCAGCACAGGTCTTCTCCACTACAATATACTTCTGCTCACAAGGATCAAAGATCTTTGACAAGTAGTAGGTTGCCCTCTCTTTCCCTTCTTCATCCACTTGTGCAAGGACTACCCCAAGAGAATTCTCCAAAACTGAGATATATAAAACTAAGGGCTTGCCAGGGCCTGGTGGTCTAAGCACAGGGGGACTAGCCAGGTATCTTTTCAAACCATCGAATGCATCTTGGCACTTCGAATCCCATTTGAACTCGGCCCCCGCCTTGGTCAACTCATAGAAAGGTTTACACCTTTGGGAGTGTTGTGAGATAAACCGGCGGGCAAACTGTAGCCTCCCGATTAATCCTCGAAGTTCTTTCATATTTTTCGGAGGAGGCATACCAATGATTGCTTTGGCCTTGTTTGGGTCGATCTCTATGCCCCTTTTACTCACTATGAATTCTAATAATTTTTCTGTGGATACTCCAAACGTGCATTTCTTTGGGTTCATCTTCAATTTATATTCGCTAGCTCTTTGCAAGACCTTTCTTAACACTTCCTCTTAACACTTCCGGGTGATCTTCTCGGCTTTTGGACTTGACGACCAGGTCGTCCACGTACACCTCTACAAGGGTATGCATCATGTCATGGAAGATAGCCGTCATTTCCCTCTGATAGGTAGCACCAGCATTCTTTAGTCCAAAGGGCATGACGACATAGCAGTAGGTTCCCCAAGGTGTAGTAAATGAGGTCTTCTCCTGGTCCTCTTCGGCCAACCGGATTTGATTATGACCGGAATAGCCATCCATGAATGACAACATCTCGAATCCAGCAGTGTTATCAACCAGTACATCAATATGAGGTAGAGTAAAGTCATCTTTAGGACACGCTTGGTTTAAGTCCCTGAAGTCTATACAGATCCGAACTCTACCATCCTTCTTCATGACAGGGACTATGTTTGCCACCCATTGCGGATAAAGGATGACTTTAATGAATTTTGCTTGATGTAACTTGTCAACCTCTTATTTCATCTTAAGTGCAACATCAGGGTGAAATCTCCTTAATTTTTGTTTGACCGGGGTAACTCCAGGTTTCAAAGTTAGACGATGTTCAACTAACGAGTTGTCTAACCCCGGCATGTCTTCGTATGTCCATGCGAACGTGTCCTTATATTCTTCCAAAATTTCAATTAAACTCTGTTCCTCAGTGGGAGTGAGGTTTGCACTTAGAAGGATTGTCTTGGGATCTTCCGGTGTTCCAAGATTCAGTTCTTTTGTCAGTTCATCCCCCGTGGCTGATGGTTCTTCAAATCTTTTAAGTCCAGATGCATACGCATCAGCCAAGTCCTCAATTCCATCCTCGAAATCAGGATCTTTTTCTGATAAAACCTCGTAAACTCCCAGTGTACGATCTACATTGAATTCATCCTCATATTGGATTTCGTCAAGCTGGATAGCATTTTCTAAAAAACTTGGCAGCCTTGCACAATCCTTGCATTTTTGAGCTATTTGTTGGAGATATATCTCTGGCACACGTTTACCTCGTATTTTCTTCTTTCCTATACTAACTACTCCTAAAGAAGACGGAATTGGAAAGGTGGTATCTACAATGGGTGAAGGATCGAGCAGATCGATCAGTGAGTCAGAGAAGAGGTGTCCCTGGTTGGGAGCACCCTCCGAGACAAGTAGAGACGTCTCCTCAACGGAAAACTGAGTTTGCGAGAAGATGTTTTTTTTCGGTATTTTGGGTATTTTCAATAACAGAAAGAAAATGAGCAGGTGGGGCTCGAGTAGAAGTAGAAAGCTTAAGCAAATGGGAGAAAAATGGGCTCGCGGGCCCGACGATGACAAGAAATGGGTAGATAGGCCCAAAGCTAGAGAAAAGATCTATGGGGCACATGGGCCCAAGTGGTGGGCACGTGGGCCCAAAGCTAGAAAAGAAATTTAAAGGGCACGCGGGCCCAAGGTTGTTGGATTGGATTGGGCATAGAAGCCCAGTGGAGTAAGATGATTTGACTGGGCTCTCAGGCCAGTGATCAGTTCAGGTGGCCATTTTGGCCCAGAAGTAGGAATTGGGCTAGATAGCCCATCAAGTGAATTTAAGAGGGAGAGTGTGAGGATTTTGAAATACGTGACCGTAGGATACGGTTCACGTGGGATGTTGTTTGGAGGTGGGTTCGAGTGGACAAGTTGTTTAGAGATAGACTTGCCCTCGACTGGTTCTTCCTCCTCTATGAACAACCGAGCCAAAGATGAACTCAGGTTGTCCACTTCTTCCTCTTGCTCTGGTGCCTTCCTTCTCTTGATTGGTTCTTCTTCTTTGTCCCCGGCCATCATCATGGTCTCCCCTTTGATAAAGAATTTTTGGAGTCCCATGGCATTTTTTGGCCGGTAGACCATCCTCGAAGTGAAATTGGGCTCGTAGCCAAGCCTGTGTCTCTTTGGTCTTTATACGGCTTTAATGGGGTGCACAACCCCCTGCAGCTCCTTTCCCAACCCCTTTCCTGGCTGATAGCCCATCCCTTTCATCATCCGCCATGCAACAGTATCTGGAGGCATCGTTAACATCATGACCTCGGGCAGCTCTGTAGTGGAAACCAACGGCTGGACAAATTTTGATATTGGCAGTGCAGAAGAGGGGTCATCCACGTCATTCGGAATGGGGATGTTGGTCACTTTAATCACCTGGCCCTTGTATAGGAACTTCAGACACTGATGATTAGTGGAGGCAACAGCTCCTATTACCTCAAGGTACGGGCGTCCCAAAATAGCTTTGAATGTAGGGTCCAGTTCTAGATCATGAAACTCGGCGGTGACAGCACACGGTCCGAGCCCTACTTCCAACGTAACCACCCCTCGTGCGGGCTTCCGGGAGTTGTCATAGGCTATCACCGTGACAACAGAAGACTCGATTTCTTCATCGGATATGTCTCAAAGTTGCAACGTTTCTGGCGGCATGACATTTATAGATGCTCCGGTGTCAATCAAGCAGGACTTAATCTCCATGCCTCTGATGACTACTGCAACGCGCAAGGCGTACTTTCTGATCTCTGGCCGTGCCAACTCCTCCTTCATGAATGTAAGTGCCATATGTTCACTCCTCGGGGTCAGGACAGTAATGATCTTCTCGGGCGAGAGGTCCTCATTGACCATGACCCGCTGCAAATATTGTTGTGGGATGTCCTGATGGTTCTTTGACCTCTTAATCAGCTCTAGGATTGAAATCCATGCTGGCATTTTGTCCAGATGATTTAATAGGTCATATGCCGTGCCGGGAAATAGTTCTTCTACCACCTCCTCTTCTGCCTGTTCCTGTGGTTGTATCCCGACCTGGGGGAAGACCCTTTGGAACATCCTCCCGCTACGAAGTACTGGCGCCAGCAAGGTAGGGGGAAGTGGTGATGATGGTGATGGTAGGGTTGGTTGGTATGTTGAGGAGCCCGTGGTAAGTAGGGGTGGTGAGGATCGGATGATGAGGGGTCCTGGATTGGTGGAGGCCGGCATGTTGGGTGATGGTTGGGGTGTTTGTGGTGATGGTCTACTGATGAGAGGTCATGGAGTGGCAGTGACTGGTAGGTTGGGTGATAGTTGGGGTGTTGTTGGTGATGGTCTAATGATGAGGGGTCGCAGAGTGGTGGCGACTGGTGGGTTGGGTGACGTTTGGGGTGTTGGTGACGGTCTAATGATTAGACGTCGAGGAGGATTAATAGTGGTTGGTAGGTTAGGTGATGGTTGCAGTGCTGGTTGGGATGTTGGTGGCTGTCTAATGATTAGGCGCCGTGGAGTGTTGATGGTTGTTGGGGGCAGTGGTGTTTGGGGAGTTTGTGGGATGGGGGCAGCTCTTGGTATGGAGTATGGTGCGGTTTGTAGGTGGGGTTGGTCTAGCAGGCATGGAGGCGATTTGATCGTCGACCTGCCAACCTTGGGAATGGTGGGTTGACTCCTCGATGGTGGAGTGGACAAGGATGAGTCATTGGTTTGGTGGTGCTGGTGCCAGTGCTTGTACGAGTGCATGTACAGGGAGCGGATCTTAGACTATGCCCAGGTCGGGTTGCTGTTGTGGTTGTTGTCGCCCTGGTTGATTTTGACGTGCCTTCATTGCTTGAATAGATTCTCCCATCTGTCCCCAGTCAATGTTCCCCTGATCGTTGAGGTCATGAATGTAATCTTTAAACTGGAAACAGACATCCACCGTGTGCTCGGGATACCGATGATAAGCGCAGTACTTGGTTGTGTCAACATTTGCCGGCCATCCTTCTCTCTCCTTTGGAAGTTCCAACTGCTGTTCAGCCATCAATGCTTTAAAGATATCGGTGAGGGAGAACGGCAGTTGGGGATAGTATTCTCTCTTGGGTCCCCCTCCTAGGTTGGTTGGCTGGTGGTGGCACTTGGTTGTAAGCTTGTTGTTGTGGTTGTGGTCGGTTGTAAACATGTTGTTGTTGAGGCGCTCGGTGTGGGACTCCCGATCCGGACCCGGTCCTTCTCCTCTCTTTCCCGGGGTTGGAACGATGAGCGCCGCTCCTCTTTTCGGTTTCGTCGGTGGTGTAGGGTTGTGGTCGCCAGGAGCCGCGGGCTCCGAGAGTAAAAGACAAGAAACGATGTAAGTCTTAAAGAAAATGACCAAACGTACCTAAGCGGGGAGATCGTGTTGGGGAGATTATGGGTTCCATCTTCTTCCTTTTCGGCCGGCCGAGAAGAAAGAGCTTGAAGCACTTTAGTTGTTCCTACAAAACCAAGTAAGCCACGAAAACAAGTGAAAGTAGATTAGAACTAAGATAGTGAAGCATCTTGCAAAAGAAGTGAACTAAAACCACAAAAGGAGATGAACTAACCGGATTGGGAACAACTCCCAACCCCCCTTTTTATGTGTTTTTGGATGATGATATATGATATTACTAAGTTAAATATGCATGCAAATATGATAATCTATGATGGAAAACATGAAAACGAAGTAATGCTAGAAGGTGGTGGAAGAAAAACGAGTTTCGGCTCCAAAAACGGCAATCTGGAGTCGCAGGTGACCCGGCAGGGGGGTCGCCTGGGCGACCCGACAGAGGGGTCGCCTGGGCGACCTGGCAAGGGGGTCGCCTGGGCGACCTGGAGAACGGGTCGCCTGGGCGACCTGGCAAACGGGTCGCCTCCTGCACCAGAGTTCGGTTTACTCCCAGATGCTCCCGCAAGATCTTCGGATGGCTTTAGAAGCTTGATGACGACTCCCGGAAGCTCCTAGGACGTGGATGATGATTCCCCCTTTGATGTAGGAGCTTGAGAAGCTTCGAAATGGATGCCGATGAAGAAACGGGATGAAGAACGTCGATTTACGGAGGTGGATGGAAGTGGGAAGCTCTCAATCTCTTAGACGATGAGAATTGGGGGGATGGAAGAGGTTTGGAACTCTCTAAGGCTCTCTCTTGGGAGCTTGGGACGTTCTCTCTCTTATGACACTCTTCCAACCCTTGACAAGTGGTTAGGGGGTCCCTTTTTATAGGCAAAAGGGTCCCAGGGGCATTTCAGGCATAAAAATCACTTTTCAGAATCCGGCGGGCGGGTCACCTGCGGAACTATAAATGCCATTAAATGCACGTGCGCCGAAAGCTAGCGACCGCCGCCCGGGGTCTGCTACAGTGGCAGGCGGCCCGTCAGTCGGGTCGCCTGCGCCCAGTCGATTCCGACCATCCGGACGAGCGTGCGCCGCTCACGGGTCACTTCGCCCAGTTCGTACACTGTTTTGGCAGGCGACCCGCTGGTCGGGTCGCTTGCCGTACCTGACCAGATTCGACGTTTCACCTACCACCGTCAGAACGGACAATTTGGCAGATGACCCGTCAGACGGGTCGCCTGGGCGACCCGGCAGGGGGGTCGCCTGGGCGACCCGGCAAACGGGTCGCCTGGGCGACCCGGTAAGCGGGTCACCAACGCCCCCAGAGTTCATTTTTGGGCCGTTTTCTTGGTGATCCGGTTTGCTTATCGGAAAACTCGAATACCTTCTAAGAAAACATGGATTTTAAGCTCCTCAAATAGGCAAAATTTGCGTGTCTACAGCTTGCCTCGCCTTGGTGTCGGCTTTGTAGGGGAGCGATATGGAATGAAGCGTAGATGAATGTAATGAGGCGTAGCGGCGTGCAATGGCGCGGACTGAAAAGGTGGCACCAAGGTGTAGATTTAGACACGCAGGCTACTGCCTAATTGGGCAAGGGGCGGACATTACCGGTCCTTTGCCTATCTCATTTGTCCTCTTCAGATCATTCCCGTCATTGATTGGATGGATGCAGTGCCGCGGGCACGAACATAAAGGGAGAAGCCTGCCCCCCAGCGTGGGGGACCCCCGAGTCGTGGCTCGTGAGTTCATCTCGGTTAGCGGCCCAGCTCTGTGGTGTGCTTGTACCGAGAAGGGCTAATTAAACTAACGAAAATAAAGAGTGAACATCCAATCATTTTGGGGCTATATCTTCCGAGTTCATCTGGTCCTTGCAAGGGTACCGATTTTGTCCGAAGTGGAATGACTCCATGTTCTTTTAGAATTTACTGAATCAAGCGAGAAACTTTTCAAAACACCGGAATACAGCTCGTTCGAAATGTCTGGAGAGTATGCGATGCATGACGCATGATTTATAATTTTTTTGTGAGGAAAAATAAAAAACAAACTCAAAAATAGGAAAATAGTTGAAGATATAGGTCCTATGTTTACGGGTCAGGATACTCTTGGAGAGAACCATCGTCCCCGTGCATAAGACTTTGGTCTATCCGCGTGTCTAGAAACAGTTGATCCATCATTGTTTTTGTTGAGGGGGTTCTCAAGCTCAACTGTCTCTGAACTCGAGGTCTTCAACGTTCAATTAGATATATATGGTATGAGGGTTTTCCGACCGTCCGTTGGGTGCCCAAAATTGCCTAGGCGACCCGTCTGTCGGGTCACCTGAGCAGGCGACCCGTCTGCCGGGTCACCTGTGCAGGCGACCCGTCTGTCGGGTCGCCTGGGCGACCCGGCATCGGGTCACCTGGGCAGGCGACCCGTCTGCAGGGTCGCCTGGGCAGGCGACCCGTCTGCCGGGTCGCCTGGGCGACCTGGCATCGGGTCACCTGGGCGACCCGGGTGGGGGGACGCCTGGGCCCTTCCTTCTGCGCGACTTTTTTCCGGAGGTTGCTACGGACAAACGGGAGCTCAGATTTTACTTCCGTTTGTTGCGTATGAAAGCTAACAGGCTAAGGAAGATCATCCAATAGTTATATTGGACAAAAGATGAGTAGCATACCCTCTATAAGCTTATAAATACAAGCAAGTGTTGTAAAGTGCAATTCTCTTCCAATGCTTGATACGACCAAATGGGAAATCAGATTAACTTCTCGTTTGTCGCAAATGGAAGATATTTGGCCAGGGAAGAGGTCCTTTCAATTGGATTTCATTTAACCAATGAAGGTCATCTTCCAAGGGCACATTAAGCATACTAGCACAAATCAATCCCGGATGGTCTAGAATGTTATCTATGAAAACATGAGTTTAAAGTTCTCAACTAGGCAAGCTTGGAGTCTAGTAAAATGAGGCATAGTAGAATGATGCTGAGATGTTAATTTAGACACACTCACAAAGACCTAGTTGAGAAAATTGAGTATTGCCGTATTCTGAGATCACCCTCTTGTTCCTTCCAAACCTTCTCCTTGGTCGATTGGTTAAGAAGGATGTGCCATTGGCACAAACAATAGTAAACTAAAAGACACACCACATGTGATGGGAGAATAAATGGCATCCCGCATGGTGGGGAAATCGCCATTGGCTGGCACCCGAACTGTGTGGTGTGCTTAAGCAAAAATTCCAAGTGACCAGGGTTGGGTCTTTAGGTTCTTTAGGGTTTTCTCAAGAGCACTAGCTTAGCTCAGATCGGAATAACCTCATATTTTATATAAAATCATCATTGAAGCTCGCTAAGAAACTGATTGTTCGAAAAATCCATGATTGCATCGCATGGGGGCCAAAAATGGTGGGGTTTACAGGGGATATGCCTAGATGGAAATGTAGATGGTTTGCATGGGGACCGGAAAGTGGAGAGCACCACGATGAGAACTAGAATGTGATGGTCCTTGTGAGGGCCGGAACACGGTGAGATAAAACATAGTGAGATGTGGGACAAGATCGTAGTGGGATAAAAGAATGTGACAACACTGGGATGATGACATGGCAGGACTTTATGATGGGATGCCAAGCCCAAGATGGAGTGACATTTAGAAAGTTGGACAGACCTTAGGATGGTTTAGAACACAATATGTCATGAAAATGATGCATGAAATAATGCATGGAAAGTTTAAAAAAATGCAAATTAGCATAAGAAAATAGTTGAAGATATAGGTTGCATGTGACGGGTCAAGATACCTCAAAAGGAACCATCGTCCCCGTACATACAACTTTGGCTTATCCACAAGTCAAGTGAGTGACCGAGCCGTCACTGATTTTGTTGAGGGGGTTCTCAGGCTCAGCCCCCTCTAGACTTGAGGTCTTCAACATTTCAAATACTATTATTTTGATAGATGCAATACTAAAATGCAAGTCCTAATAGGGGTTGGGGAAACCCTCTTTCTTGATTTTTATATTTTCTAATTTTGTTGTTGTTTTGTCATCTCTAATTCAAGTGCTTGAGGAAGAGAGTTGATGCATGAGCTCCCTTGTATGGAGTCTTCATTTCCTGCATTAACTTGAAAAGAGATGATTAGAACTTTATTGTGGCTTAGTTCCCTTGCATGAGGAGGGCTGAAGTTGCCTTGATCCTTTGTCAAGAGATGTAAGCCTTTATGAAAAACAAAAGTGATAACAAGAAGAAATTAAATATGCATTGCATAAAATAGTCATGCAAGACTGGAATTAAATGCGCATGTATAACTGAAAATGTTTCTTGGGTTTTGAACATTTTTAAATTTGTTTGGGTTTTAGATTTTTTGACTTGTGCAAGACCAAAATTAAATGCGGATGTGAAAGCATATGATTGAAAATGTTTTGATTTGTTTGAATTTTGAGAACTTGATGAATGCCAGATTGAAACTAAATGCAAAGGGCATGCAATTAAAATGATTTTGTTTTAAATATTTTCAAGTTTGTTTGAGTTCTAAAATTTCGGTGCATGCAAGACTAAATGCGAAAAGCATTTGAAAAATGTTTTAGTTTTGAAAATTTTTGAATTTTTTTGAGTTTTGAGACTTTTCAATTTGTTTGTCTTTTCTAGATTTCTATTTTTTATAGAGAAGATGGTTGTCATTTGCCTTAATCCACTTGGAATGGGTGTCCCCAATTGTTCTCCAAAGAGCAAGAGCATGAACCACGTGATGAGTGGGAAGCCTTTCTTTCAGAATCCTTTTGACCTTCGACCATTAATTAGCTAGGTTATGCCTAGATCGAGTTGGTTTGCCTTACCCATGGGGGTTAAAGAAGGAAGAATACTCGGGGCAAGTCTTCGGTAGACTTCAGGGATTTTGAATTTGTTTCTCTACTAATGCCCACTTGCCCATTAGGGTTCAGCTTCTTCGGGTCCTTCCTTCTTTTATTGATTTGCCCATATTCTTTGGTAGCCCACATTCAGACAGGTCTTGTATATTTTTTCTTTGATTTGACCTGAGGGGTTCATTGCCCATCTTTTGGAGCTTTTTATTTTCTTTTCTTGGGCTATTTTTGTGGTACTCATTCAGACAGGTCTTTTCTTTTGTTGACCTGAGGGGTCATTGCCCATCTTTTGGCACCATTTTTATTTTTGAGAAGTTGGACCTTCTGAGACGACCTCCTACTAAGGCGGTGGGCACTTTCGATACTCCTCCTTCTAGTCCCCTACATCCACTTTAGACCGAAATAAGAAGAGAATAGGATAGGGCAATCCTTCCTTCTCCAGACTTTGCCTAGCTTTCTTTCCAGTGTCTAGTCATCAGGATTCCGAAATCTAGGCATGTGGTGTGTGAAGTATGGTGCCTACTCTTAATTCTTAAAGAACAAGTTAAGGCACCCAAGAGTCGGTGGAATTTAGATTATGATAGCCATCCTCCCGATTTTGAATATTTATGATTTTTTGTAATTTTTACTAAAAATAACATTTTCAAGAAGAAATGATTCCATGGATAATTCACTATGCCTTGCCTTGCGCCAATATTATCTTTCCAATATTTTCATCTTGGTTGAAAACATACTTGAACATCATCAAATTCTCTTAGCTATCCTCTCTATGCAAAATATTTTTAAGACATGTTACGATTATACTCGCAAATGCTTTTGAAATGAATGCCTCGAGGATAACATGATAATGATGAATATATGCATGTAGTACCTGAGAGAGGATGAACTTCGTTGTTGGTGACGGCGCTGCCAGGACGGTGTAGTTGGCGCTTGTTCATGCCTTGACTCTCGCCTTGCTACTTCCACTTTTTCCCATTCGGAAACACGATGATGGGGAGATGTATAAAGTTTGCAAGGGTTGGCATTTGATGATGATGTTGAACAAGGTTTGAGATACCATCATGGAACATTTTCACTTTATTGGAATAAAGGGTTGTTGCCTAGATTGAAAGGAATGAGACAACAAATAGGCTTGGGAGCCTAATAAAAGGGGTGAGCCCGTGGGGCCGACAAAAGGAGGCGGGGCATGATGACCCAATTTGGACGAAAAGGGGCACGATGACCCAATTGAAAGATGAAAAGGGGGATGATGAGTTGATTTAGAATGTTGAGGGATGCGATGACTTGATTAAAAGATAAGGGGCATGATGGCCCGATCTGGAGACATGAGGGGCGAGATGGCCCGATTGAAAAAGCATAATTAAGAGCATGGGCACTATGGACCGATTGACAAAGCATGATTAAAAACAAGGGCCCAACAGCCCAATTGGCAATGCATGATTAAAAAACATGGGCGCTACGGCCCGATTGAAAAAGCATAATTAAAATAAAGGCACAATGGCCTGATTGAAAACAGGGGCACTAAGGCCCGATTGAAAATGCATAATTAAAATAAAGGCGCAACGGCTTGATTGAAAACATGATTAAAACAAGGGCACAATGGCCCGATTGAAAAAGCATAATTGAAGATAGGGGCACAACAACCCGATCATAAATGCATGATTAAAAACATGGGCACTACAGCCCGATTAAAAAGCATAATTAAAATAAAGGCGCAATGGCCTAATTGAAAAAGCGTAATCAAAACATGGGGGTTTCAACTAAATTGGAGATGTGGGCACGCGGGCCCGATTTAGTAGTAGAGTTGGGCACGTGGGCCCGATTGAAAGAATAAGAACGGACATGCGAGCCTGATGGAAGAAATGGGGCACGTGGGACCGGCAAAGGAGGAATTGATTGGGCTTGTGTGCCTAGTTGAAGGAATGTGGTACATAATAGAGGGAGTTGGGCTTGCGGGTCCGATTTGGAGGCATAGACGCTTGGGCCTGGTGGTTGAGGATGGGCACATGGGCCTGATTTAGGAGGAGGGGCTCGTGGGCTTGATATGGAAGAGTGGGCATGTGGGCCTATCTTGGGAAGACGATGGGCTCGTGGGCCCAATTGGTGGGGTTGATCGGGGCATGTGCCTAATTGAAATGGATAGAGTGGAGGCCATGGCCCAAGAATTGAAGGAGGGATGCATGGGCCTAATTGAAAAATGATGACGGTCACGAGGGCCCGATTTGGAAGGATGACGGGCATGTGGGCTCGATGTAAGAAGACAAGGGTCGAATGTAGATAAGTGTCGGGCACTAGGGCCCGATTTGTAATGATGGGAACATGGGTCCAATTGATAGGCACGTTGGCCTGACTGAGAAAGGTGACGTGAGGGCCATGGCCCGAGAATTGATGGTAGTGTTGAGGGAGAGGCACATGGGCCTGGTTGAGAAAGATGAAGTGGGGGCCGTGGCCCAAGAATGAATGATGAGGTAGAAAGAGGGGTATATGAATCTGACTGAAATTGATGATGGGTGCATGGACCCAATTTGGGAGTGTGGGCTTGTGGGCCCGATGTAAGAGAATGTTGGGCGCGAGGGCCGAATGTAGAGAAGTGTCGGGTACTTGGGCCTAATTCATAAGGATGGGCACATGGGCCCAATTGGTGGGAACGTGGGCCCGATTGGGAAAGGTGGGGTGAGGGCCATGGCCCAAGAATTGATGGGAGTGTTGAGGGAGAGGCACGTGGGCCTGGTTGAGAAAGATGATGCACACGAGGGCCTGACTTGGGAGGATGATGGGCACTTGGGCCTAATTTAGAAAGGGGTTGGGCACAAGGGCCCAATTTAGGAGGGAAGGCGTAGGGGCTTGATTCTAGAGGATGGGCATATGGGCCCGATTTAGGAAGATGATAAGCATGTTGGTCCAATTTGGAAGAATGGGCACATGGGCCCAATTTAGAAGGGTAGACACATAGACCTGATTCTAAAGGATAGACACATGGGCCCGATTTAGAAAGATGATGGGCACGTAGGCCCGATTTGGAAGGATGATGGGCACGTTGGCCCAATTTAGAAGCGGGTTGGGCACAAGGGCCCGATTTGGAAGGATGATGGGCATATGGGCCCAATATGGATAAGCATTGGGCACTTGGGCCCGATTTCTGAAAATGATTGAGGAATTGAAAATCCGGTTTAGGAGAATGGGTGAGGGCTTGTGAACTCGAGCATTGAAAATGGGCTTTGTGGCTTGATTGACCTAAATGGGCTCTAGGGCCCAGTTTAGAAGGTTGAGATGACCTTAAGAAAGAAGTTGGGGAGGGGGATTGCCTAGTTAGAGGTGGTCCTAATGATCTATTCCCCTGGATCCCTCTACTTGATTGATTGTTGACTAACTCGGCCCTAACAGGTTGCCATATAAATGAATGCCTAGTTGGAGGGGGTCCTGAAATTTCTTTGCCTCTAGCCTTAGCCAGCTTGTGATTGGATTTTCTCTTCTCTTCAACCTTCTTTATGGGTTGCCTCGCGGGTGGCCCCGATATTCTCAAGGGTCGAGGAATCGATCGTGGGCTATAATCCTTTTCCTCAAATTGTTCCTTCTTTGTAAAATGATCACTCAAACTTCCAATTGTGATGGTTAACCTTGCCTTGCCCTTTTGAGACTTAAGAGCTGATTCATAAAATCCTAGTCTTGGCCTTGTGAGTGAAAATAGGGTTTGCACTGGTCGTGCTATCCCTTGTAATTCTTTGCCTAGGCCCTTGCTAGCTTGATATCCAAGCATCTCCATAATTCTCCACCCAAGGTTGTTAAGTGTCAGCTTCTCCCTAGGTTGTTCAATGATGGAGAGTGTGCCTTGTGCTAAGGGTTCCTGAGGGATGGAGATAATTGATAAAGCATTAGATTCAGGAGGATCATCATAGATTTTGATTTCAGATTCTTCTACATGTAGATCCTGTTCTTGCTTGACTTCTTCTTGAGTTTGTTCAAGAATGGAGGATAAATCAGGCTCAAGGGAAAATAAAGTGGTAGGTTGAGAGTCAGATATCAGAGAATTATTGATTTCAAGCTCAGATTCCCCCACCAGTTGATCTGGTTCATTATTGGTTGGCTCTTGAGACTCGGTCAAGATTGTCATGACCGATTGGCAAATAAGGGGAGCCAGCTCTAATTTTGGGGTAGGGGCACAAACTTGTGAAAGAGTTTGATTATGCTTAGCCGGTTGTGAATATTTTTGAAAAATAATGGGTTGTGCAACCGGCTGAGGTTGAGATGTAATTGGTTGAAGAGTTGGTGGTTGAATGATTAATCGAGGCTGAGGAGCCAAGGTTTGTTGTGCAACCGATTGAGGAGGATGATCCATGAATCGTTCGACTGGTTGGGGCTGAGGAACTGGTCGAGGCAAATGAGCCATGGCTTGAGCAATCAATTGAGGAGGAGGATTTTGATGAGTCTGACGGAGTTGTTGAGAGATAACCCTATGTTGTGTAGGGCTCCTAGGTCGGTGCCTAGGGTTTTCTATTGGGTTCCCTACAACATTAGCACTCCCACTTTCATTAAGGGCTTGATATTTTGGATTGTATAGCTCCATGATTGGTGTATCCTTAAGTTGAGTTTGAATGTATCTTGCCCTTTCATACAAATCATGCATATTCGTGGGATAATGCAAGGCCAAAATATTCTTCAAAGCCGGTACGGTATTAGCAATGATCATTTTGACTAATTCCGGCTCAGAAATTGTATATGCAAGCTTCTCGGCCATCAACCTCCATCTATCAGCATATTGTGTAAAGTCCTCATTCTCTCTCATTTTCTCGGCCATTAGATCAGTGAGTGAATAGGCCAGCTCAATGCGATCCTTATATCTTTGTAAAAATTTCTTTCTAACTATATCAAAATCTCCTGCCTCCATCGGGTCAAGTGAATAAAACCATTCTAGGGCCGTCCCATCTAATGACCGTCTAAAGAGGAAGGCTAGGGCCTTCCGATCATTTTGCCATTGAGACGATTCATACATAAAATCTTGGACATGAGTAAATGGATTACCGGTGCCATCATAGCGACGATAGACCGGTGCTTGAGAAGGAGGGATGTAGGGGAGAGAGGGAATAGAAATTTCGGGGGTTGCCTGGGGATCTATCAAGCGTTTGAGTTCTTTGTATTCTTCTCTCAGTTGGTTGAACTCATTAGTCATGGCTTGGTTGACTGAGGGTTCCCAGACAACATTAGAGGGTGGTTGCACCGGGAGATGTGTAGGAGGTGCCCGAACAGGATTAAGGTAAGACGGTGCAGCTAAGCGAGTGGGATCCACCCGCGAGCAAAGTGGAGGCTGGGCAAAAGGGGTCGGACTATAGGTATGGCTCAAAGGCTGAGAGGGACTGGAACAAGCCGAGTTTGAGCTCGGTGTGCTTGTCCTTGAATAAGAACGAGGAGAGTGAGGGATAGCGGGTGAATAGGCCAATGGCCTTGAAGGGCTGGAGTGGGTCGAGTCTAGACTGGTTGGGTTTGTACCCGAATAGGAAGGAGAAAAGGTGGTGGCATACCCGGTGTAGGAGTGATCGAGTTTAGGTGCACTGGGTTGATGAGCCACTGATCGGGGAGTAGAGATAGGCTGACCATGACTGGTAGAAACATAGCCAGTAGATGACTTGCTACCCATGACAGTGTGGACGGCGGTCAGAAGCTGATCTAAAGTGACATGGGAGGCATGAGGTCCTAAGATATGGCTAAAATCATATGTTTGATGTTGTGCACCTCCTTGTTGCATCTCGGACCCATTGGTAGTGTAGTAGCTTGCCGTGTCAATCATCCTGCTTGACTTCGAAGACACCGACATGACGTTATGCAAAAGAAGATTTTTTTTATTCTTGTAAGGGCTTTTTTTAGGTTTTGAATTTTTGTTGGAAAAAAGTACTTACCTCAAGCAAAGACTTCTTTTTGGTTATGTTTGTTTTGATATTTTTTTGGTTTTGATTTTTATGAGGAAAGCAAGTATTACCTCAAGTAACAAATTTTTTTTTTTTGGGAATCTTAAAGATTTTTGTGAAAGAGTTTCCCCTCTCTTTTTTTGTTTTTTTGTTTTGCTTTTGTTGTGCAAACAAGTTAAAGCAAAGACTTGAAATGATTAAACGTAATTTTATTTATTTAATCCTTAGATTAGTGAGCTTTTTAAGAGAATATTGTCCTCTCAACAATAGGTCGGACCCTATGCTCTCACGACGCCGAGCGATCTAGGATTAACACTTTTCTCACAACGATTGGGTGATAGGTGACACCGGGTTTTTGGGGTAAAAGGTACAACCGGCCCGATCGGTGAAGAGGGAATCCTTCACTTTTGGGGACTTACGGAGGTCTTAGTGAAAACCAATCTAATCAACCGAGAGGGAATCCCCGGAAGAGAGATCGGAATCCACCAAGAGACGCGGGTGGGATGGAGATGTCTTTTGGGAGGTGGGTGAGCCTCCCGTCTCGAATGACCTAATGAGTCAGGCGAACCCGATACTCAATGCAATCTAATGCAAGAATTTAGCAAGGATAAGATAGCATACAATAAGAAAGAAAAACAATGCAACGATCAACAAATAATAACTAGGATGATGATTAAACTATCAAGAACAATAACTAAACAAGTCAAAGATGCTAGAAAATATTGATTTTTTTTTGCAAGTTTGATTCAAGAGAAATGAGCAAGAGCAAGTAAAACTAAAGACTACAACAGGAAAAGAGTTTCTGGAAGCGTAGATGACCCGGCAGACGGGTCACCTACGGATCTGGCAGGTGACCCGGCAGGGGGGTCACCTGCGGAAAACAGAAAACAAAGCCGGAGGAGCGCTTAATAACCGGGGTCCCGCGGGACCGAAATAGCATGGATTTGAAAGTAAACTAAGGACAAGATGCTTGGCAATAATAGTAAATGGAAAAACAAGTAGATCCACGTAGGGACCTAAGAAAACGGAAAGCTCTAAATCATAAAAACAGGAGATGACCCGGCAAAGGGGTCATTTGCGAAAACAGAACACTTCCGGGAACTTGTTTCTTCAAACCGGAAGGAGATCCGCGCGGGGATGGACTAGATAAAAGAAACGGAGGACAATATGAAAATAGTGATGGTGAGAAGGGACTTACTTGGAAATGGAGGAACAACTAAATTTGCTTCAAGCATGAGATGGTCCCACCGTGGTCGCCAAAAGATGTGGGACTCCCGATCCGGACCCGGTCCTTCTCCTCTCTTTCCCGGGGTTGGAACGATGAGCGCCGCTCCTCTTTTCGGTTTCGTCGGTGGTGTAGGGTTGTGGTCGCCAGGAGCCGCGGGCTCCGAGAGTAAAAGACAAGAAACGATGTAAGTCTTAAAGAAAATGACCAAACGTACCTAAGCGGGGAGATCGTGTTGGGGAGATTATGGGTTCCATCTTCTTCCTTTTCGGCCGGCCGAGAAGAAAGAGCTTGAAGCACTTTAGTTGTTCCTACAAAACCAAGTAAGCCACGAAAACAAGTGAAAGTAGATTAGAACTAAGATAGTGAAGCATCTTGCAAAAGAAGTGAACTAAAACCACAAAAGGAGATGAACTAACCGGATTGGGAACAACTCCCAACCCCCCTTTTTATGTGTTTTTGGATGATGATATATGATATTACTAAGTTAAATATGCATGCAAATATGATAATCTATGATGGAAAACATGAAAACAAAGTAATGCTAGAAGGTGGTGGAAGAAAAACGAGTTTCGGCTCCAAAAACGGCAATCTGGAGTCGCAGGTGACCCGGCAGGGGGGTCGCCTGGGCGACCCGACAGAGGGGTCGCCTGGGCGACCTGGCAAGGGGGTCGCCTGGGCGACCTGGAGAACGGGTCGCCTGGGCGACCTGGCAAACGGGTCGCCTCCTGCACCAGAGTTCGGTTTACTCCCAGATGCTCCCGCAAGATCTTCGGATGGCTTTAGAAGCTTGATGACGACTCCCGGAAGCTCCTAGGACGTGGATGATGATTCCCCCTTTGATGTAGGAGCTTGAGAAGCTTCGAAATGGATGCCGATGAAGAAACGGGATGAAGAACGTCGATTTACGGAGGTGGATGGAAGTGGGAAGCTCTCAATCTCTTAGACGATGAGAATTGGGGGGATGGAAGAGGTTTGGAACTCTCTAAGGCTCTCTCTTGGGAGCTTGGGACGTTCTCTCTCTTATGACACTCTTCCAACCCTTGACAAGTGGTTAGGGGGTCCCTTTTTATAGGCAAAAGGGTCCCAGGGGCATTTCAGGCATAAAAATCACTTTTCGGAATCCGCAGGTGACCCGCTGGCCGGGTCGCCTGGGCGACCCGTCTGGCGGGTCGCCTGCGGAACTATAAATGCCATTAAATGCACGTGCGCCGAAAGCTAGCGACCGCCGCCCGGGGTCTGCTACAGTGGCA